>CM030360.1:198457733-199816957 GCA_017893485.1 Hemerocallis citrina
TTCCCGAAACCCCAGCTGCCACTCCACTTCTTCCTTTCCGTCGAACCCCTAAACCCAACACCCCGACTCTCCCTCTTCCCTTCCTCATCGCCGTCGATCTCAACCGCCATCTCCTCGCCATCGATCCCGACACCCACTCGCCCCCTCTCTCCCTAAGTCGACCACCCCGAGCCCTTGTCTCCTCGCCGTCGTCGATGCTCTCGCCGCCGCCGCCACCATCCCCTTGAAATTGCCCCCGGCGCCACCACAGACCACTCGATTTCTTGACGACTCCTTGTTGGTCGCCTTTTTGTTCCATCTGCGGCCGCCGCAGCCGCCTCCCGCCCAACAGCGGTGCCTCTGTCTCGCTGCTCCGTCATTGCAACCACCCTGAGCACCGACGCAACTGTTTCTGAACTTGGCAATCTCTTTCCACACTTCCAGTTATTTGTGATACTATTTATCGTCTCTAAAATATTATGTGATTTATTTGTCGTCCATAAATATTGAGTGTTTTATATTAATGTACAAATCTTTATTGAATATCTTACATGCTAAGAACGATTAAGTATTATTGTTGATTGATATAATTGAACTTTTAATTGGGCTTGCTAAACTATTTCACATCTTGAAAATCCATCAAACCAATTAATAGTTATAATTTTTAACTCAATCTGCATTACGTGTTGGTAAATTTAATCCTTGGAAAATTCTTGGAAATTCTCTATTTAGGGTTAAGTTTACATCAGGATATAACCATTTTTAGGGAAGCGTTGTCTTCCATCCATGAATATTCATAAAAAGCTCGGAGGGTGGGATCTTGCTGGGTTTTGTTTGAATAGAAATGTTGGTGAAGTTTCAATCTGGTGAACCAAGTAATAACATGGTTTGAAAACCCAGTACCGGGTTTTGTATTAGACTTCTAATCGTGATATTTGTTTGGGAATTTTCGAGCATCAACCTTGTGTGTAGGGCTTTATGGTGTTGGCTTCGTGATGTGATTAAAAATTCTAAAAATAGTTTAGATATATAAATCTTTAACCAAACATTCAATGCGTAATTTTGTTAAACTATAATAATAAATTATATATATTTTTTATTTATTTTCATTTTCATGTACAAAATTATTTTTTTAAAAGAAATATATTCTTTTCTATAAAGTATACCGTGAGGATATGATTTATAAATTATAAAAATTTACTATAAGAATATTAAAATTTTAAGCAACATTGAAAATTCTATAAATAAAGTTACGCAATCAGTTTTCTATTGTGCTCACTTAATCATGTTGTCCATCTCGTACATTGTTTTTCGTGCTATCCCTAAATGGAGATTACAACACTAAATAGGCTCTAAGAACTTCAGTTTCAACGTAGTTTCATTTTTTTCTCATTCCTTGTGAACTTTAATGTCAGCGGATACCGAGTTTTAAACCAAATACCGTATCAGGTAGGTCAAAAACCTAGACGAACTCAGGGGGTATCATCTCAGTCTTGGTCTTAATTTATACATGCTTAATAGCACAAGTATCACAGTAAAGGCTAAGCCCCCGAGTATTATTAATGAGCTGAATGTTCGCTTTAGAGTTTGTTTTTATTAGAATTTACAACTGTTATG
This sequence comes from Hemerocallis citrina, assembly GCA_017893485.1. NCBI lineage: Eukaryota > Viridiplantae > Streptophyta > Magnoliopsida > Asparagales > Asphodelaceae > Hemerocallis > Hemerocallis citrina. Next base: position 198,459,330 of record CM030360.1, read on the forward strand.
TTGGTTTAACTCTTTATCTTCGGGAGAGGATTTTTTTTGACAAATGTTTGAACATCAGGGAGAATAAGAAAATTTGGTGGATTTGGTATATTACAAAACAACCTGGGAGTAAACTGTCATGGAAAAGATAAAGGCTGACGTATAATGAATTAGGTACTTGCTTTTGCAGGTTACTTGTGCTGTTGGACCCTTTGAACTAATATATGGACCAATGAACATTGACATCTTATGATCTTATGATGGTATGGAGTTTCCATCTAATGAACATCTAGGAATCTCGTCCTATTTGCTTGGCTGGTTTTCTTTATCTTTTTATTTTTTTCTCAGAGGTGGATGCAGTTCCCAGGATCATCATGTAGACAATTTGGTTCCTTGAGTTAAAAATGTGTGATCAAAGAGGTATGTCTATCTCTGATCGTCTAGCTCTATACTGCAAGTCCCTGAAGTTGCTTTCTCAAGGAAATTGGCACTAGCTCGTTGAGTTTTGGCAATAACTAATTATATTCTGGTCATTGCTTTGGTTTTTGGAAGACTCTTGATTTGCTTCATTTTCCACCTCCATAACGATTGGAGATGGCTTGAACAATGAGAAATGCAAATTTTGTGCCAAACTGACCCACTTTTTGAAAGTATTTACCAAACTGACCCACTTTCAAAAGTATTTACCAAAATGACCCAATTGCTATCTCAGATAGCCATTTCGGTGAAAAAGTCATTGCTATCTGAGAAAGCGTGTATATGTTGAGGTGTTTTTCCACCACTTGAAGAAAAACCTGAAGAAAACATCAAGTTTAGACTCGCTATCACAGATAACGAGTATGGTGAAAAAATCATCGCTATCTGAGATAGGTAGTGCATGTTAATGTGTTTGTCCACCACTTGAAGAAAATACCAAATTTAGACTCACTATCTCAGATAGCGAGTGTGTTTGTATCACAATCGCCATCTTATATAGCGAGTGTCGATTGAGATGTTTTTTAAAGACAAGACTCGTTGTTGCGAGTTCTCTCTTCACTTCTCTCTTTCCATTCTCTCCCAATTCCGAGAAAAACCTAAACCCCTAGCCCCCCAAATTCGTTATTTCACCAACAAATTCTGTCCAAAATCTAGTGGAGAGTTTTTGTGGATGAGAGCACAAATTTGGAAGCTAGGATTTCGGAGTTGGGAGAGAGAGTGGAGAGAGATAAGTGAAGAGAAGAATGAGACAACGAATTTGAGTTTAAAAAATTTCACAATCGACACTCGTAGTGTGGTACAAACACACTTGCTGTCTTAGACCTCGAGTCTAAATCAAGTATTTTTCGAGTTTTTCTTAGCGAGGGTATTTTCACCAAATTGGTTATTTTGGTAATTAGTTTCGAAAGTGGGCCAGTTTGGTAAATACTTTCAAAAAGTGGGTCATTTTGATAAAAAAATTCAAGAAATGCTGAACTTCAAAAACATATGCAAGGGAAAAAGGAAATATTCGATAGATGTGATATGTTTTGACTTGCATCAAGTTATATCAACTGCTTTTTTCGGCATTGCAATCTACCTATTATAGGATGACTATGGAAAAAAGATGATATTATGTGTAACAGTTAAGGCTGCTCTTTGATGCGGTACACGGTGACCTGGCCCAGACTAATCATGGCTCAGACCATTAATGCTTTCGATTGGGTGTTTACCAGGCCCAAATTCTATTTCATGTAGATTTTGGGTAATCGGCCCTCTCTTGTGAAGGATCCGCCTCTTATTATTGATATAATAACTGGGTCCAAATACTATATGTTTGCGCCTTTCCTAAACTAGGCCTTTTATCATACTAGTATAATGTACGTGCGATGCACGTCTAAAAAATAAAGTCATCAAATTAAATGAGTATATATTGAATAAGAAAAAAATAGTTTATATTTGAATGTTTTGATTTGGGCTACACGTGCGGTGCACATTTATATTTGTTGAATATAGTTTGGACATGTATTATAGGTGTTATATAGTTACAAAGTTATGGTTTGTTTGTTACAAATCCCGACTCCCTCATTAAAATAGTAGAGGTTACTCAATTGTAAATAGTATGTGCTTCCACTTACTCATACCTAAAATTTACCAAAGTTGTCAAAATATTAATCATTTTTGACCAAAGTTGCCAAAATATGTGGTTTAGATTTAGTTAGGTTAGGGTTAGATCTAATTGTGTGGTGTAGATTTAATTGAGAGATTTAGTTAGGTTAGGGTTAGATCTAATCTAATTGTGTGGTGCAGATTTAATTAGGTTAAATGCATATAAATCACAAGTTGTCTACAAATGACAACTCTTCCATTATAATATTAGAGATATTGGACCATTGGATGTTTATGAGCATTTGATGCAATTTGTTATTATTTATCATGTATAATAAATTTATTGTAGGAAGATGAGTGTAAAATAGTTTTATGATACTAGCGTGTTGCTTTGATTGGATTTGAAACTGGATGGTATTAAACATTAGAGTTGTTACTCGAGAACTTACCATGTCCAGTAGAGTGTCCTTAACTAACAACTATGCTAACTTTAGTTTTTATCATTGTTATGTTAATAGAAATATTTGGTTTAAGACTTTTTCTTAGTTTGTTCTACTTCACTACTGTCCTCGAATTCACAATGCCCCTTTCATGTCCTTAACTAACAACATATGATGTTTATAGATCTAGATTTTTTTTTTTTGATAAAGTCTCTAGAAACATAGTATGGTATACTTTAAATAATAAAAAAGTAACTATTCGGTAGATTGAGTTAATTAAAGATATGTATGAATGGGTAAAGACTACAGTTAAAACAACCACACGAGAGACCAGTGATTTTCCTTTTACAGCAGGTTTATATCAAAGTTTGGCTTTAAGCCCCTACATCTTTGCTTTGGTTATAGTTTAATCGACACGATGAATACAAAATGAGGTGCCTTGGTGTATGCTTTTTGCCGATGACATTGTCTTAGTGGACGAGATTATAACATGAATTAATGTTAAATTAGATTTGTGGAGAGAAACTTTAGAAGCTAGAGGCTTCAGAATAAGCAGAACTAAAATATAGTATAGTGAGTGTAATTTTACTGATATTCGGAACACAGATGAGAAAGTAGTGAAGCTTGATGTCAAGAGATACCTAAGAGAGACCGTTTTCGATATTTAGGCTCGATTATACAAAGAAATAGGGAGATTTGTGAAGATGTTATATATAGGATCCAAGCAGAGTGGCTTAAGTGGAGAAGTGTCAGTAATGTATTGTGTGACAAATATATACCTTTGAAGTTGAAGGAAAAAAATTTATAGGACGATTGTTAGACCATCAATAATGTATGAAGTGTTAAGCAACAAGAAACAATATGCCCAAAAAATGAGTGTAGCGGAGATGAGGATGCTAAGTTGAACGTGTGGTAAAACCAGAAAGGATAAAATTAGAAACGAGCATATACGAGACATGGTAAAGGTAGCTCCTATCCAAGATAATTTAAGAGATAATTGCCGCACGTGGTTTGGACATGTCACATGTAGACCTAGTAGTGGTCCCGTTAGAAAGAGTGATTTGATAAATATTAATAGTAGAGTTAGGGGTAGGGGAAGACCTAAACTTGGTTGGAAATGGCGAGAAAATATATGATAGCTTGTGGTCTTACAGAAGATATTGTGTTAAACCGAACAAAATGGAAAATCAGGATTCACGTAGCCAATCCCAACTAGTTGGGAAAAAGACTGTTGTTGTTGTTTGCATCTAGTTAAGTTGTGTAGCTGCAATGTAGTAATTTACAAGTGATTTGGTTACAATTGAAGGAGATACTAGGATTAGAAATGTGCCAAATTGGATATTGCTACATTAGAACAAGGGTATATCTTTTGCTCAAAGATGCAAGATATTCTGTTCATGAAGCTTGAATAAAACCCTTGTTGTAATTTCAATCCCCCAACAAATCTTACAGGTTGTAGGTTATGATAACTGGAGTTGGGTAAACTTGGGCTGTTTTGGAGTTGGGATAACTCTAGTTGTCAACTCCGAAATACCAAACAATTAACAGAAGTGGAGGTAGAGGTATGGTAACCAAAGCTGACATGCATGCTTGTATCTCCACTTAAAAAGATAATTTATCCTACTTCTAAATTGGTTTCCAAAGATGGCCTAAATGCTTGAATCTTGATTGTGTTTCAGTATCTTAATTTCCTGAAATATTTTCAATTTATTACTTGATCTAACTCTCATATTATCATTTTGCAGAAGCTATGGAATTATTCACAAGGGAAGTTCTTATAAACATATACTGGGCATTTGAACAAAGTATACTGTATTACATCTACATTTTCTGTTGCAAATGGTAAATACATTGTCCGTGGTTCGGAGGACAATTGTGTGTACCTGTGGGACCTTCAGAGCAAAAATATGATTCAAAAATTGGAATGCCACACTGTTATATCAGTCTCTTGCCACCCTAGTGAGAACATAATCGCTTCAGCTGGGCTTGATAATGACAGAACGGTGCAGATCTGGTTTCAAGATACTAGATTATACTTCACTGTTTGAAGATCTTATGAAATGGTAAGACCAGTTTTGTCTGTGAATGATACCCTTTTTCATATTCGACTGCTAAATTTTATATGTCAATAACCCTGATCACCTATGTAATGCATACACGAATAAAACTTGGGAAACTGGCTTTATAATTAAATGCCTATTATCAGTTTCAGTTGAAACAATGGTAGTTTGTAGCCTATTGTAAAAAGTGTGCACAAACATCTTCCTTATGCCATTCCTAGCATACCCTAGCTTGAATGTTTGCTTTTAGACCCAGAGGAGGTTAGTGGAAGTTAGTGTCGAAAGGTTGATTGGTTTGGATAAAAAATTGGACTTCTGTTAGCTACAGTTATCTCACCTAAAAGTTAAATTAACTGTAGGTATCTATCTAAACTCCAATCCAACCGATTTATATTTTAAGCAAAAAATGGAGGTATAGGTTGATGCAACCTATCGGTTGCATTGCTCTATCTCCGCTTAAAAGCTACCTATAATTATCCCACCTTTGTATCCAAACAATGATGTTAAAGTACTTAAAGCATGATGATCGTAACATTTGACATTAGTTGAAGGGAAAACCATTTGGATATTTTTCTACTCCAAATCCTATCAGCTCTTACAACATATTTATGAGAGGTTTTTGGTTCAAATGAGAGAGCACCTAAGAGCATCTGTAGTCCGTTTAAGTTAAAAAATAGGTATATTAAGTTAAAAAATGGGTATATGGATATTTGGGAAATAGCAAATAGCTCAAACGTTGCAGTTGTCAATACTCAAAAAATGGCTTTAAAATGGCTTTTTTTGGACGAAACGGAAGATCATATACCGTTTGAAGATTTGCATTTTTTTTAAAAATAGTGTGAAGGACGGCAGATGATCTGTCGTCCTGTAATTTAAAAAAAAATAATAATAATAAAAAGGTGAAGGTTGATGTGCAGTCCAACACAAATCCAAAAAGAAACTCTCTCTTCCCTCCCCAAACGGAAGATCATTTTTTTTTAAAATTAAAAAAAAAAAATTCTTCAAACGGCAAATCATATGCCATATGCCGTCCGATTATTTCTCAATTAAAAAATTTGTCTTAGACGACAAATCATATACCATCTGACTTTGAGACGGTAAATCATCTTCCGATTTCTAAGATATGGATAAAGTCATTTTCGCTGCCAAATATAGCCGTCTCCTGTTCTTTCAAAATTCAAAAAATGGGTATATAGACAATGACTATTGATGGTTTTTTTCCAAAATATCTATTTTTTGGATATACAGCCAACAACTACAACAACTACAGATGCTCTAATGAGAGGATATGGCCATTTTTTAAGGAAGAGCAGTCTTCCATCGGTAAATATTCATAAAAAGCTTGGAGGGTGGGATCTTGTTGGGTTTTGTTTGAATAGAAATGTTGGTGAAGTTTCAATCTGGTGAACCAAGTATTAACATGGTTTGAAAACCCCGTACCGGGTTTTGTATTATACTTCTAATTGTGATATTTATTTGTTTGGGAATTTTCGAGCATCAACCTAGTGTGTAGGGCTTTACGGTGTTGGCTTCGTGAAGTGATTAAAAATTCTAAACATCGTTAAGGTATATAAATCTTTAACCAAACATTCTATGCATAATTTTGTTAAACTGTAATAGTAAATTATATATTTTTTTTATTTATTTTCATTTTTATATACAAAATTATTTTTTTAAAAAGAAATATATTCTTTTTTATAAAGTATACCGTGAGGATATGATTTATAAATTATAAAATTTTACTATAAGAATATTAAAATTTTAAGCAACATAGAAAATTCTATAAATAAAGGTACTTAATCAGTTTTCTATTGTGCTCACTTAATTATGTTGTCTATCTCGTACATTGTTTTTCGTGCTATCCCTAAATGGCGATTACAACAATAAATAGGCTCTCAACTTAGTGTTAGAAAATGAGTGTTTTATACACCATTTACGAACCGGTTTTTGAGCAATTTTTTGAGTGAGATCCTCAATGAATTATTGAGAGATCTTGATTGATTTGTGTTCTCCTTCGTGAGTAGATCAAAATCATATATTGATTTGCTAAAAATGGTTAAGGGGTGAATGAGATATTGTCTCTCAAAGTGAGACGTTTTCATTCTCGAAAATGGGTTAAGGGAACATAGTTCCACATCGGAAAAGTCAAAGAAAATAGAAGAGCATATATAGTAACCTCCTTCTGAGCATTGTAAGATAGCTCGAAGAGAGGCTCTCTCGCGCGCGCAGGGCGGTGCAAATCTCGGACCGGATTACATGCGACTTGTGTGCGCCCGCACGACCTGCGGACAGGATTGCCGGACCGACATGACCCCACCCCGTGCAAAGTCAATTTTTGCTACAGTTTTGCATTACACTGAAGGCATTCATAGCTTTGTCTGCCGTTACAGTTTTAACCCCGGCTCTATAAATGGAGGCCTCCCCTCTGATTTCTACCCCGCACCAGTAATCTTCTTTCTTCCTCCTCTGAGTTCTGTTATGTTATTCCTCCTGCTGTTTGGTAAGTCAGTGATAGGATTCTGCCGCTGCTGCTCGGTTCGAAAGTGTTATGTGGTGCCTACGTGAACACTCTAGTCATTGCATCCTGGGAGACAGATGCCTTCGCACAATCCAGCAACCGGAAGAGGCGAAATCTGTTTTAAGGACACTGTGTGATACACAGGCCTCACTACTCTAACTTGTAATCTGAAATTGGTTATTTGTAAGTTGTTATTTATTTATTTCATTTTCTTTTTGGTTTTTCTTTCTCTCCTATTCTCTTATCTGTTTTTGTGTCTCTCAATCGATTGAGTTTATTGTAAAAGAAACTTTATAAAGAATTTTGATAACACTTAATCGATTTAGTTTCAATTTTTTTTTCATTCCTTGTGAACTTAATGTCGGCGGATACCGAGTTTTAAAGCAAATACTGTATCAGGTAGGTCAAAAACCTAGACGAACTCAGCGGATATCATCTCGGTCTCGGTCTTAATTGATACCATGCTTAGGGTGCGTTTGGCCTAGCTTTTTTTAGCTTTAAAACTACTTCAGAAGGAGAAGCTAGAAAGTACAGCTTTGAAATTAAAAGCTGAAGCTGTTTGGATAGTTAGCTTTTTTTTTAACTTTAAAGCTACTTTTAAGCTAAAAGTTGTTTGGCATAAGATCCAAATCAGAAAAAAATTTGAAACACAGCATGAAAAATATTAGAGATCAAATTTGTTAAAGATCAAACACAGCATGAAGTATCCCAAATCAGAAAAAATTTACTCTCAACAAATTTGTTAGTTCAGAACAAACAAACAGAAAAAAATATTAGAGATCAAATCCCTAATCCCTAATCATCTTCACCTAAACCCTAATCTCCACTACCTTAATTACTCTCAAGACATTCATGAAATTTGAGAGTATCTTTGCTGCAGTAGGATCTAATTTGTTGTTGGCTTTAAGAATTTCTGAAGGTGAAGGCCTGAGAGAATCCATCTTGTTTGCTCGATTCTCAGTTGCTTTGGGTTTTGCCGTAATCCTCGTAGCCATTGAGCTAACTACTAATTATGTATCTCTAGATATCAGAATAAACCAGCCAAGGTTGAACTCGACGAACTAGAAGAAACCAAGCACCACTCCATCACAACTAGATCCAGTGAAGAAAAGGAAAACAGAAATATGCTCTGTTCAATACCGCGATGAGAAGAGGCAGGGAGGAGGGCGGAGGACGGGAGAGGGAGAGGACAGCAAGAGGGGCTGACATCGGGAAGGGGAATTTTTTTTGATCTTAGGGTTTAAATGTGGAAGGGATAAAAAAAGAGAATGTGTAGAAAAAAAGAGAAAAGGAGAAGCTAGAAGCTAGAAGTAGATCTGGAGGGCTTCTTTTAGAGCTCCTTTTCTTCATAAAAAAAAGCTACTTATCTTTTTGTAGAGCTTTTCAAAATATACGTTTGGCCCAGCTTCTCCTTCTAAACTAATTTTAAGCTGGGCCAAACACTACCTTAATAGCACAAGTATCACAAGCCCCCGAGTATTATTAATTAGCTGAATGTTCGCTTTAGAGTTTCTTTTTATTATGATTTACAACTGTTATGTTGGTTTAACTCTTTCTCTTCTGGAGAGGATTTTGTTTTGACAAATGTTTGAATGTCAGGGAGAAAAAGAAAATTTGGTGGATTTGGTATATTACAAAACAACCTGGGTCATTTTGGTAATTAGTTTCGAAAGTGGGTCAGTATGGTAAATACTTCCAAAAAGCTGGTCATTTTCGTAAAAATTCGAAAAATGCTGAGCTTGAAGAAGATATGGAAGGGAAAAAAAAGGAAATATTCGAACGATGTAATAAGTTTTGACTTGCATCAAGTTATATCAACTGTTTTTTTTCGGCATTGCAATCTACCTATTAGAGCATCTGTAGTCGTTCCCTATATTTGCAAATTTTGAAAAATATAGGGAATAAGATGTTGTAGTCGTTCCCTATATTTCCAAATTTTGAAAAAAATTAAACAGTAACCGTCTATATTTAAGAGAAGATTTAAGAAATTCCCAAATATAGGAATCGCAAGATCATCTTGCATCCATTCTAAAAAAATTGTCTCGGACGCAAGATGATCTTCCGCATGAAGAATTAGAAGAAAAAATAAATAAACAGGTCGGACGCAAAGATAATTTTGCTTCCGATCATTTTTTTTGTTTGACTAAAAAAAAATCGCTGAAGAAATCGGACGCAAGATCAAAAAAAAGGGACGGACTTGCGTCCCTAAGATTCCCCCCCCCCCCCCCCCCCCCCCTCTTTTGTATTTTTAATTTCTATGGAATAGAGCATATAAGATTATTTATGCATTTAAAGTTAATTTAAAATTGGTTTGATTATTTGATCAAGGGATGAGATGGAATGGGCCTATAATAATTATTATGTATTCGTATGCGTACAATTTTTTTTAATAAATGTTTTGGACTCAATTTTTTTAATATAAAATCAACGACTGAGATTCAAAATTAAAACGATTATCGACTGCTGGACCAAAATTTGGGTTTTAACGACAACAAGTCCAACTCAAAATTTCTATTTCTAAAAGCCAAATATGAAAAATTTGAGTCTCTTAGAGCATCTGCAGTCGTTTTGTTAAAAAACGGGTATATGGAAAATATAGAAATAGCAATTAGGGGGTAGCGTTGCAATCGTCATTACCCAAAAACTGGTTTTTTTTTATAATCAAATGGAACATCGTATACCATCTGTAGAGAGCGGAAAGGGAAAAAAAGGAATAAAGAAAGACGGCATATCATTTACTGTCCGTTGAAAAGAAAAAAAAAAGATATGTGAAGGACGGGAGATCTTCTCCCGTCCCTTCAAAAAAAGCCCCCCCCCCCCCCCCCCCCCCCACCCCCCCCCCCCCCCAAAAAAAAAAAAAAAAAAAATCCCAGAACATCCTTACCCGTGTAGGCTTTTTTTTTAATTTATTTTTTAAAAAAAATTTCTCAAATGGCAAATCATTTGCCGTCTCAAACTTTCGCAATTAAAAAATTCCTCTCAGACGACATATCATATGCCGTCCGACACATAGACGGTAAATCATCTTCTGATTTCTATAATATGCATATTGACAAATCTGCTGCCAAATATAGCCGTCTACTTTTCATCTAATACCAAAAAATAGATGATTAGAAGACGACTGTTGACATTTTTATCCATTTTTTGGATATTTAGACAACGATTGCAGATGCTCTTATAGGATGACTATGGAAAAAAGATGATATTATGTGTAACAGTTAAGGCTGCTCTTTGACGCGGTACACGGTGACTTGGCCCAGACTAATCATGGCTCATACCATTAATGCTTTGAATTTTTTCCCAAACTGTCCCATTTTTTGAAAGTTTTTTCCAAACTGTCCTATTTTTTAAAAAAAATTCTCAAACTGCCTCACTCGATTTCTGAAAAAGCGAGTGTGCTTAAAACCTGATCGCTTTTTCGGAAAGCGAGTGTGAGGCTTTTGATTTTCGAAAGCCTACACTCGCTTTCTGAAAAAGCGATTGAGTTTTAACCACACTCGCTTCCTTAAAAAGTGAGTGTCACATAGTTCATATCAATTAGTCACTCAGGCCTTATTGGCCTGTGGGTGCTGTTCATGGGGCTATTAGATCTAGGTTCAAATCCGGGTTTTCACACTTTTATTTTTTAATTCGTTTTTTTGAGTTTTTTGTGAAATAAAAGTTGGAAAAAAATATTATAATTCCTTGTAAATTTTGTGTGCCCCTGACCACATGTGCATTGAGATTGCTTTTACTTCTTGATAAATTTGATGCCACTGGGAAAAGACAGTCATGTTTCACAAACCTTAAAACAAATCTAACAAATCAAAATAGTTAAATCCAGTATTTTAAACACAAAACCATCCGCACTTTTCTGTTTTATGGATTTTGCCCAAAGGAGAGGCTTAGTGTCCTTCGATTATGGAGCTTAATGAGTTTAGTAATAGAAGATAAAGGGAGGTCCAAATCTTTAAAGATATATTTTAAAGGAAAAGTGGAGTGTAGCCCACCTTTTGAAGATATTATGCTACAGCCAATTATCGCTGGGTTCGAATCCGGTTTTTCCCACTTTTATTTTTTAATTCGTTTTTTTGAGTTTTTTGTGAAATAAAAGTTGGAAAAAAAATATTATAATTCCTTATTAATTTTGTGTGCCCCTGACCACATGTGAATTGAGATTGCTTTTACTTCTTGATAAATTTGATGCCACTAGGGAAAAGACAGTCATGTTTCACAAACCTTAAAACAAATCTAACAAATCAAAATAGGTAAATTCAGTATTTTAAACACAAAACCATCCGCACTTTTCTATTTTATGGATTTTGTCCAAAGGAGAGGCTTAGTGTCCTTCGATTATGAAGTTTAATGAGTTTAGTAATAGAAGATAAAGGGAGGTCCAAATCTTTGTTTCAAAGAGAACCAACAACGATAATTGGCTGTAGCATAATATCTTCAAAAGGTGGGCTACACTCCACTTTTCCTTTATAATATATATTTAAAAGAAACTTAGATCTCATTGTGCCTTGCAAATACAACAATCAATTAAAATTTTGTGTTGTTGGTCGAACCCAATGGCAAGTCCAATGCAATCAAATCACATGAAATGTAAGATGTGACGGTTATGTGGCATTTTTAAAATACTAGCCAAACTACAACAGTTCTCTTGTAGACTGAACTGTCATTTAACAGATAGAAAATAACGTTACTCAAAGAAATGCATTGAAAATAAGAAACTTTTAGACGAGTGATTGCTCAGTCAGTGCAAACACGATGAAATTAACAGAAACACTCGTGTTTAATGGTTGATGAAAGAGGTGATCTTTGAGGCTGTGGTTGGTTAGCATACAAGACTTACAATCAGGGGCACACAAAATTTATAAGGAATTATCATATTTTTTTTCGAACTTTTATTTCATCAAAAACTCAAAAAAACGAATTAAAAAATAAAAGTGAGAAATGCCGAATTTGAACCCAGACCTAACAGCCCCATGAACAATACCCACTAACCAATAAGGCCTGATGACTAATTGATATGAACTAAGTGACACTCGTTTTTTTTGAGAAAGCGAGTGAAGCAGTTTGGAAATTTTTTTAAAAAGTAGGGTAGTTTGGGAAAAACTTTCCAAAAGTGGGACAGTTTGGGAAAAATTTCTAATGCTTTCGATTGGGTGTTTACCTGGCCCAAATTCTAATTCATGTAGATTTTGGGTAATCGGCCCTCTCTTGTGAATGATCCACCTCTTATTATTGATATAATGACTGGGTCCAAATACTATATGTTTGGATGTTTATGAGCATTTGATGCAATTTGTTATTATTTATCATGTATAATAAATTTATTGTACGAAGATGAGTGTAAAATAGTTTTATGATATTAGCATGTTGCTTTGATTTGATTTGAAACTGGATGCTATTAAACATTATAGAGTTGTTACTCGAGAACTTACCATAACCAGTAGAGTGTCCTTAACTAACAACTATGCTAACTTTAGAGTGCGTTTGGTTTGTTGTTTTGAAAACAGTTTTCTGAAAATGAGATTGTAAAAGCTATTTGGTAAAAAAAAATTATGAAAACAGATTTTTAAAAATGAGAGTATAAAATGCATTTGGTTTGTTGGAAATCCAAAAAATATTCATAAAACAGCTATTGGAATATGAGATTATAAAAGTCGTTGGTTATAAAAATAAATTCTCAAATAAAAAAAAACATTTTTTTTAAAATTTAGATTATAAAAGGCATTTATTTAAACAATTTGCATTAGTTTGCTTACTAAAGTTTTTTTTTTAAACTGCAGTTATAGAGCAAAGTCCTACAAGTAGACCAGCAAGGAGCTTGTTCCAATATGAAGGCTGAGAAAGTGGGTATCGAGCAAATCTTGAATATGAGGAGTTGTATTAATGTGATATATCTGAAACTTGTTCATATAAAATGAAGTAGAAACATAAAAACTGCCTGCTTCATACAAGCAAGTATCGACACAGCTTTAGATCCACCAAACTTGATTACATTTTGACTAATTCAAATCAGGAACACCGAGCGAATCACTTCATAAAGTCGTGCAAATGTCATTATGAAATTGTACATCCCTAACTTTTCATAGTCTCTATATACAACATCTTACACAAAACTGTACATGGAGGTGGTAATTGCCACTGGAGGAAAGGAAAAACTGAGAGCCGCCAACATGACTACATGAGTTCCTCAAATACAGTAGTTTTCTACGACATGACTATATGAGTTCATCTTGTATACAAAATAATGTGAACTAATTTAATACAAATTCAAAATATACAAAATAATGTGAACTAATTTAATACAAATTCAAAATATACAACACCGAGTGAATGTTTGCAGTATTGTGCTTGTTTTCCTGATGTTTTGTTTGCTCAAGAATGAAAATATAATGCTACTGATGCTCTGCTTGTTCTGAAATGCTGTAGCTAGGCCATTTCATCCCCAGCTGCATGTATGCTAATGCTCACTGCTGGGGTTTCTCCTCCTTCATCTAGCCCTTTAGTGATGTCCTGACGTCGTCAATTTCACCCAAATGCACACCTTAAATTTTGTAGACATTATTCATTAAGCAATACAAGTTTACTTCTGTACTAGTTACTAGAATGTGAACATGATTTGGTGATGAAGTAAAAGTAGGATGTTGCTAATGAAAAACTTGGAGGATGTGGAGTAAGAAATATATTACCTTGTGAAGATCGGAGTTGACAACTGGGTATAGAAGAATAGGCATCATAACACACCTTAACAAAGGCAGAGGAGAGTAGTAGGCTCAGAACACAGTAAGAGTATAGAAGAATTGTTCAAATAAATCATCAAGATTATTGTAAGGCTGCCTTGTTCAAAATATTTACTGCATATCATCATTGCCTACACCGTCACAAAAAAAAGCTTGGGGGTGAAGAATGCATCAACAACAAAGATTTATTGCAATCTTCAGTGTTATTATAAAGCATCAGAAACCATCATCAGATTTATTGCAATATTCAGAGTTATTATAAAGCATCAGAAACCATCATCTCCAGTATCAAATTAGCATCAGAAGCTTAACATACCTGATTTGATTTTCACTGGTAACATCAGAATTATAAAAGTATCAAATTAGCATCAGAAGCTTAACATCAGAAGGTTCATATATTTTCAAATCATACCAGACACCACAAAATCTTATCACTGTTGTATGCAAGTTTTAATCCTCAAGTGACTAAAGAGTTTGGAACTTTGGATAAGAGATTGAAATCACAGTATGTAGGTTTCGAATTCTTAAAAAATTTGGACCATAGTTTGCAGTCACGTTCTTTATATCATAATTTTCCAAAATTTCAGTATTAACACCTGATTTGATTTAATTAAAATAATTCATTATATCTGTCTGAAATGGTAACTCACAGTTTACCTATGCTCAAGCACAAGATTCCTAGTTAACAACAACTTGAAGCCAGCAATGTTCTCAACTGCAAGGTTGTTGAAGAAGCCAACGAATGCAGTACCAAGGCCTATGAGTAGTGCTAGAGTCTATTTAAGCACTACATACCGAAATATTTGCACTCTTTTCCTTGACCTCCAGTCATGTTTAAATTGGTCATTCTCCACAATCCTAGCATCCAATATATAGACACAAGTTAACTAACCACTGTAAAGCAAAACAAATATTAGCTAGGATGAATAGATAAGAAAACATTTATCTCTAAAACCGAACAAAAATAAGATCATGCAATCATGATTACATATAACTGGAAACAGCACAGAGATATCAACCCCTTTCCCCAATTAATTAGCTAATTCATTTATGCGAAGTGCAAGCTAACTAACCTTAAGAATGTTGTTTAGAAGATCGATCTACAGTGTAAGATGGTAAGTCCAAAAGTATGCATTAAAATATTATAACTTCACGCTATGTCAGCCTAAGGATTGTGACACGAAAGGAAAACAAACATCATATCATAAGCAGATCTAGTTTGAAATGATTTTTGGGACGCTCAATTAAGAAAATACTAATGACCAACGTAAATAACATCACAGGCTAAAAATCATAGGTTAGGCTTATAATGGCTTGCAAAACAAATAATTAAGGAAGAACAGTGATTAACCGAAAATGCTTACTCATAATCCAAGCTCTCATTAATGGGGCAAATATTAGTCCCAATAACAGCAATCTGAGAAGTAGTAGTGTTCATTGTCCTCTTCCTCAGCAAAGGCTCTCTCACTGCTATTCCATCTTTACCATCAGAAAAAAAAGACACTTCTCTATCCATCTCACCATTCAAATTCTCAATGTAATTTCCCTCCATCCTCCCTCTCTCTCTCTCTCTCTCTCTCTCTCTCTCTCAAAACTGTTTGACAGGAGCAGACAACAGCACTAATAGTTATATGATCTCAGCAAAAAAAACACAAAAGAAAAACAAGTTTGTGGGTAAAATGGGAAACAAGTATAATGTCGCAGGTAAGCAATGAAGACAAGGAACTGCTTTTAGGGGGTGGGTGCAGTTTGTGGGTAAAATTAATGAGGCTTCAAGTCTGAATGAGTGACCGATGAAAGAGTACTTCAGATAACCACACAGTTTGGTGGATCCTTATAAAGCCAACATGGAAGGTTATTAACAAGAGACATCACTAGTAAGCATCACAAGGTTTCATGGTAACATATGCATTATACAACTTTGTAATGCACATCAGAAATTCTTGAACAAAGTATGTATTAGTATAAAGGAGCCAGCTACATAAACATCTTAAGGAATTTGAAAGAAATAAACCCAATGTAAATGTGAAGAATATCAATACCCAATTGTTTAACAGTATCAAAGTTGTAACAAGGATGTTCAAGCTGCTTCTTCATACCACTCCACTCTTCATCCTGCTAAGGAATTAAATAAACTTCGTAATAAACAAATCATGAAATCAAATAGTATAACAAAGCAATGTCAATATTTGAAAGGATTGAATTAGTCGTAGGCTCAGAACACAGTTGTATATAACAATTGTTCAAATAAATCATAAAGATTAGTCTAAGGCTGCATTTTTTACAATGCCATGCCTACTGGTACTAATTATGTGTCCACCCCCTTCGCCACCCATAGTTAAATTCATCAATCATACACTCAGTACAATGGAAAAAATCCACATAATAACCTCTCTGACTTCACATAATGCCATCACTCTGACTTCACATAATGCCATCACAGAAACCACAGATCAGCTTAAAAACTCTCATCATTTCCATGGATCAACTTAAAAACTCTCATCATTTCCATGGATATTCACTCGTAGTTTTGATATTTTCAGTATCACCAATATACAATACCACCAGCCAGAAGGGGGGGACACACTTTCAAAAATAAGTTGTGCATTTCATCATTACCTAGACCGACATCATCTTGGTGAGTAAAAAAATATATAATAAGCACTTCCTGTTAGTGACAACTCCATTCATTAGTTCGTAAGATTTGACAACATTTTATGATGACTGTCAACTGCCTAACGCAACCCTCCTTCTTATAAATTCCAATTTTATGAAAGAAAAAACATTTCCAATTTTTTCATTGAATCCACAAAATCAATGTCATTCTCTTAAATTCTGAACAGGATCGAATTTAAAGGTGCATACACACAAACAAGACTAATCATGCTTCCAAGCATACAAAATTAATGAAAACCCTAAACTTCTTGATTGTGTTTCCTTAGAACAAGAGCAAGTTTGGAACATGAACACCGCATTTCCGACATGCCCATCACTACCAAAGAGCCAGCTATGAACATCCCAAAACACCTCCACTGAAACCCCATCAATCACAATAGTCTGATTCCCTCTCAACTTCCAACAAAGCCTCTTCACCTGCAACACCCTCATCTTATCAATTCGAATCTCGAGGAACGGATCTTGAAGCCCAACCGTCTTGCACTCAATCACAACATCATGAACTTGCCCATTGTCACAAAACTGAGCCTTTGTGCAGTAAACCTTCTTTCCAAAAACATGCTCCTTCTTAGCAACAAACACTGCACTACAAGGTAAGGGGTTTCTTACATTCGCCTTCAGATTTGCTTCTTTCGCCATATCACCAAGTAACAGAACCATCTCATGATCAAACAGGATGGCTACATAGAACCCTTCCAACGGCTCTGGCCCAAATCCAAATTTTGCAGATGAAAGATCACAAAACACTTGTATTTTCCTACTGTCTGCGATTGAACACTTGGATCCTTTCCATTTAGAGAATAGCGACGGTTTGATATCAACCTTGAATAGGCATTTATTGTCAGAATCATCGAATTCGACACAGAGGGATTGACCCATCATGATTTTGCACCAACTGATGGTGATAACAGAGGAGATGTGGCATAGTTGAGCTTGGTAGAGGCAGGTTCCAAGATTTTGTGTAGATTTGGTGGAGGCATTGGACGCGGAGTCTGTAACTTGGGTACCACTCTCTCCCATACAAGAAGGGAAGTCCCTCATTCTCAAAACTGATCGATCGATTCTTTTGATCAAGAAAACTGAAGAGACACCCTACTTCTCTCTTTTAATAGTGCAAGGAGGGAAGAATCTCAGAGGTTCAATGTTTGCAATTGAACAGCAACAAAAGGAAATTGACCCTTGCAGTAACAAATCAAATGCTACTACTCTCTTCATATTACAGAATCTCAAACCTAGTCTGCTTTGTTCTTCCTTCATATATAACCTAACTTCTTTACAGCAAAAGAACAAGAATGCAGAAATTTCACAAAGGACCCCATGCATTTAAGCAATATATTGCTACCCTTTTTGTAGGATAAAGAGATTAGATGAGATGGCAGAAATATAAAGAAAAAAAAGAAGGGAAAAAAAAGGACAAAAGACAAAAGACAAAAAAAAAGAAAAAAGACAAACACAGAGATACAGTGTTATCTCACTGTTAGCTGTTTCAAGCCAACAAATTTGAGTGTTTAAATTAACAAAAGCATAGCCTTTAGAGCCTTAGTTTAGAGTAGGTCAAGGATCATGAATTCCTAACTACTTTTTCTAGCGGGCATTTAGTTTAGAGTTGGTCAAGGATCAGAAACACACATCCCAATCATTGCTGTGAAAAAAAAACGGAAAAAAAAGGGAAAAATCATATACTGAAAGGGAGGATTTTCTAGAGAGTTGGCCAAGGATCAGAAACACACATCCCCGGCACTTGCTGTGAAAAAAAAAGGAAAAATCATCTATCTATAATCTATAACTATTATAATAGAAGAGTTGGAGTTGTTTGTAAAATTAGTGGAGATTTTGTGTCGTGTTTGAAGAGCTATAACTCTAAATTGCCTACTCATCACTCTTCATCAAGACCTCATTTTGTAGATGACCGTTCAATTCATACCAAATTGATTTCACCAGAAGGCCATACACCTTTTTCAACTTAGCACAGGCATGGCTCAGTACTCTAAGTTTGTTTTATTAATCACTTAATAATGAAACAGGGTGGCCAGACTCTTACCTTTTCTTCAAAAAAAAAAAAAAAAAAAACTTAGCACATGCATAAAGACAATTCATCTACCTAGAATGAGACAGGCTGACTAAAGCTTCACACGGTTCAACTCCATAAGAAACACCGGACATAGTGGCTAAGAAAGTACTGAATTGAATCTCGAACAGTGTGTATGATTGGCATGACTCAATACAATCCATGGACTTCAGTTGTGGTCCTTCGGATAATACAAACTACTAGGTATCAATAACCTTGTAACCTAAGATGTGGACAGAAGTACTACACATAGATTCTGAAAATTTTGGGATCAAGAAAACTCAAGCATACAAAACGGAAACTACAATACATGATTCACCCAACTTTGTTATCATAAGATGTGGACAGAAGTACTACAAATAGATTCTGAAAATTTTGGGATCAAGACAACTCAAGCATACAAAACGGAAACTACAATAGAAACAATAGAAACAATAGAAACACTGTACAAGCAGAGTAATAATCTTTAAAATCTCTGTTAATCAGAGTTTCTCATGTCTAAAATGCTAAAAACAGAAACACTGTACAATACAATATATCGAATTTTGTTTTGGGAGAAGTAAAACAGATATCAGTTGGAAATTTTATATCCATCAACTCCTAAATGTCGATAAGGCCATGGTATCAAAACTCCGATGACACTCAGATGCATTGGCCGAGGAAGATTGGAAATTTGACTAGCGAAACTCCTGATACTCCACATTTGTACAATATTACCGATAAATGACAAGCCAACTCTACTATCAAAGAAATAAGGAAACGGGCGACGATTTGGCACCAGATATCCGAGGTGTGGAAAGAGCTGCTGTGATAAGCGGAAAAACCATCAAAAAAGGACGATTGCTCGTGGAGGTTTCCACAGAAAGACCTCTTGGTTCTGGCAAATGGATCACAATTACAAGTACCTGGGAGCATACCGATGAAATGAACGAAATACAAACAATTAACATAATATGGTTATATTATTTTAATAGAATAGGCAACAATAATGCATAGGAACTTGCTCTAACTTTTTGACTCATTTAAAACAGACGATGATAGAATATCGACGGGAAAACGAAACAACATTTCGAAATTAATTTTACAAAAGATGTTTCCATAAAGGTCAATAGAAGATGTGGATTTTTTATAGCATACGCATAATTTTTTTACAAAATAAATAAATAACCAACACCAACTAACTGTGTGAGTGCAATATTAACACCAAACTCTAAATTAAAATCCGTGAAGAGAATAATGGATCTCCAATGTGCTCATTAGCAATATAAAAATGGATCAGCATCCATAATCCTCCGTCATAAATTAAAGGAAGCAGGAGGAGGAACTCGCGAAAAACTTAGTTCAAAAATTACCAAGATAGGGACCTTAAAAGATATCAGAGATGAATTAAAAACATCATGGATCTAGAACAGTGCCTAGAACAGTGCCACCTTCATTTTCTAGCCAAGAAGGAAAGGACATTAATGAGAACTGAAATGTATTGCTAATAAAGGGAGGAACGAAATAAGGAAAGATTGTAGGATGCAAACCAAATTTCAGTAGGCTCTTGAACATTTCAGGAAATAACCAATACATAGTTTTAATTACTATTGCTAATTTTTTAATAGGAGATTAGGTTTTTCAATCTATTATAGGGATTTGTTGGCCACTAACTAAAAATTACCGTAAATCTAAAGAACTGTTGTGAAGAAGAAAAAAAATGGTATACTCAAAAGGAGAGGGGATGGTATTCAAAACCTCAAGCAATCATGTCAGTCATATGTGGACCCATCCATCCACATGAAGGATAACAGAATCCACAAAGGTGATCAACCCATAGTTAATCCGACAAACATGTGCATCCTATGAGTCTTATCAATGGTTCAAAACCCAGTAAGGATACAAAGCATCTGACTATCATTTATTGGTTAAATATAGCCTAACCCGCGCTTCACTTCCAAGGCTGGGTTATAAAGAACCCCATCTTCGCTTCCAAGTCCAAGAAGAATTACATCATCTTAAAGAAAAAATGATATATCACTGACTTGAAAGACCAACATAGTGACCTTTGAATATGCGGAAGCGAGATGCCCGACTCCACAAGAAGAGCCATGATTACAGGTAGAGGGTCTCACATGAGAACGATAAACCAATCGGGTATGTGTAAAGGAGGAATAATCGGCGGAGAATTTTATATGAAGATGCAGTTAGTGGTGAAGTGTTTCTTATTCACCATGATAAACAATATTCTTTTCATGTTCACCAAGAGATGCCTCCTAGTTTTTCCCCACGTGTTCCTATTTGTTTCTTTAGAAGTTAGGTTTTTAAATTTTAGTGCATACTAAACATGTAAACCCTCTATATATAAATAAAAGGTGGGATACATTCTTTAAAGAAGCGAGGAGGGAAATCTAGGAGGCCATGTTTGTACCTACGACAACAACAAAAGAAAATGAGGGTAAAAGTATTATATGGTTATAAAAGGATTTCATTCAATATTTCTGTGGGAGTATAACAACAAGGGGGTTATATGCAAACCAACCAACACCATGCATTTTCACCTACTGGCTCAAAAAATGGGGGAGTGGGATTCAATTACTCAAAATGGAAAAAAGGAGTTTTTATGAAATATCTTAAGGAGAAAAGGGTTGCAAAGAAAGTGTAGAAGATCATCATTACTCTATACTCACTCTATGTCAAAAATTAAAAAGAAATTTTAAATCTTGAACTAGAAACATCATTCATTCAAAAGAGAGAGTACATCCTGGCAATACAATTTCACCTTCCTAAACATGGTCATTGACAGGATGTGCTCTCTTTCTCTTGAACGAATGAAGTGGGACTGGAGGAAACTTACTCCTATGGCACCCTACACATCCTACCACCTCCCAAATATAAGATGCATATCGTTCAAAGTGTTACATGTCATGAAACATAAGAGGATGATATCATCAAAGTTGAATATGTTTTCCCATTGTCGTTGCTAATTTTGGTGTGGGATCAATCAGGTATGAGTTCTTTTATTGGGGAAAAAATTCGCGATATGGACCGTCAATCGAGATCTGGATATGGATCTGACTAGCGGGAAACACATAGGAACCTGCTAAAAGTCTCACAACGAAAGTTATTTCATCATAAGACCCTTTGATGCTCAAGTCAGTCATGAGAACAATGATTAGGGGTTTTTTTTGTGGAGAAAATACCAGTTACCTTTGACCGGTGGAGGTGGATGATATTTATAAGCCATGAATCAGTTAAAGAAGATAAACCATAAGGGTATCTTCCACTGATTTGACTAGGGATTATTATGGTAAAGGAATATAATAGGGTGATTTGACTAATAGCTATGATTGACTAAAAAACCCCTTCTTCTCGTGTAGCAAGCAAGCTTTAATTGTGGGCCTAGCTGGTTTAATGGGCCTAGAGACAGCCCGTCCTTGCTGTAAAATTATTTTACTACCCTTGGCAACTTTGAGATGTGTCTTGAGATCACATGGCTTCAATTTTTACCTGTATCACCCATGCATTAATTTCCCACAATTGTTTTGTTACTGAAACATTCTATTCTTGAAAAATTGTGCATTTAGCAACCTCATGATGAATGAACCAAGGTTGCCAAGTTCGTCGTATGTTTCGGTTTGCGATGCAAACACTGTTTTAAATTTTGACCGATACGGCCAAAATTTTGGATATTTTATACTTCATATCGGTTTGGCCCGAAATGTGTAGATTTTGGTTGAAATTGCTGAAATATCGGTCGAAATATTGCCTAATTTCGCGAAATATCGATCGAAATAGACACTAATGTTATTGTGAACATATTCTTTTTTTTGTTTTGCTTTTTGCATACGAATCTTTCAATATAGAACCTTAAGCTAAGATAATGTGAGGATTTCATCCCTTTTTGGTTTGTGTATATGCAAATTCAAGTAAGTCTATTAACTAATACATTTTTTTCTTATCAATGCAAATTCAATTTAGTTATATACTTATATTACATTCTCTTTTATATTTTTGTTAAATTCTGCAAATATTTATTGCGATTGATTCATAACAATAGTTATATTTTTCAATATTTTATATGATAAATTACATGTACAACATATAATATCTTGTTTAGTAACAAAAAAAGTATGTTTATTGAGTGTCCGAAATGAACATCTGAGATGATCACATTTTCCTGAGATCTCCGATATATCCGATCGGAGACGAAACACCCCCTACCGAGACGAGTCCGAAATCGGAGATTTAAAACCTTGGGTGCAAGTACGGGATCACGGTATGCTATCTTGAGCAGCCCGTGGTACAGAGTGGGTAGTATGAGTCGGGAGACTCAGGATGCTTATTTGAGTTATATGTGTATAGAGAAAGAAAGAAAGAAAATTAACATATAACATTATTGATTATTGGCATTTCTAAATATAGGAGTGATAATCAAATTAAAGTCTCTAACAAATTGATGAGATTTTGAATAAAACTAACAAGCTACTAAATAAAGGTGATCATATTGAAGACATAGAAGAAACCTTATGCAGATCGCTGGTTTAAGAGATCTGAATGACGAACCCACAGTGGATTGGATCGCGAGATCCGGATCGTGGTTTGGAGAGGGGGTGGAAGAACACAATGACACTAGAATGGACAAAACGTTCAAATTTAGGGATTTTAAATCACACTCTTTTATGGTACAAAGGTCAACTTCAACGGTGTGAATCGAGAATTTTGGTTGTGGATAACATATTTTTAGTCTGCCAATTTCCTCCTATGCCACAACATATCTCATATATATGTAATCTCCAAGCAAATTAATTCAACACAAGATCACTAATTTAAGTGGTGAAAATTGTTAGTGAAACACGGGAAGATAGATTTTCAAAGCTATATGCCAAAACATTAAAAAAAGAAAAAAAAAGAAACTAGGAATAAAGAACAAAGACCAATAATCAATGAAACCCCTGGAAGAAGAGGAAAGGTTGAAGTATAGCTGCTACACAAAAACAAGGCGCAAACAACTTACCTCATTGACAAAGTGGATAAATCAAGAATACAAAATGAAAACACAAAGGATTAGAGAATGCTATATCCAAATTTTCACATCAAAATGGGATTATTATATTGCTAAGAGATTCCATGAAAGGAGTTGACAACTAGGTGTCAACCTGAATCACCTTATGTCAACCCTTAGTGTCATAACCCCACACCAAGGATAGTACGAACAATGAAGATGTCAACCGTCTTTTCCTCATTGAGATCCTATGAACAAGAGAGGAGTTTATCTAATTCTAAATTATGTGTGGCATCATTGATCCTCGACATTCTCCAAAGCCGAGGGGGCATAGAAAACTAGCACAAATAATGGATTCCAATAGTTATATAAAATTTCGAGGCATTGAAACACATAAAAAGCTAAGAGACTTACTAAAGTAGCACCTTCTATCAAGATCCACATTTTAGAAAATCTAACATAAATTACCTTTGCTCCAATCACTAAATCGCCCCAATTTCTCTTCGCACAAGCTTATTCTCTCCTGAAAGTAAAACAAAGACCATCACTCATCAGCACAAGCACATCCAGGCAACATTTCTTTCATAAAATAACCACTGAAGAAAAATAAAAAAAATTGGACCATGAATAAACCAACAATAATCATAATCCCTATATAATAAAAACAATGTGGTAAATCATCAGCTGGAGCACGATTTTGAAACTCCTTGCAAAAAGCACTATTAAAGGACTCCACTAAGTTACACAATAAATACTTCTAAAAACAAGCTTTAATATGAGATGATTAATTATCAACGCAACCATGCCGAAGGAAAATTTTCTGTAAAAAATAACTAATGAGGAAATTCAATAGATTAGACCATAAACAAACAAAATAACACAAGCTTAATATCTCGAACAAGTATAACACAGATGGTAAATTACTGACATAAGCACAATCGAGTTATTTTTCTTCCATAAAATCACTACTAAATAAACACCACGAAATTACACCCATTAAAAAAAGGGAACAAGCTTAATCTGCCAAAAGGTAGACCTAGATGGTAGATCGTCATCAGAATCACAACCAAGCAAAATTTCATGAATAAAAATATAAAATCACTACTGAAGATATACACTAACGTGAAGCAAGGTTCGTCGGACCTCCGATTTTTCTTATGAGGACTTCGCCGTAGGTTAAGCAAAAAAAAAAAAAAAATTAAATTAAATTAAAAAATATTCAAAAAGATGAAGTCGAAGGGAAAACTGAAGTAGTTGTAGTCCTATTGAAGCCACAATTGAAAATATTAAATAGGACTTTTATCAAAGAGATTATGACGCTTTAAAGATGATTAGGGAATTTGAAGGTGGTGTATTTAAGTATTGGGTATGAGTCATGGAGAAATGGGTAAGAAATTAACTCAATAACAATTTAATTAAAACTCGCCTGACTCTTAAGTGCCTTTTTAGAACCGCTTTCTACAATACCAGTTCCTAATGCTTTTCGAACAACTTTTTTCCTAAATTAGGTGTGGCTTGCCGCTTGTCGATTTTTGGAGCTTTTTAAAACAATGGTGTTAACAATATAAAAAAAAACAAGCTCTCTCTCTCCCCCCCCCCCCCCCATACAATTAAAACCCATATCCTAAATCATCAACAAGAGCACTCGCAAGTAAAAGTTCTTGCACTAAAATGAACCCAAAAAATCTAATAAATTGGACCACAAACGAACGAAAAAAGGGGCTCAACCTCTCCTGCAAACAAAGCCCAAATGGTAAATTACCAAGACAAACAAATCCAAACTGAAAAAGTAAAATCACTACAAACAAAAATTCACTAAATTCCACAACAAGAAAATTAAACTATATATTAAATATGTAACCCCTATTTCCGATTATACGGATTTCTATTTCTTTTCTCTTTTTCCGTGTATTCTTGTATTTCAATTTTGTATAAATCATCCCAATGCATTTTAATCATTTTGAATATCCTATTGAAACTCAAATTTATATTCCATACTAGAATTTGTCTCTTCTTTTATTTATTCCACTTTGAAGCCCAATTTCGTATTCGATTTTAATTAAATTAATTTGAGCCCAAAAACCAAACCCACTAACCCAGAACCCATTACCCCTATATTGTACAGAATCAAATCTATACACACAGCCCTATACAATTTCTTCACTTTTCCCCACTCTTCCCACAATCCCGTAACCACTCTCCCACTATCTCTCTTTCCCGTTATTAACACTCCCCGTTACTCTCTCCCGTTCAATCTCTCCATCCCTCTCTCTGTTTCTCTAACAAACAGAGAAACGAATCAAACCAAACAGAACAAAAACCAAAACTCCATTCCCATCGTTCTCCCTCTTCCATCTCCTCCGCTCGAACTCAGCCACGCCCTCGCCTCGACACTCCGCCTGTGTGCAAGCCGCTCTCCTCGTCTCCGCTCCGAGAACCTTCGTCTTCTCCGTCAAGCACGCGCCGCTTCTACAACCGCCCTTCGCCTTCAGTCGCCCCGCTCGAACTCCGTCGCACCGCAGCCCCTTCCTCTACCTCCCGCAGTCGAACCACCACCGAGAACCCCCCAACCTCCAGCTTCGACTTCCCCATCCCCAGTTCTCCTCGCCACTGCATCGCCATCCACCACAGTCGACTTCCACAGTCGAGTATCTCCGCCTGCCACCACAGTCGAAGATCGCCCCCACCCAGCGTCGTCTTCATCACCACCAGAGAACCCACTTCGACAGCTTCGACATCACCCAGCCTCGACGATCTCCCGAACCATCTCCCGTCGCTGCTCCCTCGTCGACGCGCCACTTCCACCATCGCCGCCGAAGCACTCCGCACCTTCGCTCGACATCCACCAGTCGAGCCCGTCATCGCGCCAGCGACCTCTCGCCATTGCCGTCCGCTCAAGCTCTTTTGTTTGAACCATCTCTTGTAGATAATTATTAATTTAAATTACGCTTTAAATGTACTGGTTTGTTCATAATGGGCTATCATCCTGACCCAGTAAGACAAACCCGTTTTGGGATTATTGAGCTTGGAAAACATCCACTTCCCAATTTCTGGCCCGTTTATAGGTGAAATTACCATTTTACCCCTGAGGGCTTTAAGATTCGTGTCCGATTTTAACGGTCCCGATTTTAGTTCTATCTTTACCCATATCACAAGCCCCCGCACCTGACGACTGAGTTTCACAGCCTTTGAGAAGTAGTTCGCCCGTTTCTAATGGTTCATAGAATTTATCGACGTTCTCGATGACGTTTAGAGCTTGTTTAGAGTATAACGACGCTTTCCTGAGTTTCTAAAATACTCGAAATTATTTTGTGGAATTTTTTACCAATTTTGAACCATTTTTTGAAAATTTTAATTCCATTTCCGAATTTTAATAATTAATTTTTTAAAATTTTAATTAATCATTCTAAATTAATAATTATTTTTCATAGTTTATAAATATTTTTTCCGAATTAATAATTATTTTTAGAATTTTTTAATTAACTTTCTCGAATTTTAAATATTTTTTCGAAAATTTTAAATAATTAATTCAATTTAATAATTAAAATAAATGAATTAATTAAAAGAAACTACCTTGATGTAATCACGACCATTTATTGCGAGGCGGCATGCGGGCTGATGAGATCGAGTGGTTGCCAGGAGACGATGTGGTTCGATCTGGGTCCTTCGTCTTGGTCGAGCGCGGATCGTGAAGCAGGGTTTTTTCCTCCAATTTCGTTCGGATCTACGTCTGCTCGGATCAATGCGGCAAGCTCGGCGAGTGAGACGACGAACGTTTGGCGATCTACGGCTGAGCGACACGTGGCACTGACCGTTGACTGGTCAGATTTCACTTATTTTCTGGTCTGATCATCGTCTGTTCGGCACGTTCGGCGAGCGTGGTGAACGTGTGGCGAATGTTCGGTGAGCTACTGCTGAGCGACACATGGCGTTGACCGTTGACTAATCAGCGCTGATCGTTGACCGGTCAACCCCATTTCGCTCATTTTCTGGTCGGACCACCGTCTGTTCGGCAGGTCCGGCGAACGTGTGGCGATCGTTCGGCGAACTACAGCTGAGCAACATGTGGCGTTGATCGATGAATGGTCAGCGCTGACCGTTGACCCGTCAACGCCATTTCTCTCATTTTCTGATCGGATCATCGTTTGTACGGCAGGTTCGGCGAACGTGTGGCGATCATTCGGCGAGCTACAGCTGAGCAACACGTGGTGTTGACCATTGATTAGTCAACAGTGTCCGTTCACCGGTCAACATCATTTTTCTCATTTTCTGATCGGATCACCGTCTGTTGGGCTGGTTCGGTGAACGTGGCGAACGGGAGGCGATCATTCGGCGAGCTACAGTTGATCAACACGTGGTGTTGACCGTTGACTGGCCAGCGCTGACTGTTGACTGGTCAAAGTCGTTTCTCTCATTTTCTGATCGGATCACCGTCTGTTCGGTGAGTTTGGCGAATGCTTGTTGAATAGTTGCGATTTTTGGCGACCGTTTTGGCGAACGTTTGGTTGCAATTTTTGGCGACCATTTTGGCAAACGGTTGCAATTTTTTTGGCAACCATTTTGGCAAACGGTTGCAATTTTTGGTGAACGCTTATGACACCTAGCGCTTAGTTGTTGCGACACGTGGCATTTTGACGGTTTGACTACTTTTTCGTTTTGCATTCTGACCATTTGGAATTCCACACCTTTTGGGCTTCCTTAGGGCCCATTACGATTCTGGCCCAAGCCCATTTAGCTTGTTATAAATTCCCCCCCCCCTCTCTTTATTTCTCCTCATCCTCTAATTTTCAGGGTCTCTTAAAAAAAGTACTTCACCGCGAGCTTTCAAGAGATTTTGGTGGTCTTTTCCGTTCTCTGTCGAGAACTCCGACCATGAGTGTCACATCAAAGGTAATTAATTTTTATTTTACGATATGTCTAGGATATCTTCGGGTGACGAGGCCTCCCCCTAGGGTCGCGTCGAAGTGCAACGTCCAACTCTTTCTTCTAGGGTGGACCAGGGGAAGGGTGCAATGGTTCTGCCTTCGCCAGTGGTAGAGACGGTTGTCGAGAGAGATCAGAGGATGGGGTAGTTTGGAAGACATTCGGTTGCCGTACATTTGGCAGGTGTTCGCCAGTACAGCGCCGAGGAGCTGAGGCGTGTCGAACCATTAGAAACGGGCGAACTAATTCTCAAAAGTTGTGAAACTCAGTCTTCAGGTGCGGGGCTTGTGATATGGGTAAAAATAGAACTAAAATCGGGACCGTTCAAATCGGACACAAATCTTAAAGCTCTCAGGGGTAAAATGGAAAATTCAACTATAAACGGGTCCGAAAATAGGAAGTGGGCGTTTAAAACGTCTGTCTTACTGGGTCAGGATGACAGCCCATTATGAACAAACCAGGACATTCAAAGAGTAATTTAAATTAACGAATATCTCTAAGAGACGATTTAAACAAAAACTCTTATCCTGAAACGATTTAAACACTCTGGCTTATCTAAAAATATCGTGACATAAAGATAAATGATTATCTCTAAACATAGGGATATAAATCGTATTTAAAAGGCTACCAAAAAGAGTAAAAAGACTGATTACCTCTAAACCGTATTTAACCGACATAGAGATAAATGATAAATAGCCTCTAGCGCTACCAAAAAAAAGTAATTATTTTTTCCATTAAAAAAAAGGCAAAAATCCTTCAGAATCGTTTTTTCTTTTTAAGGTCGAAGATTGATGACGATGTCCAAAGAAGTACTGGATTCCATCAAAGAAACCCTACAAAACGTGCACGAAGTTGAAAGCAACCTTCTCGACTTCTTGGCAGCGGCGGCCGCCGACCCTGACGCCCTCGCCGACCTCCCTCCTCTCCAGCGAGCACGTGCTTTCCTCGTGCTCGCGCAGGCCGCGACCACTCTCTTATCAGGTAACAATAACTCATACATTGAGGTTTCTTTAATTTCCTGTTAATTTTACTTTTAATTGAGTTCTCTTTGTTGGGTTTTTTTAATAAAATAATATTTTAAATTTTGAGCAGTGAGGTTGAGATGCAATGGGATTCGACCTGACGATCACCCTATCAGAACGGAGATTGTAAGAATTATTATTATTTTTATTTTTTATATATAAATATTTCGTATGGTTTGATTTTAGTAGGGTTTATTATTCATTAGTGAATTTATGCATGAACTTTTCATTTGGGTGTGCTTTGGTTGATGATTTTGTATAGGGGTTTACTTGCAGGAACCATTATGGTTGTTTCTATAATGCAAGGGATTTTGTTTGTTTACTTGATGGTTTAATTTGTTAGGTGTGAATTTAATGTGAGGAGGAACTGTAGTTGGGCAAAGCTTTTGTTGATGATTTACTATTTGGGTTTCACTTTAGGACAGATTAAACTTGTCTATTATTTTTTGGTTTAATTACTGTCCAATTTAAACGATGATTTACCATCCAGGTTTGACTTATAGGAGAGAGTAAGCTTATACTTATCTATTTATTTAATATATAGTTTAATTTTCTTGTTGTGGAATTTAGTGAATTTTCGTTTGTAGTGATTTTACTTTTTCAGTTTGGGTTTGTTTGTCTTGGTAATTTACCATTTGGGCTTTGTTTGCAGGAGAGGTTGAGCCCCTTTTTTCATTCGTATGTGGTCCCAATTTATTAGATTTTTTGGGTTCATTTTAGTCCAAGAACTTTTACTTGCGAGTGCTCTTGTTGGTGATTTAGGATATGGGTTTTAATTGTATTGGGGGGGGGGGGGGGGGGGGGAGAGAGAGAGAGAGAGAGCTTGTTTTTTTTATATTGTTAACACCATTGTTTTAAAAAGCTCCAAAAATCGACAAGCGGCAAGCCACACCTAATTTAGGAAAAAAGTTGTTCGAAAAGCGTTAGGAACTGGTATTGTAGAAAGCGGTTCTAAAAAGGCACTTAAGAGTCAGGTGAGTTTTAATTAAATTGTTATTGAGTTAATTTCTTACCCATTTCTCCATGACTCATACCCAATACTTAAATACACCAACTTCAAATTTCCTAATCATCTTTAAAGCGTCATAATCTCTTTGAAAAAAGTCCTATTTAATATTTTCAATTGTGACTTCAATAGGACTACAACTACTTCAGTTTTCCCTTCGACTTCATCTTTTTGAATATTTTTTAATTTAATTTAATTTTTATTTTTTTTTGCTTAACCTACGGCGAAGTCCTCATAAGAAAAATCGGAGGTCCGACGAACCTTGCTTCACGTTAGTGTATATCTTCAGTAGTGATTTTATATTTTTATTCATGAAATTTTGCTTGGTTGTGATTCTGATGACGATCTACCATCTAGGTCTACCTATTGGCAGATTAAGCTTGTTCCCTTTTTTTAATGGGTGTAATTTCGTGGTGTTTATTTAGTAGTGATTTTATGGAAGAAAAATAACTCGATTGTGCTTATGTCAGTAATTTACCATCTGTGTTATACTTGTTCGAGATATTAAGCTTGTGTTGTTTTGTTTGTTTTTGGTCTAATCTATTGAATTTCCTCATTAGTTATTTTTTACAGAAAATTTTCCTTCGGCATGGTTGCATTGATAATTAATCATCTCATATTAAAGCTTGTTTTTAGAAGTATTTATTGTGTAACATAGTGGAGTCCTTTAATAGTGCTTTTTGCAAGAAGTTTCAAAATCGTGCTCCAGCTGATGATTTACCACATTGTTTTTATTATATAGGGATTATGATTATTGTTGGTTTATTCATGGTCCAATTTTTTTTATTTTTCTTCAGTGGTGATTTTATGAAAGAAATGTTGCCTGGATGTGCTTGTGCTGATGAGTGATGGTCTTTGTTTTACTTTCAGGAGAGAATAAGCTTGTGCGAAGAGAAATTGGGGCGATTTAGTGATTGGAGCAAAGGTAATTTATGTTAGATTTTCTAAAATGTGGATCTTGATAGAAGGTGCTACTTTAGTAAGTCTCTTAGCTTTTTATGTGTCTCAATGCCTCGAAATTTTATATAACTATTGGAATCCATTATTTGTGCTAGTTTTCTATGCCCCCTCGGCTTTGGAGAATGTCGAGGATCAATGATGCCACACATAATTTAGAATTAGATAAACTCCTCTCTTGTTCATAGGATCTCAATGAGGAAAAGACGGTTGACATCTTCATTGTTTGTACTATCCTTGGTGTGGGGTTATGACACTAAGGGTTGACATAAGGTGATTCAGGTTGACACCTAGTTGTCAACTCCTTTCATGGAATCTCTTAGCAATATAATAATCCCATTTTGATGTGAAAAATTGGATATAGCATTCTCTAATCCTTTCAGTGTTTTCATTTTGTATTCTTGATTTATCCACTTTGTCAATGAGGCAAGTTGTTTGCGCCTTGTTTTGGTGTAGCAGCTATACTTCAACCCTTCCTCTTCTTCCAGGGGTTTCATTGATTATTGGTCTTTGTTCTTTATTCCTAGTTTCTTTTTTTCCTGTCTTTAATGTTTTGGCATACAGCTTTGAAAATCTATCTTCCCGTGTTTCACTAACAATTTTCACCACTTAAATTAGTGATCTTGTGTTGAATTAATTTGCTTGGAGATTACATATATATGAGGTAAGCTGTGGCATAGGAGGAAATTGACACACTAAAAATATGTTATCCACAACCAAAATTCTCGATTCACACCAGTGAAGTTGACCTTTGTACCATAAAAGAGAGTATGATTTAAAATCCCTAAATTTGAACGTTTTGTCCATTCTAGTGTCATTGTGTTCTTCCACCCCCTCTCCAAACCACGATCCGGATCTCGCGATCCAATCCACTGTGGGTTCGTCATTCGGATCTCTTAAACCAGCGATCTGCATAAGGTTTCTTCTATATCTTCAAAATGATCACCTTTATTTAGTAGCTTGTTAGTTTTCTTCAAAATCTCATCAATTTGTTAGAGACTTTAATTGGATTATCACTCCTATATTTAGAAATGCCAATAATCAATAATGTTATATGTTATTTTTCTCTCTTTCTTTCTCTCTACACATATAACTCAAATAAGCATCCTGAGTCTCCCGACTCATACTACCCACTCTGTACCTCGGGCTGCTCAAGATACCATACCGTGATCCCGTACTTGCACCCAAGGTTTTAAATCTCCGATTTCGGACTCGTCTCGGCAAGGGGTGTTTCATCTCAGATCGGATATATCGGAGATCTCAGGAAAATGTGATCATCTCTGATGTTCATTTCGGACACTCAATAAACATACTTTTTTTGTTACTAAACAAGATATTATATGTTGTACATGTAATTTATCATATAAAATATTGTATAATATAACTATTGTCATGAATCAATCGCAGTAAATATTCAAAGAATTTA
Source organism: Hemerocallis citrina (assembly GCA_017893485.1). Classification (NCBI taxonomy): domain Eukaryota; kingdom Viridiplantae; phylum Streptophyta; class Magnoliopsida; order Asparagales; family Asphodelaceae; genus Hemerocallis; species Hemerocallis citrina. The sequence goes on from CM030360.1 coordinate 198,492,184, forward strand.
ACAAAAATATAAAAGAGAATAATTATATAAGTATATAACTAAATTGAAATTGCATTGATAAGAAAAAATGTATTCGTTAATAGACTTACTTGAATTTGCATATACACAAACCAAAAAGAGACGAAATCCTCACATTATCTTAGCTTAAGGTTCTATATTGAAAGATTCGTATGCAAAAAGCAAAACAAAAAAAAGTAATATGTTCACAATAACATTAGTGTCTATTTGGTCAATATTTTGCCAAATTCGGCAATATTTCGACCGATATTTCAGCAATTTCAACCAAAATCTACACATTTCGATCCAAACCGGTATGAAGTATAAAATTTGCAAAATTTTGGCCATATCCGTCAAAATTTAAAACAGTGTTTGCATCGCAAACCGAAACATACGATGAACTTGGCAACCTTGGTTCATTCATCATGAGGTTGCTAAATGCACAATTTTTCAAGAATAGAATGTTTCAGTAGCAAAACAATTGTGGGAAATTAATGCATGGGTGATACGGGTAAAAATTGAAGCCATGTGATCTCAACACACATCTCAAAGTTGCCAAGGGTAGTACAATAATTTTACAGCAATGACGGGCCGTCTCCAGGCCCATTAAACCAGCTAGGCCCACAATTAAAGATTGCTTGCTACCCGAGAAGAAGGGGTTTTTCAGTCAATCATAGCTATTAGTCAAATCACCCTATTATATTCCTTTACCATAATAATCCCTAGTCAAATCAGTGGAAGAGACCTTTATGGTTTATCTTCTATAACTGATTCATGGCCTATAAATATCATCCACCTCCACCGGTCAAAGGTAACTGATATTTTCTCCACAAAAAAAAACCCTAATCATTGTTCTCATGACTGACTTGAGCATCAAAGGGTCTTACGATGAAATAACTTTCGTTGTGAGACTTTTTGCAGGTTCCTATGTGTTTCCAGCTAATCAGATCCATATCCAGATCTTGATTGACGGTCCATATCGCGAATTTTTTCCTCAATAAAAGAACCCATACCTGATTGCTCCCACACCAAAATTAGCAACAACAATGGGAAAACATATTCAACATTGATGATATCATCCTCTTATGTTTCATGACATGTAACACTTTGAACGATATGCATCTTACATTTGGGAGGAGGTGGTAGGATGTGTAGGGTGCCATAGGAGTAAGTTTCCTCCAGTCCCACTTCATTCATTCAAGAGAAAGAGAGCACATCCTGTCAATGACCAAGTTTAGGAAGGTGAAATTGTATTGCCAGGATGTACTCTCTCTTTTGAATGAATGATGTTTCTAGTTCAAGATTTTAAATTTCTTTTTAATTTTTGACATAGAGTGAGTATAGAGTAATGATGATCTTCTACACTTTCTTTGCAACCCTTTTCTCCTTAAGATATTTCATAAAAACTACTTTTTTTCCATTTTGAGTAATTGAATCCCACTCCCCCATTTTTTGAGCCAGTGGGTGAAAATGCATGGTGTTGGTTGGTTTTCATATAACCCCCTTGATGTTATACTCCCACATAAATATTGAATGAATTCCTTTTATAACCATATAATACTTTTACCCTCATTTTCTTTTGTTGTCGTAGGTACAAACATGGCCTCCTAGATTTCCCTCCTCACTTCTTTAAAGAATGTATCCCATCTCTTATTTATATATAGAGGCTTTACATGTTTAGTATGCACTAAAATTTAAAAACCTAACTTCTAAAGAAACAAATAGGAACACGTGGGGAAAAACTAGGAGGCATCTCTTGGTGAACATGAAAAGAATATTGTTTATCATGGTGAATAAGAAACACATCACCACTAACTGCATCTTCATATAAACTTCTCCGCCGATTATTCCTCCTTTACACATACCCGATTGATTTATCGTTCTCATGTGAGACCCTCTACCTGTAGTCACTGCTCTTCTTGCAGAGTCGGGCATCTCGCTTCCTCATATTCGAAGGTCACTGTGTTGGTCTCTTTTTGGCGCGGTACCGGAGATGTGGAATCCTTTTCGTCATACCTTCGTCTTTCAAGTCAGTGATGTATCATTTTTTCTTTAAGATATTGTAATTCTTCTTGGACTTGGAAGCGAAGATGGGGTTGTCTATAACCCAGCCTTGGAAGTGAAGCGATGGTTAGGCTATATTTAACCAATAAATGATAGTCAGATGCTTTGTATCCTTACTGGGTTTTGAACCATTGATAAGACTCATGGGATGCACATGTTTGTCGGATTAACTATGGGTTGATCACCTTTGTGGATTCTGTTAACCTTCATGTGGATGAATGGGTCCACATATGACTGACATGATTGCTTGAGGTTTTGAATATCATCCCCTCTCCTTTTGAGTATACCATTTTTTTCCTTCTTCACAACAGTTCTCTAGATTTACGGTAATTTTTAGTTAGTGGCCAGCAAATCCCTATAATAATATATTGAAAAACCTAATCTCCTATTAAAAAATTAGCAATAGTAATTAAAACTACGTATTGGTTATTTCCTGAAATGTTCAAGAGCCTATTGAAATTTGGTTTATATCCTAAAATCTTTCCTTATTCTGTTCCTCCCTTTATTAACAATACATTTCAGTTCTCATTAATGTCCTTTCCTTCTTGGCCAGAAAATGAAGGTGGCACTTTTCTAGGCACTATTCTAGATCCAAGATATTTTTAATTCATCTCTGATATCTTTTAGGGTGCCTATCTTGGTAAGTTTTGAACTAAGTTTTTCGCGAGTTCCTCCTCCTACTTCCTTTAATTTATGACGGAGGATTATGGATGCTGATCCATTTTTATGTTGCTAATGAGCACACAGGAGATCCATTATTCTCTTTACGGATTTTAATTTAGAGTTTGGTGTTAATATTGCACTCACACAGTTAGCTGGTGTTGGTTATTTATTTATTTTGTAAAAAATTTATGCGTATGCTATAAAAAATCCACATCTTCTATTGACCTTTATGGAAACATCTTTTGTAAAATTAATTTCGAAATGTTGTTTCTTTTTCCCGTCGATATTCTATCATCGTCTGTTTTATATATGAGTCAAAAAGTTAGAGCAAGTTCCTATGCATTATTGTTGCCTATTCTATTAAAATAATATAACCATATTATGTTAACTGTTCGTATTTCGTTCATTTCATCGGTATGCTCCTAGGTACCTGTAATTGTGATCCGTTTGCCAGAACCAAGAGGTCTTTCTGTGGAAATCTCCACGAGCAATCTTCGTTTTTTGATGGTTTTTCCGCTTATCACAACAGCTCTTTCCACACCTCCGGATATCTGGTGCCAAATCGTCGCCCGCTTCCTTATTTCTTTGATAATAGAGTTGGCTTGTCATTTACCGGTAATATTGGACAAATCTGGAGTATCAGGAGTTTCCCTAGTCAAATTTCCAATCTTCCTCGGCCAATGCATCTGAGTATCATCGGAGTTTTGATACCATGGCCTTATCGACATTTAAGAGTTGATGGATATAAAATTTCCAACTGATATCTGTTTTACTTCTCCCAAAACAGAATCCGATATATTATATTGTACAGTGTTTGTATTTTTTGCATTTTAGACATGAGAAACTCCGATTAATAGAGATTTCACATGGTTATGCTTTCCGGAGTCTGACTGTGTATGAAAATTGTGTTAATTACCTGCTTGCCAATATTTAGATATAGTTTATGGATGTATATATCAATGGTTTGAACATGGATTCCTATTAACAGATAAAATTATGTTTCCCTATTAACTTTGTTCTCATAGTTCCAGTCGACCTGTGCACATTGTTACCATTCTATCGGAAATTCCAAACAGGTATGTTTCCTGAATTACATGTATGGTTAAAAATGTGGGGGATGAAGAGCATGCCTAGCATGATGTTAGGATATCCTTGTTAATAGATTAGTGCTTAAGATACCAGTCTGTTTTTGTGACTAATCAACCACCATAAACTAAATACAATGTTTATTTATTCAGCAAGGCCTTAATGTCTTGAGGAACAACTATTCATGGTTTCTTTGTATAATATATTATAATCGACAACAATATCTATGCACTAGTGACGCATCTTTCCTGTAGATCTACCGAAAAAAATTGTTTCTCAATTATTTTGTTGGTATATATGTTTCTACGCCACAAGATTTCTCACAAGATTAGGCAGTACGAATTAGCATACATACTTGAATTTGGTTGGAATTGTTTGGAGCCAAATCTCTGTAGAGAGGTGAGAACTTGCTCTTCCAAAGATCAGTTGCATTTGGTTGCGAAATCTGAAGAAATGAAGAAAAACAATCATCAAAATCTGCAGTGTCTCGTAATAACTAATGCTCGCTATCTCCTAAACAAATAGTGACAAATTGCAAAATAAAATTAAAAAAAAACTTTTAAAAATTAAACAAAAATAAACTAACAAACCAAACCAAAATGAAATAAAATAAAGTAAAAGATTTGATGTTGATTTAGATTCTCATAAGAAACTAAACAAGACAATTTAACAATACAAGCTATTCATTCTTACGGCATCTTCAGATTCCCTGTGATATCTTCCTTTCCCTCGAGATCAATCAATGTCTTATTGCATTTCATCAAACCTATTAAAATGATTCAGTGACTGCTGCTCATGTAACATAAATTGACATACCAACCACACACAAATTTTCTAAATGGAAGTAAACGACTCCTGTAGCATTGAGAGAGTTGCTAGGCATGTTTTATTGACAAAAATGGATCACTTGGCTTGTTTTATTGACACAAAAAGATCAGTACTGCTGCTCATGTAACATAAATTGACATGCTAACCACACACTCTACTTTCTAAATGGAAGTGGACGAATCCTGTAGCATTGAGAGAGAGAGAGAGAGTCCACATTAAACATAGTTAGGTACAACCCATCGAAGACAGCAAGAAATTCTAGGCACAAAAACTCGCACCCAACTACGTATTAAAAAAAAGAAAGAACAAGAACAAAAAGAACAAAGAAGATAATCATCAAACAAACATGCTTCAACTCAGTGCCATCCAGACTCCGCCATACAGAACATGCCACCAAAAGTAACCTGAGAGAATCAGCGACAGTCAGCAGCAACAAACAGCACCTGTCTAGAATGCAACAGGCAATAAACAGCAGCCCAGCATCAAAGTGCACACAAAATGAAGCATACTAGCATGAAGAAATAGGGGTCAGTCAACAAATAAGCCAAAGCCGAACAGTAAACACAACCAGTATATATTGACAAAAAAAGACCGTATAGTGATATCATAAGATAAAATACATTCTGAATTGGTTGGGGTGTAGTGATATCTTTTTGTTGTTTATTAGTTGGGGTGTATGAGTTACAGGATCCAGTCTGTTGGTATCTGAATTTCATAAGCCTTATTTTTTATTGTATGTTTTGTTAAATTCTTTTTAATGAAACGCGGAGTGTGACAGTGCTTGAAGAGTACCGGATGTTATATGCGTGGGTGTGTATCGAAGCATGCTAATAAATGTTGAAATTGTAGGACAAGGGTGACTGGGTGAGGGTGCGAATTGGACAGTGACTAGTTACCCATAGCCTAATATGGGAAGGAACGTGGCACAAGGAATAGTCTGAAATAGACTTTGAAGGCATTATTCTCGACTGGTTACTTACTCTACTAACCCCACTTTCGAATCCCTTATTTGCAACTCCTAATCCTTGTATCATTAGCGTCATTCAATCTCTGAGATCGATGAGCTGGCTCCGGTCCCTCTTCTCACCATTGAAAAAGCTTTGGGTTCGCATGCATTCCACAACTCACCACAAGAAGAGTATGTTCTACTATCACCTCACCCTCTTCGAACCTGCAAAATTTTCTTGTTATACTTAGCATCAGTGCATGACTAGTTCTTTATATAGTGATTGATCACCTCTCCACTTCTCAAATTCATAACAAATTTCGTCTCTTTTACTATATGCATTTTGATTCTTGTTTGCATGAAGTATACAATTCTTCTCATGAATTTTCAATGGTTGTTTATGATTGTATAGGTAGAGGGATATACATCCTATACGACGACGTGAAGTCATGCCAGTATGAAGATGTGCATGTTCTGTGGTCAATTCTTGTCGAGTCCCATCCGCCATTGCTGCCACCTCCGAAGCCATGAGTGCAGTCTTCTTTGTCACCTATACTCATAACTGGTTCATTTCATGACGGTTTTGATGTAAATACGGAACAAACAATATGTAAGTCTCTTTGCGTCAAGTAGTTTTCCAAGGGTGACCACGAGCTTGTGTTCGTGATCAACACCTACGACTTACATATGTTTGATGGTGAGAGTGGCATTATCGATGTACATACAGAGAGTATACGATACAAACGTTACAATGACAAGATTTAGTAGACTATTTTTCCTTAATTACTATGCTTTGTTTCTCTCTCTCTCTCTCTCTCTCTCTCTCTCTCTCTTTTCTCTGTATTTATTTTGTTTTGTTTTGTTTTGTTTTAATTTATTTTATTTTTCTGACTGGTATTTTGTCTCTGTCTAGGTTAGTTGAGACGGCTATATTTCATTTGCAAAGTGTTCTAGTCAACTAATTTCAGCCTTAAAAGAGAGGGTAAATTTTAATAGATTGGCTGTGACATAACTGTTAAAAGCTAATTTGCAATTAATGGTGCACGAACCCTGAAGAGACATTCAAACTTTGAAACAAGAGTCTTTGTTTTGGAAGTTTTGAAACAAGAATTTCAAGGAACAGAGAAGACGACTGAATTAAAACTTCAATCGTTGTGGAGAGATTTTGATAATCTCAAAATGGAAGATCGAGAATTTGTCCGTGATTTCTCAACTCGTGTCGCAGAGATCGTGAATCAAATCAAAGGCTGCGGGGATACAATTGAAGAAAAGAGAGTTGTGCAGAAAGTCCTTCGTTGTCTTCCTTCCAAGTTTGATCATGCAGCAGTCGCAATTGAAGAATCGAAAGATTTATCAAAGATGACCATGTACGAGTTAACGGGATCACTTCTTGCACATGAGCAAAGAATCAATCGGTCAACCAATCAATCAACCGATCAAGCTTTTCTGTCCAGGCAAGTTTCAAAGACAAGTTCAAACAACCAAGGAGGTTCGTTTCACAAGAAGGGAAAATCTGGAAATTGGCGACAAAATGAAAAGAGGAGCAATTGGAGAGGGAAGCAACCGCAAAGTTCCGATAATAAGCCTTCTTGTGTTATTTGCAAAAAATCAAATCATGAATCCAAAGATTGTTTTTTCAAATGCAAAAGATGCAAAATCCCTGATCATTCTCAAAGGGATTGTTGGTTCCAAAACAAGGAGAAAAGTGAAGAAAATGAAGATGCAAATTTCTCGAAGAATGAAGTCTTGTTCTACTCCAAAAGCAAGCGTGAGTCAGCAAATATGTGGTACTTGGATAGTGGATGCAGCAACCACATGACTGGTAATCGAGATTTCTTTGTGGATCTTGATCCAAATGTAACTTCACAAATCATTCTCGGCGATGGCTCGAAGAAAAGTGCAAAGGGAAAAGGAACCATTGTTGTCCCCACTAAAGAAGGTAACAAAAAACTCATCACTGATGTTCTCTATGTGCCGAATCTCTCTCACAATCTTCTTAGTGTTGGTCAACTTATTCAGAAAGATTTTTCTGTTCATTTCAATAATAGAAGATGCAAGATTCTTGATAAAAAGAATGTGTTCATTGATAATATTGAAATGAAGAATAAAATATTTCCTCTCAATATGCCTCTCGGTGATAACCATGCTCTCAAAGTAGACAACGTGGATTTATCTCACATTTGGCATTTGCATTATGGACACCTCAACTACATGGGGCTTCGTTTACTCAAGGTGAAAAGTATGGTGAATGGACTACCCTCTAATCAGAAACCAAATGAAGTGTGTGAAGGCTGCATATACGGAAAAATGCACAAGCTCCCATTTCCGAAAACATCTTGGCGGGCAAAAACACCATTGGAGCTTATCCATTCCGACATATGTGGGCCAATGCAAACTCCTACTCCAGGTAACAAGAGATATTTTATTCTCTTTGTTGATGATTATACACGGATGATGTGGATTTACTTCCTTAACCAAAAGTCTGAGGCATTTTCCACCTTCTTGCAATTCAAATATCTCGTGGAAAAGAAAAGCGGTTTTTTAATCAAATCTTTGAGGACTGATCGTGGAGGCGAATTTCTCTACAACCCATTTATGGAGTATTGCAAAAATAACGGAATCAAGAGGCAGCTGACTGTAAGCAGAACACCACAGCAAAATGGTGTGGCCGAAAGAAAGAATCGCACAATTATTGAGATGGCAAGAAGTATGCTAAAAGGTAAAGGAATTCCAAATTTATATTGGGGAGAAGCTATCCACACCACCGTATACATTCTAAACCGATCTCCAACAAAGGTGGTCAGAAACAAGACTCCATTTGAAGCTTGGCACAAGAAGAAACCTGTTGTTGATCATTTCAAAATTTTTGGCAGCATTGCTTATGCTCTCATTCTGTAACGCCCCAACTTCCTATATGGAGAATTCAAGACAGGAGCCAGGATCTTTTCTTCAATTAGTCACAATACACAGAAAAACAGGAAAATTTAAAATTTTTTATTCAACACCCAATGTATTACAAGTCTGAATGTTATACGACTACAATACATTACAATAGTGTTACTATAATACCTTTGCAATCCCAAGTATTCCAACTTTCAACAAATTACATCAGAGTACAATGAATGAAGAACAACACTTGGTAATTCTCAGTTGGGTACTTCTCAACTAATAGATAATCAATGTAAATATTACAGCGGAACTTAAAAAGACATCGACTCCTCACCTTCCTTGCCTTGAGTCCTCCTGAATCTTGTACTTGTACTTCAGCGATCCAGTACCTATTGAAGTGGGGATGTCAGTATTCACTGATGCTTTAAGGCTGATAACTTAGCAGCGAATCTCCCAAAACAAACATACAACATGGCAATGTGTCGGTATAATTTAAGTGTTGTGAGTACTATGACTAGAATATAATGCAATATTAACTAAAGTTATGATGCTCTTATTCTAATGCCAGCAAGTCTCCGAAGCAACATGCAGCCCATACTACATGCGCCCATCTCAAGCCATCTCTTCATATATAGGAATTTGAACCCGCGCCATGTAGTCTACTTTGGTACCCATCCTGTTCCTGACATAATACTACATGACTGGAGAAGTTGCAGGTACGGTCTAGTTCTGTTACTGCAGTCAATAGTGGTGTCCTTGTTTGCCACTATTGCCCAGCCGCACCGGACCCCACTCAAAAGCCAACTCGAACTACAAGATACTTTTCAACCTTCTTCCGTGCCCTCAACTGGTCATGAGAAGGCATACAACCTGACGGAATCGTAGGGTTTATTTCCCTAGGAAACCCTCTCATTCTTATCATGACACATTCAGGAATTAACAATCAAGATACGAAACCCGTGCTCTCAACTTGTCATGAAAAAGCACCACCCATATCCCTTTGACAGGGGAATACCTCCCAATAACACCACCTAGTGTCAACCTATAGGAGAGGTTGGATTATAGGGTATCACCCCTAACACCAACTCTCACCTTTTGGCAATTCATAACTAGAAATTTGTTAAGTAACTGTTACTACCCTAACGATGTCACTAACCCTAACCAACAAGCAAGACATGCCACTGTACTTCCAACTAGACATAAAAAAGCACCGTATGTATCCCTCTTCTAACCAAACAAGTGAGACACAGCACTGTGCTTCCAACTCGGCATGAAAAAGTACTGTACGTGTCCCTCTTCTAACCAAACAAGCGAGACAACACTGTGCTTCCAACTGGCATGAAAAAATACCGTACGTGCCCCTCTTCTAGAGAGTGCAACAATTAACCTGTCTTAACCTAGACTTCACAAGATCTCATCGGATCCACTCATAGCCTACAATACCCACATACGAGCCAAATAAGCTACGTATAAGACCAACCGTTACATACGGCCCAGGTGAGCCACGTATGAGATGACCACATACAAAAACAACCATACAGGTAATCAAACCTAGAAACAACCGAACGTGCTTACTAGCAAACTTAATCTTCTATAATTAGAAGCAACAGAAGAATCTGCTAACAGCCCTAGCAGGCATTCTACCAATGAGAAGCCCAAGCGACATAACAACTTTTATCGAGTTAACAGTTACTAGTGACCTTCCCAATTGAACTAGAACTACATGCACTAGATTCTTGGGCTCTTTCTTCAAGTTTGAGCTAGAATCGCCTAAGAGCTAGAATGCTACCATATACAAGTTTGAGCTAGAATCACCTAAGAGCATGGGTTCATGGTTCTTTTTGATCCTTCACTACCATATATAATTCAAGCATGGTTCTTTTAACTAGAATGCTACAATACACCATTCAAGCATGCATGGCTCTAACTATGTAATCTCAACCATAGGATTCCTTCTAGGGGATTAACTAGAACTACTTTACAACACAAAATTGCAACTACAATCATGGTGGTTCTTCACTAACACCACAACTACGACATGATAGTTCTTACTAAACTCTACAACTATAACATGAAAGTTTCCTTGCTACACTAGAACTACAATGTGATAGTTACTACTATAACTACAACATGGGTACAACTTAAGTAGAAAACTACTAGATTTAGCATGGATATCTCCTACTACTTTAAGCATGACCTATAATTCAAGCACGGATATGTACTTAGCATGAACCTACAACATTCCTAAGCATGGTAGGTAATTTAAACATCAATCCTACAACAATCTGAGCATAGATATGTACTTAGCATCAATCTCCAACATCCCTAAGTATGGTAGATAAGCATTAATCCTACAAAATCTAAGCATGGTATATAATTTTCCTACAACGATCCAAACATGGTATAAAATTTTCCTACACCATCTAAACATGGATGCTTATGGAAAATTGCTACAACTAAGCATCGATGCTTACCTTAATTCATACAAAAAGTTAAGCATAGTAGAAGCATGAGTATAACATAGCATCAACCTATGACAATTCTAGCATGAATATAACATAGACATTGGTTCTTACTACATGGTAGTCAATATAAACTTAGCTTTTCTACAACATGGTAGGCAACACAAACATAGCTTTCCTACAACATGGTAGATATTAATAGCATGACTTCCTACAATAATCTAAGCATGGTATATATAACCCTTTACCTACAACAATTTAAACATGGATATCTACTAAAATTGAAGCATGGGTTACTACTACAATTTAAAACAAGAATGTCTAATTTCTACTTCAACATAACCTTTACTTATAATTTAGCATAAACATCTACTACTACTTATACTTAAGCATAAGCAACTTCTACTTACTTACTTAAGCATAACATCTACTACTATTTTACTTATACTTAAGCATAAGCATTTTATTACTACTTAGTCAACATAAAAAGTAATCTTTTAACATTCTACAACTAATAACTTCAATTAGTTTCTTTTTCATACTACACTAGAATTAGCATCCAAAATGGGTTCTTTTTACATAAGATTAATAAAAGGGAATATGCAAAAATAAAATAAAGTAAAGAATCCTCAACTTGGGTTCAACCATTCATATGCATACTCTTAGTCCGAAAGTTCAAGTTGTATGTTCTACAACCCAAAAATGAGTGTATACACAAAGTCCATATGCTTATGTATGAGTCCAATATCAAGTCCTACAACCCAAAGTGGGTGTAGAATCACCATATGCTTATGTTCATTTAGTCCAAATAATAACACAAAAACAACAATTATAACTACAAAGATTCAATCTTTATGTGTTCCATAAGGTTCTATCATTCTTCCCCCTTTATGTGGTTATTTCTTTTATCCATACATAGTGCCACAACATACACAACAAGAAACAACACACCACAACATCATCACAAGAAACCACTCCCAAAAGAACAAAAGAAAACAAATCAAGGAAGGTAAGAAAAAGAAGAACCAAAACAACAAACTCAAACAAACAAAAGCAATGGAGAAGCCCCCACCTTAGTTTTCCTTGAAGGAAGAACTAGCTAGCACACTTTCTCCTTCCCCTAAGCTTTTGAAAGCTCCTATGAAAAACCTACAATGAAAACTCTCAAGTTAAAGGTTGTTCTCTCTTTCTTTTCCTTTCCTTTCTTTTCCTTTTGTCTTTGTAAAAATGAGACATGAGTGAAGGGAGTGGGTATTTATAGGTGGAGGAGAAGGTGGAGAGTGCAAAATTGCACTCACTATTATGCACAAAACCCCCTAGGGTATGGGGTCGGCCATGTCAAGGGATGGGCAAGGGTATGGGTGTGAGGTGAGGTGGAGGTATGGTGCCTTGGTGAGGTGGAAAGCTTCTAGAAGAATTTTCCTTAATCTCCTATGCACACATCTTAATCCTAGTTTTAATCTTCCAAACAACATAGCCATGCAGATTGATTTGTCATGATAAAGAGAAGTATTCTTATCCAAAATACATAGGACATAATTTGAATAATGTACTAATTTGGTACAATACAAAGGTACGTATATGTATATGCATATACCGAAAATATTAGCATAAACCATATAAAAATAATTTAATTTTGAAAATAATAATAAAATAAATTTTATTATCAATTCAGAAGATCACGGTACCAATTTGATACACTACGGATGTACACAGACTGGTATATATGTACAGATAATGTTTATGAACAACCCGGGTGAAAATCACCAAAATACTTCAAATCTAGAATTAAAACAAAATAATAATAAAATAATAATTTATACAATGTAATATCCGTCCGGGATATTACACATTCCATCTCAAAGTCGTGGAAAATTTGATGAGAAAGGTCAAAAACTCATTTTCATTGGCTACAGCGACGAGTCGAAAGGATATCGTCTTCTTGACCCTTCATCTAATAAAGTCATCGTTTCACGTGATGTGATTTTTGATGAAGCTGCAACCTGGGATTGGAAAGAAAAGCAAGTTGCAGAATCCATAACCTTCCATGATCCATTGACGTCTGAAGCTGGAAGTGAAGAAGTTGAAGTTTCAGATGAAGAAAGCCCTCCAAGAAAAACTCTACTACGTGAAATCTATGAGTCTTGTAAATTTGGCTTATTCTCTGTTGAACCCCAAACTTTTGAAGAGGCTTCAAAAGATGAGCAATGGAAAAAAGCTATGATTGAAGAGATGTCCATCATTGAGAAGAACAAAACATGGGAGCTTGTTGATTTGCCAAGAGGAAAGAAAACCATTAGGGTGAAGTGGGTCTTCAAGATCAAGTTCGATGATGAAGGCAAAATTCAGAAGTACAAAGCCCAACTTGTTGCAAAAGGGTAAGCTCAGCAACCTGAAGTCGGCTTTACAGAGACTTATGCTCCAGTTGCAAGGATCGAAACAATTCGAACTGTTCTAGCTCTAGCAGCTCAACTGAAGTTGTGTGTTTATCAACTTGACGTAAAATCAGCATTTCTCAATGGAGAAATTAAAGATGAAGTCTATCTCGAGCAGCCGAAAGGATTCAAAGTTAAAGGCAAAGAAGACAAAGTCTACAGGTTGAAGAAAGCATCATACGGCTTGAAGCAAGCTCCTCGAGCTTGGAATAGCAAAATCAATGGCTATTTCATTGAGAATGGCTTCAACCGGAGCTTAAGTGAATCTTCCCTATATGTGAAAAATGTTGGTAATGATTTTCTTGTTGTTTGTCTATATGTTGATGATCTCATCTATTTTGGTACAGACACAATATTAGTGGAAGAATTCAAGAAGAAAATGATGGAGAAATTCGAGATGACTGACTTGGGACTCATGAAGTACTTTCTTGGAATTCAAGTCAAACAAAGTCCTGGAAGAATTTTCCTTTATCAAGAGAAGTACATTGTTGATCTCTTAAAGAAATTCAACATGAGTGAATGCAAGCCCATCTTGATTCCTATGGTGTTAAATGAGAAATTACAAGTTCGTGATGATGCAGAAAAAGTTGACGCCACTCTTTACAGAAAGTTGATTGGATCCTTGATCTATCTCAACACAAGGCCTGGCATAACTCATTCTATTAGCTTGTTGTCCAGGTTCATGAGTGAACCAAGTAAAATTCATTTTTCTGCAGCAAAAATAATTTTGAGGTACTTGAAAGGTACAAAGAATCAAGGCATTGAGTTCAAGAAGGAAGAAAATTTTGAGCTTGTTGACTACACATACTGTGATTGGGCCAGAACAAATGTTATATCATGGAGTTCAAGGAAGCAAAGATCGGTTGTATTATCATCAGCAGAAGCCGAATACATTGCAGCTACAGATGCAGCATGTGAAGCCGTTTGGCTTAGAAGAATTTTGGAAGATTTGAAGTTCAAGCAAAGTGAGCCAACCACAATTTTCTATGATAATATGTATGCAATTGCTATGACCAAAAATCCAGTTTTCCATGCAAGGTCCAAGCATATCGAATTGCTACATCACTTCATCCGAGAACTTGTCAGTGAAGGGAAAATTTGCATGGAATCAATCAACACCAATGACAACCCAGCTGATGTTTTGACAAAAGCTATTTTCTTTGACAAATTTGAGAGATTCAAGAAGCAAGTCAAGATTGCAAATTAAGGAGGGGTGTTAAAAGTTAATTTGCAATTAATAGTACATGAATCCTGAAGGGGCATTCAAACCCTGAAGAGGCATTCAAACTTTGAAACAAGTAGTCTTTGTTTTGGAAGTATCAAGAAATTAATGAAGCTTTGAACATCTCTTTGTATTCATGTATCTAGAACTATCCATTGCACACTATAAATAGTTGTGCTCTTATTTGTAATTCATCAAGAAAAAATACAAGAAATATAATAGAGTGAGCAGTAGCTACTCTACTTTCTCAATTTTTTTTAAAATCAAATACACTTTTCTTTCCACCAAAGCTTTCGCACCCAACAATAACAAGATGCACGTATACGGTATGATAGCATGAAATCAAATGGCAAGGATTAGTTGGATCTTCTTGATATTTGTACCTCAAGCATGATCTTAAAATTCAGAGGATCATGTCGTGTTCGGGAATTTTCTAGGGGCACGGTACTAATTAAGGAGATCTAACAAGTAACAACCTCTGGAGACAATGCCAGTGTTGCTGATGGGGAAGCTGCATGCTGTGCCACCACTGAATCCTAGTATGGGAGATAACAACCATAGTACAGGAGGTGTTGATGCTGATACTGGCCCGATCTCTGCTACTATAGTTCTGTTACCGCTAAATCTGGTGTGGGGGCAAACAGATAGAATTTGTGGATTCTTGGAATATTGAATAGTCAAACCTGAAACCTTTCTGCCGGAGTTTGACCGTGATCTCCCACCGTTGACCTGCAAAAAGTACGAAACACCGGGGTTGATCTCGGCGACACACCCTCCGACGCTCAAGTCAGTAATCAGAATAATTATGAATGAACTTTTATTGGCAAAAGATTGATTACCTGTTAATAGTGGGGGATGGGGGGTATTTATAGCCGCCTTAGGGACCAGTTTCGAGATAAGATCAAATCCCTTCTTCCCAGTGAATGGATAGAAGGAATCAGGGCCGTTGATTAAGTATAATCATAAACCCTAATTCTTTCTAGCTGGACCGGGTTTCATGCAGGTTGGAACCCGCACCCAGTTGAGATGGATCCGTTCGTGGGTTATTGGGCCTTTGGGGAAAGGACCCAGTACCCATTTCGGACCCGTTTGTAGGTGAAATTACCATTTTACCCTCGTGCTTTAAGATTCGCGCCCGATTTGGACGGTTCTGATTTAACCTTATTTTTAGCCATATCACGAGTCCCCCCACTTCCGAAGACTGAGTTTAATCAGCCATTGAGGAGTAGTTTTACTGTTTTAATGGCTTGCGGAGTTGTATCGGAGTCCAAATGAGGGGTGTCGAATCTTTGTATGAGGCATTATGGTGATTTTCGGAGTTGGTCGCGCACCCAAGGTTGTTCTTGAGCTCTCCTGGACTTTTTGTGATTTTTCTTGATTCGGTGGCTTAGTTGCTTCGGCGTCGTTGCCGACCCCCCTCAAACACGTGTTATGGAGGAGGCCGAGGTCTAGGTGGGTTCGGAACCTACTGCTAAAGTGCAGAGATACCTTGGTGAGACGACAGGCACAAACAGGGGGTTCGGCGAGACTTTGCCAAAGTTCGGAGTGGGTTTTTCCATGTTTGAGGGTCGGTGCCACGAGCGCTCGGCAAGGCATGCCGAGGCCCAAGAGAGAGAATTTTTTCCTTATTTGGGCGTCGGTGCCAAGAGCGCTCGGCAAGGCGTGCCGAGGCCCAAGAGCGAGAATTTTTTCCTCGTTTGGGTGTCGGTGCCAAGAGCGCTCGGCAAGGCGTGCCGAGGTCCAAGAGAGATTTTTTTCCTCGTTTGGGTGTCGGTGCCAAGAGCACTCGGCAAGGCGTGCCGAGGTCCAAGAGAGAATTTTTTTCTCGTTTGGGCGTCGGTGCCAAGAGCGCTCGGCAAGGTGTGCCGAGGATAAAATTTTTTTCTTGTTTGGGCATCGATGCCAAGAGCGCTTGGCAAGGCGTGCCGAGGTCCAAGAGAATTTTTTCCTTGTTTGGGAGTCCGTGCCAAGAGCGCTCGGCAAGGCATGCCGAGGTCCCAAAGTGATGATTCGACAGCTAGGAGATGACAGGCTGGCCTGGTGACTGTTGACCTTCTAAGGACCTTGACCGTTAGTCATTAATGCGACGGTACGACTTTGTGTGGTCATTAATATGGAGGTACAGCTTTTTTTCGTTTTGTGTAAATGGGCCTGGCTGTTGGTCTTTTGAGGCCCATTATCCTCGTTTTGTTGTCAAGCTCTATAAGAATCCACCCCCCCCCCATTTTTCACTTCTCCAAGTTTTTACTCAGGCGGTGATTTTCTACTATCGAGAGCTCCCGGTGATCGTCGACCGTTTTCCGGTGAATATTCCGACCACAACTGTCACTTCAATAACTTATACTTAGTTTATTTCAAGTAGAAAAAAATGTCTCTTTCCCCTATTTCGGAGCCCCCCCCTCTGCTGGCGAAGCACCATCTCCGAGTCAGAGAGCTCGTACCGATAAGGGCAAGAGAGTTGTCGGTCGAGACACAATAGTAGAAGATCTGAAGCGTATGGGGGGGTTTGGCAGGCTACCGTGGGCACTGACGGGGCTCCATAAGGTTCGGGATTTTCCGGAGGAGCACGCCGAGCGTATAGTGCATGGGAAGGGGCGGAGCTTCAAGGAGAATGTGGGGCGAGAGACCTCGGAAGCAGATGACACGGTTTCCATCCTCAACAAGGCAGACTTGGCAGCGATCCGGGAGAGTTTTCACATCCTGGAGGAGTACGAGTTGATGCTGCCGGGTCCCGGGGTGAGGGTCAACTCGCCGATGCCAGTAACCATGTGTTTCTGGCCGGTCGACGCCTTCATCGCTAGGGCGCGGCTTCCCCTCCACCCATTCGCGGTTCAGGTACTTAGGTGGTTCGGGGTCAGCCCGATCCAACTTATGCCGAACGCGTGGAGGGTCATCAACGAGTTCGTGCTCCACTGCCAGATAGCCGAGATCGAGCCGGAGTTGAGGGTGCTCTGAACACTTTATCGGCTTCATCAGCAGAACAGGTCCGAGTTCCGATATTACTTGGCTCCGAGATATGGAGCTCAGCTCGTCAGCTGCCCCGACTCCATAAAGCACTGGCACGATAAGTACCTCATAGTGCGGAGTTGCGAGGCATGGCCCATACCCTCAGGTTGGGTGGAGGAGGTGACGAAGCAGGTGAGGGAGTCGCCAGTGCTCCATCCCACAGAAGAAGAGGCGGTTCGGATTCTTCTCGACCGACCTAAGTTTGACTGGCGAAATCTGACCGAAAACGTGCTCTTCA
This sequence comes from Hemerocallis citrina, assembly GCA_017893485.1. Classification (NCBI taxonomy): domain Eukaryota; kingdom Viridiplantae; phylum Streptophyta; class Magnoliopsida; order Asparagales; family Asphodelaceae; genus Hemerocallis; species Hemerocallis citrina. The sequence goes on from CM030360.1 coordinate 198,510,020, forward strand.
GGGAAGGGCTCTGCCGCGTAGATCCTAGTACGCGGCTTTATCTGTTTTTTTTCCTTCTTTTTTGCTTGATCATAACTTGTGTTTAAACCAATTTCTCTTGATGTAGAGATTATGGACTACGACACGATCCTGGCACAGAGGGCCGCCTTCGGAAGCAAGGTGCCTAAGAAGTGCAAGAGGGTCGCCACGAAGCTGACCGCTCTGAAGCCCCAGACGGTCGTCGGTGCTGTTCAGGAGGAGGGGGCCCCAGCTACCATGACCCCGAGGAGGGCACCGGCAGCGACCTCGGCATCGGCTGAGGCAGGCGAGTTCTTAATAGCCACTGCGATCGGGATGGAGGTGCCCCCGCTGACGGCGGATGCCGAGGTGTTCCTCACCGAAGAGCACAAGAAGATCTTTGTTCCGGACTGGCAAGTTTGGAAACTCGACGGCTTCCTCGGCGACTTGACGTAGAGTATGTAGGCAGTGAAGCACCTGGCGATGTCGAAAGATCGAGCCACCATGGACGCCGGTAGCACAGGCGACGACACCCTCGAGATCGCTCGCTCGGCGGTATCGGTGAGTATCGATTCCCCCTTTCTTTGTAGATAACTTGCATGTTGGTTTTTCTAACTTCTTTTTTCTTGTTGTTCGGCTGCAGATAACCATTCACTTCGGTCATCTCATGGAGAAGATGACGGAGCTGAAGAAGGATGTTGATTGCGCTCGGGCTGAAAAAGCTCGCCTCGCCAATGAGCTCGACAAATTGTTGGTCGAGGCTGAGGGGAAGGCGACGAGGCTCGAATACCTCGAGGGCCTCGTCACAAAGCTCGAGGGCGATCTGCTTCGGTAGAGGGAGGAGTTGGCCAAGCAGCATGCCGAGGCGGTGGAAGCCAAGGCTGCAGCGGTGGAGGAAGCCGAAGCAACGACCATGAAGAAGGCGCAAGGCTTCCTTGCCGCCAACATGGCCAAGGCGTATGCTCGTGCCATTGAGCAAGTGTCGGTGCGCTATCCTGAGGTCGACTGCTCTGGATGGCGACTCTTCCCTGACCACGTCGACGGCTTCGACGCCGAGTCGGAGGGGGAAGGAGGGGATGACGAAGAGGACACCGAAGTTGAGGTCATCGGCGAGGTCCAGGGGTCCGTAGTGACTCCGCTGGCAATGGTGGCACCCTCGGGAGAGCCCGACCCCGTCCAATCTTGTCGCCCCGGGAAAGAGGTCGCCCCGTGACTTTTTCCGCTTTCTCTCTTTTGTTTTTGTCTTTTATACTTCTAAATGTATCGCCTAATTGCGGACTGGCCACCGCATTTTTTTTTATGAATGAAAATCTATCCTTTTGAGTTCGACTATATTTGTCTCTTTTGGGAATAACTTTACAAAAAATTTCTTGAAATTTGGCTAAGTGTTCACTCTGCCCTGCCTAAAGCTTTGGTTGTGTGTTCACAAAAATTTTAGTCTTTTCGAAATTTCGTCGTGCACACGTTGCCTTGTTCAGGAGTCGGGTGTGTTAACCAAATTTGTCAACTTTTGCTGAGTGTTTTCATTGTTTGCCTTGAAATTTTCAGCTCGCCGAGGTGACACAGCTTGTCGAACCAACTAATGTAGCGGAGGAGTTACATTTCGATGTCGGTTTTGGGGCGACGAGGTTGTGTCTGACTAGGTGCCGAGAGCGACTTTATGAAGTCGAGTTGGGGCTGCGCAGGGCCGAAAGTGAACGAAATCATCTGCAACTGATTGTAGGTCGGCGAGACATCGAGATTCGGTGACTAAAGGGCAGGCTTGCTGAGATGACCCCTGTAGATGAGGATGATGGCTCGTCAACAGCCTTCACTTTTGGCATGAGGCTTAAGTGCCTCCACCACTCCTTGTCAAAGATGACAACGGAGAGAGACGATCGGCTCGCTGAGATTCACCACCTGCAGATAGTAGAGGAAGAGCTCTTGGCGGAGGAAGAGGAATTGACAGCGGCAGTGGGCAAGTTAATGGCCAAACGCGACGAGTTGACAGCGGAGGTCGACGCATTGAAGAGGGTCACGGTAGACAAGAGTATCGAGGTTACTCACCTCCGCCGAATTATTGCCAACAGTCCTGGTGCCACGGGCTCCATTGTGCCCCCTCACTTTGAGGTAGCCGTAAAGGACGACTCTCTGAAGCAACGAATAGTCGAGCTGAAGGCAGAAGTTGCTAGCCTTAAGCCGCATTCGGGATCGATCAACGTCAGAAGCACTTCGTGCACCCGCGAAGAGAGTGAGCGAGGGATTTCGTTTTACGAGCTTGCGACTCATTCGCCCGTTGCTCGACAAAGTCGAGGCAATGCCCAAAGTGGGGTGGCTATGTCGTCGAGCAGTGCTTCCGTTGGCACAACTATCAGGAGCAGCGCGGAAGATACATCTCAGTTCGCCGGTCTAGGGACGAGTTCCGTGGTTGGGTGCCGCCATCCCCGGGTGTTTTTAAAGCGGAACATCCCTACACCTAGGAGGCATTGAAGCTCTTTTGTTTTCCCAGTTTTGTATTTTGTCTAAATTTCGGCTTTTCAACTCTTGTAACTTCACTGTAAAGGAAAGTACTGTAATTTTAGCTTTTTTTTAACTCCTGCGACTTCGTTGTAAAGCAAAGTACCGTCTTGTACTGTCTTTCCAAATTTTATAGAAGCGAGGCTTTTTCCCTTCTTGGACTTGTGTTTTGTTAGTCATGTGTTGTTGTATTACTTCTAATGGGCGGACCACTTCTAGCTTGCCTAAGAGCGAGGGACGGAAGTGGTGCCGAGCCAAGCTTCGAACTCCGAATAGGTTGTTTGGGGTAAGTTTCAACGGTGGTGGGAGCAATTTCGAATGGCAAACCACTTCTAGCTCGCTTCAGAGCGAGCTTGCGAAGCGGAATCGAGCCAAGTTTTGGACTCCGAACACGTCATCTAAGTAAGTTTCAATGGTTGTGGGAGCAATTCCGAATGGCGAACCACTTCTAGCTCGCTTAAGAGCGAGCTTGCGAAGCAGAATCGAGCCAAATTTTGGACTCCGAACGCGTCGTTTGAGTAAGTTTCAATGGTTGTGGGAGCATTTCTGAATGGCAAACCACTTTTAGCTCGCTTTAGAGCGAGCTTGCGAAGCGAAATCGAGCCAAGTTTTAGACTCCGAACGTGTCGTTTGAGTAAGTTTCAACGGTTGTGGGAGCAATTCCGAATGGCGACCACTTCTAGCTCGCTTAAGAGCGAGCTTGCGAAGCGGAATCGAGCCAAGTTTTGGACTCCAAACACGTCGTTTGAGTAAGTTTCATCAAAAATCTTAAACAGAGAAACAAAATGATCACAAGAGATGTAGGGTTTCGGGGCACAAACGCAGCGAAAAAGAAATGAAAACAGATCCGAAACCCTAACCCTAAGATTCGTGTACAAGACATGGCTGATAATAGGGAAATAAAATTTTACCTTTCGGAGCTTTACGAAGGCTGAAAGATGGAGGTTACAATCACCACGCAGCCTAGTAGCTAGATCCGCGTCTCTAAGGCAGTCCACACGAACGTCCGATCGTCCAACGATCAAGGGAGCCGGTACTAGCCGATGATGCTTGCCTCTCTCTCTCTCTCTCTTGCCTCTCAACAGTTGAGCGGCTAAGGTTTTTCTGTGGAAAACGGATTTGTCAAAGATTATCCTGAACCAATACATCTCTATGTATTTATAGGGAGAGAATGAGGTGGGCTTAACCGTAATCAGTTTGGCTTCTGATAAGACCAATCTGATTTGGTTTTATCATTTAAATTCGAATTATCCTTTAATTAATTAAGTCCAACTCAATTAATTAAATAACTAATTTCGAATCATTTAATTTAAATTCCGAATTTAAATTAATACTCCTTTTAAACGTTCTAAGTGTGTGACCCTTTAGGTTATTATTACGTTGGCAATAATTTTATTATCTAATAATAAAATTATAAATAATGAGCGGCATCTAGTAATACATCATTGCTACCCAAGTAATAATAATAATTGGTGATACAATTAAACCTTTCGTGACTAATGTCTCCATGTAATATAATCCTTTTAACCTTGATATTATAGATTAAACTAGAGGCATGGTACGTGTCATCCTCTTAATAATTTAATCTTTATTTTCTTGATCGATGAGTAGACTATTCAAACAAATCAATATTTGAGCATGGCCATGCATTTCATAGTCTCACTCAAACAAGAGGCCGATAATATCGCTCCTAAAATTAGGAGGGTTAAATTCCTTCTAGATCATTCACATTTCTCACACGATTCATAATGAACCCAATACTATCTTTATCATTACCCGATTAAAGATAACTTTTGATAGAATCAAAGTACATTAATTCTCGTGTAGAAATATAATGATTTCAGGTCAGAGGACCATTACACCATTATCACAGTGAGATTACATATGACACTTATTAATTCATTCCATGTTGAATCTCACAGTGGGTCTGTCCAGTACAATGTACTCTTACATTTACCTATGTATTGATTTTAGTATCTCTATACTAATGACCCATGAGAGGTGGTCATCAATCAATCAACATACTAGTCTCAATGTATTATTACTGTCCTAATAATAATAATACTCAACTAGGGACATTTAAGATTAATATACTATATATAATCTCATGTTCATATAGTTCGTATTAATAATCTAAGGACATTTATCATGCTAATATTTATAACGCGGTAAATACGAAGCATAATAAATTATTAATATAATCAAAAAGAACATAATGTCAATAATACTGATTACAAAATATCATTGTATTGCCTCTAGGGCACCTACACTAACAAGAGATTCATGTGGGGAAAGAGGTTCTTTATTGATAACTGCTAATCGGCTGCTTCTAAGTTGCAAGCTATTATTACAATGAGAAAATAAACAAGTGAGTACAAATAAAAAGATAGGAATGGCTCGACATTTGAAGGTACTCGGAGAGGCATTCAGGCGCTCTCTTGGCACTTCAGTAAATGGTCGGCATTCCAAGTTCTAGGTATCTCTCTGCCTTCAAGATCTTCAAGATGATATGATCCAGGGCGGACTACTTTGGAAACTTTGTACGGTCCTTCCCAATTCGGAGCTAGCTTACTCTTTTGGCTGGGGAACGAGATAGCTAGCTTTCTGAGGACTAAGTCCCCTTCTTTGAGATCCGTGGGACGGACTCTTTTGTTGTAGGCCTGCTCGATTCTCCTTCGATAGTTTTGCTGGCGAATTGAAGCTCTTTCACGGATCTCATCAATCAAGTCCAAATTCGCCCGGAGCTCTCTGGCGTTCTTCTCTTCATTGTAGGCAAAGAGACGAGGAGATGGCAAACCAACTTCTAAGGGAATCAGCGCCTCGGACCCATAGGTGATATTGAAGGGCGACTCTCCTGTGGGGGTCCGCTTCGTAGTGCGATAGTTCCACAATACGTAAGGAAGCTGTTCCGCCGATAACCCTTTGGCCGACTTATCTAATCTCTTCTTGATGCCGAAGAGGATCGGCCTGTTGGCATTCTCTACTTGACCATTGGACTGAGGATGGGAGACGGAGGAGAAGCGTTGTTGAATGCCGAGGTCTTCACATAAAGATCGGAATGCTGCCCCTATAAACTGTGTTCCATTATCTGTTATGAGGACCCGAGGTACGCCGAATCTACAGATTACATTTCTCCAGAAGAACTGCAGCACTTTGTTCTCAGTAATTGTAGCCAATGGCTCGGCCTCGATCCATTTAGAGAAGTAGTCGATTGCCACGACTAAGAACTTGAGCTGGCCCGGAGCTGGTAGAAATGGACCTAGCAAGTCCATCCCCCACATTGCAAAGGGAATCGGACTTGAGAGGGATGTGAGTTGTGCTTGGGGTGGGCGGTGGATGTTGGAGAACTGCTGACAAGGGCTACATTGTCGGACGTGTTGCTCGGCATCTCGAAGTAGGGTAGACCAAAAATACCTGTAGTTCAAAACTTTCCTGGCGAGCGACCTTGACCCTGAATGGGCTCCGCCTATACCTTCGTGGAGCTCTTGCAAGGCATACAAAGCCTCCTCCGGGGAGAGGCATCTCAAGTAGGGTCTGCCATCTACTTGGGAATAGGAGCGTTTGTACAAGACTCCTTCGACAAGGGCGTACCGCTCTGCTCTCGTTCGGATTCGAAGGGCCTCTTTAGGATCTTTGGGAAGGACCCCATCCCTGAGGAACTCTATCAAAAGCTTCATCCAGTTGTTCCGGAGCTGGACGGGCAGCGACTCCATCGAGTTGGGGGCTTCTTCTTCTATACTTGGTCTTAAGAGTACTTCAATGAGGACGGTCTGCTCGAGACCTTGGAGGGAGGAAGAGGCCAATTTTGAGAAGGCATCTGCTTGGGAGTTCTCTTCTCTAGGGATCTGCTGAATTTGTGCCTTTTCAAATGAAGTCATGAGACTTTGGACCTTGGCTAGGTACTTAGCCATTCGGTCGTCTCGCGCCTCGTACTCTCCTAAGACCTAATTCACGACCAGCTGTAAGTCACTGAATATCCAGATACGTTGTGCCCCTGCCTTGCGAGCCATACCCAGGCCTGCTATAAGGGCCTCATACTCGGCTTCGTTATTGGAGGCTTTGAAGTTGATGCGGAGGGACGAAGTCATCTGGGCCTGCTAGAATGACTCCGGCTCCACTCCCTTCGGCGAAAGAAGACCCGTCGACATATACTGTCCAGATGGGAGGCCCATTTGTTGTTTGACTAACCTCTGGGATGGTGCTCTCCACAATAAATTCAGCTAAGGCTTGGGCCTTGATTGCAGCCCGAGGTTGATAAGATATATCATGTTGACTCAGCTCGATCGACCACTTCATCAGATGCTCGGAGGTCTCGGACTTGTGTAGGACTTACTTGAACAGCTGGACAGTAAGAATGACCACCGAGTGGGACTAGAAATAAGGGTGGAGCTTCCTGGCTGTCATAACTAAGGTGTATGCTATCTTCTCCAATCTTGGATAGCGGAGCTCGGCATCTCTGAGAACCTTGCTCACATAATAGATAGGCTTCTGAGCCATGTCTTCTTCCCTCACTAGGACGGCACTGAGGGTTTGCTCGGAGGCAGCAAGGTAGAGGTAGAGTGTTTTCCCGAAAATTGGCTTGCTGAGGAGAGGAGGATTGACCAGATAGTCTTTCAGTTGATCGAACGATTCCTGCTGCTGTTGGCCCCACTCGAAGCCGTTAGCCCCCCTGAGGGCTTTAAAGAAAGGAAGACACTTCTCCCCTGACTTGGACAGGAAGCGCCCAACGGCTGCGAGGCGTCCTGTGAGCTTTTGAACCTCTTTCACACTCGTAGGAGGGGCCATGTCCAGTATGGCTTTGATCTTCTCGGGATTTGCTTCAATCCCCCTTTGGCTGACCATGAAGCTTAGGAACTTTCCTGACGAGACTCCGAACGCACACTTGTTCTGGTTAAGCCTCATATCATGCTTCCTCAACACATCGAATGCTTCTTGTAGGTCGGCAACATGGTCGGTCCCATGGATGCTTTTGACTAGCATATCATCAACATACACTTCCATGTTTCGGCCGATCTGATTCTGGAAGACCTTATTGACGAGGCAATGGTAGGTTGCACCGGCATTTTTCAGCCCGAAGGGCATTACCCTGTAGCAATAGAGTCCTTGATCGGTGACGAAGAAGGTCTTCGGGATATCAGGGCGAAACATTCTAATCTGGTTATATCCGGAGAAGGCGTCGATGAAGCTCAGCAGCTCATGGCCCGAAGTAGCATCAATCAAGGTGTCGATACTGGGGAGAGGGAAAGGATCCTTAGGGCATGCTTTGTTCAGATCCGTAAAGTCGATGCAAATTCTCCAACTTCCGTTGGCCTTCTTAACCATAACAACATTAGAGAGCCATTCGGGATAGTTGACTTCTTGTATGAATCGGGCCTTGAGGAGCTTCTCCACTTCCTTCTTTATAGCTTGCTGGCACTCAGGGGCAAATTTGCGCCTCTTCTGTTGGACCAGTTTGGACCCCGGAGCAACGCTTAAGTGGTGGACGAGGAGGTCCTCAGAAATCCCTGGCATGTCGGCAGCCGACCAGGCGAAGAGATCATGGTTCTTTCTGATGCATTGGACTATGTCGGAATAAAGGGCAAAGGGGAGGGTCTTGCTGACGAAGAACTTGCGGTTCAGATCTTGCTCGGTAAAAAGCACTTTCTCCAGCTCGTCTACCGGTTCGGACATAGGCTGGGTGTTCCCTTGGGGAATCTCAAGAGTCTCGAGGGAGAGGATAGGTCCCCCGGTGGAGGTCATGTAACACTTGTGGGCCATCTCTTGACTCCCCTTTACTTCCCCTACACCTGCCTTGGTGGGGAACTTCATCTTAAGATGATAAGCCGACGAGACGGCCTCTAGAGCAGCTAGACCGGGTCGGCCTAGAATCACATTGTAAGCAGTTGGGATGTCGACGACCATGAAATCCATCGGCTTCGTCTCGGTAGTAGGAGTTTTGCCAGCAGTTACGTCGAGGGTTATTACCCCTTCGATAGTCACTGGCACTCCCTTGAATCCATGGAGCGTATAGCCAGCGAGCTTGAGCCTGTCCCGCGATAGTTTGAGTCCTCGGAAAGCCGCTAGAAAGAGGATGTTGACAGAGCTACCATTGTCCACCAGAATCCTCTCCACTTTAAAGTTTGCCATATGGAGGTTGATTACTAGTGCATCACAGTGGGGGGTCCGGACACCCTCCAAGTCTACGTCCGAGAAAGTGACCGAGACTTCGAGGCCTTTGGGAGGTGGTATGTTGTGCACCGAGTTGACCTCCCTGATGAAGGCCTTTCGAGAAGAGTTGGAGGTACCTCCCATTGGACCTCCATGGATGAGGTACAGGATGCATTCTTCCTCAAACTCGGGAGTTTTGTCACGCCTCTCGGTACGCTTATTAACCCCCCTGGGGGGTGGAGGAAGATCAATCCGGTCCTTTCTTACAAACTTGGACAGCTGCCCCCTCTGAATGAGGGCTTCAATTTCATTCTTCAGAGCCCGACAGTCATTGGTGTCGTGGCCGTGGTCTCGATGATATCGGCACCACCTCTCTTTGTCCCTCTTCTTGTCGGGGGTATTCATTTTTGGGGCAGGAGGCAGGACTCCTTCCTTCTCGACCTCCATGAGAATAGTAGAAATGTTGGCATTAAGAGGGGTGAACTTCTCAAATCTGGGAGGTGGGCGGCGCTGGCCCCCATTGTCCTTCTGGAGCTTTTTAACTCCCTCTTCTTTGGCTGCCTTTCTCTTGGATCCGGAGGAAGATCCCTCAAATGTGGGGCGATATTCAGCTTCCTCAGCCTGGATGTACTTCTCACTTCTGAGAAGAAGGTCGGAGAAGTCTCGCGGGGGCTTTTTGGCTAGGAAGGAACGGAGGCTCGAATTGAGAACATTGGACTGGAAGGCGGCTGCAGCGACCGATTGGTCGAGGGAGGCAATGGACCTAGCTTCCGCGGTAAACTGCTTGACATAGTCTCTTAGCTTCTCACCCTTCTTCTGGTTGAGAAAGAGCAGTGAAATACTAGTCTTCTCGGTTCGGCGACTGCTCACGAAGTGGGTGACGAAGAGGGTCTCAAATTGTTCAAAGGAGAATATGGAGGATGGAGAGAGGCGAGAGTACCATTCCCGAGCCGGGCCCTTAAGAGTAGCCGGGAAGGTCTTGCACAGTAGAGCATCGGAAGCTTGGTGGATCAACATGAGGGTTTTGAAACTCTCGATGTGGTCTATGGGGTCTGACCCCCCAGTATATGTTTCAAACTACGGAGGTTTGAAGTTTGTCGGAACGGGAGCCTGCATGATGGTTCGAGAGAACGGAGGTCGGCTCGGGCGAGAGGGTCCTCCCTCTTAGCTCTTCTTCCCTATCCAGTTGGCCGAGGTGCCTTTCCATCTCGTGGAGATAGCGATAGACAGCGTCATCCCTTCGACGGTAGCCAAGTGAGTCTCTAGACTCGTCTTCATACGAAGGGGAGCATGGAGTACGGCGATGGAAGCTAGGGGAATGGCGAGGACTGTGACGACGGTGGCTCGGAGCTTGAGGAGGAGTCATGGACTGATGACGAAGACTTTGGACCGGGGGAGGAGTAGGGACCCTCTGAGCAATGTTGTCGTTGTTTGGCCGGAGGTTGAGGGCCTGCAAGATTGTAGCTTGGAACTCTTGAAATTTAGCTCTAGTGATAGGTCCATTATCGTTCCTCGAGGGCTGCCGACCAGCGGGAGAACGATGTCTTCTTCGATGGTACTCAGGGGACTCCCTCCGCCTCCTATGAATGGGAGACCTCCTGTGATCTTGGCGACAAGGAGATCGCTCATTTGGACGTTTCGGGCGGGAGGCTCCCTCACGGGCCCGCCTTTCATCCAAACGGCGGCAAAGGTCCTCTTCTTTCTGCCGGTTGATGAGGATATTGCGGAGGACTTCGGAAGGCCGGAGGTTGTGAGATGCCATTGAGTCGGTTGAAGGGTTATGTACGGAGACGTGGTCTCGATGAGGAGGTTGCTTCTGAGGGTTGGGACGAGAGGTCCCTGCATCGGCATTCTGGGGCCCGAGCGGAGCCTTTTGGGATTGAAGATTCTGAAGAGGAGGTTGGTCCTGCTGCGGGGGCTGATCAGGCTGAGGTGGGAGTTGCCCCTGCGGCTGGACGGTTTGGAGGGGGACCTCTTGTTGCGGTTGAGGAGGGGTGGGCCCACGGTTGGACCCTCTGGACTTTAGTTTCCTGGGAGGCATGGTAGGAAATGATCTGACCGATTGGAAGATGAAGGATTGCTATTCGTGGGTTCCCACAGACGGCGCCAATCTGTTACCGCTAAATCTGGTGTGGGGACAAATAGATAGAATTTGTGGATTCTTGGGATATTGAATAGTTAAACCTGAAACCTTTCCACCGGAGTTTGACCGTGATCTCCCGCCGTTGACCTGCAAAAAGTGCGAAACACCGGGGTTGATCCCGGCGACGCACCCTCCGATGCTCAAGTCAGTAATCAGAAAGATTATGAATGAACTTTTATTAGCAAAAGATTGATTACCTGTTAATAGTGGGGGATGGGGGGTATTTATAGCCGCCTTAGGGACCAGTTTTGGGATAAGATCAAATCCCTACTTCCTAGTGAATGGATAGAAGGAATCAGGGCCGTTGATTAAGTATAATCATAAATCCTAATTATTTCCAGCTGGATTGGGTTTCATGCGGGTTGGAACCCGCACCCAGTTGAGATGGATCCGTTCGTGGGTTATTGGGCCTTTGAGGAAAGGACCCAGTACCCATTTCGGACCCGTTTGTAGGTGAAATTACCATTTTACCCCCGTGCTTTAAGATTCGCGCCCAATTTGGACGGTTCCGATTTAACCCTATTTTTAGCCATATCAAGTTCCTATTTCAGACATGATCCAACAAATATGACATTTGATAGCATTCATAAAATGCTATAGTAGACCTACCATAGCGTTTTCCAAATGCTATCAAAAGCCCTGCTATAATAACTCTATAGCGGTTTAACAAAACGCTATAGAATGTATAGCATTTCGGCAAACGCTATAGATTCTATGGCGTTTTAACAAAATGCTATAGAATTTATAGCGTTCGGCAAACGCTATAGAATGTATAGCGTTTCGGCAAACGCTATAGAATCTATAGCGTTGTTAAAATGCTATAGAATCTATAGCGTTCGGCAAACGCTATAGAATCTATAATGTTTAGGCAAACGCTATAGAATTTATAGCGTTTCGGCAATGCTATTAGTGTTAGAGCATTTTGTAAAAACGCTATCGTTAGACAATCCAGTAATAGAATCAAACATACAACATTTTTAAAACGCTATCATTTTGATATGTGGTTTTTTACAGCATTTTAGGAACGCTATTTCGTTTTAACTGTATACAAAAAAAATATACGGATACAAATAAAAATCGATTTATCGAAAATGTCAATACACCATTAAAACTATAAAAGTTTTGCAAATTTATGTACAAATATATAAAAACATACCAACATAGAAATATCTACACAATAAACTTATAAAAAAATTCATCCAATAAACTTAAAACTGACGACAAAAAGTTCTTGAGTGCCTAACATCAACACAACTCGCACTCTTCGTTTCATCCACGACGTCTCCAATCTGCAAATGTAGAAGAAAAAAATGTCAAATATAAGATATAATAATGAAAAAAGAAGTTTTTTTTTTATAAATGTCAAATACAAATTATACCTTAAATAGTCAAGCATACAAGTAGTTTTTTTTGTCCACATACAGCAGATTAGTTAAAGTATATGTATCAATCCAGTAATCAGAACTGGACAAAATGTAAATAGACACATACTAAATAAAACATCCATACAAATGGAATAACCCAAAAGCAAAAACCATATTTTGGGTTCCTGCATAAATACACAACTGCAAACAAACTCAAATTTAGAGCAGCTACCCTGCTAGGTTGACCCAAACTTTCTTCATATCACTGATCCATTTGAATTCAAATTACAACATCAAAACAAAATTTCACAAGGAAGTATTAGAATTATGCGTCAACATTGTCTCTACTTCTGTGTATTAAAGCTTAATTCAGAGAGGAGCTACACAATGCAAAAGAATTAATGGGGAAGCGAGACAGAGTCTCAATGGATTTATATTTAGACCATTTAAGTTATAACTTAATACCTAACTTTCCCTGGTCACTATCCCTTTTTCCCCTTGCAACAGTGGAAGCAACAATTAGAGCACCTACCGTGGTGATGGGAAATGAAAATAACAAGTAGTTAACGGTAAAATCCTATTTGCGCGTTTAATCTCTCCTCTTCTTTCTCCTTAATTTTCTCTTTCATTAATCCTTGAATTTCTCCAAATTGGCTTTACCTAGGAGATGAACTAAACAACAAACTCTATCCTTTGAACCACTACTAGTAAAAGACTTAACCCAGTTCTTATGACACCCTACTAACGGCAAGCTGATGACCTGATGATTTACAATATATACACACACACACATATATATACACACACACACACACACACACACACACACACACACACACACACACACATATATATATATATATATATATATATATATATATATATTTTGAGTAGTTAATGAAACGAAACAAAATAAAACACCAACTGGAACCTCCCAAAGGTTGAATCAGCTGTAAGCCATGGAAATATGTTATCGTATTTACAACCTTTTTATTGATTGTACTAAAAATACTAACGCTCCCTGGAATTCATTCTTTCATCTAATACAGTTTTGGAACCTCCCAAAGGTTGAATCAGCTGTAAGCCATGGAAATATGTTATCGTATTTACAACCTTTTTATTGATTGTACTAAAAATACTAACGCTCCCTGGAATTCATTCTTTCATCTAATACAGCAAATTCATAGCAGAGCAACACTAGTATATCATCTCTCTGTTTACTTAGAATTTTCTTTTTGCCCATATCTATTTTGTTTATTTACAGATATAATAGCGTTTCTAAAATGTCGTAAATATAGCGTTTTAAAAACGCTGTCATAACTAAGAGTAAATTTCAAAATTAATCAAAGACAACATTTTCTCCAAAAATGCTATTATTGATCACTTTCAATAGCATTAACACTTAAATGTTATAATAAGTTCGCTGTAGAAAGTCCTATATGTTGTAGTCGACTGCAGTCCAACAGAAAAACATCAGTGAGATTCTTTTAGCCTTCTCCATGCAAGCTGCTTATGAAGATCATGAAATCACTAATGGTGGAGAAGTGGTCATTATAGATCCTTAATTATCATGATCCTGGAGTTGCTTCTTTTGAGTTAATCTGTTTTAGCTTCTTTTGATAGGTTTGTATAAGCTTTCTGATACTGTGGGCATCTTCTCTACTTCTTTTATACTTTTTGTTTTTGGAAGCTATAGGTATATGAAGAAGTGATCTTTATAAGCTCCAGTATGTAAACTGTTACTTTCTATGCACTGTTGGCTACTTTGGTTTTTTGGTTTATATATTGGTTGGAATCCTAAAAGGATTTTATCTATTCTATCAACAACAACAACAACCGACATCTATATCATATAATAATCAATGACGATATGTCATCAGGAACGGAGCAAAGCCTTCTTGGGGGCTAATGGAATTTTTTTTCCGTACTGACCAATTTTTTGAAGGGTAAAAGGGATATGAGCAACTTGCTCATTTAGTAAATGAGCAAGTGATGAGGTGGCATGCATGTGATTGGAAAATTCTAAAAGTAATTAGATACTCAATGTATCACATGCATGCCACCTCATCACTTGCTCATTTACTAAATGAGCAAGTTGCTCATATCCCTTTTACCCTTTTTTGAAAAGATTGAGCGATCTGAAAATTATTTACCCAACTGACCTAGTTTTGGACATATTAGCATTAACCTCTACTGAAAATAACGGCATAGGTTAATACCATGCCGTTCTTCCAAATAGCGGCATCTGTTAAAAATAAATTTTGCATGTCGCTATTTGGAGTAACGGCATCAATTAACTTATTCTCAATTGTGTACTCTCTGACTTGAAAAAAAAATGCAAGTGTGAAAAAATCTTATAGCTGATGCAGTTGTTTGGAATAATGACAGTTATAATACTCATTAAAATCTCTTTCTCTACGATCGTTCTTCCAAACTTCGGCATGAGATAACTGTTGTCATTCTTAGAAATAACGGCAACAGTTCACAGAAATAGATTAGCAAAGTATAAGTAATAAAATGAACTGGAACAACGACATCAGTTATCCCTAACAATGAATATTATAACTGATGCCGCTCTTCCTAACAATGACATCTGTAATGATATTGTCGTTGTCCCAAACAACGATATCAGCTATAGGATTTTTTCACACTTGCATTTTTTTTCAAGTCAGAGAGAGTACACGATTGGTAATATGTTAACTGATGTCGTTACTCCAAATAGCGGCATGCAAATTTTTTTTAACAGATGCCGCTATTGGAAACAATGATATATAAATAACTTATGCTATTATTTCCAATAACGGTTAATGTTGACGTGTCCAAAACTATGCCAGTTGGGTAAATATTTTCGAAAGTGGGTCAGATCTCTCAATATTTTCAAAAAGTGGGTCAGTACGGCAAAACAATCGGGCTCATGCACCCCTAATTTTCTCAAAATCCCCTATATTTTTCAAAATTTACCCTTTTAGCCACCTCCAAAATTTATATAAAACCCTTTATATAAATATATTTTACCCATAACCCCTCAAAAAAAATATTCTAACTTCGTCCATGTATGTCATTTAGGGATCATATAAGGGACATAGGTTTTTTAATGAGATCTAAATGTTCCCAACCATATATAAAATCATGTCACAAAAATATAATTGGCCAAGCTTTTAGTTGTACATAAACGTCTTCACTGGTACTAACATGCTCAAGTGCGAAGATCATGTGCCTAAGCTAAAAAAAAAAAAGAGTTTTACTCAAGCATGATTTTTGAATACGATTGCTAGTATTTTTCTTGTACATGTACATTTTGATTCCTTCTTGTTAAGATAAACAGAAAGATTATTGAATTATTGGATTGCTTATAACTGAGTACAATATCTCCTATATATAAGAGGGAATCAAATATCAAACTAATACATAATCCGATATGAGACTAAACATAATATCTAACACCCCCTCCCAACCTCACGGTGGTCGAACAATGTCAGTTTGCCCACCAAGTATCGAAATCTCTGAACAATGTGGAATTTGGTGAAGAAGTCTGTTGTCTGTTGTGAAGAGGTAACCGTATGAAGTGAAATGATACATGCTTCAAAACACTCACGAACATAGTGGCAATCAATCTCTATGTGCTTCATTCGCTCATGAAATACCGGGTTGCTTGCAATGTGCAATGCACTCTGGTTATCACAATGGAGAGAAGTAGCTCATGTAAGAGTGACACTCATATCTGATGAAAGCCAACGAACATAAACAATCTCTCGAGTGGACATGAACAATCTCTCTAGTGGAAGCTGTCATCGTTCTGTACTCAGCTTCTGTGGAAGAACATGCAACAATTGTTTGTTTCTTACTTCTCTATGAGATCAGTGAATCACCAAGAAATAGACGGAAACATATGGTAGACCGTCTGGTAGTAGAATCACTCGCCCAAATCTGAACCAGAATATGCATTAAGCTCTAGTTTAGATGTAGAGAGCATAAATAATAAGCAAGTGATAGTGCCTCGAAGATATCTGAGAATCTGAAGAAGAGCATTGTAGTGAACTGATGTAGGAGCAAAAACAAACTGACTAACTATACTGACTACATGAGCAATATTGGGTCTGGTCATGTATAAGTACATAAGATGTCCAACAATCTGCATGTATCTACTGGGATCGGGAAGGAGCTCGCCATCTATGGAACGAAGCTTCATGTGAAGTTCTAAGGGAGTATCGACTGATCGACTGTCAGAGAGACATGCAGCGAAGATAATGTCTGATGTGTATTCTTATTGAGAAATAAGTACCCCCAAAATCTATGGGCAATCTCTAGACCCAGAAAGTAACGTACTCTGCCAAGGTCTTTCATATGGAACTGATGGTGAAGGTATTTTTGGCTGGATGCAATGCCTGCGGAGTCATCCACAGTAATTATCATATCATCAACATATAATAGTAGAAGTACCCTCCCCTACGGTGTCGACCACATAAACATTGAGTAGTCCTGTGAACTCTGACTGAAATCTACCTGTGTGATGACACGGCGAAAACACTCAAACTAGGGCAAGAGGTCTGTTTCAGACCATATATAGCACGACATAGACGGCAAACATGATGAAGAGGTGTAGTAAGGGCAGAAGGAGGATGCATTTAAACAACCTCAGATAAGGTACCATGAAGAAAGGTATTACTCATGTCCATCTGGTATAACGGTCATTGACAGATGACAACAACGACAAGGAGACTACGAACTATAGTCATCTGTGCAACTAGAGCAAAAATCTCATCATAATCAATGTCATGGCCCTGAGAAAATCATCGGACAACTAAATGAGCCTTGTGCTGCTCAATGGAGCCATCAGATCGATACTTGACCTTGAAGATCCACTTGCAACTAACAGGATAGACACCCAATGGCAGTGGAATAACATCCCAATTACCAGCCTAATCAAATGCAGTGAACTCCTCTGTAATAGCTTCCCGCCACTCGAGATATTGAATTGCTTCCTGATAGGTTCTGAGCTCATGTGTGGAGTGTATGGCAGTGAGATATGCATGAAAATATGATGAGTGGAAAGCTAGGATGGAAAAACCAAACTGGTCAGAAAGACCAGTGGCATCAGGTGTATAACGTGCCGGGGAGATGCCTGAAGTAAAACGTGTAGACTGACGGACCAGTGGTGGATTTGCACAGTGTGGGGGTGAGGTCATGCAACTGTGGGGATATAGATGATGTGGGTGCATGATGTTGTGGTGATGCAGGTGGTCTCTGTAGGAGGAACATTAGGTGTAACCTCTGTATGAGATGGGAAAGGAGCCAAATGAGTGAGAACGAAGGGACTGCATGAAGATATGTCCGGGGAGGTAGGCCCAACAACTAGGAGATCGAATAAGCTAGTATCCTCATGAGAGGTCAAGTAGTAAGGAGAGTCTTTCACAAAGGATACATGTCAAAAAATTCGAACGTGACCCGCCAATGGATCAAAACAACGATATCCTTTGTGCTCTGAATTGATACCTAGGTAAACGCACTTTGCAGCGCGAGCGATGAGCTTCATGCGAGAGTGGAAAGGAGAATGACGTACAGGTGCACCCAAAAAATACGATGCATACTGTAGTCTGATGGTGAGTGATGAAGAACCTTATAAGATGTTGTACCAGATAGGGTAGACGAGGGAGTGATGTTAATGAGGCTACAGAAGTCATGACAGTTTCAACCCAGAAAGAACGAGGAACAAAATAGGAGAGTAAAAGAGCATGAACCGTCTCAAGAATGTGACGACTCTTGCGTTCAGCTACACCATTCTGCTCATGTGTGTGAGGACATGATTGCTGAAAAAGTGTGTTGTAAGACAGAAGGATCAATCTCATAGTGGTGGAAGTGTACACAGGACCGTCTGAGCGAAAATTTTTGATGCACACACTGAACTGAGTGTGAATCATTGTCGTAAAAAATTGGTAAATATTAGAAATCTCATATCATTGGTGCATATGAAAACATGTATATCGAGTGAAGTCATCGATGAAGGTAACATAATAGAGATAGTCTTTGCATGAAGGTACAGAAGAGGGTCCTCATATGTCAGAATGAACAAGTTGAAAAGGATAAGTGGTTTGAGAAGTGCATTTGTTATTAAAAAGAAGTGCTATGTGTTTGGCCAAATGATAACCCTGACAATCAAACAAATGTGTAAAAGAAAGAGGACCAACGGCACCACTACAGGCTAAAGTCTTGAGTCGAGACTCACTAACATGATCTAAACGTCTGTACCACAGATCAGCATCATATGACACAATACCAGCAAAATTAGGATGAGATTTATGTGCATGCAGAAAGTCTATATGATATAGATGACCCTATCGACTAGCACGCCCTTACCAGTGTATGAATCGGTAATAGAACAACCTAAAGAATCAAATTTGACGATAAGACCACTATCGCACAACACACTAATGAAAATATGGTTCATGAATCATGGATAAATGAGGAGCATAAAGAACATAAGGTAATGTGAGAGTGAGAGAGATAATAGACCATGAGTGTGTAGTGAGAAGTTGTAAGCCATCGGCTGTTTGAAGAGATGGAGAGTGAGAGGGAAGTGCAGTGCTAGTGGTGAATAGCTTATAATTACTAGTAAGATGATGTGATGCACCAAAATCTAAAATTCAGAAAGAATTCATACTAGGAGTAAACAGAGAATGCAGGAGCAGAGGGGCTTGCAGTGTAGCGCCCCAAATTTCTAATATGAGAGCTTAGAAAATAAGTGGCGAAATCCCAGTAATCCACTTCAATAGAACAATAAACACCAACAACACCACTAAAATTTTTCTTCTTTATTACAACAATTATTACAATTACAGCGGAAGTCTAAACATCTCAACTCAATTTAATCTTTTATATACAACTCAAAAGATCTCAAATATCCTTTACAGTTTTACACCAATCACTAAATAATTTAAATTATCACAAATGCCCACTCAAGCTTCCAACCTCCCATCTAAGCAATAACCTGCAACATGTGAGGCTAGAGTTGAACCCTAACCCCCAAACTAAAGGGGTCAGCCATAAAAATGGTGTGAGTGGTAACAAATCAACAAATAACATAAATAAACTTAAAACATGATATCCAACAAATAATAATTAAACACTAAAGTATGAAGTCCGACAAAGGTATAATGGGTGATACCAAAACCAAAAGCCAAGTGTGTGTAAAGTCAGGAAATCCAAATGCATAAAAGTTATTCAAGAAAACATCATGACTACATGCTGACAACGATGACTACTAAGAGATGAAGATAAACTATGATAATTTGTCCATGCTTGATCATTCCGGAGATTGATCCCACATCACAGGTATTTTCCCTGGATAATTCAGGAGATCATCCCACATCTAAACATAGGTTCCTTATCACAATAATACCCCAAAAGCGTCGCCTCGACTCCGATAATTCCGTAGTTCAATCCCACATCTCAAGATAATTACTTGGATAATTCCGGAGAAATACCTCACATCTCAGGTTAACTACCTGGATAATTCCGGAGATAAATCACACATCTCAAGTTAACTACTTGGATAATTCAGGAGATTAAATCCTACATCAAAAGCCATACTGAGGTGCATAACTCAAGTTCCCATTCGTCATGACACTACTAATGCCTGTCCTTATTAGTTTGGGTTACTGAACAAATCTCCTAGAGTAGTGTACCCTACCGGACTAAAAATCTGAATAACTGAAAATTCGCCTCAATGGGCCTCAACAAATAACTAAACAAATATCTCAACACCGGTATACTAGGGTCACTTACCTCTAGAGACTCAAAAACAAATATCTGAACAAATTCCACTAAACAAGTGGCTCGACAAAATATCTCAAAATCATGTTCTTAACTGAACATCTCAAAATCGAATACTGAACAAATATCTCAGAATCAAGTACTGAACAAATGTCTCAAAATCAAACACTAAACAAAATATCTCAAACCGAATACAAAGATCCTTCAGGACCAGTCGACTGCATAAAGGACCAGTCGACTGTCCAGAGGACATATCCCAACATTTTACAAAAAATAATCTAAGGCATGACCAGTCGACCTGACAAGTCATCAGTCGACTGTCCCGAAAGAACTGAACAACATCACAAACAGAGGACCAGTCGACTGACCTCAGTCTAGGTCGACTGTCCCGAACAATCTCAGGACTTAAAAATACACAGTAGGCTCGTACCAGTCGACTGCTTCGCAGTCCAGTCGACTGTCGGCTACAGATCTGAACACAAAAATCGTACCGAAGTTTTCTAAAGATTTACTGACCATAAAATTAATCCTGTATCCAGGCAAATAAACAACTCTCGATAATCTCCATCATGGATACATTTCTCAATCAAACAAATACTCAAATTTCATATCCTCATGATCTAAACTCTCAATCCTTTGATTAGGGTTTTTCTCATCAAAACTAAATGTCTTCCTCAACACATAATTAAGATTGGTTTGTAATCACTAGATCCAAATGTTTAATATCTGATCACAACATAATCAGTTCTTAATTTGCTTTCTAACAACATGGTCTCATAAATCAACATATCCTCAACGAATCTAAATCTTTTCTCATCATGGTCCCAATATCAATAAAAGTTCTAATCATCCATATCAAATAAAAGATCCATATCATATATACAACGAGATTGACAAACAATAGCATGACGATCACAACAATCATAACAAAGGTCTCATGTCCATCATTAATCAAGCAAATAAAGTTCACAAACAAACAAACAAAACAAAACAACCACTCACCTTGTTTTGAAGGAAATCCACGAAATAGCTCTTCTCCTTGCTAGATCCAAAAAGCCTCTTCTTGTTCCTCAAACAAATCTCAAAAGTCTAAATATTGTAAATGACGGCTGGGAATAAGAAATCCCTTATATAAGCCGGAGTAAAGTATTAGGGTTTTATTCCCTCTTTGCAAAATAATCCTTTCCAAAAATACTTTTTACATATATAATTCTTCTCTTGAAATCAATTCAAATATCGTTTAAATTGGGATCTAATAGAAAATATATTTCTAAACTCAGCAAATACTCATCGGAAAGTCCAGAAAATGCATTTTGCACTCTAACCCTCAAAATTGTCAATTTTGCAAATAAGTCCTTCTTTTCTCAAAAATTGCAAATAGGCATAATTAATTTCTGAAAAATTTGGAAAAATACTAAATAATTCTCAAATAATAAATAATGATTTTTCATAAAGAAAACTTAATTTTTCAACTTCTCAAAAGTCATTTGCACGTGTTTTGCACGTGTGCAAAAGATAACTTTCTTAGAAAATATTTATTTAAATCCTCAAAAATTATATAAATTCATTTTCAAATAATTAAAATAATATTTGAAAATACGGGGTTCTACATCACTCCCTCCTCAGAAGAGTTCTGTCCTCAGAACTACTACTAATGAGCTCAAACACATACCAACAAAAGGAAACAAAACTTCATAATTAAATCATAATCCAAATAATTTCATATAACATCACAATCGAATAAAAGATTACATCACGTATCAATCAATGGTTCAATCATTTAAAGAATTTCAATCACATACAAGAAAATACATTCATACAAACAATTCAGGAAAATCATTCAGCATGCGATCCTCTGGCTCCCAAGTAGCCTCCTCGAACTGTTGATTCCTCCACAATACCTTGACCATAGGTATCACCTTGCTCCTAAGGACTTTCTCCCTACGATCAACGATCTCAACAGGCTGTTCCTTGTAACTCAAGTTCACCTGTAGATCCTCAGGAACTTCTACCAACTGATGCTTCTGATCGGCCACATACTTCCTCAGTAATGATACATGAAACACATCATGCACTTGCGCTAACTCCTCAGGAAGTTTCAATCTGTATGCGGTCTTGCCAATCCGCTCCACGATCCTGTATGGACCAATATACCTCGGCGCCAACTTGCCTCCCTTACCAAATCTGATCACTCCTTTGGTCGGAGAAACCTTGAGAAAAACTGCATCCCCAGCCTCAAATTCCAAATCTCTTCGTCGCGTGTCAGCATAACTCTTCTGCCGACTCTGAGCTTCAACTAACCTCTTGCGAATCAACTCAATCTGCTCTGACGTCTGCTGCACGATCTCAGGACCATACATCTGCCTCTCGCCAACCTCATACCAACATACAGGTGTCCTGCACCTCCGCCCATACAAAGCCTCGTACGGTGCCATCCCAATACTTGCATGGTAACTATTGTTATAAGTAAACTCAACTAATGCCAAGTATCTCTCCCAACTACCACCAAAGTCCATAACACAAGCTCTCATCATATCTTCCAGTACTCGATTCACCCTTTCCGTCTGACCATCTGTCTGCGGATGAAATGCTGTACTGAAATCAGTCCTGGTTCCCAAAGCTGCTTGTAAACTTCTCCAAAACCTTGATGTAAACCTCGGATCTCTGTCAGACACAATCGAAACTGGAACTCCATGAAGTCTCACAATCTCTTCAATGTACAACTCAGCCAATTTCTCCATCGACCAAGTAATCTTCATGGCTAGAAAATGTGCCGACTTAGTCAATCGGTCTACAACAACCCAAATCGAGTCATTGCCCTTCGAACTCCTAGGCAAACCCGTGATAAAGTCCATGCTGATATTCTCCCACTTCCACTCCGGAATGGGTAAAGGCTGCAACAAACCTCCAGGTCTCTGATTCTCTGCCTTGATCTGCTGACAAGTCAGACACCTTGCCACAAAATCTGCTACATCTCGCTTCATGCCAGACCACCAAAAGTGGGGTTTGATATCCCTGTACATCTTCGTACCTCCTGGATGAACTGATAACAATGTGCTGTGTGCCTCCTGCAAGATACTCTCTCTCAACTCTGCATCATCTGGAACACACAACCTCTCACCCAACCAAAGAATTCCATCTTGAACACGAAATTCTGATAATTTGCCTTCTGCAACCTGCTGCAACATCTTCTGGATCTCTGAATCTGATTCCTGGCCTTCTACAATCTTTTCTCTCAAGGACGGCTGCAGCCTCAACTGAGCCAAAGATGCCCCCAAACCTCGCAGTACCACCTCGATACCTGCCTGATCGATCTCTGCTGCCAACTCTCTTCGAGTAGTGATCAACCTTGACAAACTACTCTTCCTGCTAAGTCCATCGGCCACTACATTCGCCTTGCCCGGATGATACTTGATCTCAGGACGAATGTCTTCCAATACCTCCAACCATCTTCTCTGACGAAGATTCAAATCCCTCTGCTGATAGATATACTTCAGGCTCTTGTGGTCAGTGTACATATTGACCTTCTCACCATAGACATAATGCCTCCATAGCTTCAAGGCATAAATGATAGCTGCTAGCTCCAAATCATGCGTCGGATAATTCCTCTCATGCGGACGCAACTGCCTCGAACCATAAGCAATGACCTTGCCTTCCTGCATCAAGACACAACCCAAACCTCTGAGAGATGCATCACTGTAGATGTCATAATCCTTCCCTGCTTGCGGCAATGCTAATATGGGTGCAGTAGTCAACCTTTCCTTTAACTCAAGGAAACTCTCCTCGCACTTATCTGTCCACACAAATGCCACACTCTTCCGGGTCAAACCTGTCAATGGAACTGCAATCTGAGAATACCCCTGAATAAACCTCCTGTAGTAACCAGCTAATCCCAAGAAGCTTCTGACTTCCTTCACTGACGTCGGCCTGGGCCAATCCTTCACTGCTTCCACTTTCTGAGGATCAGTAGCCACTCCCTCCTTAGAAAGAATGTGACCAAGAAAAGCTACCTCAGATTTCCAAAATTCACACTTCGACAACTTGGCATACAAGCTGTGCTCCTGCAATGTCTGTAATACCGCTGTCAAGTGCTTAGAATGATCCTCCTCCGACTTCGAATATACCAAGATATCATCGATGAAGACCACCACAAAGAAATCAATGAATGGCCTCAACACCCGATTCATCATATCCATGAAAACTGCTGGCGCATTCGTCAACCCGAATGGCATCACCAAAAATTCATACAGACCATGACGAGTCCTGAAAGCTGTCTTACTCACATCTTCCTCCTTAACTCGTACCTGATGATATCCTGACCTCAAGTCAATCTTCGAAAACATCGCTGCTCCTCGAAGCCTGTCGAACAAATCATCAATCCGCGGCAGTGGGTACTTGTTCTGAATAGTCACCCTATTCAACTCTCTGTAGTCAATGCACATCCTCATCGACCCATCCTTCTTCTTGACCAACAACACTGGCGCTCCCCACGGAGATGAACTCGGTCTGATAAGCCCTTTGCTCAAAAGCTCTTCAATCTGCTTCTTCACTTCATCCTGCTCTACAGGTGCCATCCTGTACGGAGACTTGGAAATCGGTGCACTTCCCGGCTGAACGTTGATGCAAAACTCCACATCTCTCTGCGGCGGTAATCCTGGAAAATCATCCAAGAACACCTGAGGAAACTTTCGAACCACCGGAATGCCCTTGACTTCATCTGCAATAGACTTCTTAGATACCATTGCAGCCACCTGCGGGATCTTCTTCTTCCCTTGGAAAGTTACTGCAGGTCCACCTGGTGCTTTCACCAACACCTCCTTCTGCTTGCAATCAATTGTGGTATCATAAATAGCCATCCAATCGATGCCTACGATGACATCCACTCCCAACACTTGTAGCTTGATCAAGTCGATGCCAAACATCCTTCCACCAATCTCGATATCACAGCCCTCGTAATATCGATCCGCTACTAGATCTTCACCTGACGGCGTTGCCACCGACAAAACCTTGCCTGGAAATAGCTTAGGTTCCAAACCTAAGATCTTTGCAAAACTTGGCGATACAAATGTATGCGATGAACCAATGTCAAACAAAACCTTTGCTTTTATTCCATTTATTAAAACAACTCCTGTTACAATAAGAATGATACTCAATCTTAAATTGTTCTGAAATAGAAGTTTTATTCATTACACTGATTCAAAAATGAAAGAAATCAAAATTCCTGCATACCCTGTATTACATCTTCCGAGTTTCTCGCATCCTCCTCGGTCAATGCAAATACTCGCCCTTGCCTCTTCGGGACTTTGCTTCCACCCGAACCATCTTTCTTCAGTTGCGGACAATGGGGCTTTGAGTGTCCAGTCTGCCCACACTGAGAACAAACATGCTCTGCCAACTTCGGACATGCTGACCTGTAATGTCCTACTTCCTTGCAGTAGTAGCAGGTCACTCCCTGAGCTCCAGATGCCTTCTGCACCGGTCCACTGAACTTCGCCTGCTTCGCGGGAAATCCCTTCCCACTCTGGCCTGATGTTGGCCTCTTGTTCCGGTTCCATGATTCCTGCTTCTTCTGAAACAGTTCCATATCCTCTTCAGTCATCGCGGCCCTCCTGACCAGCTTCTCGAATCTCCTGATACCCAACGGAACCATCCTTGACCTCAAGTTCGGCTTCAAGCCCTGCTCAAACTTTTTGGCCTTCTTTGCTTCATCCATGACCAACTCTGGTGCATACCTCGAAAGTTAAGCAAATTTTGCCTCATACTCCCGAACAGTCATGCTCCCCTGCTGAAGGTTCATGAACTCAGTCGCCTTCTTCTCCTGAACATCAAGAGGAAAGAAACGATCTCTGAATTCCTCCAGAAAAGCTTCCCATGTCAAAGGCTGATCTCCCAGAGTCCTCTTCAGTGACTCCCACCAGACACCAGCGTCTTTCTCGAGCTGCATCGAAGCTAACTTCACCTTACTAGCTGCTGGAGTCTCCGATACTTCGAAGATCGTCTCCATCTTCCGGATCCAATCGTCTGCTGCTGTTGGATCAGCTTGCCCCT
Source organism: Hemerocallis citrina (assembly GCA_017893485.1). Lineage (NCBI taxonomy): Eukaryota > Viridiplantae > Streptophyta > Magnoliopsida > Asparagales > Asphodelaceae > Hemerocallis > Hemerocallis citrina. The sequence goes on from CM030360.1 coordinate 198,535,985, forward strand.
CAAAGACTGGCGGCCTCATCCTCTTAAAGGATTCAATCTGCTTTATGGGGTCGGCATTCACCAATCCATGCCCAGCTCCATGATTCGGCTGCGGATTCTGCTGCTGCGCCTGCTGCTGCGCCACATTGAGTGTCATCAATGTGTTCAAGGTCTGATAAACCTTAGCAAACTCAGCCTCTAGGTCAATTCCCGCTCCTCGAGAACTACCCGATCCATCCTCATTGTTGCCACCATTTCTACCTCTGGGTGCAACCATCGTGATTACTGCAAAACGAGGGTAAAGTTAGAGCACACATACAATTCAAACTCAAATCATTACCCTATGGCAAAGCCATAACCATACCCCAAACCATAATTTCAAGCCAAACATCATAATTTAATTCTATGTGATACTCACACTCTGATGTCCACACCTAGGTACTCACTCTCTAGTGTCCACACCTAGGTTGGTTGTCATACTAAGTTTATTATTATATTGAAGCGGAGCTCTGATACCAATCTCTGTAGCGCCCCAAATTTCTAATATGAGAGCTTAGAAAATAAGTGGCGAAATCCCAGTAATCCACTTCAATAGAACAATAAACACCAACAACACCACTAAAATTTTTCTTCTTTATTACAACAATTATTACAATTACAGCGGAAGTCTAAACATCTCAACTCAATTTAATCTTTTATATACAACTCAAAAGATCTCAAATATCCTTTACAGTTTTACACCAATCACTAAATAATTTAAATTATCACAAATGCCCACTCAAGCTTCCAACCTCCCATCTAAGCAATAACCTGCAACATGTGAGGCTAGGGTTGAACCCTAACCCCCAAACTAAAGGGGTCAGCCATAAAAATGGTGTGAGTGGTAACAAATCAACAAATAACATAAATAAACTTAAAACATGATATCCAACAAATAATAATTAAACACTAAAGTATGAAGTCCGACAAAGGTATAATGGGTGATACCAAAACCAAAAGCCAAGTGTGTGTAAAGTCAGGAAATCCAAATGCATAAAAGTTATTCAAGAAAACATCATGACTACATGCTGACAACGATGACTACTAAGAGATGAAGATAAACTATGATAATTTGTCCATGCTTGATCATTCCGGAGATTGATCCCACATCACAGGTATTTTCCCTGGATAATTCAGGAGATCATCCCACATCTAAACATAGGTTCCTTATCACAATAATACCCCAAAAGCGTCGCCTCGACTCCGATAATTCCGTAGTTCAATCCCACATCTCAAGATAATTACTTGGATAATTCCGGAGAAATACCTCACATCTCAGGTTAACTACCTGGATAATTCCGGAGATAAATCACACATCTCAAGTTAACTACTTGGATAATTCAGGAGATTAAATCCTACATCAAAAGCCATACTGAGGTGCATAACTCAAGTTCCCATTCGTCATGACACTACTAATGCCTGTCCTTATTAGTTTGGGTTACTGAACAAATCTCCTAGAGTAGTGTACCCTACCGGACTAAAAATCTGAATAACTGAAAATTCGCCTCAATGGGCCTCAACAAATAACTAAACAAATATCTCAACACCGGTATACTAGGGTCACTTACCTCTAGAGACTCAAAAACAAATATCTGAACAAATTCCACTAAACAAGTGGCTCGACAAAATATCTCAAAATCATGTTCTTAACTGAACATCTCAAAATCGAATACTGAACAAATATCTCAGAATCAAGTACTGAACAAATGTCTCAAAATCAAACACTAAACAAAATATCTCAAACCGAATACAAAGATCCTTCAGGACCAGTCGACTGCATAAAGGACCAGTCGACTGTCCAGAGGACATATCCCAACATTTTACAAAAAATAATCTAAGGCATGACCAGTCGACCTGACAAGTCATCAGTCGACTGTCCCGAAAGAACTGAACAACATCACAAACAGAGGACCAGTCGACTGACCTCAGTCTAGGTCGACTGTCCCGAACAATCTCAGGACTTAAAAATACACAGTAGGCTCGTACCAGTCGACTGCTTCGCAGTCCAGTCGACTGTCGGCTACAGATCTGAACACAAAAATCGTACCGAAGTTTTCTAAAGATTTACTGACCATAAAATTAATCCTGTATCCAGGCAAATAAACAACTCTCGATAATCTCCATCATGGATACATTTCTCAATCAAACAAATACTCAAATTTCATATCCTCATGATCTAAACTCTCAATCCTTTGATTAGGGTTTTTCTCATCAAAACTAAATGTCTTCCTCAACACATAATTAAGATTGGTTTGTAATCACTAGATCCAAATGTTTAATATCTGATCACAACATAATCAGTTCTTAATTTGCTTTCTAACAACATGGTCTCATAAATCAACATATCCTCAACGAATCTAAATCTTTTCTCATCATGGTCCCAATATCAATAAAAGTTCTAATCATCCATATCAAATAAAAGATCCATATCATATATACAACGAGATTGACAAACAATAGCATGACGATCACAACAATCATAACAAAGGTCTCATGTCCATCATTAATCAAGCAAATAAAGTTCACAAACAAACAAACAAAACAAAACAACCACTCACCTTGTTTTGAAGGAAATCCACGAAATAGCTCTTCTCCTTGCTAGATCCAAAAAGCCTCTTCTTGTTCCTCAAACAAATCTCAAAAGTCTAAATATTGTAAATGACGGCTGGGAATAAGAAATCCCTTATATAAGCCGGAGTAAAGTATTAGGGTTTTATTCCCTCTTTGCAAAATAATCCTTTCCAAAAATACTTTTTACATATATAATTCTTCTCTTGAAATCAATTCAAATATCGTTTAAATTGGGATCTAATAGAAAATATATTTCTAAACTCAGCAAATACTCATCGGAAAGTCCAGAAAATGCATTTTGCACTCTAACCCTCAAAATTGTCAATTTTGCAAATAAGTCCTTCTTTTCTCAAAAATTGCAAATAGGCATAATTAATTTCTGAAAAATTTGGAAAAATACTAAATAATTCTCAAATAATAAATAATGATTTTTCATAAAGAAAACTTAATTTTTCAACTTCTCAAAAGTCATTTGCACGTGTTTTGCACGTGTGCAAAAGATAACTTTCTTAGAAAATATTTATTTAAATCCTCAAAAATTATATAAATTCATTTTCAAATAATTAAAATAATATTTGAAAATACGGGGTTCTACATGCAGTGACAGACTGACCAAGGAGTTCTAGCTGAGTGAGGCGATGCTGAAGATTGGCCAAATCAGCGGGAGATGGCAAGGCAAAAGTAACGGTCATGGTCGAAGATGTAAGGGAAGAAGTACATCGAGGAGGAATGAGCCTGGCGTTGTTGTGGCATGGATCAAAATGAGGACGAAGATGTTGCTAGTGTCAGGATCGAGATAGGGAACTGGATGGTGCTACCGGTGTTGGAAGAAGGGGAGGATCAGAGTTAAGGATGATACTGAGAGGAGAGAGGAGGTCGGAATTAGGATGATGGTGGCACTGCTACTGTCTAAATCTGGATGGGGTTCGAGACGTGAGGGAAAGTGAAAAGGAAGATGTAGCTGTGGAGAAGTCGATGGAGACGAGAAAATACTGAAAAACAAAGGGTTCCATTGGAGAAGTTTTATTCCCTGCATTTCCTTTTTGTGACTACGATGACAAACAACGGTGATCGGCGGTGGCGGCGACAATCAGCGGTCGGCAGCAACATACAAGCAAGAGGAAGGAGAGGTAAGGTTAGGGTTAGGGTAGAGTTAGGGTTTTCGGGTTTGTATTTGGATTTTTTTTTTGGAAGGGCAAAAATGGGTCGGGTGGGATATTGGGTAGAAATAAATAGTAGGGTTTCGGGAATGGATTAGGAAGTGGAGGAGTTTGCGGCTAAGGATTTGGAAGAGAGGAAGAGTGGGCGGCAAGAGTTTTGGATAGGAGTTGGGTATTCGGGAGTGGTGGCGGCTAGGGTTTCGAAAAGTGATGGCGGCTAAGGTTTCAGGAGAAGTCAGCGGCGAGGGTTGCGAGATGTTGCCGGATTTGGGAGGTGAAGGTCAACATGAAGAAGGAATTGGGATTGGGTGTCGACAGAATTGGATGTCGAGGTTTTGGGAGGTGTAGGTCGACGGGAAAAAGGAATTGGGTTTGGGTGTCGAGAGGTGGAGGTCATGGGAAGATGCAGTGGTAAGAAGGTGGTTGGAGTTGTCGGAGTTGAAGTTGTCGTTGCTGCCGTTGCTGTTGAGATCAATACCGGAGTTGATGGTTGTTGATGTTGATTTGGTTGCCGGAGTTGATGGTTGTTGAAGATCTCAATGAGAGGTTGCTGAGATAGAGTAATTAGGGGTAGAATAATTAAGGTTTGTGGTAAAGTAATTAGGGGTAGGGATTATTACTCTGATACTATGTTAAGATAAACAGAAAGAATATTGAATTATTAGATTGATTATAACTGAGTACAATATCATCTATATATAGGAGAGAACCAAATACCAAACTAATACATAATCTGATATGTGACTAAACATAATATCTAACGTTTCTCGTTCATTTCTAACGTATAACATGAAATTAGAAAATCTCTGAACATGCGGCGCTAGTAATGTATGCATGAGAAATCAAAGTCATTAAGAACTTCATCGCACTCTAATCTGTAAAAACGAATGAGATTGGCAACAAAAATAAAATTCACAAAAACAAGCATAAATTTAATTGTGTAGACATTGATTACATTAAGCGTAGATTTAAGGTCCATAGCCACTTTCAAATATTTCTAGCAACAGAGCAAACATGCAACACACGTTGTTGCGGCACATATTGCTTGCTATAGTTTCTCATTTAACTATTTGAGACTGTAAAAGAACTTGAGACTCTTTTTTGGCCAAGGAAAGGTAGGGGGAAACCGTACCTCAAAATATATAATAGCATATAATAAAACATAATATGTACAATGCATAGGCAATAGAAGAGATGGGGGGGGGGGGGGGGGGGGGGGGCGGCGCATGTCGCTCAGGCCTAAGGTGAAGAGATGATAGAGGACTATTTTTTGTACACCTCTACTTGCTCTAGAGTTGAGCTCATACCCTGTAACGCCCCGAATTCCAAAATACGGTAATTCGTAGCATTAACAGGATCTTTACTTCATTTCGTACAATTTTACAAGGAATTTTGAAACTTTATTACATCAAGTTCTTTTACAACATTGCAGCGGAAATTTAATAAATTACAACATGAAATGAATGTACAATTAAAATCAGCAACTTAAAACGGAAAGTAATCTTTAGCACCAAACATCTCTATATCTCCTTGAAATCCAATGCCTGCATTGAGAACTATGGGCACGTCAGTTACATACAACTGACGCAATACTATACACGGCCATCCTCGCTATGCCATAATATAGAGACTCACTTATTTTAACAATCACAAACTTGAATGTAAACAAAGTGTTAAAAGTGACTATCCTAAATATGTCAGTGTATGCAAATGCCTTAATGCCTAATGCAGGTGTTTATGCTAAGATGACGCTAATGCATACTTGTTCGGATTTTATGCATCCCGTGCTACATAGGTCCGAGGGCAAGCACCTACGTTCTTCACATTAAAAGGTTTAATCCCTCGCCATGAATAACTACTACGATAACAGAATTCAAGTCTTAGACATCCCATGAGTACGGACCCCAGCCCTGGAATCCACCGTCAAGCTATACGGAAGTCCTCATCGTGCGAACATCTCGTAAGTGCCGCTCTGGCCCCAGTATATACATATATAATGGTGAACTACCTCCCATCCGCCCGACTATTCATGGTCCTAGAATCCATCGTCAAACCAATCACAGTCCCGAATTTAATTGAGGATCGTCTCACCCCGTAAGCAATCACAGTCCAGGAATCCACCGTCTGACTGGGTCTATAGTTCAGGAATCCACCGTCAGACTATATAGAGACACCCCACTTATGTTTTCCCTAGATCTATCATATCTTCTCCTAGTGCCTAATCCTTATATTTAAAACATGAATAAGTTACACCACCTAGAGTTAGCTCCCCTCTTACCGGACTTAAACAAACAAAAAAAAACCAAGATAGCTCATATAGCCAAATCTCAAATCAATTAATTCTTTAAACATTTGCCGGTACTTAGGTTTCACTATCCTCTAGAATCACATCTTTTCATGTTCTAAAATCATGAGTACTCATACCCTTCGATATTCGTGTATTAAATTCACTTTATTCATATCTTACTCAATTCTTTCAACTTTATTCTTGTATTTATCATTCATGAAGAACAAACTTAATTTACTCATTTCCACAAAGCTCTTTCATTTCAAATTCATCTAACTTTCCAAATCCAAAATTTATTAAAAACTAAACATCAACTCTTTGAGATTCATCATTGGAAACTCATTACCTTTCTCCCAATTTAACTTTGCTATCTTAATTTTTATACTTTCCTCTTAATCATTGATCTCATTTATCACAAGAATATAACTCTTAAATCTCAAAAATATATTTAAAACAGTGAGAAATATAAGTATTGTCCTCATAATATATTTTTTATAATTTTCTGGATCAAAAGAATAAAGGAACATCAAAAAATATTCATGTATTAAATTCACTTTATTCATATTTTACTCAATTCTTTCAACTTTATTCTTGTATTTATCATTCATGAAGAACAAACTTAATTTACTCATTTCCACAAAGCTCTTTCATTTCACATTCATCTAACTTTCCAAATCCAAAATTTATTTAAAATTAAACATCAACTCTTTGAGGTTCATCATTGGAAACTCATTACCTTTCTCCCAATTTAACTTTGCTATCTTAATTTTTATACTTTCCTCTTAATCATTGATCTCATTTATCACAAGAATATAACTCTTAAATCTCAAAAATATATTTAAAACAGTGAGAAATATAAGTATTGTCCTCATAATAATTTTTTATAAATTCTAAATAATTTTCTGGATCAAAAGAATAAAGGTATATCAAAAAAATAAAAAGAAGGCTCAGTAGGGCTCAAACCCGAGCCCCCCCAACCCAAACGACGCCACGTGGCAGCCATAGGCACAGCGCGCGCCCACTAGCCACTAGAGCCAAGTGCTCAAATATATTGTGGGGTCATTATCTTTAAGTATCTAAACTCTCTTCATCTGATTTTTTTATTAAAAAAATGTTTTAAATACAGCGGCAAAACCGCGACACGAACCAGTGCAAACAGGGAAGGCGACCGAACGCCTACCCACTGAGCCGAGCTCAAATTCACAAATACTATACGGTTTAATTCGTTAAGTAATTACTCTTCGACAAATCTCATTTTCTACATTTTCAACTATTTCGACTTTCATTCTTCTTCTCAAAATTAATATTATAAAAAAATATTTCTAAGCTCCAGAATATCTCTCTTACTGGATTAATTATATTTAAGGGGATTCATACCCATTTTTACACATTCATTTTCTAAAGTGGATAAACATGAAATTTGATTTAGAACAACTATTTCTTTTCTTCAAAAATAACAATATAAATTTAGGTTTATGTACTACCCAAAATTAATAACTTTACTGATTTTATTCTCTTTAATGAGAATTAGCTCTCATTTTTCCAAAATAGTCATTTTCCTCTTATAGGAGATTAAAAAATATACTAATGCAACTATGCAAAATTTTGTCTAACTTACATTCTAGAGTGATTTTTATTATTCTAACATACTCATTCCTTCCCCCAATTTGTTCCTAATTTCTCTTTATTAATTATCACATTTCATACGTGTATGTTTTTCTATTTTTGTACAAGATGACATTCATACAACACAAAAAAATCATTCTTTTGCAATTGCCTAACATTTGCATTTAATTATCCCTTTTCCCCATTCTAATTCATCATTCACACCATATACTTTAATTTAACACACAATGCATCTCATGATTTCCGATGAATAGCAAATTTCATCATTTCAACATGTATCAGAATTTCATTAGCAAGAATCATTAAACTAGGCTATAATTTACTACATAACCCCTAAATATGATTTCTAAGATAATTAGAAAACAAGCAAGACACCCACCTCTTTTTGTTGTAAAAATTAAAAATCTCCTAAAGGAAAGCTCCTACCTCCACTCCAATGGCCTAGCACCTCTCCCAACAAAAGAAAGCTCCAAGCCTCCAAAGAATGCAAGACTGAAATCTCTCTAGCTCTCTTTCTTTTCTCTCTATTAATTTCGTTAGTTTAGGTACAAATGACATACAATATAGGGGGGTTATATAGGGAATTTGTGTGGCTAGAATAAACCCCACTACTCAGGTAACTACCCATGAACTCACCCCACTCCCCACTCTCCCATTACTCCAATGGCCGGCCACTCTCTATGCATGCACAAATATACGTACACGTATAGTACACATGCACACTCTTCTCATTTATTTTATATTTTGTTAATTGTTAGTAGCTACTAGTTTGTTACAAGACAAGTGAAGAAAAAGTGTACAAATTAAATGTAAGTTTCATTAGTGGGCCTCTCATTATGGGCCCCATTATTATTTATTTATTTCTAATGGATCTAAATTAGCCTTTTAGGCCTATGGTCTTCTAATTTAGATAAAGAGGAAAAAATAAATGAGACAAAAAAAAATATAAAGAAACTTATGCATACTTAATAAATTTCTTAGAACAAAAATGAGACAAAATTGCACGTGCATTTCACGTGCAAAAATGAAAATTGTATTTTTATTTTAAAATTTACTACGGGATGTTTCATACCCCAATACCCCCAACACCACCCTCCCCTGCAAAGGTTTCTCCGAGTGCCCAAAACCCAACAAGAAAACAAGCTAAGGAGTACAGGCAGTAGAGTTATCACAGTATAGAAAACAGAAAGTCGCAACAACTAACAGAACAAAACAAACACTGAGTGCTTCAAAAAATGCAGCTATAGTTGAAGTAGGAGCTGGGACTATCAAGGTGTGGAAAGATTGAGGTTCATCATCACTGATATCAACCACTTTCACTGCGTGTGGAGCTGTCAGCAAAAGAAGCAGGGGCTTGGAGTAGGCTTAGGGCACCCTGCTCTCGAAGTGCATCAAAGACCATGGTCACCTTGCGACTAGGAGAGCTGCATGCAACCAAGAAGCAAAGTAAAAAATTTACATCATTAATGTGCTTGTCAATTGTAGAAGATGTAGTTGTAAAGATCATATTGTTTCTCTCTAGCCAAAGCACCCAACATATACTAGAAACCAACAAACACCACACTTTCCAATTTGAGGCCTACTAAGAGGAGAAGCAAGAGTGTGTGAAGTGTGTAGTACAGGGATGTGTAGGTGGGTGCAGTAGTGTAGCCAAACATCCCTGACCAGGGGGGAAAACAAAAAAGGTATGGGAGCAGGATTCAAATAAGCATGCACAAGTTGTGCATGCCTCATCTCCAACCCAACATATTTTCCTTAAGTTTGCTTTAGAGGCCAACTTATCCCAACTGAGCATCGATATGAATATTTTGCATTTGAGGGGGGGCATAAGTCCTCCAAATAGCTACAACATAGGGGGAGATCATTCCCCTATTGATGAAGAAGCTATAGGCAGACTTGACAGTAAATGAGCCTACAGCTGAGTATTTCCATTTCGAAATATCTTTGATATTTGATGCAGAGTAGCTTGCAACGATAGTCATTAATCTGTCCATTTCTTCAGCCAGATCACCAACCAAAACCGTTCTCAACCTAGGTCCCCACACCTAATGGCCATTAGCCCAGTAGCCTTGTGAGTGAAGAGGAGCTTGAATGTCCTAGGATGCCTGGGACAGCTTGGGGAAGCTATGTTCAATGCTAAGGTCATCAAGCCAGTTAGATTTTTAGAATTTAATGAGACAGCTGTAGAGACTTGATTTTGATGACTACAACACAATACACATATGTTCTATTTTATATATCTCTTGTAGTGTGTACTCAATGCCTTCTAGGCTCAAGATCGAGCTACAAGACAAATAAGCTTTCAAGACTCAAGATCAAGATACAAGACAAAGATTATTCAAAGCTTCAAAGATTCTTAAAGTGATCAGCTAAAGAACAAGTGATCATAACAAAAGAGTGACTTGTAAATTTATTGTAATATTTGATTTGTCTTAGGAAATTTGTAAAAGCCTTGATACACACACTCACACATCCCCTACGATTAAAATAAAGATTATTAAAAATCAAAACATCAAACTCAAGCTTGTATAAGTTTAGTTGTCAAAATACCAGTCGACTTACTTCGATAAGCAGTCGACTGTTCAAGTACGAAACAAACTAAACTTACTCAAGCTCTGACTAGTCGACTTTCTTGGCAACCCAGTTATAATGACCGTTTTTGTAATTTTCATTTTTTTCCCCATTTTGTAATATTTTTATTTGCAATTGAACAAAAACCCTATTTTCTTTCTTGATTATTATTTTAATTAAGAATTGTTCATGAATCTCTGTTCTTTTTTATTGAACCATTCATGTTGATCCTATTATCTCTTATTTAATTGTGGGTATTTTTTTATTTGAACCCTATTGATTTTGATCTATCTCTTAATTGAACCCTAAAACCTAATTTCATTTGTTCTTAGCCCAAATCCACTATTATTCGACCCAAATGCACCAACCCAGTACCCTAATTGTACCCTTAAAATACAACCCTAATGCAAACCCTAATTTTTGCACACAAATTGAAATCCTAGCCGTCTAATCTCTCTCCTACTCTCTCTCCTCCCATTCTCTCTCTCCTAGTTGGAGTTTTTCCCACCAAAAACTCTAGGCCCCCTTCCGGCGTCTTCCCTGGCCAGCTCCAGCCACCTCGTCGCAGCCTCCCGTTGCCCAACCCCCCGTCGATGCCAGCACAGTCACCCAGACCACTCCCCGACCCCCCTTCTCCGTCTTCGACATTAACAGAGCCCCAAAACCCGAATCCTTTCCTCCCACCTCCCTGTTTCGATCATCGGCACACCAGCGCCGCCACCCTGTCCTGTCGTGCTACCGCCTGCGATGCCGAAGACCCCCGCTTGCCGACGACCCCGCCGTCGTCAGACCCCCTTGCCCCTCTCCCACTGGCAGTTGTTGTCTCTTTGAGTGGTTGCTGAGTTGCTTCGTCTCTTTGGGTACTGTGTTGATTTGGCTCTTTATTGCACATATATTGCACGTGCATTGTGGCTTGCTAGTTCGTAGGTTCGTTGCTTTGGGATTCTTATCCCGTTATTTTTGGTATTCGTTTTCACCGTCTAACAAGCAAGTCACCGTCCACTTGAATTGTTAAATGTATCAAATTCAAGTTTTATTAAAATTCTTGCAGGTAGATCTCTTTGTTATCGTATTATCCATTGTTCATCTCTTTGTTGGGTCTATTGAGGATTTACACGAGATAACCCCAATATTCTTGACATCATGCCACTTTTGACTCTAAAGTTTGGATCTTTCATGAGTACATATAGAATTGATAATTGGTTGTTCATATAATCGTCACACAAATAAATTATTGTAGAGACAATTGCTAGGTTGTGTTGTTTGATTGATTAATGACTGATTGATGATAAATTAGTGTATGTGTGTGTTATAATTTTAATTATCATATTTTGACACCCATCATGTTGATTACACAATTTATTGACTAGAGAATCGATACATATATTGTTTAATTAATTTATTTTCATGAAAATATCCCAAAACCTTGTATATGCTTGCTGACCTGAATATTGACGGCTGTTTTCGAAGCAGTAAATGACCTTAAAATGAAAAACTTTCTGAATATGAATTATAGCCTTATCTTTCTAGTTTGCAGAACATCTTGAATTTTTGAATTCCGAGTTTTGTAGCAAAAGTTATGCCCATTTTACTACAGCTGTGTTTTTACTATCAGATTTTCAGATTCTTGCACCTTTCATGTTTAAACAGTAAAAAGGTTGATCAAATAATAAAATTTTAATCTTTCAAGACTCAAGATCAAGATACAAAACAAAGATTATTCAAAGCTTCAAAGATTCTCAAAGTGATCAGCTAAAGAACAAGTGATCAGAACAAAAGAGTGTCTCGTAAATTTATTGTAATATTTAATTTGTCTTAGGAAATTTGTAAAAGCCTTGATACACACACTCACACATTCCCTAGGATTAAAATAAAGATTATTAAAAACCAAAATGTCAAACTCAAGCTTGTATAAGTTCAGCTGTCAAAGTACCAGTCGACTTACTTCGATACGCAGTCGACTGTTCAAGTACGAAACAAACTGAACTTACTCAAGCTCTGACCAATAGACTTCCTTGGCAACCCAGTCGACTGCTCGAATTGTTTTGACAGTTTTCTGAAGTTTAAAATTTGATTTTCAAACTCAAACTTTTTTTGCCGTTTGTTGGCAGTTGATGAACCTTTTTTCCAACTGTTCTTAAAGTTCTTACGCTATAAATAAAGTTCAGAATGAACTTGGAAAAGGTTACCCATTGTTTTAATCAAGTCTTTGCTTATTTTTGTGAAAAAGAACTCAAGCTTTCAAGTACTCTCATTCTCTAGACTTGGTTCTCTAATTTCAATCTTGCATAACTAAAGATTAAGTTCAAGACTGTGATTAGAAGTTGACCTATAGTCTCTATACAAAAAGCACACTCAAAAATCAAGGCTTTAGGTGTTGTAATCTTCAACTTTTTTGTTGTTCACTCTCGGGTTGTGAGAGTGGTCCTCTCGGTTGGAGAGAAGGACTCTTGGTGTAGAGTCAGTGTCACTCTAGGTTGTAGAGTGGGGTCTTGCTTCTCTCTAGTGGTGACAGAGGTCTACGAGTTTGGTATAGTTGTTGCCAAAGGTCGTAGGGTATTCTTGTACTTTTTCAACAATAGTGGAAAATCTCAAGTGGGTTGCTTGGGAACTGGATGTAAGTCGGGAGGACCGAACCAGGATATATCGCCGTGTTAGCATTGTTGATTCTCTGTGGTTTGAATTCTCTAACTTGCAATTTTAATTTCGCTTCACTTTATTGTAATCTGTGTTTGATCAGTCAGCTGGATTCTATATTAAGTCGACTTAACAAACTCGTTGTTCTTCAGTTGATTAATTATCATTTATCTGGCGTTTCAGTCGACTGGCTTTTCGTTTCCAGTCGACTTAACATATGCGTCAACTTTAAATTATTATTTATTTTTTACATAACACTATTCACACCCCCCCCCTCTCTAGTGCTACTTGCCTTGCATACAGGATCCAACACTTGGTATCAGAGCCTGGTTAATCGCAATGGCATCTACTTCAAATGCAAATCAAAACCACGAAGGTCAATCTACACAAAGGCCGCCTCTTTTTAATGGAACAAACTACAACTATCGGAAACGTAGAATGAAGATTTACTTACAATCCATCAACAATGAGATTTGGAACATGACCGAGACGGAGTATACAGTGCCTAATCTTCCCTATGCTCAATGGAATGACGATATGAAGAGTGATACCATGAACAATGCAAAGGCGATGAATGCTCTCTTTTGTGCACTTACCAAAGAAGAATTCAACCGTGTGTCAAACGCAACAACGACATTCCAAATATGACATACTCTCGAGGTAACACATGAAGGTACAAATAAAGTCAAGGAATCTAAAATTTTTGTTCTTGTTCACAGGTTTGAGATGTTCCGAATGGAGAATGAAAGTGTATCAGAGATGGTAACAAGATTCACCGACATCACAAACTCCTTTGTGGCTCTTGGCAAAACATATACGCAAGCAGAGATGGTGAGAAAGGTTCTTCGTGCTCTTGTGGGAAATCTAATGGCTTATGAAGTACAATTGGAGGAGCACAAGGACTTAGAACCGCAACAAGCCAAAAAGAAAACTCTTGCTTTCAAGGCTATGTCTGAATCAGAAGATGATGAAGATGATGAAGAAGAAATGGCTATGTTCACAAGAAAAAATTCAAGAAATTTCTTCGCAAAGGTAAATTTAATTCTAGATTAAAGGATACTAATGAACCTCCTACTTGTTTCAAATGCAATAAGATAGGTCACATGAAGAAGGATTGTCCATCGGAGAATGCAAAATCTAAAGGCAAAGTTTCAACTTCAAGAAGAACAAATTTACCAAGAACAAATACATGAAGAACAAGAAGGCTTACCAAGCAACGTGGGATGATAGTGATTCATCTTCGGAAGAAGACAATGAGGAATCTAATGAAGTTGCAAACGTGTGATTCATGGAAAATCAAAGCGATGTAAGTAGTAATATTGATTCTAGTGATTTGTTAGAAGCTTTTAATGAAATTGTTCAACAATTAAAAAAGGAGAAATAAAAGGTAAAAATCTAGAGAAAGTTGATCAAACTCTTTCTCAAGAAAATCTTGATTTACAAGTTGAAGTCAAGTCTTTAACTTCTCGTATTTCCAACTTTAATATAGATCTTATATCTCTAAAAAGGAATTATGAAGAGATATATAAGAATGTACCTAAGTTCAATAAGGGAAAAGAGAATTTAAATGAAGTTCTTCAAAATCAAATTCAATCTAATATAATATTTGGACTTGGTTTTCAAAAAATTCTTGAAAAAGGTCATTCTTCTAATAACACTAGTAATAATAAGATTTATTCTGTTTCTAGTGTAAAGAATAAGTTGTATGATTTCTTTGAAAAACCAAAAATTCTTTAATCATGAAAATAGAAATTTTCCGAAAAAATCAGTCGACTGTCCCCTTAAATAGGTTGTCTGTCCAATAGGATGAAGTCGTATTTAAAAAGACAACAGCCTCATATAAGTCGACTAGTTTCACCTCCCCGACGACTCACTCCACAAAACAGTCGACTGATGGGTAAAAAGAAGTCGACTAGATAGTGCAAAAGTATTTGGGTTCCAGTCAATCTGAGTGTTAATGAAAGGGTCTCTTATATAAATTTTTTTGTAAATAATGTTTGTAATTCTGTTAATTTAAACCTGCATATGGTGGTAAATCAAACTCACTTTGGGTTTGGTTTCCCAAGCACTAATCTTTCTCGGACTCAACGAAAAAGGGTACCATAATCACAAATAATATTTTGTAGGTACCTAAAAGGGAACGATGGATACTTGACAGTGGATGTTCTAAACACATGACTGGCCATGCAAACTTGCTCTCTTTCATTCAAGATATAGATGGAGGAACCGTTACTTTTGGTGACAATAACAAAGAAAAAGTCTTCGGAATAGGCATGGTTGGTAAGAATACTACTCCTACTATTGAAGATGTATTCTTAGTTAGTGGTTTAGGCATAACTTGTTAAGTATTAGTCAATTATGTGATAAGGGTTATAAGATAGTGATTGAAAAAGATGCATGCTTGATTTATGATTCGTCTTTAAAAAATGTGATTTTTCAAGGTATTAGAAAGAAGGCTAAATTTGAAGAAAAAAAAAACCCTTGAACTTTTCCCTTTATGCAAAAAACCTTACTGAACTATTTTTTATGCAGAAAACCCCCATGAAGTATGGTTGCAAAAAACCCACTACGTGTTAGTGAGTTTTATGCTAAAGTTGAGTGAGGTTTTTTGAAAATAATGAGAAAGATGCATGATGTTTTCTGAACCAACTTGCAAAGATGAATGTGGTTATCTAATACAAGCATAAAAGTTAAATGTGGTTTTTTGAAAATATACTTCAGGGAGGTTTTTTTGAAAACATACTTTAGAAGGTTTTCTGTATAAAAAATAGTTCAGTGAGGTTTTCTGCATAAAGGGGATAGTTCAAGGGGTTTTTTTCAAACTTAGCCTAGAAAGAATAACATATATGAACTTTGTTTAAAAATAAATGAGTTTTCGAATGATTTTTGTTTAGTTGTCTCGAACAACGATTCTTGGCTTTGGCATAAAGATTTGGACATGTAAACATGAAAAATATCGCTAAACTTTCTACGAATAACCTAGTTAAAGGACTCCCAAAATTATCTTTTAAGAAAGATAAAATGTGTGATGCATGTCAACTAGGAAAACAAGTAAAATCTACTTTTAAAACAAAGGAAATAATTTCTGCTAGTAGGCCTCTCAAATTGATCCATATAGATTTATTTGGTCCTACTAGGGTCGCTTCCTTAAATAAAAGTAGATATGTATTTATTTTAGTAGATGACTTTTTAAGATTTACATAGGTATTCTTTTTAAGACATAAAAATGAATCTTTTGAAGAATTTGCAAATTTCTACAAATGTGTTCAGAATCAAAAATCTCTTACCGTTGTCACTATTAGAAGTGATCATGGTGGAGAATTTGAGAATGAAACTTTTTCAGAATATTGCAACAAGAATGGTATAACACATTTGCATTTCCTAGAGTTTCACCACAAAATGGAGTGGTTGAAAGAAAGAATAGGACATTGCAAGAATGTACACGTACCATGCTTTTGAAAGTAATTTGCCTAAATACTTCTGGGCTGAAGCTGTTTCTACTGGCATGTTATATCTTAAATAGAATACTAATTAGGCCAAAACTTAAGAAGACTTGTTTTGAGTTATTTTATGAACGAATTCCTAAAGTTTCTTATTTTAAAGGATTTGGTTGTAAGTGTTTCTTATTAAACACAAAAGATAACTTAGATAAATTTGATGCTAGATCTAATGAAGGTATCTTCATTGGATATTCAAATAGGAGTAAGGTCTATAGAATTTTCAAAAAGTCATCTTTGACTATTGAAGAATCTATGCATGTTTCTTTTGATGAATCTTTACCTTCATCTAGTATTATTCAAGATCATGAAATTGAATCTTCACCACTAGATAATATTGTTAAATCACTTGAGCAAACTACTCTAGATAAGTCGACTGATGGACTTCATAAGGCGACGGATCTGCTGAATCAGTCGGCTGATGAGTTCATTAAGACGACTGATCCTGTAAAGATAACTCCAACATTACCAAAGTTATTTGTTGAAGTTTGAGATCATCCTCATGACTTAGTTATTGGTGACATCTCACATGGCATTCAAACAAGGTCACAATTTAATATGATTTCTCATACTGCTTTCTTATCGGATATTGAACCGAAAAATATTCAAGAAGCATGTGAGAATGAATTTTGGTTGAATGCTATGCAAGATGAACTTAACCAATTTGTAAGGAATTATGTATGGGATTTAGTTCCACAACCTCCTGATCATACTATTATTGGTATCAAATAGGTATTTAAAAATAAGTTAGATGAATCAGGACAAGTTGTTAGAAACAAGGCTAGATTAGTTGTCCAAGGATATAACCAAGAAGAAGGAAATTATTTTGATGAAACATATGTTCCTGTTGCTAGACTAGAATCAATCAAAAAAATTTATCTTTTGCATGTTTTATGAATTTCACACTTTTCCAAATAGGATGTTAAAAGTGCTTTCTTAAACGGTTTCATTAAGAATGATGTTTATGTTAAGTAACCACCAGGTTTCGAACATGAACAATTCCCTGGCCATGTTTTTAAATTAAAAAAGGCTTTATATGGTCTCAAACAAGCACCTCGTGCTTGGTATGATCGTTTAAAAAATTTTCTTTTAGAAACAGGGTTTGAAATTGGTAAAGTAGACACTACATTGTTTATTAGGAAAATAAAATCAGACATATTAATCATACAGATTTACGTAGATAACATAATTTTTGGATCAACTAACAGTAATCTATGTCAAGAGTTTGCTACTACCATGCAAAATGAGTTTGAGATGAGTCACATAGGTGAACTCGATTACTTCCGTGGACTTCAAATCAAACAGTCTCAAAATGGCATATGCATTAATCAAAGAAAATATGCTAAGGAATTACTCAAACGATTTGGCATGGATGACACTAGTAGTAAGACCACACCTATGGCTACTACTACTACACTTGACAAAGATGAATTAGGAAGAGTGTCGATCAAAAGCTCTATCGATGTATGATTGGCTCACACTTATATATAACTGCTAGTAGACCAGATATTATGTTTAGCGTATGTTTGTATGCTAGATATCAGCCTGATTCAAAAGAATCTCACTTAAAAGTAGTGAAACGAATTTTAAGATATATTAAAGGCACATCTGAATATGGTTTATTTTATCCTCGCACCAATATTTTTTAGTTACTATCGTATACTGATGCTGATTTTGCTCGAAGTAAAACAAACCGCAAAAGTACTAGTGGAACCTGTCACTTTTGGGGACATTCCTTAGTATCTTGGTGTAGTAAAAAGCAAAGTTGGGTATCTCTATCTACCACAGAAGCTGATAATATTGCTGCAAGTTTGGCTTGTGCTCAAATTTTATGGATGAAACAAACTCTATTAGATTATGGTATTTCTTTTTCAAAACCTTCTATAATGTGTGACAATACCAGTGCCATTAATTTGTCTAAAAATCCGGTTCAACATTCACGTACAAAACATATTGATATTCGACATCATTTTCTACGTGATCATGTTTTCAAATGAGATATCTTATTGGATTTTATTTCCGCTGATAAACAAATAGCAGATATTTTTACCAAATCATTGAAAGAAGACATTTTTATCAAGTTTAGACGAGAACTAGGAATTTGCTCATTTAATGATACTTCCTAAACTTTTTTGTTGTCTGAGTCGACTTAGTCAGTTTTTTGGTCGACTTATACCGAGCATCTGTATTTGTTTCTTTTCTTGACTTTTTTTTACTGACCAGTCGACTGTCTTGCTTTAACAGTCGACTGATGATAACTTTATCAAACTGTTTATTGTTTGGTTTTATTTTGCTCTCGACTTAGTCGACTGCTCTCAAAGCCAGTCGACTGTCGCGACTGTATTTCGATTTTTTAACTGAATCGTCACTAGTTGAGGTTTCTTTTGCTTTTCTTAGACCTGACCTCTACTCTTACCCTCTCCTTGATCTACACCATCAATCCATCATCTCTTTTAATCTCCACCTTAATTTCTTGTAAAACCCTAGCCGCTCTTTCACTTTCCCTTTTTACTTTTTACTTCTTCTTCTTCCTTTTTTCACTGACGACTGGTGAGGAGCTTTTTGCTGCTGATATTAGAGACCGCTGATTAGCTTGCTGATTGGAGTTAGCAGATCGATTTGATTCTTTGCTCGTCGCTTCCAAAGATCTCTGTCCTTGAAGCTTTGAAGTTCACTGATTAGGTGTTCTTTGTCTCTTTTTGTTGTTGGGTAATTTATTATTCTCCTATCTTTAGGTGTTTTAGGTTGTTGAGCTTTCCATCATGCTGAAGTCTAAGAGATCTAGGTCTTCAAATGTTGAGGATGAACAAACTCATCCTAACTATCTTCAATATTTGAGGAATCCTTCTCTAGTTGAGAAGTATTTTATCATTTGTCAAATTGTTATCTTTCCGGGTAGGTTTATTAATTTTCCTGACTTGGATAGATATCCTATTGCTCCATTATTTCAACAATGTGGATTGTTTGATCTCTTATCCCCTAGTCAATCAACCCTACTACTACCTACAACTGATTTATTTGTTTTATACAAATATGAAAGTTGCTAATACTGCTGATGGTAGCGAGATATTTTTTACTACTTCTGTTAAAAATATAAGGATCAAATTGGATGCTCAAAAATTAGGACAAATTCTGAACATTCCTTTTGATGGGTTGGATATAGAAGAAATTGAACTTGATGATCACTCTATTTTGCCTAAAAAGTTCTTCCCAACCGTGGTCCTCCAATGACCAATAAGAGTATAACTCCGCTTGCAAAACTTGTTGCACGAATTTTGTCGTATAATATTTTCCCTAAAATGGAAAGTTACGATCAATTTTCGTATGAATTACAAGCGGCTGTGTATGCTATTTTTGGGAATATTCAAATCAATTGGAGTCAAATGATCTTTAGTCGTCTCCATAAAGCTCACTCTTCTTTTTTACCTTATGGTGCTCTTCTCACTCATGGTTTTAATCACTTTAAGGTTGATTTAGATTCGGAGTCTAGTGTTGTGTCTCATTTTGAATCTTTTGATCGAGCCAGTCTTGCCCGTATGAAATTACTTCATACTCCTCCTACTTCACCTCCTCGTAATGCTCCACCTATACCTTTAGCCACTTCCATTCCCCGTCGTTCTTCAGCATCTAGTTCCTCTTCTAGTGCTCGTCCTAGAGCTAGTTTTTCTCATCCTAAGAGCCTCTATACGTCTATAAACTATCTTATGGACCATCAGGATCTCATTTTGGGTCGATAGGATTCTCTTGAGGCTAGTCTTACTAACCTCACTCAGTTGTTTGTTCGGGAGTTTCCTCAACCTACTCATGCCTCCAACAGTGACGATGAAGACGAAGATTGATGTTGTTATTAAATTTGACTTTGTACTTTTGCATTATGTTTTTTCTATGTTTGTGCGATGTTATTTTTGTCTTTGTTTTACGTACTCTCTTTGGTTGTTTTCACCTCTATTATCTCTCTTCTGGGTTGACTCTTTATGTTTTTTTGATTATGTATGAGTTTGGTTTACCCTTCTCTATTTTTGTTGATGCCAAAGGGGGAGAAATTTTGAGCATGTTGTCGCTTATCATTATGTACATTGTGTGCATGTTTTATTTTATTCAGGGGGAGCAACATTAAAATTGTTCACCTTGTATATCTATGTGTGTGAGAAGCATGTTGTTTAAATTTTCATTCTATATTGTTTAGTTATTATGTTGTCATCATCAAAAAGAGGGGAGAATGTAGAGACCTGATTTTGATGACTACAACACAATACACATATGTTCTATTTTATATATCTCTTGCAGTGTGTACTCAACGCCTTCTAGGCTCAAGATCGAGCTACAAGACAAATAAGCTTTCAAGACTCAAGATCAAGATACAAGACAAAAGATTATTCAAAGCTTCAAAAATTCTCAAAGTGATCAGCTAAAGAACAAGTGATCAGAACAAAAGAGTGTCTTGTAAATTTATTGTGATATTTGATTTGTCTTAGGAAATTTGTAAAAGCCTTGATACACACACTCACACATCCCCTAGGATTAAAATAAAGATTATTGAAAACCAAAATGTCAAACTCAAGTTTGTATAAGTTCAGCTGTCAAAGTACCAGTCGACTTACTTCGTTAAGCAGTCGACTGTTCAAGTACAAAACACACTGAACTTACTCAAGCTCTGACCAGTCGACTCCCTTGGCAACCCTGTGACCCCTATTTCCTGTATCTCTATTTATTTCTTTTCTGCCGTATTTTATTCCATTATACTCTTTTTATCTAATTGAGATCCTATATTTTTGTTCCAGTTCGAATTAAATCATTTCATTATTTCAACTCAATTTTGGTGCCAATATTTAATTTAATTGTATTGTTCCTTCTGCTCTTTTGTGTCGTTCTTCATGTAGAAATGGACTATCCATTCCATCTATTTCATTTTCCCCAATTTTATTGAAACTTGACTAAGTCCCTTGTTGGATCCCCCTCAAACCCGCTACCCAAATACCCAATAACCCAAACCCCCACTATTTAACCCTAAACAAACCAAACCCTAACCCTAGCTTACTGTTAAACCTATCCCAACAACAGCCGCTCTCCTTCTTCCTCCCGTCTCCTTCTCCTTCACATCTTCGAACCCAAATCCCCTTCACCTGCGCCTTCGATCCTCTCACCGCCATTGTCCACATCGCCTCGCAACCCCCACCGTCGACTCCCTCTCCTCGTCAACACCACTGCCATCATCCATCCATCACCGTCTTCCTCACCTCGTCCAACTCCCGAACCCATCCAATCCCGCCGCCATTACCATCGCCAGTCACCCCCATCGTCGCCCTCGTTGTCGCCCCGCCATCACCTCTTCACCCACGACCTTCGCCAGCCGCCACACCTCCGAACCATCCCCCACTCATCGCTCCACTGTTCAAACCCGAAGAACAGAGTTTCGCTGCTCCGCCATCGCTGTATCGCTCCTCGATGTCGTGCCACCGTTGCCTCCCTGCACCGTCGACCATCCCGTCGTTGCCGCGTCGTGCCGCCACACCACTTGCTGCAGTGCCACCGTGTCCCACTCGCTCACTCTCTCTGTTTCTGTGAAGGAGGGAAGAAGAAGAAGGAGTGGGAGATTTAATCTCAGCCATCGAATTTGATCAAGATCCGATCTTGATCATATCGGATCTCCATAGCCAGATCAGATCTCGGCCGTCCATCCGATCGTGATCTTCAACTCAGATCAAAGCAGATCCAGCCATCCGATCGTCTTGATCTTGACTTTCCATCAAGATCCGCATCGATCCGATCCATCCGATCTCAATCGTCGATCTTGACTTTCATATTTGCTTGATGATAATAATAAATAATAAGCCGGGGTTTAAGGAAAAGACCATAGTAGTGGACAATATAGGTAAGTGTACTCGGAAGGGGACCCGTGTTTTCCAATACTTGGTTCATGAACTTGTTGTATCTTGATCGATTCATGGAGCCAGTTACTTGGCTCATGAACTTGTTTGATTCATGAACCCATTGTGCGGTTCTTGAACTTGTTAGTGGATTCGCGAACTTGTTTCGTGAACTTGTTATTTATTTTTCGATTCATGAACCATGTTTGCTTGATACTTGATACGTAAGTACGCCGTCCTATAGACTCCACCACTAGGCCTAAACGTAACTGATTTGTATGTAGCAACCATGTAGTAAAAAGATGGATGTATGAAGTGCTACCTAGATAGTAATAACTACAAGACTTGAAACATGAAACCTGAACTTGATACATGTTTACTTGATACTTGATGACATGATACATGAGACTTGATACTTGAATATAATACTTGACATTTGCAACTTGATACTTGTACTTGACAACTTGACACTAGACTTGAGACCTGTTACTTGACACTTGTACTTGATACTTGTCGCTTGATGTTGGATACCCTTATATATTCACTTGTTACTTACTCCACTATTAGTAATTGTTACCCAACCTGATCACTTGAGTTGTCCTTCTTGCTAGTTAGTTCTTGAATTCCCACTACCTGTTGCATCCCTGTTATATTCTTGATTCCAAATTTCGTTCTATGTTTCTTGTACTCGTTTTTACTATTTGTGGCTCTAACTTGCACTAAGGGTATTTTCTCTTGTTTTCCCTATTTTTCCATTTTTATAATTATTAAACAGACTTTGGAGACGTGCTGCCTGCTGGAATTGGTGAGCAGACATTCTAGGCTTCACTTGGGGAAAAGTTTGCTTTAATTATTCTGTCTTTGAGTTTATTTCATTTTGTTGCTATTGAAACTTGTAACGGGCTTTTGTTCCCGAGTTTTATCTTTGATCCAGACATTGAAAACTATTTGAATATTATTATTGTTTCAATTATTTTCTGTTGCTTAATAAATTATTCATGCATGCATGGTTGTGTATACTTGTTATATTCTTGTTGTGATGCTGAGTCGATCCTACAGCTTATGGATGATGTTAAAATCATTCGCTGGGCTTCGTCACGCACTCGTATTCCGTATTTTTTGGAAGCGGGGCGTGACAAGGTTTTTAGTGGTATCAGAGCTCAGGTTTGGCTAATGTGTTAGTTTGACTAATACATTAGACATGCTTGACTCAGTCAGGATTAACTCAACATTAAACAGGCCATGCAAACACATGAATAATTTGATAATCAACTCGATCTGGACACTACTCATATCCCATTCATTTTGATCCCTTCATATTCAATTCTTTGATTCCTTGTTTCCTCCCATCTCTTGCAGTCGTCCAGATTTGTTGATTCCTTATTGGGTACAAATTTATTCTTTCCGTACCCATATTCTTTTGATTTCGGTGCAAGCAATCTTTGATTTTCTACTTGCCTCGTTGATCCCTTCTTATTTCAGCTCGTGTGTCGTTCATTGCTTTCCCTGCCTTGCATTCATTTTTATTTGTTGATTCATATTGAGTATCATGTTGGTTATTTCTTCCCTGCTATATTCTCTTCAATTCCGATTTTGCCCCTCGTCCTTCTTCCTTCGTATTCAATTCCTTAATTTTCTTTTGTCCCTTCTAGTCATCCTCCTCTTTAACTCTTTATTGGGTATAGATTCGTTATTCTCCTACCTATTTTTCTCTCTATAATTATTTTTTCCGAATACTTTCTATATTTTGATTATTAATTGTTAATTATATTTATTTTCGATCTTCTATAAAAATGTTTCTCAACAAAGATTTTGTTATTCCGAACAATGGTGTATTTTAACTTCACTTTTCATTTTTGATCGACTACATATTTCTACTGGATTATTTTGATAAGACAAATTCTTATTTTGTTGTATAATGCTATTATCACTACTATTATTATTATTGCTATTATTTTCATTATCATTACTAGTATTATTATTGTTGTTACTACCATTTATATTCTTATTGTTGTTTTCATTATTTTATTATTATTGTTAATATTAAATTACTTCCACAAAAATGTTGGGCCCAAACTATATCTTGTCTTGCATTACTACTTTTTCTAGTGTTGTTAATATTTCAATATTATTGTTATTATTATTATTATTGTTATCATTCTTTTTGCGATTACTGTTATTATTATTGTTATAATCATTGTTATTATCATTGTTATTCTTATTGTTATTAGTATCGATATTTTGTTATTATTATTGTTATTGGTATTATTATTTTTATCATTATTATTATTATTATTATTATTAATTTGTTTTGAGCCTGAGCATGCTCAATTTTATATACATTTCACCACTTCTGTGCAACCTAATGTCGAGATGGCAAATATGCAACTCGATATCAATGGAGGCAAATTGCAACTGCATATCGGGGAGGTAAAATGTGCAACCGAATACCCAGACGACAACCTGCAACCTGATGTCGTGAAGGCAAACAGGCAACTTGATGTTAAGGAGGCCAGATTTTCTACCTATTTGCTAATTGATATTTTAGGACAATTTTTACTTATATAATGAAACTAAAGGTAAAAAAATATTTCCTTTATGACATCTTGTTTATACTGTTGCACTTTATGTTTCCATACAATTTGAACTCGTATAGTTGATTTTACTCTATTTTTGTGTATAAGATTATTATTGCTATTATTATTATTATTGCTATTATTTTTGTTATTATTTTTGGTATTATTATCATTATTATTATTTTCATTGTTGTTATTATTATTGTGTTCATTATCTTTATTGTTATTACTTCTATTATTGTTACTGTCATTTTATTAATACTGATACAATTATTATTATTATTGCTATTGTGTTCGTTATTATTATTATTGGTGTTGCTATTATTATTGTTATTACTATTGTTGTTATTATTATTGTTGTTATTATTTTTGCTATTATTATTGTTGATATTATCACTATTATTGCAATTATTTTTATTATTATTGTTATTATTTTTTTATGCTATTATTATTTCTATTATTACTGCATTATTTTCATGAATATGTTAAATCCAACACTGTCGTGTATGTATTGTCATTATTTTTGATATTTTTATTTTATTATATTATTATTATTACCTGTATGATTATGATGATTTTGATTTCTGTTATTATTATTGTTATTCTTATTATTTTGTTATTATTATTACTAATTTTATTATTATCATTGTTATTATTAGTTTTTATTATTGTTATTATTATTCTATTACTATTGATATTATTATCATTGATATTTGTTGTTGTTATTATTTCTGTTAAAGCCATTAGTTTTGATCTGTATTATATCTTTTAATTATTTAGATTGAAGCTAAAGCTTATATTCACTTTGCATTATTGCTTATCTCTATTTGGAGCCCATATTCTCTTTGATTTTGGTGCCTCATTCTTTTCTTTCTGCTCGGATCGTCGCCTGGTGTCACGTGGTCTACAACGACATCTCTGGAGCTTGAAACGTCACCATTAGAGTATCACAGCGGAAGCATGGTGGGCCCATAACCCACAGGTCTCAGGATCCTATTGTTGCTTCTCCTTCCTTGCATTGTTTGCTATCCCCTATCTCTTGCGTTTGTTCTCATCCGTTGACTCATTGCTGGGTTCATCTTTTCCTTGTCCATCCCTTCATCGGTTCCAACCCTATCTATTTCTCCATCTCTTTGCTCTAGTATCTTGCAAGCCTTGTGTTGTTCCTTCTTCATTTTTGTTACCGGTTATTTCTTTCTTGCATTCCATTTTGTCATCATGCACTCATTCATTATTTGATTCAATTCTTCCCTGTCCATTCTCTCTCCGATTCCAGCTCTACCTACTTCATCTTTTGCTTGGTCATCTTGTGTTGTTTCTTTCATTTTGTTACTGTTTATTCCCTTCCATGTCTTCTATTTGACCCCATTGTTATCCACTCCTTTTTTTCTGGTGTTGCCCTCTGCTTTGTTCCTTCCCCATTAATTCCCTGTTTTGTTACCCTTCCCCAAGTTTGTTTGCCTTGTCCTATGTACCGCCTAAACAAATTTCGAGGACAAAATTTTTGTGTAAGGTGGGTATGATTTGTAACCCCTATATCCCGTATCTGTATTTTTTTTCTGCCATATTTTATTCCATTATACTCTTTTTATCTAATTGAGATCCTATATTTTTGTTCCAGTTCGAATTAAATCATTTCATTGTTTCAACTCAATTTTGGTGCAAATATTTAATTTAATTGTATTGTTCCTTCTGCTCTTTTGTGTCGTTCTTCATGTAGAAATGGACTATCCATTCCATCTATTTCATTTTCCCCAATTTTATTGAAATTGACTAAGTCCCTTGTTGGACCCCCCTCAAACCCGCTACCCAAATACACAATAACCCAAACCCCCACTATTTAACCCTAAACAACCCTAACCCTAACCCTAGCTTACTGTTTAAACCTATCCCAACAACAGCCGCTCTCCTTCCTCCCGTCTCCTTCTCCTTCACATCTTCGAACCCAAATCCCCTTTGCCTGCACCTTCGATCCTCTCACCACCATTGTCCACATCACCTCGCAACCCCCACCGTCGACTCCCTCTCCTCGTCAACACCACCGCCATCATCCATCCATCACCGTCTTCCTCACCTCGTCCAACTCCCGAACCCATCCAACCCCTCCGCCATTACCATCGCCAGTCACCCCCATTATCGCCCTCGTCGTCGCCCCGCCATCACCTCTTTATCCACAACCTCTGCAAGCCGCCACACCTCCGAACCATCCCCCACTCATCGCTCCTCTGTTTGAACCTGAAGAACAGAGTTTTGCTGCTCCGCCGTCGCTGTGTCGCTCCTCAACGTCGCCCCGCCGTTGCCTCCCTGTGCCGTCGACCTTCCCATCGTCGCCGCGTCGTGCCGCCATGCCGCTCACCGTAGTGCCGCCATGTCCCACTTGCTCACTCTCTCTGTTTTTGTGAAGGAGGGAAGAAGAAGAAGGAATGGGAGATTTAATCTCAGCCGTCGGATTTGATCAAGATTCGATCTTGATCAGATCTGATCTCCATAGCCAGATCAGATCTCAGCCATCCATCTGATCGTGATCTTCAACTCAGATCAAAGCAGATCCAGCCATCCAATCGTCTTGATCTTGACATTCCATCAAGATCCGCACCGATCCGGTCCATCCGATCTCGATCGTCGATCAACGCCCTCATCCAATCAAGGCAAGTATTCTCTTTGTACAATTTATTGTTCTAGTACAAGTATTTATTTGAAAATACCGCAAATAGGTTGTAGTTGTGACTCTTTCTTGTCTCAACATTTGTTAATCTAATATTATATCCCATCGATCCCTAAATCTTAAGAGTCACAACACCTTCGTTGTTATATTTACAATTATTTGGACTCATTTTATCCCCTAGTCACATGAACATATGAAATTAAGAAACCCTAGATTTGTATATGTGTGTTGTATCTTGGATGTGATGATCTTGCATCCATTTGAGTTGAGAAATAGATGTTTCTTGCTGATTTGATAACCACTACATCCGCATTTGTATCATACATTAATCTAGACTCATAACAACCAATTATCATGCAATTTATACAAGAAAGACGTTCACACTTGTTGCTGTCCTGAACTTTACTTACTGTTTTGGCCACTTTAAAATCAGAATCCGAACCTAAGCCCTGAACAGTAAATGTAGCTCTAGATGTCTAGATATCGATAGCATCCAGAATTTTCGAGTTCCGAGTTACGGTCTAAGAGGTATTGCAGTTTTACTGAAGCTATGTCGGTAGTCGCAGATTCACAAAACTGCTGCACATCTTTAGTTTACAAATTAATTTAACTATGTTAACAGTAAGCATTTGACTTGAAATTTTACATGCTGTTGCTGGAAACCCTAGAGAACATCCCCAATTTTTTTCAGAATTAATTAACAATATTTCAACACTGTTTCACATGTATAAACTCAGAATCACAAGTTCTGTCTGAACACAATAGCTGTGTAGTTCGCTGTTTTGACACATGTTTCCACAACTTTTATGTACCTTAATTATATGCGTTGGAACCGGGCAGGAGTCTATTTAGACTTCCTGATGGATCCACATTTGCTATCTCGTAGCAACGGGAATCGCAATTTTGGTACAGCAACGTCGTGCTGTCCAGATTTGAGATTTTCGTTGTTCGTAATATTTTTATTCGTGTTGACCCTCAAATATGCTATATAAATATCTCAAACTTGTTCCATGTTCATGATTATGATTTCTTGACTTGTTTCGCACACTTTCATGCTTCCTTGATGATAATAATAAATAATAAGCCGAGGTTTAAGGGAAAGATCATAGTAATGGACAATATAGGTGAGTGTACTCGGAAGGGGGCCCATGTTTTCCAATACTTGGTTCATGAACTTGTTGTATCTTGATCGATTCATGGAGCCAGTTACTTGGCTCATGAACTTGTTTGATTCATGAACCCATTGCGCGGTTCTTAAACTTGTTAGTGGATTCGCGAACTTGTTTTGTGAACTTGTTATTTATTTTCCGATTCATGAACCATGTTTGCTTGATACTTGATACCTGAGTATGCCGCCCTATAGACTCCACCACTAGGCCTAAACGTAACTGATTTGTATGTAGCAACCATGTAGTAAAAAGATGGATGCATGAAGTGCTACCTAGATAGTAATAACTACAAGACTTGAAACATGAAACCTGAACTTGATACATGTTTACTTGATACTTGATGACATGATACATGAGACTTGATACTTGAATATAATACTTGACATTTGCAACTTGATACTTGATACTTGTACTTGACAACTTGACACTAGACTTGAGACCTGTTACTTGACACTTGTACTTGATACTTGTCGCTTGATGTTGGATACCCTTATATATTCACTTGTTACTTACTCCACTATTAGTAATTGTTACCCAACCTGATCACTTGAGTTGTCCTTCTTGCTAGTTAGTTCTTGAATTCCCACTACCTGTTGCATCCCTGTTATATTCTTGATTCCAAATTTCGTTCTATGTTTCTTGTACTCGTTTTTACTATTTGTGGCCCTAAAGGGAATTTTTTCTTGTTTTCCCTCTTTTTCCCTTTTTATAATTATTAAACAGACTTTGGAGACGTGCTGCCTGCTGGAATTGGTAAGCAGACGTTCTAGGCTTCACTTGGGGAAAAGTTTGCTTTAATTATTCTGTCTTTGAGTTTATTTCATTTTGTTGCTATTGAAACTTGTAACGGGCTTTTGTTCCCGAGTTTTATCTTTGATCCAGACATTGAAAACTATTTGAATATTATTATTTTTTCAATTGTTTTCTGTTGCTTAATAAATTATTCATGCATGCGTGGTTGTGTATACTTGTTATATTCTTGTTGTGATGCTGAGTCGATCCTACAGCTTATGGATGATGTTAAAATCATTTGCTGGGCTTCGTCACGCACTCGTATTCCATGTTTTTGGGAAGCGGGGCGTGACAAACCCAGTAGACTATTCGAGCTGTTTTGACAGTTTTCTGAAGTTTAAATTTTGATTTTCAAACTCAAACTTTTCTGCCGTTTGTTGGCAATTGATGAACCTTTTTTCCAACGTTCTTAGAGTTCTTACTCTATAAATAAAGTTCAGAATGAACTTGAAAAAGGTTGCCCATTGTTTTAATCAAGTCTTTGCTTATTTTTGTGAAAAATAACTCAAGCTTTCAAGTACTCTCATTCTCTAGACTTGGTTCTCTAATTTCCATCTTGCATAACTAAAGATTAAGTTCAAGACTGCGATTAGAAGTTGGCCTATAGCCTTTACACAAAAAGCACACTCAAAAATCAAGGTTTTAGGTGTTGTAATCTTCAACTTTTTTGTTGTTCACTCTCGGGTTGTGAGAGTGGTCCTCTCGGTTGGAGAGAATGACTCTTGGTGTAGAGTCAATGTCACTCTAGGTTGTAGAGTGGGGTCTTGCTCTCTCTAGTGGTGAGAAAGGTCTACGGATTTGGAATAGTTGTTGCCAAAGGTCGTAGGGTATTCTTGTACTTTTTCAAGAATAGTGGAAAATCTCAAGTGGGTTGCTTGGAAACTGGATGTAGGTCGGGAGGACCGAACCAGGATATATCGCCGTGTTAGCATTGTTGATTCTCTGTGGTTTGAATTCTGTAACTTGCAATTTTATTTTCGCTTCACTTTATTGTAATCTGTGTCTGATCAGTCTACTGGATTCTGTATTAAGTCGACTTAACAGACTCGCTGTTCTTCTGTTGATTAATTATCTTTTATCTGGCGTATTAGTCGACTGGCTTTTCGTTTCAAGTTGACTTAACAGTTGCGTCAAGTTTAAATTATTATTTATTTTTTACATAACACTATTCACCCCCCCCCCTCTCTAGTGTTACTTGCCTTGCATACAGGATCCAACAACCATTGCCAATCTTCCAAGAAATACATGAGAACTGATGTTTAAGAGGGTATAGACCAAGCCAAAAAAACATATGCTGGGGAGGAAAGATGGTAGGAATTGATGCTTAGGTTGAAGTATAGGGAATGAAGAGTCCTACTAACAAGAATATGAGGTTCACTAATCAATTTCCACCATTTCATTAGTAGAGACTGATTGAAGATATTAAGGTTCATGATGTTGAATCCTCCCTGGTTCTTAGGTTGACAAGCTCTCTGCCAACTCATATTTGCCTTGCTACTGCAACTGTCATCTGTCCCAGTCCATAGAAATCTGCTTCTAATTTGATCAAGCCTTTTAATGACTCACAATGGCAATTTGAAGAAAGAAGCATCGTAAACATGGAGTGTTGTGAGTATTGAATTAATTAAGACCATTCTTCCTCCCTTATAGAGCATTTTACCTTTCCATGAAGACAATCTCCTTTCAACCTTGGTAATAAGAGGCAGCCAGGCCCTCTTCTTGGGCTTCCCCCTAGCTAGAGGCATACCAAGGTACTTAATAGGTAACTCATCTTCTTGGCATCAAGAATATGAAAGAATGCTGCTTGTTTACCCTAGATCTGCCAAAATAAACCAAAAAAGATTTATTGAAGTTGATTTCAAGGCCAGAGACATCAGCAAACAAGTGAAGTATAAACTTCAGGTGAATAACTTCTTGCTTCATCTCCTGAGCAGAAAAGGATGATATCATCTACAAAGTGTAGGACAAAGAGGTCAGAAAGGGAGCTAGAGATGCACAATGGTGAAAAAATCTCATTTTCTCTACCTCTTTGAAGCATCAAAACTAGGGCATCCACCACCAAAATGAAGAGCATAGGTGAAATAGGGTTTCCCTGCTTAAAGGCCTATCTTGCAGTGAATGGTGTCTCCCCTTCTACCATTAAGTACAATGTGATTTTACAGAGTTG
Organism: Hemerocallis citrina; assembly: GCA_017893485.1. Classification (NCBI taxonomy): domain Eukaryota; kingdom Viridiplantae; phylum Streptophyta; class Magnoliopsida; order Asparagales; family Asphodelaceae; genus Hemerocallis; species Hemerocallis citrina. Next base: position 198,567,588 of record CM030360.1, read on the forward strand.
AGGATCATGTGAATCCAAGCACACCACTTAGGCCCAAACCCCCTAGCTACAAGCAATTCCTCAATGAAACTCCAGCTAACTGAATCAAAAGCCCTCTTGAAGTCAAGTTTGGGCATCAGAATATCTCTTCTCTTCCTTGAACATAAGTTAATAATTTTATGGGCCACCAGGAAGCAGTCGACTATGGATTTGTTGGATCCTGTAGGCAAGGCAAGAAACACTAGAAGGGGGGAGTGAATAGTGTTGTATAAAAAATAAAAACGAAATTGAACTTTTTCTTCTGTTTAGTCGACTTGAAAAGAGAAAGAAGTCGACTGAGGCGTTAGAACAGAAAAGTATTTTAGACAAGTCTGATCAGTCCACTTATAGCGGAAACCAGTCGACTTGCCAGATAAGTTTTTGAAGAGTATATTATACCAGTCTGATCAGTCGACTTAAATAAGGGAAGTAGTCGACTATCCAGACAAGTTTCACAGAATAATTAAAAAGCAAATAAAGAAAATGCAAGTTCAGAGAAATACAACCACAGTGTACACACGATGTATCCTGGTTCGGTCCTCCCGACCTACTTCCAGTCCCCAAGCAACCCACTTGAGATTTTCCACTATTCTTGAAAAATTGGAAGAATACTCTACGGCGTTTAGACAACAACCTTGTCCAACCCATAGACTTCTCTCACCACTAGAGAGAACAAACCCACTCTACCACCAAGAGTGAAAACCTGACTCTACAACCTAGAACCCTACTCTCCAACCGAGAGGACCACTCTTACAACCGAGAGTGAAAAGAAAAAAATTAAATGTTACAATCAACCTATAGCCTTGTTTTGTAATTGTGATTTTTTTTTGTACGTGGCTAATCGGTCAACTTCTGAATTCAGTCCAAAACGAATTCAATGTTATATTGGACTGAAAATCAGAGAACCAAGACTTCGAGGATTGGAGTGCTAGTTTTGAATGCTTGTTCTTTTGAAGAAAAAAAAACCCTTTAAACTTTTTTTATCAAATGCTTGGAAAAGAAAAGTAACTTTTTACCAAGTGAATTCTACACTCTATTTATAGAGTTAGAATCACTAGATGTTGAGAAACAGTTGTACCAACTGTCAACCAACGGAAATAAAAATTTTGTTTTTGAAAAATGAGTTTTAAAATCAGTAAACTGGCGAAATGACTTGAACAGACGACTGGGTTTCCATGATGAGTCGACTGGCCAGAGTTTGAAAGAGTTCAGACAGTTTCGTACTAGTACAGTCGACTGGTGCCATAAGGCAGTCGACTGTACTCAACAACTGATCTAATTCAAACTGTTTCAACCTTTAATCATTTAAAAAACACTCAATTTTAAAGATGTGTGAGTGTGTGTGTGTGTGTGACAAGGCTGTTACATCAATCTAAGACTCAAAAAAGGAAAATTACAATTGTTTTACAAGACATGTAATATAACATATTGAAGCATAGGTCTTGTCTTGAGTCTTGAGTCTTGAGTCTTGAGATGGAGCTTTAGCCTTTGTCTTTGTCTTTGAAGCTTGCAACCTTGTAGCTTTCTTGATCAATTTGCTTTGAGAGCTTTGTTTGTAGCTTTTCTTGATCAACTTGCTTTGAGAGCTTTGTTTGAACACTTTGTCTTTGTCTAATAAAACCAGCAATATATTAGATGTAGCACAACAAATTTGCATTGTGTTGTAATTATCAAAACCAAGAATCAACATTCTCCTCCTTTTTTTATGATGACAACACAATAGCTTACAATAATAGAAATATTACACATGCTCATTGCTCCACCTAACTAATGTACAATATGCATAGATGGAAAAACATGCACCAAATGAAAAACATGCACCCATGCACCAAATACACAAACATGCACATATAGCTAATTTTCTCCCCCTTTGTCATCAACAAAAAATGGAGGAAAAAATAGTAAACACAAAGGAGCATTTGCAAAACACATAGCAAAAGCAAAGTTTATACATTGAAAGTTGAAGTACATTGTTCAAACGACTAAAAAAAAAGAAAATACATAAAGAAGTAAAAAAATATATAAAGAATTAAAAAGGTGGGTAATCATTCTTCTTCATCTTCATCTTCATCTTCATCTTGGGCACTTTGAGAGGGAGGACGAAACTGAGAGGTGAACAAGTGAGTGATATGGGAAATACTGGCTTCAAGAGTGTCTTGACGATCCATTATATAATTGACAGAAGTGTAAAGACTCCTAGGATCATCAAAATCAATACGAGGACGAGATGAACTAGAAGCAGAAGACCCACGAGCTGAAGTGGCTAAAGGGATAGGAGGTGCATTCCTATGAGGTGACCTAGGTGGAGAATTAAGCAACTTCATACGTGCTAAACTAGCACGATCAAACGAATATAGAAGATGTGAGTGAGTAAAGCACCAAAAGGAAGAAAAGAGGTATGAGCCTTATGAAGACGATTAAAGATGACTAGACCCCAATTTATTTTTATGTTCCCAAAAATTTCATAAACGGGTTGTTGCAACTCAAGAGAATACTGGTCATAACTCCCTATTTGGGAATAATGTTATATGACAGTATGCATGCAATTAGCTTAGCAATAGGAGTAATTGATCGATTGGTCATAGGAGGACCATGATTTGGCAAATAAATTCTAGAAAAAATGGTTTCATCATCCATATCAACATCTCCTAAATCACACCCTTCATCAGACAGACCCAAAATAAGACTTAATCTAGCATGGGTAATTTTCATGCGTTTATTTTTTACAGAAGATAGAATAAAAATCTCATTATCATCCTCCGATGTAACAACCTTCATATTTGTGTAAAACAAATATATAAGGTGAGGGTAGTAAGAGGGTTGGTTTACTAAAGACAATAAATCAAATAACCCACATTGTTCAAACAATGAGGCTAGAGGAAACCTATCAAGATCCGGAAAGTTCACAAATCTACCCGGAAAAATGATAATGGAACAATTAATGTACCATTTATCAATAAGACTAGGGCTTCTTAAGTATTGAAGATAGTCTCTGGAAGATTTTCCCTCCTCTATATTAGAGGTACGAGATCTTTTAGGGGCCATTACTCAAGAACTCCAAAAAAAATAAAGAGAGGGAAAAAATCTAAGAAGACATACCAACAAAGAGAGTAGAATAGGGGCACTGATCTGAGGAAAGAGGACTTCAGAATGGGGAAATCCACTGAAGTAGAGCTTCGATTTGGGTTCAAGATCTGAAATCGCCAAAGAGCAGCAGCACCAGCCGACTTAGGGACCTCGGAATTGAGAGAGACAATGAAATAGAAAAGTGAAAAAGAGAGGTAGAAGTTAGGGTTTTACACAAAGGTGAAGGGTTAGGATCAAATCTGGTGAAAAAGCAAGGGACGAGATTGGCCAAAGGGGAAAAACAGGGTAAAGAGTCACCTCAAAAGAAGTGCCAAATTCGAATCTGAAAGAAGAGCTGATTCGCGACAGTCGACTGGAGGGTAGGATCAGTCGACTTAGTCGAGAGCAAAATAGATAAACGAAGATAGCAATAATACAACTGGCAGTCGACTGGATTACTGTTCACAGTCGACTTCCCAGAGTATAAAAACTCAGGAAAATAAATATAATGAAAAATACTTGGTCAGTCGACTGCAATAAAGTTTTAAGTCGACTTACCAAAGTTAAAATTTCAAGAAACATCATGAAAACTACAAATTCCTAGTTCTCTTCTTAAAGTGATAAAAGTGTCTTCCTTAAGTGGTTTAGTAAAGATATCTGCTACTTGTTTATCAGTAGAAATAAAGTCTAAAGAAATATCACCCTTTAAAACATGATCACGTAGAAAATGATGTCTAATATCAATGTGTTTCGTACGTGAATGTTGGATCAGATTTTTAGATAAGTTAATGGCACTGGTATTATCACACATTTTAACGGGTTTTGAAAAAGAAATATCATAGTCTAATAGGGTTTGTTTTATCCACAAAATTTGGGCACAAGCCAAACTTGCAGCGATATATTCAGCTTCTGTAGTAGATAGGGATACCGAATTTTGCTTCTTACTGCACCAAGATACTAGGGAGTGTCCCAAAAAGTGACATTCCACTAGTACTCTTTCGGTCAGTTTTACTACCGGCAAAATCTGCATCACTATATGACAAAAGTTAAAAATTATCGGTGCGTGGATAAAATAAACCATACTCAGACGTGCCTTTAATGTATCTTAAAATACGTTTCACAGCTTTTAAGTGAGATTCTTTAGGATTTGACTGATATCTAGCACACAAACATACACTAAACATAATGTCTGGTCTACTAGCAGTTATATATAAAAGTGAACCAATCATACCTCGATAGAATTTTTGATCGACACTCTTACCTAATTCATCTTTGTCAAGGGTAGTGGTAGTAGCCATAGGTGTGGTTTTACTACTTGTGCTATCCATGCCAAATCGTTTGAGTAATTCCTTAGCATATTTTTCTTGATTAATAAATATGTCATTTGATAACTATTTAATTTGCAGTCCAAGGAAATAATTGAGTTCACCCATGTGACTGATCTCAAACTCATTTGTCATGGTATTAGCAAACTCTTGACATAGATTACTATTAGTAGAACCAAAAATTATGTCATCTACATATATTTGTATTATTAAAATATCGGTCTCAATTCTCTAATAAACAAAGTAGTATCTACTTTACCTATTTTTAAACCTGTTTCTAAAAGAAAAGTCTTCAATCAATCATACCAAGCAAGAGGTGCTTCTTTAAGACCATATAAAGCATTTTTCAATTTAAAAACATGGTTTGGGAATTGTTCATGTTCGAAACCAGGTGGTTGCTTAACATAAACATCTTCCTTTATAAACCCATTAAGGAAAGTACTTTTCACGTCCATTTGAAAAAGTGTAAAGTTCATAAAACACGCAAAAGATAATAAAATACGAATTGATTCTAGTCTAGCAACAGGAGCATATGTTTCATCGAAATCTATGCCTTCTTCTTGATTATACCCTTGAGCAACTAATCTAGCTTTGTTCCTAACGACTTGTCCTGATTCATCTAACTTATTCTTGAATACCCATTTGGTACCAATTATAGTAGGATCAGGAGGTCGTGGAACTAAATCCCATATATCATTCCTTATAAATTGGTTTAACTCATCTTGCATGGCATTCATCCAAAACTCATTCTCACAAGCTTCTTGTATATTCTTCGGTTCAAAATCAGACAAGAAAGTCGTGTGAGAAATCATGTTAACATGAGATCTCGTCTGAATACCACGTGAAATGTCACCAATTATTAAGTCATGAGGATGATCTCTAACTTCAACAAAAGATTTTGGTAAAGTTGGAGACATCACAATAGGATCAGTCGACTTGACTAGTCCATCAGTCGACTGATTCACATCAGTCGACTTGACTTTCTTATCAGTTGACATATCCGCAAGAGTAGTTTGCTCTAAAGATGTAATAACCTTATTTAAAGGTGATGAATCAGTTTCATCATCTTCAATTAAAGTTGACGAAGGCAGAGATTCATCAAATGCAACATGCATGGATTCTTCAATAGTCAATGTTGACTTGTTGGAGATCCTATATGCCTTACTCCTATTTGAGTATCCTAAAAAAATACCCTCATTAGATCTAGAATCAAACTTATCTAGATTATCTTTAGTGTTCAGAATAAAACACTTACATCCAAATATATTGAAGTAAGATACTTTAGAAATTCTATCAAAAATGGCTCATAACATGTTTTCTTAAGCTTAGGCCTAATCAATATTCTATTCAAAATATAACAAGCTGTAGCAATGGCTTCAGCCCAAAAATACTTAGGTAAATTGCTTTCAACAAGTATGGTACGTGCACATTCTTGCAAAGTGTAATACCCTAAAATTTCATTCTAATAAAAAAAAAATCACGTGTTGTGCACGTGCAAATTTCATGTGTATGTTATTTATTTATTTTTATATAAAATTTCATTTTTGTATGAACAATTATTCTTCTAAAAGCCTATTTTTAATGCCTAAACACTATTTTATTTATTGAGCCCACTTTAATAAATTATTAATTTTTTGTCTTGGCCCACGAGCCTAAGCCCACAAATTGTGAAGCCCACAATTTTTAATTAATCAATTAAATGGCCACACTTGTCATGTAGGGACAAAATGTGAACAATTTAATTAATTAAAATTGTACAAACTTCTACATAGGGGACTAGGTGGCACGTGCATGCACGTAGTGTGCAAAGCACACTAGTGATGGCCGGATTGGGTTGGATGATGGGGAGTGTGGGTGAGTGTGCATGGGTGGTTACTTGGTGTGTGGGCAGTTGCTACAACTTCCTCTCCTATCCTAGCCCTCCATTCTACAACTATCCAACAAATCCTAGCCCTCCAATCTATTCTAAAAATAGTATAAATACCCCCCCCCCCCCCTTTCATACTTGTATTCTACACTAAAGCAAATATTAAAAGGAGACATTATATAGGAGATATATATATTAGTGTGTAAGAGTGAGTGTATGTGTGTATCCCCATTGGAGGCCGGCCATCCCTACATTGGTGTTCTCGGTTTTTGGCAAGGAGCAAGGAGAAGAGTTCGTGCATTGCAATCTAGGAGGAGAAGGCACTCTCTCGCATTCTAGGAGGCTCTAGGGGATTTTCTATTTGGCTTTTCTTCAAAAAGTGGCTGTTTCTCATGACTTCTAAAGTAGAAATCATGCTAGGAGTGAAATTAAATTGTTATTATGAGCTACTAGTTGACATGAAATGCATGCTTGCCTAATTAGAAGGGAATTGAGAAATTAGCAAATATGTGTGGTTTGATTACTTTATTTATTAACTATGAGTAAAGTGAATGTTCTCTGTATTTCTAATGTTAGTATGCAAAATATGTCCTAAATGCGAACTATGTGGATTAACTAGTAAAAGACTAGCATCATGTTTATGGGTTAAAGTGCTAAAGTAGAATGGCATGTTAAAGATGAATTGATAGATAAATGTAATGAAATTACTGATTGCTATATATATGCCGTGTGAAAATTAGGATAAATGGAAAGAATGTATTTTTTGGAAAACAAATGATTGAATGCATCATGTGTAAATTAATTAATAAAATAGAAGTTTTCATAAAGCAAATTATCATTATGAAATATGGGTTTACTGTAAATTTTTCAGTAGATTGTAATCTAGAAAGTTACGTTTCAAAAGAGAAGAAAATATATTTTGAGACTTGAAAAACCCCGCAGCACAGCCGACTGGCTATATGTAACAGTTGACTGTCCTAGTCATTTTGATTTCGAGTTTAAAAACATCTCAGAACAGCCGACTGATCACATTTAACAGTCGACTGCCCTGACCTTATTTTCGAAATTTTGCATTATTGCGGAACAACCGACTGACCATATTCGATAGTCGACTTCCCCGAAGATTCGAGTAAATCTGTATTTTTCGTGAGATAATTCCTATGACTTGTGGCCTAGTATAAATGAGAGTTTGAGACTGTTTTTACAAGGGGGAACTTATTTTAATTATTAACTTTTTTTTATAAAGGAAATTGAAGGGTTTGTTTAAGAAGTTAACAATGAAATTTTGGTAATGAGAAATTTGAAAGGTGTGAATTTGTGAAACCAATTGAAAATGTGAACTGTGGAATTGGTATGGATTGAAATAGAATTATGTGATCTTATAAACTAGTGAATGTTACATGTTATGTAACCCCTGTTTTCGTTAAATTGTATTTTCAAATATTTTCCCGTATTTTAAATTAAACTATTCTCTTTTTAAATTAATATATTGTTCAAACTATTTTGTGAAGCCCAAAATTTGATTATTCAACTATTTTAGTATTTGAAATATTTGGAAACCCAATTCTTATTATAAGTCCAGTAAATTTAAATTAAACCCAATGGTCCAATTATTTATTTGAGCCCGATTCTATATTTAAATAATTAAATTTGTTTTGAGCCCATGGACCAAGCCCACCTCCTATTGGGTCTTGATCCGCTAACCCAAACTCCATTGTTGACCAGATCCAACATTTAATCCCTAAACTTCTCCCGTAACCCCCCCAATTAATATTCCTATTAATCTGCATTCCAATCAGTTATTTGACTCCGTAACCCCCTCCCCTACAATCACTCTACTCCATAATTTTGTACAATTATAATACTAATATCTCTCTCTCTCTCTCCTTCTCTGTTAAAACCAAACAAACAAAAACCAAACAGACAAAACAAAACATAACCCAACTCCTCCTTCCCATCTTCGTCCTCCTCCTCGCTCTCCCCTTCGAGCTCCACCCTGCCATTGCCTCTCCACCTCGCACCACCTCCTAGCCGCCATCGACCTCTCTTCCCCGTACACCCAAACCCATCTTTCCCCTTCTCGTCACCTGCTCGAGCACCGACAACCATCGACACCCCTCCTTCTCCTTTTCGCCTTCACCCAATACTGAACCCAATTTCCCCTTCATCGTCGCCACTTCCCTGCCACCTCCGACCACCTCTAGCCTCCCTCGTCAGCGTCCCCATTCCCCTTCAACCTCCGGCATCCCCACAGAACCACCATCGTCACCACCTCCACCATTAACCCACTCCATCTTCTTCCTTCCATCTCCATCGCCAATACCCAAAACCTCCATTACCAAACTCTCGACCTCCACCCTCTCAACCCACCTCGAAGCCATTACCATCGCCTTAGTCGCCGCCCTATCATTCGCCTCCGCTCGCGTCACCACACATCCGAACCCATCCCCCACCTTCGCTCATCCCCTGTTTCGAACCCACAACAGAGCACACACCTTTTTCCCTCGCTAGCTTCGCCCCGTCGCTCCTTGATGTCGCGCCGCCGCCAGTCGCCGTCGTAATCCGCCAGTCGTTGCCGCCGCCGCCTCGCCGCTCACCGGTGCCGTCGTTGTACCTTCCCTCTCGCTCTCTGTTTCGACGAAGAAGAGAAGGAAGAAGAAGTAGCAATTGGGGCGGGAGTTAATCTCTGCCTTCGGATCTCATCAGATCAGATCCCGATCTGATCAACTAGGTGTTTGCTGTTTTGGCCCCAGAGCGGATCCAGTGGATCAGATCCTGTCTGTTGGTTGCACGTGTCTCGTACGTGCGTGCGTGTGTCCGTGCTAGTGCCTCGTCTCTCGGGATCCGCATCCCGTATTGGTTCGTGTTTGGATTCGCCGTCGTTAAGGCAAGTATCTCTTGTACAATTTTATTTGTTCTAGTACAAGTCCTTGTAAAAATACCGCAAGTATATTATTTTTGACTCCAATTCGCATCATAAGTCGAATTGATATCCGTTTCTATATCTAATCCGTCGATCCTGTATTCACATGAGATCGTGAATACTTTGTTATCCTATGCATGACACGAACACCAAAAATAAATACAAACATATGTAAATTTTAGGGGTTATACATATTGATGTGAATGACTATTTTACCCTTGTTAATAATTTAAGTGTTGTATATTATCCCTTAATTTTTGACTTAGTTTTATACATGTAATCAGTCACTTTGTAGTGACAATATTATTTTATATGACCCTAAAATATTATGGACCCATATAAGTAATAATAAATTATACCCATATATGTAATAATAAGTTAGACCCGAATATGACATTAGAACTACATGTTTTGCATCTCATGACTTAAGAACATAATTCATACACAATTTCTAGATGTTTCCTGTCCATATCCTGACACCGTCCTCATTGCATTATGATTATGTTAAATTAATAAAAGTAATAAGCCGGGGTTTAAGGAAAAGATTTAAGTAGTGGGCAATATAGAAGAGCGTACTCGGACGGGAGCTCGTGGTTTCCCGACGCAAGTTGCAAGTTACAAACTGCAAGATTGCAAATTACAAGTTCACATGTTTCACGTTACAAGTTTACACTCTACATGTTCCACGTTACAAGTTTGCACGTATCTCGATACAATATTGAATGTACATGTTTTCCCGAGTACGTGACCTATAAAACCCACCACTAAATCTAAACAAAATTGTATTGACTGTAGCAACCATGTAGTAAAAAGATGGATGCATGAAGTGCTACCTAGATAGGATAAGATTAACATGTGCACTTGCATGATCCAATTATATGTTACATGTTCATGTTGACTTGATACTCGTTTACTTGTTTTACACGCCACTTGTTTCATATTGACTTGTTCATACCATGTTTACTTATTGCTTTTCCCTTACTCTTGATTCCCTGCTCTTTCCTGCTTTTCTTTTGTTTTATTGTTGTTCCTGTTTTCCTTAGCTTGTACCCCCCTTGCGGCCCGTAACTTGTATTAACGGGTCTTCTTGTTTCTCTTTCCTTCTCTTTTCGTTATAATATACTTGCAGGTCCAAATGGAGAGTTACCAGAAGGTGTCGCTGACCAAGTGTTCTAGTTTATCATTATTATGTTATCTTTAGTTGTATTTTATTTCTTGCAACTATTTATTGTAATCCGGGTTTGTTTGACCCGTAACTATTGTATTTCCCAGTTGTTGGTTATTTTTATGGACTATGTCATGAATTTTCATTATCAAATTGTGATTTACATGCCTGCGTGGATTGTTTTATTATCTTGTTGTTAAGTTTACTTGTACAGCTTATGAATGGTGTGTTCGCACCATTCGCTGGGCCTTAGTCTCGCGCCCGTATTTCCTCATTTTGGGAAGCGGGGCGTGACATGTTAGAAGAATTTCAGTTTTCAATTATCCATGCATCGAATTATTGATTGTGATGAATTATGAAATATGTGAATACATGAATACTATGCTATTGAAATATGAATTGTGATTAATCATGAAAAGGTCTTATAAGTATAACAATGTAATTATGAGTTGAAATTGAGAATTAGGGTATAGTCAGGCCTTATACCGGCAATGAAAGAATTGTGAAATGATATTTGAAATGAAAAGACCAAGGTTGGGTCATGTAAAATTAAATGAATAAGACCGGTATAGTGGGAGTGCTACATTCTAAGAGATTGATTTTATTCATAATTCAATTAAATTAAGAATTAGATACATAGTGAAGATGTGATGAAAGTAAGAGAAAAACTTTGAGTATGAGGGTCATTGGATTGGCGGCGTGAGAGTATTCACAGGCTGTCTTCACGATGTGTCGTGACATGACGTGGATACTGCTCTAGAGTACCGTCCCTGTGGCGATGCTCGTGGGATGTTTGGTGACTGCGGGTGGTGTCATGTCCCATGATGGAAGCTGAATTGTCCACAGGCTGTCTTCACGATGCGTCGTGACATGACGTGGGATTCCCCTCCAGGCTGTCTGGATATGCGCTCGTAACTCATAGAACATCTAGGATACTTACCGTAGTTACAGTAATAGATTAAGTCATGGCGAGAGATTGAACCCTACAAGATGAAGAACGATTAAGAGCATGCCCTCGGACCTATGTAGTATGGGATGCATAGAATCCGAACAAGTGCGCATTAGTATCATATAACATAATAATTGCATTGAGGACTAAGTGCACATTTACAGCACGACATCAATAGGATAGTCCCTTTTAGCTTTGTTTGTGACAAGTTTGTGTTTGTTAAGAAATGATAATCGTTATACTGTTTCCGGCATAGAGAGGATGGCCGTGTATAATATTTCGTCAGTTGAATGAGCTGACGCACCCATAGTTTTATATGCAGGATAAAGATGCTTGACAATTGAAGTATACATGCTGCGCAGGATTGATTTAAATGTTGTTTCATGTAAATTTATTGTAATATTGCTTCTGCTGTGATAATGTACAAGTGTAATGTAACTCTGATAAAAGAAAAGTTTTTATTTCCTTGTAAAATTGTACGAAAGAAGTGTAAAGATCCTGTGGAACTCAAATTCAGTTGTATTTTGGAATTCGGAGTGTTACACAAATTCCTATTCTTTCTTTCGACCACTCCATTTTGTGGTGAAGCTCTAGGAAATGCAAATGAATGTGTTATACCATTCTTGTTGCAATATTCTGCAAACAATTCATTCTCAAATTTTCCACCATGATCACTTCTAATAGTGACTATGGTTAGAGACTTTTGATTTTGAATTCGTTTACAAAAAATAGCAAATTCAACAAAAGCATCATTCTTATGTTTTGAAAAGAAAGTCCAAGTGAATCGTGAAAAATTATCTACTAAAACAAATATATACCTACTTTTATTTAAAGAAGCAACTCTAGTAGGGCCAAATAAATCCATGTGGATTAATTTGAGAGGCCTACTAGTAGAAATTACTTCTTTTGTTTTAAAAGTAGATTTAATTTGTTTACCTAGTTGACATGCATTACATAACTTATCCTTTTTATAGGATAGTCTTAGCAGCCCTTTAACTAGGTTGTACTTAGACAATTTAGCAAGAGTTTTCATATTCACATGGCCAAATCGCTTATGCCATAACCAAGAATCATTATTAGAAGCTACTAAGCAGAAATCATTCAAAAAATCATGACTTTAAACACAATTCATAAATGTTATTCTTCCTACATCCTTGAAAAATTATATTTTGCATGGTAGAGTCATATATTAAACATGCATCTTTTTCAAACACGATTTTATAACCCTTATCACATAGTTGGCTAATACTTAACAAGTTATGTTTAAGTCCACTAACTAGAAAAATATCTTCTATTGAAGGGTTAGTGTGCTTACCGACCATGCCTATTCCAATCACTTTTCCTTTGTTGTTGTCACCGAATGTGACTGTTCCTCCATCAATTTCTTGTATGAAAGATAAGAGGTTGGCATGACCAGTCATGTGCTTTGAACATCCGCTGTCAAGTATCCACCGATCTCTTTTAGATACCTATAAAATTTTCAATGTGAATATGATACCCTTTTTATTGGGTCCAAAAAGAGATTAGTTTATGGGGAAACCAAACGCAAAGAGAGTTTGATTTTCCACCAAAACCAGAAATATAATTAACAGAATTACATACAGAAAGAATGTATGAATTAATGTAAGTAATTCTATCTTTCGGACTCAGATTGACTGGAACTCATATATTTTTGCTCTGTCCAGTCAACTTTATCGAACCTTTCAGTCGACTATTACTGAATCCAGTCAACTGGGAGGTAGAGTAGGTCGACTTATTTGAGGTTTTCGTTTCTTTGAATGAAACTCAGAACCCCTGGACAGGTTCAGTCGACTGGTCTGACCTATAGATTTACCTTTATCATTAAAACTTACAGTTTTAAGCTTTTCAAAAAAATCATACAGTTTATTCTTAACACTCGAAATAGATACAGATTTATTTACACTAGTGTTCTTAGAGACATGAGATTTTTCATAACTTTTGAAAACCAAGTCCAGACCTTTTATTGGATTGCACTTGATTTTGGAGAACATCTTTTAAATTCTCCTTTCCTTTGTTAAATTTAGATACATTCTTGGATATCTCTTCATAATTTTTCTTTAGAGATCAAGATCTATATCTAAACTAGAAAGACAAGAATTTAAAGATTTCGCTTCTTTATCAAGGTCAAGATTCTCTTAGAAAAATGTTTGATTTACTTTCTCCAAGTTCTTAACTCTAGTTTTTTCTTTCTTAATGTAACGCCCCGGATCTCCATTATCGGACATCCGTGACATCACCAAGATCTTTGCCTTCAAATGCATCTCAACACAGTAAATAACACGGAAATTTAAGCACTTTTATTGCCATCAGAGTTATTACATCAATAATTACAATGTCATATTGTACTTGAACAAAGAATACAAATTACATAACTTATTACAACTGATTACAAGAATATTTAAACTTTTCTTGTGAAGCCATCGGCTATCTTTCAGATCGGCAATCCCTTGGTCACTACCGACTCCGCTGAGTGGTCTATCTGCCCCCTGGGACTTGCCCCTCGGCTTAAGCCTTCTGCTGCGTGACTCTGATAATTCTGCACCCGCTCGAAGGGTAGGCATGTACACTCCCACTACTTGGATGCCCTGCTGATCTTAGGCTCTCCTGTACTCGTGACCTGATATCCATGTACCTAAAAGGTGGGGTACGTCAGTAATTTTACTGATGCAATGCTAATAAGGAAACAACGATTATCAAACTATCACACTTACAAATTCATCTTAAATGGAAATTAAACGTGCATCCTGATTTCCTAGTGTTCATGTATGCCATGACCTGAAGTCTATTCAAACACAGAGTACAGAAAAGATGCACCTAATCTAGTGTCAGCAAGACTCTGGACACACATGCATCCCATACTACATGTGTCCCAGATCAAGCCGTTTCTCCAGTTCAGGGATTTGAACCCTCGCTATGCAATGCATTCTAATTTGGTCCACTTCCTATTCCTGATAGTATGACATGGTTGAGGATGTATAAATAAAAGAAATAATTTGGGGTGCTACCCCGTTGTCACCAATAATTGTTGCATCGGACCCTCCTCGAAAGCTGTGACGAACTTACAGATATACACGCAGCATATCCATTGCGCAGAAGATTTATTATGATCCGTTCGTGTCCACCAACATAGAACATGATGGCCTCGAAAGTCTAAAACCCCCTATCCGCCAGGAAATCGACGTCTCGTTCTTACCATGGTACTTCAAAAATTAACAGTGCAAGATACGCACACGCAGCACGTATCCCTAATGACAGGAAGAGACAACCCCATAGTATCACCACCTAGTGCTAACTCTCAGAATGAGTTGGATTATAGGAAATCACCCCTAACACCAATTCGGTCTTCGAGCGAAACGATAAAGAAAATCCTAATCAATGCAGTTTATTGAAACAAGTTGTTACCCAAATCACACTCGGTGTCGATCAACAATGTCGAGCCCTTCCGATCTGTCAAAACAACAATCATCATGGAAATTACATCCACTGATTTCCAATACCTTCACAAGTCAATGACCAAATAATTCCGTCCTGTGACCCTCAGCGAGTGGTCTAACAGCGCCCCAATGATGCAATACAATTCAATGAAGGTAAGCACACACATAACCATCCATTCTTGACCATTGACAGACTCAGGCATTGAGACACCCAACACAACCCAACCAGAACCATACCCCAACTTACTCATGTCCACCATGAGTACTAAGCACAGGAACTTGTCTAAGTTCTAAATAAAATGCTAAAACCCATCATTTAAACCTGATGGCTCATGATCACGATACTGCGGTATGCAGAGGGTTCCTCATTAATTGTCCGATGGAACAGTTCAAGAAATACCAGTAGCTGTGACCCAAGCTACGCTCATCGGAAACCAATACACTCAAAATTTCCTAGAAGGGTAAGGAGATCCATTGCCATCCCCTAGTCAATGATTCCCTCAATTTCTTGTTTAAGTCCCTGAGTTAACTCAAACTTGAAGTCAATCTAGACAACAGGTTGCTAAACTCGCAATGTCCATAATTTTCAGCACACAAGTCAGAATTGCTTGGTATCTCCCATTCTGAAAGGGTAAGACCCTAGTCTACAACTCTCCAGTTGACTATTTTCTCAAATTCAATCATCTTGACATCCAATAACCCTCATATACTCTTAGTAGTATGTTCCTTCTCGCACTTGCTGCACTTGTCCGATATCATAGAAGTTTACTCAGTTATCGGAATTACTCGATTCTGGGTTCTATGGAAAGGTGGGAGTGTCTACTACAACTTCCTAGTTGGACACGTCCTCAGATTCAATCCTTAAGGTCCTCAAAGATACCAAATTCCATTGGGTGCACATCAAGGGAAAAGTCAATTTTTCTAGCAAACATTTCCTTGACAAGGCCAAATCTACCCCAACTTTGGAAAATCATAACTTCCAACCCTCAACCTGGAATTACAAAATTCCAATTGGGTTAGAAAGCTATGATTCCCTGCTGCAAATCTCTAGTTGGCCAGTCGCCCAAATTCTTAACAGATAAGTCCAGAAATATCTATCCCCACGAACTAGACAACTTGTACTAGGCTGAACGTATCCTACTTTAAAATTCAATAATAAATCAACCCTAAGTCCAATGCTCATGAAATTTGAGATTCTCTATCTAAACATATATCATTTCATTGTGTCCAAAATTCACATTCAAATTCATTTCACACAATGATCTACGACTCCTCAAACATAGCAAGATTTTCAGCTGTTCTTTTTCAGCAGGGTATTTACTGCCCCTCACTAATTACTTTTGAAACCCCATCAAATGACCTCTAAAAATTCTAAAATTTGAGATTCATCAAATAGACTCATACCACAAGTTACTCCCAAAATTTCATAGCAAAATAACAAACATACAATGAGTTATGGTCTTTTAAACCTCAGACCCAAACACAGTCAGCTTCAGCCAACACCTTCACACCAGTCGCACTCTACAAATTTTTCGAGGCATCAAACGACCTCGGAAAATTATGAAATTTAAAACTATAGTTTTAGACACATACAAGAGTGTCCACAAAAATTTCAGCTCAAAATTACCAATCTACACTGAGGTACAAGGTCGGAAAGACAGCCGAATTCTGCACAGCAGCAGCAATTTCGGCTGCTCTCTGTCCTGACTTTGGTCCTATGTTTGGGCTATCAAATTGCATCCAAATATTATGAGAAAAATCATGGATACTATACATACATAGAAGAACAATACCCCAAAGTTTGAGCCCAAGATTCCAAACCGTTTGGGAGAAAGAAATTCCCCAACATACCCTCACAATCATGCTACTAAACAAAAGCTTATAGAATTGAGTTGTTCATACCATACCACTATCTTCTTCTTAGTATGTCATTCACATACATGAAAATCAAAATTTCTCCATCTACTTTCACATGCTAAAATTCCACATATACAAAAGAAATCCAAACTAGAGTTAGAGTATCACCCACATGAAGTTTGCAAAATCTCCTTGTAGCTTGGCTCCTAGCTTTGCTTGCTTGCTTGCCTTTGCTCCTTGTACTTGTATAGCTTGGCCTACACCCTCTCCTACACTTCTTCTTCTCCTTCTCTACTACTACTTCTATTCTAAAAGACTTCTCCCTTTCCCTATTTTTTTTTTTTTGAACAAGGAGGAATGAAGAAGGCTTAGGAGGAGAATGAATGGACTTTGGAAAAATGGAGTGAGGTGAGATGGGAGGGGGGGTTATATGGGCCGGAATTTGGGAGGGTGGGTGTAGGATAGAATGTTGTGAGGTGCAGGGTTGAGATGGAGGGTGAGATGGGTGAAGGGATGAAGGGTGGACTGAGTGCCAACACACCCAAGCTAGAAATTTCTTGGAAACTTCCTTGAAGCTCCTAGGAAATTTCCTATCTTCATGAGTTAATCTCCACATGGTGAATTAATTCCACCATTGGATCTCCGTCAAGATCAAGCCATGATTCATCATGGTGCTAGGTTTCCTAACCCTAGGTTAGGTCAAGGAACCCTAGGTCACTATACTCCCATTCTAACCCTAGTGCACAAATACAATCCACATTCAATTCCCACACCAACTTGAATTTAAAACAACCAATATATATATAAAAATATATCTCGTAGAAATTATTGTTTTTTTCCCCGAAAATTGTCTGGTCAACACAATCGGGACAAATCCATAGTTAAATTGAGAAAACATCCCGAGTCTGTCTTATCGGGTTCAGAACAGCTCATCTATCTGAAATCCCTCAATTAAGGCTGATAACTATTAGAAAAATATTTAATCGTGTGCAATACTCAGATGTGCACAAATTACTACACAAAAATAGCCATATGCTATTTTGCAGAGTATTACACTTAAGCTCTAGAAAAATCTCGTTGAAAGCATCAAGTAAATCATTAGAATCATAATCATCACTTACTTGATTTTGAGATGCCATAAAGCAAACATTAGCAACCTCGTTTGTCTCTTCATTTTCTTCTTCCGATGAAGAGTCGCTATCATCCCAAGTTGCTTGGTATGCCTTTTTGTTCTTCATGAACTTGTTCTTTGTGTACTTGTCCTTCTTGAAGTTGGAAGCCGTTCCTTTTTAGCGTTCTCAAGTGGGCAATCCTTCTTCATATGACCTGTTTTGTTACACCTGAAACAAGTGGGTAATTCATTAGTATCTTTAGATTTTGAATTGAACTTACCTTTCCTTAAGAACTTTTTGAACTTTCTCGTGAACATGACTATCTCTTCCTCATCTTCTTCTTCGTCCTCGGAGTCCGACATGGCTTTGAATGCTAGTGTCTTCTTCTTTGATTGTTGAGGTTCTAGATCATTCTTGTGTTCTTCAAGTTGTACCTCATACACCATAAGATTTTCCGCAAGATTCTCAAGAGAAAGTTGTGTTAAATCGTTGGCCTCTTCTATGGCGGTGGTCTTCTTCTCCCATTCGGGGGTTAGTGCACGAAGAACTTTCCTCACCATTTCGGCTTGAGTGTACGTCTTTCCAAGCGCCACAAGTAAATTTGTAATGTCCGCGAAAATTGTAATCATCTCAGACACATTCTCGTTTTCCTTCATGCGGAACATCTCAAACCTGTGAACAAGAACAGATATTTTAGATTCTTTTACTTTATTTGTTCCTTCATGTGTTACCTCGAGTGTGTGCCAAATGTGATGTGCGGTTGTTGCATTGGACACACGGTTGAACTCCTCCTTTGTAAGAGCACAAAATAGCGCGTTCATCGCCTTTGCATTGTTCATTGTTTGGCTCTTCATGTCATCGTTCCATTGTGCATATGGAATGGTAGGAACGGTGTACTTGGTCTCCGTCATGTTCCATATCTCGTAGTTGATGGACTGAAGGTAGATCTTTATTCTACACTTCCAATAGTTGTAATTGGTTCCATCGAAGATGGGTGGCCTTTGTGTGGATTGGCCTTCATGGTATTGGTTTGCATTAGAGGTAGTTGCCATTACATTCAACCAGGCTCTGATACCAAGTGTTAGATCCTATAGGTAAGGCAAGAAACACTAGAGGGGGGGTGAATAGTGTTGTATAAAAAATAAAAACGAAATTGAACTTTTTCTTCTGTTCAGTCGACTTGAAAAGAGAAAGAAGTCGACTGAGGCGTCAGAACAGAAAAGTATTTAAGACAAATCTGATCAGTCGACTTATAGCGGAAACCAGTCGACTTGCCAGACAAGTTTTCGAAGAGTATATTATACCAGTCTGATCAGTCGACTTAAATAAGGGAAGTAGTCGATTGTCCAGACAAGTTTCACAGAGTAATTAAAAAGCAAATAGAGAAAATGTAAGTTCAGAGAAATACAACCACAGAGTACACACGATGTATCCTGGTTCGGTCCTCCCTGACCTACATCCAGTCCCCAAGCAACCCACTTGAGATTTTCCACTATTCTTAAAAAATTACAAGAATACTCTACTGACGTTTAGACAACAACATTGTCCAACCCGTAGACTTCTCTCACCACTAGAGAGAACAAACCCACTCTTCCACCAAGAGTGAAAACCTGACTCTACAACCGAGAGCCCTACTCTCCAACCGAGAGGACCACTCTCACAACCGAGAGTGAAAAGAAAACAATAAAATGTTACAATCAACCTATATCCTTGTTTTGTGATTGTGGTTTTTTTTGTACGTAGGCTAATCGGTCAACTTCTGAATTCAGTACAAAACGAATTCAATGTTATATTGGACTGAAAATCAGAGAACCAAGACTTAAAGGATTAGAGTGCTAGTTTTGAATGCTTGTTCTTTTGAAAGCAAAAAAAAAAAAAAAAACACTTTAAACCTTTTTTATCAAATGCTTGGAAAAGAAAAGTAACTTTTTACCAAGTGATTTCTACACTCTATTTATAGAGTTAGAATCACTAGACGTTGAAAAACAGTTGTACCAACTGTCAACCTAACAGAAATAAAAATTTTGATTTTGAAAAACGAGTTTTGAAATCAGTAAGCTGGCGAAACGACTTGAACAGTCGACTGGGTTGCCATGATGAGTCGACTGGCCAGAGTTTGAAATAGTTCAGACAGTTTCGTACTGGTACAGTCGACTGGTGCCATAAGGCAGTCGACTGGTACTCAACAGCTGATCTAATTCAAACTGTTTCAACCTTTAATCTTTTGAAAAACACTCAATTTTAAAGATGTGTGAGTGTGTGTGTGTGTGTGACAAGGCTGTTACATCAATCTAAGACTCAAAAAAGGAAAATTACAATTGTTTTACAAGACATGTAATATAACATATTGAAGCATAGGTCTTGTCTTGAGTCTTGAATCTTGAGATGGAGCTTTGGCCTTTGTCTTTGTCTTTGAAGCTTGCAACCTTGTAGCTTTCTTGATCAATTTGCTTTGAGAGCTTTGTTTGTAGCTTTGCTTTATCAACTTGCTTTAAGAGCTTTGTTTGAACACTTTGTCTTTGTGTAATAAAACCTGCAATATATATATAAGATGTAGCACAACAACTTTGCATTGTGTTGTAATCATCAAAACCAAGAATCAACATGATTCGCTTTTGAGAAAGGCACTTTGGGAGGAGAACACAAGATCTTGAAAGGGAGGACTAAGTCTGTTGGCTAAGACTTTCGTGAAGAGCTTGAAAGAGCAGTTAAGAAGACTAATAGGTCTGAAGTCCTGAACAGTATTAGCACCATCAAACTTGGGAATAAAGATAATGTCAGAATAATTTAGCCTAAAGCTGTCACTGAGCCAGCATAGATAAAATTGAACATGTTCATGAAATCGCCCTGGATAACCTCTCAGAAGGTGTGAAAAAAGCTCACGGAGAAGCCATCGGGGCTACTGCACTCATGGAGAAGGCAGCATGCTTGATTTCTTCCATAGTAAAAGGCATGTCCAATTGGCTCAGGTCATGTTGATTTGAATAGAGCACAGACCAATCAAGAGAGAAAGCAGGATAGTTACTGGTGCCACATAAGAGCTTGAGACTTCAGACACCATTATCAGTTAGAATCCACAAACCAGTGCAAAAGGTTTTGATTGCATGATAATCAAATTCAAAGGAATTCCTGAAGTCAATTCTACATAATGAGATGCAACAAAAACAAAGCCATAAACTATGATCCTCTCCAATAATATTAAGACATTACAGGAAAAATCAACAGTTTATAGATGAATAATCTGCCACTCATAATCATATAAGAAACAGCTGGCCACAGAAAAATCAAGAAAGAGCGCACAGGATGGCTGTTGAATCTTCCT
Organism: Hemerocallis citrina; assembly: GCA_017893485.1. NCBI lineage: Eukaryota > Viridiplantae > Streptophyta > Magnoliopsida > Asparagales > Asphodelaceae > Hemerocallis > Hemerocallis citrina. The sequence goes on from CM030360.1 coordinate 198,588,647, forward strand.
TGCAAGCGCAAATGGAGATCTTAGAAGCAATGTCAAACAAATCCTAGCTTCATGAGCAGTTTCTTCTATCCTGCAAATAATTCGCAGGAGTACGGTAAAGTTGTGCACAAGGAAGAGAGATGTAATGTATAATTAAGAGAACCCCTTACAAGCGATACAAAAAGTGATAAGTTGCAGACTGAGAAAAAACAGTTTTTGTACCAAAAAAGTATTGACAGTCATGAGCACAATTAAAGTCAAATTGTTCCACAAAGTAATGAATGAAATGTTATCGAGTACCAGTTTCAGGTTTAGTCATAATTTTGAGGGAAAATAGTGTGCTATGTTATGTGTAATTGGCTTAAGAACTCAACTTGATAAGCTGGTCGTGGATGGCATCAGCAGTAAAGCTGATTCAAACAGCAAATGCATGATTGCATTATCTAGACCTTAACCTTTTTTATGGAGCTTAATGTATACAATTGACAATTAGTAGACTCTTAAACCCATGATGTTTTAAATTGGTGAATCAAGTCTTTGTTGAATAAAGATAAAACTGTTCTCCAACTTGAACTTTGCACATTATAAATGAAATGCTCACAATTATAGGCAAGTGTTCCCAAATGGAGAACAAGGAAACATTCTGTTTGAAAATTTCAAAAAAATTTCATCCATAAACAATTAGAAATTAGATAGGAAGAAACAAGTTAGGATAGAATATTTTGCAGTATATAAAACTCACTGTTTACAGGGAAGATGGTGAAGAATCAGCTAAGCGTGTTAACCAACTTTTGAAAATGGGTCCAGCATCTGCTTCTGTATGAGAAAGTGCGGATAAAGGCGTAACTGTAATCTGCAATGTGACCATGATTCGATGTTAGTTAAGGCTACACCTTCTAGGAACCTAAATTAGAACAATCTAATTTTTTGAAAAGAAAAAACTGACAAATCCTTCTTTGAGCGCTACAGAATCTACATCCTCCGCTGCCTCTTCAAGACCACGCTCCTTGATCTAATTAAAATATTTTTAAAAAACACTAAATAGTCAAAATCACAATTAAAACTTGGAAAAGCATAATGAGGAATAAATGAAACCCAAAACAAGTGATTCCAGCAATTAAATTCAAAGCATATGAAGTAGACAAAATCTGTACACATTTCCCAAATGCAAGGTGGACGGATGCACACACTCATGCACACTAGATTTTACAGGTGCAAATAAACATGCAATTAAGGGGGAGAAGATAGAGTTTTAGACTTTCAATATAATTTTAATTTTAACAGGACATGTATAGACAATTTGTCAAATACAGTAAAAAATAGTGTTGTTGTTTTCTAGAAGCATCTGGAGCGTACCGATATTAGTAAGCATGGTTACAAGGAAACAACAGATTCAGCATAGGTGACATAATTTTTTTATCAAAGTATAACAAACAGGGGGGAAAACAATTAGTGATAGTGAGCACAAACTGTATAACAAACAAAGACTTACAACATTAAAAGACTGATGAAAAAGTAAGCTACTCACCACTCTCCTGAACAACAGAGCGTCCTCTGATGTTGAGAATGCACCCTTTTCTGTAGAGACACCAGTCGTATTAGCAGTTTGGTAGCTCTCCTCTGCTAATGGTGCATTGGTATCTGTCTGTTTCCACCCAGTTTTGATCATAGACCTTCCTTGTCTCGTTATTTTAATACCCTACAAGAAGGAATAAGAAACGAAAGAAGACAGTAAGAAACTAATAGATTAAATCAACTGAATGATGCATGAGAACTGACCAAATAAATCTACTGAATTAAATAATAAAAAATGGATTAACCAATGGTGTCTCTCTAAGAAACAAATAGAAAGCACTTTCCTCGTAATGATGGTAAAAATCGCAGCAGATCAGAGCCGTACGATCCCTGCACGGATCTCAAAGCATCTACTGGCAGATTAGCCATCACATGCCTATTTTACAGGTCTGGGCCGACTCTGAGACATGGTTAATCAACAATTTGCCAGTTTTCACTCTCTTTCTCTCTCTCTCTGGTTCTGACTTAAGCGTCGGAGGGTCTGTCGCCGGAGGCCACCCCCGGTGTTTCAGGCTTTTTGCAAGTCCATCGGCCGCATTAGCAACCGTCGAATTCAGATCAGAGGAGGTCAATCAACGATCCAGATTCAATCTCAGGAGCTCTAAACTCTTTTAACGGCTAAGGCCACAGGTTTGACTTTTAGTAGTTTTCTTCAATTATTAACTCACTATATGTTTGCTCTCACACCGAAATAAGCAGCAACAAATTGGCGTCGTGGGAAACTACACAAGTAAGACTTGTCTCCATGCCACCAAGACTAAGAGGTAACGGGGCGGCCTCCAGCCGTCGCACTACCTCTCTTCGTCAACCAGCTCCTCCTATGGAAAATCAGATTCCTCCTCAACAGTCACCCCGACAGCCTAATCACGCTCCTTCCAACAGAGAAGCACCGGGGGGCTCCCGACAGAACCGTCCTGAACAACATCCTCATTACGACCACATCTCAGTCCACAATGCTTCAACTAGATCCCAAAAGAAGGATGACCAAGTCCTTCGCCGTATCCAAGAAGTAGAAGATCGTCTAAAACAGATGAAGAATGAGAGAAACTGCTCAAACGGGGCCTACCACCCAAATTAACCTCCTTTCAGCAGAACCATCCTCGATGTATCTATCCCAAGGGGCTTCATGGCTCCTCAATTCGAATCCTACAACGGGGAATCAGACCCGACTGACAACATAAAACGCATTAAAATACTCATGGTGGTCTACAACACCACCGACGCACTCACGTGTCGGACATTCCCTACAACACTGAAAGGATCTGCAAGCGAATGGTACTTGCACCTGACTCCAGGGTTAATATTCTCTTTCAGCTCGAGGAACTGTTCATTGCACACTTCGTTATTAGCCTGAGAGCTGAAAAGACCAGCGTCTCCCTGCTAGAACTGAAGCAAAAAGATGGGGAACTGCTGAATGACTTTGCCAAGCGCTTTACAACTGAAGTAAGATCAATTTCCTCCTTGAACACTTCAGTAACAGCTGCCGCTTTCCGCCACAACGTCACTAACAAAGACCTGAAAGCCTCTTTGCCAAAAAGCCACCCAAAAGTTTCACTGAGCTCCTGGAAAGGAGTGACAAGTATATCCGGATCGAGGAAGCTCTCTATCCTCAAGGCAAGAATGATTCGTCTTCCGGGAACAAACGGAACAGTACAAGCGAGAAAGAACTCAGGGAGTTTCAGAAAAACGGTGCAAGTTCACGCCGTCCAACTCTAGCATCACGCTTCGACAAGTTCACTCCTCTCAATGCAAGCATATCAGTCATCATCATGGAAGTGGAGAAGGACGGAATAATCCGCCCTCCCCCCACGATGTCAACGTCTAGCAGGAGAAGAGACAAAAAAAAAGTGGTGTGCATTTTACAGAGATCACAGACACACTACTGACAACTGTCGAGCCCTTAAAGAAGAACTGAAAGTCCTGATCTGTAAGGGCTATCTCTCCAACTTCGTTCAGGAAAATAAACGACGCCTAAAAACCTCTGCCCCGGGGGGCTAATAAGCGTCAACAGAGGACATACGAGCCGCAAGACTCAACACATGGCCGTCCTCCACTCCATTCATGGGGCCCGATGGGGGGAGATTCCAAATACTCCCTCAAAGCCTTCGCCAGCGAAGTCAACTCCATAGATAACATTCCGCCTGCCAAACGCACCAGGGGTCCCCATATCTTTCCCCGACAAGGACTTAGAAGGCGTCCGAACACCTCATTGCGACACATTGGTTATAAACCTTTGCATGGCAAATCATGAGGTACACCGCATCCTGGTGGACAATGGCAGCTCAGTAAACATCCTCTTTATGGCCACATTCGAGGCTCTCAAGCTCTCCCGAGACCGACTCAAGCCAGCCGGTTATACACTCCACGGATTCTCGGTGTCTCCGTTCAAGTGGAAGGAGTCGTCACACTGGATGTGACAGCAGAGAAACCCCCCGCTATTCGAACGGAAGCATTGGACTCTATGGTAGTCGATGTCAAAGCTGCATACAATGATATATTCGGCCGTCTCGGCCTAGCGGCATTCCATGCAGTCGCCTCCGCATTTCACATGAAAATAAAGTTCCCAACGACAGCTGGCGTAGGCCAAGCTATAGGAAGCCAACAGGCAGCACGAGCATGCTACACCGCTACAATGGGGGGCTCCATTCTCCCCCTCATCACCATTGAGTTACCGCCAGAAAGCAGTCACAATAATTCAAAAACTGTAAACGAGCTTAAAGCCACTACCATAACCAACTCTACCAAGAACTTCCAAACCTGTCACATCATCTCTCACCAGGTCCAAATTAGTTCTTATCGTGACACAGTAATAAACCTGAATTCCTCGCCCGAAGCCACTCCGCTCAGTCAACGGAACAAATAATCTTGCCTAAACGCATTGGTGCATCCCAAGATTTCCCTTTCTCTATGAACAACAATGGGGAGCTCCCTCCAAAACAGGCAAGTCCAGGCAAGGTCTACCAAGTTATTCGCCTACACGGCTCATCAGCTTGAAGATCCGAGGGGCAAGGAGATATCAGTAGGGACTTGGAAAGTAGAACACCTTATGAAGTACAACGAGAGTGTCTGAAAACGCGCTTTCCTAACAACGAGTGTCTAAAATGCGCTCTCCTAACAACGAGTGTCTGAAATGCGCTCTCCTAACACCGAAAGTGTCTGAAAATGCGCTCTCCTAACAACGAGGGGATCTGAAACGTCCTCTCTTAATAGCAATAGCAATAGCAAACTTTGTCAATTTGTAACAGCGGCCAGCCACTAGAGCAGCCACTTAGTTTTATTTTCAAGCAAATTTTCTCAATTTGTAATAACGGTCAGCCACTAGAGCAGCCGCTTAGTTTTATTTTCCAGCAAATATAGTACGAACTTTTGCAAAGCTATTGTACAACTCTACGGATGCATACAATGAGTTGAGTGCCAAACTTGTACACAAAAACGGCACCAAAAACTCGTTAAAAGCTTCCTACAAGACGGGTTCGGAGTCCATACCCATGGTTCGAAGGTACTCCAGCAATTTACAATGAAACAAGTTCAGAGTGCGCTTCGCCATTCGATCTGCTCCTACAACCTGTTAATTCATCAAAGCAAATAACGAGCTAAACACCCAACTTATACTTAGAGTGGCGTAAAACACTCGTTATAAGCTTTCTGCAACGCAAGTTCGGAATCCAGAACCACGACTCGGGACGTATGCAACATGCAATGATGCACGTTTAGAACACAACTCACCGATCGATCTGTTCCTGCAACTAGTTGAACTTCCTTGGAGACTTATACAACGAGTTGAGTGTCAAACTTATACATTTAAGCAGCACCAAACACTCATTACAAGTCTTCCCGTAAGACGGATTCGGAGTCCATACCCATGGCTCGACAAAGACTAACAATTTGCAATAACGCAAGTTCACAGTGCACTTCGCCATTCGATCTGCTCCTGCAATCCGTTAGCACCTCAACGACCGGTTCGGAGTCCATACACATGGTTCAAAAGAGACTGTCAATTTGCAAAGAAGCAAGTTCAGAGTGCGCTTTGTCATTCGATCTGCTCCTGAAACCTGTTAATACTTAAACTAACAAGTTCGGAATCCATACCCATGGTTCAGAGTTACTCTCGCAACCTATAATAACACATGTTCAGAGTTCAACTTGTCATTCAATTTGTCCCTGCAACTAGTTAAATTACCTCAACAACATATTAAAAGGTCCAAAATCATGGATCGGAGTTACTCTAGCAACACTTGTAAAAAGCAGCACTTGGAGTTCAACTCTCCATTCGATGTGACTCTCATAATCTGTCAAAGGCCCCATACAGCAAGTTTGGAAAACAACTCTCCTATAGAGTTGTCCCTACAACTAGCTGGGTTCAAGACGGAGTAATGCTAAACTCCGTCATACACCGTCAACAGCTCTTTAAGCTATACACAACAGACTTGAGGCCCTGTTATATAGCGACAAAGAACCCGTCGATGACACATCAACCATGACAACAAGGATCAAGCATATGAAAGGAATCCTTCAAATCACAGAACTACCGCAAACTCATATGTTCAGATCCAGTGGCACTACAGACATCTACATATACAGAACGGTCAGTCCAGAGTCCAACTCTCTCCAAGAGCAACTCATACAACTAGCCAACCCACAAGACGATGTATCACAGGACAAGACACCAGCATGTAGAAGACTTCTTATTCCACAAACTACAAGTCCCACTACAACAGCAAAGTTACAATGACTCCACATTTCACGTCTAGGAATCGCTACCAAAAATCCTGCAAACACTGTACAACAAACTGTCATGTAAGCTGTTCTTCCAACTATAAACACTGGAGAGATGCTCTACCTAAGAGAAACAAATCTCCTCGCCGGCCTCCTACCAGCTAACAGCTCCATAGGGCCGCCCCAACTCTTGATGATGATATTCAAGACAAGCCTTCCTTAGACGAGCAAACTCCAGGTTTATCCGACCACCTTCACTTGGGCAAGCTCCAACTCCGTCTCGCTTGAAGCGTCGTGCAAACGAGAGAGTTCCAACTCCGTCAAGCACAGCGTATCACGAAAGGAGGCCAAGCTCAGTGTCTCGGAGTACCTCATTCGATGCACGCAACTACTTGTCAGTAAAGAGAATAATGGAATTTTCTCAACGCTAAATAAACACAAGTGACTTTACTTCCACACTAAGAAGATTTAGAATACCCACAACTCATTCGCTTTAAAAAAGAGTTCGGCGCTCCGCACGCCACTTGAGTTCCTCCGGCCAACCACTCGTCAACATCGAGCAACGGGTTCAACGCTCCGCTCACTACGTGAGTTTTATCAAGAGCTCGTTGGCTCCAAACAACGAGTTCAATGCCTTGGTCCCTCGTTTGAGTTCCACCAAATAGCTCGTTGGCTCCCAAACAACAAGTTCAACGCTTTGCTCTCCGCACGAGCTCCGTCTACAACTCGTTGGTCCCAAACAACGAGTTCAGTGCCTTACTCTTCGCTCAGGCTTCTTCTACAACTCGTTGGTCCCAAACAATGAGTTCAACGCTCTGCTTGCCGCATGAGCTTTGCCTACGCTTGTTGGCTCCGAACAACGAGCTCAACGCCATGCTTTTCGCATGAACTCCGTCTCAACGGGTGTCTACGCTGATTACACAACTACTTGCTGGCTCTATACAACAAGTTCGACGCCTTGGTCTTCGTCCAAGCACCGTCAACAACTTGTTGGCACTAAGCAACGAGTTCAACGCTCTGCTCACCGCATGAGCTCTGACACGCTTGTTGGCTTCGAACGAGTTCAACGCTCTACTCTCTGCATGAGCTCCGTCTACAACTCCTTGGTCCCAAACAACTAGTACGACGCCTTGCTCTACATTCAGGCTTCCCCAAATAGCTCGTTAACTCCAAATGACGAGTTCTATGCTCTGATTGCCACTTGAGCACAGTCAACTACTCGTTGGCCCTACACAACGAGTTCGACGCCTAGGTCTCCGATCAAGTTCTCCCAAACATGCTCGTTGGCTCCCCTCAATGAGTCCAACGCCTTGGTCCTCGCTCAAGCTTCACTCAACAACTTGTTGGGAACAAACGAGTTCAACGCTCTGCCCTGCACACGAGCTCCATCAACAACTCGTTGACTCCAAACAATAAGTTCAACGCCTTGATCTTCGCCCAAGCACCGTCAACAACTCATTGGCACCAAACAACGGGTTCAATGTTCTGCTAACCACTTGAGCTCCACCAATCACTCAAGCAACGAGTTTAGCGCTCTGCCCTCCGCATGAGCTCCATCAATGACTCGTTGGGGCCAAACAACAAGTTCAAGCTCATATTCATCTCATAGCTCTCCCTACAAACTCGCCCGGATCAAACGGCAGTTTCTACATCAGCTCCGCCACAAGTTGCCCCTCCAAACTCGTCGGGATCAAACGACAATTTCTATATCAGCTCCATCACGGAGTTTCCTCTATAAACTCGCCAAAGTCAAACGGCAGTTTCTACATTAGCTCTATCTCAGGGTTGTCTCTAAACTCGTCAGAGTCAAATGGCAGTTTCTAGACCAACTCAATCAAAGAGTTGTCTCTGCACGCTTGCTGGATGCAAATAGCAGGTGCAACATCCAACTCTGTCATAGTCCTCTCCAAACTCGTCGAGATCAAACGGCAGTTTCTACATCAGCTCTATCTCAGAGTTGTCTCTAAACTCACCGGAGTCAAAACGGCAGTTTCTGGACCAACTCAATCAAAGAGTTGTCTCTACATGCTTGCTGGGTGCAAACAGCAGGTGCAACATCCAACTCTATCATAGAGTCATTGATGAGGACATCAATTTCATTTAGTTTAGGATTTTATTTCAGTACCATATTTGTTTTTAGCAATTATAGCCGTATGAAATCTTTTTTTTTTTATGTATTTGAGATTCTGAGAATATTTTGAGATTTGTATCAAGATGTATTTTGAGCCTATTTATAGGCCTTGAGATTAATGAGAAAATATGTCATTCTTGATTTAAAAAACTGTGTTGAGTTTTTGCTCGTTCTCTCTCTTTGTATGATACAAGTGAGATCCAAATTATTAAGGTTTGTGATAAATCCTAATACAATTTTAGGGTTAGTGATTAACTCTAAAATCTACCTCCAAATTAAAAATCCCTCAAATAAAATCAAACCAAACCCTAACCCCTTCTCTCTCCTTCGTTTCTTCTTCCCCATCGACTACCGCCGCCACCTCTCTTGGTTGCTGCCATTGCTCTTGGCTGTTGCTTTTGCTATTGTTGCTGATCGTTGTGCTCTTCGTGTTCAACCCGAGATCTACGCAGAGTTCTTCGAACCCACGGTATACTCTTTCCAATTCTCAAATATATGTTCTACTACTTCATCATCTCTATTATATTATTCAATTTAACTGTCGACCACAAATATTGAGATCGAGCGTTCCACCTGCTTAATTAGAGTACAAATCAATATTGAATCTTTTACTTGCAAAGAACACTTAGAGATTTAATTATTGATTGTTAGAACTGAATTATTAATTGGGTTTGTGAAACTTAATTCAATTCTTGAAAATCCATCAAACCGATTAATTGTTTAAAATTTCAACTTTGATCCGCATTACATGTTAGTAAAATTAATCCTTTAAGATTCTTGAAAATTCTCTATTTAGGGTTAGTTTTACATCAGTCATCTCCAAGCTCGCCTGGATCAAACGGCAGTTTCTACATCAACTCTATCTCAGAGTTCTCCCTCTAAATTCGCTGGAGTCAAACGGCAGTTTTTTGACCAACTCAATCAAAGAGTTGTCTCTACACGCTTGTTGGGTGCAAACAAGCAGGTGCAACATCCAACTCTGTCCTAGAGTCCTCTCTAAGTTTGTTGGGAACAAATAACAAGTCCAACACACAACACCATCATGGAGTTTCCTCTATAAACTCGCCGAGGTCAAACAGCAGTTTGTACACCAACTCTATCTCAAAGTTGTCTCCAAACTTGCCAGGATCAAATGGCAGTTTCTACATCAGCTCCATCCCAGAGTTGTCTCTAAACTCGCCGGGATCAAACGGCGGTTTCCACATCAGCTCTATCTCAGAGTTGTCCCTAAATTCGCCGGAGTCAAACGGCAGTTTCTGGACCAACTCAATCAAGAGTTGTCTCTACACGCTTGTTGGGCGCAAACAACAGGTGCAATGTCCAACTCCGTCACAGAGTCTACTCTCCAAACTTGCTGGGAACAAACGGCAAGCTCAACATTCAACTCCGTCACAGAGTTCTCTACATGCTTGCCGGACGCAAACGGCGAACTCAAAACATTCAACTCTGTCCCGGATATGCCACAACTTGTTGGGATCAAACAACAAGTCTGTAACAGCTCACAGGGCAGCTATGTGTACAAGATCCACCAATCGAGGGTTACGAAGTAAAAAGCCAGGTATACACATATGATTAACTATATATATATATATATATATGTGTGTGTGTGTGTGTGTGTGTGTGTGTGTGTGTGTGTGTGTGTGTGTGTGTTGTTGCATATACACAACAAAATACATATAAAAAAAATATATGCAAACCCAACTCCAAAGTACTTCAAAAACCCCCAAAGTAAGCTTACGGGTTAGATCGGTAAGAGATGAAGCTTCGGGTCGGGTTCGGGTTCGTTTTCAAACCCAAAACCACTCACAAAAATCCAAACAAATCCAAGTGGCAGCATAACGGGTTGCAGATCCAAACCCGATACACCAAACCCGCTCCACTTCTTCTCCCTGTTCTCCTTCCTCTTCGAAATTCTCCCGCCAAAACTTATTCCCCTGTTTCGTCGTCAAAAACCTAAGGAGCAGAGCTCGACCAAGAGCCCCTCTCCTCCTCACTCCAACTCCGACTACGAGCCCTCGCCTCGCCAATTGCCTCACGCCTCTGTTCCACCGCCGAGCTCCCTCAGTCGAAGCTCCACCTCCGAGCTACAACGCTTTTCGTCGAAACCCAAAAAATTCTAAGTCCTATAGCTCGGCAAGAACGATTCCCTATAGCTCGGCGAAGCATCGAAGTCTCCATAGCTCGGCCACGACGAGCTATCGCCATAGCTCAGCGAAAAGAGCTCCATAGCTCGGCGAGAGCTTCGACAACCCATAGCTCGGCGAAGCAGTGGTAGCTCGGCAAGAGCTTGAACTCCATAGCTCGGCGAGAGCCACTACACCGCAGTAGCTCGACGAAGCTTTGACAGGTCGACAAAGAAGCCTCGTCATGACTCAATCACCATGGCTCGACGAAACCGAAGCTCAATGGCCATAGCTCGGCGAGAACTCGAGCTCTGTAGCTCGGCGAAACCCAAAAACGGCTATAGCTCAGCTAGGTGGCTATCCCCATAGCTCGGCGAACTCGTAGCTCGGCGAGAGCGTCGACAATCTCCGTAGCTCGGCGAAGTGCTCAAAGGTCGTAGGTCGGCGAGGGCTCAAGCTCCGTAGCTCGGCGAAACTCAAACGACCAAAACTCGGTGGAGCGCTCTCATAGCTCGATGGGGAAGTCACAGCTCGCCAAAAGAACCTTCATAGCTCGGCCATAGCGAGCTATTGCCATAGCTCGGCCAGTGGTCAAGCTTCAAAGCTTGGAGGCGATACCCGAGCTCGATAGTTCGACGGAGCTCCGAGTCCCTACAGCTCGACCAAGGGAAGCGAGCTCAACACTCCCAGAGGTCGACAAGGGTGTGGCAGCTCGGCGGGTCCCCAAGAATTGATAGCGTGGGCGATAGCTTGACAAGTTGGTTCGCCGAGCTGAGGAGCGCGGGCTTGAAGACGACTAGCGGCCATCGGATCCCCACGAAATCAGTGATGGCCCATGATCAACGCTCGAGGATTTTTGGCCCCTGATCAGCCTTCTCCACCGTTGGATCCTCCTCAGTGCGCGAGCTGGCCATGATCTATGTCTCAGATCGCTTTACACAATGAGTCAAGATCTGATAAATCAGAAAATCAATTAAAAATCATTTAAAAATCGAAAAAACAAATAAAATTTCATAAATAATTATTTTAATTCGGAAAAATAATTAAAATTTTCCGAAAAAATAATTAAAATTGGATTTATTAATTATAAAATTCGAAAAAGTGATTTTGAAATAGGAAAAATTCCAGAAAACTCAGAGAAATCCAAAGAACTATGGAAAAATTTCAAAAATTTCCAGAAAATTCGGAGAAATCCGAAGAATTGGAAAAATTTCGGAAAATTCCAGAAAATTCGGAAAAACCCGAAGAAATATGGAAAAATCCAGAAAAATATTTGCTGCCATCAGAAGCCACAGATCAGTTCCAGGTATCTCCGAACACTCTGGCTGCTAAGATTATATGTCAGATTCTAAAAATAAGACGTACTACATCCCGAAAGCCAAGAAAATTGCCTTCTGAGAGTGGAGGGTTTATGATGATGGTAAAAATCGCAGCAGATCAGAGCCGTACGATCCCTGCACGGATCTCAAAGCATCTACAGGTGGATTAGCCATCACAGACCTATTTTACAGACCTGGGCCTACTCCGAGACATGGGTTTCTTTCAAGCCCATAAAAAGTGACAGACTAGGCCCACTAGGAGAGACATCCAGCCCATGCAGGCTATGAGTCAATTCTCTTATCCCCTAACAAGGATATCTTATCTCTCAAGGGAGAGAGACATAAAAGATCCAACGGACACGAATAGATCTCTTGAAATGTCTCTCAAGCCTATAAATACCCATCCCCCTCTTCAGTCACAAGGTAATAAACATTTTGACAGTTTTCACTCTCATACTCTCTCTGGTGCTGACTTGAGCATTGGAGGGTCTGTCGTCGGGGGCTACCCCCGGTGTTTCAGGATTTTTGCAGGTCCATCGGCCGCATCAGCAACCGTCGGATTCAGATCACAGGAGGTCAATCAACAATCCAGATTCAATCTCAGGAGCTCTAACCTCTTTTAACGGCCAAGACCACAGGTTTGACTTATAGTAGTTTTCTTCAATTATTAACTCACTATCTGTTTGCTCCCACACCGAAATAAGCAGCAACACCTCATGCATATGACAGTTGAAAAGAAAATCATGGCAGGTTTCATGTATTCATGGCCTGAGATCCCATATTGTCAGAGAAAACCATGGCAGGAATCTTCATTCACATTAAATTGATATAAGCTGGTAGGCTGTACTTATTTCAATGAATTTGGACCTATCAAACTTCATTTAGTTGTGCAGACAACAAGCAGAGTGCAGTATAGATAGTTAATTTCATACAGTCGCAATTGCAAGAAAAATGTTTATTCTTATAGGTGTAATTCTAGAGAACAGAGAAAGTGATCATGTGATCTATGTGATAGGAGAAGAGTGAAAAAACCCACGGCGTCATTTTCTTTTTCCAAATTATTGCAGTTGAATATGCATCGATTTTGCTACAGCTCCTACTGGAGCCAACCAGTCAACCAGGCAAAACAAATTGCTTTGCAGTCAGATGGAGATGCATGCAACCCCAAAACAAAGACCCACTGGTGAACAGGAAAGATGCATTTGTTGAGGAACCATTTCCACCAATGGGAGATCAATAAAGGCAACTCCTTAGATGTGCAATAGAACGAGCAGAGACAAACTAGTGAATAGTGACTAAGGTTTCTCGAACATCGATCATAGTGGAGAAATATAAAAAGTAAATAAAGATATCTAACATGGGGAAGGCAACCCGGAGGAAATCCACTATTTCAAGGAGAAGAGTACAACAATGGAGAACAATAGTTCCTGCAAGTCAAGACTAACCTATCTCTCCCCTCTAAGCCACAAAATGGTTTCTCTGTTTACCAAAATTCTTAAATCTCAAGAGCAAACAAATACATTTCCATAACCCAAGAAACGTCCAGCCACCTCTACATATATCCCCCTTGAAAACCCAGTGCATATCAGATCGGAATATCGAACAAATACAAGCTCAAACCAATCTGACTCTTAGTCAGACTAAGAATTTACAGAGACGCCGAGAGCAAAACTAGGCTTCCTGGAGTGATGCAGTTGACTATGTCATCAACTGGGCATTTCACTGATCTATCCTCTCGAAACAGGTCGAGTGTGAAGGCAAAATTACTTCATTTCAGATTTACTGATAGAATCAAAACATTGGGAGTTTCCCCAAAGTAAAACCTTGCATCTTTTCACAAAATAAATAATCGTGTAGTGAGAAGTGTCAATCTTGCTTCATTTCATCAAAAATTATGCTAGGATAAAGCTATTGATTATATCATTTGAAAGAAACAAATAACAAAAAACAAACCCAATCCTTCCTCCAACCCTGGTCCAGACTCTGGAAAATATATAATCATCCTCCCTGTCTCATTTCCCAGGATCAGAAGTCTCAAGAGGATTATGCGATGGAAACTAACTTTTTTACTCTTCAAGCACATGGCTGGCCCCTCTTAGAAACAAACAATTTCAGTGAAATTTTTCCCAAAAAATAGGAAGAAACCCTTGGCATTTTCATTTTTTTTTTCTCACTTTATCCATCTCTCTGCCACATCTAATTCTCTTTGGCTTCTTCATAGAAATACATAATTGGGTATTCTCTTCCCAACTTGCTACTTGTTGGGGGAATTTCTAGATGAGAATTTATTAAATATAATAAATACTATGAAATCATTCAATAACTATATTTTAGGAAGTTTGTCTTCATGTCATTGGTCTTGTATATCAACCACGTTAATGAGGTAAGACATGTCACAACTGGCTATATCCATGTTTAATTATACTAATTCATTGGAGTAAGTGACATAACGTAAAATTTGTTAAGGTAACAAGATAGGGTTTTGCCACCCAACTTAAAAAAATAACATTAACAGTGGTAATTGAATATCTAGGGTATTGGACCAGTTATGCTATTCAAAGACGAAAATAGAATTTTGTAAAGTACCTTATGATGTGCAACATCTGCTGGCACATCTATGTTTAAAAATGATCCTTCAGGGAAAGTATTATTCTTGAGCTCCGTTAAAACTGCATGTATAATTGGAATGCAGACCTCTGCAGCTAGTTTAAGATCCTCAAGATTGCTTTTACCTCTGATCCTGTTTGTCCATAATACAAATAACAACGCAATAAATACAAACTCAAACAACAGCCACCAATTCCCAAGAAAAACTCAAACAGAACGATCTACATGATAAACAAACTTCTAAGAACGATTACCATTATTCTTGCAGTATTTTCTAGCCCTAGTAAGTTCCACTCGCAATACGAATTTGTTGACAAACAATCAGAATTTATATGCTGCATTGAGCAGTTAATCAGGGGCATGATTGAAGCAAAAATTGACTGTCAATTATAGTAATGTGGTCACTGAAAATTTTTAATTTGATTTCAAGACTTTAAACCAATTGTTTCTTTTTTAGAAAATTATTTTTCTGAAAACAGTTATATAGGTACTTAATTACAGCTCTAACCGGCCGGGTAAAAGATATAGTTATAGCACCCCAGCTACTGTCAACAATCCAAATGGAGAGAAGGTCAAGGCTAGAAAGCATTCTAAGAGAGATCTAGGAACACTGAACCTTCCCTTTACTGAAGCCTTTAGCAAGATAAACATTACTAATTTTGGGTGTCCTTTTAATTAAGAGTGGATTTTTTGGAGATAGGTGCAATCTACACCTTTCCTTTTACTTTTTATCATTTCATGTAAGTATAAAAAAGTGAATCAGTCGAGGGAAATCAAACATGATGGAGCTCTAATACCAAACTGTAACCCTGTTTTCGTCTATACAAAATATTTCCTGTATTCATGTATTTGAATTTTCTATAAATTCTCCTATTCTTTGAACCCAATTGTATACTGATATTCAATTCTTATTTAAATCCTCCTTAATCTTCTTTTGTATTTGTAGCTATTTTCATATGATTATAGATTTTAACCCGAATTATATTCCATTCTATAATCTTGATTCTTCTTTTTTCTTGATTATGTATTTTAACACAAATTTTATTGCATTCTAAAATTTTATTTTTCTTATTCGGTCAATTACTTATATTCTGGCCCAAACCAAGTCCAATTTTATTATTTGACTATTGATAAAGTGTGAGAGCATAAACTCTATTTTTATAATCCATTTTATATATATATTATCTGATCATTATTTGAAACTCAAATAAACCTTGTTCTCTTAAACTCAATTGCATCCATCGGTTCACTGAATTATTTTTAGAACCCATAAATTATATTTTAGTAGTAATCGATTATTTAACTAATATTTATTATTGATTATTTTTGTAATGCCCAAAACTTCATTCCGTTATTATTGATCTTTTATTGGTTTAGACCCAATTTTATAAACCATATAATCCTAAACCCAAACCCGTTAACCCAATATCCCATTCTTATTTAATTATTTATATTAAACCCAAGCCCATTTCTTGTTGGATCCTAACCCAAACCCGCAAACCGTTAACCCTAACCCAAACCCACATCTTAATCCCCTATATATATACTAATTATCTTTAAACCCTAATTATATTAACCTAATCTAATCTCTCTCCACATACAGCCGCTAATCCCTCTCCTTTTCTTCTGCCGTCGACCATCCCCGAGCGCTCCTGCCCGCATCCCGCACCTCCAACCACCGTCGTTGCCTCGCCACCCCCCGTCTCCACCTCCATCTCGCCCGTCGCTCGCACCCAGCCTCCTCGCGAGCGCTTCCACCCCTGCCATTGCCGCAACCACCGACCACCTTCCCCCCGTCGTCGTTGCAGCCACCCCGTCAAGCCCCTCGTCGACGCTTGCTTCCATCACCTCGCGCGCCACCACCGTCTCCCTTTATCCTCCTTGCCTCTTGCCGCTGCCTCCCGCCGCTTCCGCAATGCAATTGACCGCCGCTACTACCCATCGCCGCCACTCGCCGCTCGCCGCCATTGCACCTCTCTGTAATCCGAAGCCCCTCCTCGACGTTGCACCCCCTTCCTCGTCGACCGCAGGCTCCTCACCTATCTCCTCGACCTCCACCGCGACTGTGCTCCACCCCTGCAGTCCACTTCCTTCGTCGTCGCCTGCTCCACCTCCACACCCTCGCAGCCACCGATGCCCCTTGCCCTTGTTGTCCCGTACCCGTTGCTGCACTTCACCGTGTTCGCTACCGCCGTCATTGCTACGTGTTGCCGTTGTCCCTCGCTATTGCTGCTGTTGCTGTTGCTGTTGTCGTGCCGTCGCCGTTGCCGTGTGTTGCCATCGGGACTCTCATTCCCGTTATTCTTTCATATTCAGAATCATCTATAAGGCAAGTTTCTCTCGGACCAACTATTTGTTCTAGTTCAAGAATTTCTTTTGATCTCCGCAAGTAGTTCCCATTTCAATTATCATATTTTATTTACTTGATACCTCTCAAAGAAACTATTATGGATTAATCAGCGAAACCAAGTAGTAGTCATTTTTTTGTGTCATTCCAATGATTCAAACTTAAGCCTGTTATACATTGTCATATGCATACATTACACGAATACATAGATTAGAAACATGATTATATAGAAGAATGATGATTGAATGCTTTTCGATTGGATGTGATGTTCATGTTATGTTAATAATAATTTGTTTCATTAACAGTATAATTCCACCCTTATGACTGAGTATAATTTCCTATTAATTAATTTTCATAAAGTTCTATGCATGTGTATACCGTTTGTTGCTAATTAATAATAATCAACTTGCTGGCCTGCTATTTATTGCATGTTGTTTTGAGTTTTTGACCCAATTTCTGTTATAATTAAGTAGAACTTTGTAAACAACATTTGTAGCCCTTTGAATCTATTTCCCGGAACTTTTTGCGAATCCAAATTCTGACTTTTAAACTGCAAGTTATCATATTTTTAGTACTGCTAGGCTTTCAATTTCCAGATTGCTGTCCAGAGACAGACCGACATGATTTCTAATTAAAATAAGATGTTAACAGTAGAATTAAACTTGACATTAACTAGGTTATTACTAGACATGATTAGGAGCCACTTTGATATTTTTGTAAGATTATTTGATAATTTTTCAAACCCGTTATATATATGAGAACATGACCCTAGGTTGCTACCAGAGCACTAGTTCAGTAAAGAACCAGATTTTTGACCTAACTGCAGTTAATATTAATTAAAACTTATTAAAGAAGAGTTGTAGTCATGTGTGTCTGAAATCCAGATCATCTGACGGTTTTGCAATCCGACTTACAGATTGCAAGATATTCAGATTTTCGTACTGTGACGTCCAAATTCTAGAATACAGTCTGAAAATACATTACCATGTTTAACTAATTGAACAGTAGATTAAATTAAGAATTAAAATCTGGGATTAATCGTGTTGATATTTAACACTATTAGGAACCAAATTATGATTTTTATGAGATTTTTAAATGATTTTACAAACAACTTTTATATATAAGACTTTGACCCTAACATGCTGCCTGAACATGAAACCAGTAAAGAATGAACTTATATACCTAACTACTGTAGTTATAATATGTCGTGTGAATATGTGTTGGAACCAGCAGGGAGTCTAGTTTCCAGAATCCCTGACGGAACCTAATTTACTTTCTTGTAGCAACGGGAACATTAGTTTTTGTACAGTAATGTCTTACTGTCCAGAATGTGTATTTTGTGTTTTTTAGTATATCTATGTTTGATTTTGCATCTAGTGAATAGAATTAATCATACCATACATTGCACAGCCTTGCCATCCTTTTGACATCGCCTCGACACTTCTATACTCATTGCATATCCACATTTGAGTGTAATAAAATAATAATAAGCCTGGATAATAAAGGTCGACTTGGTAGTGAACAATCGGAGATTGTTCTCGGGGAAGGGTCCCTTACGATTGATTATTGTTATTGATTGTGGATTATTGATTGTAGATTCTCGATTGTTAGTTATTGATTATTGTGCCGAGTACACGATCTATAGAATTCACCACTATAGTCTAAACGATCACTGTTTGTATGCACTGAACCTGTGGTATGGGACGCAGAATTACGTGCATTAGATAGGATAATAAAAGACTAATAGACTTAGATTGACACTTGCATTCTTGATCATGATTATTGTTATTGGCCTTGAATCATTGATTGCAGTCATTGATTATTGAATCGTTAATTCTAGACCTTGAGTTTTAATATCATCCCTTGTTATTGATCTTGACTTTGATCAAGTTCATTATTTCTTAATATACCATATTTTCTTGCTTCTTTGCTTCTACTACTTGATGTCCGTAACTTGCTCTAACAGACAATTTTTCCCCATCTCTAGTTGATAAGTTTGCAGGTACAGGAGATGGTTTGACTGAAGGACTTGGTTAGCAAATTTTCTAGAAAATGGAGCTAAATCATTAGACTGCTATAATTATTTCGTTCATGTTATTTACTTTTCTGCATTGCTACTTTTGTCGTACTTTGTATCCCGGGCTTATATGACCCGAAGTTTATTTCTCTTCTTCGAGATGTTGGATATTAA
Organism: Hemerocallis citrina; assembly: GCA_017893485.1. Taxonomy (NCBI): domain Eukaryota; kingdom Viridiplantae; phylum Streptophyta; class Magnoliopsida; order Asparagales; family Asphodelaceae; genus Hemerocallis; species Hemerocallis citrina. The sequence goes on from CM030360.1 coordinate 198,607,635, forward strand.
TTTATGAATTTATTTTATTGATCTTTGGAGTTTACTCATTGTTTATGTGGTTATTTATTCTTGCATGGTGTGATCTTTTGCATATTGTTGAGTTAATCTGTTACAGCGATGGATGATGTATACATTATTCGCTGGGCCTTTGTTACGTACTCGTATTCCCATATTTTGGGAAGCGGGGCGTGACGCAAACAGATTAAAGTCTCTAGATGGGTCATCTAAATTTCTAGCAAAAAGAATGGTTCAAGAGGAAGGTAAAAGAAATAAGCATACTGAAGAAGCAGACAAATTTTCTTATGCAATTGCTGATAGCTAAAATTGATCATCATGAGCAACAAAACCATAGTTCTAAATTTTTAGTGTTGGCCAAATAAGCCCTTCTTTTTCGATCTACAGTGATAGTTACAACTTAGGTCTTTGTTTTTGTTTGCTTGAGTTTTAGCTTAAGTTTTGTTTCTTAGTTCCAGCTTGGGTCTATTGTTTCCTTTGGAAGTAGGGTGATGATGAGGACATCGGTTCGAGATGATTCAGGCGTTTTTATCAGCGCAGACATCGTCTAGGATGAGCTGTTCTATTAGCCTAGTATTTCTATTTCAGTATTCATATTTGTTTCTGGCAATTTAGCCATACGTAATAGTTTTGCAATTTGCACATTTTATTTTCAGCATTGAAATATTTTGAAGATTTGTATTGAGATTTATTTTGAGCCTATATATATAGGCCGCTAGATTAATGAAATAATAATGCTTTGATTGACTAAAAAAATTATTGTTATTGAGTTTTGCTCTTCATCCATCTTTTTGTGTGAGACATTGAGATAAAATTTTAGGATTTGTGATAAACTCTAAAACTACACCAAAATTCAATACAAATCCTAAACCCTATCCCCCAATTTTCACAACTGCCATCTCCCTTTTCTCCTGTTTCTTCTCCTTCTCATCCCGAAACCCTTACTTTCCCCTCACCCCGCTCGCGCCCCCGTCCCGGCCTCACCTCGCTGTCGCATCGACCCTGCATCCCCATCCACCTACAGCTCTGACAGCCTCCCCGTTCCTCTTGCCCCTCTTCTCGAAGCCCCACAGCCACCACCAACCCTCAACCTTCTCGACGACATTGCGGCCATCTCCGGACACCCCTGCAGCCGCACCACTTCACCCCTCGCAACATCCCCAACTACAAGCGACGACCACCCGCAACACCACACCGCTCCTGACATCCTCCATACTCCCAACCCCCAATTTCAACTCCCATCTAAAACCTTAAATCCACTTCAAAATCCCTAACCCTAAATCCCCAAATTCAATTCAAATCCTAATTCCCAAATCTCCAATTCAAATCATAATCCCAATCTTCATATCAAGAGAATCATTTGCAGAGTACAGTGTTATTGATGGCGTCAAATGGCTTTTGTTTCTTCTCCATCAGTGGCCCGACATTTCTTCGAACCCCGGTAATTTCTTTCCACTCTTCAATTATTTGTGATACTGCCAATCATCTCTAGAATATTATTTGCATTTACTGTCGTCCACAAATATTGAGTGTGTGTAATTCTACTTGCTAATTAGAGTACGAATCATTATTGAATATTTTACTTGGTAAGAATGTTTAGATATAATTATTGATTGTTAGATTGGAATTATTAATTGGGCTTATTAAACTTATTTTAATTCTTGAAAATCCATCAAACCAATTAGTAGTTTTAATTTCTAACTTAATCGGCATTACGTGTTGGTAAACTTAATCTTTAATATTCTTGGAAATTCTCAGTCTAGGGTTAAGTTTACATCAGGTGATGTTGGAAATGTTTGGTATGAAGAAGGTTGTGTACAGTTTGTATTGGTTTTCATTGGTAACAAGCTGAAGCTTAGTGAAACTTCAACTTGAGGAGTATTGGAATATGTCAGTAGTATCTTTGATTTAGGGATCTTATTTATGTGGAAATTTATATTTCCTGTATGGTTAGATATATTTTAAATGTGGATTGATTTGTATTCCATGTATGGGATGATAGAGGGGTTTCTTTATGCCCAAGTTTTGTAAGTCCATAAGATTTCTTTCGTAATAATAACAATATTATATTTCTCTAAATATTTACAAAAATATAACATTTTTAGACATGCACAGCTCTTCAAGAGAGGTCAAACCCCTCCCTAAGGTGGGAGACCTTTCCATGGTGGGGACATCCCATGAACGATCTGAACTGTTCATCTTGTTCTAAATACTTAACATAGTCTAATCATGTGAGGTCAAGTAATTTGAATTCTGTTTGCCCTTTCATCAAATCATTATAAAAAATAAAGATGTTGCAACCGTGTAATTTGTAACTTCTTAGTTGCATGGGCACACGCATTTCAAAAGACTCAATTCCGCATTCTTCGACTAGTTTAAGCATTTCTAACAAAATGAACGGTTCGGATCGGTCATAGAATGTCTCCAGGATTAAGAAGAGCTTTGGGCTCTACCATCTTATCGAGAGCTCCGACCTCTCTTAAAGTTTTCCCATATGTATATATATATATATATAAACTTTTTAACTTTTTCCTGATGCCACAATCCATATTTTAACTTCCATCTAAATACTACTAGTCTATTACTCATTCTATATCTCAATCAATACAGAGACTAATCAATTTATTTTTTTGCAAATAAATGCCTCTAAACATTGAAAATTACATGAACCCTTAATAATAACTAATCATTTTTTTAATGCCAAATAAAAATAAATAAAAAATCATTTTCAAACCCACTCAACTCCATGGTTATTCTTAGTCAATATTTTCGGCTACAAACACTAGTGAAGATCCATGAGATGAGTGCCTGCAGGAGTAATGACTAATGATAATGCAAAAGGCAGATATTATTATTGTGTACGGATATAAGGGTGGTTAGCTAGGAGGGATGGAGATGATGGATGTGATTCACTGATTGTGCAAAAATATGGTAATAACTAATAAATGTCTGCATTATCTCCGTTATTACTACTTCAAGCAAAAAAGAAAGTAAGAAATCCCTTTACTTGCATCTTCAAAAGACAAAACAATAAAATTTGAAAAACTTCATTATAATCAAAGACGAGAAGAAATTTCAGTTCATAAACCAGTAACAGTAGTGTATACCACAATATTGGAGGTTAAGCGAGAACTAATATTGTGCACCATATACATCTCGACGAGATAATAACTACTCTGTGAATTAACTATTTATAACTATGAATCATTATATACCATCAACCAAGTTCCCTTCCACCTTGATTTGTTTCGCCCAAGAAAACAAACATAAAAAAAAAAGGAATTAAGGATTGGCAATCTTCAAGATAAGAATTCTATATCAAATACTACAAGGAAAAAGTATAAATACTGGTAAATGGAAAGAAGGGTGTAGAATTACATCTCATTAAAAATTCATTTTACATTCTCGATGCTGAGATCATGGGAATTTAGTTACAATTCAAGAGAAATGTTGATTCAGCTAACAAAAAAAAGCAAATAACACAAAGTTTGTATTAAAAAGTATACAGCACAGATATGAGTCAGCTCTTTGGACAATGCTATGCCTGTTTTATAATCTGATCTGCTCTATAGCTCTACTAAACTCTTTCCTTGTCTAGTTAAATTTAGACATTTGTCCTTATCACTTACATAAAAGGGTTCAAGATAGTCCAACTTCTAAGTTACAAGTTGCGACAGAGTAACTCACCAGTTATGTGATAAAGCAATAGAAGGCACACCATATATGAACGCCTCTCGAGCAGCTGCTACTGTGCCTGAGTAAACACTGCACAGAAATAGTTGAAGGTGTTAATGGTAGTACAATGACAATTTAAAGTAAAACTCCTATATCACAAAGCTTTTGAACAGTGAGGACAATAATTTTCTAGTAGTCCTTGATTTTATATACTATATAATCAATAGTTGTGAAACAATTGCAGTATGGGTTGGAACATATAAAGTATAAACAAGAGAATAACAAGCTCAATCTTGATGTAGTCATTGATGTGCATGCAACATGTGAGATACTTATATGGTATGAGAGTAGATCTAATTAAGAAATGATAAATTGGTTGTAACCCCCGTTCCCGTTTATACGGATTTGTATTTTTTCTTTTCTTGTATTCTGTATTTTAAAAAATTCCATATAAATTTTCTACTCTTCTGAAGCCCAATTTTACATTCTTTTTATTCATATTTATTCTAATTTATGAAGCCCAAATATAAAGCCCAAATTTACAACCCAAACCCATATCTATTGGATCTTAACCCGTTAACCCATTATCCTACCCTACCCAAATTTAACTACCCGTATACAAATCCTCTCACATTCCCCCCCACTCTTCAACTCCCGTAACCCCATAACCCCCCCACTATCTCATTATAACTACCCATTATTATATTATTATATTATATATTTATTGTTTTATATAAACCCCCCCTTCCCCTGTTCTCTCTCCCGCACTCTCTCGCCCTCCTCTGTCTCCAAAACCAAACAGAGGAACCCAAGCCTCCTTCACCGTCATCCCACCCTTGCCCATCGCCATTGCCGCGCCGCTCGAGCCTCCCTAGACTCCACCGCGGCCTCGACAACCCACCTTCGAGTCCCCTCAGCCCTCGAGCGCCTCCCGCTCACCTTCAACAACCGCCCAGTTGTCGTTGAACCCATCTCCACCGCAATCCATTACCCATCATCTGCACCATCTCGTCCTCGCCACCGTTTTTCCCTTCGCTGCGTCGCTTCCCGACCGCAGCGCCTCGCCATCGCCTGCTCGTCTCCACCATCGTCTTCCTCCTCGCACTCCGTCGTCTTCCTCCCGCTCGAGCACCGCAAGTCCCCTGAAGTCCTCCTTCCTCTTCCCCGTCGAGCTCCACTCGACGTCATTGTCGCCAGCCCCTTTGTCTTCCTCTTGACCTTCGACTCCACCGCCTCCGAGAACCCCCGCCATTCCCGTTCCTCTGTTTCGGTGTAGAGGAACAAAGTTTCACTCGAGCTCCGATCCCTCGTCGCCAGCATCACCAGTCGTCAACCGCCCTCGCCTCGACGCCAGCCATTGCCAACTCCTCGTCGAAGTCGCAAGCCAGTCGCTTGCCGTTCACTCTCCCGCCCATTCTCTCTCTCTCTCTCTGTCGAAAGGTAGAAGGATTTTGTTTGGTCCGTTTCATCGTTTGGTGTTCTGGGCACAGTAGATCCCAATCGGTGTTTGGTGTTTGTGAAAAGATCCGATCAGCGTTTTGGTGTTTTGCTGTTTGTGTGCTTGATTGTTGTTTGTTGTTCGGGTGGAGAAGGGGTTGTTTTGCAGTGTTGGCTTTTGTTGTATTGCTGTCTCTTTGTGCACACGTCTCCGTGCACGTATCTTGCACATGCTTCGCTACCCGGGATTCTGATCCCGCTATTCTTGTATTCGGTATCATCGTCGTCGGTTAACAGGCAAGTATCCTCTTGTACAACTTGTTTGTTCTCGTACAAGCTTCCTTTGAGAAATACCACAAGTATATTCTTTGACTCTAATTCGTATTCTTCGGTCGAATTGAAATCTGTTGCTATACATAATCCGTCGATCCCGTATTCGCATATGATCGTGAATACCTTGTTGCCACATGCATTACATGAACACAATTGATACACACGTGTACTCTTAGGATTATACATGATTATGTGCATGATTGTTTTAACCGTAATAGTAGTTTAAATATGATATCTTGATATTGTTGATTAAAATTAATAAAAGTAACAAGCCGGGATATAAAGGGTAAAGATTTAGTAGTGGGCAATATAAAAGAGCACACTCAGACGGGAGCTCGTGGTTTCCCGATGCAAATTGCAAGTTATAAGTTGCAAGTTTGCAAATTACAAGTTTACATGTTTCGCGCTACAAGTTTACACTCTACATGTTTTACATTGCACGTATCTCGATACGAGATTGAATGTACATGTTTTTTCCGAGTACGTGGCCTATAGAATCTACCACTAAGTCTAAACGTTCACTTGATTGCATGTATCAAACATGTAGTATGGGACGCATGATTGCTGCACTAGTTAGGTTAATAAAAGACATGAGATTAACACGTGCACTTGCATAATCCAATTACATGTTACATGTTCTTGTTGACTTGTTTACTTACTTACTTGTTTACATGCATGCCACTTGTTTCATGATGTCTTGTTCATGATCCTGTTTACATATTGCATTTCTCCTATTACATGATTCTTGATTTCTTGCTCTTTTTCCTGCTTCTTGTTTTATTTTTATACTTGTCCCCGTAACTTGTACTACTTGCGGCCCGTGACTTGCATTAACGGGTATCTTCTTGTTTCTTCTTTTTGTAATAATATACTTGCAGGCCCAGATGGAGAGTTACCCGAAGGTGTTGCTGATCAAGTGTTTTAGTCTTGTTAATTTTCATGTTACCTTAGTTCATGTTTTATTCATGCTACTCTTTATTGTATTCCAGGCGTGTTTGACGCGTAACTACTTTGTATTTTCCAGTTGTTGATTATGTTATGGACTATGTCATGTACCTTTGTTATCCTATTGTAATTTTACATGCCTGCATGGTTTGTTGTTATCTTGTTATTGAGTTAACTGTACAGCTTATGAATGGTGTATTCGCATCATTCGCTGGGCCTCAGCCATGGACTCGTAATCCCGTATTTTGGGAAGCGGGGCGTGACATTGGTGCTTGTGAATTAGTAGAAAGCCATCAAATATTTTGACAGAAAATTTAAATTGTTATTTCTAAAAAGTTATGCTCCCTCTGACGATTTCAAATTTTCACTCTTAAATAGACCTTCCTTCGTTTTTAATGCATTGCCCAACCATATGCTAAAGCCATGCACACCGCAAGGCATAATAAATCTAACTTATTCAGTTAGTTCAATCTTGTTAATATTTATCTTAGCTGCAAAAATTAGAGATTTCACCAAAACTATATTGAGAAGGAAAAAAAAATCTCAACAAATGCACACCATTAAGAGCCATATATAAATTTTAGTCACAAGGAGTCCTATAACAAATTAAATATGGAGTTTTTAGTTGTTAAAAGCTATTTTCCACATTTCTATCAGCCATAAAATGGTTGATGCCCTTGAATATAGTGTTTTGCAGTTTAATCCTAGGTATTAAAAGACTTCCTACGATCGAACTAATTGTTTACTTTGCAGAATACAGGGAAACTCATATAAGGTGATTCCTCATATAGATTAGTTGTAAAGGCAAGATGGGATCCATTATGGATGATCGGCACTGTTCACATTGATTTACATGTCATTATATCTGTGTATAAAAAAATAAAGTTGTTTGGATGCTTCTTGATCATGTGTCAAGTTGTTACAATATGAACTATTTTTCGATAATAACAATTGGCACCATGCGATGCGTGGGTAAGATTTAAGAAGCCTCCAAACTAATTCATTTCAAGTCACGTGGCTCTTAGGACATAAAAAACATGATGAATGGTGTTGATCGTCCATAATGAGTCCCATCGTGGGTGTACAATTACTCTATATGAGGGAATTTCTCTCCTATAAGTATGAGGCTCCCTTTCCTTTATTTTTTAAATAAATAATGACTCTTTGTATATAACCACATAAAATGTTGAATAGGGAAGAACTTATATTTTTGATTTAGTAAGAGATCACTACCTCATGTTTCTCAAAATATTTATACTGATGATATTTATGCATGAGGGCTGATGGGGTGAGAACCATTCTCTAGATAAGCTTCATGAGAACTCCATGCATAGCCATCCTATGAACGATCCAAACCGTTCACATTGATTAACATGAATAAATTAGTCTAAGAATGGAAATCAAGTCATTTGAAAATTACGTGTCCATGCATCACTTCGTTACAAATAACGATATTCAGTCATACAATTTACGACACTTCAATGCATGCTTGAACGAATCCCATACAACTTCATCTCATAGATCAAAATGTACAGTTCGGATAATTCAAAAAATGTCCCAAAATAGAGTACTACTCCTATATGGTTCTCACTTGATCATCTCCCTATAGATATAAGTTTTGCCCATTCAGCCTTAATACTTAAGCCCAAGTCCAGCCCAAATCTTGCCTGGCCAAACGCAAACTCCAAGGAGGAATAGTGATAGATGGTTTGGTCTAAACCAGTTACTAATCTGGTCGTAGCAGGGTAAGGTTCAAGCCAATTGGCAGCCTCAGACAATAAAATTTATATTATAGTCTATCTTTAAAAGTTTCGCCGTGATGGCAACAAGGCGTTGATTGTTGACTGAAGATATTTTCCAAGATTACATACATCCACTTTTACAAGTTTTGTTAAAGTGAGATGATTTTCAAAAAGCAAACGATTGACAAGAAACTGACCCTATAATCTCTACATCTGTACAGCTGAACAATGACAGCAAAACTCAGAATCTCTTCCATTCATTATTAAGTACCATCTTCGAGAGTAGATCAGATTACTTTCTTTAGTTAAGAAGTTGAGGAAAATCAGGTAAGGACGTGAGCCTTGTGACAAGGAGCTCTCCAGTTCAAGCCTCAAGGCATGCATCCAACTCTCATTAAGAGAAAAAAAACAAGTACCCGTCTATATCGAGAGAAAAACATCCTATCAACCAGGGTTTATAGGATACTCTATAGACCAGTGATTCAAGAACCAGGTTTCAGTGAGAGGTGATTTGGGTTGTATCTCCTCCACATAATCTCCTCAAATTTTCAGGAGATAAAGCAGGAGGCGCTTTGGAATGCACTGCTTCAAAGGAAATTCTATAAACCATGGTTGACACTTGATAATAAACTTTTTTCCTACAATTAGGGGAGTGGCGAAGTAATGTTGACTCGTACTTAAATATCAATATATAAGATATTAGATTATCACTTATGACCTAGCACCTATTAAAACATGGAAACTTTTATGTGTTTGACACGCGTTGACACAACACTAAGTATTTCAACGTAGTTTTTAAAATTTTCCTTGTGTTGGTGTTTTGTGTCAACATCGTGACTTTATCAGCACATCCATGTCCATGCTTCTTAGATAGCACAAAATGATAGAGTCATAGAGATGAGTCAAGGACTCAAGAAAACAGTAGGTCTCTAACGAACTTCGACATTAATCTACTTCTCAGAAGAAGATAGGAGCTGTTAATATACTGGTTTAATGAACAAAGAAAAGAGATACAGTTTGTAATCAATTGAATTTCTACTACCAGAAAAGAAGCAAATTGACAAAATTATATGATGTAAAACGTAATCCTAAATACAGAATTTCCATGAATTTTAAAGAATTAATTTTACCAACATGTAATGCGGATCAAGTTAGAAATTCAAACAGTTAATCGGTTTGACAGATTTTCAAGAATTGAGTTAAGTGTATCAAGCTCAATTAACAATTCAGTTATAACAATCAATAATTATATCTCTAAGCGTTCTTAGCAAGTAAAAGATGCAATATCGATATGTACTCTAATTAGCAAGTAGAAATGCTCACTTTCAATATTTGTGGACGACAGATAAATTAAATAATATAATAGAGATGATAAGACAGTATAACACAAATATTGGAGAATTGGAAAGATCCCACTGAGATCGGATAGAAGGATCGTCGCCAAGCGGCTCGGGGGCTGTTGGTGGCGGTACAGGGCCATCGATGGAGCAGCAGGTGGCGGCGGATCGACGGTGGTGGCAATCGACGAGGTCAGTAATTGGAGGGGCGACCGACGGTGGCCTGCGGGGAGCTGACGACAGCAAAAGGGTTTTGATGGTGGTCGATTGGAGAGGATCGATGGGGGCTGATCGGTCGACGAAGGCGAGGGTGAGGGAGCTTCGATCGGGTGGCGATGGGTTCTGGGTTCTCAAGTTGGCCGAGTGGAGAAGAGGGGGTCTCGGGGTCGTAAGGAGCAGTGGAGTGGGTTGGGACTCTCGATGGGCTTCGGAGGCAATGGGGAAGACGATGACGTGGAGCACGGGGTTCGGATGTAGAGGAAGAAGGTGAGAGAGAGTTAGGTGTTAAGTAATTTGAGGATTAGGGTTTGAAATTTTTGATTTGGGGATTTGGGGATAGTTTTAGAGTTTATCACAAACCCTAAGATTTTATTGAGACTTATCACAAACCCTAATAATTGGATCTCAATTGGATCACACAAAAGAAAGATGAAGAGCAAAACTCAACACAATAATTTTTTTAATCAAGAATGGCATAACTTCTTATTAATCTCAATGCCTATATATAGGTTCAAAACAAATCTTGATACAAATCTCAAAATATTCTAAAATCACAGAAATATTCTAATGCATAAAAGAAAGATTACATATGGCTATAGTTGCCAAAAACAAATATGGTACTGAAATAAAATACTAAACTAAACAGAATTAATGTCCTCATCATTCTCTCCGGGTGGGAAAGAGCTCGACCCAGTTGAGTCAAAACCAGTGATCCTGTCATGGTGCTCCAAAATATCTAGATCTAGTTGTGGGAGCTCCTTACGATCACTACAAGTCATCCTTCTTCGGCTTATTCTTCCATCTCACTAAATATCTGTGAATACCACCATCTCTTGTAGAGATTATCTGATCATCTAAAATATTATTCAATTCTTCTGTAGGTGGGTAAATAATATCAGGTAGAGAGGTAAATGTGGGAATCTCACCATTAGGCTGCAAGATAGGCTCATCTATAAGAAAATTTCTATGGTTAAATTTTGAGCCTTCATAAAGTACTAGATCCTCAATATTGAAAGTCTTACTTATACCAAAACCTTCAGGAAGGTCAACGACATAGATATTATCATTGATTGTATGTAGAATCTTAAATGGGCCTATAGCACGTGTTGTCATTTCTAAGTGAATCGGGATATGAAGTGTGCTTACTTGGGTAAGACTTGTTGGAGTACTGAGGAGAGGAGTGCTCAAGTCTAAAGGGGTCAGGGGGGTTCATTCTAGAAGAATGATTCATCGAATCGCTGGACTTGTAATGAAAACTTGCTTTAAGGAAATTCATATCGTGGACAAGGGATAAGCTGCCGTTAATGAGTCCACGTTTCTATGAATTAGCTCGTTCCTCAATCGATTCATAATCCAGCCCAGAACCTAGAAAGAGTTTGTTCTTCACTCTCTTTACCTAAGGCATTGCACCGAATAAGAAAGTCATCAAACTTATGAACATATTCTTGAGTGAATTTGCTTCCTTTATAAAGTTGGTTTCACGAATCTAGAAATCGGGTGTGGAACAATAACTGTTCATATCTCTCAGTGAGCTTCTCTTTTATGGCTTTCCAAGTGGCTATGGGTGTCAGGCCTCGGTCTCTGCAGGCGTGTTCAAAATTGGTCCAGTGTTGTTGAGCTTTCCCAGTCAATTTCATCGTGGCAAATTTAACTTTTAGGACTTCGCTCATGTCAAACCACACCAAGTAGTGGTCCATCGTACGGATCCAATCGAGATAAGCTTGGAGTTTCATGTGACCTTCAAAATGGGAAACGTCAGTCTTAAAGTTCTTATATTGTTCGTCAGGGTCACGATCTTGACGTCGACCGTCGCGATCATTTTCTTGAGGGATCTGACGATTAGAAAGAAGCTCAGGGGCAACAGTTTGATTTAATTCCACTTTCTTAAGCCGCTGATTGATATTGGCAAGAATTGCTTGAATGGCAGCTAAGGTAGCGGAAATATCAGAGTTATCCATCTTAGTTCAGGGAGGGGCTCGCGAAAGTCTAGGGTTCCTAATTGGGTGGTTTGGGAGGGACAAAAAAGACTTCTCGGGATTTGTGATGGTTCTGCGAAGACACATTCACCAACAGTGAAAACTAGGGGTCGTGGAGATGTGTTTACTAAAATTTGGAAAAACGTGTACTAAATGCACCTAAGGTTTTATATATATATATATATATATTATACTGAAATGATCTAAAAGAAAGAAAAAAATTAAAACACTAAAATGATCCTAAATGAATGCAAAAATTATGCCTAAATGATGCAAGTACAAGGGTTTTAAGAACCTTCGCTCTCATACCAAAATGATGTAAAACATAATCCTAAATAGAGAATTTCCAAGAATTTTAAAGGATTAATTTTACCAACATGTAATGCGGATCAAGTTAGAAATTCAAACAATTAATCGGTTCGATGGATTTTCAAGAATTGAGTTAAGTGTAACAGGCCCAATTAACAATTCAGTTCTAACAATCAATAATTATATCTCGGAGCGTTCTTAGCAAGTAAAAGATGCAATATTGATATGTACTCTAATTAGCAAGTAGAAATGCTCACTCTCAATATTTGTGGACGACAAATAAATTAAATAATATAATAGAGATGATAAGGCCGTATAATACAAATATTGGAGAATTGGAAAGATCTCACCGGGATCAGATAGAACGATTGTCGCCAAGGGGCTCGGGGGCTGTTGGTGGCGATACAGGGCCATCGATGGAGCTGCAGGTGGCGGCGGATCGACAGTGGTGGCAATCGACGAGGTCAAATGATTGGAGGGGCAGCCGACGGTGGCCTGCAGGGAACTGACGACAACAAAAGGGTTTCGATGGTGGTCGATTGGAGAGGATCGATGGGGCCTGGTCGGTCGACGAGGGCGAGGGTGGGGGAGCTTCGATCGGGTGGCGATGGGTTCTGGGTTCTCAAGTTGGTCGAGTGGAGGAGAGGGGTCTCGGGGTCGTGAGGAGCGGTGGAGTAGGTTGGGACTCTTGATGGGCTTCGGAGGCAGTGGGGAAGACGATGACGTGGAGCACTGGGTTCAGGATGTAGAGGAAGAAGGAGAGAGAGAGTTAGGTGTTAAGTAATTTGAGGATTAGGGTTTGGGATTTTTGATTTGGGGATTTGGGGATAGTTTTAGAGTTTATCACAAACCCTACAATTTTATTAGAATTTATCACAAATCCTAATAATTGGATCTCAATTGTATCACACAAAAAAAGAGATGAAGAGCAAAACTCAACATAATGATTTTTTTAATCAAGAATGACATAACTTCTCATTAATCTCAAGGCCTGTATATAGGCTCAAAACAAAAATCTTGATACAAATCTCAAAATATTCTAAAATCTCAAAAATATTCTAATGCATAAAAGAAAGATTACATATGGCTAAAATTGCCAAAAACAAATATGGTACTGAAATAAAATACTAAACTAAACAGAATTAATGTCCTCATCATTATAGTTTATAAAACAAATGATCTCTTGGATCGAACTCAAAATTTCATTTAATAATAACTTTCAATGCCAACATGAATATTCAATAATAAGATCATACATATATATATATATATATATATATATATATATATATATATATATATATATGCATTAAGTGATACTGACACGTGATATCCGCAATTGCTACCAATATTGATGCCACTGATTACCTGTATAATGCAGAAGAACCAATTAGTAATTTACTAAGAACTTCAAGAAGGTCAATCTGAGAAATCAATCTAATAAAAACTGGTCCAAGTTTAATTCATAATTATTATGTTAGTAAGACCATGAAAATTCAATAAGTGATTTGGCAGCATGCACCAATACAATTTATAAACTTTAGGGACGTTTGTAAGTAACATTGCTAACTTCTCATCTGCATATGGATAAGTCAATTTATAAACAAGTGTGTTGAGAAATACCAAATCAGGAATTGTACCATCAAAGAGCACTCCAGAAATTCCTATAGAAGCGCAGTCGGCAGGAGTCCCTGTAAAGTTAGAAGGCTGTCAATCTAATTATGAAGAAGTTCAAAATTAACTCCAGTTCAAGATAAGAAAGTAGCTAGAGTAGCTGCTAAACTACAGGAGAGATCCCACTATGATTATGAAAGTGAAAGTGACTCATAACTGAACTCTGAAGGATGTCCTCGAAAATACAGGTGATGTTGATTGTTTGTTGTGTGTAGATGGGTGTGGGTGGGGAGCATCGACTAACTACAATCACTTTATAAGGTTATTACTTCTATTTGGTGGCCGTGTCGCGTTCACACGTGTCGGACACTTTTATTGAGCACATGAATCCTATATGACACTTGATATTTCAGGGTAGTTTATCAAAAGCTTCTCGTGCCAGTGTGTCATGTACTTCTTAGCCTCTAATAGATATGAGTGTGTGTGCGCGCGCGCGTGAGTAGCGTGTAATTACAATCAATCTATACGAGGTTATGCAAGTGCCCTAGTAGCCTAGTGGAAACTGGTAAGCCACTAAGCCTCTTCTCTAGTAAGCAAGAGGTCAGGGGTTTGAACCCCCGCTTGCACAATTTCCCAATTGTGGGATGTGAATGTGTGTGTGAAGGGCCATGGCCTTGTTAAAAAAGTTTAAATTAAAAAAAAAATCTATACGAGGTTATTACCTCTTACAGATATGAATTATGTGTACGAGATTATTACCTTTTATTGATATGAGTGTGTGTATAAAGTAACTCCAATCAATCTATCCTAGATTTTCTGCACATACAAATGCATGTGTTTTTATTCTAACCAATGTTAGTCAAATAGATGTTGCATTATTTCTTTCAAAGCATAATAGTCATAATCAATGAAGGCCTCATTTATTCTTCCAAAGCATGGTACTTGAACCAATTTTTGTCAAGATACGTGAATTATACTTATGCATAAAGTGACACACAACCTCCTCCCTTTATGCAGCTTTCAACAAAGATCAATGTGAAGTAAAAAGCTTGTGTGCGTGTGTAGAATCTTTGCCAGTAACCGTATCCACTTAATGCAGATTTCAACAACTGACGTTTAATGGAATTGGGCTTATACTATTAGACAATGGTTTTTTGCACATACCAATCAAAGAGAACTATAATTTCAGAACAAGATTAATGCAAACTGAAATATTTTTGGATGCAGCCAAACTTAACAGTATCAACAGTACAGCAAGGCAAACCTGAAACTGCGAAAGCTGCAGCACCTTCAATTTCAACTCGCCTGACAGAGAGAGGACTACGCCAAGTAATCCCATGACCAACACCAGACTGGTCACTGCAAATCATTTAAATAAGAATGAACAATGGCATAGTTATTTAACATGTGCTTAGCTCTCCCAATATTATGTTTGTAACATGCTACTTGAACATTAAACTAGCAAATACCAGTAACTAAAACTCCATGAAAACATGATGAAAAAGAACAGCACACAAATTCTATTTATTTGGATATTGCAGTACATGTAATACATAGACAAGTTTACGAAATTGGCAAAACTGTTACCATCCCAGATGGCCAGATGTCTCGCGTCGCACTGAACAGGAATTCATATGAATCCTGCTCTCAGATATGAAGGGTATGTATATTAACCGAAGACTCAATAAGGAAATAAACAAGAAGCAGATGCAGCACTTACAATACTAACTACTAAGCTTAGTAGTTTAAATAAATTAATCTATCAAACATATATTAAGATGATAAATATCATCTGCACAAACTAACATTTCTTGTGAATAAATGAGAATAAGGAAGCCTTGTATTTTATGTGTAATCAGTAATATGGATCATATATGGGAACAACAGTGTCTTGAGCGAAAAAAAGCTATAATAATAAAAACAGATGGCAAGACTATGTTATTTAACTAACTAAACTATATAAACAACACTATATAATCTTTTTCTCGTGGTAGAGAGCATCACTTTCACGATACAGACATGCAAAACAAGGGTATATCATTCAGTTGTGGTTCCATTTTCATGTCGTTACAGACTACCTAGTTTCTCAAGATGTTTTGCAATTTTGAAATTCTACAAATTCTTCACCTAAAATTCTATCAACTTAGCATTCCGTATGACCAACGAAGACTTCATTTACAACCTCAAATGATCTTCATGTATTTTCTAAACAGCACGGAAAACTGTATCCCAGAGCCCAAATTTACCATTTTCTCATCTAGAATGAATCAAGAATGGCTATAAGATTCACATAGCAAAATCTAAAGATTGGTATTCTTAATAAATGTACATCACTCATGAATATCTTCGGTTAACAGTGATCATCTCAAAGAATTTATTTGTGACAAGATGCCAGTTTGTCATTATTTCTCCCTAAATTTTACAACAATTTGAGTAAGTTACGAACTTAAGATCAACAAATCAGGAGCAATTAGGGTTGATGGCAAAACAAAAAGGTGAGGGGGAAAGCTACAAACGTGGCTGGAGGACAGACGAGAATACGATAGCAATTTTCTGAGACGAGGACGTGGACGAGATGGCGTAGCCCAGGGGCATCAATTCCGTCATCGTTGGTAATCAGAACCGTTTGCCACTCCTGGTCAACTCCACCCTCCATTATTTTCTCTTTATTGTTGGGTTTCAGTGGGAAATTCCTCTTGGGTTATAGTCAGAAGTGAAGACAACCTCAGTTACTATATACGCAGATCGCAGACAAATACCTATATAATAACCCATGTTGTTTTCTGACTACTTATATAGTAGTCATATCTATATAATACCTAACCTTTGCGTTTATCGAATCTTCCATAAGATAGTCATCCGAACCACTACTTTTACGATAAAACATAAAACTAAGGGCTCCCAACAGTTAGGGTGGCCCTATGTCATGGAGTCATATCATTTGTATATCATTAGCATACATAGGTATATGATGGTACCAAGATACTTACAGGTTTTACTGGACATGACAATGTAAATGATACAATTATTTATGTATGCATTGAGAATTGAGATACGAGTCATCTTTATTAATGTCTTAATGTATGGTTCAAAGATTTTTTAGAGCCTCTGGGTCTATAAAATCACTGAGAGGTCACATAACTGATCTGGTCATGCATAAATGGATTGAGTTGCCAGTTCTTTATCATTGTCTTCATATCTTCGAGAAAGATATAATTTACTAAACCTACTTTTTCTTAAAGTAAAAGGACACCTAGGTGTAATCCATATACACCTCATACACCTCTCATACACTCGTCAAGGGAGTCATCTACAAGCGGTCGTACACCCAGGTTGAGGCCGACCTTACTTTCGATGCCTCTCCACCGAAGAGGTCGTTTACACTCGCAAAGAGGAACATGAAGGAATAGGAGGCATCCACCTGGGGGCGAGATCTCTTGCACGAAAAACTCTCCATTATGGATACTATTGGCCCACTATTCTCAACGATGCCCATGCATACGTCCATCAATGCATCCCTTACCATAAGTATTCTTCCATCAAGCGGGAATTCCAAACAAACCTCAACTTTATGTCAAGCCCCATTCCTGAGGAATGGACTTGCTCAAATCATTTCCTCCTGCTGCTGGACAACAGAATTTTCTAGTGGTAGCTATCGACTACTTCACTATGTGGGTTGAAGCGGACTCACCCAAACAAAATAAACCAAACTACTTGTTTCTTATCGCAAATCAAGTACAACAGCTACATAGTAGAAACATCTAAAGATCAGTATTTTATGGTGTGCCATGTTAGGATCCAATTTAGTCCCACATCGGTTACATGGGAAGCCAGTGTTGGTAGTTATAAACTTGGGTTCTCTCTCTCTAAGCTAGCTTTTAAGGGTGAGTTTTTCCAGGTTCATAATAATTGGTATCAGAGCCAACCTCATATTCCTAATTCTCTCGGAAAGGACTACCTAGAGGCTGGATTAAAATTCCTAATAGACTGGAGCTAGGCCAATGTCGCTAGAGTGAAAGCCGCCAAAGATGGAAAGGGCTACCTAGAGGCCGGACTAAAATTACTGGTATATCCAGGCCGAGCCAGTGTCGCTAGAATGAATGCCGCTAAGGACATCGAGTTATGGAAGAATGGAGGAAAGTTCGGATCCAATTTAGTCCCACATGGGTTATACCATCACTCATCAGAATTTTTTACCAAACTATCCCACTTTTTGTAAGTATGTACGAAACTATCCCTGTTTGAAAATTTAATACCAAAATCTCCCTATCGCTAACGGGGTTAACGAGTCTAGTAGTTTCCCTAGCGTTAACCCTGTTAACGTGCTGATGAGAATACAACTTTTCCCCTTGTGTGGGAATTTGCAGAAAAACTCATCCAATATAGACTCGTTAACCCCGTTAGCGATAGTATTTAAACCACTCGCGTTAACGAGGTTAACGTTTGTAGTTGGAACAGTATGGGGCACTACCTCAAAGAGAGGTGTGGGTAAAAAATCACTAAGTATAGACACGTTAACTCAGTTAACATGTCTATTATTACCAAAGCCGTTAACTGAGTTAACAAGTGTTAGAATTTCAAGTTTCCAGAAAACTGAAAATTTCTGGAAATTGGAGATACTCACACACGTTAACTCAGTTAACGTGCCTTGTTAAAACAAGGCACGTTAATACATAAAAAATCACTAAGTATAGACTGTTTTACCAAGGCCGTTAACTGAGTTAACGTCTATACCTATCTTCACAAACAAACAGACAGGGATGTTTTGTACATAAAAAATTACTAAGTATAGACACGTTAGCTTAGTTAACGTGCCTATTATTACCACGGCCGTTAACTCAGTTAGCGACAGGGATGTTTTGATATTAAATTTTCAAACAGGGATAGTTTCGTACATACTTACAAAAAGTGGGATAGTTTGGTAAAAAATTCCATTCATCAATATCCGCTACAAATAGGGATCTACTTGAAAATTACTTGCTTTTCTTGCCGTAAATAGGGAGAACCTTAAGAATTAAGATGTCATTTTTTACATTAAAGCCCTAAATTTTACAATGATTGAAAGGTGAAAGAAACATAGAGGGAAGAATGATACAGACGTGGCGGGAGCGGAGACAAGAACACGGTAGCGATTGGCAGAGACAAGCAGGTGGACGAGGTGGCGGAGGCCAATGGAGTCGATTCCGTCGTCGTTGGTGATCAGAATCGTTTGCTGCTTCTGATCAACTCCTCCGTCCATTTTATTTTATTTTTCTTTGTTGGGTTTTAGTCGGAAGCTTCTATTTGGGGTTTAGGGGAATGGGATATGGATTTTTTACCGAACTAGGCCACTGTTTTAAATTAATTTTTAAAATAGACTACTTTCGAAACTAATTCTAATGATAGACCACTCGTACTACAGATGTATTCGATAACGAGGCCGCAATACCCTACTGTGGTCTGCGTACGTCCTATATAAATTTAGATTTTAAGACTTGGTTCAAAATTTCTCAAGTCCAAAGAAGTTCAAAGGAGATTTCATTGAGGCCGCAGTTGTGTACTACGACCTCGATAATTCTCAGGCCGCTGCTCACAACTGCGGCTTCAGATAATCGATGGGGTACAGTTCTTAAAAACCTCTATCCCCCTATTCTCCACTTCACGTCTTCTTCTCCCAAATATTCTCCAACTCCACCTACGGCAACTCCCACGAAACCAAAATCACTCTCCTCCTACTCCCTAAAATCTCTCCCAAATCCAACTCTCAACTTCACTTCATCTTCCTCTCTCCATTCCCATTCAATTTCGGGAATCCCCAAACCCTAATTTTTCAATTTTGTTCAAATTCGCCCAATTGTGACCACCCACCTTCAATCCAACAACACCCATGAAGTTCTTCCTCTCCTTCATCAGCAATCGACATCATCTTCGCCGTCACCCGAAGTTCTTGAATGTATGTCTTGGTTGGTTAGCGTGTGTTGTTTTTTGATAATTGCTATGAATTGTTAGTAAATATTATGAATTTGTAGTGAATAATATAGATATTGTATACTGTGTTTGTGAAGTTTTATGAATTGTTAGTGAATATTATGAATTTTTACAGAATATTATGAATTGTTAGTGAACTGTTGTGAATATTATGAATTGTTAGTGAATTGTTAGTGAACATTATGAATTATTAGTGATAATTGCTATGAATTGTTACTGATAATTGTGATGGTGGGAATTAATTTGAACGATGACAAGGTTGAGAGGTTCGCTGCTCGTTCTGAAGAGTTTGCTATGATGTGGTTGGTTGATCTAGGTTATCAGATTCGTCTAGTTAGTAATAATGGTTGTTTTCATTATCGTTTATCGCTGCCGTAAGAAAGATGGAAAATTTATGTGGTCTTACAAGTCAGATGAAATGCTTGCCTGCTTTGTGCCAAGCGATCTAACAACATTTTGTGGTGATGGGATATGTATGTTTATCATACTCTCCTTTCTGTTTCAGTTAGATTGTGTGGAATTGTGTGTTTTTTTGTTGCTGGTAATATATTGAATTTATATCTTCTTTTTGTTAGTTTAGTTGGTGTTTGATTGCACCTATACTTGATTAGATATGCTTAATTATAACTAGTCTGTTTGCTTTATTATAGGAGTCGATGTTTCCTTTTCTTTGATATATCTTTATTAGCAGTTTTAGCATACTATTGCCAGTGTATGCATATGATGTAATTATATGTGAAAGTTGGTCATATCTTCTCGAATGATTTGTATTCGAATTTTAAAATCATACATCTAGCTTTTATCCCGTTTTCATACCACCTAAATTTTCGTCGCCATGTATAGTGATGGATTCTCATCAGTCGCGAGAGTTAGCTTTTGTAGGTGAGAACCATTTTAGCAAACATAGCAATTATCACTAACAATGATAAAATCCCCAAAGAAAAAATAATGATAAGTTGGGAAAACTTGATATTGTTTGAAACATTACAGTTCATTGGTTAGTAATAAAAATTGAGATTGAAGTTAGCAATAGACAGTTTAAATTTTACATATCATATAATGTAACACCCCGAATTCCAAAACACACTGAATTCGAAGTTCCACAGGATCTTTACACTTCTTTCGTACAATTTTATAAGGAAATAAAAATATTTCTTACATCAGAGTTACATTACACATTTACATTATTACAGCGAAAGCAATTTTATAGTAATTACATAAAACAACAATTGAATCATTCCTTGAGCAGCATGTATACTTCAATTTGTCAAGCATCTTTACCCTACATGTAAAACAGTGGGCGTGTCAGTTCATTCAACTGACAAAATATTATACACGGTCATCCTCTCTATGCCGGAAACAGTATAACGATTCTCAATACTTAGTAAACCACAAACTTGTTCACAAACAAAGCTAAGGGACTATCCTATTGATGTCGTGTCGTGTTGTGCACTTAGTCCTTAATGCAGTTGTTATGTTATATGACACTAATGCGCACTTGTTCGGATTCTAAGTATCCCATACTACATAGGTCCAAGGGCAAGCCCTTAACCGTTCTTCATCTTATAGGGTTCAATCCCTTGCCATGACTTAATCTACTACTGTAACTACGGTAAGTATCCTAGATGTTCTATGATCTACGAGCCCATGTCCAGGCAGTCTGGAGGGGAATCTCACGCACTGACATGACGCATCAAGCAGGCAGACTATGAGCAATTCAGCCTCCGCTATGGAACGATGGCACCACCCGCAGTCACCAAACACCCTACAAGCGTTGCCACCAGGACGATAATTCCGGAGTAGTGCTCACGCCATGTCACGACACATCAAGCATGCAGTCAGTGAATCACTCTCACACCGCCAATCTGATGGCCCTCATACTCATGTTTTTCTCTTACTTTCGTCACATCACCACTATGTGTCTAAATCCTTAGCTGTTAGAATCATGAACAAAATCAATTCTCTAGAGTTAGCATTTCCACTATACCGGTCTTAACCATTTATTCAACATGACCCAAATCTTGGTCTTTTCATTTCAAATTTCATTTCAATTCATTTCTTTTCAATGCCGGTATGAGGCTTAGCTACACTCTAGTTCTCAATTTTCATTCACAATCACACAAAATTGAGTCTTTCAAACTCATAAGTTCTCTTTTCATGATTAACAATAGTTTTTCCTTTTCATGTTCATAGCATTCACATTCATAAAACCTTTCATAATTCATCAGGATATTTTATTTCATTTTCATGTAAAATTTTCATGCATAAGACAAAATAAAATCACTTTCTAACTTGTCGCTGTTGCCGCTAAATTCGGTGTGGGGGCAAACAGATGAATTTGTGAGTTCTTTGGGGAAACTGAATAGGAGAACCTGTATACCTGTTCCGTTGAACCCTGATCGTCGCTCCCGCCGTGCACCTGCAAAAAGTGCGAGACACCGGGGTTGTTCCCGGCGACGCACCCTCCGACGCTCAAGTCAGTAACCAGAATTGATTATGAAAGAGCGTTTAACTAGAGAAAGATTGATTACCTGTTAATGGAGATGGGTGGGGGGTATTTATAGGCGTCTTAGAGAACAATTTAGGAATGTAATCCGCGTAATCTGATATGGAATAATCTCCTTGTAAACAGATTGGGAAAGTAATCTGATAAGGTATATTCTGGTAATCAGATAAGGAATTTTAATCCCTAAATCCCAGTGTAAAGATTGACGTGAATCATGGCCGTTGATTTAGATCTAATCAGGGACCTTGATTGTGTCTTGCTGGATCGAGTTGGCAGCGGGTTGAAACCCGTGCCCAGCTGTGGTGGATCCGTTTGCGGGTTATTGGATCTGTGAGAAGGAGACCCAGTACCCGCTTCGGACCCGTTTGCATGTGAAATTACCGTCTCGTCCCTGAGCTGTAGGATTCGTGCCCCATTTGGACGGTCTCGATTGAACCCCTTGTTTTGACCATATCACGAGCCCCCCACTCCTAAAGACTGAGGGTGGTCAGTCTTTGAGGAGTAGTTTGACTAACTCAGTGGTCGGTGGAACTGTATCGCAGTCCGAATGGGTGATTTTTGAATCCTGGAGCACGGGGGTAGGCTAGTTCCTCCTTCTTTGATGCTCCGAAGCTGTGTCGAGTTTTTATCTATTTTTCCGGATGATTTATTTAATTTTGCGATGTGTTGGCTAATTGTTCGGGGGCTTTAACCGCGTATTCTAGGTAATAATTGCTCGTTCGGTGGCTTAGAAATATTCCCCGAATTTTTAATTATTTCCTGGAATTTTTAGCTAATTTTCCCGAATTTTTAGCGATTTTTCGCAATTTTTTAAATAAATAAACCGATTTAAATAAATAAAAACCAATTTTTAATACCTATTTATGGCGTGGCATCATCTGGGCCTTCGATCATGATGGAGCGCGAATTTCGGAACGATCAGACGCCTCCTGCTCCTCGGAGGGATTTTTTCCCAAAAACGAGGGTCGGCACCCCGTCACCCCGGCCCGGATGCGTTGCGCCGCGGTTCGAGGGGTCGGCGAGTTGGTTCGAATGGTCGGTACCTCGGTTCGGATCATCCGAGGTACGTGGCACCATCTAGACCGTCCATCTTTAGCGGGGATCCCAATAGAACGCTATCTTGTCGTTTTGTGGACGTGGCAAGATCTGGGACGTCCATCATGACGAGCGCGCTTTCCTACGAGATCCAACGGCTCCTGAGGGTCGGAAGGATTTTTTCCCAAAAACGAGGGTCGGTACCTCGGCACCGCGGCCCGGATGCGTAGCACCGCGGCTAGGGGGGTCGGCGACTCGGTTGGAAGGGTCGGTACCCCAGCACCACGGCCCGGATGCATAGCGCCGCGGCTAGGGGGGTCGGCGACCCGGTTGGAAGGGTCGGTACCCCAGCACCACGGCCAGGATGCGTAGTGCCGCGGCTTGGGGGGTCGGCGACTCGGTTGGAAGGGTCGGCACCCCAGCACCACGGCCCGGATGCGTAGTGCCGCGGCTTGGGGGGGTCGGCGACCTGGTTGGAAGGGTCGGTGCCTCGGTTCAAAGCATCCGAGGTACGTGGCATCATCTAGGCCGTCCATCTTTGGCGTGGATCCCCATAAAACGCTATCTTGTCGTTTTGTGGACGTGGCAAGATCTGGGACGTCCATCATGACGAGCGCGCTTTCCTACGAGATCCAACGGCTCCTGAGGGTCGGAAGGATTTTTTCCCCAAAAACGAGGGTCGGTACCTCGGCACCGCGGCCCGGATGCGTCACACCGCGGCTAGGGGGGTCGGCGACTCGGTTGGAAGGGTCGGTACCCCAGCACCACGGCCCGGGTGCGTAGTGCCGCGGCTTGGGGGGTCGGCGACCCGGTTGGATGGGTCGGTAACCCAGCAGCACGGCCCGGATGCGTAGTGCCGCGGCTTGGAGGGTCGGCGACCTGGTTGGAAGGGTCGGTGCCTTGGTTCGGAGCATCCGAGGTACGTGGCATCAACTAGGCCGTCCATCTTTGGCGTGGATCCCCATAAAACGCTATCTTGTCGTTTTGTGGACGTGGCAAGATCTGGGCCGTTTATCTGGGCACGCATCACGAGGATGGGGTTCAGATCACGAGAAAACGTTATCTTGTCGTTTTGTGGGCGTGGCGTAATCTGAACCGTTCATCAGATTCTGACGCGAATTTTGGAGAGATCCGACGGTGATTTTGCTTCGGGAGGATTTTTTCCCAAAAACGAGGGTCGGTACCTCGGCACCGCGGCCCGGATGCGTCACACCGCGGCTAGGGAGGTCGGCGACTCGGTTGGAAGGGTCGGTACCCCAGCACCACGGCCCGGGTGCGTAGTGCCGCGGCTTGGGGGGTCGGCGACCCGGTTGGATGGGTCGGTAACCCAGCAGCATGGCCCGGATGCGTAGTGCCGCGGCTTGGAGGGTCGGCGACCTGGTTGGAAGGGTCGGTGCCTTGGTTCGGAGCATCCGAGGTACGTGGCATCAACTAGGCCGTCCATCTTTGGCGTGGATCCCCATAAAACGCTATCTTGTCGTTTTGTGGCAAGATCTGGGCCGTTTATCTGGGCACGCATCACGAGGATGGGGTTCAGATCACGAGAAAACGTTATCTTGTCGTTTTGTGGGCGTGGCGCAATCTGAACCGTTCATCAGATTCTGACGCGAATTTTGGAGAGATCCGACGGTGATTTTGCTTCGGGAGGATTTTTTCCCAAAAACGAGGCCCAGTACCTCGGCACCGCGGCCCGGATACCTCGCGCTGTTTGCCGGGCGCGGAGTTGGGTATTTTTGGGCGAACTTGGTGGCTCGGTCACTGAGCGTTTCGTTCGATAGCTTGGCTCATTAGACCGGTGGCCGAGTCGCAACTTGTGTTTTTTGGGGAGTTCCGCCATCCCTCTCATACCGCCGCCTCTCTCTTGTAGGGCGTTTGGGATTCTTAGTGGGCCTTTGGGATTCCCAAGGAGGCCCGTTATCAGTTGAGGTTATAAGTTACCATTCCTTCACTCCTGAGCTCATTTCTCACTTTTCACTTTACGAATTTACTTTTGTTCTCTAAGTCTTCTGCTAGCGGCGCTCTTGCTCCACGGTGTTGTCGTTAGCTGTCGCGTGGGCCAGGCGATTTCCGGCGAGCATTCTCCGACCGTGAACGTCACTTCAAAGGTTAGTTTGTCTTTGCCTTAGCTTTTTCAAAGGATGTCAAGGGTAAGCTCGGGTAGTGGTGCCTCGTCCTCGGGCGGTGATGGCGCCGGGGAGAGGAGTAGGGCGGAAGCTCGCAGGAAGGGGAAGCAGATGGCCGAACCGCTGGCTGTCGAGTCGAGGGTCGGGAAGAAGAAGAGGACAGGGGAGACCCCGCCCCCCATGGTGGGGGTGATTGTGGAGAACCCGAAACGAGCTCCCGAGATAGGACAATATCCTTCCGTCCTGTCCGGGCATTCGGGAGTCAGGCAGTACGAGGGTGATCTTCTGGAGAAAGCGATCTACGGAAAGTCGAAGATCGTCGAGGAGCCTAATCCGTTCCATCCCTCCGAAGCTGACGAGCTCATTTCGTCGTTGACCGAGAAGGATCTTCTTCGGATCAGGAAGGCTTTCGCTATCCCGTCGGAGTACAAGCTGATGGTCGCTGGCCCCGGGGTGCGAGCAAACACTAAGTTGCCTTCGTCGGACATGTGCATGTTTGACGTCGACTCCTTGAACGCGGGACTGCGTTTTCCGCTGCACCCTTTCATACTTCAGATCCTCGGCTGGTATTGTCTCGCCCCTACTCAGTTCAGTCCAAACACTTGGCGTCATGTGAACGCGTTCTTGCTTCAGTGTCACCGAGCCGAGGTAGCGCCGGATCTGTCAGTTTTCCGGGGCCTCTATCGGATAAACAAGCAACACGGCTCGGAGTACCGGTACTATTTGGGGCCGAGGAGAGGTGTTAAGATTGTGGAGAATCCCGACTCTCTTAAGGGTTGGAGGGAGAAGTATTTTATCGTAAGGGGCGAAGCGATTTGGCACATTCCGTCCCGGTGGAAGGTGGAAGTGCCGAAATTTGCGCGGGGCGACCCCGCACTATCTGAGGCCGAGGAGGAGGTAGCGAGGAAGATCACGGCCCTTCCGGTACTGAGTTGGAGGGAGTTGACCGAAGAGGTGTTGTTCGGGTCCGGACTAAGCCCCATCGACCCGAGTACGCTCTTGACATCTCATTCATTTTTTTTTCTAAGTCTTCAATTCGTCTGTTTTGATTCGGTTTTCTCCCCCTTTTTTTTTTTGTTGATGCAGAGTCGATGAAGATTGACTTTAAAGCTATGATGGCCGACAGGTCCAAGCTGACCGGGACCAGAAAAAGGAAGAGGGCGGCCGAGGGTGCGTCTTCGGGTGTTCAGCCCGCGGACGCCACTAACGTTGCTCCGCCTCCCCCGACTACCGAGGTGCCTTCGGAGGTACTGGTGGTGGAGGAGACCTCGGCCCCTGTCGCCCGGTCCGTGAACGAGGGTGTCTTCGATGTCAATGCGGCGCTGGCGCTCGAGCCTCCCCCATTGACTCAGGATGCCGAGGAAATCCTGACCGAGCAGCACAAGCAGTTGTTTGTGCCGAACTGGCTGGTGAGGAATCATGATGGTTTCCTCGGCAACTCGCAGATGTCAATGCAGGTCGTCAAACACTTGGCGACCCCGAAGGATAAGGCCGCGCTGAATGCGGGGAGGGTCGGCGACGACACTTACGAAGTCGCCCGGGGGCTTGTTTCGGTAAGTGTTCGCAAATTTCTTCAAGTTTGTTACTCGGTGCGTACTTTTTACTTATCGTTGTCTTTGTAGGCCACCGTTCACTTCGGCCATCTCATGGAGGCGTTCGCCGCACAGGAGAAGGAGCTGAAGTCCGCCAGCGAGAAAGACAGGCTGGCGAAGGTCCGGGCGGTCAAGGATCTCGAGGCCGAGCAGAGGCGGGCCGAGGCTCTGGACGTTCGGGTGGCCGACCTTACTGCCGACCTGAAGAAAGCGAAGGAGGGCCTCG
The DNA here is from genome assembly GCA_017893485.1 of Hemerocallis citrina. Classification (NCBI taxonomy): domain Eukaryota; kingdom Viridiplantae; phylum Streptophyta; class Magnoliopsida; order Asparagales; family Asphodelaceae; genus Hemerocallis; species Hemerocallis citrina. The sequence continues at coordinate 198,634,677 of CM030360.1, forward strand.
AAGCGGAGTCCGCCAAAGCTGCCAAGGCCGCCCAAGATCTTGCCGCGGCATTGAAGTCCTTGGCCGACGAGAAGGCGGAGAGGGAAGCGCAGGCCGCGAGGATCCGGGCGGAGGTCGAAGCCGAGATTGAGGCAGAGGCGAAGAAACATATGGCCGAGAACATGGAGCGATCCTACCAGACGGCCCTGGACCATGTCCAGGCTCGTGTCCCCGGCTTCGAGCGAGTCGGTTATCGACTGTGGCCCGAGTCGCCCGTGGACGACGAGGAGGGGGATGCCGAGGACGAGGTCGAAGGCGAAGACGGAGGGGGAGAGGATGACCCGGCTAAGGGAGAGATCGAGGGACCGCCCGTCGATGCGTCCGGGGTGGGAGCGGAGACGCAGGTGGACCCTTGATTCTTTCGTTAATCTTTTTGTAGTTTCAGTTCTGCTTTTTCTTCCGAGCTTTGTAACGCCTTTTGCGGACTGGCCACCGCTTTTTGATAAATGAAAAAACGTTTTGTCTTTGAAATTGTCTAAGTGTTTGGTTCGGTGGTAGGGTAGGCCCCCGTCACTACGATGGCTCGGCGACAAGTAGAGCTGTTCCATCTGTCTCTCGTGAAACGCCTTGAGGGCGAGATCGACCTGACGAGGAGGATGCTGTACAATATGGAGATGAAGAACGGGGATCTGTTGGCCGAAGTATACCACTTGCGGATAGCCGAAGCCGAGCTATTTGCTAAGGAAGAAGAATTGGCTTCTGTTTTGGCCGAACGAGATGAGCTCGTGAAGAAGGTCGAGCATTTGCAAAGGGTGACAGTCGACAAGAGTATCGAGGTGACCCATCTGCGTCGCGTCATATCTGACAGCGCCGAGTACCCTGGATCGGCGAAGCTTCCTCGGTTCAAAATTGTCGTGAAGGACGAGGCACTGAAGGACCGGATCGTCGAATTGGAGGAGGAGGTCGCTCGGCTCAAGCCTCAGCCGGTGAGGGCCAACGTCCGGAGCACCTCGTGTACCCGCGAAGAGATCGAGCGAGGTATCACGTTCTACCAAGCGGCGTCCCGGACTCCTATCATCGGGGCGTCAGCCGCCGATGCACAAAGTGGTGTGGCGGTGTCTTCAAGTGGCGCTTCGGTTGGGGCGACTGTGAGGCTCAGCGGCGAAGGGGCGTCCCGGTTCGTCGGCCTGGAGACGAGCTCGGAGGCTAAGAAGCGCCGACCCAAAGTGTCGTTGAACCGGAATGTCCCCCTTCCTCGGAGGAGATGAGCGGGTCATGCCTTCTAATATTTTGTTGAACTCGCTGTAGTAATCTTTTTGTAAACTCGTCCAAGTCATTAATAAAATTGGGGTTGATTTATCCGAAGTGTCTTCTATTGGCTGTTCGTCGAGTCTTTTGTCGCAATTCTGATCCTGTCGCTCGGCTATTGACGCCGGTCGACGTGGGGTGTCTACAATCGTTGGATGGTGGCGCGAATCCAGAGGCAGGCACAAGTCCCAAGAGAACGTTATCTTGTCGTTTTGTGGGCACGTGGCACTACTGGATCCACTCATCACGCTTTGGCACACAATTTGGGAGGATCTAACGGCGGGTTGACCTCGGGGTGATTTTTTCCCAAAACGAGGGTCGGTACCTCGTCAGCTCGGCACAATTGATGGCCGAAACGAATTTTCCAACAATGTGTTGTTCTGACTCCGCCGTTCGGCTCTTGGTGCCGATCGACGTGGGGTGTCCATAACCGTCGGATGGGGGCACGAATCCAGAGGCAGGCACGAGTACCAAGAAAACGTTATCTTGTCGTTTTGTGGGCACGTGGCACTACTGGATCCACTCATCATGCTTTGGCACACAATTTGAGAGGATCTAACGGCGAGTTGACCTCGGGGTGATTTTTTCCAAAAACGAGGGTCGGTACCTCGTCAGCTCGGCACAGTCTACGGTCGGGACGGGTTCCGGACCGTTTAAGGACGAGTCGGGGAGATAGAGTCGAGCCGGAGGAAGGATCCGGTCGTTAGATTAGTTTAAGGGATGTAGGAGCAGTTTCGAATGGCGAGCTACTTCTAGTCCGCTTAGGAGCGGACTTGCGAAGCCAAATCGAGCCAAGTGTTGGACTCCGATCCATTCAACGGCTGCAGGAGCAATTTCGATCGGCGATCTGCCCCCGGCCCGTCTGAAGACGGGCCGAGTAGGAAGAGTCGAGCCGAGTGCTGGACTCCGAACCATTGTGTGATAAGTTTGAGAGATGCAGGAGCAGTTTCGAATGGCGAGCTGCTTCTAGTCCGCTTAGGAGCGGATTTGCGAAGCAAAATCGAGCCAAGTGTTGGACTCCGATCCATTCAACGGCTGCAGGAGCAATTTCGAACGGCGATCTGCCCCCGGCCCGTCTGAAGACGGGCCGAGTAGGAAGAGTCGAGCCGAGTGCTGGACTCCGAACCATTGTGTGATAAGTTTGAGAGATGCAGGAGCAGTTTCGAATGGCGAGCTGCTTCTAGTCCGCATAGGAGCGGATTTGCGAAGCAAAATCGAGCCAAGTGTTGGACTCCGATCCATTCAACGGCTGCAGGAGCAATTTCGAACGGCGATCTGCCCCCGGCCCGTCTGAAGACGGGCCGAGTAGGAAGAGTCGAGCCGAGTGCTGGACTCCGAACCATTGTGTGATAAGGGAATTAGAGGCGGAAGTACGCGATAATGTAAAGAAAAACTTTATTTATTTATTAATATCTAATGGTCGGCTGCTTCTAAAGTTGTTAGCCGTTTATTACAATGAAAAAGAACAAAGGAAAAATTACTAGTAGCAGGAGTGGTTGCCCGACATCTCGAGTTACTTAGATAGGCGGGGTTGCCTTCTCTAGGTATTTCAAAAGATGGTCGGCATTCCAAGTCCTGGGGATTTCTCTACCCTCAAGGTCTTCTAGCTTGTACGCACCGGGGCGGATTACTTTGGATACTTTGTACGGTCCCTCCCAATTCGGGGCCAATTTGCTCTTCTGTCCGGGGAACGAAATGGCCAGCTTTCGGAGGACCAGGTCCCCCTCTTTCAAGTCGGTTGGGCGGACCCGTTTGTTGTAGGCGAGTTCGATTCTTCTTCGGTAACCTTGCTGCCGTACGGCGGCTCTTTCCCGAATCTCGTCAACCAAATCTAGGCTCGTTCTGAGCTCCCTGGCATTCTGTTCTTCTTCGAAGGCAATCAGGCGAGGAGAGGGTATTCCAACTTCCAGTGGGATGAGGGCCTCGGACCCATAGGTGAGATTGAACGGACTCTCGCCCGTCGGGATCCGCTTCGTGGTTCGGTAATTCCACAACACATTGGGCAGCTGATCGACCCACAATCCCTTGGAGCATTTGTCGAGTCTCTTCTTGATGCCGGAGAGGATCTGCCGGTTGGCATTCTCGGCTTGGCCATTTGACTGGGGATGAGAGACTGAGGAGAAGCGGTGCTGTATAGCTAGGTCTTGACATAAGGCTCGGAAGGCAGCTCCAGCGAACTGCGTACCGTTATCCGTAACTACGACTCGGGGAACACCGAAACGACAGATTACACTTTTCCAGAAGAATTGGACGACTCTATGTTCGGTAATTGTAGCCAGGGGCTCGGCCTCGACCCATTTCGAGAAATAGTCGACTGCCACGACTAGAAACTTCAACTGTCCGGGGGCCGGTGGAAATGGCCCGAGTAGATCCATCCCCCACATTGCGAAGGGGATCGGACTCGACAAGGAGGAGAGTGGTGCTTGTGGAAGGCGTCGGATGTCGGAATACTTCTGACAGGATGTGCATTGTCGAACGTGTCGTTCGGCGTCCCGTAGGAGAGTGGGCCAGTAATACCCGTAGTTTAACACTTTACGTGCCAAGGCTCTGGAGCCGGAGTGGGCTCCGCCGATGCCCTCATGGAGCTCTTGCAGGGCGTAATCGGCTTGTCCGGGGGAGAGGCATCTTAGATAGGGTCGACCATCCACCTGGGTGAAGGAGCGCTTATACAGAACGCCTTCGACCATTATGTAACGCTCGGCCCGTGTCCTTATCTTTCGGGCTTCCTTCGGATCCCTTGGTAGGAGTCCGTCTCTTAAAAACTCGACGAGGGGCTTCATCCAATTGTCTTCGAGGGGGAGCGGCAGTGTTTCGACGGAATTGAAAGCCTCGTCCTCTATGCTGGGCTTGAGGAGGACTTCTATCAGAACGGTTTGTTCGAGGCCTTGCAGGGATGAGGAAGCTAGTTTGGACAGAGCGTCGGCCTGGGCATTTTCCTCTCTGGGGATTCTTCGGATGAGGGCCTCGTCGAAGAGCGCCAGGAGGCTCTTCACTTTGGCCAAGTACTTTACCATTCTGTCATCGCGGGCTTCATATTCGCCGAGGACCTGGTTGACGACCAATTGAGAGTCGCTGAAGATCTGCAGGCGTCGCGCCCCTGCGTTTCGGGCCATCCCGAGGCCGGCTATGAGTGCTTCGTATTCGGCTTCGTTATTCGAGGCTTTAAAGTTTATCCGGAGGGAATATTGAAGGACAAAGTCGTCTGGGCCCGCCAGGATGACTCCAGCCCCGCTCCCCTCGTTGCAAGAGGATCCATCGACATATACAGACCAGACAGGCGGTCCCTTCGTCGTCTGCTCGGAGTCGGGGATAGTCGTCTCAACTATGAATTCGGCCAGCGCCTGCGCCTTGATTGCGGTCCGAGGCTGATAAGTAATATCATGTTGGCTCAGCTCGATCGACCACTTCATGAGGCGGCCGGAAGTCTCTGGCTTGTGAAGGATCTGTTTCAACGGCTGGTCGGTAAGGACGACCACCGAATGAGACTGGAAGTATGGCCGAAGCTTTCTTGCAGCCATTATCAGGGCGTAGGCTATTTTCTCAATTTTCGGGTACCGGAGCTCGGCGTCCCGGAGCACTTTGCTGACGTAGTAAATGGGCTTTTGAGTTCTATCTTCTTCTCTGACTAAGACCGCGCTTAGTGTCTGTTCCGAGGCTGCCAAGTAGAGGTAGAGGGGTTCGCCTGGTATGGGCTTGCTGAGCAGAGGCGGGTTGACGAGGTAAGCTTTAAGCTGGTCGAAGGAATCTTGTTGCGGCTGCCCCCACTCGAACCCCTTAGTCCCCCTCAGGGCTTTGAAGAACGGGAGGCATTTCTCCCCGGACTTCGACAAAAAGCGCCCAATGGCGGCTAAACGACCGGTCAGTTTCTGAACTTCTTTGACGTTTCTGGGCGGGGCCATGTCTAGAATGGCCCTGATCTTCTCCGGATTTGCCTCTATTCCTCGTTGGCTGACCATAAAGCCGAGGAACTTGCCCGATGAGACGCCGAACGCACACTTGTTCGGGTTGAGTCTCATATTGTGCTTTCTCAAAACATCGAACGCTTCTTGGAGGTCGGTCTCATGATCAACGCCTCGGATGCTTTTCACAAGCATGTCGTCCACGTAGACTTCCATGTTCCGACCAATCTGGGCCTGGAATACCTTGTTGACGAGACGTTGATACGTTGCCCCTGCGTTCTTCAGGCCGAACGGCATGACTCGGTAACAATAGAGTCCTTGGTCCGTTACAAAAGACGTCTTCGGAATATCCGGGGGGAACATCCTTATCTGATTGTAACCCGAGAAAGCATCCATGAAGCTGAGGAGCTCATGTCCCGAGGTTGCGTCAATCAGGGTGTCGATGCTCGGCAGAGGGAAGGGATCTTTAGGGCAGGCCTTGTTGAGGTCAGTGAAATCAATACAGGTTCTCCATGTCCCGTTGGATTTCTTCACCATGACTACGTTGGACAACCACTCCGGATAATTCACTTCCTGTATGAATCGGGCTTTCAACAGTTTGTCTACCTCCTCTTTGATGGCGAGCTGGCGCTCGGGGGCGAACTTGCGCCTCTTCTGCTGGACCGGTTTGGACCCCGGATCAACGCTGAGGCGATGGACCAAGAGTTCTTCGGAGATACCGGGCATGTCCGCTGCTGACCATGCGAAGAGGTCCCGGTTGGCTCGGATGCATTTCACAATATTTGAATGTAGGGCGGACGGGAGTGCCTTGCTGACGTAGAACTTACGGGTCGGCTCCTGCTCCGAGAAGAGTATTTCCTCCAGCTCATCGACTGGCTCGGGAGTCGGCCGAGCAGCATCTTGTGGAATCTCGAGTGTTTCTAAGGAGAGGACGGGTCCGAGCGTGGAGGTCATGTAACACTTGCGGGCCTGTTCCTGATTGCCCCTAACTTCTCCCACTCCAGCCCGAGTGGGGAATTTCATTTTGAGATGATAGGCAGAAGGGACGGCTTCAAGGGCGGCTAGGCCGGGCCGACCCAAAATGACGTTGTAGGCCGCGGGGACATCTACAACCATGAAATCCATTGACTCCGTGCGGGTAGTAGGAGTTTTGCCTGCTGTGACATCGAGGGTGATCACCCCTTCGATCGTCACCGGCACTCCCGTGAACCCATGGAGCGTATACCCGGCGGGCTTCAGTCTGTCTCGGGAGAGCTTCAGCCCCTTAAAAGCATCGAGGAATAGGATGTTAACGGAGGAGCCGTTATCCACTAGGATTCTTTCGACTTTGAAATTGGCCATGTGAAGGTTGATGACGAGTGCGTCGCAATGAGGGGTGCGGACGCCCTCGAGATCGTCGTCAGAGAAGGTGACGGGCACTCCGAGTCCTTTGGGGGGAGGGGTGGCCCGGACAGAATTTACTTCCCTAATAAAAGCTTTCCGAGAAGAGTTCGAGGAGCCCCCCATTGGACCCCCATGGATAAGGTGGAGGACTCGCTCTTCCTCGAATTCTGGCGTCTCTTCCCGTTCCGGACGTTTGTTAGCCCCCCGAGGCTGGGGAGGAAGTTCGGCCCCGTCCTTTCTTACAAACTTCGCCAGCTGCCCCCTCTGGATGAGGGCTTCGATCTCGTTTCTCAGAGCCCGGCAGTCGTTGGTGTCATGCCCATGGTCCCGGTGATAACGGCACCATTTGTCTTTATCTCTCCTTTTGGCTGGGGTGTTCATCTTTGGAGCTGGAGGCAGGACCCCTTCTTTTTCGACTTCCATGAAAATGGCGGAGATGTTTGTGGTGAGGGGAGTAAATTTTTCAAATCTAGGGGGAGGCCGGCGCTGGCCAGCATTATCCTTCTGAAACTTTTTGGGTCCCTCTTCTTCCGTTCCCTTCCTTTTAGACCCGGAGGCGGTTGCTTCCCAATTGGGCGGTTCCTCGGCCTCTTCAGCTCGGATGTACTTTTCAGTACGGAGGAGGAGGTCAGAAAAGTCATGTGGCGGTTTTTTGGCGAGGGAGGAGCGGAGGTTAGAATTTAGGATGTTGGATTGGAACGCCGCGGTAGCAACGGATTGGTCGAGGGATGCGATAGTTCTGGCCTCGGCTGTGAACCTCTTCACGTAGTCCCTCAATCTCTCCCCCTTCTGCTGACGGAGGTGCAACAGGGAAATGCTGGTCTTCTCGGTCCTTCGGCTGCTGACGAAGTGGGTGATGAACAGGGTCTCGAACTGTTCAAAGGAGAATATTGACGCCGGGGCAAGGCGAGAGTACCATTCTCGAGCTGGGCCCTTCAGTGTTGCAGGGAATGTTTTGCAGAGGAGGGCGTCGGACGCTTGATGGAGGAGCATCAAAGTCTTAAAGCCTTCGATGTGGTCAACCGGATCGGTCTCTCCCGTGTAGTTCTCGAACTGGGGAGGTTTGAAACCGAAGGGAACAGGAGTATCCACTATGGTCCGGGAGAACGGGGGTTGGCTGGGACGGAGTATCCTCCCCCTGAGTTCTTCTTCCCGGTTTATTCGTCCCAAGAGTTTTTCCACCTCGTTTAGGCGGCGGTTCATGGTGTTATCTCTCCGGCGGTGATCTGCCGAGCCACGGGACTCGTCTTCGTAGGATGGGGAGCGAGGGCTGCGGCGATGGTAGCTTCGGGAACGACGAGGACTTGGGGTGCGTCTGGAATTGGTAGGTGCGGGTCGAGGAGAAGGGGAACGTTGGCGAGGGCTCCGGACCGGACGAGGGGAGGGGGCCCTTGGCTCATTGGGATTTTGACGGAGATTGAGGGCCTGTTGTACCATAGCTTGGAATTGCTGGAACTCGGCACGGGTGATGGGTGCCTCATTGTTCCGATGCTGCTGCCGACCTGCTGGTGAGTGCCTCCTTCGGTAGTGATCGGGGGAGTCTCTTCTCCCTCTTCGGGCGGGGGACCCCCTGTGTCCCCGGTGTCGGGGGGATCGTTCTTGGTGGGAGGCTTCTCCCCGAGCCCGCTTTTCGTCCAGATGGTGACGAAGGTCCTTATCTTCCGGGCGTCTGGGATGGGCATCGTGGCGACCAGAGGCTCGGGGATGATGGGAGGCCATGGAGGCACTGGAGGCAGTGTGGTTGGGTATGTTCTCTGGATGAAGAGGCTGTTTCTGGGGGTTAGGCCCCTTCGGATCAGGATGTGGAGGGTTCCGCTGGAGCGGCTCTTCCACAGTAGGAGGGAGCTGCCCTTGTTGCTGAGTGGGATCAGGAAGGATTTCCTGCTGGTCAAGGATGGGCGCTCGATTGGAGCCCCTAGATCTGACTTTGCGAGGCGGCATGGCTGGAGAAAACCTGTTCACCGGGAAGAGGAGAGGTCTCTACTCGTTAGTTTCCCACAGACGGCGCCAATCTGTTGCCGCTAAATTCGGTGTGGGGGCAAACAGATGAATTTGTGAGTTCTTTGGGGAAACTGAATAGGAGAACCTGTATACCTGTTCCGTTGAACCCTGATCGTCGCTCCCGCCGTGCACCTGCAAAAAGTGCGAGACACCGGGGTTGTTCCCGGCGACGCACCCTCCGACGCTCAAGTCAGTAACCAGAATTGATTATGAAAGAGCGTTTAACTAGAGAAAGATTGATTACCTGTTAATGGAGATGGGTGGGGGGTATTTATAGGCGTCTTAGAGAACAATTTAGGAATGTAATCCGCGTAATCTGATATGGAATAATCTCCTTGTAAACAGATTGGGAAAGTAATCTGATAAGGTATATTCTGGTAATCAGATAAGGAATTTTAATCCCTAAATCCCAGTGTAAAGATTGACGTGAATCATGGCCGTTGATTTAGATCTAATCAGGGACCTTGATTGTGTCTTGCTGGATCGAGTTGGCAGCGGGTTGAAACCCGTGCCCAGCTGTGGTGGATCCGTTTGCGGGTTATTGGATCTGTGAGAAGGAGACCCAGTACCCGCTTCGGACCCGTTTGCATGTGAAATTACCGTCTCGTCCCTGAGCTGTAGGATTCGTGCCCCATTTGGACGGTCTCGATTGAACCCCTTGTTTTGACCATATCACGAGCCCCCCACTCCTAAAGACTGAGGGTGGTCAGTCTTTGAGGAGTAGTTTGACTAACTCAGTGGTCGGTGGAACTGTATCGCAGTCCGAATGGGTGATTTTTGAATCCTGGAGCACGGGGGTAGGCTAGTTCCTCCTTCTTTGATGCTCCGAAGCTGTGTCGAGTTTTTATCTATTTTTCCGGATGATTTATTTAATTTTGCGATGTGTTGGCTAATTGTTCGGGGGCTTTAACCGCGTATTCTAGGTAATAATTGCTCGTTCGGTGGCTTAGAAATATTCCCCGAATTTTTAATTATTTCCTGGAATTTTTAGCTAATTTTCCCGAATTTTTAGCGATTTTTCGCAATTTTTTAAATAAATAAACCGATTTAAATAAATAAAAACCAATTTTTAATACCTATTTATGGCGTGGCATCATCTGGGCCTTCGATCATGATGGAGCGCGAATTTCGGAACGATCAGACGCCTCCTGCTCCTCGGAGGGATTTTTTCCCAAAAACGAGGGTCGGCACCCCGTCACCCCGGCCCGGATGCGTTGCGCCGCGGTTCGAGGGGTCGGCGAGTTGGTTCGAATGGTCGGTACCTCGGTTCGGATCATCCGAGGTACGTGGCACCATCTAGACCGTCCATCTTTAGCGGGGATCCCAATAGAACGCTATCTTGTCGTTTTGTGGACGTGGCAAGATCTGGGACGTCCATCATGACGAGCGCGCTTTCCTACGAGATCCAACGGCTCCTGAGGGTCGGAAGGATTTTTTCCCAAAAACGAGGGTCGGTACCTCGGCACCGCGGCCCGGATGCGTAGCACCGCGGCTAGGGGGGTCGGCGACTCGGTTGGAAGGGTCGGTACCCCAGCACCACGGCCCGGATGCATAGCGCCGCGGCTAGGGGGGTCGGCGACCCGGTTGGAAGGGTCGGTACCCCAGCACCACGGCCAGGATGCGTAGTGCCGCGGCTTGGGGGGTCGGCGACTCGGTTGGAAGGGTCGGCACCCCAGCACCACGGCCCGGATGCGTAGTGCCGCGGCTTGGGGGGGTCGGCGACCTGGTTGGAAGGGTCGGTGCCTCGGTTCAAAGCATCCGAGGTACGTGGCATCATCTAGGCCGTCCATCTTTGGCGTGGATCCCCATAAAACGCTATCTTGTCGTTTTGTGGACGTGGCAAGATCTGGGACGTCCATCATGACGAGCGCGCTTTCCTACGAGATCCAACGGCTCCTGAGGGTCGGAAGGATTTTTTCCCCAAAAACGAGGGTCGGTACCTCGGCACCGCGGCCCGGATGCGTCACACCGCGGCTAGGGGGGTCGGCGACTCGGTTGGAAGGGTCGGTACCCCAGCACCACGGCCCGGGTGCGTAGTGCCGCGGCTTGGGGGGTCGGCGACCCGGTTGGATGGGTCGGTAACCCAGCAGCACGGCCCGGATGCGTAGTGCCGCGGCTTGGAGGGTCGGCGACCTGGTTGGAAGGGTCGGTGCCTTGGTTCGGAGCATCCGAGGTACGTGGCATCAACTAGGCCGTCCATCTTTGGCGTGGATCCCCATAAAACGCTATCTTGTCGTTTTGTGGACGTGGCAAGATCTGGGCCGTTTATCTGGGCACGCATCACGAGGATGGGGTTCAGATCACGAGAAAACGTTATCTTGTCGTTTTGTGGGCGTGGCGTAATCTGAACCGTTCATCAGATTCTGACGCGAATTTTGGAGAGATCCGACGGTGATTTTGCTTCGGGAGGATTTTTTCCCAAAAACGAGGGTCGGTACCTCGGCACCGCGGCCCGGATGCGTCACACCGCGGCTAGGGAGGTCGGCGACTCGGTTGGAAGGGTCGGTACCCCAGCACCACGGCCCGGGTGCGTAGTGCCGCGGCTTGGGGGGTCGGCGACCCGGTTGGATGGGTCGGTAACCCAGCAGCATGGCCCGGATGCGTAGTGCCGCGGCTTGGAGGGTCGGCGACCTGGTTGGAAGGGTCGGTGCCTTGGTTCGGAGCATCCGAGGTACGTGGCATCAACTAGGCCGTCCATCTTTGGCGTGGATCCCCATAAAACGCTATCTTGTCGTTTTGTGGCAAGATCTGGGCCGTTTATCTGGGCACGCATCACGAGGATGGGGTTCAGATCACGAGAAAACGTTATCTTGTCGTTTTGTGGGCGTGGCGCAATCTGAACCGTTCATCAGATTCTGACGCGAATTTTGGAGAGATCCGACGGTGATTTTGCTTCGGGAGGATTTTTTCCCAAAAACGAGGCCCAGTACCTCGGCACCGCGGCCCGGATACCTCGCGCTGTTTGCCGGGCGCGGAGTTGGGTATTTTTGGGCGAACTTGGTGGCTCGGTCACTGAGCGTTTCGTTCGATAGCTTGGCTCATTAGACCGGTGGCCGAGTCGCAACTTGTGTTTTTTGGGGAGTTCCGCCATCCCTCTCATACCGCCGCCTCTCTCTTGTAGGGCGTTTGGGATTCTTAGTGGGCCTTTGGGATTCCCAAGGAGGCCCGTTATCAGTTGAGGTTATAAGTTACCATTCCTTCACTCCTGAGCTCATTTCTCACTTTTCACTTTACGAATTTACTTTTGTTCTCTAAGTCTTCTGCTAGCGGCGCTCTTGCTCCACGGTGTTGTCGTTAGCTGTCGCGTGGGCCAGGCGATTTCCGGCGAGCATTCTCCGACCGTGAACGTCACTTCAAAGGTTAGTTTGTCTTTGCCTTAGCTTTTTCAAAGGATGTCAAGGGTAAGCTCGGGTAGTGGTGCCTCGTCCTCGGGCGGTGATGGCGCCGGGGAGAGGAGTAGGGCGGAAGCTCGCAGGAAGGGGAAGCAGATGGCCGAACCGCTGGCTGTCGAGTCGAGGGTCGGGAAGAAGAAGAGGACAGGGGAGACCCCGCCCCCCATGGTGGGGGTGATTGTGGAGAACCCGAAACGAGCTCCCGAGATAGGACAATATCCTTCCGTCCTGTCCGGGCATTCGGGAGTCAGGCAGTACGAGGGTGATCTTCTGGAGAAAGCGATCTACGGAAAGTCGAAGATCGTCGAGGAGCCTAATCCGTTCCATCCCTCCGAAGCTGACGAGCTCATTTCGTCGTTGACCGAGAAGGATCTTCTTCGGATCAGGAAGGCTTTCGCTATCCCGTCGGAGTACAAGCTGATGGTCGCTGGCCCCGGGGTGCGAGCAAACACTAAGTTGCCTTCGTCGGACATGTGCATGTTTGACGTCGACTCCTTGAACGCGGGACTGCGTTTTCCGCTGCACCCTTTCATACTTCAGATCCTCGGCTGGTATTGTCTCGCCCCTACTCAGTTCAGTCCAAACACTTGGCGTCATGTGAACGCGTTCTTGCTTCAGTGTCACCGAGCCGAGGTAGCGCCGGATCTGTCAGTTTTCCGGGGCCTCTATCGGATAAACAAGCAACACGGCTCGGAGTACCGGTACTATTTGGGGCCGAGGAGAGGTGTTAAGATTGTGGAGAATCCCGACTCTCTTAAGGGTTGGAGGGAGAAGTATTTTATCGTAAGGGGCGAAGCGATTTGGCACATTCCGTCCCGGTGGAAGGTGGAAGTGCCGAAATTTGCGCGGGGCGACCCCGCACTATCTGAGGCCGAGGAGGAGGTAGCGAGGAAGATCACGGCCCTTCCGGTACTGAGTTGGAGGGAGTTGACCGAAGAGGTGTTGTTCGGGTCCGGACTAAGCCCCATCGACCCGAGTACGCTCTTGACATCTCATTCATTTTTTTTTTCTAAGTCTTCAATTCGTCTGTTTTGATTCGGTTTTCTCCCCCTTTTTTTTTTTGTTGATGCAGAGTCGATGAAGATTGACTTTAAAGCTATGATGGCCGACAGGTCCAAGCTGACCGGGACCAGAAAAAGGAAGAGGGCGGCCGAGGGTGCGTCTTCGGGTGTTCAGCCCGCGGACGCCACTAACGTTGCTCCGCCTCCCCCGACTACCGAGGTGCCTTCGGAGGTACTGGTGGTGGAGGAGACCTCGGCCCCTGTCGCCCGGTCCGTGAACGAGGGTGTCTTCGATGTCAATGCGGCGCTGGCGCTCGAGCCTCCCCCATTGACTCAGGATGCCGAGGAAATCCTGACCGAGCAGCACAAGCAGTTGTTTGTGCCGAACTGGCTGGTGAGGAATCATGATGGTTTCCTCGGCAACTCGCAGATGTCAATGCAGGTCGTCAAACACTTGGCGACCCCGAAGGATAAGGCCGCGCTGAATGCGGGGAGGGTCGGCGACGACACTTACGAAGTCGCCCGGGGGCTTGTTTCGGTAAGTGTTCGCAAATTTCTTCAAGTTTGTTACTCGGTGCGTACTTTTTACTTATCGTTGTCTTTGTAGGCCACCGTTCACTTCGGCCATCTCATGGAGGCGTTCGCCGCACAGGAGAAGGAGCTGAAGTCCGCCAGCGAGAAAGACAGGCTGGCGAAGGTCCGGGCGGTCAAGGATCTCGAGGCCGAGCAGAGGCGGGCCGAGGCTCTGGACGTTCGGGTGGCCGACCTTACTGCCGACCTGAAGAAAGCGAAGGAGGGCCTCGAAGCGGAGTCCGCCAAAGCTGCCAAGGCCGCCCAAGATCTTGCCGCGGCATTGAAGTCCTTGGCCGACGAGAAGGCGGAGAGGGAAGCGCAGGCCGCGAGGATCCGGGCGGAGGTCGAAGCCGAGATTGAGGCAGAGGCGAAGAAACATATGGCCGAGAACATGGAGCGATCCTACCAGACGGCCCTGGACCATGTCCAGGCTCGTGTCCCCGGCTTCGAGCGAGTCGGTTATCGACTGTGGCCCGAGTCGCCCGTGGACGACGAGGAGGGGGATGCCGAGGACGAGGTCGAAGGCGAAGACGGAGGGGGAGAGGATGACCCGGCTAAGGGAGAGATCGAGGGACCGCCCGTCGATGCGTCCGGGGTGGGAGCGGAGACGCAGGTGGACCCTTGATTCTTTCGTTAATCTTTTTGTAGTTTCAGTTCTGCTTTTTCTTCCGAGCTTTGTAACGCCTTTTGCGGACTGGCCACCGCTTTTTGATAAATGAAAAAACGTTTTGTCTTTGAAATTGTCTAAGTGTTTGGTTCGGTGGTAGGGTAGGCCCCCGTCACTACGATGGCTCGGCGACAAGTAGAGCTGTTCCATCTGTCTCTCGTGAAACGCCTTGAGGGCGAGATCGACCTGACGAGGAGGATGCTGTACAATATGGAGATGAAGAACGGGGATCTGTTGGCCGAAGTATACCACTTGCGGATAGCCGAAGCCGAGCTATTTGCTAAGGAAGAAGAATTGGCTTCTGTTTTGGCCGAACGAGATGAGCTCGTGAAGAAGGTCGAGCATTTGCAAAGGGTGACAGTCGACAAGAGTATCGAGGTGACCCATCTGCGTCGCGTCATATCTGACAGCGCCGAGTACCCTGGATCGGCGAAGCTTCCTCGGTTCAAAATTGTCGTGAAGGACGAGGCACTGAAGGACCGGATCGTCGAATTGGAGGAGGAGGTCGCTCGGCTCAAGCCTCAGCCGGTGAGGGCCAACGTCCGGAGCACCTCGTGTACCCGCGAAGAGATCGAGCGAGGTATCACGTTCTACCAAGCGGCGTCCCGGACTCCTATCATCGGGGCGTCAGCCGCCGATGCACAAAGTGGTGTGGCGGTGTCTTCAAGTGGCGCTTCGGTTGGGGCGACTGTGAGGCTCAGCGGCGAAGGGGCGTCCCGGTTCGTCGGCCTGGAGACGAGCTCGGAGGCTAAGAAGCGCCGACCCAAAGTGTCGTTGAACCGGAATGTCCCCCTTCCTCGGAGGAGATGAGCGGGTCATGCCTTCTAATATTTTGTTGAACTCGCTGTAGTAATCTTTTTGTAAACTCGTCCAAGTCATTAATAAAATTGGGGTTGATTTATCCGAAGTGTCTTCTATTGGCTGTTCGTCGAGTCTTTTGTCGCAATTCTGATCCTGTCGCTCGGCTATTGACGCCGGTCGACGTGGGGTGTCTACAATCGTTGGATGGTGGCGCGAATCCAGAGGCAGGCACAAGTCCCAAGAGAACGTTATCTTGTCGTTTTGTGGGCACGTGGCACTACTGGATCCACTCATCACGCTTTGGCACACAATTTGGGAGGATCTAACGGCGGGTTGACCTCGGGGTGATTTTTTCCCAAAACGAGGGTCGGTACCTCGTCAGCTCGGCACAATTGATGGCCGAAACGAATTTTCCAACAATGTGTTGTTCTGACTCCGCCGTTCGGCTCTTGGTGCCGATCGACGTGGGGTGTCCATAACCGTCGGATGGGGGCACGAATCCAGAGGCAGGCACGAGTACCAAGAAAACGTTATCTTGTCGTTTTGTGGGCACGTGGCACTACTGGATCCACTCATCATGCTTTGGCACACAATTTGAGAGGATCTAACGGCGAGTTGACCTCGGGGTGATTTTTTCCAAAAACGAGGGTCGGTACCTCGTCAGCTCGGCACAGTCTACGGTCGGGACGGGTTCCGGACCGTTTAAGGACGAGTCGGGGAGATAGAGTCGAGCCGGAGGAAGGATCCGGTCGTTAGATTAGTTTAAGGGATGTAGGAGCAGTTTCGAATGGCGAGCTACTTCTAGTCCGCTTAGGAGCGGACTTGCGAAGCCAAATCGAGCCAAGTGTTGGACTCCGATCCATTCAACGGCTGCAGGAGCAATTTCGATCGGCGATCTGCCCCCGGCCCGTCTGAAGACGGGCCGAGTAGGAAGAGTCGAGCCGAGTGCTGGACTCCGAACCATTGTGTGATAAGTTTGAGAGATGCAGGAGCAGTTTCGAATGGCGAGCTGCTTCTAGTCCGCTTAGGAGCGGATTTGCGAAGCAAAATCGAGCCAAGTGTTGGACTCCGATCCATTCAACGGCTGCAGGAGCAATTTCGAACGGCGATCTACCCCCGGCCCGTCTGAAGACGGGCCGAGTAGGAAGAGTCGAGCCGAGTGCTGGACTCCGAACCATTGTGTGATAAGTTTGAGAGATGCAGGAGCAGTTTCGAATGGCGAGCTGCTTCTAGTCCGCATAGGAGCGGATTTGCGAAGCAAAATCGAGCCAAGTGTTGGACTCCGATCCATTCAACGGCTGCAGGAGCAATTTCGAACGGCGATCTGCCCCCGGCCCGTCTGAAGACGGGCCGAGTAGGAAGAGTCGAGCCGAGTGCTGGACTCCGAACCATTGTGTGATAAGGGAATTAGAGGCGGAAGTACGCGATAATGTAAAGAAAAACTTTATTTATTTATTAATATCTAATGGTCGGCTGCTTCTAAAGTTGTTAGCCGTTTATTACAATGAAAAAGAACAAAGGAAAAATTACTAGTAGCAGGAGTGGTTGCCCGACATCTCGAGTTACTTAGATAGGCGGGGTTGCCTTCTCTAGGTATTTCAAAAGATGGTCGGCATTCCAAGTCCTGGGGATTTCTCTACCCTCAAGGTCTTCTAGCTTGTACGCACCGGGGCGGATTACTTTGGATACTTTGTACGGTCCCTCCCAATTCGGGGCCAATTTGCTCTTCTGTCCGGGGAACGAAATGGCCAGCTTTCGGAGGACCAGGTCCCCCTCTTTCAAGTCGGTTGGGCGGACCCGTTTGTTGTAGGCGAGTTCGATTCTTCTTCGGTAACCTTGCTGCCGTACGGCGGCTCTTTCCCGAATCTCGTCAACCAAATCTAGGCTCGTTCTGAGCTCCCTGGCATTCTGTTCTTCTTCGAAGGCAATCAGGCGAGGAGAGGGTATTCCAACTTCCAGTGGGATGAGGGCCTCGGACCCATAGGTGAGATTGAACGGACTCTCGCCCGTCGGGATCCGCTTCGTGGTTCGGTAATTCCACAACACATTGGGCAGCTGATCGACCCACAATCCCTTGGAGCATTTGTCGAGTCTCTTCTTGATGCCGGAGAGGATCTGCCGGTTGGCATTCTCGGCTTGGCCATTTGACTGGGGATGAGAGACTGAGGAGAAGCGGTGCTGTATAGCTAGGTCTTGACATAAGGCTCGGAAGGCAGCTCCAGCGAACTGCGTACCGTTATCCGTAACTACGACTCGGGGAACACCGAAACGACAGATTACACTTTTCCAGAAGAATTGGACGACTCTATGTTCGGTAATTGTAGCCAGGGGCTCGGCCTCGACCCATTTCGAGAAATAGTCGACTGCCACGACTAGAAACTTCAACTGTCCGGGGGCCGGTGGAAATGGCCCGAGTAGATCCATCCCCCACATTGCGAAGGGGATCGGACTCGACAAGGAGGAGAGTGGTGCTTGTGGAAGGCGTCGGATGTCGGAATACTTCTGACAGGATGTGCATTGTCGAACGTGTCGTTCGGCGTCCCGTAGGAGAGTGGGCCAGTAATACCCGTAGTTTAACACTTTACGTGCCAAGGCTCTGGAGCCGGAGTGGGCTCCGCCGATGCCCTCATGGAGCTCTTGCAGGGCGTAATCGGCTTGTCCGGGGGAGAGGCATCTTAGATAGGGTCGACCATCCACCTGGGTGAAGGAGCGCTTATACAGAACGCCTTCGACCATTATGTAACGCTCGGCCCGTGTCCTTATCTTTCGGGCTTCCTTCGGATCCCTTGGTAGGAGTCCGTCTCTTAAAAACTCGACGAGGGGCTTCATCCAATTGTCTTCGAGGGGGAGCGGCAGTGTTTCGACGGAATTGAAAGCCTCGTCCTCTATGCTGGGCTTGAGGAGGACTTCTATCAGAACGGTTTGTTCGAGGCCTTGCAGGGATGAGGAAGCTAGTTTGGACAGAGCGTCGGCCTGGGCATTTTCCTCTCTGGGGATTCTTCGGATGAGGGCCTCGTCGAAGAGCGCCAGGAGGCTCTTCACTTTGGCCAAGTACTTTACCATTCTGTCATCGCGGGCTTCATATTCGCCGAGGACCTGGTTGACGACCAATTGAGAGTCGCTGAAGATCTGCAGGCGTCGCGCCCCTGCGTTTCGGGCCATCCCGAGGCCGGCTATGAGTGCTTCGTATTCGGCTTCGTTATTCGAGGCTTTAAAGTTTATCCGGAGGGAATATTGAAGGACAAAGTCGTCTGGGCCCGCCAGGATGACTCCAGCCCCGCTCCCCTCGTTGCAAGAGGATCCATCGACATATACAGACCAGACAGGCGGTCCCTTCGTCGTCTGCTCGGAGTCGGGGATAGTCGTCTCAACTATGAATTCGGCCAGCGCCTGCGCCTTGATTGCGGTCCGAGGCTGATAAGTAATATCATGTTGGCTCAGCTCGATCGACCACTTCATGAGGCGGCCGGAAGTCTCTGGCTTGTGAAGGATCTGTTTCAACGGCTGGTCGGTAAGGACGACCACCGAATGAGACTGGAAGTATGGCCGAAGCTTTCTTGCAGCCATTATCAGGGCGTAGGCTATTTTCTCAATTTTCGGGTACCGGAGCTCGGCGTCCCGGAGCACTTTGCTGACGTAGTAAATGGGCTTTTGAGTTCTATCTTCTTCTCTGACTAAGACCGCGCTTAGTGTCTGTTCCGAGGCTGCCAAGTAGAGGTAGAGGGGTTCGCCTGGTATGGGCTTGCTGAGCAGAGGCGGGTTGACGAGGTAAGCTTTAAGCTGGTCGAAGGAATCTTGTTGCGGCTGCCCCCACTCGAACCCCTTAGTCCCCCTCAGGGCTTTGAAGAACGGGAGGCATTTCTCCCCGGACTTCGACAAAAAGCGCCCAATGGCGGCTAAACGACCGGTCAGTTTCTGAACTTCTTTGACGTTTCTGGGCGGGGCCATGTCTAGAATGGCCCTGATCTTCTCCGGATTTGCCTCTATTCCTCGTTGGCTGACCATAAAGCCGAGGAACTTGCCCGATGAGACGCCGAACGCACACTTGTTCGGGTTGAGTCTCATATTGTGCTTTCTCAAAACATCGAACGCTTCTTGGAGGTCGGTCTCATGATCAACGCCTCGGATGCTTTTCACAAGCATGTCGTCCACGTAGACTTCCATGTTCCGACCAATCTGGGCCTGGAATACCTTGTTGACGAGACGTTGATACGTTGCCCCTGCGTTCTTCAGGCCGAACGGCATGACTCGGTAACAATAGAGTCCTTGGTCCGTTACAAAAGACGTCTTCGGAATATCCGGGGGGAACATCCTTATCTGATTGTAACCCGAGAAAGCATCCATGAAGCTGAGGAGCTCATGTCCCGAGGTTGCGTCAATCAGGGTGTCGATGCTCGGCAGAGGGAAGGGATCTTTAGGGCAGGCCTTGTTGAGGTCAGTGAAATCAATACAGGTTCTCCATGTCCCGTTGGATTTCTTCACCATGACTACGTTGGACAACCACTCCGGATAATTCACTTCCTGTATGAATCGGGCTTTCAACAGTTTGTCTACCTCCTCTTTGATGGCGAGCTGGCGCTCGGGGGCGAACTTGCGCCTCTTCTGCTGGACCGGTTTGGACCCCGGATCAACGCTGAGGCGATGGACCAAGAGTTCTTCGGAGATACCGGGCATGTCCGCTGCTGACCATGCGAAGAGGTCCCGGTTGGCTCGGATGCATTTCACAATATTTGAATGTAGGGCGGACGGGAGTGCCTTGCTGACGTAGAACTTACGGGTCGGCTCCTGCTCCGAGAAGAGTATTTCCTCCAGCTCATCGACTGGCTCGGGAGTCGGCCGAGCAGCATCTTGTGGAATCTCGAGTGTTTCTAAGGAGAGGACGGGTCCGAGCGTGGAGGTCATGTAACACTTGCGGGCCTGTTCCTGATTGCCCCTAACTTCTCCCACTCCAGCCCGAGTGGGGAATTTCATTTTGAGATGATAGGCAGAAGGGACGGCTTCAAGGGCGGCTAGGCCGGGCCGACCCAAAATGACGTTGTAGGCCGCGGGGACATCTACAACCATGAAATCCATTGACTCCGTGCGGGTAGTAGGAGTTTTGCCTGCTGTGACATCGAGGGTGATCACCCCTTCGATCGTCACCGGCACTCCCGTGAACCCATGGAGCGTATACCCGGCGGGCTTCAGTCTGTCTCGGGAGAGCTTCAGCCCCTTAAAAGCATCGAGGAATAGGATGTTAACGGAGGAGCCGTTATCCACTAGGATTCTTTCGACTTTGAAATTGGCCATGTGAAGGTTGATGACGAGTGCGTCGCAATGAGGGGTGCGGACGCCCTCGAGATCGTCGTCAGAGAAGGTGACGGGCACTCCGAGTCCTTTGGGGGGAGGGGTGGCCCGGACAGAATTTACTTCCCTAATAAAAGCTTTCCGAGAAGAGTTCGAGGAGCCCCCCATTGGACCCCCATGGATAAGGTGGAGGACTCGCTCTTCCTCGAATTCTGGCGTCTCTTCCCGTTCCGGACGTTTGTTAGCCCCCCGAGGCTGGGGAGGAAGTTCGGCCCCGTCCTTTCTTACAAACTTCGCCAGCTGCCCCCTCTGGATGAGGGCTTCGATCTCGTTTCTCAGAGCCCGGCAGTCGTTGGTGTCATGCCCATGGTCCCGGTGATAACGGCACCATTTGTCTTTATCTCTCCTTTTGGCTGGGGTGTTCATCTTTGGAGCTGGAGGCAGGACCCCTTCTTTTTCGACTTCCATGAAAATGGCGGAGATGTTTGTGGTGAGGGGAGTAAATTTTTCAAATCTAGGGGGAGGCCGGCGCTGGCCAGCATTATCCTTCTGAAACTTTTTGGGTCCCTCTTCTTCCGTTCCCTTCCTTTTAGACCCGGAGGCGGTTGCTTCCCAATTGGGCGGTTCCTCGGCCTCTTCAGCTCGGATGTACTTTTCAGTACGGAGGAGGAGGTCAGAAAAGTCATGTGGCGGTTTTTTGGCGAGGGAGGAGCGGAGGTTAGAATTTAGGATGTTGGATTGGAACGCCGCGGTAGCAACGGATTGGTCGAGGGATGCGATAGTTCTGGCCTCGGCTGTGAACCTCTTCACGTAGTCCCTCAATCTCTCCCCCTTCTGCTGACGGAGGTGCAACAGGGAAATGCTGGTCTTCTCGGTCCTTCGGCTGCTGACGAAGTGGGTGATGAACAGGGTCTCGAACTGTTCAAAGGAGAATATTGACGCCGGGGCAAGGCGAGAGTACCATTCTCGAGCTGGGCCCTTCAGTGTTGCAGGGAATGTTTTGCAGAGGAGGGCGTCGGACGCTTGATGGAGGAGCATCAAAGTCTTAAAGCCTTCGATGTGGTCAACCGGATCGGTCTCTCCCGTGTAGTTCTCGAACTGGGGAGGTTTGAAACCGAAGGGAACAGGAGTATCCACTATGGTCCGGGAGAACGGGGGTTGGCTGGGACGGAGTATCCTCCCCCTGAGTTCTTCTTCCCGGTTTATTCGTCCCAAGAGTTTTTCCACCTCGTTTAGGCGGCGGTTCATGGTGTTATCTCTCCGGCGGTGATCTGCCGAGCCACGGGACTCGTCTTCGTAGGATGGGGAGCGAGGGCTGCGGCGATGGTAGCTTCGGGAACGACGAGGACTTGGGGTGCGTCTGGAATTGGTAGGTGCGGGTCGAGGAGAAGGGGAACGTTGGCGAGGGCTCCGGACCGGACGAGGGGAGGGGGCCCTTGGCTCATTGGGATTTTGACGGAGATTGAGGGCCTGTTGTACCATAGCTTGGAATTGCTGGAACTCGGCACGGGTGATGGGTGCCTCATTGTTCCGATGCTGCTGCCGACCTGCTGGTGAGTGCCTCCTTCGGTAGTGATCGGGGGAGTCTCTTCTCCCTCTTCGGGCGGGGGACCCCCTGTGTCCCCGGTGTCGGGGGGATCGTTCTTGGTGGGAGGCTTCTCCCCGAGCCCGCTTTTCGTCCAGATGGTGACGAAGGTCCTTATCTTCCGGGCGTCTGGGATGGGCATCGTGGCGACCAGAGGCTCGGGGATGATGGGAGGCCATGGAGGCACTGGAGGCAGTGTGGTTGGGTATGTTCTCTGGATGAAGAGGCTGTTTCTGGGGGTTAGGCCCCTTCGGATCAGGATGTGGAGGGTTCCGCTGGAGCGGCTCTTCCACAGTAGGAGGGAGCTGCCCTTGTTGCTGAGTGGGATCAGGAAGGATTTCCTGCTGGTCAAGGATGGGCGCTCGATTGGAGCCCCTAGATCTGACTTTGCGAGGCGGCATGGCTGGAGAAAACCTGTTCACCGGGAAGAGGAGAGGTCTCTACTCGTTAGTTTCCCACAGACGGCGCCAATCTGTTGCCGCTAAATTCGGTGTGGGGGCAAACAGATGAATTTGTGAGTTCTTTGGGGAAACTGAATAGGAGAACCTGTATACCTGTTCCGTTGAACCCTGATCGTCGCTCCCGCCGTGCACCTGCAAAAAGTGCGAGACACCGGGGTTGTTCCCGGCGACGCACCCTCCGACGCTCAAGTCAGTAACCAGAATTGATTATGAAAGAGCGTTTAACTAGAGAAAGATTGATTACCTGTTAATGGAGATGGGTGGGGGGTATTTATAGGCGTCTTAGAGAACAATTTAGGAATGTAATCCGCGTAATCTGATATGGAATAATCTCCTTGTAAACAGATTGGGAAAGTAATCTGATAAGGTATATTCTGGTAATCAGATAAGGAATTTTAATCCCTAAATCCCAGTGTAAAGATTGACGTGAATCATGGCCGTTGATTTAGATCTAATCAGGGACCTTGATTGTGTCTTGCTGGATCGAGTTGGCAGCGGGTTGAAACCCGTGCCCAGCTGTGGTGGATCCGTTTGCGGGTTATTGGATCTGTGAGAAGGAGACCCAGTACCCGCTTCGGACCCGTTTGCATGTGAAATTACCGTCTCGTCCCTGAGCTGTAGGATTCGTGCCCCATTTGGACGGTCTCGATTGAACCCCTTGTTTTGACCATATCAGTCGCATTCAATCTTCATTCTTTCCACTATCAAACCTCTTTTCAAACTCTTTTAAACAGTACGTTTATTTTTATCAAGAGATAATTCGAAACCTGAGAAATCAAATATAGTCTGTACAGTCAACTATTGAAGTATAGTCGGTCGACTGTTCAGCGAGAATTCAAAAAACTCAAAAAAATAAATAGTCGGAAAAGTCGACTGATAAAGCTTGGCCATTCAGCTGTTCGGTAAAGATTTAAACTCGAAAATAAAAGGATCAGGGCAACCGACTGCTAAACAGGACCAGTCGGCTGATCTGCGATGTTTTAAAAACTCGAAAATAAAATGGACAGGACAGTCGACTGTTAAACATATACGGTCGACTGTTTTACGAGAATTACCACCCGAAGAACTAAATATTCAGAACAATCGACTATCTACGCCTATTCGGTCGACTGCTCAGCAACAAAATCCGAAAATTGGAATCATTTCTTCTTTCTTTTTGATTAACTTACAAATTGTTTATTGCTAGAACTTGGTCTAAAAACAAAATGTTCCTTTTCCTAACAACTTAGCATACAGCTTTAGGATTTATTTAGCATCAATCACAACAAGCATAATTTACTACCCAATATGGAGGTTCTTACACAATTTCTAAAATTTCACTTTTCATACACGAATATTTCGACATGGAGAACATTATTCTAATTTAGCATGCTAGATCAATATCAAAATATCACAACATCAATCATATCAATCAATCAAGTTCACCCATTCATTTCATGCAATTTCACTTGTGTTCCATTTTTACTTTAATCATAGTATTATCAAAGAGCAATATTTTCACTTATTCATTCTTGCATGATTAGCACAAAATCTAGCACGGTATCTAAATTAGAAGTCATGAGAAACACCTACCTATTTTGGAGAAAAAATGGAATGAACGCTCCCAGAATGCAAGAAAGTGGCATTCTCCTCCTAGAATGTATTGCTATTGCCTTCTCTTCCTTGGTGCTCGATGAATCCGAACCTCCCCTTGTTGTAATAGCCGGCCTCCTCTTGAATGGAGCACACACACAATCTCACTCTAACCTTTCTCTCACTATTGTCTCTCAATCTTTTACTCTCTAATTGTATTTCTTTATCTTTTTCTTTTGATATAGATTAGGTGTGAATGTACTAATGTGTGTGTGTGTGTGGGGGGGGGGGGGGGGGGGGGGGGGGGGGGGGTATTTATACATAATTTTGAGTGGATTGAATGGCTAGGATTAGATCAAATAGTTAAGGATCAAGGGCTAGGATGAGTTTGGGATTTGAAGTAACTACCCATGACTTGAGAAACCACCTTACCACTACTCCCCTCTCTCCCTCTCTCTTGCCCAAATCCGGCCTGCTCCCATGCATAATGAGGCACGTGCTAGTGCAATGCACGTGTCTCCAAGGTATCCCTAACTACTAGTTGTGCATGCTTAATTATTTAATTGTCTAAAAGGTTGGTCTACACTACAAGTCATATTTTTAAAAAAAAGAATTAAACTAAATGGGCTTACTATTGGGCCAAAAGACTATGGGCTCAAGAGAATTTATTTAATTAATTGACTAGTGTGGGCTACAAAAGACAAATTTGACTTAGGATTAAATTAAGCTTTCTAAATTAAAAAAGAGAAGAAATAAGACTACTAGTTTATGAAAATAATTTTAGAGAAATACAAGCATAAATTTTTACTTGCTCATCACGTAAAAATCAAACAACTCCAAAAATAAATGAGATTTGAAAATCGAGGGTATTACATATAATGTGTTTGTTATATATTAACATTGTCTAATATTAGATACTATCATGTGTAGTGATCGTACAAGAAGATAATGGAAAGAACGTGAGGTCTAAATGACTGAGGTCAGGGAACAATAAATCGCAGTGAAAGACCCCTAAGTAGTAATGAAGGTGGAGGTCGTGGTCCACCACCTACACATGTAAGAAGTGTTCATTGATTCTCATCTCTATAACTTTGTGTTAATATAAATATGAATGTTAAACATCATTTAATCCATGGTGTTATAGGTTCCCTCATCTTCTGACGCGGCCGAGCCTTACTCCTCTTCCGTTGCACATGGAGGTCCAGATCCGTAGACCCGAATATCTTAATTTTGCAAAGTGAACACCGATCACAATCCGTTTGGAATGGTGTATCGAAGGAGTGCACGTTCTGTAGACACCTTCCAGATTTACCACTACACGCACGTACACACGAGCTTTTGGCCGCAGCTGGGTTGCTTGGAATAAGCTTGATGGGGTCTATCAAGCTTGATCCCTTCTTACCGCTCTTCTCGAAAGATGGCAACCAGAACCCATACTTTCCATTTACCCTAGGAGAAATGATGGTGACGCTCCAAGACGTTGCAATGATATCAGGTCTTCATGTTGATGGTGTAATAGTGACCGGGAGTATGGGTTTTGATAAAAAATTTAAAAAAAAAAACACTTGTTCGAGAATACCTCGGTGTAGAGATGGACGATAAATCCTTTGTTGGGCAATCCATTAAACTTACATGGTTGGAGGAAGTGTACAAAAACTCTTTAAACGATGATTCGTTGGAGTTCCAAGTTGAGTGCTACACCCGTGCATACATAATGACAAAATTTGGCGGTGTGATATTTCCGAACACGACGGGTGATACCGTGCCGTTAATGTACATTCCGTTGATCGCCGATATTAGGAAAGATGGCCAGTACAGTTGGGCTAGTGCAGCATTAGCTGCATTGAATAGAAGTTTGTGCACTTGTGCCTTGAATGCAGTTCAGATGAAGGGGTCGTTGGTAATACTAGAAGTGTGGAGCTGGGAGCACCTGCATGTAAGGGGGCCCTGCATAAGCCAGCAATCACAGTGGTGGATGGCCACTTTAAAGGATGAAATGATGTTGGCTCCTAGTGGGGTCTACTGGACGGGTTCACACACGTGGAAAGATAACCCTCGTGGTGTGTTGGTGTATTATAGGGATGAGTTCGATCAATTGTGAGAGGAGTTTGTTAATTGGTCTCCTTACAATGTTGAGAGAGTTGGAAGATTGCCACTTGCATGTAGGGTAACCAAAGTTCTTGTCTAAGCTCATCTCCCCACTCGTCAACTTTGGTATTGTTGAGTTCTATTTCGAGACTGAGTACTTCGACAATTCGGTCTTCATCAACCCATTCCGGTTACAAGAAGTTATGACACCAAATTGTACAGTGTTAAGAGAATGGGTCGGCTACCTGATCACAACTCGGCATTATATCACCAACAACATGTCAACCATTGGAATGAGGTGCGGTATGATGCAGTTGTATACCCCTATCATCCTTTTGATCCAGATTTACATCGTCCATATATGTTTTGGTACCAGAGAATGACACGGTTATTTGTTGCACCTCCCCGACAACTCCAACATGCATTCTTATATAGGTTTCAAAGAGAGGCCAAGCCAGCTCTGGGGCATTCTAGCTTGCAGCCAATGTATCAACCGAGGGCACCAACTCACTGATCCATAGTAAGTCTAAATTATGATGTTATTCTTTTGTACGCAATTCATTAAGTTATTCATGCTTATATCATTTATGAATCATATACCGCTATCAATTCATTAACCTTTTGTTGTAGATCGAAGACGCATGAGATATTGCAAAGCAGTGTGCTCATGTCCTGTCGAGCAATGTGTCCGATGTAGTGAAGGATTTCGCAAAAGGTATCTCAAATCGTGCAGGTCGTAGCTTGAACACGTTGGTGATGAAGCCCAGCTGGATGCACTATTGAACGCTCTGGTGCTGAACACGGAGAAACGAAGGAAAAGGTGGCATTTAAAAATAATAGGCGGGATTAGAGCTTAAAGAGGCTCGGGATGTCAAAGATGTCATTCTTCAGTTCAGATTTGAAGAGAGGGAGTGTAAAGGAGGAGCAGACATGGATTGTCAGGGGAGTCGTCGGGCTGACGGGAGTGAGAAGAGGAGGAGGATAGTGGGCCTACTTGGGCTGTCGGGTTGGAGAAAGAGGAGGAGGAGGGTTTTTATGTTGGTGTGTTGGGTTTCAGTCGGAAGAGAAAGAGAGCAGCAAGAGAGAGTGTGTGAGAAAGAGAGGGGGTGTGAAGAGGTATTTGGGGTGAAAACCCCAAAATATCCCTCTGAATATTAAGTGATAAAGAGGGGTGATGGTGGGGTAGATCATGGCCGTTGGATGTGTGTGTTGGGGGGGGGGGATCAACTTGATCCAACGACCACAAAGGTTGTTTGCAACGGGTATATGCAAACAGACCTGTTTGCAATTGAAAATCTCTCTCATATATAGAGTAAGTCTATTAAGAGATGGAAAGCTGAATGCCTTATCTGAGCTGGAAGTGATCAGCCGTCTGATCGAACTTGATCAAGATCGGACGGCTGATCTTCCCTCCGCTTTCTCTTCAGATTTTAAGAGGGGTAAAAGGGGTATACCCCTTATCTCAAAGCCAGATCTGGTATACCCCTTCGATTCCTTATCGACTAAGCCTACGAACTCTTCTCTCTTCTCTCCCGCTCTCTCTCTCGTTCCAAACCCTAATCCCCCTCTCTCCCGCTCTCGAATCCCGCTCTCGATCTGTGTTTGCTCTCTTTGGATTCCTCTCTTCTCTTCTCACCCTATCTGAAGAGATCGGCACCTTCGAAACCCTAATCGAAGGTCTCTTCGAAACCCTAATCGGCACCTTCGCTCCTCTCCCGCTATCTTTCTTCCTCACCTGTGACAAACCCTACCCCTACCACCGATCGAAGTACCTGTGCTTCGCTCATCTTCAGATCGATTTGTTGGGCTGTCGTGAGCTGCACCTTAACAGTGCACTTGAGAGTTCGTTCTTTTCTTCCTGACGGAGAACCCATACTGCGACAAGGGTTTCAATTTCTCACCTTGAATTCAAATTTTATTTCCTTTATAAATGCTTCTAGGTTGTTGTTATATTCTTAGCGCTTAAATTATGCTCTGTTAATATTCGCACTAGTATTCGGACTAGTACATTTAGATTAGCAAATAATATTCGTACTGGTATATGGAATTTTTAGATGTGGACATGACACATGCATATAAGCACACAAAATCCATGTAATATGCAGTCTAGATTTTGTTTATTTCGAGACTTGCTTCAATCATTGCTAATAGGACATGACACATGCATATAAGCACCCTAATTCCACGTAGTTACCATGTAAGAAGCTGTCGGTTGTTTTCCTTTGAAATGTTAAAGTAACCTGATTGTCAATCTTTGACATGGTTTTTTATACCAAAATGGGTTAACTTTCAATCTAAGTATGCTGCTAGCATCCCCATTTTCTTTTTTTTGTTGTTAGTGAAGCTTATTTTCATGCATCTGATTGTCATCTTGGCATGTTTGACCAAAATGGGTTCACTGTGAACTGAGGATGCTATAGCTCTATGCCAAAATCCTCCGGCTATGTACAACAATTGGTTCACTCTGAAAAATATATGCTTACATACTGGACATTTTCATTTTTCGTTTACTGTTTCTTTTGTTTAGTATTATTATTATTATTATTATTATTATTATTATTATTATTATTATTATTATTATTATGAGATAAGTGATTATTAGTAGTCATGAACAGAATAGTTCATGAGTCATCAGATCTTCTTGTTACCGTAGTTACAGCACGACGCGCTCATTATTCGGCCGATTCCTCTTCATCAGCAAAATACCCTTTACCATCATCATCTCCTTGAACGGAAAGCCAAATACAGGGGAGACTATAGTCGATTTTTTTTTATGCTCGAACACAGGGTGTGCGATAAAATACCACTAAGGTGGTTGTGATCATTTCCACAAAAGGTCGTTTAGGGTTTGGTGAATAGAGTAGATTGTGTTAAGATGTAGTTTTTTTTTGTACATTTTTTGGAGCCACAATTTCTCTATTTTACAGTTAAAGATTATATCGTTTATTTATTTTTAATTTTTGTTGTCTCATTCTCCTATGAAGGATGGAGATTGAAAATGAGGAATTACTAAGCCAGGATGTTCAGTCCAGTTGGAGGGATGTTGATGATGCATCTAAACCATTTGTTGGTTTAGTATTTGCAACCTTAGAAGATTGATTTGAATTTTATAAAACATATGCAAAATTATGCGGTTTTTCAGTACGAAAGTCTGCAACGATGGTTGATACTACCACAAAGGAGAGATATTCACAACAATTTGTTTGCTCAAAGCAAGGCAAGCCGGTTGATACAACCGGTGATAATGAAGAATCTTCTTCAATTTTGATCAAGAGAAGGAAACGGGCAATAACGAAAGAAGACTGTATGGCTCAAATACGAATCCAAAGGGATGTTGACGGGAGATGGTCAATCCGTAGGTTTGTTGAGGAGCACAGTCATATTTGTGTCACACCTCGAAAGCAACAATTTCTAAGATGTAATAGAAATGTATCTGAAGCGCAAAAAAGCTTACTCAGTACTTTCAAAGAGGCTAATATACGAACTTCAGAGTTTATGTCCTTCATGGAAATAGAAAATGAAGGTTTCAGTAACATTAATTGTACTGAAAAAGATATTAGAAATTCCTTGCAAAGAGAGAGGGATGGTATGAGACCTTATGATGTTGATATATTGTTGGAACACTTCCAAGAGGAAAAAGAGATGAATCATTCTTTCTGTTTTCATTACAAGGTTGATGAAGACAACAAATTAACTCATGTATTATGGGTTGATGCTATTGCCAGGAAGGCTTTCAAACATTTTGGTGAAGTGCTAATTTTTGACACCACATATGATACCAACGAATACAAGTTGGTTTTTGCGCCGTTTACCGGAGTTAATCATCATGGCCAATCTGTAAATTTTGGTGCGGCATTTATAAATAAGGAGACCACCGATTCTTTTGTTTGGTTGTTTCAAAAATGGGGTGAAATAATGGGTGGGTCTCCACCAAAAGTTTATGCACAATCTGCTTTGAGATAAGGGGTATACCCCTTTTACCCCTCTTAAGTTTATGCACCTTTGTAAGTTTTTACAAAATATTAAAGTGGTAATTGTTGTTTTTCTGAGCCGCATGAATTTTTAATTCCGAGTGAATGAGATAATGTTTTCTGTTGCATTTATTCTGAGCCTACAAGTTTTAACCATGTTCAACAAACACTCTCCAGGAACATGCAACATACGTACTTGAATTTTCTTCTATTTGATGTATCTTTTGGTGCAGGAATCGAAGAGAAAGAACGAGATGTTCGTTAGCGCCGAACACATTATACTTGAAGCTATGTTTCTGTGCAGGGTTGGGGAAAAAATGAAACTTCATGTCATGTCTGTGTTGGTTATGAGCATTACAAAGATTGCATGCTACATGCTCTGTCTGTGTCTGTCTGTGTCTGTACTGGGCTAATAAAATTTTTACTTCATGCTCTGTCTGTCTCTGTACTGGGTTGATAAAATTTTGTACTTCATGATCTGTCTGTGTCTGTACTGGGCTGATAAAATTTTTATACTTCATGCTCTATACAAAAGTATATGTTGGTGTATGTTCTTGGCTGTTTAAAATTTTTAAACTTCATGCTATATTTGTGTTTGCTCTGGTGTGGCAAAAATTTGAGACTTCATGTTGTGTCTGTGTTGTTTATTAGCTTTACAAATTTTGCCACTTCATGTTCTGTTAGTGTTGTTTATGAGCATTACAAAAATTGCCACTTCATGGTCTGCCTGGGCTTCTTCTTTGGTGCCAAATTTTTTTACTACATGCTCAGTTTGTGTTTGCTCTGGTCTGCCAAATAAATGAGACTTCATGTTCTGTTAGTGTTGTTTATGAGCATTACAAAAATTGCCACTTCATGGTCTGCCTGGGCTTCTTCTTTGGTGCCAAAATTTTTTACTTCATGCTCAGTTTGTGTTTGCTCTGGTCTGCCAAATAAATGAGACTTCATGTTCTGTTAGTGTTGTTTATGAGCATTACAAAAATTGCCACTTCATGGTCTGCCTGGGCTTCTTCTTTGGTGCCAAAATTTTTTACTTCATGCTCAGTTTGTGTTTGCTCTGGTCTGCCAAATAAATGAGACTTCATGTTCTGTTAGTGTTGTTTATGAGCATTACAAAAATTGCCACTTCATGGTCTGCCTGGGCTTCTTCTTTGCTGCCAAAATTTTTTACTTCATGCTCAGTTTGTGTTTGATCTGGTCTGCCCAAAAAATGAGACTTCATGTTCTGTTAGTGTTGTTTATGAGCATTACAAAAATTGCCACTTCATGGTCTGCCTGGGCTTCTTCTTTGCTTCCAAAATTTTTTTAATGCTCATGCTCAGTTTGTGTTTGCTCTGGTCTCCCAAAAAAATGAGACTTCATGTTCTGCCTCTGTTGTTTATGAGCACTACAAATTTTGCATCATTACATTAAGACAGTACTATATACGAAGAAAATAAACTGCACAGAATTTCAATAATTACATTAAGACAATAATGAACTGATTATTTGGAAAAAATTGGATCTTCATAGAATTGCAAAGTAATAGTTCACAAATTTTGTACAGCATAAGAAATATTAATTTACAGCCTAGTACATTGTTTAATAAATTTCAAGTACATGACAATTTTTACATAATTTGCTCCGAATGTCAAATTTTCCCGTACTGCAGTCTTCAATCACTCCAAAATGCACTTCATGCTGAAATCTACCTGAAATCAAAAGTACATTTAAATTATTGAACATGAAGAAGACAGAGACAATAAAAACAAATAGTCGATTACAAAGAGAACAAAATTTCAAATGAATAATGTAGGCCCAGGAAAACAGAGGTTGAAGCTGAACTTCAAATTTTTGCCAGACCAGAGCAAACACAAACTGAGCATGAAGTATAAAAATTTTTGCAGCAAAGAGCATGCACAGGCAGACCATGAAGTGGCAAAATTTGTAATGCTCATAAACAACACTAACAGAACATGAAGTCTCATTTTTTTGGCAGCCAAGAACAGGCACAGGCAGAGCATGAACTGGCAAAATTTTTAATGCTCATAAACAACACAGACATAACATGATGTATAGAGCATGTTGTATAAAAATTTTATCAGCCCAGTACAGACACAGACAGATCATGAACCAAGCAAAATTTGTAAGTTGGTATGCTCATAACCAACACAGACATAACATGAAGTATCATTTTTTCCCCAGAGCTAATACAATCAGAGCATGAAGTCAAATTTAAGTAAGCCCAGAACAAACAGAAACATATTGATGAAGTATGCAAATTTTGTTCACTCAGAACAACAGATACTGAACAACAGAAACTTAAGTTTTGGTTGAAATAATACTAGTAGGCTCAGAACAGACTATTCATACCTAGGGCTGCATTGGGGTGCCACGCCAACTATGATATGATAGATATACAATCAAGAATAAATACAACAATCTCGAAGTAAATATTCAGATCATAAACTGTTTTGCATCACGGCCTACACCAACAAAGCATTTGAGAGACTCAAAAACCAATAGGCTTAGATGAGTACCCAACGCATACACATCCAACGTCAGTTACTATAAAATCTATTTTTCTGTTGTTTTGAGCATTACAAATTTTGCATACTTCATGCTCTGTTTCTGCAGTTTTGAACTTATTATCAACTGTCTTTAGGAAACAAATAAAAAAACAATAGGCTCAGAACAGACTATCCATAACTAGGGCTGCATTGGGGTGCCGCGCCAACTAGGATATGATAGAAATATAATCAAGAATATATACAACAAATTGAAATAAGTATTCAGATCATAAAGTGTTTAGCATCACTGCCTAATATACAGTTTGTTTTTGTATACTTCATGATCTGTTTGTGTTTGTTCTGGGCTGAAAAAAATTGATACTTCATGTTCTGCCTATGTTTGTTGGAGCTTATCATCAACTGTGCAGATCATATATAGAGTAAGTCTATTAAGAGGTGGGGAACTGAATGCCTTATCGGGAGCGGGGGGGGGGGGGGGGGGGGGGGGGGGGGGGGGGGGGGGTTATTATAGGCTCAGAAAACAGTAATCATAAGTAGGGCTGCATTGGACTGCCACGCCAACTAGAATATGATAGATATATAATCAAGAATACTTAAAACAGGATTGAAATAATTATTCAGATCATAAAGTGTTCTGCATCACTGCCTAAACCATTGTGAGTCATCGGTGCCCAAAATTTATGTGAATTGAGCTATTGTTAAAACTCAAAAATTGATACTTTCAAGCCTTCATCTCTTCTCTCCCGCTCAAACCCCAGGTGTGTACTCAACTTTGAATAAATATCATGGTACACAATCAAAAATCTCTTCGAAACCATAATTTCAATGGCCCAAAATTTTTTAACCAACTAATATCCAAATCAATCTCATCATTGCCTACGAACAAAACCGAAAGAAAATGCAAGAAATTAAACAGATATCATTAAAGCATTTATGAGAGTCAAATACTTCCCTCTGGAATATGAGAGATCAGACGGCTGATCACTTCCAGCTCTGATCGATGAGACATTCAAAGCAAAGCTCTACTCCAATCGATGCTTTAATCGATAAGGAATCGAAGTGGTTTACGCGATCTGCTGTGAGATAAGGGGTATACCCCTTTTAACCCTCTTAAAATCTGAAGAGAAAGGCGGAGGGGAGCTCAGCCGGGGAGAGGGGGATTAGGGTTTGGAACGAGAGAGAGCGGGAGAGAAGAGAGAAGAGAGGTAGGCTTAGTCGATAAGGAATCGAAGGGGTATACTCGATTCATGGTAGGGGTAGGGTTTGTCACAGGTGAGGAAGAAAGATAGCGGGAGAGGAGCGAAGGTGCCGATTAGGGTTTCGAAGAGACCTTCGATTAGGGTTTTGAAGGTGCCGATCTCTTCAGATAGGGTGAGAAGAGAAGAGAGGAATCCAAAGAGAGCAAACACAGATCGAGAGCGGGATTCGAGAGCGGGAGAGAGGGGGATTAGGGTTTGGAACGAGAGAGAGGGCGGGAGAGAAGAGAGAAGAGTTCGTAGGCTTAGTCGATAAGGAATCGAAGGGGTATACCAGATCTGGCTTTGAGATAAGGGGTATACCCCTTTTACCCCTCTTAAAATCTGAAGAGAAAGCGGTGGGAAGATCAGCCGTCCGATCTTGATCAAGTTCGATCAGACGGCTGATCACTTCCAGCTCAGATAAGGCATTCAGCTTTCCATCTCTTAATAGACTTACTCTCTCTCTCTCTCTCTCTCTCTCTCTCTCTCTCTCTCTCTCTCTCTCTCTCTATATATATATATATATATATATATATATATATATGAGGAGTTAGTCTATTATGAGATGGTGAGATGGGCTCCTTATCGTGAGCGGGAGCTAACGGCCATCTGATCTAGTTTGATTCAGATCGAATGGCTGAGATCAGATCCCGTTCTCAGCCTGTTTTGTTGAGGGTAAAATGGTCATCTCCTTCTCACGCTCTCCTTCTTCGTTCATCTCCTTCTTCGTTCATCTCCTTCTCATGCTCTCTCTCACTTTCATCCCTCTTGCGTGCCAAATCGAAAACCCTAGCTCTAAAAAATCCCCAAATCTCCTCACGCTCCCATCCTCCTCACGCTCTCATCTTTCGTCTCCCTCTCCTTCTCAAAAATCGAAAACCCTAGCTGCAAGAAATCCCCAAATCGACTGAATCCCCAAATCGAAACCCCCCAACTCATCGACTCTCTCAATCTCTCTAATCTCTCGGCCCTCTCCCTCTCTGATCTACCGACGAATCACCTCTCGAAATCCACCAAACCCTTGCTTTGAATCCATTGCATCCCCTTCACCACTGCTGGAATCGATCTCGACGTTTCCCTTTGGAAACCCTAGCTCCAGATGTTGCACCATCTCAAATCGATCTCAGGTATAATATTTTCCCAACTTGGTGATGACTGAACTTTCAGAAGCTCTAAATAAACACAGTTGGTTTACTGGTTTTGATATTGTTGATGAGCTACCCCTTAAAATAAACACAGTCAATTTAACCATTGCTAGGTTCTTGGCTTATTGAAAACCAACAATCATATTATAACAAAGAAGTTTATTTAGTTTGATTCGAATAGAAGACTGTATTATCAATGAATTAATTGTTCACAACAGACTTGCGTTTTGTTCAATTAACAAGGTAGCTTTGTAATTTGTTTGTCGTGGTCTTCATCTGCATTTCATATTCTTACTCATTTTACTTGGCAAATGTTCCTAATTAACGAAGATAGGAGAAAACTGCTCTACTTGTTCTTGATCTTGTTCTAGTCGACAACATTCTATTATCCAGATCTACAGTACCAGAATGGCAAAGCACCAAGACATTTGGATGTCGAAATCAGTGTTTTGAATCTACATTTTTGTGACTTGCATTGCAAATATTTTGATTATTTATAGTACTTCACATAGTAACTTTGGGGAAGACCTCTAAAATATTTAAGTTTCTTAATGCTTAAAGCTGCTCCCTACCTTAACATTAAATTTAACTAACATTGATGTATCATTTTGACAGAATACAGATACACGACCAACATAACAGAGAAGAGCGACGTCTACAGCTATGGAGTCGTGCTCCTGGAGATCCTGAGTGGCCGCAGTGCCATCGAGCCCATGGTTGGAGATGGTTCATACATTGTGGAGTGGGTGAAGAAGAAGATGGGAAGCTTCGAGCCAGCCATCAACATTTGTAGGGGTAGGTAGTTAGTTTGAAAAAAAAAATCTCCCAGTTCAGGGCTATGTTGCACAAACAACATATGTGACTATTTTCAAAGTTGTCTTTGATCGGTTTGTCATGTCGCAGTGTGACTATGTCGGCGTGTAGTGTGACTATGTCGGCGTGTAGGTGTCCGTGCTTATTGGGTTCTCATTTGAAGTTGTCCTTCATTTGAAGTACAAGAAGCAGTAGAAGGAGAAGAACATCAGCAATTATGCTGGCATGACATAATTATGCAGCCTTAGCGATACAAGGATGCTTGATTTGAACAATCCATATATACATGTGTGTTATGAGCCTACGACTAATTTCAATTCATGGATAAGTTTATTTGTTAGTAATGCAATGTGTAGTAATCTTTCAGTTAGTAATTTTGATTC
This sequence comes from Hemerocallis citrina, assembly GCA_017893485.1. Classification (NCBI taxonomy): domain Eukaryota; kingdom Viridiplantae; phylum Streptophyta; class Magnoliopsida; order Asparagales; family Asphodelaceae; genus Hemerocallis; species Hemerocallis citrina. Next base: position 198,670,733 of record CM030360.1, read on the forward strand.
ATGGATAACTTTGTATAATTTTCAATTCATAGAAGGAGCAGTTGCAATAGAAGGAAGAGCAGCAGCACGAGCACACACAATAGTAGTAGAAGGAGCAACAGCAGCAACAGAACCTTCATAGCAATTATCTGTTATCAATTTAGTATATTTCTTTCTGTATAAATGTATGACTGTTTGATTGTATCCATTGTGTAATGGTTGTGTATTATGTATTATGTAATGGTTGTGTGCGATTTGAAGAACTCAATAAATGGATAAATACTGCTTGTAATGAGTTGTGAAAGCTTTTATGTGATATTACAGTGTTTTATTCCAACTCAGTGAGTTTTGAATTTCTATAAGATCTTGGCATTCACCTGTTTATAGTGGAGAATTTCTGGATCTTCTATTTTGTTTCTCATTCTAAAGAGTTTTGATATTAGATTGTTTTAACAGTACTCAGTGAATCAGGCTGACTTTGATATTAGTTTGCAATCCATACATGTCATAATTTTGATCTAAGTTGACCCCATCGCTAAGTGAATTAGACTGGCTGAATATTACTGCAAATGATATTTGATTGAATACTATTGCACAATTAGAATGATTTTGTTAAAAATCCTTCAGTAATGTTGATACCACAAAGTTTGTGTTACCTTGGTACTCTTTAAAGAATCCTTCAGTAATGTTGGTGATACCACAAAGTTTGTGTTACCTTGATACTCTTTAAACACAAGTACACAAGAACATGAACATGAAGTTCGTCTGCAGTATACAAGATAGCAAATAAATCATCATATCATTAGCTATAATAAGACTTACAAAGCAGTAGTCTTCAAGTTCATGCACAAAATATGTAATGGTATATACATCTTAGAACATACATAGGTTATCATAGTCAAATAACATGCAGGATAAATACAAATTCTCTATTGTACACATTAGTATAACATTTACACATTAGTGAAACAAAAAAATTAAGTTCAATGAACAAGTGAAACAAAAAATTACACTACAACAACTTAAAAAGATCAATTATCCAACTTAAATCCACAATTGTAAAATAACACTAAGGTAGATTTCCAACTGATGTTCTTCTTCTCCTAATTGCTGATGTTCGTCTCCTTCTACTGCTTCTTGTGCTGCTGCTTTTCCTGATTGCCGCTGCTGCTTCTCCTCTAGCCTCTTCTCCTAATTGATGCTTAGGGAAATGACCAAGTGCAACCTTCAGCCTAAATGAGAACTTATATTAGATCGCGATAGAACGGATACTATTCCAGTCTTAAATAATAAATTGATTTGGTAGGTGAGGGAACACAATAATAAACTTGATGTTTTTTAGCATTCATCACTGCCTACGATTTATGAGAATTTTTTTACAGTGGGAGTTGTAATATAGACAAATATGCTAATGCTATGAACAAGTTATAGACTATGAAAATATTCAAATCATGCGGCTTTATTAGACCTCAACAATCTTCTCTGTTATGTTGGTCGTGTATCTGTATTCTGTCAAAATGATACATCAATGTTAGTTAAATTTAATGTTAAGGTAGGGAGCACCTTTAAGCATTAAGAAACTTAAATATTTTAGAGGTCTTCCCCAAAGTTACTATGTGAAGTACTATAAATAATCGAAATATTTGCAATGCAAGTCACAAAAATGTAGATTCAAAACACTGATTTCGACATCCAAATGTCTTGGTGCTTTGCCATTCTGGTACTGTAGATCTGGATAATAGAACGTTGTTGACTAGAACAAGATCAAGAACAAGTAGAGCAGTTTTCTCCTATCTTCGTTAATTAGGAACATTTGCCAAGTAAAATAAGTAAGAAGATGAAATGCAGATGAAGACCACGACAAACAAATTACAAAGCTACCTTGTTAATTGAACAAAACGCAAGTCTGTTGTGAACAATTAATTCATTGATAATACAGTCTTCTATTCGAATCAAACTAAATAAACTTCTTTGTTATAATATGATTGTTGGTTTTCAATAAGCCAAGAACCTAACGATGGTTAAATTGACTGTGTTTATTTTAAGGGGTAGCTCATCAACAATATCAAAACCAGTAAATCAACTGTGTTTATTTAGAGCTTCTGAAAGTTCAGTCATCACCAAATTGGGAAAATATTATACCTGAGATCGATTTGAGATGGTGCAACATCTGGAGCTAGGGTTTCCAAAGGGAAACGTCGAGATCGATTCCAGCAGTGGTGAAGGGGATGCAATGGATTCAAAGCAAGGGTTTGGTGGATTTCGAAAGGTGATTCGTCGGTAGATCAGAGAGGGAAAGGGCCGAGAGATTAGAGAGATTGAGAGAGTCGATGAGTTGGGGGGTTTCGATTTGGGGATTCAGTCGATTTGGGGATTTCTTGCAGCTAGGGTTTTCGATTTTTGAGAAGGAGAGGGAGACGAAAGATGAGAGCGTGAGGAGATTTGGGGATTTTTTAGAGCTAGGGTTTTCGATTTGGCACGCAAGAGGGATGAAAGTGAGAGAGAGCGTGAGAAAGAGATGAACGAAGAAGGAGAGCTTGAGAAGGAGATGACCATTTTACCCTCAACAAAACAGGCTGAGAACGGGATCTGATCTCAGCCATTCGATCTGAATCAAACTAGATCAGATGGCCGTTAGCTCCCGCTCACGATAAGGAGCCCATCTCACCATCTCATAAGAAGATGGGAAGCTTCGAGTCAAGATATATATATATATATATATATATATATATATATATATATATATATATATATATATATATATATATATATATATATATATATATATATATATATATATATATATATACTAGATTTGCCAGTGGGCACGTGCCTACGGCACGTCTTCGGAACGATTAGTCTTGTAAACAGTAAAACAATTATAATGTAGCTCAAGTTTGAATAGTAAAACAATAATTAGTTGTAAATAAAAGTCCATGTTTCCATTAGTATATGTTGGAAAATAATTATAAATGGGGGTGTAAAATTCAACTTTTTAGAACTTTGAGTGTGGAAAATGATGAAATTTAACTCTTGATGAGATATTTGATACTTTCAATGTAACATGAGCAATAAAAAAATGCATAAAAAATCTGAAAATTTACAAACCTGAAATCTGAAAATATAAATTTCTGAGTAAATAGAGAAAGAATTAGAGAGAGAAATAAATAAATAAATAAATTGTTTTGGGGGGATTTGAATTTGAGTTTTGGGGAGAAACTTTTGGGAGGGAAAATATGTTTTGTAAGATTAGATCCGGACCATTGATTTCAACCCTATTGAATGAGAGCCACTTGATAGCTTTCTTTGTGTTTTATTATATTTATTTTGAACATAAGCCATTGTTTCAAACAACGGCTTAGGTTTATAACCTAAGCTTAGATTTATAACCTAAGTCATTGTTTCTAACAACGACATTAGTGGTTTGCATAACCGTTAGCACGAGACCCGTTTGCAATGGAGCATTGCACTCCCTCCCTCCCTCCCCCCCCACCCCCCCACCCCTCTCTCTCTCTCTCTATATATACACACACACACACACACACACACACACACACACACACACACACACACACACACACACACACACACACACACACACACACACACACACACACACACACACACACACTAGGTTTGCCTGTTGACACGTGCCTACGGCACATCTTCAGAACGGTGCACCTTATTTGATCTTATAAAATAGTTTTGGAGGTCCAGCAAATTAATTGAAGCAGTAAACATAGAGCAAAAAACATATTATATGATTTTTTTGATTTTTTTTGAATTATGTTTAAAGTTTTTAAATTTTTAATTTTTTTAATTTTTTAATATTTTAAAATTTTTAAAATTTTTATTTTCTTAATTTTTTTTAATAGAAGAGGGAGGGAGAGAGAGGGAAAAAAATTAAATAAATATAAGAATTGTTTTGGGTGGGAGATTTGAATTTGAGTTTTGGGAGAAACTTTTGGGGGGAAAATATGTTTTGTAAGGTTAGATCTGGGCCTTTAATTTTTGGAGGGATTGAAGGAGAGCCACTTGATAGCGTTCTTTGTGTTTTATTATATAGATATAGAGTTTTCTTCCGTTGCAAACGGGTCTGTGTGCACAGACCCATGCGAACTTTAATCTGGACCGTTGGATCTTTGATCCAACGGCCCATATATTTTTTTAATGAAAATTTGCCTTAACCTGTCGTTGGGAAGGACGGGTTAAGGCTAAATTTTATATAAAAAAATAGCCTTAACCCGTCCTTCCCAAGAACGGGTTAAGGCAATCTATATTCATTTAGATCTGCATTCAGATCGTCTTCTTTGACGATTCTCTTTCTCGCTCTTTCTTCTTTCTTCGACGAACCCAGAACGAAAAAATCCTAATCCCCCTAATCCTAGATCTAAACCTCCGTCCGCTCCCCCACCTCTCTCCCAATATCTACTCCAAACTTTGAAACCCTACTCTCTCATCCCCTCCTCGAAACCAAATTGAAACCCTAGTTCTCCCCCAAATTGAATCTTTGGGTTAATTCAGACTTATTTTGTAAGGTATTGATTATTTCTTAACCTAGTAGATATATTTGTGTTTATTTTTCAATTTGTGTATACTAAATTATTTAGAAAGTGGGAAAAAATTTATTTGCCTTAGTAGATTGTAGATATAGAATTGGGTTGACTTTTAGTATATTCAATTGCCGAAATTTATTGTTTGCATTAGTAATTTGTAGAACTAAAATTGTATATACGAAATTAGTTAGAAACTTTTTAGTGCGGTTATGGTTGAAAACCCTGCAAATGACCATAAAAAATACGAAACTTTGTAAGTAGGTTAGTCTCACGTAGTACAAGCCACCCCAAGTTGTAGAAGTGAGTTTCGACTCACGGTTCGAGAGATACGGCCGCGTATCGCTTTCGGTTGAAAAAAACCAAGTAAAGCGGTACACGGCCGTATCTCGCAAACCGTGACTCGAAACTCGCTTCTACAAGTTCGGGTGGCTTGCGCTACATGAATTCGACCAAGTCGGAAAGTTTTATAATTTTCGGATGTCGTTTGTGCGGTTTTCTCAAGTTCCTCACATTATAAGTTTTTGACTTAGAATTTTTTAAGTGCGGTTAGACTAGATTACCCTTCAAACCACCTCCAGAAAATTCGAAACTTTGCGAGTTGGTTGGTGTCCCCTATGAGAAGACAACCCAAATTGTAGAAGTGAGTTTCGACTCACGGTTCGAGAGATACGGTCGCATATCAATTTCGGTTGAAAAAAACCAAGTAAAGCGGTACACAGCCGTATCTCGCAAACCGTGACTCGAAAGTCGCTTCTACAAGTTCGGGTGGCTTGCCTTACGTGAATTCGACCAAGTCAGAAAGTATTATAATTTTCGGATGTCGTTTGTGCAGTTTTCTCAAGTTTATCTTTTTATAAGTAAATGAGTTAGAACTTTTTCATTGTGGTTAGACTAGATTGCCCTTCAAACCACCTTCAAAAAATTCGAAACTTTGCGAGTTGGTAGGTGTCCCCTAGGAGAAGCCAACCCAACTTGCATAAGTGAGTTTCGACTCACGGTTCGAAAGATATGGCCGCGTATCGCTTTTGGTTGAAAAAGAACCAATAAAGCGTTACACGGCCGTATCTCGCAAACCGTGACTCGAAACTCGCTTCTACAAGTTCGGGTGGCTTTTCCTACGTGAATTCGACCAAGTTGCTTGGTTTTATAAATTTTGGATATCGTTTGTGCGGTTTTCTCAAGTTTATCTTTTTATAAGTAAATGAGTTAGAACTTTTTCATTGCGGTTAGACTATTAGATTACCCTTCAAACCACCTCCAAAAAATTCGAAACTTTGCGAGTTGGTTGGTGTCCCCTATGAGAAGCCAACCCAACTTGCAGAAGTGAGTTTGGACTTACGGTTCGAGAGGTACAGTCGCGTATTGCTTTTGTTTGAAAAAAAACCGATAAAGCGGTACACGGCCGTATCTCGCAAACCGTGACTCAAAACTCGCTTCTACAAGTTCGGGTGGCTTGTGTTACTTGAATTCGACCAAGTTGCATAGTGTTGCTATTTTTTGTTGTGTTTTGTGCATTTTTTTCCACATTTTCGCTTTGTTTATTGCTGATAGATAAATGGATGTAACCCGTATCAACTAATTTTAAATTTTTCATTCACAGATAAATGGCTAGAACAAGGCGGCTGAGAAGCCCTTCTGGTAGCGCTAGTGGCGCACCTATGATGGAGGTAAGATTGATTATTATTATCGGTTTTAAATACGAATATGAGTTTTATTGTCTCATTAATAACAATATTTCTCTTTGTTCGTGTAGGTTGGTGGGTCTACACCTGCCGAGGCCGATCTCTCGTCTTCGATATCCGTTGCTCCTCCTGGATCAGTGGACTCTAGCTTACTTTCGTTGCAATCCAGACACCGATCGGAATCCGTGTGAACTAGGTCCGCAAAGAAATGCAACTTCCGGAAGCACGAACTTCTTCCATTCGACCCCCGTATCACTCCGTTCTTAGTTGAAGCTGGTTTCTACGGAGCTCGCTTTATGGGGGATGTGAAGCTTGATCGACCTCTACTTACAGCTCTGGACGAACGATGGAGGCCGGAGACCTACACTTTCCACCTACCGGTGGGTGAGATGATCGTCACTCTCCAAGATGTAGCGATCATTACTCGGTTACCAATAGATGGGGTCGCCGTGACGGGAAACATAGATTTTGACCGAGTAGAAGTTGTTCGTGATCTACTCGGTATCGATGTTGAGGAGTCATTGATCCAAAAAAAAGAACGTTGAAAGAGAAATCATCAGAGATACTCCTGCAGATTTTGATGCCGATCTATTAGATCAAGCCTTAGACGATGCGAAAGATAAGGCGGAAGCTGAATTCTGGATCGAAATCTTCGTTGGGAAATCACTTCTACTTAGTTGGTTGAAATATCAATTAGACGGATTTTTGACGGAGAATTCAGACGATGAATCCATACGTTACTATGCCCGTGCGTATATTTTCAGCATGATCGGGGGAGTGATCTTCCCTAACTCATCTAGTGCGAGCGTGCCACTGATGTATTTATGCTTGTTGGAAAATTTTGCTTTCGCTGGCCGTTTCAGTTGGGGCAGTGCCGCATTGGCATCTCTATATAGGAATATGTACTCATGTGCATTAGGTGCCATACAAATGGGTGGCCCGATGGTTCTTTTGCAGATCTAGAGTTGGGAATGCATCCACATCGGACGTCCTAGTATAATTGAACCAACGCCGGATTGGTTGGCCGACCCACCAGCTGTAGAGTTGTTACCCCCTTTAGGGGTATATTGGGCGGGGCGGCGCACGTGGGTCGATAACCCACGATAATCACTGATCTATTATAGAGATGAGTTAGATAACTTGCAGGAAAAGTTCGTCAATTGGGAACCGTACACACCCGCAAGGTTGGAACGGGTTCCACCAGTTTGTTTGGCCGGTGCCCTTTGGTTGACGGCTGCGCCACTTGTCAATTTTTCTGTTGTTGAGTTCCAGTACCCGGACAGAGTGATGCGGCAATTTGGATATCAGCAGAAGATTCCCGAAGTCCGGTCTTGCGATAAAAAATTGCACGAGGTGAGAGGAACCGGTCGAGTGCCCAACTTTGATTGGGCTGATTTTCACCGAGTCCATGTGGCAAACTGGAACACCATGAGGTATCAGATGACACCGAATATGATGTACTTCACTATACCGTTCAATGGCTCGTTCCAGCATGTATACATGACGTGGTACATGCGCATTACACGGTTGTATGTTTCTCCACAAGCCGTTGTACCAGCCCGTGTGCAGATTCCGATTCCCACTGCCGAGGACGAACCATCCCCCGCATATTCCTCTTCCCAGCCGATATATCAACCAAAGGCATCGGCGTATCGGAATATAGTTAGTAATTTTTTACGCAATTTCATACATTTAGTATGCATGTATTGTTAAGATATAAGGATAGAATGATAAATTATTGTACATGTTGTTTAAATTGAAATTTCCAACCTTATGTAGATTGAAAACACATGAGAGACTGTTCGGGTAGCTACTCGTGTCTTGAAGAGTAAGGTACCCGAGAACGTTAAGGAAATCATGCGGGAGATTCTAAAGCCATGCTGCCGTAGTCTCGAAGAGGTTGATGAAGGTCCACAACTTGATGCATATTTAAAATCCAACGTGGCACTTCCTCGGCGAAAAAAAACTGCGACTAGGCCGGGAATTCGCATCACCGAGCCGCAACAGGTTCAATAACAACAACCACCTGAAGAAGATGAGGAAGAGCAATGGGAAGATGACCCTCAATCTCCCGAAACCGAAGGTAGACGACGGAATCCTGAACGAAAGAGGAACCCACCCGATCAATTTACACCAAGTGGTCGCAAACCGCGTGGTCGTAAAAGGTAGTATCTAACAATATGTTGGTTAGTGGTATTTTATTGTTTGGTTTTTGATTTTATTCCGTTCAAATAACTAAGAACTACTGTTTGTTTCTATGTTTGTAAATTTTGTAGATAAATACCGGGCATCCACGAAAGTCAACCATGAAGATAGCTAAATCGATCCATGTACATGACTTCATTGTTGAGATGAATTTTTTTATACTGAATATCTTGTAATAGGTAGTTGAAAAAATTACAGAAATGAAGTTGAATGAATTGTTGAGATTAGTATTTGCTAATGAATGTCATATTTTTTGTCTTATCATATATATTGTTGCGAACATGGATTTCTGAGTTGTTGTGGTATGATATATATATGTTGTTGTATTGTTGTAAACTGAGTTTCTCAATTCTTGTGCTATGAATTGTTGTTGTGAGGTTGTATTTTCACCCAGACACCTGTACTGATTTTCTGCCAAAATATGTCTACTTAACCCGTCATTGGTGATGACAGATTACCCACACCTAACCCGTCATCGACAATAATGGGTTAAGTAGGCATATATTGGCCGAAGATTTTAAATCTCAGGTCTGTAGATGATAAAGTTCTGTGAAAATATCCCTACTTAACCCGTTATTGAGAATAACGGGTTAAGTGATCTTAACCCGTTATTCTCAATAACGGGTTACGTAGACATATATTGGCAACAGATTTTTAATCTCAAGTCTGTAGATGATAAAGTTCTGCCAAAATATCTCTAATTAACCCGTTAGTGTGAATAACGGGTTAAGTGATCTTAACCCGTTATGCATAATAACGGATTAAGTAGAAAGGTATTTTTATGCTTTCTATAACTTTTTCTTCACTCTTTGCAAACATTATCTCCTGAACTCTGCAAAGTGACATTCATATGCTTGTAAATTGTTTATATTTTTAATAATTTCTATTTATTGCCACGTAACTAACCAATATAAAATCATGAACATTAAAAGTAGTCAAAAAAAAAATTGTAACCAGGGTAGGGTTAGGGTTAGGGTTAGGGTTAGGGTTAGGGTAAGCTAGGGTTAAGGGTTAGTGTAGGGTTATGTGTTACACTTAGTGTAAGGCTTAATATTAGCCCTAAATGGTTGTTTTTTTTTGTTTTATTTAATTAGGTTAATATTTGTAGTTCTCCGATCTAAAACGTACTGAATTTATTCCATTATTGGGTTCTACATGTGGGGTTGTACATGTGGTGTTCCACATGTGGGGAGTATAATCTGATGTGATCTGTGAACAAATTTGGTTCAGCTATCTCTATATTATTGGGTTCTATATTGTGGCGTTGTACATATAGTGCCAACTTTGTAGAGTAAAATGTAATATTAGAATCATACTTTTTCTTGCTCGGTCCTTACTCTTTTTCTCTCCATAGTTTTCCCTTTACTCAGAAAGATTTTGGTAAGTCTATGGCGAGCAATGGAGTGTTCATTTAGTGGGCACCACATGTAGATCTCCACATGTAAAACAAGCCCATAATGGGCCTATTATTAGATTTCACTATACAACATGTGGAACCACATGTACAACATAGCCATAACTTCGTCCTTCCTCTTTTTGTCTCCATAGTTTCCCCTTCACTCAGAAAGATTTTGGTAAGTCTATGTCGAGAAGTGGAGTGTTCATTTAGTATGCACCACCTGTAGATCTCCACATATAGAACAAGTCCATAATAGACCTATTATTAGATTTCACTATACAACATGTGGAACCTCCATTCCTTTACTGTGGGGAGACCACGGTAAAGAGAAAAAGAGCGACATGTGGGTAGACCACAGTAACCCTAACCCTACATATCATATTTTTTTGATTGTTACATATGGTTTTCCCCATATATAGGCTACATGTGGGGATGTACATGTGGTTTTTCACATACGTAGGCTACATGTGGGGATCTACATGTGACTATTCTAACCTACTGTAACCCTATCTATACCCTACTCTAACCTTATTTGTTGTGAACCAAGTTCCTCTAATTTGAGTAATTTTTTATATTTCATCATTTTCAACACCCAAAGTGTTAAGAAGTTGGGTTTTACATAACCCGTAACCCTTTTTTTACCGTAAGAACTACTCAAACCCTACTGTAACCCTACAATAACCCTGTAACCCTAGTTGTAACCCTACAAGTTCGTAGGGTTATTTACAATTTTTCATTAGGGTTAGAGAGTTCGTAGGGTTATTTACAATTTTTCATAAAATTTTTTATATTTTCAACTATATTATTTAATTTCATAATATTTAAAATTATTCTAACCTTACCGTAGCCCTACTTTAACTAGGAAAACCTACTGTAACCCTACTCTAACCCTACAAACTACTCTAACCTAATCTAACCTTATATCTAACATAAATGTTTAAACCGAATTCGTTGAATGACCGTAAATGTTTTAAAAATTTATTTGTTTACCGTAAAAGTTGAAATCGTGTAACGAACATCTCTGGATAGGTGATTATATAAAATTTTATGAACAAATTTTTTGTAGCGGGTTTTAGTAGGGTTAAAGTAGTGTTTGAATAATTTATAATAAATTGTTTTCATTTATTGAACTACATTATATGTTATATTTACAAACCTGTTTACAATTTTTTTTTCAAGCAATGTAAAAAATTAGTAGTACTGCCAATATATGTTAACTTAACCCGTTATTGAGGATAACGGGTTAAGTATACTTAACCCGTTATCCTCAATAACGGGTTAAGTTAACATATATTGGTAGAACTTCACCATCTACAGACCAAGTATTCATAAACTTCTGCCAATATAAATGTGCTTAACCCGTTTTTGGTGATGACGGGTTACGTAAACTTAACTCGTTATCCATAATAACGGGTTAAGTTGACAAATATTGGCAGTGCTTCATCATGTACAGACCAAGTATTGGCATAAAGGGCTGCATATATTTGTCTACTTAACCCGTTGTTAGTGATGACAGGTTAAGTGTACTTAATCCGTCGTCACCAACAACGGGTTAAGTAGACACATATATACAGAAGTTTATGAATACTTGGTCTGTACATTTTGAGATGTGTATCAAATTGCTGTTCATGCTTGCTGTCCTTGTTGCTGCATTTTGAGAAGTGTATCACAGTTTTGAGAAGTTTATCAATGTATTGAGAAGTGTATCACCATTTACTTCTTATCTTCATCTTCTTCTTGTTTTCTTGCCTTCTTGTTTGCAGTGAATTTTGATGCATGCTTGCTGTCCTGCACCCCTCCTTCTTCATTTCTCTATAACTAAGCCTATTGAGTTCATGCCTCTTGAGTTCAATGTAGAGAAGAAAGGGAAAAAAAAGAGGGAGGAGACACTTCAAATAACATTGTTAAAAAAATGTAGGAGGAGCCAATCTTTTCTTCTTCACTTCATTATAATCTTTTCTTCTTTAAGGGGGAAGAAGTTTGAGTTATAAAAAAAATGAGTTCAAAGAGAGTCTCCTTCAATTTCTGTTCTTCAATACATTGTTTCAAAAAGAAGCTAAAGATGCAGGAGTAGAGAGACATGTGCATGTCCACTTTAGTGTACAAGTGCATGCTGGGTTTCTCTCAAGGGGTAGGAAGGACTCCCGACTCTGCCTTTTTTTCCCTTCATTCCCCTTAGTCTTCTTTTTTGGGGCTTTTTGAGTGTATGCATAAGTAGCAATTCTCCTCCTTTCATACAAATTCGTTCCCTATTGTTACATAGATTGCAACAATTCTCTAGTTTCGTAGGACGGAGTAGTGGTGGGTGTCACAATGTATTCATAGTACTTTTCAACTTCTTGGCTTGCACACCTCACAATCGTGCAACAAATAGAACGAATATGAGGAGTGCGTGTCAAGAAATTGTCAAGTACTTTGAATATACGGTTACACCCACTACTACTCTATCCCACGAACCGGAGAATTGTTGCATCTGTGTAATTGTAGTGAACTAAATTGTATGCAGGGGGGATAACTACTACTTATGCATTCAAAAAAGGGAGAGTCGGCCGTCCTTCCTACCTCTTTGAGAAGAAACCCAGCATGTACTTGTATACTAAATTAATTTCAATTTTGGATGAAAGTGTCGAAGAATTACTTTGTAATATCAATTTGCTTGAGTTATGTATGCATTCTATGTATCTTCAAATATCATGTTTTTGCCAGTTTGTAATGTTTGATGTACAAAACTGTTATAAGATATAACCTGTATCCCTATATTCTCCGAACTTTATCTTGGAAATTTGAAGAGTTATACCACAAAGGCGAAGACACTGCAAAACTATAGGTATCTCAAGATTGATGTGAATTGCTGAGTGAACAAATTATCATCTATACGGCTTGTTGTGAATGAACAAATTTGTATATGTATCAACAAAAGCAGATATAGCCTACACAAACGAAAGTTCTGTAAAAAATTCTCTACTTAACCCGTTATTAACGATGACGGGTTAGGTGATCTTAACCCGTCATCGCCAATAACTGGTTAAGTGGAGAGATATTGGCAGGACTTCATCCCCTACAGACCAAGTATTGATTAAGTACTGCCAATATCTATCTCTTTAACCCGTTATTCACGCTTAACCCGTTATCCCCAATAACGGGTTTAGTAGAGAAAAATTGGCAGTACTTAATCAATACTTGGTCTGTAGGTTATGAAGTCCTGGAAATATCAATCTACTTAACCCGTTCTCCTCAATAACGGGTTAAGTTATTGTAACCCGTTATCCCTAATCACGCCCTAGGTTTAGTCGATTTTTGCAGTAATTATTCTTCAAAATGTAAGTTTCCATAAATTTTCACAATTTTCCACAACATAGATATATCATCCACAAATACACAATCTACAACACAAATAATAAATCTGTACACATCGGCATCCAAAAAAATTCGATTAACAAAAAAATTTACAAATAGTTCGGGTTGCACAAATTGCACACATCTTCAAAATTTACAAATTTCAACCGAAATAAACATTCGCTACCTAATTACAACATCAAAACCCACACCAACATATGTAGTTCGCAAATACACAAAATGCACACATACAGAGAGTACACTCTGATTAAATACACCAGTAATTTAATTGCACTATATAGATACGTTCAATTAACCACATATATACAATCAAAAATAAGGAATTTTTTCGTTTACATTGATTCTTTCCATGGCCGCGATTTTGTTTCATTCCGGACCTACATCAAAAAAAATAATAAAAAAAAATATTGAGTTAATAATTGAGTCGAAATTAATAATTATCTTCACAACAAAATAAAAAAGTAAGGAATTATTCAGTGTTTATCTTCAAAGTTTGATATGACATACATAACACGAAAAACCCCTTAGCACGAACCTTCACCTTCATCATCATCACTCTCTCCAGCATTTGGAGCTTCTTCATTCCCTACCGATCTACTAAATAAGGAAGAAGAATGGGTTAGTATCGACTACAACAAGTTTACGAGTCTCTGATATATTACCTTGCTATATTTTTTGGGCAATTTCGTGAATCGTGACATACGATACAAAGGCATGTCCTGCAAAGTCTTGGCCTCTTCGTTTTTTGGCCTTCTCTGATAGACTTCAACCTTTTCCTTTTAGGCCTCCCCTTTGTGGTGCACTGCACGGGGTCACCTACATGTACATGTGCATGTGCATGTCCACCACTCTCAGATTGTGCGCTACCTTCGTGTGGTGTGCTATTCCCTGATTCAATGTGAGCAAAGCCTTCGATTCCCTTGAGCATGTGGTCGAGCATGTACTTGTACCCTCTCTCTGAAGAACAACCAAGATCGACCAAATGTCTTGAGTGCATAGTTAGTTCACAATAACGAGAGACAAAATTGTCGCCCATACTATTGGGAATCGGTATACTGCTTCTTCTCAGTTGATCGTTGGTCCATCGCCTACAAATATATTGATCGGGTAGTGCGGTGTGATCTGTGAACCGAATAACTGCCAATAGATGTTTGCAGGGAATGCCTACGAAGTCATACATGGCACAAGGGCATCAAGCAATTTGAGTGATTTTACAATAAGAAATCACCCTCCCCGGTTCTGAATTTCCACAAATGGTTACAGAATAAGCTGCACTATCCGGTGTATCCATACTCGCAATTAAACTTACATTAAGTAATAAGCTTTTTACAACTTCTTGTTGGAATTTGTAGAAAATCCTCAGTGTGTATGTTCCCGCCATTTGTGACTCCAACGCCCATTCGGTCTTCAATTTTGGCCTCTCCTCGCGATTACGATGTGTTTCTTTAAGTTCATCGTGTCTTTGTTTTACTAAGACTCGGTCAAAGATGATGGTAAATTCATGTAATGAGTACTTCTTATGAGTATGATGCTTCAAGGATGAATGTAGCGATTCGCTACGTTGGGTACTCAACATGCCGTCCCAAAATGAGTCTCTTGCGTACACGCGAGCCCATTTCTCGCGGATCTCAAATTTTTTCCTTCAACCATTTGTTATTCTCAAGTTTGTACTGGAAAATCAAATTTTTTCTCTTATGTTCAAATTATGTTTTAAATTGCGCCGTATAAATGATAGTCTTCAAAACATCCCTGAACTCGTCAACATTATTCGGCATACGCACTTCATGCGGTAACTTATCCAAAATATGTCATATGCAATATCTATGTGACGTGATTGGGAAAACTTTAGAAACTGCAGAAGTTATTCCACGATCCTCATCTGTCACGATGTTCATCGGATCGTGAGTCATTGCTCATCGGCACTTTTCAAATAACCACTCAAATGAGGATGCCTTCTCATTTGGGATGAACCCATAACCTAGGAATATTGATTGCCAATGATGGTTGAATCCAACAAATGGTACGAACAACATCCCATATCGGTTTGTGTTGTAGGTAGCATCAAAGCAGAGAACATCCCCAAATACTTCATAATTCTTTCTAGCGATACCATCTACCCAGACACAATGTCACAATCGCCCTTCGGGATCACATTGGTAATCAAAATAGAATAAAGGATCGGTCTCCTTTTTGGATTCAAAGAACTTAAGTAGCATTTGCCCGTCGTGTCCTTTTAAACCTTCCATCTTGTCTCTCCTGAGATTTCTCACATCGGTTTCAGTGAAACCAATTTTCTCATTACATCCACTTGCACCTTCGAAGAATAGCATTTGTTTGCATACAAGGACATTAGCTTCGCTAAGTTGACCAATTACTTTTTTATCTGTATTTGTCAATTCACGGTTTAGAGGTAGCAGGTGACGTCTATCGGGTGAATTAAATTCGTGATTGTGTGCTTCATTAAATAAATAAAGAATCCACGAATTACTTTGTGAATTACTTTGTGGGTTTATTTTGACACGAACGAAAGCTTTGCAACCCGTTCTAGAAGTTGTTCCTCGTCTAGCTTCATTCTGATTATTCAGTGACTCCCCGCCTTAATTACAAACCTGTACAAGCGAGTTTCGACTAACGGTTCGAGAAATACGGCTGTGTATCACTTTATTTGGATTTTTTTCAACCTGAAGCGATACACGGCCGTATTTATCTAACCGTGAGTCGAAATTGACTTATACAAGTGCGGGTTGCTTGTGCTACATGAGATCATCCTACTCACAAAGTTTCGTATTTTTTGGAGGTCGTTTGAAGGGTTTTCTAATCTAACCGCACTTAAAAATTCTAAGTCACTAACTTCTAATGCGAGGAACGTCACAAAACCGCACAAACGGCATCCAAAATTAATAAAACTTTGCACCTTGCTTGAATTCACGTAGCGCAAGCCACCCTAACTTGTACAAGTAAGTTTTGACTCACGGTTTGCGAGATACGGCCGTGTATCACTTTATTTGGCTTCTTTTCAACCAAAAGCGATACACGACCTTATATCTCGAACCGTAAATCGAAACCCACTTCTACAAGTTGGGGTTGCTTGTGCTACATGAGATCATCCTACTCGCAAAGTTTCGATTTTTTTGGAGGCCGTTTGCATGGTTTTCAACTCTAACCGTACTTAAAAAATTGTAAGTCACAAACTTCTAATGCGAGGAACGTGAGAAAACCGCACAAACGGCATCCGAAAATTATAAAACTTTCCGACTTGGTCGAATTCACGTAGCGCAAACCACCCAAACTTGTAGAAGCAAGTTTCGAGTCACGATTTGCGAGATACAGCCGTGTATCACTTTATTTGGCTTCCTTTCAACCGAAAGCGATACACGACCTTGTATCTCGAACCGTGAATCGAAACCCACTTCTACAAGTTAAGGTTGCTTGTGCTACATGAGATCATTCTACTCGCAAAGTTTCGATTTTTTGGGGGCCGTTTGCAAGGTTTTCAACTCTAACTGCACTTAAAAAATTCTAAGTCACAAACTTCTAATGCGAGGAACGTGAGAAAACCACACAAATGGCATCCGAAAATTATAAAACTTTCCGACTTGGTCGAATTCACATAGCGCAAGCCACCCGAACTTGTAGAAGTGAGTTTCGAGTCACGGTTTGCGAGATACGGCCGTGTACCGCTTTACTTGATTTTTTTCAACCGAAAGCGATAAGCGGTCGTATCTCTCGAACCGTGAGTCGAAACTCACTTCTACAACTTGGGGTGGCTTGTACTACGTTAGACCAACCTACTCACAAAGTTTCGTATTTTTTTACGGTCGTTTGCAGGGTTTTCAACCATAACCACACTGAAAAGTTTCTAACTAATTTCGTATATACAATTCTAGTTCTACAAATTACTAACGCAAGCAAAAAATTTTGGCAATTGAATATACTAAAAGTCAACCCAATTCTATATCTACAATCTACTAAGGCAAATAAATTTTTCCTCACTTTCTAAATAATTTGGTATACACAAATTGAAAAATAAACACAAATATAGATTACTGAGGTAAAGAAATAGTCAATACCTTACAAAATAAGTCTGAATTAAGCCAAAGAATCAATTTGGGGGGAGAACTAGGGTTTCGATTTGGTTTCGAAGAGGGGATGAGAGAGTAGGGTTTCAAAGTTTGGAGTAGATATTGGGAGAGAGGAAGGGGAGCGGACGGAGGAGGGCTAATTTGGGTTTAGATGAAGGATTAGGGTTTTTTTCGTTTTGGGTTCGTCGAAGAAAGAAGAAAGAGCGAGAGAGAATTGTCGAAGAAGACGATCTGTATGCAGATCTAAATGAATTTAGATTGCCTTAACCCGTTCTTGGGAATGACGGGTTAAGGCTATTTTTTTATTAAAATTTTGCCTTAACCCGTCATTCCCAACGACGGGTTAAGGCAAAATATAATAAAAAAATATATGGGCCGTTGGATCTTGATCCAACGGTCCAGATTAAAGTTCGCATGGGTCTGTGCACACAGACCCGTTTGCAACGGAAGAAGACTCATATATATATATATATATATATATGGAAAAAGGGGTATGAGCAACTTGTATGAGCAACTTGCTCATTTAGTAAATAAGCAATTAATGATGTGGCATACATGTGATTGGAAAATCATTAAAATGGTTAGTTATCCAATGTATCACATGCATGCCACATAATCAATTGCTCATTTATTAAATGAGCAAGTTGCTCATATCCCTTTTACCCATATATATATATATATATATATATATATATATATATATATGTGTGTGTGTGTGTGTGTGTGTGTGTGTGTGTGTGTGTGTGTGTGTGTGTGTGTGTGTGTGTGTGTGTGTGTGTGTGTGTGTGTGTGTGTGTGTGTGTGTGTGTGTGTGTGTGTGTGTGTGTGTGTGTGTGTATGTAAACTCGAGAGCCCTTTTCCATTGCAAACGGGTATGTTTCCACAGACCCGTTTGTAAACTCAAGAGATGACCATTTGATCAAGTTGATCATGTTCCAACGACCAAGATTGGCCCCGCCCTTCAAACCCTCCTCTCACTTAAGTTGTGAGTGGTATTTTGGGGATTTCACCTCATCATACTGTTGACTCTTAGTTTGGTGTGCACAAAATGTGCTAACTGGTACTAATAAGTTTGAATTTAGTGTTTGATTTTCAGGATCAATTAACACCAAGAAAAGATCCAAGAGAGATTTACAAATATACAAATAAGGAAAGTAATAAAGGAAGATTGCATATACGAGCAAAAAATGACGTTATTCAAAAGGAGTTCTCAATTAATTGGTCTCCAGCAATCTATCAAGACTGGATTTTTAGTAATATTTTCGTGAGATTATTATTGTATATGATTGATTAAAGATGGATTAATTTATGGTAAGAAAACAAAGTGGATTTGAATTATACAGCCAAGACCGGTCGACCGTACATAATGTCGGTCGACTGCATCACAGTCGACCGCAACTATAGTTGCTTAAGATAGTGGTCGACCTTTCATCTCTCTAGTTACGCCAGAGAGCTGAACTGTTGACCACACGCTTTTAACGGTCGACCGCAACTTGAGCTGTATACTGTTTTGGAATGTATCGTTTCTATTTTTGATCGATACATTTCCTCTTCTAGTTAAGAGAACGAATCCACTGTTTTCTCGACCGATCACTTCTAAGAAAAATATTTTGAAATAATCCTTCGATAATCAATCCGAGTGTGAGCGTGAATTTGATTGTATTCTTCAGTCAAGATCTCAAAACAATCGTGAGTTTTCTTTCTATTTCTTTTCCACTTCAGTGAGATTGACGGGACTTGGATTAGAAGTCCTGTGGGTGTAATAGGTCTCTCGGCCTAAATCCGAGAATCACTGTACTAAGGGTTTTGAGTATAATGGAATGCTTATGGTGGAGAATTGCTACACGTAGGTGGTGTGGACGTAGACCTGGGGGTCGAACCACGTTATATTGCTGCGTCATCTGTGTTTGATTTTCTTGTCTCTCTTGCCTTTACTTTATTTTACTTTATTTCTTTAATTTTTCATTCTGCACGATCACCCTATTCACCTCCCCTAAGAGTGATTAACAGTGGTATCAGAGCGAGGTGCTTGTAAAAAGCTTAAAAGCTTAAGCAAAAGGTCCAATGGCCGAAATTCCTCCTCCCCAAAACTTGTACTCATCAGAGCCCTTCATCTCCAATGGGACAAGTCTTACACGATCACCATTTTTTGATGGAAAATGCTATGACGTCTGGAAAGTTCGTATGTCTCATTTTTTACAGATGCTCGGAGAAGAGGTATGGAATGTATCTATCAACAAAACAGAAATCACAGTTAGCGATGAAAAGAAGGCATTCACACCGGCAGAGCTAGCCCTCATGACAGCAAATTCCAAAGCAATGACGGCTCTTCATGCAGGGTAACAATGAAGAGCTAATGCGATGCGGGTGTAACTGCAAAATAGCCTACGAGATCTGGAACAACATGCTGAAGCGGCATGAAGGAACCACATCCGAGGTAAAAGCTAAAGTGAATTTGTGTTTTTATAAATTTGATGTGTTCCGCATGTTGCCAAGTGAAAATGTTGACCAAATGCTCGCCCGTTTCGACATAATTGCCCACGAGCTTGAAAGCTTGGGTAAGAGGCTTAATGATGACCGAAAGGTTGGAAAGCTCATAAGCTGTCTCACACCAGAGTGAGACGTTAAGGCCGCGGCAATGAGAGAAACACTTGAAGAGAAAGGATTTGATTACTATACATTTCAAGGAAAGCTAAAAACGTACGAGATGGAAATGTTGGAGACAAAACGATACAGGCAAAACATCGGGATCGAACCGAAGACTGAGGAGAGAACTATTGCACTAAAAGCAGAAAGGGCTTGACCATCAAAAGCTGATTCAGAACATGAGGAGTCAGACGAGGACATTTCTCTATTAACAAGACAATTTCGTAAGTACCTCAAAAACAAAAAATATGGCAGGTATCAAGAAGAAAGGGAAAATGAGAAAGATGATGTATGCTACAAGTACAAGAAGCCCGGACACATCCGTGCAAACTGCCCTAGTCAACAAGACAGGAACAGGGAATATTATCGCTCAAATCCAAGGCAGAAGAAGAAGGCGCTAAAAGCAACTTGGCTAGACTCGGACTCAAGTGAGGAAGAGCAAGGCCACGGTGAAGTCGACTTCATGGCTCTTGGGAGTGGTAAGGTGCAATCACCTTCTCAAGAAGAGGTAATCGAACAACCAACTTATGATGAACTTGTAGATATATGTAATGATTTGAAAGACTATGCCAAGAAACTAAGCCGTGAACTTAGGCTATATAAACAAAATTCAAATGAAATACATGACGATTGTATAACAAAGAACCACAAACTGAAAAATAAGAATGCTCTAATTTTGGAAAAACTCGAGTTATGTCGAAAAGATCATGATATTTTGCTAGAAGAAAATCAGATGTTGAAACAACAAATTCGTGAATCGCTAGCAAAGCATGATGATCACTTAAAAGAGATTCAGGAGAAATCTGTCTATATTGCCAAGCTCACAAATGACTTAGACGAATATAAAAGGAAATTTGATGAAGTGGTGGAAGGATGTAATGAAGCCCTAAATCAAAATAGGATTCTTGATGCCACACTAGATACTCTTCGTTGAAACACAAAAGACGATGAGATAACTAGAAAAAGACTGTGTAAAAAGGTAATTTAGCTCGAAAAAATTATTGAAAAGCATGAAGGGCTCAGTTACTTTATTACAAAGAATTCAAGATCCTATCATGATAATAGAGGGCTTGGTTACGAAGAGCCAATACCTCATCAAAAACCATCATGTCATACACACTTGTATAAAAATCAAAACAATCACAAAACAAAAATAAATCATACAAGTGTGCATGATCCAAGGCATAGTCAAATCACATGTAACTTTTGCTGTAGACTAGGGCATATTTCTTATAACTGTTCACTAAAAGAAAATACTAATCTTGTGTGGGTGAGAAAGGATACAAATGCAGGTTCAAAACAAACTTGGGTACGCAAAGTTATGCCTACTAATCTTGGTGTAAGTACCCCAACGTATCAAGTCTAAAGATCGGTGGTACCTTGATAGTGGTTGTTCAGATCACATGACTGGTGACAGCAGATACTTTTCATCACTATCAAGGAAAAAGGGGAAGGACATCATCTTTGGAGACAATAGCACAGGTCAAGCCATTGATAAAGGTAAAATTAGCTTTGGTTCCTCATGCTCCATTGAGGATGTCCTATTAGTAAGAGGTCTAAAGCACAACTTAATTAGTGTTAGTCAACTATGTGATAAAGGGTATATTATCATTTTTGATAAAGACATGCATTGTATTAGATAATAATAAAGATTGTTTACTTCTTGCTAATAGATGCAATAATGTATATGTCATAAACTCAAATGAATTAGCACAGAAAAGTATGAGATTCTTTGTCGCACAAAATGAGGATGGATGGCTATGGCATCGTAGGCTCGGTCATACGCACATGGACAACCTCAACAAACTTGTAAGCAAAGAGATTGTGAGAGGAATCCCTAAAATTAAGTTCGAAAAGGACAAACCATGTGAGTCATGCCAATTCGGTAAGCAAACAAAAAGTTCTCACAGACCAAAGAAAATGGAATTAACTTCTAGACCTCTTGAACTTTTGCACATGGACCTTTTTGGTCCATCACGAACACGTAGTAATGGTGGTGCACGATATGCATTTGTTATTGTTGATGACTATAGTAGATTTACTTGGATTTCCTTTTTGCCACAAAAAGATGAGACAATACATGTATTTCAAAAATTATGTCGTAGAATGGAAAATGAGAAAAGCCTCACCATTGTTACTATTCGTAGTGATCATGGTGAGGAATTTCAAAACGAACTCTTCACATTATTTTGTGACAAAAAGGGAATAAAACATGAGTTTGCATGTCCTCGCACTCCCCAACAAAATGGGGATGTTGAAAGGAAGAATCGATCTCTTCAAGAAATGGCCCGTACAATATTTAGTGAAAAAGATTTACCTAAGTCATTTTGGGAAGAGGCTGTCAATACAGCATGCTATACCATAAACCAAGTAATCATTAGAAAGTATCTTGAAAAAACCCCTTTTGAACTATATTATGGCAAAACTCCCAACCTAAGCTACTTTCGTGTCTTCGAATGCAAAGTATTCATTTTAAATACTCTTGATAATTTGGGAAAGTTTGATCGTAAAAGTGATGAAGGTATTTTCCTAGGATACTCTCTTAATAGCAAAGCATATCGTGTATTTAACAAAAGAAGATGCATTACTCAAGAATCTATTGATGTTGTTTTTGATGAAACTAACCCCTACTCCAAAGAGATATTACATGTTGTTGATGATGATGAGGCAGAGGTTCGTGTTGAAAAGAAACAGGTTCATATTGAAGAATAACCACAAGCAAATGATCAAAATCAAATGGTGCTTCAAGACAAAGATGAACCTAAAAACCAAATTGATGAGATGCCTACAGAACAAATTGATGCCATGGAAGATAAAAATACACAACATCAAGACCCCACAAGTGAGAAACGTCCCGCATGGAAAATCATGTCCAGTCATCCTCCATCTCTTATACGGAGTGATATGTCTAAAGGGGTAACTACTCGTGCTCAAGATCATAATTTTATGTGTTTTACCGCTTTCGTTTCCATACTTGAACCTAAGAACATTAAGGAGGCCTTGCAAGATAATGAGTGGATCATTGCCATGCAAGAAGAACTTAATCAATTTGAACGGAATCAAGTATGGAAACATGTTCCTCGACCTCACAATAGGACCATCCTTGGTACTAAGTGGGTGTTTAGAAACAAGTTAGACGAATCCGGTTCAATAACTAGGAATAAGGTCCGTCTTGTTGCTCAAGGTTATAATCAACAAAAGAGTGTAGATTTTGATGAAACTTTTGCACCAGTTGCTAGGCTAGAAGCTATTCGTATTTTGCTTGCTTTTGCTGCATACATGGATTTCACACTATTTCAAACGGATGTCAAAAGTGCTTTCTTACATGGCTTTATTTCTGAAGAAGTTTATGTGGCACAACCACCGGGATTCACTGATCCCACACACCTAAACACGTTTTTCGGCTTGATAAAGCTCTTTATGATTTGAAACAAGCCCCTCGTGCTTGGTATGAACGGCTGAGCTCGTTCCTTCTTCACATAGGTTTTTCTAAAGAAAAAGGAGACACTACACTTTTTATAAAGTATGTTTTTAAAGACATTTTGATTGTACAAATTTATGTTGATGACATCATATTTGGGTCTACTAATGAAAATCTTTGCAAGGAGTTTTCAAAGCAAATGCATGATGAGTTCGAAATGAGTATGATGGGAGAACTAACCTATTTCCTTGGACTTCAAATACAACAAAGAAATGATGGAATATTCATAAATCAATCTAAGTACGCCAAAGAACTTGTCAAGAAATTCGGACTTGAAAATGCAAATGCCTACAAAACTCCAATGGCCACTACCACTAAGCTATCTAAAGACGAAACTGGTAATAACGTTGATATTTCTACTTACAGAGGTATGATTGGTAGTTTGCTTTACATTACTGCATTGCGTCCTGATATTATGTTTAGTGTATATTTATGTGCACGTTTTCAATCGTGTCCCAAAGAATCACATTTGGTTGCCGTTAAGCGTATCATTCGATATCTTAAAGGCACACCAAATACTGGTCTTTGGTACCCAAAAAATAGAAATATCTCTCTTGTAGGATACTCCGATGCAGATTATGCCGGCAGCTTAACCAATAGGAAGAACACTTGTGGTACATGTCACTTCTTGGGCGACTGCCTTGTTTCGTGGGCATCCAAGAAGCAAAATTTCGTTACTCTTTCGACTGCCGAAGCTGAATCCATTGCGGCAGGATCGTGCTATGCACAGATATTATGGATGAAACACACTCTCGAGGATTATAAGGTATTCTTTGACCACATCCCCATAAAATGTGACAACACTAGCACCGTACACATGACTAAAAATTTTGACCAACACAGTCGCACAAAACACATTGATATTAGATATCATTTTATTAACGATCACTTTCAAAAGGGAGATATTTTACTTGAGTATATTTCTACTGATTCGCAATTTGTAGATATTTTTACAAATCCTTTAGACGAAAAACATTTTTACTTCTTAAGAGGGGCATTAAATGTTATCGATTTTTCATCCTTAAAGCTGTTTTGTGTGAGTAGGTCAACTGTACGGTCGACCGGATCATTCTCTGTGGCCACTGTTGGTTTTTCGATCGACCTTGCAGTCGACCGGTTCGCTCTCTGGATTGTTTTTGCAAAATCACGTCTTGCGGTCGACCGTGCGGTCGACCGGTATGCTCTCTGGATAGTTTTTGCAAAATCGTGTTTTGCAGTCGACCGTGCGGTCGACCGGTACGCTCTCTGGATAATTTTTGCAAAATTGTGTTTTGCGGTCGACCGTAAGGTCGACCGGCTCTCTCTCTGGTCTTGTTTTTTACAACGTTATAAAATCAATAATTCCTCTCTTAATTTATTGATTTCTTTGTTGCTTTCGTGTGTATTGGGGAGAATCTCAAATCTATGATATTATGTAGAGCTCTCACTATACATCAAAGAGTCTCGTTATCATCGGTATCATGTAAGAAGATTCTCTTCCATATTTTTCTAAATTTGTAATATCCTCGAATGTGCCTCTTCATTATTTTAATTGATGATTGGTTTTACGAACTTTCCAATGATTATTTTACTTCTGTCTCCTTTGTATATCCCCTCGTGCTTTATTCCAAAAGGGGGGAGAATGTTTTTAGAATGTTTTCAAACGATTTTCAAATCATTTCATGGATTAATACTCTCATTCCTCTCATAATTGTTCATTAAGTTCTGTATTACATGTGATATTATATTAAGGGGGAGTATTCGCTCTCTTAAAAGCTTTTTCTATATGAAAATCTGTTTTACAGGATGTACTAAATTCAGGGGGAGTATTTACATACTTTGTTTTAATTTTCAAACATTCGTGCATGTTTTGTTCACAATAAAAGGGGGAGATTGTTGACTCTTAGTTTGGTGTGCACAAAACGTGCTAACTTGTACTAATAAGTTTGAATTTAGTGTGTCAGATTTTCAGGATCAATTAACACCAAAAAAATCCAAGAGAGATTCACAAATATACAAACTAGGAAAGTAATAAAAGAAGATTGCATATACGAGCAAAAGAGGAAGTTATTCAAAAGGAGTTCTCATTTAATTGGTCTCCAAGCAATCTATCAAGACTGGATTTTTAGTAATATTTTCATGAGATTATTATTGTATATGATTGATTAAAGATGGATTAATTTATGGTAAGAAAACAAAGTGGATTCGAATTATACAGCCAAGACTGGTCGACCGTACATAATGTCGGTCTACCGCATCACAGTCGACCGCAACTTTAGTTGCTTAAGACAGCGGTCGACCTTTCATCTCTCTAGTTACGCCAGAGAGCTGAACAATCGACCGCACATTTTTGACGGTCGACCGCAACTTGAACTGTATACTGTTTTGGAATGTATCGTTTCTATTTTTGATCGATACACTTCCTTTTCTACTTAAGAGAATGAATCCACCGTGTCTTCTCGACCGATCACTTCTGAGAAAAATATTTTGGAATAATCCTTCGATAATCAATCCGAGTGTGAGCGTGGATTTGATTGTATTCTTCATTCAAGATCTCAAAACGATCTTGAGTTTTCTTTCTATTTCTTTTCCACTTCGGTGAGATTGACGGGACTTGGATTAGAAGTCCTATGGGTGTAATAGGTCTCTCGGCCTGAATACGAGAATCACTGTACTAAGGGTTTTGAGTATAGTGGAATGCTTGTGGCAGAGAATTGTTACAAGTAGGTGGTGTGGATGTAGGCCTGGGGGTCGAATCACATTATATCGCTGTGTCATCTGTGTTTGCTTTTCTTGTCTCTCTTGCATTTACTTTACTTTACTTTACTTTATTTCTTTAATTTTTAATTCCACACGATCACCCAATTCACCCCCCTTAAGGGTGATTAACATATACCCCTTCACTCTTCACTCCCCTTCCCTTTTTATCTCTCACTCTCTCACTGTCTCACTCTCTCTACTCTCACTCTCTTTTGTACCCAACGCCAGTCAAAATCCAACTCCCAAACCCTCGTTCGACCTCCGGCGCCCTTCCTCCTCCGACTCTCGACCGACCACCTCCTTCCCTATCTCTCACACACTCTCTATCATTGTCCCTATTCTCTCTATCTCTCTTTTCCGAACCCACAGAAACCCCCACAGCCAAAAACCCAACTCCAAACCCTTCATCCAACCCGACAGCAAGCCACCCCACCCTCTTTCACACACTCTCTCTCCTACTGCCCCCAACTCTCTCCCGACAGCCCGACGATCCCCGAAAGCCCACTCCTCCTCCTCCTCAATTCTTTGAAATCCAATCGGTAACTCAAAATCCATACACGTCGTCGACCACTCAATCTCCGTCGTAATGTAGTTATTTTATTCTAGCTTCATAGATGTAGCTATGTAGATTGAATTATTTGTTTAATTTTTAAAATTATTTCTGTGATGCGTAGTTATGCATATGTTTTTTTAATGTGTATTATATATAGTTGTTCGATGATTGTAAACGGTAGAATTGTGGAAGTAGTTGTTTTTGTTCGCTAAAATTATAGATGTAGTATTAGTTGTTGTTCGATAATAGTAAAACTGCACAAACGATAACGAAAAACTTCGAAACTTTGCTAGTAGGTCGAACTCATCACACACAAGCCAATGCAACTTTTATAATTGAGTTTCGACTCACGGTTTGCAATATACGACAATGTATCACTTTAGTTCAAGAATAATCAAAATAAAGCGATACACGGCCATATCTCGTAAACCGTGAGTCGAAACTCACTTCTAGAATTTTCTTTAGCTTGTGTGTGGTGAATTTTAGTTTCATAAAAATTTATTACTGTTTGTGCAGTTTTCTATGTTTTCGTAACAACAACAACTAAAACAACTAATTTTGAATATTTTGAGTACGAAAATGTTAAAAACCGCACAAACGGCAACCAAAAATTATGAAACTTTGCGAGTCGGTCAAATTCATCACACTTAAGTTAACGCAAGTTGTAGAAGTGAGTTTCGACTCATAATTTGCGTGATACAGACGTGTATTACTTTATTTTCTTTTTCGTGAATGAAAGTGATACATTGCCGTATCCTCACAAAATCGTGAGTCTAAACGCACTTCTAAAAGTCGCTTTAGCTTGAGAGTGGTGAATTTGACCTACTCGCAAAGTTTCATAATTTTGGGTGTCTGTTTGTGCAGTTTTCCCACGTATCTTGTTTCGTGTGTGTGTGTGTGTGTGTGTGTGTGTGTGTGTGTGTGTGTGTGATTCGGTGTATATGATTAGTGTATTGAGAATTGTTGTATTATTTTTATGTTAGATATGGAGAATGATGAAGGGAATTCTGTTGCCAGCGGCAATTTTGTGTGTGCACAAGAAGGTGGTAAATCTAGGCCACAAGTTGATGAACATCTCAAACCAGAGATAGTTATGAGTTTCATACTTCAGATGAAGCCGAGACATTTATACGTCATATGCTAGATGTGCGGGTTTCGCAATGCGTAATGGTTGGAATAGATACAAGGGAACTGAGGTATAGTGGATAAGTCATATCTATGGAATAAAGTCGGGGCGTCACTGAGTCAGCCTAATGATGCTGGACGGGGAACTACTTCTAGAATTGGTTGCAAAGCCTTTGTTCGTGTAAAATTAAACGAAAAAGGTAATACATGGGGTTTTAAATTCATTTCATGAACCATACAATCACGAATTTATTTCCCCTGGCAGAAGACATCTTTTGCCCCCAAACCATAGTGTGTTGAAATCCGATGAAAGAATAATGGGTCAACTGTCACAAGCTTGTATTCCTACGTGCAAACAAATGCTTTACTTTGAAAGTGCTAGTGGAGGTCACAATAGAATAGGATTCACCAAAACCGATGCTAGAAATCTACAAAGAGACTCAAAGGAAGCTATGAAAGGACTCAACAGACAAATGCTCATTGAATTTTCTGAATCGCAAAAATAGAAGGATCCTTTATTTTTTTATGATAGTAGATCCCAAAAGCCGATTGTCTCATTGAATTTGGGTGGATGGTACTGCTAGGGTGAATTATGAAGAATTTGGGGTTGTACTTTACTTTGATACCACACACGAACCGATATAGAATGTTATTTGTTCCATTTGTTGGAATCAATCATCATTGGCAATCAATCTTCTTAGGTTGTAGGTTCATTCCAAATGAGAAGACCTCTTCCTGTAGCGCCCCAAATTTCTAATATGAGAGCTTAGAAAATAAGTGGCGAAATCCCAGCAATCCACTTCAATACAACAATAGCCACAACCAAAATCACTAAGATTTTCTTTCTTTTATTACAACAAACTTTTCAATTACAGCGGAAGTCTAAACATCTCAACACAAATTAATCTTTTGTTTACAACTCAATAATAACTCATTATGTCATTACAATTTTACAACAAACACTAAATAGTCCAACTATCTCAAATTGCCCACTCAAGCATCCAACCTCCAATCTAAGCAATAACCTGCAACATGTGAGGCTAGAGTTGAACCCTAACCCCCAAAACTACGGGGTCAGCCATAAATGGTGTGAGTGGTAACAAATCAACAAATAACATAAATGGACTTAAAACATAATATCCAACGAATAACGATCAAACACTAAAGTATGGAATAACAACAAAAGAATAACGGGTGACACTAAAACCAAAAGCCGAGTGTGTGTAAAAACAGGAAATCCAAATGCATGAAAGTGATTCAAGAAAACATCATGACTACATGCTGACAACGATGACTACTAAGAGATGAAGATAAACTATGATAATTTGCCCATGCTTGATCATTCCGGAGATTGGTCCCACATCACAGGTATTTTCCCTGGATAATTCAGGAGACCATCCCACATCTAAACATAGACTCATAATCACAAGAATACCCCAAAAGCGTCGCCTCGACTCCGATAATTCCGTAGTTCAATCCCACATCACAAGATAATTACTTGGATAATTCAGGAGATATACCTCACATCACAGGTTAACTACCTGGATAATTCCGGAGATAAATCACACATCACAAGTTAACTACTTGGATAATTCAGGAGATTAAATCCTACATCAAAAGCCATACTGAGGTGCATAACTCAAGTTCCCATTCGTCATGACACTACTAATGCCTGTCCTTATTAGTTTGGGTTACTGAACAAATCTCCTAGAGTAGTGTACCCTACCGGACTAAAAATCTGAATAACTGAACATTCGCCTCAATGGGCCTCAACAAATAACTGAACAAATATCTCAACACCGGTATACTAGGGTCACTTACCTCTAAAGACTCAAAAACAAATAACTGAACAAATTCCCACTAAACAAGTGGCTCAACAAAATATCTCAAAATCATGTTCTTAACTGAACATCTCAAAATAAATACTGAACTGAACATCTTAAAACAAATACTGAACTGAACATCTTAAAACAAATACTGAACAAATGTCTTAAAATCAATTACTGAACAAAACATCTCAAAATCAAACACTAAACAAAATATCTCACAATCAAATACAGAGATCCTTCAGGACCAGTCGACTGCCTAAGGGACCAGTCGACTGTCCAGAGGACATATCCCAATATTTTACGAAAAATAATCTAAGTATTTGAGTCGACTGAAAGGTCATAGGTCGACTGTCCCGAAAGGACT
This sequence comes from Hemerocallis citrina, assembly GCA_017893485.1. Classification (NCBI taxonomy): domain Eukaryota; kingdom Viridiplantae; phylum Streptophyta; class Magnoliopsida; order Asparagales; family Asphodelaceae; genus Hemerocallis; species Hemerocallis citrina. The sequence continues at coordinate 198,700,730 of CM030360.1, forward strand.
GAACAAAATTACAAACAGAGGACCAGTCGACTGACCTCAGTCTAGGTCGACTGTCCCGAACAACTCAAAGACAAAAATACACAGTAGGCTCGTACCAGTCGACTGCTCTGTAGACCAGTCGACTGTCGGCTACAGATCTGAACACAAAAATCATACTGAAGTTTTCTAAAGATTCACTGATCATAAAATTAACTTGTATCCAGGCAAATAAACAACTCTCAATAATCTCCATCATGGATACATTTCTCAATCAAACAAATACTCAAATTTCATATCCTCATGATCTAAACTCTCAATCCTCCCATTAGGGTTTTTCACAACAAAACTAAATGTCTTCCTCAACACATAATTAAGATTGGTTTGTAATCACTAGATCCAGACGTTTAATATCTGATCACAACATAATCAGTCCTTAATATGTCTCCCAACAATACGATCTCATAGATCGACATTTCCTCAACAAATCTTAACATTTCTCACACATGATCCAAATATCAATAAAGTTCTCATCCTCCATATTAAATAATGGATCCATGTCATACATACAATGAGACTAACAAATCAATAGTGTAACGATCACAAACAAGGCATAACAAAGGTCTTACTTCATTCATCATTCAAATCAAAACAAAGCAAACAAAACAAAACAAACCAACTCACATTGTTCTTGAAGAAAATCCACAAAAGCTTCTCCTTGCTAGATCCAAGAATCCTCCTTTGTGCTCCTCAAAGAATTCTCAATAATTCTGAATATACTCAATGACGGCTGGGAAGAATTTCCCTTAAATATGCCGGAGTGAATATTAGGGTTTTATTCTCTCTTTGCAAAATAATCCTTTTAAAAGTACATCTTACATATATAATTGTATTCTTGAAAACTGAATCAAATATCGTTTAAATTAGGATCTAATAGAAAAATATATTTCTAAACCTCAACAAATACTGATCGGAATGTCCAGTAATTACGTTTTGCACTTCAACCCTCAAAATTGTCAATTTTGCAAATAAGTCCTTCTTTTCTCAAAAATTGCAAATAGGCATAATTAATTTCTGAAAAATTTGGAAAAATACTAAATAATTCTCAAATAATAAATAATGATTTTTCATAAAGAAAACTAAATTTTTTAAACTTCTGAAAAGTCGTTTGCACGTGTTTTGCACGTGTACAAAAGATAAATTTCTTGGAAAACATCAATTAAATCCTCAAAAATCATTTAAATTCATTTTCAAATAATTAAAATAATATTTGAAAATACGGGGTTCTACACTTCCTTTGTGTGGTTCTTTGAAAAGTGGTTAGGAGTGATGAAACGTGCTCCATCAGACATCTTGACGGACCAGGATTGTGAGATCGGTGTTGCAATGAAAACAGTTTTCCCTGAGACTCGGCATTTATATTGCATTTGGTATATTTTGGATAAGTTACTGCAGTAGATGCGTATGTCGAATGATGTTGATAAGTTTATGGATACTTTTAAGAGTATCATCTATAATTTTGAATTTATAAAATATTTTGAAGCGAAATGGAAATTATTGCTTTTGCAATACGAAGTTGAGAATATCAAATGGTTAAATGATTTATTTGAAATTCATGAGAAATGGGTCCCCATTTATGCAAGAGTATCATTTTGGGCGGGCATGTTAGAGTAGCCAACGAAGCGAGTCTATGCATTCTTTCTTGAAACATCATACCTGGAAGAAGTACTCCTTACTTGAATTCGCCGTAATCTTCATTAGAGTCTTAGGAAGGAAAAGACAAGAGGAACTTAAAGAAAATCATCGTAATCGTGAGAAGCGACCGAAATTGAAGACTTATGGAGGAACAAATGGCACGAGCCTACACGTTGAAGCTTTTCTACAAATTCCAAGAAGAAATACAGAAAATCTTATTATATAATATTACTTTCATTGCCGATCTTAACACAGCGGACAGTGCAGTTTTCTTTGTACTGCTGTGTGGAAATTCAGAACTGGGGATGTCGATTCAATTTTGCAAACTCCGTGAATTTGCTATTTTTGGATGTTACTTGTTTGAATTCATAGGCATTCCTTGCAAACATATTTCGACAGTTCTTCACTGCACTACCGGAGCAATACATTACAAGAAGGTGGACCTGAGATGTCATGAGAATAAGCTATACATCCGTTCATGATGGCACTAGCAGAAACTTTGCTTCTCGTTATTGTGAATTAAGTCATCATAAAACAGATGGTCGATCTTGGTTGTTCTTCTGATGAAAATTACAAATACATGCTCGACCACACGCTCAAGGGCATTGAAGGCGTTCATTTTGTGCAACCCAGATTGAATGGGCATCCCGAAGGTAGTGCACAACCTGAGAGTAGTGGAAAACATGTTGAAGGCAGTGGACATGCATATGGAACAGACATGGGTATGTCTCATGTTGCCATGGGGGACCTTCGACAATGCATCACAAATGGAAGGCCTAATGGGAAGAGGTTGAAGCAGATAGGAGAGCAACTTCAACGGAAACCTAGACGGTGCAATGCATGCAGCTGGCGGGGTCAAAAGTACGATTCAAGAAATTGTCCAAACAAAGTGGCTGGGTAATACATCTTTTTTTTAGTTAAAAAATATTAACTCACTCAATCTTGTGTTTTAGGTTAAAGTTGATAAATGAAAGTTGACTAACTCAATTTTATCATTTATTTAGCGCTGCCAATGCACAGGAATTGGATCCAACAGGTGAAGAGAGTCCCGATGATGTGAGGTTAAATTTGAACTTTGCGTATGTTTTAAAGTTTCTAGACTTATAATACTTATTTCATTTGTTTGAAATTTAAGATTCTTGCAGGTTTTGATCGGAGGAAACTTCGTTGTGATCTTCAAATAAATTCTTAATTATAAATGTGTATATATGTATATGTAATTGCTTTTTTTGAATATTGCGTATGTAATTGCTTTATCGCTTATATGTGTATTGTTTTGGTTGTTATTGTTGTTGTGATGAAGATTCAATGAGGAAAAAATGTGGATGGATGAGTGGGGATGGATGAAGTTTGTTGATATTGTTTTTTGTTGTTGTTGTTGATATTGATTATGGACTTGTTGGTCCAAGAGAATGTGATGATTGTTGCTTTTGGAAACTTATTGAATAAGACGAGAATGTGATGATTCAATGAGATTGTATATAAAGATGATGAAAATTGAGCTGATATTGTGGTTTTAGCACTGATGTTGCTGTTGAAGAAGTTGTATTTTTTCACTAAATTTTAACTAAACACGTTGTTTGAAACAACGGCTTAAGCTTAAAAAATTTGAGAAAAAAGTCTTTCTCTCTGTTAAAAAAATTCTATTTGAGCCAACAAAAGTCGTTGTTTCAAACAATAACTTTTTATAACCTAGGTCGCTATTTGAAACAACGAGTTAAGCTTAACAATATTTGAGCAAAAAATCTTGCTCTCTGTTAAAAAATTGTCTATTTGAGCCAACAGAAGCCGTTGTTTCAAACAACGACTTTTATAACCTAGGTAGTTGTTTAAACAACGGGTTAAGCTTAACAATGTTTGGGGGGAAATCTTGCTCTCTATTAAAAATTGCCTATTTGAGCCAACAAAAGCCGTTGTTTCAAACCACGACTTTTTTGTAACCTAGGTCGCTGTTTGAAACAACGGGTTAAGCTTAAAAATATTTGAGCAAAAAATCTTGCTTTCTGTTAAAAATTTGTTTGTTTGAGCCAACAAAAGCCGTTGTTTCAAACAACGAATATTCTAACCTAAGTCGTTGTTTGAAACAACGGCTTAAGGGAAAGAAACATTTGAGAAAAAAACTCTTGCTCTCTGACATGAATTTTACAAATGGCAAGTTCAAGTCAGAGAGCAAGAGTCTTTGCCCAAAATATGTAATAAATTGAAGTCGTGTTTTAAAACAATGACCTAGGTTATAGTAGGTAGTGGTTTGAAACAACAGCTTAAGTTGGTTAAAATAGACAAGTTTAAGTCAGAGAGCAAAGCTCTTTACCCATAATATTTATAATCTTAAGCTATTGTTTGCAACAACGGTTTAAGTCATTGAAATTTGTTGACTTTTTTCCCTTTTATGACTTTATTTTACTTTTTTTTGCTGTCTATAATAAGAAAGTTTTTATTTTAATTTACATTGATTATGATTTTAATACGTAATGTGATCGTATGACTCAGATTTCTGACTTTTTTTCGTATGCTTGATGAAATTATCTTTGTACAACCCGTTGTTGTGGCTTTACCGCCCAGTTGGATATGATAACTCTCTTCTCTGAAACACACTGAATTTCATCCTTCATTGCTTTCATTTTATCAATATATATATATTTTTTGTTTTTGTTTTTTTTTGTTTCTTTGATTTTTTTTACTTCTCTACCTCTCACATTACATGTAAAGGAATGAAATGATTAATCACATTGTCAAGTCTGGTTATTAACAACAAATGAAAAAAAGCGTATAATTGAAAATGACTCTTTTTAATCCCATCCCCCCCCCCCCCCCCCCCTCACTCTCTTAATTTTCCATTATAGAGCAAAAAAATAAAAACGACCTAAGTTATAGATTGTTAGGGGTAAGGGCAGGGACCGTAGGGTTATGGTTGGAGGGTAGGGTTAGGCTTAGAGATTAAGGCTCAAGTATCCGTTGAAATTCTTCTTTGAAAGATTCTGCACTATTGGAGATTGTGGGTACAGTAACTCCATTACCCGTTATTGGAGACTGCAATAAGCGAAGGTAAGTACAGTGAAAAAAAAAATTGTGCAAAAAAATATCTCTTCATTGTCTAAATAAACATCCCCCCCACCCCCACGCCCACCATTTTAAATAAACTAGTAATTTGCACATGCAATGCAGGTTCTAATTAAATTTATTTTTTATATAGTAAATAATAAGACATAATCTGGCCTCAAACCTGAGACCTCCATTTACTCATCACATACTCTTGAAAAATTACCCCTAGTAGCACAAACTTTTATTTTATATGAGTGACACTTTTGTAAATAATTATGTCGTAAATAAATTTGAACTTTGAGGATATTATGGCAACTAACAACGGTTAAGTAAATGAATTGTTAATATAACTCCCACTTAAAAATAAATGGTTGAGATTAGATGGTTGAATGTCTACAAATGATAATCCCAACTCTCCCATTATAATATTAGTGATAAATAAATAAACAAAAATTCCAAAAAAAGAGTATAGTAAATAGGGTTCTTTCCCCAAATTTATTCAAACCTATAGACTTGTTTCAAACAACGACCTAGATTAGAATAGGTCGTTGTTTGAAACAACAGATTCAGTTGCTTTCTTTTTTTACTTTTTTTTCCTTTAGACTTTATTTCCTATTTCTTGGTTGTTTTTAATAAGATTTTTTTAAAAAAAAATTGACATTGATTTTGGTTTTAATACGTCATGTGATCGTATGACTCCGATTTGGGACTTTATTTTCATTCGTGAGATGAAATTATCTTTGTACTGGCCGTGTTATCGCTTTACCGCACAATGCGGTATGACGACTCTCTACTCTGAAGCGTACTGAATTTTTAGCCTAATTGTCCATTTATTGTCCCAATATATTTTTAACTGTACATTTTTTTTAGAATGGTGAGATGTAGTGTTGTTATCTTCCTTTATATGTTTACAACTAAGCTTATTAACAACATATAAAAATAATTTCGTATAGAAATCAAAGTCTTTTTAATTCTCTCTCGCTCCGCCTATATCTCCAATATTGAGAGAAAAAAACCTTTTAAAAAATAGGCTACATATATTGTAATCAGTTAAGGGTAGGGTTAGGGTTAGGATTGGGGATAGGGTTAGGGTTAGGGTTGGAGGGTACGGTTAGGGTTAGTGGTAGGGTTAAGTCTTCGTTTGAATATTTTACCAGAAAGACTCCGATTTATTGGAGACAATGGCTTATGTATTCTCCGGCACACATTATTAGAGACTGCAATACGCGAAGATAGGTAAAGTGAAGAGAAAGTTAACTGTATCTCGATCAAATAAGACGTACTCAGATATTGAAAATAATAAAAAACGTTAAAAAAAATAAGAAAAAAAAACTTACCCTCCCACCCCAAAAAATAAAAATTACAAATGACAGTTTCAAGTCAGAGAGCATGACTATAAAATCCCAATATATTTTTAACCTGAAGCGATTGTTTCAAACAACGACCTTGGTTAATATATGTCATTGTTTGAAACAACGGCTTCAGAGGCTACTCAAATAGAAAAATTCAAGCCAGGGAGCAAGAGTTTTTTGTTCAAATTTGAATTGACCATAAGCAGTTGTTTCAAACAACGACCTAGGTTATAATAAGTCGTTCTTTGAAACAACGAGTTCAGTTTAGTTGAAATTTAGTTAAAAAACTCTTGCTCTCTTTAAAAGAGCTTTCCCTTAGGATTTACATGATCCCAGTAGATGTGTTCATCCTATTCCTCAGAGATGACATCACATTTTCAAATTTTAAAAATGCAAAAAAAATATATCTACACCGTCTACATAACCCCACCCACCCCCTCTCCCCCTTTAAAGGAAAAAGAATCAAAAAATTATAAATTCCCAAAATGAAAAAGGTAATATGGCAAGTTCACGTCATAGAGCAAGACTTATTGCCCAAATTTATTGAAATCTTAAAGTCTTTATTTCAAACATCGACCTAGGCTATAATAAGTTGTTGTTTTAAACAACTGCTTCGATTGATTCAATTGTTCAAGTTCAAGTCAGAGAGCATAAGTCTTTTAATCATATTTTTGTTAAGCTTAGGACGTTGTTTCCAATAACAATCTAAGTTATAATAGGTCGTTTTCTGAAACAACTTCAGTTTGTTCAAAAAGACAAGTTCAAGTCAGAGAGCAATAGTTTTTTAGGAAATTTCAACTAACTTTAACTCATTGTTTCAAATAACGACATAGGTTATAAGAAGTCGTTGTTTGGAACAACGACTCCAGTTGATTTAAAAAGACAAGCTCCAGTCATTGAGCAAGATTTTTTGTCAAACTTTTGGTAAAGCTAAACCCATTGTTAATTTGAAACAATTGGTTAAGTTAAAATTTTGAAAGAAAAAAAAATACAACTTCATCAATAGCAGCATCAGCTGCTACAACCACAATACAAAAACATTTTCAACACCTCCCCTTCAAATTTGAGCATTCAATCATCAAAATTATCATTTCAACTCTACATAAAACTAACAACAATACCATATCATCAATAAAAATAACAACAACAATTTTAAATTTCAACTAATTACAAAATAATAACAGTAACAACAATAACAAAAGAAAATAATAACAATAACATCAACTTGTCTAAATCACAAATTTCACATTACAAAACCAGTTTTCAATAACACAAAGGCAAACTCACTCAACCTAACTTGGAGTGTAGTGTTGTGTGGCATACCTCATCTAAAAAGAGGAGAAAATTTTTCCTTAGAGCAAGTCATGGATATCAAGTAGGAAAAGCAATGAACAATGGAAATACGGTATAACAATGAATTCAATAAAATAATAGGAATCAATAATAATGGACGATAGCAATAATCAATATCAATGATAACAATGCGATGGGTATAACAATAAACGATATTTTAATATTCGATGTCATTATCAATAACAATGTTCAATATCAATAACAATGACGATGTTCAACATGCAGTGTCCATATTGTGTCAATTCGTATGTCTATTAGCTTTTAGCCAAACTAGTGCACGGACTACTGCGTCCCATACCACAGGTTCGGAGCATGCAATCAATGTCATTTTGACTATAGTAGTGTACTATATAGATCATTTACTCGACAACGATGAATTATAATGACCGATGACCGATAACCGATTCAATCGAGATACTGCAATCAATAATCCGCAATCAATCGATAACTGATAAGACCGATAAATAGGAAAACACAGGCCCCTCCTCCGAGTACTGTCTCTATATTGTGTAATACTAAGGTCAACCCTTAAACCCCAGCTTGTTAAGCATTCTATCGATGCAATCAATACATTATGCGATTTAGAGGAATTCGACAAACAATGGTATCAATAAAAGTAACAATAGGACGATCAATTAGAATGGTGACAATAGTATAATAGGATCATGTAATGCAATTTATACACTTCAATCCATTCAATATAACAATATATATACAATTATATTAAGTGTAACCCCTATTGCTCATATTTGTATGTTTAATTATATTTAATAAAATTCTTGATTATTTATTTTATTTTTGGTTGTATTTAATTTCATTCCCTTTGTTTGGTGTGCTGTTCTTCCCTCTCTTGTGATTCATTTTGCATTGACGGCTGTGTTTGGATAGCATTTTAAAAACTGTTTTCAGTTTTTTGAAAATTAAAAATAAAAAAATCATGTTTGGATAGGTGTTTTTGCAAAATTGGTTCTGAAATTTTTTCCGAAATGTGTCGTTTTAAAATGCGTTTTTAGAAAACATAAAAAACTTATTTTCTGAGATAAGTTTTTTCAATTCTCAACCAACATACTGTATTTTTATATGTATATATGTATACATTATGTATGTATACATTATGTATGTATATAGTATGTATACAGTATGTATGTATATGTATGTATATGTATGTATATGTATGTATATATAATAGTATGTATATATTATTATTATTACTATTATTATTACTATTATTATTATTACTATTATTATTATTATTATTATTATTATTATTATTATTATTATTAGTATTATTATTATTACTATTATTATTATTATTATTATAATAATAATAATAATAATTATTATTATTATTATTATTATTATTATTATTATTATTATATATATATATATATATATATATATATATATATATATATAGGGGAAATGCTCAGTTGAAAATGCAAATGTTGTGGAAAACGTGAAAACAAGCCTAGGCCGTTGTTTCCAACAACGACCTAAGTGGTTTTCCACGTTTTCACAGACATTTGCATTTTCAACTGAGCATTTCCCTATATATATATATATATGAGTAATGTGAGCCTTATATTTATATAAGAAAATTTTTCTAATACAAAGTGATTATACTCACTTGGTAGGGCCATTATGGAAGATCCACTTCATCCATCATATTTATCATGCTAATAGATGTAAGTGTAGAAAAAATCAAGTTGTTTGGAGGTCATTCACCGATGCATCATGTGGGTATAATTTGTGGTTTAATTTATATTACTTTTGAAATCGTTCATTTTTCAACCACATGATGCATGAGTGAATGACCTCCAAACCACTTGATTTTCTCTCTCTCTCTCTCTCTCTCTCTCTCTCTATATATATATATATATATATATATATAATATTATTATTTCATATATAATATTTTATATGTACTATTATAATAATCTATTATTATTATAATATATTATTATTATTATTATTATTATTATTATATATTACTATTATATATTATTATATAGATTATTATATAATTTATTATTATTATTATAAATTGTTTAATATATAATTATAATATATTATTATAAGTATTATATATTATTATATATATGTATATTATTAAATATGTTTATTATAATAAATTATTTTATATTATTATATATCGGTATGTATGTATATGTATACAACATGTATGTATCCGAGTATATATAATGTATATAGTATATACATACAACCAAACCTATACATACATTATATATAATAGAATAAAATATAGAGTATTTATGTATATACATATATACATGAATATGGGTTATATATATACAACATACTGTATACAGTTTACCAAACACTTTTTATACTTTAATTTTGAAAAAAACTATTTTATGAAAAAAGTTTACCAAACAATACTCTGTTTTCGAAAATCACAAAAAACAACTTTATAATTTTTTTTCTTCCAAAAACTATGTTTAAAATGAATTTTCAAAACAACAAACCAAACGCAGCTAGCTTTTTATTCTCATTTATTTGGCCTACAATTTGTTCCTGATCTCGTCTACTGTTTAAACCTATTTCATAGTCTATTTGCCTCTTATTGGATTCTTTTCTTCCTATTGGATACTACCCAGTTCACCCAAACCAATATTGTCCCTATATAATCACCCTAATCGAACCCTAACCCTAATATACTTCCTCTCTCTCCTAGCCGTCTTCTGACCTATCCCCACTCCTGATCTCTCTCCTCCCGATCTCCTTGCTGTCGTCATCCCCTACCCCGACGCCGGCAGACCCCAGACCACCCACCGCGACCTCCGATCCCTTCTCCTCTTCACCTCTCCGCTGCACACCCCCGTCCCGCCGTGCTTCCAGTCCCCTTTCAAGCCGCGGCACCCCAGGCTGCCGCTATGTCGCCTGTCGCTTTCGTCGTTGTCTCTTGTCGAGGCCGCTGCCGTTGCATCGTTGTGCCTAGCGCCACCGCCATCGCCGCTCTTGCTGCTATCGACGCCCTTGCTGTTGTTGGCCACTGTCTCTTTGTGTGTGTGCACGTGTGTGTCTCGTGTGCACGTGTTTCGATTGGTGTGGATTTCTTGTCTCTTGTTCGCTCGTGTTCACTGTTCAGGATTCATTCCCGTTATCTGTTCTTCGTTTCCGTTGTCTTCGTAACATGCAAGTAGCTTGTATGCGTTCTTTTTGTCATACAGGTTAATACCGTAAGTAATCTAGTATGAAAATATTTGTATTCTCATGATGATCCTATTTAGTTTAACTGTTGACATCACCTCTTGATCATGAGTAGTTACAATAATTGACTCCCGTTGCATAAAAACAATCAGACTAGACGACATCTTGACTATATGTGTTTGTGGCACACCGTATGTTGTAGATAACTGTTGCATAGACGTTTGTTGGATGTATTATCTCATTATGGACTATTTGATTCACATGCCATGCTGATTTGAGTAACCCACATATACCATATTTTGTATGACATCTAGATTGAACCGTTTGTAGTGAAGTTGTTCGATAAAATGGATAAAAGAACTTTTGTTTGCTGCTATCCTATTTTGTACAGTAATTTCAACCTTATTAACATCAGTAAAAGAAATAAGTTTGTGAACATGATTCGTAGCCTTTGTTTTCTAGTTTTCAGAACTTTTGACGGATCTAAATTCCGAGTTTTGATGCATGAGGTATTTCCATTTTACTACAGTCATATCGTATATTCCAGATTCTGAACTATATGTATTCTGTATGAAATTTTATTTTAAAACTGGCATTAAAAGTAGAATTTGAACTCTATATTTTGCTGAGTATGTTTAGATATGACTGGGAGCAATCCCTAAATTTTTTGGAATTAATTAATGACTTTTGTATCTCATTTTATGCTTTTGAAACCAATGGAAATATTCCAAACTACATTATGTTCAGTAAAGAATTATGTTTTCAACCTGATTCTATTCGTTTTTTATGAAAACTTTGTGAATAAGAGATGTAGCTTGATTTGTCTATTTTACTACCCTTTCGACGGATCTAGATTTCGAATTATATTTTATGAATTATCTCTGTTTTAGAACTGCTGTGTCTGAACTTTCAGAATCGAGATTTTGTTGCATTACTCTGATTTTCCAATTTTGTTGACCATACTATCTGTCATATAAATTCATGATATTTTATATTTTGAAACTAGATATGTTAGGGAATCTTCCAATTTTTTCTGAGATTTAATTATGATGATTTTAAACTCTTTTCATGCTTATAAACACGATTTTGCATTTTCTGGCTAAACACGATTTCTGTATTAAATGCTGTTTTCAACCTTGTTTCTGTGGCTGATATGTGACTTATATATATGTGCTGGAATCGTAAGAGAGTCTAGTTTCTAGATTTTCTAACGGATTTGGATTTTCTGTTCTGTAGTAACGGAAATCTCAGATTTGGTAGATTAGTGTCTTGCTCCCATAACTGAAAAATGTCATTATTTTGACTATTATGAGGTGTTTTTATCAACCGTTGTAATCACTATTTCATCTTAGACTTATTTCCTGTTCTTGCCATGTCTTTAGCCTTTTTGTATTTGTTCACACATGTTTATTGATAATAAAAGAAATCAAGCCGGGGTTTTTAAGGGAAAAGATCGAGTAGTGGACAATATTGAAATACATATTCAGAAGGGACTCGTTTTCCTACTGTTTACTGTGGTACCTACTGTTTATCTCTGGATGCATGAGGGCATGATCCATGGCACCGTTTGTTGTTATTACTGTTATTGTTACTATTACTGTTACTGTTTATCTGAATATATTGTTCTATAAAAGTTCCACTACACAAAATTTAAGCGAAACTATTTGATGTAGCAACCATGTGGTAAAATTTAGGACGCATGAAGGGCTACCTAGTTAGTAATGAACATTAGATATAAGAATAACTGTTTACACTGTCATATCCTGTTACAGTTACTGTGGACTTTACTGTTACTGTTGATTACTGCTATCGTTGACACACTGTTACTGTTGATCCTTACTGTTACTGTTTTGTTTCTCCCGTTATCACTACACTGCTTATTGTCATCTGTAGACTGGTATATTTGCTACCCTCTCCATGTTAGTATTACCTGTTTAGTTTAGTTTTTTCTTCATTTTCCTACTTGTATTGCTTGCGGCTCGGACTTGCATCTAATGGGTGTCATGTTTTCCTATTTTTCATATTTTCCTTGTAATTGCCATATGAGCAAATTTTGCTGATCAATTGCCTACTGGAGTTGGTGAGCAAAAGTTTTGAGCTGCGCAATTGAAATAATTTGCTTAAAATGTTTTGATGAACTATTTTATTTCATAAACTGTATTAAGACTGGTATTTGGGCTTATTGTCCCAGGATTATTGTTTTGTTTCGGATCTAGTATTTGTTGGAACATTTATTATTGATGCAATAAATACTGTTGAGTTATGATTGATTTTGCATACCTGGTTGAAGTATACTGTTATATTTACTGTTATGATGAGTCAAGCAGATCCGTGCAACTTATGGATGGTGAAAACTATTTGCTTGGCTTAGCCGCGTACCGTATTCCGTATTCTTTTGGGAAGCGGGGCGTGACATTAAGAAAATATGGAAACACAATTCTGGACATCAATAGGTTACTGTAACAAAATCAAGTTTTCCGCTGCTACAGAAATCCAAAACTAGATCCATCAGAAGTTAGACCTCCCAACGATTCCAACGCATACTCAAAATACAAATTCCAATAACAGTAGATAGGTGAATTACACCATTCTTTTCAGTTTTGATTGAAAATCGACATTTAGTTGTTACATTAGTAAAACCATTAAAAATCCAAATTTTAAATCATCAAAAATATCCATTAAGTTCCTAATCATGTTAACTAATAATTTGGAATTTATTAGGGCAATATTCTAAATATTCTAACATTAACTTAGCTTTTTAAGAACTTAAATTTGAAGAAATACATGAATCAAGAATTCTGGCAGTAAAGGCAGCAGTAGTAAAAACACCATAACTCTTGCAATAAAACTCGGAATTCATATATTTTAGATGTTCTGGAAACTAAAAACACAAGGCTACGATTTTTGTATAGAAAGTTATAATTTTTTATGTCAAATACTGGGATAAAAATGTCTCACAAATTCCAGACAGATAGTGAAAATCAGGGTTCAACATATTTCATGAAATATAAGCGATCTAAACGTGATGAACTTCAACCCAATAGTTAAAAAATCTTATATTCAGCGTGGTAAACACAATAACATGGTAAGCACAATGAAGAATACATCCATACACTAGTTCAACATCAAACAAGGCATCATCCAATCGTTCAAGCACAACAACCTAATAATCAATTCTACATTAGTTTATTTGTGCAGTGTGCATGAATAACTTCTATTATCAATACTACGTGTGTCACGCCCCGCTTCCCAAAATATGGGAACACAGGCACGTAACTGAGGCCCAGCGAATGATGCGAATACATCATTCATAAGCTATATAGTTAACTCAACAACAAGATAACAATATCAACCACGCAAGCATGTAAAATCACAATAGGATAACAAAGTACATGACTGATGCGGTTTATTTCTGGGAGACGTGTGGATGCACCAGGTGTGAGTTCGGACTCAATTTGTATTTGAAGGAGAATGCTGCTCGTCTGACGACCCTTGGCTGACCGGGCGGAACCTGTGGCGACCTCGGGGTGATTCGAAGATCTGGGCTCGGATCAGAGGATTCGGATCCGAGGTCTTGTGTACCTGCAGGCGGTCCTGAAACACCGGGGTTTGTCCCGGTGGCGGACCCTCCGATGATCTAGTCAGTCTCTGTGAGAGAGTAGCAATAACTAGGTGAATTTAAGTGGAAAAAGATTGATTACCTGAAAAGGTGGGTGAGGGTCTAGTATTTATAGAGAATTCCAACCGGGTTTGGATCCGCTTGGGGGCCGGGTCTGGACCCGAAAGCCCATGGGCCTGACGTGGCAGAGGGCCCAGGGGGTTTAGGGCAGACGTGGCCATACCAGGAGCGGTATAGGGCTGATGTGGCAAAACCCTGGGTGGTATTTAGAGCTGATATGGCTGATCGTGGGTCTTCTGTGCTTCTGGGAGAATCGGAGGGCCTAGGCGGTGCCAGGTCATCCCCCCGCTTCGCCAGAGAGGGGGGGACGGCCCGTGGGGCTGTCACGGATCGGAGACCGAGGACCACTGAGGCTTGCCGGATACGAGGAGGCTGGTTCTGTGGGGGTGCACTTGAGGTTCGGCGCCGACCCTGTAATGGTTCGAAGCCGGACTAAATCGCTATTTTTACCTTTCTTGAGTGAGAGTTGTATTGGGCCCTGGTTGGGCCTTCAGGCCATTTTTACCCTACCACACAAGCCCCCCACTCCTGAGGGGTGCGGGAGCTAGCCGGGGAGGAGTGTTCATGGTCGTGGAAATGGGATGGCGAATCGCTGGGCCCTCATGAGGGGGCCGCCCTGAGGCTTCCTGGGAAGATTGCCTAGGTGCCAGACCTAGCCTCGGGAGGGCGAGGGATTCTAGGTCGGCACGGTTGAAGGCGAGTCGTGGAGCCTTCCTGAGAAGACTACCCTGGTGTTGGACCCGACCTCGAGCAGGCGAGGGACTTATCGGCCAACAAGGGGGGTGGCGAGCCGTTGAGCCTTCCTGAGAAGACTACCCTGGTGCCAGACCTGACCTCGAGCTTGGCGAGGGATTACAGGTCGGCAAGGGTGATGGCGAGCCGTGGAGCCTTCCTGAGAAGACTACCCTGGTGCTAGACCCGACCTCGAGCAGGCGAGGGACTTATGGGCCAACAAGGGGGGTGGCGAGCCGTTGAGCCTTCCTGAGAAGACTACCCTGGTGCCAGACCTGACCTCGAGCTTGGCGAGGGATTACGGGTCGGTAAGGGCGATGGCGAGCCGTGGAGCCTTCCTGAGAAGACTACCCTGGTGTTAGACCCGACCTCGAGCAGGCGAGGGACTTATGGGTCAACAAGGGGGGTGGCGAGCCGTTGAGCCTTCCTGAGAAGACTACCCTGGTGCCAGACCTGACCTCGAGCTTGGCGAGGGATTACGGGTCGGTAAGGGCGATGGCGAGCCTTGGAGCCTTCCTGAGAAGACTACCCTGGTGTTAGACCCGACCTCGAGCAGGCGAGGGACTTATGGGTCAACAAGGGGGGTGGCGAGCCGTTGAGCCTTCCTGAGAAGACTACCCTGGTGCCAGACCCGACCTCGAGCTTGGCGAGGGATTATGGGTCGGTAAGGGCGATGGCGAGCCGTGGAGCCTTCCTGAGAAGACTACCCTGGTGTTAGACCCGACCTCGAGCAGGCGAGGGACTTATGGGCAAACAAGGGGGGTGGCGAGCCGTTGAGCCCTCCTGAGAAGACTACCCTGGCGCCAGATCTGACCTCGAGTTTGGCAAGGGATTATGGGTCGGCAAGGGCGATGGCGAGCCGGCGAGCCGTGAAGTATTCCTGAGAAGACTACCCTGGTGCTAGACCCGACCTCGAGCAGGCGAGGGACTTATGGGCCAACCAAGGGTGGGGGCGAACCGTTGTGCCTTAGGAATGTTGGGCAGGGTAGCCTGCCGTCTTTTGCGGAGTATTGAAGGCGCACCGGGATCTGTGCGACGTACCAATTTCCCAGGGGCCTTAATGGCACCGCCTAATAAATGTATGGCGCATGGTCTTCTGTCGTTTGGTTTTCCCCACGACATAAAAGCTGGTTTATGGGGGAGGCTATAAGTACCCCTCTCCGCAGCGGGTTGGATCACAGCAAGAGTGGTCTACTGGTCCTCCAAGGTGTCTGCTACGGCGGACGTCTGCCTTTTGCAAAATTTTTCCTTTGGTTGTGTTGGAGAGGTGGTTTCTCTACCGCCCCGATCTTCTCTTGGATCTGATCGCTCTGATACGGCCGCCAGATCCAGGGGGGATCGGGGCGAGAGGGGTAACGACCGAAATTCGGACCAATAGATGAGTAGCCTCGGATTGGTGATGCTTCTGCCGTCTGGATCCTTTTTCGGGATAGACGACCCTGATATGGTTGTTTGGCTCGAGCGAGATCCAGATGGGAGGGGCATCTACCAAACCCCACGCTTGGGGCCGGAGTGCCCCGGATAGGTGGGTCGTCTCCGATTGGAGGTCGGCCACTCTGTCTTCAAATAGGGCCCCAGGTGATGGCGGTTTCTGTCTCACCCTCGAACAGTTCGGGGTTTCGGCTGTCGAGGCTGTAAGTCCCGAACTGCTCGCGGGTGAAAGGGGAATCGGCCGAGTCCTGGAGCCCGGGGCGTCTGTCTAAGGGCGGCGCCTTAAACCTTTAAGTAAAAACGTTCTCTTTGCCGAAGGCCCCCTCCGAACTGACCCCCTCGTCCGGCTGCCAGCCTGGCGTTGGATGACGTCAGCAGTGCACGTTTTGAGGTCGTGGCGCGATTTCCCAGGCGGCAGTTGCACGTCAAATAGGTGAACAGTTCTTGCGGGAATCGAGGAGTCGCTTTCATCCTTTATAAATACTCCCCCCTCTCCCCTTCTAGCCCACTCCTTTCTTGCCGCCAATTTTTGTTCAAAAATTTCCCCACACTTTAGCGCTCGCCCCTGCAACTTGTTGTACTAGACTCGCCCTTCCGAAGTGACCCCAGGTGAGTTGGTAAGTTTGTTTAGTTTTAGGCACAGATGGATAGGGCTCAGTCTGGCTCGTCAGCGTCGACATCTAGGGGGGAAGTGAAACCTGTTTCCGACTCAACTTCGTGAGAGGAGCCCATACTTGAGGGGGAGTCAGTATACGTCGAGGAGTCTTCCGATTCTGTTTCGTGGGAGGAACCCGTAGGTGAGGAGGAGGAGGTACATGGTGTGAGGCCGTTACGCTCCCGACGTCCCTTTGTGGTGGAGAGTAGTGAGTCGGGGGAGACGAATGATGGCTCGGGCGGCGTCCGCGTTTTGGAGTTGACTTTCGAGGAAGAGGGAGGTGAGGGTGGCATTGTAAAGAGATCCACAGTTCAGGGTGCGGGTCTGAGTTCCATGCCGACCGTCTTGGGGCCCTTATTCACTCCCTCGCCGGAGCGAACCAAGACGAAGAAGAAGAAGGCTCCGAGGAAGGCAGGACCAGGGACTGGTGGTTCGAGCCAGGCGCCCGTATACCGTAATTTGTGGACAGGTTCGCCCGTGCAGCCGAAGCCTTTCCGTCAGTATCCTGACGACCTATCTGACAAGGAGCTCTTCGGCGTGCAGGCTTCCTCGCCGAGTCGGAAGAGGGGGGCGATGGACGCGATTCTGACCGTCTTGGAGGGCGGGGACTTGGAGGTTTTGCAGCTGGCGTACCACATAGGTCCTGGCTACGAATTGATGCTGCCGAGCCCTACTCTGCGCCCAACCGATCCCTTATCTGCTTGGTGTTGCGTCTTCCCAGTGGACGCCTTCATCTCTGGACTGAGGCTGCCAGTCCACTCGTTTGTTCGGAAAGTGTTGAACTGGGCCTCCTTGGCTCCGATGCAGTACGGGCCGAACTCTTGGAAGCAGATAATCTGTTTCATACTGATGTGCGAGGCACGGAAGGTACCCCTGCGGTTGAACGTGTTCCGAGCGATGTTGATGATCAGTTCGGCGGCTGAGGGCATTTACTATATCTCCCCCCGGAGTAAGAGGAAGGTTGTACATAGCCACCCGGACTCTATTAAGGATTGGAAGAAGAAATATTTGGTGATTCGGAGTGCAGAGCCTTGGGACATTCCGACTAGATGGAACTATTCCAAGCCGAGCTATCCTGCGCCGAGGCAGGGGGATCTGTCGGCCGAGGAGTGGGGGTTTGTCGAGCGCCTCCGTTTGTCCCCTAGTATCGATTGGACGAAGGTGACGGAGGCCCATCTGGCGAGCGTCGGACTGAGCCCAGCTGTTCTGCGTATGTAGTTGTTTCTTTTCTCTTGGTCTTTTCGTGCTTTCCTGCTTATTGCTTCTTAATGGTTTTTTCTGCAGATATGGATGAGGCATCGATCAAAGCCAGGAGGCTCGCCATGAAGAAGGAGAATGCCGAGAAGAAGAAGGGGGAGTCGGTGAAGAGGCCGAGGGAGCCGCCCCTGGTTATCTCGGAGGTCCCGCTCGAGCCGAAGGCCAAGTGGGCTCGCTCGGAGACGAGCAAGGGGGCAGCCCCTTCGAGGGGTAAGGGTCCAGCGAGGGCGTCTGATCTCGACAAGGGGAAAGGTCCCTTGGTAGAGGTGGAGGAGGAGGACCCGGTGGTGGAGATGTTGCGGCAACGGTGGGTGCCGGACTGGTTGGTTCGGATGGGTGACTGTCTGACTGAGGAAGCCCAGGCTGTTGAGATGGCAGAGAAGCTGGCGACCCCTCGTGATCGCCAAGCGATGGAGAGTGAGCCCGTAGAGGTGGCCTTTACGCGCCTGGCGCAGGCCACCGTGCTGGTAAGCTTGACGACCCCATCTTTCTCGTTAATCTTGCTTCGGGAGTTCTTCCCTTATCAGTGTTATGTTGGCCGCAGGCTTGTATGCAGGGAGCTAATGTAAAGAATCTTTACGAAGCGTCCCTGTCGCAAGAGCGGGTTCGGGCAGACAAGAACGAGCGGGAGATGAAGGAGATGCGGATCGAGCTCGAGGGTTCGCATAAGAGGGAGCAGAAGATGAAGCTCGAGCTCGAGGCTCAGGACGCCGAGTGGGGGAAGAGGGTGGTCTCCTTGAAGAAGAAGTTTGCCAAGGAGAAGGAGGAGTTGACGGCTGCATTTGCCAAGGAGAGGGCCGAGCTGACGGATGCGGGTCAGCGGATGGTGATCAAGGCCCAGGATGAGTGCTACGCGAAGGCCCTCAGCCATGTGAGGCACTTCTACCCATCCGTCGACCTGTCCGGTTTCGAGTATGACATGGAGATTGAGGGGATACTGAAGACTCCGGCCGAGGAAAGGCCCGTTGGCAACCCGGCCGCCGACCCTCCTGCGAACCCGATCGATGCCGAGACGGGAAATCAAGTTGTGTAGTTTTATCTTTCTTTTTTCTCTCCTTTGATTGTATTCGCCTCCCGCGGACTAGCCACCGCCTTTTTTGTAAGAAGTAGTACACTTTATAAAAAGTATCTTTGACTGGCCAAGTGTTTTGATCTTGGGTATTTCTGAACCTCCTTGCTTATGTGCGTTGAGTCGGTACTCTTGCAGGTTGTGGCTTTGGAGCGAGGTTGAGGCATTGGAGACCACTTTGGCTCGGTACCTTGAGAGGGCCCGTACTGCTGACGCTGCCTTCGATTATCACAGGAACATGTCTGAAGCCCTTGACGAGGAGGCGAGCCGACTGGGAAGGGCGATGCTGGATCGGGAACTCGGCGGTGCGAGCCTTGGACCGGCCGTGTTGGGTGTCTTGGTCCACTTCTGGGAGGTTACTTTGTGATGTTTTTCTTGAGAAAGAAATGGAGATACACCGCCATAATATCATGCTGGGTGCCTCGGCATCTTCCTCGGTCGGGTCGGCAAACAGAGGGGTTTCCTCTGCGAGGCTGCTATTGTTGCGTATGCGATCAGATGACGCCCAGAGCTCCGTGGCTGGGGAGTCGACCGTGGCTGAGCTTAAGGACCATTACAACAAGGAGAGGGATTTTAGTCGCTCGTTCGGAGTAATCCCGTTCTTCCAGTTTGAGATGAGTGGAGTGGTCCTGTAACCACCATCGTTCACCACACCACTAGCCGAAGCAAAGACCGTTACAAGGAGAGCCCACCGATCCGCGAGGGATCGAAGTGGGGTCTTAGGGAGAGTCCCTAGCTCGGATTCGGTTGGAGCCTATCGAGGCGTTGGGGACGATACCGGAGTGAGGACTCAGGTGCCGATTTCATTATCTGGCGTTTAGGGTTTCAACAAAAAGAGATCTCTTTCGTATAAGGTACGGAGGGCCGCTAAGACGGTCCTGTACACAAGAGTGTTTACACAAAAAACCGGTTTACATTAAGCCAGGCTAGAGCCTATGTTTGCCCTTCGAGGAGTTTTATCCGGCACTTGGCTTCGACTGGGGCCTTCTCCCACTTGGTGACAGATTTGGAAGCAGAGCCGTCCCTTTCAGGATTGAACTTGACGGCGTTAAGGGAGAACACCCCCCCCCCCGACGGTGGTCATGTAGCACGATCGCGCTGCTTCTTGGCTACCTCGGACAGTGCCGACCCCTTGCGGGGTGGGAAATTTGAGTTTCATATGGTAAGCCGAGGGCACCGCTTGGAGGGAGCATAGTCCGGGTCGGCCGAGTATGGCGTTGTAGGCTGCCTTGACGTTGACCACCATGAAGTCCATGGACTCGGTCCTTTTGACAGGAGCCGATCCTGCGGTCACGTCGAGGGTGACAATCCCTTCTATCACGACAGGGACGCCGGAGAACCCCTGCAAGGTGTATCCGACCGGCTTGAGCCTGCCTCTAGGTAGCTTGAGATTCTCGAATGCTTCGAGGAAAAGGATATTAACCGAGCTGCCGTTGTCGACGAGGACTCGGCGAACTTCACAATTAGCCATGTGGAGACAAATGACGAGGGCATCGCAGTGGGGTAGGCGGACGCCCTCGAGGTCCTCTCCCGAGAAGGAGACCGGCATCGGTTGTATCTTGGGCGAGGAATTGTTGCGGACAGCATTCACTTCCCGGATGAAGGCTTTTCGGGAAGTATTTGAATTTCCTCCCATGGGCCCTCCGTGGACACAATGCAAGATGAAGGGCGCCTCCGCGGCTCCCTCGGAGTCGGGATCCTGACCTTGGAGGCGGTTCGGAGTAGGGTTCGGAGGCGAGGTCCTCCGGTTCCTAATGTCTCGCCGATCCCGTGGGACTTCTCGGGTGAATTCTCGGAGGTACCCCCTGGAAATGAGCTCCTCAATCTCGTCTTTCAGGGCTCGGCACTGGTCGGTTTCGTGCCCGTGATCTCTGTGGAAGCGACAGTAGAAGCGCTGGTCTCGGTTCTTGCCGTTGTTAGGCCGGGGGGGTAATCGAACAATGCCTTTGTCTTCGATTTCTAAGAGGATGGCGGATACGTTATGTGTCAAGGGAGTGTACCTCTCGAAGCGGGGGACCGGCGGGACCTTCTTCAAGGCCCCCGCGTCCCTTGGAGCTTTCTTCGATGGTTCAACCTCTTCGACCTTCCGCTTTCCCTTCCCGATGGCCTCCTTGGTATCTTCGGGGTTAAGGGCCTCTTCTGCCCTAATGTATTTCTCGACCCTGTTGAGGAGGTCGGGAAAGTCGACGAGGGGTTTCTTCGCCAGAGAAGCCTTCAGTTGTCCATGATGGACGTTGTGCCGAAATGCCGCAAAGGCGACGCCCGGATCGAGGGAGGAGACCGATCTTGCCTCTGCGGTAAACCTCCGTACGAACACTCTGAGTGACTCCCCCTCTATCTGTCGGAGCCCCAGTAATGAGGCGCTGGTCCTTTCGGCCTTCCGGCTAGTAACAAAGTGGGCAAGAAAATTGCCCTCTAGTTGGTCGAAGGAGTAAATGGAGCTGGGGGCGAGCTTCGAGAACCATTCAAGAGCCGGGCCCCGAAGGGTGGCCGGGAAGGCTCGGCACAGCAGGGGGTCTGAGGCGCTGTGAATCATCAGGAGGGTTTTGAAGCCCTCCATGTGATCAGCAGGATCTCCCTCGCCGTCGTAGGTCTCGAATTGAGGGGGTCAGAAGTTCCTGGGTATTTCTGCCTGGAGGATGGGGGCGGAAAAGGGAGGTCGGATAGGCCTGTACCCCTGAGCCGCTCTTTGGCCGCCGTCCCCTATGTGATCGAGGCGATCTTCCATTTCTTGGAGGCGCCTTAGGAGTACGTCATCGTCCTCTGGCTGGATTGTTGATGGTCGGGACACGCTGGCCTCGGTGTCCGACCTGGTTTGGGAATGGAGGGTTTCTCCCTTGGGGGCCCGTCGGAGAGCCCCAAGAATTTCTCTTCGGAAGTCCTGGAACTCCTTCTGAGTGACGGGGGCTCCCTCGACCCTGTTCGGCTGGCCTGAAGGTTGCCTTCCGATGCGGCTGAGTGCGGGCCTCCGTCTCTCGGGCGGTGGTCGTGGATGGTTCGGGGCCGGGTTGGAAGCGGCCCTTCCCCTGCTGCGGGTGATTTGACGGTTGACGATTATTCCTCGTAGGTTGGGTTGGACTGTACGGGTGGCGCTTCGCCGGGATCCCTGATGGGAATCTCCGTGCCTTGATGCGCGTGGCCCAACATTGGTATTTGGTGGGGGTGTGTCCCGTCGGTTGACGGAGGACGCGGCCCCCTGGCCTCTGGAGGCCATGGGAGTTCGGCTGTCGAGGTCGCTCGATGGTCGGGCTCGGGTCGGCTTCTGAAGCAAAGATTCCCACAGACGGCGCCAACCTGATGCGGTTCATTTCTGGGAGACGTGTGGATGCACCGGGTGTGAGTTCGGACTCAATTTGTATTTGAAGGAGAATGCTGCTCGTCTGACGACCCTTGGCTGACCGGGCGGAACCTGTGGCGACCTCGGGGTGATTCGGAGATCTGGGCTCGAATCAGAGGATTCGGATCCGAGGTCTTGTGTACCTGTAGGCGGTCCTGAAACACCGGGGTTTGTCCCGGTGGCGGACCCTCCGACGATCTAGTCAGTCTCTGTGAGAGAGTAGCAATAACTAGGTGAATTTAAGTGGAAAAAGATTGATTACCTAAAAAGGTGGGTGAGGGTCTAGTATTTATAGAGAATTCCAACCGGGTTTGGATCCGCTTGGGGGCCAGGTCTGGACCCGAAAGCCCATGGGCCTGACGTGGCAGAGGGCCCAGGGGGTTTAGGGCAGACGTGGCCATACCAGGAGCGGTATAGGGCTGACGTGGCAAAACCCTGGGTGGTATTTAGAGCTGATATGGCTGATCGTGGGTCTTCTGTGCTTCTGGGAGAATCGGAGGGCCTAGGCGGTGCCAGGTCATCCCCCCGCTTCGCCAGAGAGGGGGGGACGGCCCGTGGGGCTGTCACGGATCGGAGACCGAGGACCACTGAGGCTCGCCGGATACGAGGAGGCTGGTTCTGTGGGGGTGCACTTGAGGTTCGGCGCCGACCCTGTAATGGTTCGAAGCCGGACTAAATCGCTATTTTTACCTTTCTTGAGTGAGAGTTGTATTGGGCCCTGGTTGGGCCTTCAGGCCATTTTTACCCTACTACAATGACATAGTACATGACATAATACAAGACATAACCAACAACTGGAAAAGAAACATAGTTACGGGTCAAACACGCCCGGATTACAACAAGGAGTACATGAATAAAACAAGAACTAAAGTAGCATGAAAATAAACAAGACTAAAAATCTTTGCTCAGCAATACCTTCGGGTAATTCTCCATCTGGGCATGCAAGTATATTATTACAAAAAGAAGAAACAAAGGGGTACCCGTTAAAGCAAGTCACGGGCTGCAAGTGGTACAAGCTAACGAGACAATTATAAAACAAAACAAAAGCAGGAAAAGAGCAAGGAATCAAGAATCATATAATAGTAGAAATAAAACATGCAACAGAACACAAGATATCATGGAACAAATGGCATGCATGAAAACAAGTAAATAAATCCATAGGAACATGTACATGTAAACGAGTAAGCAAGTAAACGTGTCAACATAAACGCGTAACATGTAAACAAGTCAACAGGAACATGTAACATGTAATTGGATAATGCAAGTGTACGTGTTAATGTCATGTCTTTTATTAACCTAACTAGGTAGTACTTTATGCGTCCCATACCACATGGTTGCTACTCGCAATCAAGTGAACATTTAGACTAGTGGTGGATTCTATAGGTCACGTACTCGGAAAATCATGTCAAGTATATCTTGTATTGAGATATGTCCAATGTGGAACATAGTATAACATGTAGCGTGAAACATATAACATACAATTCGCAAACTTGCAACTTGTAACTTGCAATTTGCATCGGGAAACCACGAGCTCCCGTCCGAGTATGCTCTTCTAAATTACCCACTACTAAATCTTTTCCCTTTATACCCAGGTTTGTTATCTTTTTATTACAATCAAACATGAACAATAACTACATGCAACAACAAGGACGGGTAACACGACAGGATCGAGTGTCAAGACTTATGCAATGTAGGAAACATATTTCAGGGCTTATAAAACATGTTGATGTGATCAATGGCATGAGCAAACTTAATCAAAAATAAAAGATATTATAACAACATGCAACCTAGTAACAAGCAATTCATGCACAACATCATATACAGTTCTAAGAGTATATATGTGTATATCGTGTTCATGCAATGCATATGACGACAAGGTATTCGCGATCATGTACGAATACAAGATCAATGGACTATGTATAGTACGAATAGAGTAAAAGAATATACTTGTGGTATTTTGCAAAGAAGCTTGTACTAGAACAAACGAGTTGTACAAGGGGATCCTTGCCTGTTAGTTGACGACGATGAAATTGAAACAAGAATAACGGGATCAGAATTCCGGGCAGCAAAGCACGTGCAAGATATGTGGCAGCCACGCCAAAATAGCAAACTCCAAATAATCCAAACAATAATAAAGTAATCTCCTTTCTCCAAAGCAGCAACAACTCCTTCACAAACTCCAAGACAGCAACTCCCCAACAATAAACTCCAAACAGAAACTCACTGAACCTAATCCCAAACTCCAAACACAACACCAACACACCAATAAAATACCCAATCTGCAACCCAAACACCAAACAGTGATACAAACCAACCCAGACACCAAACAGTCTCCTTCCTTCCAAATCACGTCAAAGAGAGAGGGAGAGAGAGAGAACGGGTGGGAGGATAGGTGGTGACTACGGCGAGCAACGGGGACTGGCAGCAAAAGCGAGGGTGGCTGACGACAGGAGGAGTCGCCGGTAGGGGGTCGACTGTGCACAGAGAGGGCGCCGGAGAGGTGTCGCGGTGGAGAAGACGAGCGGGAGTGTCGATAACGGCTCAAGCGGAGGAAGACGAATGTGGTTCGAGCGGGGAGTGCTCGAAGGCGGAGGGGGATGGTGCGACGGCGGAGGAGGCGCGGAAGTCAACGAGGAAGACGAGCGGGAGGCGCTGGCGTCAAGCGATGGTCGTGACGGCTGGAGTATGGAGGAGAGGACATGGCAGTGGTGAACGGAGAAGTGACGAGGGCAGGCGTAGGTGCGCTCGACGACAGGGGGAGAAGGCGGTACTTTGACGACGGGTCGTAGTCAGCAATGAGGACAGTGGAACTCGAGGGTGACGGAGTTGGGTTCTTCAGAGGTTGATGAAGAGGGGAATGGCGACGAGATGGACTGTGGGGCCTGGCGATGCTGGCGGGGCTTGAAGACGATGGTAGAGTCGAAGCTTTGATGTCGGGGGTGATTGAGTGAGAGCGGAAGAAGGAGGAAGAAGGCGGAGGACGGGAGAGTTGGGTTCTGCTCTGTTTGGTTTGGAGACAGAGGAGGGGACAGATAGAGAATGGTGAGAGATAGAGAACGGGGTAGGGGTTATATAATAATACAATAGATAATAATGTAGTGGGGGTAGAAGGTGGGGGTAGTTACGAGGAGCATGGGGGAATGTGCCGGTACAGGAATCGAAAAGTGGAAAGTTGGAGTATGGGACAGAAAAGTGGGGGTGTGAAGAATTTGTATACGGGTAGTGGTATAGGATAAATCTGTACAATATGGGTATTGGATTTGGGCTTTAATAATGGGTTAAGGAGATCCAATAGGCTTTAATAGATGGGCTTAAGGTAAAATAAAATAATAATAGTATTATTGGCTGGGTTGGGCTTCAAGTATTTAATTAAATCAATTAGGGTATTGGGCTAAATTTTGGGCTCATATTAATTTAATAAAATCAAATACAAATTTTGGCTTAGAATAAACAATTGGGTTTCAGAATAATAGTCCAAATAATAAAATCAATTAAGGAAGAATGGTTATAAGATACAGAGAATTTAAATACAGAAAAATACTTTTAAAAAAATACGTATTAATGGAAACAGAGGTTACAACGTGAATACATGAAAGATTCAATATTTTAGAGTTAATAATGGCACGAAGTCAAGAATATCTTGGGTTAGCTCGTGTAAACCCTCAATATACTCAACGGGAGATAAACAACATAACAATACGATAAACAATTCATGATCTACTTGCAGAGTTTCAATAAAAACATTGAATTTGACACAATATGCAATTCAAGAGGGAAGTGACTTGCCTTGATTGGATTAGTTATGAGCGAACGAACGAAAAGTGGCGGAAACACGTGCAACTCACGTACAATGCACAAACCTGCAAGAGTACGTGCAAACACGTGCAAGCAACACACAACAAGAACTCCAAGTAGCAATACACAGCAAGATCTCCAACACACAACAACAACACAATAGCACAGGCAACCACGTGCACAAGGGATCAACGGCAAGAGCTGCAAAACGGTAATGGCAGGGATTACAACTTCGGCATCGACGACGACGGCTGCAGACGTAGGCAGTTGGCACGACAACGGGGAGGTGGTTGTAGTAATGGCGGAGGTCGGGGTGCATAGGGGTGAAAACAGAAGGGGGTCGGCACTAGGAATCGCGAGTGGTGGTTCATAGGCACAGGCGACGGGGGCAAGGGGTGCTGAGGTGTGATCGGGGACTGGATGACGGTGGTCGATGGGTGGAAGCGACGATAAGGACGATGGATGAGGATGAGGATGGGGTGCGGGGAGCGGGAGTCAATGAGGCAGTCGATGAGGATGATGGAGACATGGTGGAAGAGGAGTTGTCGATGGCTGTCGAGGTGGCAACGGGGTCTCGCTGGTGGTTGTGAGGTCGAGGATGGGGCAATGTCGGTGCGACGGGCTGACCAGGCTGGAGCGGCATCGAGGGGAGGTTAATGGTGGACTCGGGATCAACCAGAGAAGAAGAAGCATGGAGATGAGGGGGTTGAACAGTGAAGGGTTGGGTTTGGGGTTGAACAGTATTGGGGATGCAGGCGACGGGAGCGACGAGGGCAATGGGTTTGGCAATTGAAATAGAGGAGAGGGGAACGGGCTTCGTTGGGCTCGACAGGGACAGGGAAGAAGGTGATCGAGGTTGCACAGGGAACATGAAGAGGTTTTGGGATTATTGACTGCATATTAAGGAGAGGGAGAGAGAGAGAAAGTCACGGGGATTAATTAAGGGGAATTAGTTGGAGATGAGTAATTAGTGGGAGATATGGAAAGTGATTTGTGGTGAACGTAAGGGGAGTTGGAGAGACAGGGGATCGTGAAAGGCAAATCTGGGGTTGGTTGCTAGTGGGGATTAGGGTATTGGGCTAGCAGGTATTGGGCTAGCAGGTTTGTAGGTCAAGATCCAGAAGGAGTGGGTTATTGGATAACGGGTTTGGGTTGCACATAAAAAAAGATCCAACAAGAGATTGGGCTTCAATAGTTGGGCTTGGATTAATAAATCAAAATAATAATATTACATTAAGTATGATAAATAGCAATATAGTAGTACATATTAAGTAATTAAATGAAGATCTATAAATCAGTTAGTATACATAAAATTCCTACTCCAATGATAATAAAATATAGATTAGGATCTATAGGCTTTCACAAATTAATGAATAACAGAAGATGATTTTTTAATAAATAAACAATCACAAGTAATAATAATAATAATAATAATAATAATAATAATAATAATGATAATAATAATAATAATAATAATAATAATAATAATAATAATAATAATAATAAGGTCATATACAAAATTGGATTATATTACAATATAAAAATTATTTGAAAATAACTACAAATACGATTAATGAATAGAAATGGATTTTTAATAAATAATCAATAAATAATGATAGTAATAATCAGATTACATAATAAATAAGATTTGGTTTTAACAAATTTATTAAAATAATTCAAATAGTAATAATACATTTGATTTGGGCTCAAATATAAATAGTCGATCAATAAGAAATAGAAAATAAAATTAAAATACATCATTATTCGAAATAGATAGAATTTTCGATTAGAAAAGATTTTAATAGAAGATCCAAAATGAACTTAAAACAAAATAGATTTATAATTAATCGAAATACAGAAAAATATTCAGGAAATATGTATTTGCGGGAACAAGGGTTACACATTCGGTTGGTACATGGGTTGTGACGAAGAATGCGCTGGTGGTGGTTCCATCTCTTTCACCGGAATTGGTATTTGAATCTCAGCTGGTACGTTGGTCTTCGGAGATATGCACAAACATGTTATTAGCATGTACATGTCATGTAGAGTTCATGTGTCTTGCCATCGTATCTCTTGACATCTTCAAATATCAAGTGAAACCTCCACTCATTCCACAATGTCACATGAGCTCAGTGGGATCCTGCCCAGTCATGATTGGGCATACGACTCGTCCCTCTAACAACGTGTAACTCAAAGTCATACGAGCCATTGATGAGAATGTGTTGCTGCATCCCGAATTGGCGAAGGACTCTATCTGGAAAGTAACGCTCCATCGTACCAAATTTGACGAGTGAGACTCTCGTCAACCATAGTTGTGAACCAGCCGTACACGCTGGTGGTAGTCTTTGCACAGGATCGGAGTTATATGGCTCCCAAATGACCAACTCATCTCGCAGTTGGTTGAGCTCATCTCTGTAGTATGTTAAAACATCACGTGCGTTATCTCTATAGTTGCAACTACCGGTCCAGTACCCTCCTAAAGGTGCTCACATTTCATCGTTTGGTGCATCGGCAACCCAACCCTCTGTCAATTTCATAATATGGGGACGACCCACGTGTAGACGTTCCCATGACCAAATCTATAATAAGACCATTGGCCTTGTCATGTCAACTCCATCTAATGCACATGCACACAAAGTCTTGTATAGGGTAGCTAACGTACAACTTCCCAAGCTATATTGGCCCGCTATACTTAGGTCGGCGAGCAACCATAAATACATCAATGAGACGATATCACCGATGGAGTTTTGTCACGCTCCGCTTCCCACTATACGGAAGTACGAACATGCAACTGAGGCCCAGCGAACGATATAAGCATACAAACTCATATCATCCATAAGCTACTATACAAGTAAGCTCAACAATACAAGTAACAATAATAATCACATGAACAATGCTAGAATACAATAACCAATATGTGAGATACAAGTAATTTGGGTCAAAATATCGGAGAATAAACAATGCACTAAACAATTTATTACAATGAGATGGTAGAGAAATAGTTGTAGCAATTTCGTCTAGAGAGTCTGATCATCAAGTTCCTTTTGTAATCATTACATGTACCTGTATAAACGTTAACTTAAAGAAAATGGGAAAGTACTCGTGTCACGCCCCACTTCCCAAAATACGAGAATACGAGTCCATGACTGAGGCCCAACGAATTATATTAACATCATCCATATGCTATATCAATCGTAACTCAACAATATGAAAAATGAATAATCACAACCACGCAGATAAATATAATCACATAAACCACAACTGAGATTAAACATGCAGTAGTCCAACATAATAACCAACAACTGGAAGTGTAACACCCCGAATTCCAAATAATGATAAATTCGAGATTTCACAGGATCTTTACTTCACTTCGTACAATTTTACAAGGAAATTTTAAAACTTTTTCAATACTACATCAGAGTTCCTTTACACTTGGTTTTTACACAGCGGAAGAAATAAAACTTACAACAGTTGAAAGACAAAAACATAACTTGTACAATTTTACATCATTTGCAACATTTTTAACTTTCATATAGCAATAGCATATCCACTTTATAACTCCATGAATGGTCCTTTACCTGCATGTCAATCTGTGGGCACGTCAGTTACTTACAACTGACGAAATGTTATACGCGGTTATCCTCTCTATGCCCGGAATAGTATAACGATCTCATACTTTAACAAATCACAAAAAAGATTGGATGAACAAGTAAAGTGTCAAGGGTGATTATTCTAAATATAAGTGTATGTCATGCCTTAATGCCTAATGCACACAATTCTACACTAGGATGACACTAATGCACACTTGTTCAGATTCTATGCATCCCATACTACATAGGTCTGAGGGCAAGTGCCTACGTACTCCATATTGAAGGGTTCGATCCCTCGCCATGAGACTACCCGGTAATTAAACAAGTTTTAGATTTATTTCACAGATACGGATCTCAGCCTTCCTGGCTAGCCTCCCTAGCTATAATAACAAATCACAGCCTCCCTGGCTATTATATCGTGAGAATAATCCCGTAAATGCCCCTCTAGTCCCGGTATATACATATTCTTTGGAGTATGGTAAATATCCGCCGACTACCCTAAGTCCCGGATAAAATACAGTCCATTTCCTACGGAGCAACCACAGTCCACCAACTGGGTCTATAGCCATGGAGATCCACCGCCGACTATATAGAAGCACCCATTTACGTTTGCACATGTCTATTACATCTTCACCTAAGTGCCTAATTATTTTTAGTTCAAGACATGAATATGTTATCACCCTAGAATCAGTTTTACCTCAAACCGGATTTGTTCACAAAAATACGAGATCGCCCGACGGCATTATCTCAAAATCAAGTCTCAAAATCTTTCTTTCAAAATTACCGGTAACCGAGGTCTTACTAATTCTAAATCATAAATCTTTCATGTACAAGAAACATGGGTATTCACACCCTTTCATAATCATGTATTAAACTTAAATAATTTCTTCTTTCAACTTAATCACAAGTAATCAAGGTCTCATCATTATTCATGATCTATTCATTCATAATCTTGGAAGCGGATAATTTTTCTTCAAGAACACAATGAAATATTATTAACAATTTCAAACTCTTACAATATCTCAATTCGCTACAAATTATTCTTTAACACAATAAGAGTATAAACTCTTCAAGAGAAATTACTTCACAACTAATATTTTATTCTTTTTCACAAGGAAAGTTTCTATTCTCAAAATAATAAATTTTTAAAGTCACATTACATTTTTCTATCTCGAATATTCATTTTTATATCTCAAATAGACTTGAAAAATTCTACAACTATTTTAATAACTCTATTTCATTTTATAAGAATTTTAGAAATTTTATCTAAATTTTAATTGCATTAAAACTCAAAAATCAACTAAAAAAAATCCCAAAAAGTTAAAAGTCACTATAGGGTTTTGAACCCGTGACTGACTAGGCAGCGACCAAAGCAACCAACGCCAACCACTCAGTCCATATGGACTTGTTGTTAAAAGTCCTCATCAAATTCATTTTAACTTAGAGTCTAGGGTCTTAGATGGATAAAAACAAAACAGAAAAAGATTTTGAGCCTATCGGGTTTCGAACCTAGGCCACAGAAATGGCAGCGCCACCACCGACCACTAGGCCAGGGGCACTAGACGTCACAAAAATCGTCTACATATTTTTATTCCGTTTTCTGTTATTTTCTTTTCTTTCAAGAAAAACTCGATTCCTTTCTTTGTTCAAATCTCTTGTTCGATTGAATTTGTTCATAACGTCTGAGTTCACTTTTTCAATAGTAAACTATCATATTTTAGATAAAAATAGCTTCCAAATATTTTCTTTTTCACTAATAAACATTAAATTCCTACTTTTCCAAATAGCACAATTCTATGTTTTGTCTATAAATTCAATGGTACTAATTTTACAAAAAATAATATATTCATTTGCTTATCAAAGAAGAAATCTCCAACCATTAATCATACAATCAATAATTTCTTCATTCACGATTATTAGGAAAAAGGCAAAATGGTTGATTACTTCTTTCCTCATTAACCACTACTGATACAATGTTAATTCATCAAAACATAGCATGATTCACTATTAATCTCACCACATTCATAGCATAGTTATTTTATTTTATCACCTCCAAAACTACTCTTTTGATCATTAACATGCACATTCTAAGAATTAGAAAGTAGGAGAACACCCACCTTAGTTGTAGATCGAACCATTTGCTTGAAGCCCTCCTAGCTCCTCTAGCACTTCCTTGGTCTTCTTCCTCTAGAAAGACTTCTCCAAACACAAACTCTCACTCTTTTTTTTCTTCTTCTTTCTTCCTTTCTTCTCTTTTCTTTTCTCTCTTTCTTTCTTATTCTTATTTTTTTTTTTGGTGTGGACAAAAGAGAAGAGGATGGGGCTATTTATAGGATTTTGCTAGGGTTCAAATTGCATAATTTCATACCTAATAAATTACTAAATTTATTCTCCAACCTTTCACATTTCATAACTTCCCAAACTCCCATCTTTTCATTTGTCCACCTCTCCACATTTGTAACTCCCATAACCTCCAATCTCTTCACCTTCTTATAACTCCTACCGCTTCTAATTCTCAACTCCCAACTCTCCACTCTCTCTCATCTCCTAAACCGGTCCTATCCTAAAGCCACCTGATTTCTAACATCACATGCACAATCCATTGTGCTGTGAGCTATCAAATCCCGTGGGCCGCATACCAACCTTTCCTATTAGTTTTTTACACTACTTAACATACAGCCCATCTTATTTAAACCGTGGGCCCCCTCTCCCAAATTTTACCATATATCATTTCACACTTTATACACCATCAAATTAAGGCCTTATATGTATTATATATATAAAGTATATATTATACTCTCCAGCATGCATGCATGCATAATTTCATTTTATTTTAGCCTACAACATCATATACACATACTATAAATATCATACTACTTATATTATTTTGGAGATCACGCGTGTGTTGCGTACACTCCAAAAATTATTTTGAAAAATAATATGCTTAAATACGTTTACCGAAAACACGTGCATCGCACATAAAACATGAAAATGCAAAAATCGACTTTATTAATGAAAAACTATTAAATATAATCGAAAACAACATAAGAAAAATTATATTTACTAATTTCATATATTTCATGATGAAATCATAACACGTAGAAAACACGTGCATTGTACGTGCAGAAAATCAAAAAAAAATGAATTTTAATCAAAACAAGGGGAAAATAAATTTTCATTTTATAAAATAGATTTAAATACATAAAAATAAATAATTTAAACCTATAGAAAACATTGTACGTAGTGGTGGAAACACGTGCATCAAAACACGTAAAAAGCACGTAAATCCCAGGGATTGAAATATTATATTTTAGTTGACTGAAATCAATACGGAAAATGTATAAATAGTACGAATCCAAAATATGTAGTGAAACACATTACAAAATATACGTGCGTAACACCCAGGGGCAAAATTGTAATTTCCAATTTTGCGGGATGTTACAGGAAGGAAAAAAACAACAATTACGGGTCAACAAGCCCGGAATACAAAGTTCAACAAATGAATAACAATGCGATAAAAGAATGACATAGAAGGAGATAATTTTTTTCTGCAGCAGCTCCTGCTCCAATCCTAGAAGAACTACTCACCAATGTCTCCTGCCAAATCTTCTTGTTCACCTGTAGCTGGATCAACTAGAGTGGAAAAGAAAATGTCCTTAGAGCAAGTATGGACAGCAAGTAGTGAAAAGCAAAGAGTAAAGGGACAGGGTATATCAGGGAATATGAAGCAAGATCAAAGTCTAAAAGCAATAAGAATGTCAATAAACAATGGTCAAGTATACAAGTGTCAACTTAAGTTTATTAGCATTTTGTTTTTCCTATCTGGTGCACGTACTACTGCGTCCCATACCACAGGTTTAGTGCACGTAAACAGTGTAAGTTTTAGACATAGTGATGGGATCTACAGAGCGTGTACTCGGTGTAACAAGATAACAAGATAATAAGTTCACAAGTTCACAAGTAATTCTCCACCTTCCATGTAAACAAGAAGGGCCCTACCGAGTACATTTTCTGAGATTATCCACTACTAAGTCAACCCTTATTAACCCGGCTTGTTTAATATTCTATTATTTCTTTCATTGCCATGCAAGTGTATGTAAGGGTGTCAAGGCGATGATAAAGATGCAACAAAATGATGCAATGTATGATAGTGTACATGTAATTGTAAATATGAAAAGAGCAGACACAGCAGTACTAACACAGCAGTAACTCACAAACTACAACTCGAAATTCGATTCCGCCAAAAGGGAAAGAAAACTAGACATCCGGGGATACAATTTATATTCAACAAGTTTTTATTAATTCTGACAGTAACTGGGTCAAACATCCTAATCTTTACAGGTTAGCTGTTCTGGCAGCAACTTACAGTCAAAATTTTATAAGTAGAAACTAGGTGTAAAATCAATATAAAAATCTACAAAAATTAGGAATGGATCCTAAGCATGTCTACTAAGTTTCTGGAGAGTTTCATGTCATTATTCTACTATTATCATGGTGTTTCAACTGAAAGTTGTGTCGGTGTTTCATTAATTTGCAATCTGGAAAGTACAGACCAGCGGTGACTAAAACTGCGATATCTCACAGCTCACAGATCGGAATCAAGATCCACCAATTGGTCTGAAAACTAGATGCATTAGGCGACGATTCTCATTTATATTGTTTTGGTTGATTCCTATTGTAACAGGGTCAAAACCTCAGTACAAAACAGAATAGGCAGCAAGACATAACAAAGATCATCATATAAATTTGTCAAAGTGAATAATCAACATGTTCTTGTTATCACGCAATGCATTAACATTAATGTACATCAAGTTGAGATAAAATTCTACTGTATATAAGGCAAGATTATAATGTCACGATTCACTTCCTGAGATCTTAATCAATTAACATGTATTCATAGCATGGTATTTTTTTCATATGCAAATTCTAGTTAATTTGTTCATGTCGTGTGTGCATGAAAGTTTGGGTTTGATCAATGGATATTGGCACGAGTCAAGAATACTTCGGGTTAGCTCGTGTAAACCCCAGATATCCCCAACGGAAAATAAACAAAGCAAAGTTAAGATAATCAAAGTGGAACCACTTGCGTAAGAGATCAAAAATCTTGAACTAGAAAATAAACCAAGTTCAAGTGGACTTGCCTTTTGTAGATGATTATATTCGTCCGAATATGCGAGAATAACGGGATCGGAATCTCGAGCGACGCTCCAAAAATACGTGCGAGACACGTGCAAGAACCCAAGCAGCAAAAGCAAAACCAAAAAGCAAAACACAAAAGCTTGGATCGGATCTGCTACCCCAGAACACCACACACCAAACAACACACAAACAGCGGATCCCCCTACCAACACAGCAAACACCAAATCGTACTGTGCTTCTTCTCTAATTGCGACAGAGAGAGAGAGAGCATGGCATGAGAGAGAACGGCAACCAGACGAGGGCAGCGCGACTGGCGACGTCAAAAGGAGGTCGCCGCAACGGCGAAGCGACAATAGGAGGAGCTTCGGTGGATGTGGCTGGGGCGACGAGGGGGGTCGAGTCGAGGTAGGGGAAGGAGCAGGGAGATGATTGGGTTTAGGCGGTTGGCGAAAATAGGGAGAGAGATGGAGACGAGGGTGGTGATGGCTTTGGGTTTTCTGTTTGGTTTTGGAGACAGAGGAGGGAGAGGGAGACGGGGAAAGAGAGAGTGGGGGCTGGGAAAAATTGTTATAAAATAATAATAAAATATATTAATAGTGGGTAGTTGGAGATAGTGGGGGATGTAGTTACGGAAACTGTGAAGACTGGGTGAATGTGGAGAAATTGTATACGGGTAAGCATATAGGATTGATCTGTACAAACACATATGGGTATCAGGTTTAGAATTGGGCTTGGTTTGGATTGGGCTAACAAAAGATAACAAAGATAATAATAATAATAACAATAATACAATAAATTGCAACAGAAGGCCCATAACAAGCCCAAGATCCAAAATCCATTAAAATTAAAAAGAGAACACCACAAAATACAAGAAAAATTCGTACAACCGGAAACAGCGGTTACAATCCTTTAGAGCAAGCTTTGGCCGACAAGTAGCAACAAGCAGTAAAATGATAAGATAACAAGATATAACATGGAAGGAACAAGAAGTAGCAGTGCAATTACTAAAAAATAGTATAATACAATATGGAAGGAAGCAAGGAACTGGAACAATATGATCATGTCAACAACAACTGTAAATTAGTGTATTTAAGACTTCAAAGTATAATCAATTGGTAACCCAGGACCAGTTAATCAATAATCATGTAATCAAGATTCAGGAATCAAGTAAGAAATAATCATGTAATCAAGAATCAAGAATCAAGAATCATCTACTCAAGAATCAAGAATCATGCTTAGCGTCAATCTCGAGGCTATCGTTTTTATTAACTTATCTAATGCACGCAATCCTGTGTCCCATACTACAAGTTTGGGTGCATATTAATTATGTGATGTTTAGACTTAGGTAGTGAATTCTATAGGATTATATACTCGGGTCTTCCAATATTAGTATCAATAAACAAGACATGTAATCAAGAATCATGTAATTAAAAAATGTGTAATCAAGAATCAAGAATTAAGAATCACTATTCCGAAAAATACGGGCCCCCTTCCGAGTGTACTCCTCTATATTGTCCACTACTAAGTCATACCCTTATAACACTGCTTGTTATTCTTTTACAATAATTAATCAGGAACATGCATTCGGTATGACTAGTGGAACGACAGTATCAATACAATATCTAAAAGATATCAAGAGGTATGCAATGTATGGTATGTATATAGTTGAATTCATTAAATATGAAAAATAAAGGGTTTATATGCAAAAAACGTAGAGATGAATTTTTAGACACCAACACCTATCTGCGTTCAAATTCACTTTACCGTTGCTACAGGAAAGCAAATCTAATTCCGTCAGAAATTCTAGAAAGTAGACTCTCTTCCGGTTCCAATGCATAATTACACGATACATTCTAGGGACAACAGTTATGCGTAAATATTTATTATTTGCTGGTTTCGATGTTTTGTGCACATTTCGGTTCTGGAATTTCAGGAGTCACAATACTAAAATATTAATAACTTACAATCTATAAATCGGATTGAGAAACGTAAGATGTTCTGGATTTTATACTCGATGGGTTACGGTTTTCATGTATAAATTTCTTGGATCCAGTATCGGGAACATGATCTAATTCTCACTACAAGAGACATGACAGTAGGTTTTGTGCACAATTTCGGTTCTGAAATTTTAGGAGTCACAATACAAAAAATGTTAATAACTTACAATCTATAAATCGGATTGATAAACCGTAAGATGATATTGATTCTAGACTTGATGGGCTATGATTTTCTTGTATAAAGTTTTTCGATTCAGTATCAAGAACATGGTTTAATTCTCAGTGCAAATTTGGGAAAAGATAAGACAGGGTTATTCGATATTCGATAAAATGGTGAATTAACAGCTCTAAACTTCAATCAATAACATGACATGATAAGGAAGCTATGATTCATATTCGCCGATGAACAATGAGATGCGATGATCAATTCAATAACTACTTGCCGGAGTTCAATGAATGTTTTCTTGAACCAGAAACAACAAATGGAATTCAAGAGACGCTTGCATTATATGTGATGATTATAACGATCATTGTGAGAACCACGGGAAGAAGTAGCAACGGTGACTACATAGCACGACAGTGAGCAGCAAGTGAGACGGTGCCACCGTAGCAACAAGGCAGCAAGGGCGACGATCGCAACTAAATGGAGTTTGGCCTCAAGTTATGGGCAGTATGGTGGTGGAGCTTCGGCACTGCAGGAGAGGCTCGGAGGTGCATGCGGTGAAGCTCGGGTTGAGTTCGCGGAGAAGGTGGAGAGTGGAGCTCGGGAGTGCAGGGTGAAGTGTA
The DNA here is from genome assembly GCA_017893485.1 of Hemerocallis citrina. Taxonomy (NCBI): domain Eukaryota; kingdom Viridiplantae; phylum Streptophyta; class Magnoliopsida; order Asparagales; family Asphodelaceae; genus Hemerocallis; species Hemerocallis citrina. The sequence continues at coordinate 198,738,786 of CM030360.1, forward strand.
TGCAGCAAGAGGAGGTGCAGTGTAACCCCTGTTTTTCATCTTCTGTATTTTTGGGGATGTATTTTGTTCTTTTTGAGTATTTATCCTTATTGTATCCTCAGACTCTTTTTAGACAGTGTATTGGATCTTCTTTATATATATATTCATCTATTTAATTTTTTGTCTCTTTATTTGATCTTCTTGATTCAATTGTCAGCCTATTGTTTCATCTATGTTTGATCGAGCCATTATTTTCGATCCTCATTATTTTATTTGTTCATGTTCCCTTCTATTTATTTATTTCTGCTCCTATCTCATTGATTGGATCACCCTATTTGTTATTGGATCTTTTATATAATTCATTTAAAATCCAAGAGCTTATTTAAATCATAAACCATGATCCCAAAACCCCCAACCCGTTACACCCCTACCCGTTCAACCCTTGAGCCCAACCCGTTAGCTCACATACACTTAAAACCCTAATACTCACATATAAATACCTCTGTGTGCATATTCCTGTTCATCCATACTTCAGTCGTCTTCTTCAACTCATCCCCTGCACTCCCATAGCCCTAGTCCCTGTGCTCCTTAACCTATCCCCTGTACGCCTTCAGCCCCGACACCTCTTCCACCTCAGCACCTCTCTGCGCCCCTGCCTGGTCCCCCCTGCCCCCTGTCGCGACGCAGCAGCCCAACATCGGCAGTCAGCAGCCACTGACGAAGCCCACTGCTGCTGCCGTTGTCCGTCGTCTCTCTCTCTCAAAGCAGTATACCCCCACTACCATTGCTTGGCTTTGTGTGCGGGTGTGTGATCTCGAGATTTTGTTCGTGGCTCGTATTTCGTTCGTTCGTTCGTTGAGTTCGTGCCCGAGAATTCGTTCCCGTTATTCTCGTATCCTCAGCGTTTTCGTCGTCAATTTCAGGTAAGTAACTTGTATAATTTTTTGTTGTATATACAAGTACTAAATACCGCATGTAGTGTAGTTGTGTTCTAGAGTCAAATCTCGTGCAAAACCCATGTTATATCTTGTCTCTATGTGTTATTCGCCCATAGTTGTCTCATTACACACAAGACATGAAATAACTTAGATATAATAGATTCTTGATGTATACATGCATGTTGTTCGGATGATGTCGTATGCTTGATGTGTTAGTAGTAGTATAACTTGTGGTAGACTTGTGAAATACCCTATACCATGTTGCTTGGACATCTAGTATACCATATTTTGAATTTTACTATGATTTGGATGTGTTACATGTAGTTGATTTTATGCATAAAGAACATTTCAATTTTTATTGTTACACCGTTTTTATTAAGTATTTTAGACCCCATTAAGGTCAGTATATGAAAATTATTTGTGAATATGAAATATAGAGAATTCTGTCTAATTTCCAAAATTTCCGACAAATCTCAGTTTCGATTTGTGAGTTGCAAGTTATTGTTGTTTTACTACAGATGTGTAGAAAACTCCAGATTCTGTTTTATATGAATTCTGTATGGTTATTTATTTTTATACGGATGTTAAGGATAATATTTTGATGCAATATTTTTCTTGAGTACAACTAGACTTGATTGGGATTAACCAAAATTTTTGTGGAATTATTAGATGACTTTTATAAACAATTCTATACTTGCAAAATTTTCATATTGTTCAGTAAAGAAACATAATTTCGACATGATTCTATTTGTTGTTTATAAAAACTTTGTGAATAAGAACTATAGCCTGCTGTATCTATTTTATCACCCTTTTTACAGATCTAGATTTTAATTTATATTTTGTAATCTATTACTGCTTTAGTACTGCTGTGTTCATGATTTCAGATTTACAAATTTGCTGTATCTTGCTGTTTTCTGGTTTTACTTGAGTATACTATCTATGTTGGAAAATTATGAAAATTTATTTGCTGATACTAAACATACTAGGGAATACCCCAGATTTTTCTTGGATTTAATCAGTATGTTTTTATGCCGTTTTCCTATTTATGAATACAAACTTCTGATTTCTGGCTGAACATATTTTATGGATACAATTCTATTTTGAGTCATGTTTTTGTGAAATACCATATGACTTATATATATTTGCTGGATTCGGCCGAGAGTCTATTTTACATAATTTTTGACTGATCCAGGTTTGCATATTTGTGGCAACGGGAATCCCAGATTTGGTGCAGTACTATCTTGTTGTTCTGAACTATAATTTTTGTTGTCCTTCCCTTTTTATGAGTTGTTTTTCATCTGTACATATTTATCTTTCAATCTGAACCTATTACTTGTTTATGCCATGTTATTCGTGTCCTGTTTTGTGACACATACATGCATGTTTGATAATAATAACAAATAATCAAGCCGGGATTAAGAGAAAGATCTACTAGTGAATAATATAGAAATGTGTACTTGGAAGGGGGCCCGTGTTTCTCACATGATTATCTATTATCTTTTACATGTTTCATGACTACATGATGCACGATTCTGTTATCTGATTACCTGACTGCACACTTCCCTATAGGAAGGTGTACTCAGAAGAGACCCCGTAGGTTCTATCTGTCTATATCTGTATCTGTTATCTGATTATTTGATACCCGAGCACACGGCCCTATACAGTCCACTACGAAATCTAAATGCAAACTTGTTTGAATGTAGCAACCACGTGGTAAATGGATGGGACGCATGAAGTGCTACCTAGATAGAAATAAATACAAGATTTGACATAACCTGACATCTGTTATATGTTTATCTGTTTACATGACACCGACATCTGTTATCTGTTTACCTATTTGCTTGATACTTGACATCTGTTACATATTACCTGTACCTGTTAGCACACCATGTTACTTGATTCTGTTTTCTGATTCATGTTAGACATTCTGTTTTGCTATCATATCTATTTCATGCCATGTTTGTTTCCATTGTTACTTTATATTTGTTTATTTTTCCTGTATTTGTGCTTGAACTACAAGCGGCCAGTAACTTGCATTGACGGGCATTTTGTTTTCTTTTTCCTTTTCCTGCAATTTGTTAAATTGCAGATTTTGGTGATCAGTTGCTGCTGGAGTGGGTGATTTTAAATTTTAGTTGTTGGAGTTCTTGCTATATTTATTTTCCTGTTGCTTATTTTGAATAAATGTATCGCTACTTGGATTATTTTTGCATTGGGAAATATGATCCAAAATTTATGACTTGTTCCAGATCTAATTTATTTGAGATTATTAAATTTTGTTTCAAGTAAATTCTATTGGTATATTGATTTATTTATGCATGCGTGGTTGATTTACCTTGTTTATTTTCTGTTTATTCCTGTGAAATGTTGTAAAGATCCTGACAGCTTATGGATGATGAAAACCATTCGCTGTATATTTATATTTCGTATTCTCTTTTTAGGAAGCGGGCATGACATGCAGGGTGAGTGAAGATGCATGCATGTATATTTATATATACATAGTGAGTGAGTGGAATGAGAGAGAGAGTTGGCTGATGATAATTGAAGGAGATAGGGAGAGAATAGTGTATATATATATATATATATATATATATATATATATATATATATATATATATATATATATATATATAGAGAGAGAGAGAGAGAGAGAGAGAGAGAGAGAGAGAGAGAGAGAGAGAGAGTGGGGGCAGTACTGTAGGAGGTGTTAAATGTCGTAAAAGAAGTTGGGGGTTGAGGGGTTGGCTGTTGGATTAGATAATTTGATTAGAATTAGGATTAATCAGGGTTTACATTTAAATTCATGTGGAAAAGTTCACAAAAACTTAGAATGGATCGGAAAAATATTTGAGTTCTAATAAGAATGAAATAATGCCCAGTAAAGAGTCCAAAGAAAAGAAAAGAAATAAAAATAATACAAAATTTTTACGTAATAAAATACGTACAACTGGAACAGGGGGTTACAAGTTTGGGTAAGAGAACACCTCCAATCACAAATAGAATGTATGCCCTAGTGTAGCACTATACGTCATGATCGCTCAAGTCATTGGCAAGGAATATTCAAAATGGTTCTTCAACCATGAAAGTCGAATTGATTGCCTATCAAAAATATCTCCACCGTCCTTATCCTAATTGTCTAACTTTACACCGAGGAGATCACGAGCAACATCTAATTTCTCAAAGTTCATACTTTCCATCACGACCATCTCATCTATTGAAAGGCCGAAAATCATGACGATATCTTGCAATGTCACCGTCATCTCTCCCATCGGTAGATGGAAGATGTGTGTCTCAAGCCTTTATCGCTCGACGAGGGCTGAAAGCAATGCTTGATCAAGTTTCACATTGCCCATCAAACTGACTCCAGAGAAACCGGCTTGGACTAAGTACTTGTGCGTACGCTGGTGTATCGGCAATGTCACGTGCGTACATAAATTACACCTCTTTGTCGTCCTTCTCCACACTTCTTTGGATCTGTGGCGGTCTTGCAAAGTAAGTAGGCTCAAGTCTAAAGGTCCTGGACTGCGACATCCATCCGAAGATGACACACCAACCTCGGCGGAGGAGAATGGTCGGCCACCAACCTACACCAACGTTTAAAATATTATTATTGTACATACAATATTACATATACAAAATTCACAACTAAAACTAGTAATCATCTTACTTGTGTGAAAGGTTGCCATTGTGTGGATGCTTGGCCCCTACCACTACCAGACGACCTTCCAGATCCCCTTGTTCTGACCATTTCTCTAATAAACAATTCTCAATACATTATATATATATATACATTATATATATATATAATATTATAATGAGAGGGTTGGGGTTGTCATTTGTCAACATACAAACCTGTGTATTACACGTGCAACCCCAACTCTTCCATTAATTACAACAAAAACAAACAAATGAAAAAAAATTCACCTATTTAAAACGTGCAACGCACGTGCAAAACAATTTTATAATATGTTTTAAACACTAAACATACACATTTGTTGCATGTACAACTCAAATTCTACTTATAAACAAGTGTATTGCACGTACAAATTGTAGCTTTCCTTCAAAATATTTTTTCCAATTACGTGCAACGCACGTCCAACTCCAAAACTATTTCTTAACACATATACTGCACGTGAAAATTCTTCAACTTTTATCAAAATGTGCATCGCACGTGAAAAATACTAGTGTGTATATATATATATATATATATATATATATATATATATATATATAAAATAAAACACAAAGAAAGCTATCAAGTGGCTCTCCTTCAATCGTAAGGAAACCAGTGGTCCAGATCTAAGCTCCCAAAATATATTTTCCCTCTTAAAAGTTTTCCCCCAAAACTCAAATTCAAATCCCCCCCAAAACAACTCCTTTATTTATTTAATTATTTCCTTCTCTCTCTCTCATTCTCTCTCTATTTTCTCTGACATTTAGATTTTCATATTTCACGTTTGTAAATTTTCAGACTTTTTATGTTTTTTTGTTGCTCATATTACATTGAAAATAGCAAATATTTTCTCAATAGTTAAATTTCATTATTTTCCACCCTCAAAGTTCCAAGAAGTTGGATTTTATACCCCTATTTATAATTATTTTTCAACATATACTAATGGAAACATGGACTTTTATTTACAACTAATTATTGTCATACTACTCAAACTTGAGCTACATAATTGTTGTTCTACTGTTTACAAGGCTTTTCATATGATGTATTATTCCGAAGACGTGCCGTAGGAACGTGTCCACGGGCAAATCTAGTATATATATATATGAAAGAAAGCTGTACAAACGGTAACAAAAAATTTTGAAATTTTGCAAGTAGGTCGGAATCACCACACGCAAGCCAACGTAACTTGTAGAAGCGAGTTTCAACTCACGGTTTGCAAGCTATGACAATGTATCGTTTTCATTCACGAAAAATAATGTAAAGCAATACCTTGATGTATTTCGCAAACTGTGAGTTGAAACCCACTTCTAGAAGTTGCGTTGACTTGTGTGTGGTGAATCCGACCACCTTGCAAAGTTTCGTAATTTTTTAATATTGTTTGTACAGTTTTCTCTCATAACCGTACTAAAAATATTTTAAATTATAGTTGTTATTGTTTAATATACGTGAGAAAATCGCACAAACGATAACTAAATTTTTTTGGAAAGTGACTCAATTCGGATACTAGCACTGGTAACGGGTCAGGTCGGATCGGGTAGCTCAATATCCGGATCCGGACCCGGTCAATGACGGGTCCAAATACTGGACCTGGACTCAGACCCATGAAATTCGGGTCCGGGTCCGGGTCCGGTTCCCCACAAAAAATGTTACCCGTTTGCTTTCGGGTCCGGGTCCGGGTCCGGGTCCGGGTCCTATTTCTAATCATGGGTCCGGTTCGGTTCCTATTTCTAATCATGGGTCCGGTTCGGTTCCGGGTCTTTAAAGCATAACACAATATTACATAATACGACTCGTGACTTTCTTGGAAAATGATGGTTAAAATTAGATCTCAGTATGGTTGTTGTAGCTCCAAATCATACACTGATCATTCTTAAAAGCTCCAAATCAGAATACTTATTGTTTTTTAACATAGCCAGATTAGATCATACACTCAAGGTTGTATGATCAAAAGTTACATGCTCCTTTTTAACTCACTGACTACTTTTGATATACTAACTAATTTATGAGTCAGTGATTGGCAATCTACTTTTGATATACTGAGTGGCACTGGTAACGGGTAACGGGTCGGATCCGGGTCGGGTCCGCTTCGTTTATTGATTAATTCTCTATTGCGGGTCCGGGTCCGGGTCCGGGTCAGTTCCATTTTTAGGGGACCCAGACCCGACCCGAAATTTCAACGGGTAGTTATTTAGAACCCATATTCTACCCAAATTAGATCGGGTCGGTTCCGGTCCAACGCCGGGTCCGGGTCGGGTCCGGGTCGAGTCCGGGTTTCGGGCTTTAGTACCAATGCTATCGGATACCCCCAATTTACTAACCAACCCGACTCAACTCGGGTTGACTCGACCAGCAAAAAAAATAACGAAGACTGGAAGGCCCGTGTACCCGGGTACGTCTTATAATCGCCCGAATGTGATACCAACACCAGTCCAGCAGAGCAGCAGTTGGAAAGTGGTTGTCAAATAGCGACCACTCAACTCAACCTTCCTCAACTCATCACAACATGGCAGTCGATCTTCTTCCCGCTCTAAACCCCCAACCCAAGCAAATCCATCTCCTCTAAAATCAAACTCAACTCAATGTCGATGGAAAGACCAGAAGACTCCACATCCTCCGTCGAAGAAGAAGACGAAGACAAATACGAGGACGATCTCCAAGCCCTAATCCCCCAAAACCAACCCCCCTCCCCCATCGAAATCGCCACCAACCTCGCCGCCGCCGCCGCCCGCCGCTTCTCCTCCCACAAGCGGTACTATCTCTTCGCCCTCTCCCTCCCCCTCCTCCTCCTCCTCCTCTACCTCTCCGCCACCTCCGCCCCCTTCCTCCACTCCCCCACCCCCTCCCCCTCCCCCTCCGACAGCCTCCTCGAATCTCAGCTCCAAGCCCTCTTCCTCCTCAAGAGCCAGCAGTCCTCCCTCCTCACCCTCCTCAACCACACCACATCCAACGCCACATCCTTGGACGATCAAGATTTCAGATCCGCGCTTCTCGACCAGATCAGAACCAACCGCCAGATCCAGAAGGCACTGCTTTCATCCCACCGGCCCAGGAATTTAAATTCTACGGACAATGTGGGTCCCGATTTAGATAATTATGAGTTGGATGTCTGTAAGAAGGTGGAGTGGCCGGCGGATAGGAAGACCATCGAGTGGAAGCCGAACAACAAGGATAGGTTCTTGTTCGCCGTCTGCGTATCAGGGCAGATGTCGAATCATCTGATTTGCTTGGAGAAGCATATGTTCTTCGCGGCGCTGCTTGATAGGGTGTTGGTGTTTCCGAGTCACAAGGTGGATTATCGGTACGACGAGGTGCTGGATTTGAAGAGGATTAATGAGTGTTTCGGGAGAGAGGTGGTGGTTTCGTTTGACGAGTTTGTGGAGAGGAGGAAGGGGAGTGGGAAAGTGAGGATTGATAGGTTTATTTGTTACATGGCATCGCCCCCGTGTTTCTTGGATGAGGAGCATGTCAAGAGGCTGAAGGAGTTGGGGGTTGGGTTGGGGAGGATTGAGGCGGCTTGGCCTGAGGATGTGAAGCTAAAGGTGCAGAAGAAGAGGGTTGTGGAGGATGTTATGGCCAAGTTTAGTGCGGATGCGGAGGTTATTGCGATTGGGGATATGTTTTACGCTGATGTGGAGGAAGAGTGGGTGATGCAGCCGGGGGGACCGCTTAAGCATAAGTGTAGGACTTTGATACAGCCTAGTCGGCTTATCATTTTGACGGCACAGCGGTTTGTGCAGACATTCTTGGGGAATAATTTCATTGCGCTGCATTTTCGACGGCACGGGTTCTTGAAGTTCTGGTACGTTTTCTTATAGTTACAAATGATATTGAGTACTACAAGTGTCAAATTGCATTCGATAACTGTTGAAGCATTTGGAATTAGGTAGCTCGAATTGAGGATAAAGTGATAGAGAACCGATTGGGATGGTTTGTGCATGTGAAATGGGTATCAATATCAATGTCAGTTAGAAAGAGAATGGATTGTAGTTAATGAGTAAAGCTGTAGGTAGACATAAGTAGACTTGAATTGAGACAGTTGGGAAGGTTATGAGATGCCACTAAATACACTTGAATGTAAGAAAAGGTTTCATGTGTCTAACCTTAAAGTTTTGGGTTTAAGACTTTGTTGTATTGTTTTTGTACTAGTTATGCTAAGCATAAACACTTACGTGTAGGATGTAATTAATGTATATCTAGTTATTAACATTTACAGGATGAAATCAAAATTTAGAACATATATGGTCATGAGCAGTTTGGTGGAATCCATCATCAAGGAAACTACTATAGAGTCAAAATACTTCAATTGACACTGTTTTTTTTTTCTTTCTTTCTAATTCTATTATTTTTCTTCTTCTCAGTGTGAATCTATAGAAATGCATATATGCAATAGTGACAACAAAAATCTGCTGAAGCTATTTTATCGCTCAAAGACGTGCGGAGAACCTGCTGCAACTGGATACTGACAATATGATTGATTTTCGGTCGTCGTGGATGAGGGTGATTAAATCATTAAGCTGCTATGCTGTCCTCTACTTTGTACCCTTTTTCTCTTTCATTGTCTTCTTTTTCTTCGCCCTCTTTGGTTGTGTTCACTATTGTTGCTCAGATTCCTTCCCCTCCTTTGTTCTACTTTATTTTTTCTTCTTTCTGTCTATTTCTATTTGGTCTAAGGCAATTCACTATATTCCGTACCCCCCCCCCCCCTCCTTCTTCTTTTTTTTCTGTTCTTCTGGTAGTGAGGGTTCAAGGAGAGGAAGTGATTTTTTTCATATTTCAAATGCCCCAGTTTGAGAAGAAATGACCAATGGTTAGAAGTCTGTCTTCAATCTCTCCCTCCCTACTCCCAACCCCTCCTCTTCTTTCGTCTTTCTGTTTGCTGTCGTGATTATTCATTGTATATTTTGTGTCATATTCTAACCATATTCCAATGGTTAGAAAGTCTGTCTTCAATGCCCCAGTTAGAGAATAAATGACCAGTGGCCTTCGCATTTGTCTTAGCCTTGCGAGGGCAACAGTGACGTTTTTTTTCTCCGCCAAAGATTCCACCTTTATTGCAGATGCTGATATGAAATCATTGTAGTTTTCTCCATTATATCCACCTCATTTAGTCATTCCCATCGTATTCATATTGGCTATATATCTCTCAAGTGCATTCCTCTCCTTGAAGTTGTGTAGGTTTGAAACTGGAACTTACACAGGCCTCAGCATCATGGTTGTCCATAGCCTAAGAGCACGTGCCTATGACTAGGTTGACTTTGATGCGCATCGTGACAAACTGAGAACAATAGTCTTCCTTTCCACCTAAAATATTTAGTGTCTTGAAGAGGAAGGGAGAACTCAAAACTTTCTTAAGCGTAGAGTAATATTGGCTCTAGTGCTACGCCAAACCAGTACCTCTTGTGGCGGATACCTTCTTTCGAACACCTTTTGCAACAATTCCACATGCCACAAAATCATTTTCCAGCAGCCGCATGCCATTTACACGTCTCTCAGGTGCGGTCACCAAACTGAGTGGTTATTTTAATATGCCATAAAGTGTGCAAAAAGTGATTTTAAGCATTAGTATCGATCATCAGCAAAAAGTTTTAGATGGCAGTGGCAAGTAAATACTGCAAGAAGCCGACTGCATAATTTATATACTGAATGATATCTTTCTTACTCTAGACACCAATTGCTCACCTGAAGATGCCAACAATTTAGCTTTCAGAAATCCAAATGTCATGCCGACATATATAATATTCTGTGTGTGCATTATTGTGATCTGTTGAAGATTATGTGTTCATTTGGCCAATGAGCCTATGTCATGCAAATGTGGATGCTGTTCCCTATATTTAGTTATATCATATTCTCACTGCTGTTCTAGACTCTCCTTTAGTTTAGGAGTTGGATGGTTTGGATATTTTCCCACCTGTAGGTGGCATACTAGGTTCATGCATGGTTAGCCTCTCTCCTGTCCATAGTTTCTTCTACTTGGATTTTGAGATGGATTCAGATGTGACAATTTACCTTTGAGTCTTCTTAAACTGGAGTTTTATCTATAGCAGTCTTCATGGAGAAACTCTTATATGCCTTTGCTCCTGCTACTGTTTAGGAGGACGTGGAATTAAGGTTGTTTGGTTCACTCAAGCTTGCTGTGTCATTTGACCAAATTCTAATATGTTTTGCTTCTGCTACTTGTTTGAGTCAGTATAGTTACTCTCTGATCTTTTATTAAAACAATGGCTAGCCTAATGATTTCTTTTGACTTGCCAAATGAATTTGCCTTTTGAGGCTTGTTCTCATCGGAGCCAAACACACATATATATCAACATAAGCACGAGGTCCACTGATTTAGACTAGCTGTCAAGTTGACATCCAACAACTTCAGATGGTATGCCAATGCCTGTCCACCAAACTGTGAATTGTATAATTGTCAGCCTCAATGAGCCTGCAACTAATATGTACTGTGTACGATCTGCATCATGCACTCAAGTCATTTTTATTTTGTTTAGGTGACATTAAACAACAATCATCATGTCAACAAATCACAATGTGAAAGGATATCAAAGTGCTTGAACTAAATAGTTTAACATGTAACGTCATTCCACAAAAATTTAGTTTCCATGGTTTACAGAAACTATACATAATATCACAGTTTGATATTAATCAAGAGTTTGATTTCATATAGTTCTGTCGACTTAATAGCTGAAGTCCTTTGTTGCAGCAATATGAAAGAGGAGAGCTGCTTCTTCCCTATTCCTCAAGCAGCAGAGTGCATACTGCAGGTGGTTGCGAAGTCTAATGCTCCTGTCATATATCTCTCTACTGATGCAGCTGAGAGTGAAACGGATTTACTGCAGTCACTGTTAGTTCCAAATGACAATAACAAGAAAATCCCTCTAGTCAAAAGGCCCAATCACAACAGTGCTGAGAAATGGGATGCACTGTTATACAGAAATCGACTTGGTGGAAACAATCAGGTGGACATTTAAGATTCCATTCAAATTACAAACTATCAGTATTTTATGTTTATACCTTAAAATTTACTATCTGGTATGTTGTGTTCCTAGGTTGAGGCCATGCTGGATAAAACAATCTGTGCCATGTCAAATGTTTTCATTGGAGCATCAGGTTCGACATTTACTGAAGACATTATTCGGCTCCGTAGAGGCTGGGGTTCTTCTTCAAAATGCGATGGATACCTTTGCCAGGGTGAGCGGCCCAATTTCATAGCTGAGAATGAGTGAGAAGCATATTGTAAATGATTCAAGGAGAATCAATGGTTGAGGGTGAATATCTGATCTATACATAGTTTTGTGTGTAGAGGTGTATTGCCCTGGCACGAGCAGGAGGGTATTGCCCTGGCACAGAGTTTTACGTCCAGTTGGTTGATGTATTGTTCACGTCCAGTTGGTTGATGTATTGTTCATCTTTGTTGTATAGTGCACTCATATATAACTGTAACACCTCTGGAATAAGACAAGTTACTTGTAACTTGAATGATGTCGTTCTGCAAAATGAAACTGGCTGGTTCCGTGTATTAACTTCTGCAGCATACCGAATTTTGAGATTATCTCCGCATTACCTGTCCAATTTTTTTCGACACTCCTTTCGCTAATAACTATACTTTTTATATATGTCAGTGTTACTTTCTTTCTCTACCCTTAGTTCTATGTCACGCTATCTCCCCCATACAATTTTTTATGCTATCTCCCCGTTACAATTTTTTATGCTAAGCTCCTGTCATATATCTCCCCCATACAATAGTGTACTGTCACTACTGCAGTTTCTCTGGATTCTCTTTCTGCGGAGGGTGTAAGAGCACCTGTAATCGTTGTAAACCAGATTATGGGTACCAGTAATGTACACCTGCGATGCACATATTAATGGGAGGGTTGGAGTTGCACGTGTGTTGCACGTAAGTAGGTAGATTTACAACTCCAAGTCTTCCATTATAATAGTTATTATATATTATATTATAGATAGATAGGTAGTAATTTACATGTATGATGCACAATTAATATATTAAAAAATTTAAAGTAAAAAATTTGACGTGGTGAGGACTCGAACCTGAGACATCCTTTACATTAGTTATGCACGTGCAATACACGGGTTGGTAGATTGACAAATGACACTAAGGTCTTCTCCCATTATAATATCAGAGATTTGGCATTTAGATATAGGAATTATAAGTTGGAGCTGTAGTCGTAAAAAGCCAAAAAATGGCTTGAGAAATATTATAGCAAAAAAAAATTATACGCAAATGTGTGCAAATTAAACCATTCAATCTCAGCTCTTCATTCCCAAATATACACAAATCTCAAAGCTACAAAGTTGCAAAATAATTTTTAGATAGTTACATAGAAAATTCGGGGCTTTTTTTGGGAGAGAATTGCTTGGACAGTGCTTTATTCACCGTCCGAGCTGATATATATATATATATATATATAACTTCAAGGGATAGGGAATGATTTTCCGTCTGATCGTTTTTTTATTTAAAAAAATGATTGGACGGGAAATCATTTCCCGTTCGTTATATTTATAAAAAAATTTAGAAGTGACCAAAGATGATTTTCGTCCGATTGAATCTGCTATTTTTTTCATATTCCTATATCTTCTGCCAAATATAGCAGACAACTTTTCACAAAAAAACCCAATTTTTTGGTATATAGCAAACGACTACAACACCATTTTTTCTAATTTTTGAAAAATTTGGCAAAATAAGCTAACAACTACATATGCTCCAATACCCCAAAATATTTATTATTTAATACTATTTATAATGCATAAGTTAATTTATTTATTTTGTAGTTGTAACACCCTGTAATTTCTAATTTCCCCCTGTAATTTCTAATTTCTAAAGATATATATATATATATATATATATATATATATATAACACAGAGAAAGCTATCAAGTGGCTCTCCTTCAATCCCCTCAAAATCAAAGGTCCAAATCTAACATCACAAAACACATTTTCCCCTCCAAAATTTCAAACCTTAAAACTCAAATTCACCCCCCCCCCCCCCCCCCCCCCCCCCCCCCCCACACACACACAAAAACTCATTTATTTATTTAATTATTTCTCTCTTTCTATCTTTCTTTCTCATCCTCTTTCTATTTACTTTGAAATTTTGATTTTCTGATTTCATGTTTTTAAATTTTCAGTTTTTTTATATTTTTTTAATGTTCATGTTACATTGAAAGTAGCAAATATCTCTTCAATAGTTAAATTTTATCATTTTCCATCCTCAAAGTTCTAAGAAGTTGGATTTTATACCCTCATTTATAATTTTTTTTTCAACATATAGTAATAGAAACATGGAATTTTATTTACAACTAATTATTGTCGTACTATTCAAACTTGAGCTACATAATTGTTGTTTTACTGTTTACAAGGCTTTTCATATACTGTATAGTTCCGAAGACGTGCCGTAGGCACGTGCCCATGGGAAAATCTAGTATGTGTATAATAAGAGATGATGGCATAGTTGTAATTATTTGGAAATAGAGGGGGGGCACGGTGTTAAAACAGCAGCTTGTGCTGTGGTTTGAAGGCTGACATCACTGTGACGTCGGTAGGGGGATGAGGCCCACCCGAGGTGAGAAAGAGACAGTGCGTGCTGTCTTTGATTGCGCTGACGTGGCACATGGGGGCCCACGGGGCTTTGTGTGTACACAGAGAGAGAATAGGTGATTGAGTGTGGGATTAGTCCCACATCGAGAATACAAAATGAAATAAATAATAATAAATAATATAGCCTATGATCAAGAGTCATCAATCCGGTTAACCACCTTTTGAGAGGCAGTCTGTGGTGGGCAGTTGTACTATACTATAAATAATTTGTCTAAAAAATTGTATAAAATCGTCTGAGCGACTTTCGACACCGAGTGTGGGGCGTGTCTATATAGTCGGGTGGTGGATTCCAGGACTATAGACCCAGTCGGACGGTAGATTCCAGAACTGTGGTGAGCCCTCAATTAAATCCGGGACTGCGATTGATCGGACGGTGAATTCTGGGATCATGATTAGTCGGATGGATAGATAGAAAAGTAGATCCTGCACTAGATTGTGCATGCCCCGTACTCAGCTAGGACGCTGATTTCTAAGGGGGATGGAGCCCACCTGAGGTGAGGAAGTTAAAAATATAATATTTATATGGAATAATAATAATAATAATAATAATAATAATAATAATAAGAGATGATGGCATAGCTGTAATTATTTTAAAATAAGGGGGCCCACGGTGTGAAAACAGCAGCTTGTGATGTGGTTTGAAGGCTGACGTCACTGTGACGTCAGCAAGGGGATGGGGTCCACCCGAGGTGAGAAAGAGATAGCGCCTGCCATCTTTGATGGCGCTGACGGGGCACATGGGGGCCACTGGGCTTTGTGTGTACACGGAGAGAGAAGAGGTGATTTGAGTGTGGGATTAGTCCCACATCGGGTATACAAAATGAAATAAATAATAATAAATAATATAGCCTATGATCAAGAGTCACCAATCCGATTAACCACCTTTTGAGAGGCAGTCTGTGGTGGGCAGTTGTGGTGAGTTTGGGGCAGGGGCGTTATAGCAGTAGTCCTTATGTAGGTAGAAAGAAATAAAAGGTTTTATATTAACTATGAATGTATGCAAAAGAATAATTATTACGGTTTTTTTATGCAAAAGTGCCGAAAAGGTTTTTTTTGCAAATAAGACTTTATTTTTTTATTTCTTTCCGTGATCCCTCTTTCTCTCTATCTTTCTCGGGACCGCCGCCATTACCTAACCCGCAAAAAAAAGAATAAAATAAAATAAAATAAAAAATAAAGCGAGAACAGTGGGGAGAAGGAGAAGAGAAGCTGTCATGCCCCACTTCCCAAAATACGGAATACGAGTGCGTGACGAAGCCCAGCGAATGATTTTTACATCATCCATAAGCTGTAGGATCGACTCAGCATCATAACAAGAATATAACCAGATTTATATGTAACCAAGCATGCATGAATAATTTATTAAGCAACAGAAAATAATTTAAACAGATAATAATATTCAAATAGTCCTCATGTCTGGATCAAGTGCAAAGCTCGGAAACAAGTCTTAAACAGCAGAAGAAATAAATACCTTAAGGAAGGCAATTATTTAAACAGGTCCTTGCTCCAAGCGAAGCCGAAAATGTCTGCTCGCCAATCCTAGCAGATAGCTCGTCTCCCAAGGTCTGCTTAATAAATATGAAAAGGAAAAACAGGGAAAAACAAGAGAAGATGCCCTTAGTGCAAGCTAGGGCCACAAATAGTGAAAGCAAGTACAAGTATGGGGAACAGGAACTGAAATCAAGAATGTAACAGAATTATAATAAGTAGTGGGAACAACCAGGAACTAGCTAGCAAGGGGGGACATCCTAGTAAACAGGCTAGTTAACAACTGCTAACGGTAAAACATATGTCAGGTGAACCTGTAGGGGTAACTAACATCAAGTATCATGTTGCATGTGTCAGGTTCCATGTATCAAGTTCCATGTATCAGGTTACAGGTGTCATGTTCAGGTGTCATGTTCAGGTTTCATGTTCAGGTCTTGTAGTTATTACTATCTAGGTAGCACGATATGCATCCATCTTTTTACTACATGGTTGCTACAGTCAAAACAATTTCGTTTAGACCTAGTAATGGAGTCTATAGGGCGGCGTACTCAGGTATCAAGTATCAAGTATCAGGTATCAGGCAGGCACGGTTCATGAATACGGAATTAAATAACAGGTTCACGAAACGAGTTCGTGAATACTAACAGGTTCAAGGACCACACAGTAGTTCCATGAATACAACAGGTTCATGAGCCAAGTAACTGACTCCATGAATACATCACGTGCAACAGGTTCATGAGCCAAGTAACTAACTCCATGAATACATCACGTGCAACAGGTTCATGAACCGAGTACTGGGAAACACGAGCCCCCTTCTGAGTACACTTACCTATATTGTCCACTCTATAGTCTTCCCTTAACCCCGGCTTATTACATTGTTATTTTATCAAGCCAGCATACATGTGTGTGAAACGGGTCAAGAAATAAATTATCCAGCTAAAATGTTCAGGCAGAAATTTGTGTATTTGTATTCACACATATGAAATAGTGTTAAAGTAATGTAAATTAATTCTAAGAAAAATTTGGGGATGTCCTATAGGGTGTCCAACAACTACATATGAAATTTCAAGTCACATGCTTGTTGTTTACATAGCTAAATTAATTCACAAAGTAAAGGTGTGCAGCAGTTTTGCAAATCTGCGTCTACCGACACAGCTGCAGTAAAAATGTCATAACTCCTAGACCGTAACTCCAAATTCGAAAGTTTCGGAGTCTAACGACACCTAGACATCCAGGGATACAACTTCTATTCAGGTCTCGGGTTCATATTCTAATGTTAAATGGGTCGAAACAGCAAAAGAAGATTCAGGACAGCAACATGTGGGAATAACTTACTAGTATAGATTTCATGGAAATTTATTATTAGGCGTCTAAGTTATTGTGTGATATAAATACAGGGTAATGGTTGTCAAAACAGCAAGTAATAATCATTTTCTAAGTCAAATGGTTGTAAGATCATCAAACACAAATTGTAACATGTGTCTACAAATTTAGGGCTCCTTAATCTCATGTGTTCATGTGCTCAAGGGTAAAAGAGTCCAAGTAATTATGATCTAATACAATGAAATTTTTGTGACTCTTAAAATTATAAAATTTTGGAGGATTGATATTGATCAACAACGATAGTCAAGGAGGAGTCACAATTCTAACTATTTGTAGTATTTTCAAGGGTGCTTGTACTAGAACAATAAATTGTACAAGGATACTTGCCTTAATTGACGACGATAGATCCGATTGTTGAAGAAGATGGGATCGAAAAATCCCGGGCGGAGCCTCCCAAGAGCACGTGCGAGAAACAATCCGTAAAGTGAAAATCCCACACCGGATCCCACCAAAACAGCAAACAGCAGCTCGGATTTACTGCGCGGCAAAACACGGAACAACAATTCCAGCTAATCAGATCGCTCTAATGCAGCGGATCTGCGCTAGAACAGGGGACAGCCGAACTGGGATTCTCTGTGGGGGAACACGGGACGGCGATCAATCAGGCTCAGACGCACGGATCTTGATGCGATCCGATGGTCGAGATTTGATCCTGCCTTTCCTCCCTTCTTCTTCTTCGTTCTCTTCTTCGTCGAAACACAGCGTGAGAGAGAGAGATGCGCAACGCCGGCGGGGGGGGGGGGGGAAACTTCGACGTGGCGACGCGACGTCTGGGAGGCGGCATCGAAGACTCGACCGGGGAGCAGTCGACGAAAAGGAGAGGACGGCGATGAGGGCGGCGAGCGAAGCTCTGCTCGGTTCGAAAACAGGGGAAAGGAATTGGGTGCCTTCGGGTTTAGGTGGCGGCGGCGAGGGGCGAGGGGAGTCGTCGAAGCCGGGGGTTCTGCGGAGGAGATGAGCAGCGTGTCGACGAAGAGGGCAAGGCGACGGGAGTGAAACGGCAATGTCAGCAAGGCGAGGGTGGGCTTCGATGGGCGAGGCCAGGAGTCGAAGCTTGGAGGTTGAGTGGCTGAGTTCAAGCGGAGGAAGAAGACCGCGGTGGTTCACTCGACGGGGAGAATGTGCAGAGGGAGATGACGACAAGGCGGAGATGCAGCGATGTCGAAGTTGAGGTCAGGGGTGATTGAGTGAAGGGCGGGAGATGGAGGGAGGAGGAAGAAAGAGTGGTGGTTTTTGTTTGGGTTTATTTTGGGTTTGGAACAGGAGAGGGAGAGAGAACGGGAGGGAGAGAGAGGGGGGGTTGTTAGGGGGTAGTTCTGATTTGTGGGGGATTTGTGGGGGAGTGGGAGAATTTTAATAAAATAAAATAAAGAGGAGATCATGGGGAGAGAGAGAAACGTGGGATTGAGGGGAGAAACAGTCTGGGTCTTAGTTAGGGGGAGTGGGTTTAGGTAGATTAAGTCTTGGATCCAAATCCAATAGGGTATGGGTTTTTAATTAAAGGGCCCAACATGAGAATGGGTCAAAATGTATCAAAATGGGGATTAAAGAGATAAATGAAAGGAAACGGTCAATTCTTCATGAAGAACGACACAAAGCGCACACAAATGAATTCGGTAAAAGGACCAAAGATTGAGTCGGAAAAAAAATAACGATTTTATTCGAATAGAAACAAAATACGGGATCTCAAATAGATAAAAGGGTACAATGGGGCAAAATACAGTATAAAAATACAAATACGGAGAAACAGGAGTTACAGAAGCCAAATGAGAAAGTCAAGGCAATATTTTTAATTATTTTATTAGTTCTTATTAAGCCCTAGAAACTTGCTATATTGGTTATATTGTGAAACCCTAAATCAATAAAATTGTAGGGTTGCATAGTTTAGTTTTAATCCTTCATTCTTCATCAAATGTTTTGATAATTATAGTTAATTGGAGGATTAAATATGAATCATTTCCTTGTCGATTAATTGTTGCAATGCCCTTTTAATTAAGAAAGCTAGGGTTGCATATGCTATATCTAATTTAACAACCCAATCAAGAATCTATTGCGTTTGTTTAGGATTAATGAGTAAAGGGTAGTTAAGTGCGATGCATGTACTTTGTATTTTCGCGAATTTGTTGATATTGTTATTTAAGTTATGATTATCTTCTAATAGGAGCAGAATGGTATTGAGGAGTCTGTTGGAGGACTCATAGCTAATTGTTATTGCGTTGACCACTGTAAGTAATTTAATAATGTAATACCCCAAAATATTTATTATTTAATATAAATGCATGATTTAATTAATTTATTTAGTAGTAGCCCTTATCTAAATAGAAAGAGATAAAAGATTTTAAATTAAGTATGAATGTATGCAAAAGAATAATTATTACGGGTTTTTTATGCAAAAGTGCCAAAAAGGTTTTTTTTTTGTTGCAAATAAGACTTCATTACTTGGGTAGGATAATGATTCACCTACAACTTATTCTTACAACCTTTCTCTTTACAACCTTAGGTGATACAATCTCATTGAAAATATCTTGTAGAATCTTGTTTACTAGGTTGTAGACATCTCTAATCGGATTGTGCCACATAAGGTTGTAAGGTTGTAGGTATAGCACTACTCTATTAAGTAATGTTACACCTACTATCAAATCTATTACCCTTTTCTTTACTACCTTAGGTGACACACTACTATAGGTGTCACGCTCCGCTTCCTAAAAATACGGAATACGAGTACGTGACAAAAGCCCAGCGAATGACTAACGTCACTCATCAGCTGTTTATCCGATTAACTCAACAATATAATCAATGCAGAACAAATGCGCCGGCAATAGTAATAATCTCATGAACAAATAATACTTGGAATGAGACAATATAATGTCCAAATACAATAATAATAATCCAACGTCTGGAAACAATAATAAAATACGGGACATAAGTCCAATACAAAGAAATAACAATAATCCAATAATTAAGTCTCCATAACAAAGCAATAATTATTAAGTAGCGATGCAGTCAACTACTTCACCAATGTTGTTCTCCCAATCCATCAGGTAATTCTCCATTAATACTTGTTGTTACCGCTGATTTCAGTGTGGGGGTAAACAGATAGAATTTGTGAGTCCGAGAAAAACCTGAACAGTTGACTCAGCCCTCTTGCTCCTGCCGCGACCTGCAAGGAAGTGCGAAACACCGGGGTTGATTCCGGCGACGCACCCTCCGACGCTCTTGTCAGTAATCAGAAGAGATTAAGAAAGAGCTTAAAGTGGTGAAAAAGTGATTAACCTGGTCATGGTGGTAGAGGGGTCATATTTATAGTCGCCAGGGGAGCCGTTAAGGGTCTGATCTCCTGTGTAACAGCTGGGAGCAAAATCCTCAGTCTGTTTTAGGAAAACTTTCCTTGATTCCCGGTGAGAGCAAATCAAGGCCATCGACTTGGCCTGATTTGTCTCTTGTTGGTTTGGGTTTGCCTCGGGTCGGGACCCGTACCCAATAGGTGTGGGTCCATTCGCGGGTTATTGGATCTGCGAGAGGGAGATTCAGTACCCGCTTTGGATCCGCTTGTATGTGAAGTTACCTTTTTACCCTCGAGCTTCAAGATTCGTGCCCAATCTGGACGGTTCCGATTTAACCCCATTTTTAGCCATATCACGAGCCCCCCACTCCTAAAGACTGAGCGTGATCAGCCTTTGAGGAGTAGTTTGACTGTTTTGTTGGCTAGCGGAGTTGTATCGGAGTCCATATGGAGGACTCAGGATCTTGAAGGGGGTAGTGAGGTAACCTTTTCGATGCCATGTGCTGTCTCCTAGCCATATCGAGTATTTGGCGTCTTTCATCTATTTTTCTCAGATTATTTATTTAATTTTGCGATGTGTTTACTAATCGTTCGGGGGCCTTAACTGTACATTCTAGGCGATAATTGTTCGTTCAGGGGCTCAAAAATATACCCCGAATTTTCAATTATTTTTCAGAATTTTTAGTTAATTTTCCCGAATTTTTAGCAATTTTTCGCAAATTTTAAATAAATAAAGCGATTTAAATAAATAAAAAATGATTTTTAATACTGATTTATGACGTGGCTCAATAGGGGCCGTTGATCATGGACGAGCGCGGATTTTTGAGAGATCCATTGGTCTCCAGCGCTCGGCAGATTTTTCCTCCGTTTGCGAGCTCGGGATGGCGCTTGCTCGGCTGCCGACCGGAGACTGTTTGGCGTTCCGAGCAACGTGGTGCAATCTGAGCCATCGGATGGCGGCGCGTCTCCCAAGAAAATGCTATCTTGTCTTTTAGCGCACGTGGCGCAATCTGGACCGTTCATCATTAGAAGCACGAATTTCTGAGAGATCCAACGGTTGTAGTAGCTTGGTGTCTTTTTTCTCCGTTTACGAGCTCGGTAAGGCACTTGCTCGGCTGCCGACCGAAGGCGAGGGGTCTCGGCGGTCCGAGCGACGTGGCGCAATCTGAGCCGTCGGATGGCGACGCGCATCTCGAGACGGGCACATTCCCCAAGAAAACACTATCTTGTCGTTTAGTGTCCTCGGCGAGATCTGGGCCGTCTGATCGAGATCAGACGCGAAAGTTGAGGAGAAAGTGTGTTTTCTCCGTTTACGAGCTCGGAAAGGCACTTGCTCGGAATCCGTCCGGAGACAGGGGGTCTCGGCATGACGAGCGACGTGGCGCAGTCTGAGCCATTGGATGACGACGCGCATCTCAAGACGGGTACATTTCTCAAGAAAACACTATCTTGTCGTTTAGTGTCCTCGGCGAGATCCGGGCCGTCTGATCGAGATCAGGCACGAAAGTTGAGGAGAAAGTGTGTTTTCTCCGTTTGCGAGCTCGGAAAGGCACTTGCTCGGGATCCATCCGGAGACAGGGGGTCTCGGCAGGTTGGGCGATGTGGCGCACTCTGTCTCGAGACGATCCTGTTCCCAAGGGCATTAATGGTGCTTCGGAGTTTGCGCGGCGTTCCGCTTTCCCAAGTTCATTAAGGATAACTCCTTCAATTAATGCGTGGCGTTTCGAATTCCGAGGGTCATAATGGCTGGACCTTGGAGGGGAGCTTATAAGTACTCCACTCCCTTTGTCATTCCAATCGCACCAAATGTAGAGTTTCAAACCTCGGGGGCACTGGCCTTGGGTAACTTGTCTTTCGAGGTCCGAGGGGGTTGTCGCTCTTTTGCCTTTTTCTTCTCCCATTCCGGACGGCCCCAAAGTGGATGTCAGGAGCAGGGGGGAACGAGGCAGTAGTGTTGACGACCATAGTCCGGATCCGAGGGATGAGTTACTTCGGAAGGACGGGTGGTTGCCCTGTTGCCTCGTTCTTCTCCCATTCCTCACGGTCCCGAAGGGGATGTCAGGAGCGGGGGAGAATGAGGCAGTAGTGGCGACGACCGTAGTCCGGACCCGGGGTGTAAGCTGCTTCGGAGGGACGGGTGGTCGTTCTCCCACCAAGATCTTCTGCCTACTCTGTTTGCTCCGCAGCGGGTGTCAGGGTCGGCAGAGATCATGGTGGGAGAGGTGGTCATCCATGTCCGAATCCGAGGGGTGAGTTCGTCGGAAGGACGAGCGGTCGTTCTTCCGGAAGAAATGAAGGGCATTCCGGGCAAGTTGTTTGCAACTGTGAAGGCGCGGTTGCCAGAGCAGGCCGAAAACCTTTGCAGTTGCAATCAACTGGCTCGGAATGGTTTGCTTCTCCCGATCTCCGAGTGTTGATTTGCTTTCGACCGGGGCCCGTGGGTCGGCGGAATACCGACCGAGACACGGGACCTGGGGGGTGCTCGCCGAGGGCGGTGCCTTAAAACTTTGAATCAAAATTTTTCCTGGTTCCTCTAGACATAGGTGGGGTGTCCGAGGGTTCAGCCGTCCGAGCGACGTGGTGCAACCCGAGCCGTTGCATGATGGCGCGCATCTCAAGACGGGCACAATTCTCCAGAAAACACTATCTTGTCGTCTAGTGTTCTCGGCGAGATCTGGGCCGTCTGATCGAGGTTTTACGCGAAGTTTGAAGAGAAAGTAAGTTTTCTGCGTTTGTAGGCTCGGGAAGGCACTTGCTCGGATGCCGACCGGAGTCTGCGCAATCTGGCAATCTAGCTCGGACTGCGTGCGACTCGGATTCAGATCCCATTGCGCCGAGCTGGTTGACTTGGTGAGGAAGGCAGTGGTGTTGGGCCTTCACGACGTTTCGAGAGCAGCCCAAAGGTCGCGAACTTTCGTTTGGAAGTCCAAGGGACGTTCCATTTTTACTATAAATCTTCACCCCCCCCTTAGACCAAGTATCATTTTTCACTTTTACTCTCTCTCTTCAGTTTTTACTTCGCCTTCGAAGTTTTCCACTCTCTGGTGGCGTTGCTAGCTGTCGCAGTAGCGTTCCTTGTCTCCGGCGAACTTTCCGACCGTACCTATCACTTCAAGGTCAGTCTCTTTCCCTTCTCTTTTAGAAAAAATGGTTAAGATCACGGATGAGACCCCCGCGTCGGAGCAAGCCGTTGGCAGAGGGGATAAAGGGAAGGAGGTAGTGGAGCCGAGCGATCAGAATGTCGTTCGTCCGGACAGAGAGGGCGAAGTGGCCGAGCTACCTAAAGAGGTTGCGGCGGTGTCCCGGGAGGGGAAGGCCGTGGTCACGATCGTGGAAACGCCGAAGACGGCGGGAGCGTTCGGTCGGCAGCCCATTTCTCTGTCGAGCGTGGGGGGCGTATGGGATTACGCCGAGGACACCTTGGAGAGAGTAACCCAAGGTATGGCTAAGTTGGTGGAGGAGAACGAGCCGAGGGAGCTGTCCGAGGTGGATCATACCATCTCGTCTCTCACTGAGGGTGACCTTCACATGATCCGAGAGGGTTTTCGGATCCCTGGCGAGTATGGACTGCTTCTCCCCGGGCCGGGTTTCCGAGCCAACACAAAGTCCTCATCGGACCTGTGCGTCTTTCCGGTCGACTCCCTTATTGCCGGACTCCGCTTCCCCCTCCACCCGTTCGTGGTTGATGTTCTGACATGGTACGGTCTGAGCCCCGCCCAGGTGATGCCGAACACATGGAGGCACGTCATGGCATTCGTCCTCCAATGCCAAGAGGTCGGCGGTAAGTCGAATATGTTCCTCTTTCGGAGTCTCTACCGACCCTGTCAGCCAAGGCGGGACGAACAAAGGTTCTATCTTACGCCCCGGCCGGGCGTGAAGCTGATCGAGAATCCGGACTCGATCAAACATTGGAAGGAGAAGTACTTCCTCATCCGAGCTCCTTCGCCGTGGGTGATACCGACAGTTTGGGCAAAGGAGGGTCTGCCCAAGCGGACCAAGAAGGAGGCGGCGCTGAGTGATGAGGAGGCGGAGGTTCAGAAGAAGCTCCTCGCCCTGCCAGCGCTAAGCTGGAAGGATATCACCGAGGAGGATCTGTTCCGTGGGGGTCTCAGTCCGATCGACCCTAGTATGCTTCTGGTATTTATACTCTTTGTTTGTGGTTCACGAAAATTTTTCTAAGTTTTTTCGTTCGGCTTTTGCAGAGACGATGAAGCTGGATTACAAAGCTCTGGTGGCGAAGGGCCGGTCGGAGCAGGAGGTGAAGAAGAAGAGGCCTTTGGTAGGGCCTCAGGACAGCCGGGCCTCGAAGAAGCCTTCGGTCGAGAAGACTGCCGACCGACCGAAGGTCGCGGTCCTCGAGCAGGGGGAGATCAGCGTTCTCGATCCCCCTACTTCGGATGTGCCGGCTCCGACCCCGAAGGTGGATGCTCCCGGTTCGTCGAGCGGTACGTTCGGCGTGAAGGAGGTGTTGTCCCTCCCAGTTCCACCCCTCACTGCCGATGCGGAGAAGATCCTGACCGAGCGTCACAAGCAGATCTTCGTGCCCGACTGGCAGGTGATGAACGTCGACGGCTTCTTGGGCGACGGCAACATCTGCATGGAGGCGGTGAGGCATCTGCCGACCCCAAAGGACCGAGCGACCCTGAAGGCCGGGCAAGTAGGGGACGCCGTGATGCAGATCGCTCGGAATACTATGTCGGTAAGTAGGCTGAGCTCTCCTTTATCCAAATTTTTCCTAAGTCTTTGGGTTCAGATTTTAATCCGCTGTTCTCTTTCAGACCCTCTGCCACTTTAATTTCCTGGTCGAGGAGTTTGCGAACAAGGAGCAGGAGAGGGAGCGGAAGAGGGCGGAGCGCGTCAAGGCTACGCAGCTGCTTGATGTCGAGTAGCTTCTCTCGACGAAGAGGGCTACTGAAGTGAAGGGGCTGGAGCAGCAGCTGGCCAACGCCATTCAGCTGTCGAAGGACGCGGCGGCCAAACTTGAGGCGAAGGAGAAGGAGGCAGCTGAGCTGAAGGAGGAGTTGGCCAACGCCCGGTCGGAAGCAGAGAAGGCTCGGAAGAGGACGGAGAGGATCAAGGCCAAGCACCTGAAGAAGGTGAAGAAGGTGAGGAAGGCCGTGCAGGAGGAGGCCGCGCAGCACATGATCCAGAACATGGAGGATGCCTACGGTCGAGCCCTGCTCCATGTAGCCGCCAAGAACCCGGGCTTCGACACGTCCTCCTACCATTTTTACGACCCTGTGGAAGGGGAGGAAGGGATTACCGAGGGTCTGCTCGGCCCCGAGGGAGAGACGGAACCTGTCGAAGGCCCAGGGGAGACCGAAGCCGAGGGCGAGGAGGAGGACGACTCCGAGGAGGAGAGTTGGAGCGAAGGGGGAGGCGAGGGCGATGGCGAGGACAAGGCCGGGGGGGTCGACGGACCCGAGCAGCAAAAAGGTCGACCCCTGACTCGGTTGTCTTTTTTAGTCTTTTGTCGCTTGGTTTATTTTTGTAAGCCTCATTGCGGACTGGCCACCGCTTGTGTAAAACTTTCACCTCGATTTTGAATGAAAACATTTTGTTTGGCCAAAATTTGTCCAAGTGTTGAGCCTCGGATTTGTGCGTAACTAGTTGTAGATGTTTCCGTGTATTGTCCCATCGGATTTATCTCCGCTTTTCAGGTGAAGTTCGGTCCGATCACGGAGGTTGTATACCTTCAGAAGGAGCTGGCCAAAACGAAGTGTGAGCTCTCGGACAGCCGACAGAGGCGGTTTCTCCTGCTCGGCCAGCTGGAGGAGACGAGGGCAGCTTTGCGGAGGTACTGTCGCGAGCTGTGGCAACTGCGGAAGTACCCCCAAGCTCCTTGTCCCAAAGGCGAAGTCGAGCAGCTCCGTGGGGAGCTCACTGCCGCCGAGCAGAAGAATGACGACCTTTTGGCCGAGGTCCAACACTTGGAATTAGCGGAGAAAGAACGCGCGGCGGCGGAAGAGAAACTGACTTCCGAGCTGGAGAAGGCATCGACCGAGCGCAAGAGGCTATTGGCCGAAGTCGATAGGCTCAGAAGGATCACGATAGATAGGGGGATCGAGGTTACCCACTTCCGACGGCTTGCGACCGATGGCGCCACCGTCTCTGGCTCGTCAAGACCCTCTCGTCTGAAGAAGACGGCGAAGGACGATGCTTTGAGAGACAGAATCATTGAACTGGAGGAAGAGGTCGCGTCGCTCAAGCCTGCGCCGGAGAGGGCTAACGTCCGCAGTACGTCGTGCATGCATGAAGAGAGCGAGAGGGGGATTACGTTTTACGAACTCGCGACACGCTCGCCTGTGACCAGACGGAGTCCAGCCAACGCTCAGAGCAGTGCGGCTGTCTCGTCGAGCGGGGCCTCGGTCGGCACCGCAGTTAGAGCCAGCAGCGAAGGGGGGTCGCGCTTCGTTGGTTTAGGATCGAGCTCGGAGGGCAGGCCTCGTCGTCCTCGTGTTTCCTTAAACCGAAGCGTTCCCCTTCCGAAGAGAACCTGACTATGTCGCTTCGTGTCCCTTCTGATTTGTTGTAAAACGTTGTTGTAGACTCGGTCTTGTTGTATTGTGGAACCATTATGTCTGAATATGATTGGAAAATTCTTCAAGTGGGGTGCCTCGGAAGTATATTGAAATCTTGTTGTTCATTTTCCCCTTTTTTCAGCTCGAGGCGGCTGATTCATATGCTGATATGCACGGCTTGGATGATGACTCTGAATCCGAAGCCACTTCAGGGACGGCGGCTCTGAGCCCCAGGAGCGTCGAGCTGGAGGTACGCCGAGCTGAGAGTGAGCAGGCTCACCTTTTGTCCGTCCTCGACCTACGGGAAGCCGAGATCCAGCGTCTGGAGAATAGGATCGCCGAGCTGAACCCTGCAGAAGGGGACGAGGATTCGCAAACCGCGTTCAGCAATGCTCTTCGGGTCAAGTGTATTCGGCATAACCAGTCGAAGATTATAGCCGAGCGGGATGATTTGCTCTGGAGATTTGATATTTGCAGACTGTGGTAGCGAAGCTCCGGAACGATGCAGGGGAGCTACCAACCGAGGGGGACGAACAGTTGGCCGAACAGTCTAGTGAAGATTTTCCATATGAGGGCTAAGTGTAGTGGGTCGGCGTCGTGTATTTTGTTTCCCAATGCTTTGTAACCATGAAAAGATGTGCTTTGTGTTATGGCCTGGTTGTTTAATAAAATATCTTTCATTGCTTTGCCTATATCTGTGTTGGTTGCGCCGAGATCTTTGAACCGAGCGTGTTAGTTCCCTCGGCGATAGTGTTGAACCAAACGGGCTCCTTTGAGTACACTATTTTGTCGTTTAGCGACTCTGACAAGGTACGGCACGACTTCCCAGGCGGCTCTGTCCCCAAGAAAGCGCTATCTTGACATTTAGCGCAAGCGGCAAGATCTGAGCCGTTGAAAGTAGGCGCGAATCTCGAGGCGGCTCAGTTCCCAAGAAAATGTTATCTTGTCGTTTAACGCAGGTGGCAAGATCTGAGCCGTCTGATCGAGATCAGGCACGAAAGTTGAGGAGAAAGTGTGTTTTCTCCGTTTGCGAGCTCGGAAAGGCACTTGCTCGGAATCCGTCTGGAGACAGGGGGTCTCGGCAGGACGAGCGACGTAGCGCAATCTGAGCCATTGGATGACGACGCGCATCTCAAGATGGGCACATTTCTCAAGAAAACACTATCTTGTCTTTTAGTGTCCTCGGCGAGATCTGGGCCGTCTGATTGAGATCATGCGCGAAAGTTGAGGAGAAAGTGACTTTTCTCCGTTTGCGAGCTCGGGAAGGCACTTGCTCGGTAGCCGACCCAAGGCGTAGGGCTTCGGGCTTCGACTGTTATGTAGGAGAGCTCAGATTATGTGGCCGAACGTAGGTTTGGTGTCCCTCCGCTGACGGAGCGGAGGGGCGGACCATTCCCGGTTTGCCGCGAAGCAAGCTTGGGTGGACTGGGAGCTAAGTGTTGGACTCCGGGTCCGTCGTTGTAGTCCAACGGTTGTGGGAGCAATTCCGAACGGCGATCTACCCCTGGCTCGCTCGGAGGCGAGCCGAGGAGGTAAAGTCGAGCCGAGTGTTGGACTCCGAACCATCGGTGTAGTTCAACGGTTGTGGGAGCAATTCCAAACGGCGATCTACCCCTGGCTCGCTCGGAGGCGAGCCGAGGAGGTAAAGTCGAGCCGAGTGTTGGACTCCGAACCATCGGTGTAGTTCAACGGTTGTGGGAGCAATTCCGAACGGCGATCTACCCCTGGCTCGCTCGGAGGCGAGCCGAGGAGGTAAAGTCGAGCCGAGTGTTGGACTCCGAACCATCGGTGTAGTTCAACGGTTGTGGGAGCAATTCCGAACAGCGATCTACCCCTGGCTCGCTCGGAGGCGAGCCGAGGAGGTAAAGTCGGGCCGAGTGTTGGACTCCGAACCATCGGTGTAGTTCAACGGTTGTGGGAGCAGTTCCGAACGACGGTCTACCCCTAGTTCGTCCGGGGACGAGCCGAGGAGGTGAGGTCGAGCCGAACGTGGACTCCGAACCATTGGTTGAAATCATTTATTTAAAAAGCAGGTGACAAGATGGGAGAGAAACAGATGAATTCAAAAACATGCGAGAGCTTTCTTTATTAATAATCGACGGCGAACCGTTTTACATAGTACAATTTTTGAAAATAGGTTACAAGTCGGAGGACTGGAATGGCTCGATATCCTATGATACTTAGAGCGGCGCCGGAGCGCTTTCTTGGTATTTTAGGAGGTGGTCGGCATTCCAGGTCCTCGGAAGCTCTCTGCCCTCTAGGTCTTCGAGACGATATGCTCCGGGCCGAACAACCCTTGTGACCCTGTACGGCCCTTCCCAGTTCGGAGCCAGCTTGCTCTTCTGACTGGGGAAAGATATGGATAGCTTCCTCAAGACCAAATCTCCCTGCTTAAGGTTGGCGGGTCAGACCTTTTTGTTGTACGCTAGTTCAACCCTTCTTCGGTAGGTCTACTGCCGAATTGACGCCCTTTCCCTCAGCTCGTCTATCAGGTCCAAGTCTGCTCTGAGGTCCCTGGCATTCTGTGCTTCGTCATAGGCTGTGAGCCGAGGGGAAGGTATTCCGACCTCGAGAGGTATCACGGCCTCGGACCCATAGGTGAGGTTGAAAGGGGACTCGCCTGTGGGGGTCCGCTTGCTCGTGCGATAGTTCCATAGGACGTTGGGGAGTTGGTCGACCCACAAGACCTTGGAACTTTTGTCTAGCCGTTTCTTGATGCCTGCGAGGATCTGCCGGTTAGCATTTTCTGCCTGTCCGTTCGACTGAGGGTGGGAGACGGACGAGAAGCGCTGTTGGATGGCCAGGTCGTCGCATAGAGCTCGGAATGCTGCGCCCGTGAACTGAGTCCCATTGTCCGTCACGAGGACGCGGGGGACGCCGAACCTACAAATGATACTCCTCCAGAAGAACTGTACCACTTTGTTCTCGGTTATAGTGGTGAGGGGCTCGGCCTCGACCCACTTCGAGAAGTAGTCGATGGCCACGACCAGGAACCTGAACTGACCCGGAGCCGGAGGGAAGGGCCCTAGTAAGTCCATCCCCCACATTGCGAAGGGGATGGGACTTGATAGGGAGGCGAGGTTGGCCTGAGGGAGGCGTCGGATGCTGGAGTGTCTCTGGCAGGAGCTGCATTGCCGAACGTGTCGTTCGGCGTCTTGAAGGAGGGTCGGCCAGAAGTACCCATAGCTCAAAGCTTTCCGGGCCAAGGATCTAAATCCTGAGTGTGCCCCTCCGATGCCTTCGTGGAGCTCTTGTAGGGCATATTCGGCCTGATCCGGAGAGAGGCACCTTAGGTACGGTCGGCCGTCTATTTGCGAGAAAGAGCGTTTGTATAGGATGCCCTCGATCAAGACATACCGCTCGGCCCGGGTTCTGACTCGGCGAGCCTCTTTGGGGTCATCGGGCAGGAGCCCGTCCCTTAGGAATTCCACTAAAGGCTTCATCCAGTTATCTTGTAGCATGACCGGCAACGATTCCGCCGAGCCAGGCGTCTCGTCTTCGATGCTCAGCTTAGAGAGGACTTCGATCAGCACGGTCTGTTCGAGACCTTGAAGTGAGGACGAGGCCAATTTGGAGAGGGCATCGGCCTGTGAATTTTCTTCCCGAGGGACCCGCTGGATGAGCACCTCCTCAAACCGGCCCATGAGATCCCGAACCCTAGCAAGGTACTTTGCCATCCGCTCATCTCGAGCTTCGTACTCGCCCAAGACCTGGTTCACGACGAGCTGGGAATCGCTGTGGATTCGGAGGCGCAGTGCCCCAGCACTTCGTGCAAGTCCGAGACCAGCGATGAGTGCTTCGTACTCCGCCTCGTTGTTCGAGGCCTTGAAGTTCATACGAATCGCGTATTGGAGGACGAAGTCGTCAGGGGCCGTTCAGAATGATGCCAGCGCTGCTTCCTTCATTACAAGAGGATCCGTCCACGAAGACTGTCCAAATGGGGGGTCCATTCGGAATGTGTTCGACCTCAGGGATAGTGGACTCCATGATGAAGTCGGCGAGCGCCTGTGCCTTAATCGCTGTCCGAGGCTGGTAAGTGATGTCGTGCTGGCTCAGCTCTATGGACCACTTCATCAGCCGGCCCGAGGTCTCGGGCTTGTAGAGGATCTGCTTTAGTGGTTGGTCCGTGAGGACGACGATCGAGTGGGACTGAAAGTACGGGCGAAGCTTCCTCGCCGCTGTGACTAGGGCGTAGGCCATTTTCTCAATCTTCGGATAGCGGAGCTCGGCGTCCCGAAGCACCTTGCTCACGTAGTAGATGGGCCTTTGGGACCGGTCCTCCTCTCTTACCAGGACAGCACTTAGGGTCTGCTCGGAAGCAGCCAAGTAGACGAAGAGGGTCTCGCCCGGGACCGGTTTGCTGAGCAGAGGGGGGTTCACCAAGTATGCCTTCAGTTGGTCGAACGACTCCTGTTGTGGCTGGCCCCATTCAAAACCCTTAGCCCCCCTGAGTGCTTTGAAGAAGGGGAGGCATTTTTCCCCCGACTTCGACAGGAATCGACCGATAGCAGCGAGCCGACCGGTGAGCTTCTGCACCTCCTTGATGTTCCGAGGTGGGGCCATATCTAATATGGCCTTAATCTTCTCGGGTTAGCTTCGATCCCTCGTTGGCTTACCATGAAGCCGAGGAATTTTCCCGAGGAGACCCCAAACGCACACTTGTTCGGGTTCAGCCGCATGCTGTGCTTTCTCAACACGCCGAAGGCCTCCTGGAGGTCGGCTACATGATCGGTGCCTCGGATGCTTTTGACGAGCATGTCGTCAACGTACACCTCCATGTTTCGGCCGATCTGGTTCTGGAAGACCTTGTTGATGAGGCGCTGGTAGGTGGTGCCTGCGTTCTTCAAGCCGAACGGCATTACCCGGTAGCAGTAGAGGCCTTGGTTGGTGACGAAGGAGGTCTTCGGAATGTCCGGAGGGAACATTCGGATTTGATTGTACCCCGAGAAGGCGTCCATGAAGCTGAGGAGCTCATGGCCCGAGGTGGCGTCAATAAGGGTGTCGATGTTCGGGAGAGGGAATGGGTCCTTCGGACACGCCTTGTTCAGGTCGGTGAAGTCAATGCATATCCTCCACGAGCCATTGGACTTCTTGACCATTACAACATTCGACAGCCACTCGGGGTAATTTACCTCCTGTATGAACTTGCCCTTCAGCAGTTTGTCCACCTCCTCCTTGATGGCCTACTGTCGCTCGGGAGCGAACTTTCGTCTCTTCTGCTGAACCGGTTTGCACCCCGGTTCGACACTCAGGCGATGGACGAGCAGCTCCTCGGAAATGCCGGGCATGTCCGCGGCCGACCAAGCGAACAAGTCACGGTTATCCCAGATGCATTGAATCAGATTCGAGCACAGTGCAGTCGGCAAGGACTTGCTGATGAGAAACATCCGGCTCGGGTCCTCGTCCGAGAAGAGCACTTCTTCTAACTCGTCCGCCGGCTCGGACGTCGGCCGAGCTTTCGGCTCGGGGATTTCTAGTGTCTCGAGCGAGAGCACTGGTCCCCCGGTGGAAGTCATGTAGCATTTCCGGGCTGTTTCTTGGCTTCCCCTGACTTCCCCTACTCCCGACCGAGTGGGGAACTTCATTTTCAAATGATACGCCGAGGGGACAGCCTCCAGGGCGGCTAGGCCGGGACGGCCTAGAATGACATTATACGTTGCCGGGACGTCGACGACCATGAAGTCCATCGGCTCGGTCCGGGTAGTAGGGGTGCTTCCCGCAGTAACGTCTAGGGTTATCACCCCCTCGACGGTTACCGGGACCCCCGTGAAGCCGTGGAGGGTGTAACCGGCCGGCTTGAGACGGTCTCGGGACAGCTGCAGGCCTCGGAAGGCCGAGTGGAAGAGGATATTGACCGAACTCCCATTGTCTACTAAAATCCTCTACACCTTGAAGTTGGCCATGCGGAGATCGATGACGAGGGCATCACAGTGTGGGGTTCGGACCCCTTCGAGGTCGGCATCGGAGAAAGACACAGGGACGCCGAGACCTTTTGGGGGAGGGGCACTGTGGACCGAGTTGACCTCTCGGACAAAGGCCTTCCGGGAGGAATTAGAGGAGCCCCCCATGGGGCCCCCGTGGATCAGGTGCAGAATCCGTTCCTCCTCGAACTCGGGCGTTTCCTCGCGCCTCTCGGAGCGCTTGTTAGCCCCCCGAGGCGGAGGAGAGCTGCGATCCGTCCGGTCGTTAGCCTTCACGAACTTGGCCAACTGCCCCCTCCGGATGAGGGCTTCAATCTCATCTCTCAAAGCCCGGCAGTCATTCGTGTCGTGGCCGTGGTCTCGGTGGTAACGACACCACTTGTCTTTGTTCCTCCTCTTCGCCGAGGTGTGCATCCTCGGAGCTGGAGGGATGACCCCCTCCTTCTCCACTTCCATTAGGATAGTAGAGACGTTAGTGGTGAGGGGAGTGAACTTCTCGAACCTGGGGGGAGGGCGGCGCTGACCGCCATTGTCCTTCTGAGCTTTCTTGGACCCTTCTTCCCCCGTCTCCTTCCTCTTTGACCCTGAGGAGGGCCCCCCGAAGCTCGGGAGAGCTTCGGCCTCCTCTGCCCGGATGTACTTCTCGCACCTCAGGAGGAGGTCGGCGAAGTCATGCGGGGGCTTCTTGGCTAGGGACGATCGGAGGTTGGCATTGAGGACGTTCGACTGGAACGCCACGGTCGCCACCGACTGGTCTAAGGAGGCGATAGACCTCACCTCTGCGGTGAATGTTTTCACATAGTCCCGCAGCTTCTCTTCCCTTTC
This sequence comes from Hemerocallis citrina, assembly GCA_017893485.1. Lineage (NCBI taxonomy): Eukaryota > Viridiplantae > Streptophyta > Magnoliopsida > Asparagales > Asphodelaceae > Hemerocallis > Hemerocallis citrina. The sequence goes on from CM030360.1 coordinate 198,772,413, forward strand.
CTGCCGCAGGTTCAGCAGGGAGAGACTTGTCTTCTCGGCTCGCCTGCTACTCACGAAGTGAGTAATGAACAGTGTTTCAAACTGCTCGAACGAGAAGATGGAGGAGGGGGCGAGCCTGGAATACCATTCCCGAGCCGACCCCCTGAGGGTGGCAGGGAAGGTCCTGCAGAGCACCGCATCGGAAGCTTGATGGATCAGCATCAGGGTCTTGAAGCTTTCGACGTGATCGACCGGGTCGGATTCCCCTGAGTATGTTTCAAACTGTGGAGGTTTGAAACTCCTCGGTATGTGGGCCTCCATGATCGACCGTGAGAAGGGGGGTCGGCTGGGACGGAAGGTTCCTGCTCGGGACTCCTCCTCCCTGTCCATGCGGCCGATACGCCTTTCCACCTCGTGGATACGGCGGATGAGGGCGTCGTCCCTTCGCTGGTAATCGTATGACCCCCCGGACTCCTCTTCATAGGAGGGGGAGCGCGGACTCTGGCGCCGGTAGTCCTGGGATCGGCGAGGACTGTATTGCTGCCGCTGGCGGCTGGGAGCCGGGGAAGGACTTCGGGTTCGGCGGCAAGGACTGAGGTCCCTCGGGGGCGTCGGAGCCCTCTGAGCATTCTGGACGTTCTGCCGAAGGTTGAGAGCCTGCAGAACGGTCTCCTGAAATTGGAGGAATTCGGCCTGACTGATAGGCACCTCTCGGTCCCTCGGATGACGCCGATCCCCGGGGGAATGTGGCCTCCTACTTCGGCGCTCGGGAGACTTCGCTCGGCCTCTGCGGTCCGGGGACCTTCTGCCGTCTCGGCGACGAGGGGACCGCTCACCCTGACGCTGGCGGGAGGCTCCCTCTCGGGCCCGCCTCTCGTCAAGGTGGGTGCGGAGGTCGTCGTCCTTCTGGCGGTTCAGGAGTGTGATGCGGAGGTCGGGATGATGAGAAGCCATTGAGTCCGAGAACCCATTATGGGCCGAAACATGCTCCGGATTGAGGGGCTGCTTCTGTTTCCGAGCATTATGGCCGGAAGGGCCATTGTTGGGTTGCTGCTTGGGATGAGGAGGTGGGACCTGCTGGGCCGGTGGAGGAAGATCGGACTGTGGAATAGGATTGACAGGGGCTTCCTCCGTAGGGTCGGCGGTGTTGGCCACACGGTTCGACCCTCTAGATCTGACCTTCTTCGGAGGCATGGCTGCAGAGGACGACGAGGAAGAAGCTGAGGCTGTTCGTGTGGTTGTTCCCACAGACGGCGCCAATCTGTTACCGCTGCTTTCGGTGTGGGGGTAAACAGATAGAATTTGTGAGTCCGAGAAAAACCTGAACAGTTGACTCAACCTTCTTGCTCCTGCCGCGACCTGCAAGGAAGTGCGAAACACCGGGATTGATTCCGGCGACGCACCCTCCGACGCTCTTGTCAGTAATCAGAAGAGATTAAGAAAGAGCTTAAAGTGGTGAAAAAGTGATTAACCTGGTCATGGTGGTAGAGGGGTCATATTTATAGTCGCCAGGGGAGCCGTTAAGGGTCTGATCTCCTGTGTAACAGCTGGGAGCAAAATCCTCAGTCTGTTTTAGGAAATCTTTCCTTGATTCCCGGTGAGAGCAAATCAAGGCCATCGACTTGGCCTGATTTGTCTCTTGTTGGTTTGGGTTCGCCTCGGGTCGGGACCCGTACCCAATAGGTGTGGGTCCATTCGCGGGTTATTGGATCTGCGAGAGGGAGATTCAGTACCCGCTTTGGATCCGCTTGTATGTGAAGTTACCTTTTTACCCCCGAGCTTCAAGATTCGTGTCCAATCTGGACGGTTCCGATTTAACCCCATTTTTAGCCATATCACTTGTAAATACTTCATCTAAAAAAAGGAGAAAAATTATCCTTAGAGCAAGTCAAAAACAGCAAGTAGAAAAAGCAGGGAACAAAGGAATAATGGTATAACAATGAATAAATGGATCAATAAGAATTAATAAAATGGGACAATATCATGATAATCGATACAATGGCTATAAACATGCAATATTCGGTAATGATACTTAATGATCAATATTAATAGCACTTATCCATTGTTCGATATTAATAAGAACGATGATGAACAATATGCAATATTGGTGATGTGTCAATCCTTATATCTATTAATCATTTTAACTCTTAACTAATGCACGTACTACTGTGTCCCATGTGTGCCGTACCACAGGTTCGATGCATACAATCAATTTCATTTTTGACTTAAGTGAAGATTCTATAGATCATGTACATGGCACGATAACGGTATTTGCAGCATTGCTGCACACTGGTTGGCTCAATAAAAATAATACACGGTCAATTGGGGATACTGTGTTAGTAGTCCAACAATAAACCGATAACAATAACTTTTGCCAACACACAATATTTTGGGAAACAAGGCCTACACTTCAATGTACAGTCACTATGTCATCAACTACTCCAGTCAATCCCTTAAACCCTGGCTTATTAATTATTTATCAATGCAACAATACAATATGTAACTAAGACATGAGATGAACAATAATATCAATCGGAAAACAATAAGGTGATAACATGGATATGACGGTTAGAATGGTGATAATAACTCATTGGGAATATGCAATGCAACATACATTCATTAATTCATGCAATAGTACAACATAGGAATAATTAATCTATTAAAAAGTAGTATCCAAAATTCTGGACAGCAAGCGCAACCTGTACAAAAATACAGTTTACCGCTGACTCAGAAATCGAAAGTTGAATCCGTTAGAAAATATGGAAACTAGACTTCCATACGATTCCAACGCATACTTAAAGTTCAAATTCCGACAACAGTAGCTAGGTCAAATACATGTTTCTTTATAGGTTTTATGTTCAGGCAGAAATTCCACATTTTGTTGTTTTAATTTTCGAATCAGCAAAAACTCAATATTAAATTCAGTAAAAATATAATCTAAACTTCTAAACATGTTAAACAACAATCTGGAAATTTTCATAGCAAAATTTTATCATTTGATCATCATTTTTACTGTTTAAACATGAGAGGTACGATAATCTGAAAATCTAAAAGTAAAAACACAGCTGTAGTAAAACGGGCATAACTTTTGCTACAAAACTCGGAATTTGAAAATTCTGGATGTTATTAGCATTTAGACACTTGGGGCTATATTTCATATTCAGAACGTATTTCATTTTAAGGTCATTTACTGGTTCGAAAACAGCGATCAAAGTTCAGGTCAGCAAACATATACAGTTCTTAGGGTATTTTTCTTGTAAATAAATTAATTAAACATGCCGGGTATCGATTCTATAGTCAATAAATTGTGTATCTAGCATGATAGGTGTCCAAACATGATAATAAAATTTAGAACACACACATACAAACTTCTCACCAATCAATCATCAAACGATCAAACGATATACAACCTAACGATTGTCTTTACAATAATTTATTTGTATTGTGACTTGTATGAATAACCCTATTATCAATTCTATATGCATTCATGAAAGATCCAAACTTAGAGTCAAAGTGGCACGATGTCAAGAATATTGAGGTTAGCTCGTGTAAACCTTCAACAGACCCAACGAAAAAGATAACAAAGGGTAATACGATAACAAAGAGATCTACTTGCAAGAATTTCAATAACATTTGAATTTGATACAATTAGCAATTCAAGAGGACGGTGACTTGTCTGTTAGATGGTGAAACAAATACCAAGAATAACGGGATAAGAATCCCGAAGCAATGAACTCACGAACTAGATCAACCCTGTCACGCCCCGCTTCCCAAAAAGAATACGGAATACGAATACGTAACAAAAGCCCAGCGAATGATTTTCATCATCCATAAGCTGTTCAAGAATCTTTACAACACATCACAGAAATAATCAGAGTCGGAAGCAAAAGTATTAACCAACATGCATAATTGAAACGAGATACCAACAGAAATTTACTTGAAACAAAATACAATATTCTCAAATAAATCAGTCTGGAAAAATCAAATATCCTGGGTCACATTGCCCAAATACAAATAAATATCCAAGAAATCAAATACACTTTCATTCAAGTTCAAGCAACAATAATAATAATAAATATGCAGAACTCCAGCACTAATACCTCATCTCGTCAATACCATCTGGCAGTCGTCCATCCTGATATGCAATTAGTAAATTTGCAGGAGAAGGAGAAAAGAAGAAAACAAGTACCCGTCAATTGCAAGTCGCGGGTCACAAATAATGTTGGATACAAGCACATGGGAAAACTAACTAATTGCATGACATAATGCATCAACAGTAATAACTAGCATGGTATCCTAACAGTACAAAAGTTTTATGTCAAATACAGTGTCATATGGCAACTAACAGTGTCTGGTAATAGTAAGCTCAGTATATCAGTGTAACAGTATAATAGTATATCAGCATCAATCTAACAGTATCAGTCTAACAGTATCAGTTTTTATGTTCTTACAATCTTGTGTGAATTACTAGCTAGGTAGCACTTTATGCATCCCGATTTTTACTACATGGTTGCTACAACAAATAGTTTCGCTTTTAAATTTCATAGTGGACTATAATGGGGCAGTGTACTCAGGTATCAGTAACAGTAGCAGTAGCAGTAACAGTAACAGTAAGAACCTAGTGGTTCTCTTCTCCTCTACACCTTCCTATAGGAAGTAATGTAACAGTAACAGTAGCAGTAGCAGTAGCAGTAGCAGTAATAGTAACAGTAACAGTATGGAACACTAGTTCCCTTCCAAGTACACGTTTCCATATTTTCCACTACTAGATTTTTCCTTAAGAAACCTCGACTTAGTTACTTTTATTATGGTCATCAAATAGGCATGAATGTGTACGAAATAGTGTCAAACTAACATGGTATAATCACTATTAGGTTCAGGAAAATAAATAAACATGCATAGATAATATACAGTCACATAAACGAGCAAAACAGTGTATGTTCATATTCAGGGCAGTAAGACAGTACAGTACTAAAACAGTGAGTCCCGTTGCTACAGAAATGTAAATCTAGATCCATCGAAGAATCTGCAAAATAGACTCCCAACCAAATTCAGCGAATATAAATAAGTCACATAGTAATTCACAAAATCATAACTCAAAACTGGTTTGAATCCAGAAAACATGTTCGGTTAGAAACTAGTAAAACAAATTCTCAGTCTGAAAAACATCATCAAAACCTTTCAAATAAATTCAGGAAAAATCTGGGGTATTCCCCTATATGTCTAGCATCAAAATGTAAAGTTTCATAATATTCCAGTAAAATTAGTTTAATCGTCAAAAATAAGAAAATATCAAGAAACGACACTTTGGAAAATCTGGAATTCCCAACACTGCTGTACGAAAACTGAAGTATCTCGCAACCGGTGAAACGAAATCTAAATCCACCAAAGGGAGATGAAAATAGAAAAAATATATTAACTTTCATATTTCACAAACATTTTTCATACAGCAAAAGAAATCATAGTGAAAATAAGGTTCTTTACAGAACAGCGAGCAAAATACAGCAAGTATAGATTTCATAAACGAGCATGAAACAACACATAAAACTCATCAATAAAATTCACCAAAATTCTAGGTAATCCCTAACTTGATAAAAAAACACTGACCAAAGTTTTGGATCAAAATATTATGTATAGCATGGTTCTTGAAAATAGTTTGTTATCAAAATTACCCAAAAACAGAATCTGGAAAAGATCGACACCTCTGTACCAAAACCGCCATAACCCAGTCATATGAAATCAAAATCAAACAAGGTCAGAGGGATTTCAAAGTAGAAGAAATTATCTAAAACTCATGTTTTATACTGAAATCAAGATACTGACTGAAGCACAGTCGAAAACAGCAAACAAAATCGAACAGCGCCAAAAATACAGATTTTTCCCCTTAAAACAAAATCAACATAGATTCAAAAAAATTGATCCAGACACATCCAAACTTGAAATAAGGTCTACCAAGTGTCTCAACATCATGATTTAGGGTTATTAATCCACATCAAATATATCTCATGGTTCTCAACCCAAAACACAAATTCTCACCAAAGTCTCACATACATGAATCAATTCAAGAACGGGTGAATCCTAGGTTATCTCATATCCAAATTTTGTCGTGAGTCATCTATGGCTAAATTATCACAATAGAGACAAAACCCATCAAGGAAAACACAATCAAGAGTTATCTCTAGACCCAACTACACTATAGGTGAACTTTGGGACTTGTATCAAACAAATGAATTGGAGTACAAGTTACTTGCCTTAATCGAAGATAAAAGACGACGAAAATCAAGAATAACGGGAGTGGATCCCGACAACGAACAAAACCCACTAACGAAAATCCACGAACGAATGAATCCAAGTAAACTTGAGCAAAAATCTCCACACGAACAATTCCACCAAAAGAGAGATGATCCAAGAGGGATGATGACAATAGTGGCTTGCAGCCACAAGAGAACACCAAGAGAGAAAGACAACGGTTTTGTGAGAGAAGGATGAGAAATATATATATAAGGGGATTAGGGTTAATGGGTAATTGGATTGTGGGTAATTAGGAGTAGTAGTAGGATTTGTTTAATGGGTATTGATAAGGATTAATTTCATAGGATTTAAATAAAAGATCAAATTGAATAGATAAAGTAATAAATAAAAGTAGGATTATATATCAAAATATATATTGATCTACAAGATAGAAATTATTTGAAATACTACAAATACAAATAACAATAGAAATAGATTTTTAAATCAACAATCAAGAGTAAAAGATAAAATAACACGAATAACAAAAATAAAACATAATAATCCAAAGCATAATAAAAATATTTGTATTATAAAAAAAATATCATTGGGAACTAGTTATAAATAAACTATTGATTAAAAATAGGTTTTAACAGAAGATCTAACAACACATTTTAACAAAGAATTTGAAAGCAGAAAAATTAATTTACAAAAATTTTAAATATAGAAAAATACACATAAAATACGAGTTTGGGGAAACAGGGGTTATAAACCCACTAATAATACGTGCAATATATGTGCACACAAAGAGCAAAAAGCAAATAACAACAAGATCAATGACAGCAGCTGTGGGCTTCGGTCAGGCTGATGGCGGGGTTGACGGCGAGCGGGGGCGGCGTCGATGGTGAGGTGCGACGCCGGCGGTGGTGGGCGCACGGGGGTCGCGCTGGTCGGCGATCGAACAGAGAGAGAAAGGAACGGGCTTTGGGTGTGTTAATGTCGAGGTCAGTGGAGAGGGATGCCGGAGTTGGGGGTTTCGGGGGTGGCGCTAGGAGGCGGATGGCGACAAGGGGGGTCGCCGGGAGTAGGGTCGACGGAAAGAGGGAATGAGGGAATCGGAATTTGGGTTCTGTTGTTGGTCACTGTTGACGTCGAGGAAGAGGATAAAGGGGTTGAGGGGGGTCAGGTGTGGCGGCGCAACAGGGCGGTGATGGGGGTGGCTGCCGGAGGTGGTGAACGGGGAAGGTGAAGCTACAGTATGGGTTGAATTGGGCGGGATTAGGCTGACGGGGAGAGAGGAGAGAGATTAGACGGCTAGAGTTTTGAAAAAGGTACAATTTTTAAGGTTTGCAGCAGAGTTGTATTTATAGGGTACAATTAGGGTACTGGGTTAGAGGTTTAGGGTTCAATAAAAGTGGATTTGGGTCAAGAACAAATGAAATTGGGTTTTTAGGGTTCAATAAGAGGTAGATCCAAATAAATAGGGTTCAAATAATAATACCCACAATAAAAAAAGAAAAATAAAATTAACAAGAAAATAATTCATCAAGAAGATCAAAGAGTTTCATGAACAAGATTTAAATCCAAATAAATAAATGTATAATACAAATGAATTGTATATAATCTGGGTTTGAAAATAAATTGGAATTTGCCAAGAAAGCTAGGTCTAGTACAATAACAAAATAATTCAACAGATGAATTTTAATTAAAAAAATCAAGAAACGACAACTAATAATTATAATAATAAAATCATACAATAAAATAATATCCGGGTTTAACAATTTATTAAAATGACCCAATAAATATATATATATATAATTTGGTCTCAAATACAAATAGTTGATCAATAAGATCTAGAAAATAAGATCAAAACACATCATTATTTGAAATGAATAAACTTTCGATTTGAAAAATACTTTAATATAAAATCCAAAACGATTTTAACAAATAATGAATTTATAATATCGCAATACAAAAAATATTCAGAAATACGTATTTGCGGGAATGGGGGTTACAATAGGATATTTCTACCACCTACTCTACAATAACCTGTACTAATAGTGTGTCACCTAAGATAGTAAAGAAAAATATAGTAGATTTGGTAGTAGGTGTAGCATTACTCTTATTTCTTTCTTTCTTTCATTCCGTGATCCCTCTTTCTCTCTATCTTTGCTTCCTTTCCTCCGGACCGCTGCCATTACCCAACTCGCAAAAATAAAATAAAATAAAATAAAATAAAATAAAATAAAATAAAATAAAATAAAATAAATTAAATAGAGAGAGAACAGTGGGGAGAAGGAGAAGAGAAGCCAAAGGAGAAAGTCAAGGTAATATTTTAAATTATTTTATTAGTTATTATTAAACCATAGAAACTTGCTATATTGATTATATTGTGAACCCCTAAATCAATAAAATTGTAGGGTTGCATAGTTTAGTTTTAATTCTTCATTCTCCATCAAATGTTTTGATAATTATAGTTAATTGGAGGATTAAATATGAATCATTTTCTTGTCGATTAATTGTTGCAATGCCCTTTTAATTAAAAAACGTAGGGTTGCATATGCTTCATCTAATTTAACAATCCAGTCAAGAATCTATTGCATTTGTTTAGGATTAAGTAAGGGTAGTTAAGTGTGATGCGTGTACTTTGTATTTCTGCGAATTTGATGATATCGTTATTTAAGTTATGATTATCTTCTAATAGGAGCGGATTGATATTGAGGAGTCTATTGGAGGGCTCATAGCTACTTGTTATTCTGCCGACCACTGTAAGTAATTGAATATTTATTTACTGTAGAATGTAATTGTTGAATTCTAACTGCGGAATAACTCAACAACGACGACGAGATGCAAGAACTATAGAATCAAAACAAGAGAACAAAGAACAACAATAAACAATGCGCAAGAACACACAAGATTTTTTCGAGGTTCACCCGAAAACAATGGCTACTTTCCCTGCGCAGAGGCACTCCTGTGATTTTCACTAGAAATATGAAGACTAGGTTTACAAATCTCTCAAGAACTCACCACTATGGTGTAGGGTTTCTCTCTATCTCCCACTCTCTTAATGACGGCTGGTAGATCTCTATTTTCTTTTCACTTAACCCTAAAATCATACACAATACAATATATATAGGATTTCACAACTTTAATCTCAGTCGCTCATCAATCAGCATCGGGAAGGTCGACTGCAACATCATGACGGTCGACCGGTTCTCTCCTTCGACTGTACAAGATCCAACAGAGAGTAGGACGGTCAACTGCGCGATCGACCGGTCGCCTCTTCAAGTTACAGGATTGAATCAGAGAGCGAGACGGTCGATTGCACGGTCAACCGTACACTTGCCTGGAGCACGGTCGGAGGGTGCGGTCGACCGCAACTCTGCTTGTAGCTTCAAACCACTTCTGACCTATTGCTCCCACTTCGACTCTCCTTCTCATCTGACTTCTCCAACCCCATTATCGTGTATTGGATTTAAAAACCCCAACAATCTCCAACTTGGTGATATATACACGAAGTCTCTAACCTGTTCTTCATTCTTCCATTGGCCTAGTCTAGGCCCGTGCCTCTGCGAGTCTCCTCAACAATTAACCTGGTGACAATCCGATAGCGGTATAGAAAAACTGATGTTTCCTGCTATCCACCACCTTAGTGAGCATGTCCGCCGGATTCTTAGTGCCAAGAATCTTAGTTAGTTTCAACCATTTCTTCTTAACCGCCATTCTGATAAAATGATATTTCATTTAAATGTGCCGAGTCCTAGAGTGATATGCCGAGTTTTTCGCCAATAAAACTGAACTTTGACTGTCACACCATAGTTCACCTATGGGTTGCTTCCTGCCCAACTGTTTCATAAGCTCTGAAATCCACAACATGTCTTTCGTCGCTTCTGTAAGTGCCATATAATCTGACTTCATGGTTGACTGTGCTACAACCTTTTATAACTGCGAAGCCCAACTAATAGTTGTTCCTCCAACTGTAAATACATACCCTGTAGTACTTCTGCAACCATCACGATCGCCCAAAAAATCCGCATCCACATAACCATGTATATGCAAAGAATCTCCCCTAAAACAAAGAAAGTGATCTGAAGTACCTTCTAGATATCTAAGAATCCACCTTACTGCATCCCAATGCTGTTTACCTGGATTCTTCATGTAACGGCTGACAACTCCCACTGCTTGTACGATGTCTGGTCTTGTAGACACCATCACATACATCAAACTCCCAACGGTTGAGGCATAAGGAATAGCAGCCATTTCCTCCATCCCTGCCTCTGTCTTAGAACACAAGTCCATTGATAGCTTGAAGTGAGCAGCCAAGGGACATGTGACTGACCTTGCACCATCCATATTGAATCTCTTCAACACCTTCTTCACAGAGTTCGCTTGTGATAACCAAAGCTTCTTGATACTCATGTATCTACTAATCTTCATGCCGAAGATTTGCTTTGCTTCACCCAAGTCCTTCATTGAAAACTCCGAAGCTAGCGCCTTTTTCACTTCCTTGATCTTCTCCATACATGAACCTGCTAACAACATGTCGTCCACATACAACACCAAGGTAACTATATCATTGTCCTCATATCTACGAACATACACATAATGATCTGTTTCGCATCTATCGAAATATTTTCCTCTCATGAAGCAATCAAACTTCATGTACCATTGCTGCGGTGCTTGTTTGAGCCTATAAAGACTCTTCTTCAATCAACACACCATGTCTTCCTTTTCTTTAGCTTCAAAACTTGTGGATTGTCTCATGTACAGCTCTTTTTCGACATCACCATGGAAAAATGTTGTGTTCACATCCAATTGCTTTAAGTGCAATTCTTCAACTGCCACAATACTAAGCAGAACCCTAATTGAAGCCATCTTCACAACCGGTGCAAAGATCTCACTATAATCAACACCTTCTCTTTGAGAGAATCCTTTCACAACAAGCCTCGCCTTGTACCTGTTACTGCCATCTGCCTCTTCTTTGACTCTGAAAACCCATTTGTTTATAAGAGCGTGCTTCCCTGCAGGTAACTTGGTCAACTCCCAAGTTTGGTTCTGTTCCAAGCAGTTTATCTCGTCCTTCATGGCTAACTCCCACTGAATTCAAGCCTCATCTCTCAAAGCCTCCTTATGAGTCTCTGGCTCTCCTGAATCCATGTACAGAACATGCTCGTGAACAATACTAGCTGATGGATCAAATATCTTGGTTGGCATCCTCTCTTGTGTCGATCTCCTCAACGTGGGTACCAGTTCACCGACCAGTTCAGGTTCTCCGAACTGTTCTGGCTGTACCTGTTCGTATTGGATAACCTGCTCATTCCCAATAGGCTCACCATGAGCCTCCTATGCTGCCTGTGGTACCTGTACCTACTGTTGCACTGTAGGGCCCCCCACTACTAGCGCCGTCTTCAGAATCTGAATCTGAGTCTGAGTCTGAACCCCAATCAGAGTCTGAACTGGTTGTACTGTCTTGACCTGTGTGTCTATCCTTGTATAGGACATCTTCATTGAACACTACATTCCTGCTGCGAATGACTTTGTTATCTACAAAATTTCAAAGTCTGTAACCATACTCATCACCACTGTAGCCAATGAACACACACCTTCTGGACTTAGAGTCTAACTTCTTTCTTTCTTTCCTGTCAATTAGTGCATATGCCATACAACCATAAACTTACAAATGTTAATAATTAAAAGTTTTACTTGCCATAGTTCTTCTAGAATGGCCCAATCAAGGGCACTGGACGGACAACGGTTAATCAAGTACACCGCTGTATCAAATGTAGCGGCCCAAAGATGGACTGGAAGACCCGTATGAAGTCTCATGCATCTCGCCCTTTCGAGTATCGTGCGGTTCATCTTTTTTGCTACACATTCTCCTGTGGAGTCTTAGGAACTGTCTTGATTCCTCTGATACCGTCCTTTACCAAATAGTTAACAAACTCTTTTGTTGTGTACTCACTCCCGTTGTCTGACTTTATTGCTTTCACCTTGCAACTCGTCTCATTCTCAACCCTGGCCTTCCAAGCTCTGAATGCCTCAAAAACTTCTGATTTCTCGCTAATTGTATAAACCCAAACCTTTCTTGTATCATCATCGATAAATGTGACGAAGTATCTCTTACCACCATAAGAAAATTCCTGAGCTGGACCTTACACATATGTATGTACTAACTCTAGCTTCCCAAGCTTCTTCTCACGCCCACCAAACTGAAAGCTAACTGTCTTCTATTTGCCCATCACACAATTCTCACAAAAATCCATCTCAACCTTTTTCAGCCCCGGCAAAAGATCCCTAGAACAAAGTTGCTTGACACCCCTTCCACTGAGGTGCCCCAACCTAACATGCCATAGAATTGAAGGGGAGCTACCTGCCGATGCTGTAGTAATGATATCACTTGAATCACCTCCTCTGAGTAAGTAAAATGTCACGCTTTCCTTTTGCCACCAACCTGGCACCCGTAGCCACCTTCCATTCTCCAGACTAAAAGTTGTTGTGAACCCATCTTTGTCTAGTTTGCTAATTGAGATCAAGTTTTTATTCAAGCTCGGAATATGTCCTGTGTCATACAAGACTAATTGCCCACCATTGCGAGCCTTCACTCTCACAGTGCCTCTACCTATAACTGGACATATCTGCCCATTATCAAGTGAAACTGCACCAAAATCACCTGTCCTGTAATTCTTAAAAACATCCTTCATGGGGGTACAATGATAAGAAGCACCTGAGTCTATACACCAATCATCTTGTAAAATATTAAATTCAGTAGATAAACACAATTCATCTAGACAGGATTCAATACTTACCACATTGGCTACCTGTGACCCTGCTTGTGCTTTCTTATACTCCTTGCATTGGTCTCTCATGTGTCCTGGCTTCTTGCAGTACCAACACTCATCTTTGCGATGCTCTATTCTTGACTTGGACCTGTGATTCCTGCTCTGTGACTTTCCTCTGCTGTTACTTCTACCACGGTTATCAACTAATAACGCGACATTGCTAGGATATGACACAGAAGTCTCTCCATGTCTTTTTCTCCTTGCATCCTCATTCATAATGCTGCTTATAACATTCTTTAGGGTTGTCGTATCGGTCATGGTGCTTGTAATAGTTTGCTTTACTGTGCCGTAACTATCGAGAAGACTAGATAGCAACAACAACGAATGTGCACTCTCCTCAAACTTTAAACCCGACGATTCCATTTGATTGTAAACCATACAGAAATTGTTAATGTGCTCAGCAACCGAACCCCTTTCTAAAAACTTCAAGTTAACCAACTTCTTTAGGTGTAGGATCTGGTTCGCTGCATTCGGCTTCTCAAACATGTCTATCAATATCTCCATTACCTCCTTTGCAGTTCTTGTCTTCTCAATGTGAAATAGTGCCTTCCTGCTCAGTGACAACTGAATCTGTCCAAACGCTTTCTGATCCAATCTATTCCAGGCCGCCAACGCAACCGGATCGACCTCCGCCCCTTCTGGCTTCACACCAAACAACAGATCATCTCGATCCTTCTGTCGGAGATACGCAATCATTTAGATCTTCCACATTGTGAAATCCGTTCTATGGAACTCCTTAACTCTACTCTTGTCCCCCATCTCAATCAATACTACCAACCTATAGCTCTGATACCACTTTGTTGAATTCTAACTGCGGAATAATTCAACAACGATGACGAGATATAAGAACTATATAATCAAAATAAGAGAACAAAGAACAACAACAAACAACGCACAAAAATGCACAAGATTTTTTCGAGGTTCACCCAAAGCAATGGCTATTTCCCCGAACAGAGGCACTCCTACGATTTTCACTAGAAATATGAAGATTAGGTTTACAAATCTCTGAAGAACTCACCACCAAGGTGTAGGGTTTCTCTCTAGCTTCCTCTCTCTTAATGACGGCTGGTAGATCTCTATTTTCTTTTCACTTAACCCTAAAATCGTACACAATACAATATATATAGGATTCCACAACTTTAATCACAGTCACTCATCAATCAGTGTCAGGACGGTCGACCACAACATCATGACGGTCGACCGGTTCTCTCCTTCGACTGTACAAGATCCAACAGAGAGTAGGACGGTCGACTGCGCGGTCGACTGGTCGCCTCTTCAAGTTACAGGATTGAATCAGAGAGTGAGACGGTCGACTGCGCGGTCGACCGTACACTTTCCTGGAGCATGGTCGGGGGGTGCGGTCGACTGCAACTCTGCTTGTAGCTTCAAACCACTTCTGACCTCTTGCTCCCACTTCGACTCTCCTTCTCATCTGACTTCTCCAGTCCCATTATCGTGTATTGGATCCACAAACCCCAACAGTAATTTCATGAAATACTTATTATTTTGTAGTGTTATTATATTGTGAGTATTGGCTATGATTATTTTATGTGATGCGGTGTGATGATGTGTAAATATTAAATTGAGATTGATATACTGTTGGTATGTTTTCATGAATATAAAATTGTGATATGTGAGTGTTATTCGTATGTGAATTGCGGTTAGTAATATTTGTGGATTGCCGATTTAAACTATAACGTTATGCATTATTTTACAGAGTTTGAGTATGGATGTATATACATGAGCGGTCTTATGATGTTGTGAATATTGAGATGGTTATTATAAGTTATTACCATATTTATAGTTGTGTTACTCATGTGTCGGCATCCATGTTTGTATCCGATCAGCGCTGGCCCCACCATTGAGGCCGGTGAGGCGGCCGCCTCAGGCACCCGGATAATTTGCAATTTTAGGGGCCCCAAATTTGTACTCCCCTTGTAAATATAAGCACATATTTTGCGCGTAAAAAAAATTGTTATTAGGGCCCCCCCAAAAATAAATATTTTGGTCTTTAAAATTTTGTTTAAATTATTTGGGTTTGGACTTGATTGAATTTGAGGCTTTAAATTTGGGTGATTTAAAAACAAGTCCACATTTAAATCAATAGAAACTCAAACCCGAAACCCTTACCCTCAACCCGAAACCCACATTAAAATTCAAACACGAAATCCTTACCCTCAACACGAAACCCACATTTAAAACAAACCCTATTTGGCACTTTCTTATAAGTTATTTGATGATATATATTTTGCATATTTTGCTTTGAACAATGTGCAAATTTTTCGTATATATGTTTTTTTATATAAATTTTTTTATATAAATGTATGGGGGGGGGGCCATTTCGGGAATTCGCCTCGGGCCCCCGTGAACTCAGGGCCGGCCCTGATACCGATATACGAGTCGGGAATCTAAGAAACCCAATTTGCTCTCAATGTGTCCACTCTATGAGTGTTGTTTGTTCCTACCACGGACTGTAGTGGCGTTTACCTTGTTAACTGGACTATAAGTGTTGACCAAATTGCACGTGATATTTGTCCCGACCACAGACCGCAGTGGTGTTTTAATTGTGCAATTTGTTTGTTTCTACTACGGACTGTAGTAGCGTTTACCTTGTCAACCGGACTATATGCGTTGATCGCATTGAGAGATGAGCGTACCTAAATTCTTTTGCATTCTAGAATACTTGTATCTGATTATTTACGTAGTATAGGGTGTGTAAATTATTAGACAAGTATTGCACTAAGCATCCTGCATTGTTTGCTTGTATGACCACCTTAATTATTGTGGCACTTATATATAATAAGAGTTTTAATTATAATTTAGATATTTTTGTTCTAATATTTACAGTTGTATGATTGTGCATTAACCTGTTTAATTGTTAATGCGGTATTTTATGAATTACCGACTACTTGTTATATTTATTCAATTACTACTGGGCGTCAGCTCATTTTGTTGTTAATATTTTTTCACATTTTGCACCAAGATCGGGTGGTTGAAGAGAATAAAGGATTTGGAAGTTTATGTCTCTTGGTAGTAATTTTTCCTGGAGATTTTAGAGCTGATAAATTGTATTTCTGAAACTGTATTAAATCATTTTGTTGAAGTTTTCAGGAGACTCATTTCTTAAAGAATTTTAGTTATTTTCTTTTATAATGAATTGAATACTTTGTTAGCCATTTGAGTTGCCTTCTATTGATGAATTTTATTGCCATGAGATTTGATAAGTATTATGTAGTTGAAATGGTTGTCCTCAGTTTGGGGTTGCAGAAAAACCCTTAATAATTATTCTTTTGCATACATTCATACTTAATATAGAATCTTTTGTTTCTCTCTATTTACATAAGGGCTACTACTAAATAAATAAATTAACTTATGCATTATAAATAATATTAAATAATAAATATTTTGGAGTTACAGAGGGTTTGTACATTTTCCATGTTCTTTTATTAAGGGTGAGCAGGGACGTTCATAAACTAAATTAGTAGTCATTTACCAAGAGTGGCTTGTTCTCCCATACTTCTTTTTGTAGGCATACTTAATTGGTTCTTCTCCTGTTGTTATTCTTTCTCTGAAGAATAGACTATAGTCCAGTGTGATGGCAAATGGACCACCCAGCACCTCGTCTCCCTTTTCAGACAAACATGTACTGAGAAACTGATGCGTAGAATACTTCTTTGTTGAGCAAAAGGTATACAAAGTTTGTTCGAAGTACCCGCACCTTACTAACTGAAACTTTTAGAACAACAAAATCAGGGAGTTTTTCATCAAGAATAATAGTCTGAGGTTGATTAGGCTACATTTTCCCTTAACAAAAAACAGCAAGATACTCGAACTTAGAATCTCATGTAGCTCTGCTACCATATCAACCACTGTTATCATTAACATCAATTAAAGAGATTGGCAAATATCGACCATATCACTATCTCATCCCTATGCATTATTCAAATTTCCAGTACCATTTCATGAATCAAAAATATATACAATACCTGTCACAAATATATACAACAAATAAGCCTCTACTTGGAATCAACATGATGCTTTATTGACATGTACAACAAAGTAAGAATTGCTCCTTGAGGGAGTGGAGCAAATCGTGCGATATTAGCCCCCACCCACATAGCCAAAACCACCAAACCCACAAGACTGCTACTGTTCTTGCCGCAGAGCCAACTTGCAAAGAAGATGCACATTGCAAGCAAAACACCCCCTTGCCCTCCAAAAAGCCAGGCAACTACATACCCCATTTTATATCCCATATCTAACTGGTTGTCGAGCAAAGCAAAAGCCCCACACAGTGCCAACGATGCTCGGTGCCCAGCCAACTGCATGAAAAAGAGAGTGAAGAAGGCAAAACGAAGAACTTCAGTGAAGGGGGCCCGCTCGTAGTCTGAGGTTTCTTGGTGTGAGTTTGTTTGATAATGCCAAGTGGTTCCCTCGCTCTTGCTGTAGTTTTCGTACTGCATCCGATGCCTTAGATTCGCCCATTTGTATAGGACTTCTTCAGGTTCAGATCTATGATCCCATCTTGTTCTTCTCCATGAATTGCTCTTTGGTTCTGGAGACTTGAGTGACATGTCATATCGTGCCCTTGCAACCTCATCGGAGAGCACCTGTTTTTATGAAAAGCAGCAGGTGCCTTAAAGAGTACAAATTTCTCTTTTAGCGCTTTCCTTAAATTTTGGAAACCTTAAATGTTGGAAACATGTTCTTTAGGTTAAATGTGCCAAACAAACTGGTGATGACCTAATGAAAGGAGCATATGTAGTGGAGTGTTTTGTTCTTATAAAGAAGAGCAGCATGATGGTATATGTCAAGTATTTTAGGATTTCCATAATAGGGGGTGATTGGGTGAAGCTTCTCATGGATGGTTCCTTGATCAAAGAACGCTAGCCTTAATCTGTAGCAGATACATCAACTGATTGTTCTTTCTGTTATTTCTTTGTGCTAACATCTGTTGAAGACTAATTTTATTCTCACTAAGATTACATGTAACAATGTTTCATGAATCTGACCCTGAAATGGCATTGATGTAAATGTAGCCATCTGAAGAATATTCATTATGCCGATCAATATGTATCCATAGCATGGAATACAGTTTGCGTAATATACAGATAATCAAACCTCTACATATAAATTGATACAGTATATTAATCAAGGTAACTATTCAGTTAATTGCAGGTAGCTTATTTTTATTGAATTTGTTGAAAAATATCTTATTTACGTTTAGCATAGATGGACTTCCTGCAAAGTATATATATATAAAAAGGGAAAAAAGGGTATGAGCAACTTGCTCATTTAGTAAATAAGCAATTGATGATGTGGCATACATGTGACTTAAAAATCCTTAAAGGGGTTAGTTGTTCAATGTATCACATGCATACCACATAATCAATTGTTCATTTACTAAATGAGCAAGTTGCTCATATCCCTTTTACCCAAAAAGGGAAAAAAGGTATATAACTCTGACTGTACAAGTATAATTGACCACCACAAGTCGGATAGGAAAATATGGACGATCACCTCATATGCTAGATGAATGCTCTTAAAGACTTCACCCGCTTGTACTTCTCTACTGACATCAGGATGGTACTGCAAACATTTTGTAATGTAAATAACAGACGTACATAAGGAAGAAAAAATCACACAAGTAATGTAGAATCAGTCAATATGTAATAAAAATCAAAGTTAAGTATGATTTCATTAGATATAACAAAGAGCAGCAATGGCGTAAGTTAAGTGGCTTAAGCCTGTAAAGTCAAATTAGACTTTACACAGTAGCAATCTGATAATTCTTCATTACTTTAAAATAACATTAGCAATCCGTCTGTTCTCAGTGATCCGTATAATTCATGTTCTCTAATTCTGAGCTCAAGAACTTGATTTATCTTTGAAACAACAACTTCAATGAGCATCAAGAAATAGACACCTCTACTAGGATCGGGCAATCAACAAATATACTTTCTACCAATAACATCTTTACATATCATAGTTTCACTACTCAAAGTGTATTTTGAAAATTTGTGTAACTGTGCTTCTTTCTTACATGTCATGAATGCACCTCACTATCTTTGGAAGCTTCTTCTCATCCAGAAGCCATTACAATTAATTTGAACTATCGGTACAACAGCTAGGCAAGGCAGCTAGCCTTATTCTTTTGCATCAAATCAGAAATAATGTAAAACAAATTTAACTAGATGACCATAGTTTTAAATTAATAGCTTGATTTAGATCAGTTATCAAGCTCATCATAGTTAGCTGGTTTTGCTCCAATCCACATTGGAATGAAGGGTCTGGTCTCCTCATAAATAGTTCGGTGTTGTTTCAATTCTTAGGGTGTGGTTGTAAAGTGAGAAACTCGCGAGTTCTCAAATACCATCCTATGATCTGTTCTGTTGTTATTCAACAATAATAATTGGGGCTCCTTTTTTTTTTTTTAAATTTATTTATAAAACCATTTATTAGATGTAGAATAATACCTTTCTCGCAAGAAGCCGGTACGCCTTCTTGATGTCACCGGCGGTGGCGGTGGTTGAAACCCCAAGAACAGCATAGTGGTTCTGACCACCTCCACCCGCCGCTGCTGCCACCGCCGATTGTCTGTCACCGGGCTTCCGACGGTGGGCCCACATCCCGACAAACGAAGCAATCCTTCTGGAAGGTAGCGAAAGAACACCACCACCACCTCCTCCTCCTCCGCCTCCGCCGCAGTCAGAGGAGCTCCGACCATGCAGATATAGCGACTGCATTTCTCAGCCCCTCTCTCCTCTTCCTCTTCTTCCCCCTTTTGGTTTTGTGATATTTTACTTTTAGGCCCAGTTGGGCTCAACTTAGGCCCATATGAAATGGACTTCCTTTGTTATTATCGTACGGGGCCCATCTGTTTTAGCCCAAGTTCCGGTAAGTTCGAGACATAAATCAGTCACCGTCCATTTCGCTTTTTTCTGGAAACTTGTATCCGCTTCAGTTTCCCTCTCAGACTCGCCTTCTGCGCGCACACACAAAAAAGAGTGAAACCAAGGAGGGAGAAGAAGAAAATTGATGACGTCAGGATCCTGGATACAGAAGTGGGTTCTGAACCCGCGGGGGAACCCGTTAGCGGCGCTGCACAAGAGGTCGGTCGCCAATCGGCTCAAGAAATACGGTATTGGTGAAGAAGCTGAAATATATGTTTGTTTGTTATCTTAAATATTTTAAAAAAAGATTTATGGTGAAATTGTTTTGGAAGGATTGAGGTATGACGATTTGTATGATCCGATGGAGGACCTGGACATCAAAGAGGCGCTGGCCCGACTCCCTCAGGAGGTGGTGGATGCTAGGAACCAGCGTCTGAAGCGGGCACTTGATCTGTCTATGAAGCATGAGTATCTGCCTCAAGAACTGCAGGTCATCTTCTGCTTTTATTTGTTTATTTATTTGTTTATTTGTTATTTAGTTGAAACTTGAAAGTGGTGGTGCGTGCGTGCGCATAGTCACAAATTCGGAATTCGGGAATAATTCGGTGCGGTTCAAGTATACAGAATTCGGATTGTATCTGGTGAATTCAGTAATAGTTCGGGGAAAAAAAATCATACTGTAGTTAGATGGCAAAGCTAGTAGAGGTAAGATAATCATTTACCTCCCTAGTTACCGTAATAAATCATCTTCTTCATATTTCTTTTCACCAAGGTGAAGAAGATGATTTAAGAGTTTCTTCAAAATCGGGCACAAGGTGGTGGCTCAGGTTCGGGGTTGGCTATCATGTTTGGAAGAAACCGAAGAGAGTATTGGGTGGTTAGCGGCTGACGAAGCTGTGGAGGGAAGAGAGGAGGAGATGACCTCTAGGCTTTCTCCGCTTTCTTTGTCGTTGATTTGTTATTATATCATTGCTTTAAGGTTGTTAGGGATATTGGAGAAATCAAGAGAATAGAGATGTTTATATACTTTGGTTTGCTTAAAGCATTATATCCTAGGCATCTGGTTTTGAGGTTTGGAATACCTTGATCACTGCTTCTAGCAGGTATTTATACACAAATACCAAAGTTATTTGTTTATTGGGCGGTTAACATGTTAGGTCCGACCAACCTAGGTTTGATACCTCTGCACATATACATGCATTACCATATACTAGTTACTTACTCCGTCACAAGATCTATGCCATTCTAGGTATCTTCACATGTTTTAAGAAACTCTATGCATGACATTCTTCTTAATTAAAACTATTAAACAAGGTGCTCATAGTAATTTACTAATTTTCACAGGGGACCTCCTTTACATTTTGTTTAGGTGAAAAATGATTAATGAACATTTGAACTTGGTAGTTTAATAATAAGAAAACTTGGTACTCAAGGACAAACAATTTGGGAACCTAAAGCAACAATCAATTTTGGGACAACAATAGGCCCGAACAAAATACATTTTGGAACGGAGGGTTATATACACGCGCGCGCACACGCATACCTATATATCCATACCTATATATCCGACAATATTCACACGGTGGGACTTTATATGGACAATCCACACAAATCATCATGTTTCTTAAGAAACATGCATACAATGATACAAAAATTCAAGCGTTTGGAGGTTTACACTGTATCCATGCATAATGTATCACATGATGCCATATATATCAAATTCTATTTATCTTTGATTTTTTTTAGTGGAATTTTATGTATTTAGAAGAAATAGCCTCTCGAATAACCAGTTGATTTATATTTTGTAATCGTCATCTGGTTCAGACAGGGGCGCAGAGTAAGTATAGTTGGTTATGTTTATCTCACTGTCTGCCTGAATCTTTAAGGGAAAGGGATCATTGCTTTTTGCTCTTCCTTTCTTAGACAGATTCGAACATTACAACTACTAAATATACAATAATAAAAATTTAATGGAATTTTATGTGTTTAGAATAAGAAATCACCTCTCTAATAACCATCTGATTTGTAGTCTTTAATCTTCATCTAGTTTAGACAGGGGGCTCACAGTGAGTACAGTTGGTTATGTTTATCTCATTGGCTTGCCTGAATCTTTTGAGGGAAAGGGATCATTTCTTTTTGCTATTCCTTTCTTAGATAGATTCAACCATTACAACTATTTAAATAAACAAATAGTGTGTTAATTCTCTTTCTTCAAATGATGGTAAATGCGTGAATTTTTGTAACAAGGTATTCTAGTTTACATAGCTAATTGTGCATATGGAATTCATCATTTAAGCATTTAAATATTCACAAAACACTCTTATTTTCACCATATTCTAGTCTATGTTGGACATTCTTTTAGGTATCAAGAATATCTTGGGTATAATGTTTTAAGCAAAATATAGCCGGCAAAGTATGAACCCTAGTTTCTTGTTCATCCCCTTTATAGCTTTTTTTGAGTTTAGACTACGATGTAGCTTGGCCTCGAACCTAAGACATCCCTTTACCTATCTCAAATCCTTGCCATCTGAGCTACAACTCAGCGGTCCCCCCCCCCCCCCCCCCCCCCCCCCCGAATAGTTACTCAAGGGCAAACTTGGTAGCTAGTTTAATAAAAAACTTGGTAGCTAGTTTAATAAAAAATCATTAATGAATGTTTGAAAAGATCAATACTAGTGTTACTAGGTTCGTGGTACGTAGCACTATGCAGTATGTTGTACGGGGACATAGTACACTATGTCGGAACGTGGTATGGAGGGGGTAGGGTTAGTCGAATCATCGATCCGGGTTGTGTGTGTAAATGAGTTACTAGTTTTTTTAATCCTTAAAATCTAATCGCACATGTTTTAGTTAATTAATCAACCTCTTGAGATTGTTCCTAAAGAAATTTAAAAAAATCATTATACTAACAGACTCTTTGAGATCCTAATCCTTAGATTTTTCCAAATTATTAAGATTTTGCTCTCTTGTAGTACACATGTGAACCAGCCTAGAAACAAAATATATTTAATAAAGAAACCATGTGTACTCTATGAAACAAATATGGCTAGGTTGAGTTCAACTGAAACAGTGTGAATCAGTTTATTCTTCTAATGTGATGCGACCAGACCTGACCCGCTACTTAAGTTCAAACAAGGGCTGGGATAGCAAGAAGAAATGATTCATTTTTGTGGCAAATATTTTAATTATTATGTTCGAGTATTTATTAATTTTTCTTGCAATTTTCTCAGAATTTCTTTTTCCGCCTCATCCTTTTTTGTAATCTGTTTGGATCTTCAAATTTGATGGTCCGGATCGCGAAAGTGCCAGAGTTTGGATTGCGAGATCCGAATCGTAGAACATTGGGGGGGGGAGGGGGGAGGGGGGTGGGTGAAGAACTCGGAAACTAGACCGGGCAAACGGGCCGAGTCAGGTATGGGTCGCCTGACCTGCAAGTTCCCAGACCCGGTATGCGGGTACCCGTGAAATTTGATTTTTTTAATAGTTAATTTTAAATAAAGAAAACTAAAAAGTTTAACATTTTTCTATAATCTAAACATAGCAGGAAAAAAATAATAAATTGGTACTACAAATGGGTTTGGCTTATCTATATATTAGTTATATATGTATGGGGTTTGGGTTGATGGGTGTAATGGAGAAGTGGGTTATAGGTGTATTTTATTTTAATTTAATTTATTTAAATACATGGGTACCCGTGGGTATAACCGGTCCGACCTGCAAATTCACGGGCCGTGTTGAAAAGTAATCGTTTTTTTTTCAATTTTTTTCTTACCTGTACCCGGCCTGTACGGGTACACCCATGGGTTGCAGGTCAAGATTTACAAGTCTACTGGTAACAATGCTCAAGACATTCCTTGGAAACCTAAAGAAACAAACAATTTGGGACAAAAAATGGCTCGAACGGAATACATTTTGGAATGGAGTATATATATATATATATATATAGAGAGAGAGAGAGAGAGAGAGAGAGAGAGAGAGAGAGAGATGTTCCGTTGTGCATTAGGCCTCCGTGTGCACTCGGCCTTCCCACCTTCGTACCGATGATCTGAACCGTTCACATTGATCTACATGTCTAAATTGGTCTAAATATGTAAAATTAAATTATTTGAAATTTATTTGCCCATCCATCATGTGACTAAAAAATAATGATTTTCAGCCATACAATTTTGTAACATTTCAAGGGATGGGCAAAAGAATTTCAAATGATTTGATTTTACATATTTAGACTAATTTATATGTGTAGATCAATGTGAACGGTTCGGATCGTCGATGCAAAGGCGGGAATGCCGAGTGCACACAGAGGCCTAGTGCACAATGGAACATTTCTCTCTCTTCTCTCTCTCTCTCTCTCTCTCTCTCTATATATATATATATATATATATATATATATATACAAACCTTCCGTTGTAGGTCAATGTGAACGGTTCGGATCATCGATACAAAGACCCGAAGGCCGAGTGCACATCATGGCTAGTGTACAATGGAAGGAGAATCTCTCTCTCTCTCTCTCTCTCTCTCTCTCTATATATATATATATATATATATATATATATCCGATGGTATTCACATGATGGAACTTTATTTGGACGATCCACACCGATTACCATGTTTCTTATGGCATAAGAAACATGCATACAAAAATTGAAGCCTTTGGAGGCTTACATTCTATCCACGCATGATGTATTCCATGGTGCAATATATAACCAATTCTATTTATTTTAATTTTTAATGGAATTTTATGCATTTAAAATAAGAAATAGTCTCGAATAACTAGTTGATTTATATTTTGTAATCTTTATCTGGTTCAGACAGGGGCTCATGGTTATGTTTATCTCATTGTCTCATTGGCTGCCTGAATCGTTTGAGGGAAAGGGAGCATCTCGTTTTTGCTATTCCTTTCTTAGACAGATTCGGACATTACAACTATTTAAATATACAATAATAATTTTTAATGGAATTTTATGCATTTAGAATAAGAAATAGCCTCTCGAATAACCAGTTGATTTATATTTTGTAATCTTCATATGGTTCAGACAGTGGCTCATAGTGAGTACAGTTGGTTATGTTTATCTTATTGGTTGCCCGAATCTTTCGAGGGAAAGGGATCTTTTGCTATTCCTTTCTTAGACAGATTCAGACATTACAACTATTTTTTTGAAAAAATAAAAATAATTGGTGGGTTAATTCTCTTTCTCCTAACATTGGCAAATCCATGAATTTTTGTTACGACAAGGTCTTCTAGTTTACATATCTAATTGTCATATGGATATTCATCATTTTCATATGGATATTCATCATTTGGGTATGCAAATATTTCCACAAAAGGATTTTTTCCATGTTCACATCTCAAATCTTTACTATTTCCATATTCCCACCCAAATTCTTCATTTTTTTATATTCCCACCTAAATTCCTTGCAGTGATTCCAAAAAACCACAATGTTAAATTTTCAATTAATTGTAAGGAATATACTTTGAATATTCGCCTTATTGGGCCAAAATCCATTAAGAATATATTTTCATTCCCAAACTAACCTCAATCCGACCATCTTTTTCATTTAAATATCTTCTTTTCTCTTCTATCAACTAACCTCAATCTGACCATCTTCTTCATTTAAATTTCTTCTTTTCTCATCAATCAACTAATCTCAATCCGACCATCTTCTTCATTTAAATCTCTTATTTTATCTTCTATAATATCTTCAATTCTTCCACCATTGTCTTATTAATATCTCATCTCTCAACAATACAATTGTAGGGTTTCGGGGCACAAACGCAGCGAAAAAGAAATGATAACAGATCCGAAACCCTAACCCATGGATCCGTGTACAAGACATGGCTAATAATGGATAAATAAAATTTTACCTTTCGGAGCTTTACGAAGGCTGAAAGATGGAGGTTGCAATCACCACGCAGCCCTAGTAGCTAGATCCGCATCTCTAAGGCAGTCCACACGAACGTCCGATCGTCCAACGATCAAGGGAGCCGGTACTAGCCGATGATGCTTGCCTCTCTCTCTCTCTTTTGCCTCTCAACAGTTGAGCGGCTAGGGTTTTTCTGTGGAAAACGGATTTGTCAAAAAATCATACTAATCCAATACATCTCTATGTATTTATAGGGAGAGATAAGAGGTGGGCTTAACCGTAATCAGTTTGGCTTCTGATAAGACCAATCTGATTTGGTTTTATCATTTAAATTCGAATTAACCGTAATCAGTTTGGCTTCTGATAAGACCAATCTGATTTGGTTTTATCATTTAAATTCGAATTATCCTTTAATTAATTAAGTCCAACTCAATTAATTAAATAACTAATTTCGAATCATTTAATTTAAATTCCGAATTTAAATTAATACTCCTTTTAAACGTTCTAAGTGTGTGACCCTTTAGGTTATTATTACGTTGGCAATAATTTTATTATCTTATAATAAAATTATAAACAATGAGCGGCATCTAGTAATACATCATTGCTACCCAAGTAATAATAATAATTGGTGATTCAATTAAACCTTTCGTGACTAATGTCTCCATGTAATATAATCCTTTTAACCTTGATATTATAGATTAAACTAGAGGCATGGGACGTGTCATCCTCTTAATAATTTAATCTTTATTTTCTTGATCGATGAGTAGACTATTCAAACAAATCAATATTTGAGCATGGCCATGCATTTCATAGTCTCACTCAAACAAGAGGCCGATAATATCGCTCCTAAAATTAGGAGGGTTAAATTCCTTCTAGATCATTCATATTTCTCACACGATTCATAATGAACCCAATACTATCTTTATCATTACCCGATTAAAGATAGCTTTTGATAGAATCAAAGTGCATTAATTCTCGTGTAGAAATATAATGATTTCAGGTCAGAGGACCATTACACCATTATCACAGTGAGATTACTTATGACACATATTAATTCATTCCATGTAGAATCTCACAGTGGGTCTGTCCAGTACAATGTACTCTTACATTTACCTATGTATTGATTTTAGTATCTCTATACTAATGACCCATGAGAGGTGGTCATCAATCAATCAACATACTAGTCTCAATGTATTATTACTGTCCTAATAATAATAATACTCGACTAGGGACATTTAAGATTATTATACTATATATAATCTCATGTTCATATAGTTCGTATTAATAATCTAAGGACATTTATCATGCTAATATTTATAACGCAGTAAATACGAAGCATAATAAATTATTAATATAATCAAAAGAACATAATGTCAATAATACTGATTACATAATATCATTGTATTGCCTCTAGGGCACCTACACTAACAACAATTATAGCTCATCTCTCCATCTCATATTCAATGAATATATATTTTTAAATAAACACCGTAATCTAACTTCTTAGCCTTCAAATTGTCACAAAAGATTTGAAAGAAATAAGATCCCAAGATTTTTTTGTTGAGAAGAATTTGAAAAAAGTTGACATCTATTTGTTATTAGGATATGTTTTGCAAGAGATTTGAAGAAATTGAAATGGGTTGCGAGATTCTCTTTGGGTTCTCTCATTGATTTGATGGAGAAATTGAGAATGAAGAAGAATACATAAGGATAAAATAGTATTTTAAATATTGGGTGTGTTTTTGGAATCAACCTATTAATTTGAGATGGTAATATGAAAATATAAAGATTTCGGGTGGGGATATGGAAATAGCAAAGATTGTGGGTGTGGATATGGAAAAAACCCCTTCCGCAAAACACTTGTGTTATTTTAATCTTTTTTCTAGTTTATGTTGGACATTACTTTAGATTTTTACTGATGTTGTTGATGCATTGATGATTGACGATACTGTATTTAGACTAGAGTTTCTGATCTCGTACATGCGACGAGGTTTGAAGACTTGAGCCAAGCAAACATGAAAAATCAATGAAGGCTAAAAGTAATTTTGTCTTAATTGAAAACACAAGTACGGAAGAATAGTGTCTCTTGAGATGATCTTTAGTCACTTAAGTACTTAACACCACTTCAAGTCTGAACAGAGGTCTGAATCAAACTTTTTTGTGTAATTTGAATATATGCCAAAATTCAACTATTTAGTCTCAACGAGGAAAACTCAAATGTTGACTAATTCAGCTTGTGTGAACCTATATTAGATCGGCTCAAGGCCCCAAGCATGACCTGCCACAACCCTGTTTTCTTGACCTGCCACAACCCTGTTTTCTTACATACTGTTAATGGTCTGATAGATATGAAGCTAAGGTAAATGACATGTCCATTTCTCTTGACACTTATTTGGCAAAACCCACTTTCTACTCTTAGTTGAACTAAATATAATCTTAGTTGTTAACCATAATAAATAGATAATCTTTTCCCAGGAGTCCAATGATCAGCACTTGTTTCATAATTAGAATCATGATATCTACATCTGTATTATGAGGCTAATGGAGTTTGGAGATGTGTGTGCTCTGACTGATTATATTTTTGTTTAAACAGGCATTACAAACACCATTTAGAAGCTATCTTCAAGATATGTTGGCCCTTGTAAGTATTTTTTTCGGACAATTTCCCTTCATTTTCTATTGGTTAGCAAAGTGGTGTTTTTTAGACTTTTCTTGTTTATTCTACTTTAGTTGTGCATGCATTATATAACCTTCCAGAATCTGGCTTAACAATCTTACAGACGATAGGCTTTGGTAGATCGGACATCTCCCTCAAAGCATGTCCAATGTGGTCAGACATGATGAGTGTGCTGCTAATCTGTGTTTCACATTTGAAATATGTGAACCTTCATATTAAAAAAAAGGCAAATAAAAATTGCAGTTTGTTATATCGTTTGAGTGAAAACTAATTTTTGTTGCCAACACGTGTCCTTGTTGGACCATGACCATGCAATTCTGATATTTAATGTGTGTGTACAATTTACATGTTATTCACATTTATTTTTGTTGAGCAATTTCTTAATTGATATGAGATATTCAGATCAATGTAAACATGCGTTTGATAGTTTGATGCCCAGTTAAGATGGACCAGTATCTGATTTCAGCCTTATATCCATTTCTACGTAGTAAAAGATGTAAAGGATGTTAATAAGAAATTTTAGTTTATGCTTAGGTGGCTATAGTTTTCTTAAAGCATTATTCCCTAGATATATATTTCGCCTGCGCTTCCAGGCGATATATACTCTATATAGCCAACACTGACTTTATGGGCCTATGGCCATAACGGGGTATAACCAATAATTAGTCCACGGTTCTGATATTCACGTCGTGATGCCGAATACCGCACATGTCCTTATTCAACACAAATAATATAATTATCTTGGAATATATACAATTGATGACTATAACATCAACAGAAGAAATGGTTTCGAAGGAGGAAAGAGTGTTCTCTGTCAGTAGCTAATTCCTAGATGGATATTAACAGATTTGTGTGTAGCCAAATCATCTTTTATCTAATTTTATAATTAATAAAAATTTGATTTTGACATTAAGTTTTGAGGTAACCTGATTCTCATAATCTCATTTTTTAGAAAGTGTTTAGTGTTGTTACCTCTCAATGTTTAGCTCTCAGCCTTTCACTAGTGACGACATTGTTATTATCAAATGAGTGAAGGGAGCAGCGTCCCTTTCTAATTTTCATCTATTTCCCAGTCCCTAATCTGTTTCTTCCAGTTTCTACTTTTTTAGCCATCTCTCCCAAAAAGTTCATTCTCTCCCTTAAAGCCTCCACAAATTTCTTAGCTTTTCTTAATTGGTTTGCCAAATTAAATACATTAATTAAGATTTATAACAATTCTAATTTGGAATTCTTTTTTGAGAAATAACTCTAGAAGAATGAGATGACTATAGTTAATAGAGTTCGAGACCGTAGGATATGCTTTAATTTGATGGTGAAGGTGACCCTTAATAGATCATAAGGTCGAGAGGATTCATGTGGATGTAGGCGTCATCTGTTGGAAATGAGAAACTGATTCTATAGATCAAAATGTAGCAAATACACCGAGGGCAATAGCCTCATATAAATAAGCGAAGCCTATGACAACTTACAATACACTCCCTAACAATCCCAATTTTTTTTTTTTTTTAAAAGATGACTCAATCCCAATATTACATTCATACATCATACACTCAACACCCCTTTTCAAACTCAAGGTGGATCAACCAACATCAATTTGTATAGATGAACTAAACTGATTGAATTAAAAGCTACTAATCAGACCTGAAGATCTAGATGTTGAATTCAATCAAACAAGCATATCCGAAAGGAGATGAGAAGTGGCTTAGCGGATCAAGATATGGCTCTGTAAGAAGATGAAGCGATTTCTAGTTCGGATAGACTTATATTGAAGAGGATCCAAGTCGAGGTTGGTTCAAATCTGAAATCTAAACTGGATTAGGTTCGGTTTGGTCGAGGCGGGCACATGAGTGGACCAGGTTCGGTTCGATCGGGTCGAGACGCAACGAGTTGGATCTAGTTGGCTGCGCAGATTCGAGTGGAAGTTGCATTTGGGTCAGGTTGGATCGGGTCGGATCTACTTCGTTTTGAAGTGGATCTAGATCTGGAGACCGAAAGCAGGAGGAGGGGCTAGGGTAGACAAAACCCTAGTGGCAGGGAGGTTGACGACGACGGTGGCAGGGAGCATGGAGGTCAACGGTTGGGTAGGGTTTGGAATTGGGATCTGGATTTTATGGGACTTGATTTGGAATCCGGATTTGGATTTTGATATTGAGATCTCAGGTTTGGATTTGGATTTTGGGTTTGATCTCAAATCAAAAGAACTTTTTTTTTTCATGGCTGCAGATCTAGGTTTCTTTTTGGATGGATGAAAGAGGATCAATGCTTTGATACCATGTTAGGAAATGAGAAACCGATTCGATCAAAATGCAACAAATACATGGTGGGCAATAGCCCCATATAAATAGACAAAGGCTATGACAATTTATAATATAGACCCCTAACAATCTTATATTATACCCATATCTAAAAAAAAAAAAAAAAAAAAAATTATACCCATATATCATACACTCAACAACATCAACATTTGAGATAAAGGCTCTTTTATTAGGTAAAAAAATGCTTGTTTCGCAGAGACAAATGTGCTCATTGTGAATCTGACATTAAAGGAATAACTGCTCTTCAAGCAATTTATTCCTAAGCTAATGTTGGTTACAAGGTTTCATGAAATGTTGCATTCATTGATGCAGGTTAAAAGAGAGAGAGCAGAGAGAGAGGCACTGGGAGCTCTGCCACTCTATCAGCGCACCATCCCGTGAGGCGTATATTGTGCTGTCGATTCGGAGTGAATAAAGGAAGCTGCATTCAGATATATGGAGGCTCATGGTAGTATACGTAATCCGAGCCATAAGTATTGTTCCCCCTAGCTAGTTCCTATATGTATTTTCTCGAAAATTTATGTTATCTGAATCTGGTTGCTGTTTACTATGATCTGGCAATGACAGTATCTTTCAGTTTCTGCAGCTTATAAAAAGTTCTTGAAATAATATTTTAGTGATGCAAATGGCTGGGCTCTGTCATGGTAGTTGGACCATTTTAGTATGATAATATACTCTGATGAGATCTGTTTATCGGTGGTTTTACTTTAAACAAACTCGTACACTGTTATATTATGTTTTGAGGGGAAAAAAGATTTTCTGCAGATATTCATTTGATAACATATTCTGCTCTGTTAATCAATCGCTTCATTTTAATAATCCATTTTGTTGCAGGCTTGCAGATATCTTGCTAATTTACTTTGTGGGGCAGGAGATTCTTACATTGTTACGTCTCTGTTGATAAAATACATGATTGACATCCCCAGGTAAAATACATGTGCCAACAAACAATGTTTCAGTTTCATGCCTTTATGGCAACGGATATACGCACTCAACTGCATACAAATTATGATCTCAGTGGAGAAAATTTATGTACTAAATATAAACTTGGGTATGATCTACGAAGACCAGAAAAGGTCACATATAACCGGCGTGAGATAAATATGTGTTATAGAATTTGTCACAACTTGTAGTAGTACTAATAGTGGAACACATCATAAACAACAAAAACATTACAAGAAACCACAATAATCGTAAGATCTCACAAAAAATACAATAATATGTAGAAATAACCAAAACTTTTTGTTCCTAAGAAATCCAATGATTACAAAGAGATTATAATTCTCAATCTCTCTCTCACATTCGAAACACTCAGCACACACCCCTCTTGAAGTTGAACAATGATAATGGTTCACAAATTCTCTTTAATAAGTTGTTTAGCCCTAGAGTTCATATCTACTGCTATATTTATAGGCTATAGCCCCCAAACAAATTCTAAAAGATAAATACAAATACAATTTATTGGGCCTTAAACTCGTCAGCCCAAATAACACACAACACCTAAGTCTGTCAACCGCAATGTGCCAAGTCCACACCTGAAGCATGACCGGTCGACTGCATGGTCGACTGTCCCGCTCTCTGTTGAATCATGTACACTCGAAGAACTCCTTTTAGCCTGGGTCGGTAGACCGCACTCCTGGTCGGCCGATTGCAACCCCTCAAGTTGCATTCTTATACCTGCTGTTATCTTCTCTAGCTGTCTTCGTCTTCTCCTCTTCTTCCCCAACTTCAAGAACTCTCATGCTTACGTGTATTTGAGGCAACAATCCTAACAATTTCCTCTTGGCCAAATACACAACGCTTCAAAGTTATTGTAATCTTTACCTCACATTATTTCTGCTAGTCTCCCGCTCTCATGAAAGACCCAAGTACTTATCATTCTCACGAAGAGCACCTCCGCCATTCCATCACGTGGAGTGCACCAACCACCCCCATCACCTTATGAAGGATGTGCCCCACCAATCAGATATGGCACGAATAACGGAGAAACAACCCTCCCTGTGGATTCTGTGTTACAAAACTCCCCAACTCGCAGAATCTTCACTAACACTGAACATGGTTCAAAACATCTCAATGCACCCTCTACACTAGAAGTCTCCATGGATGACACCTCCACAAAATTCGCAGACTACTCAACCCCCACAACCTCATTTGGATTACCCTCATCAACATCACCCCGCATATCATAACAGTGCTCTCTAACTCATAAGAGTAGCTTGAAGCTTCCACTGCCGTATCGCAAAGTACCATCACCGCAGCAACATTTTGCTCTCTAGGATCACTCTCATGGCCAGCAGCTCCCACTAAATTAGTAACCTCCCCTGAATTTTCACAACTGAAAGAACTTGGTCGCACCTCACACAACCTACTACTTGATTCCGGCTGAGAGTCAACTACATGAGCAACGTCCCTCACGTCTCTGAGCAAATACATCGAACCCTCACGCTTTTCTTTTGCAATCACCCTTGAACATGCAGCTATACACCACTCCTCACTACCAAATTTAGCAGATAATCCCTCTTTGTCTAGCCTTCTTATTGAGATAAGATTTTTCTTCAAGTCTGGAATAAGCCTTGTCTCCCGCAAAACAATACTCTGATCATCATTGGCTTCCACGCGAACAGTATCAATCCCTCGTACAGGACACCTTTGACTGTATCTCACGATCACATCTCTAAAAGAACCTTTCTTGTAGTCATCAAACACCTCTCTCCTTAGAGTGCAATGAAAAGAAGCTTCCAAATCAATACACCAATCTCACGTGCCCAACTCATCCCTAGTTGATACGCATAGCTCTTCAACAGACACCACATGGGATCCCTTTGATTTGTATTCCTTCGGTTTTTCCTGCTTTCTCTCCATATAGGTCTTATAATTGTGCATCATGTGACCCTTCTTGTGACAATACCAACCCTCAGGTCCATGTCTCCCATCGCTGTCATCAGACCCACTCTCAGATGAACTACTTTGATCATTTCTTCTTCGATTGCTCTTAGATCTCCTACGTCTCTTCTCAACCGACATGCAGAATCTCTAGCAGATGATGATGGAAATCCCCTATTGTTCACCTTTCTCACATCCTCGTTCAGAATGCTACTCACCATATCTGTAGAGTCGTCGAATTTGTCATAGTGCTTGTAATAGTTTGTTCCACTAGACCGTAATTATCGGGCAAAGTAGATTGAAGTAATAATGTCTATCCTCTCTCTGAAAACTTCAATCATGTAGCTTCCATCTGGTTGTAAGCCATACAGTAATTGTTTACATGTTCTGCTACTGAACCCCCTTCCCTCAACTTTATATTAACCAATTTCTGCAGATGAAAACTTTGATTAGATGCCGATGGTTTCTTAGATATATCCGTGAAAATCTCCTCACTCACACACACCTTTGAAACACAATAATATGCAGAGATAACCAATACTTCTTATTCCCCAAGAAATACAAAGATTATAAAGAGATTACAACTCTCAATCTCTCTCACTCACACACACCTTTGAAACACTCGGTACACACCCCTCTTGAAGTTGAACAATGATAACGGCTCACCAATTCTCTCTAATCAGTTGTTTAGCCCTAGAGTTCACATTTGCTGCTATATTTATAGTCCCCCCAAAAAACTCTAAAAGGTAAACTGTAACTCTCATTCCCGTAAATACGTATTTTCTAAATATTTCTGTATTTCGATATTATAAATTCATTATTTGTTAAAATCATTTTGGATTTTATATTAAAGTGTTTTTCTAATCGAAAATTTATTCATTTCAAATAATGATGGGTTTTGATCTTATTTTGTAGATCTTATTGATCAACTATTTGTATTTGAGTCCAAATTATATATTAGTAAATTGTTAAACTCGGATATTATTTTATTGTATGATTTTATTATTATAATAATTAATTGTCGTTTCCTTATTATTTAATTAAATTCATCTATTGAATTATTTTGTTATTGTACTAGACCTAGTTTTCTTGGTAAATTCCAACTTATTTTCAATTTCAGTTTATATTCAATTCATTTGTATTATTTATTTATTTATTTGGATTTAAATTCTTGTTCATGAAACTCTTTGATCTTCTTGATGAGTTATTTTCGTGTTAATCCTATTTTTTTCTTTTTTTATTGTGGGTATTTTTTATTTGAACCCTATTGATTTGGATCTACCTCTTATTGAACCCTAAAACTCAATTTCATTGTTCTTGACCCAAATCCACTTTCATTGGACCCTAAACCACTAACCCAATACCCTAATCGTAGCATATAAATACAACTCTAATGTAAACTCAAATTTGCACACAAATTGAAACCCTAGCCGCCTATTTTCTCTCCCATCTCTCTCTCTCTCCTCGCTGTTCTCTCTTTCTTCCCATTTTTCTGCCAAAATCCCCCGAAATCCAATTCCCGTTCGTCTTCTCCAACCCCAAGCCCCCTTTCGGCGTCTTCCCCGGCCATCTCCGGCCACCCCGTCGCCGCCTCCCGTCACCCAACCCCCCGTCGACGCCACACAGCCGCCCAGACCAACTCCCGACCTCCCCCTCTGTCTGTCTCCCATCCTGTTCCCGAACACCAGGACCCATCCCCTTCTTCGTTATCTCCACCTGGCATCCCCCTGCACCTCCTCTTCCGATTGTTGATTCTTGATTTTGATGATTACAACACAATGTAAAGTTGTTGTGCTACTTCTTATATATTACAGGATGTACACAAAGACAAAATATTCAAACAAGCTCAAAGCAAATTGATCAAGCTCAAAGCAAATTGATCAAGCTCTACAAGGTTCTAAAGCTCAAGTGTGATCAAGCATTCAAAGACAAAGACAAAGGCTAAAGCTCCATCTCAAGACTCAAGACACAAGACAAGACCAATGCTGAAATGTGTTATTTTATATGTCTTGTAAACAATTTGTAATTTTTTCCTTTCTTTGAGTCTTAGATTGATGTAATAGCCTTGTCACACACACACACACACTCACACTTATTTTATAACTGAGTGTTGTTTTGTTAAAAGGTCGAAACAGTTTGATTTGGATCAGCTGTTGAGTACCAGTCGACTACCTTATAGCATCAGTCGACTGTTCAGTACGAAACTGTCTGAACTCTTTCAAACTCGGACCAGTCGACTCATCATGGCAACCCAGTCGACTGTTCAAGTCGTTTTGACAGTTTACTGATTTCAAAACTTGAATTTTCGAATTCAAAAGTTTATATCTGTTTTTAATCGGTTTTATAAACTGTTTTTATAATGTTTCAATGGATTCCAGCTATATATAAAGTCTGTGAATCAACATTGAAAAGTTCCAAAATTTTTGTTTAAAAAGTTTAAGACTCTTATTTTCAAAAGAACAAGCATTCTAACTTGCACTCCAAAATTTCTAAGTCTTGTTTCTCTATTTTAGTCCAGCATAACATCGATTTCGTTTTGGACTGAATTCAGAAGTTGATCGAATAACCACGTACAAAATTACATTCACAACAAGGCTATAGGTTGATTGTAAATATTTTATTGTTTTCTTTTCACTCTCGGTTGTGAGAGTGGTCCTCTCGGTTGGAGAGTAGGACTCTAGGTTGTAGAGTCAGGTTTTCACTCTTGGTGGAATAGTGGGTTGCTCTCTCTAGTTGTGAGAGAGGACTACGGGTTGGACAATGTTATTGTCTAACGCTGTAGGGTATTCTTGTACTTTTTCAAGAATAGTGGAAAATCTCAAGTGGGTTACTTGGGGACTGGATGTTGGTCGGGAAGACCGAACTAGGATACATCGTGTGTACTCTGTGGTTGTATTTCTCTGAACTTGCATTTCATTTACTTGTTTTTTAAGTTCTCTGTGAAACTTGTCTGGACAGTCGACTGCGTCTCCTTTTAAGTCGACTGGTCAAACTTGTACTGCATACTCTCTGAAAACTTGTCTGGTAAGTCGACTGGTTCTTCTATAACTCGACTGATCAGACTCGTCTTAAAATACTCTTCTTAACTATCACCCCAGTCAACTGGTTTCTCTTTTTAAGTCGACTGGACAGAAGAAAAAGTTCAATTTTGCAATTATTTTTTATAAAACACTATTCACCCCCCCTTTAGTGTTTCTTGCCGAGCCTGGTTGAGTGCAATGGCAACTACTTCTAATACAAATCAATACCATAAAGGCCAATCTACACATAGGTCACCCCTCTTCGATCGAACCAATTACAACTATTGGAAGTGTAGAATGAAGATCTACCTTTAGTCCATCAACTATAAAATATGGAACATGACGGAGACCGAGTACACCGCTCCTATCATTTCATATGCACAATGGAATGATGACATGAAGAACCAAACAATGAATAATGCAAAGTGATGAACGCACTATTTTGTGCCCTTACAAAAGAGTTCAACCGTGTGTCCAATGCAACAACCGCACATTAAATTTGGCACACACTCGAGGTAACTCATGAAGGAATAAATAAAGTAAAAGAATCTAAAATATCTGTTCTTGTTCATAGGTTCGAAATATTCTGCATAAAGGAGAACGAAAATGTGTCTGAGATGATTACAAGGTTCACAAATATCACAAATTCACTTGTGGCGCTTGGGAAGACGTACACTCAAACTGAGATGGTGAGGAAGGACCTCCGTGCACTAACCCCCGAATGGGAGAAGAAGACCACCTCCATAGAAGATGCCAACGATTTAACACAACTTTCTCCTGAGAATCTTGTGAAAAATCTCATGGCGTATGAAGTTCAACTTGAAGAGCGCAAGAAGGATCTTGAACCACAACAATCAAAGAAGAAGACACTAGCATTCAAAGCCATGTCGGACTCCGAGGATGAAGAAGAAGATGAGGAAGAGATAGCCTTGTTCACGGGAAAGTTCAAAAAGTTCCTAAGGAAAGGTAAGTTTAATTCAAAATCTAAAGAATCTAATGAACCTCCAACTTGTTTCAGGTGTAACAAAACTGGACAATTGAAGAAGGATTGGCCACTAGAGAACGCGAAGTCTAAAGGAAAGGCATCCAACTTCAAGAAAGACAAATACACAAAGAATAAGTTCATAAAAAACAAAAAAGCGTACCAAGCAACTTAGGATGACAACGACTCTTCATCGAAAGAAGAAAATGAAGAGACAAATGAGGTTGCTAACGTTTGCTTTATGGTGTCTCAACATCAAGTAAGTGATGATTATGATTCTAATGATCTACTTGATGCTTTCAACGAGATTTTTCAAGAACTTAAGATAGAAAAAATTAGAGTTAAGAATTTGGAGAAAGTAAATCAAACACTTTTCCAAGAGAATCTTAACCTTGATAAAGAGGTGAAATCTTTAAATTCTCGTCTTTCTAGTTTAGATATAGATCTTGTGTTTCTAAAGAAAAATTATGAGGAGATATCCAAGAATGTATCTAAATTTAATAAAGGAAATGAGAATTTAAATGATATTCTCCAAAATCAAGTGCAATCCAATAAAAGGTTTGGACTTGGTTTTCAAAAGTCTCTTGAAAAACCTCATGTTTCTAAAAACACCAGTGTAAATAAACCTGTACCTATTTCTAGTATTAAGAATAAACTGTATGAGTTTTTTAAAAAATCTAAAATTGTAAGTTTTAATGATAAAAGTAAGTCTATAGTTCAGAGCAGTCGACTGAACCCAATTATCAGTCGTCTGTCCAGAGGTTCTGAGTTTCATTCAAAGAAACGAAAACCTCAGACTAGTCGACCTAATCTACTTCCCCGTCGACTGAATTTAAGGAACAGTCGACTGGACAGAGCAAAAATATATGGGTTCCACTCAACCTGAGTCCGAAAGATAGAACTACTTACATTAATTTATACATTCTTTCTGTTTGTAATTATGTTAATTATATTTCTGCTTTTGGTGGAAAATCAAACTCTCTTTGGGTTTGGTTTCCCACAAACTAATCTCTTTTGGACCCAATAAAAAGGGTACCATATTCACATTGAATATTTTATAGGTACCTAAGAGAGATCGTTGGATACTTAAAAGTGGATGCTCAAAGCACATGACTGGTCATACTAACCTCCTATCTTCCATTCAAGACATTGATGGAGGAACAGTCACATTCGGTGACAACAACAAAGGAAAGGTCATTGGAATAGGCATGGTCGGTAAGTACACTAACCCGTTAATAGAAGATATTTTTCTAGTTAGTGGACTGAAGCATAACTTGTTAAGTATTAGCGAATTATGTGATAAAGGTGATAAAATCATGTTTGAGAAAGATGCATGTTTAATTTATGACTCTACCATTCAAAATATAATTTTTTGAAGGATGTAGGAAAAATAACATTTATGAATTGTGTTTAAAGTCTTCTGATTTTTCGAATGATTTTTGCTTAGTAGCTTCTAATAATGGTTCTTGGCTATGGCATAAACGTTTTGGCCATGTGAACATGAAAACTCTTGCTAAATTGTCTAAGTACAACCTAGTTAAAGGGCTGCCAAGACTATCCTATAAAAAGGATAAGTTATGTGATGCATGTCAACTAGGTAAACAAATTAAATCTACTTTTAAAACAAAAGAAGTAATTTTTACTAGTAGGTCGCTCGAATTAATCTACATGGATTTATTTGGCCCTACTAGAGTTGCTTTTTAAATAAAAGTAGGTATGTATTTGTTTTAGTAGACGATTTTTCACGATTCACTTGGACTTTCTTTTTAAAACATAAGAATGATGTTTTTGTAGAATTTGCTAATTTTTGTAAACGAATTCAAAATCAAAAGTCTCTAACCATAGTCACTATTGGAAGTGATCATGGTGGAGAATTTGAAAATAAAACGTTTGTAGAATATTGCAACAAGAATGATATAACTCATTCGTTTGCATTTTCTAGAGCTTCACCACAAAATAGAGTGGTTGAAAGGAAGAATAGGACTTTGCAAGAATGTGCATGTACCATACTTGTTGAAAGCAATTTACCTAAGTATTTTTGGGCTGAAGCCGTTGCTACAGCTTGTTATATTTTAAATAGAATTTTGATTAGGCCTAAGCTAAAGAAAACATGTTATGAGCTATTTTTTGATAGAATTCCTAAGGTCTCTTACTTTAAGATATTTGGATGTAAATGTTTTATTCTGAACAGTAAAGATAATTTAGATAAGTTTGATTCTAGATCTAATGAGGGTATCTTTATAGGATACTCAAATAGGAGTAAGGCATATAGGATATTCAACAAAACATTGATTATTGAAGAATCCATGCATGTTGCATTTGATGAATCTCTGCCTTCATCAACTTTAATTAAAGATGATGAAACTGATTCATCACCTTTAAATAAGGTTATTACATTTTTAGAGCAAACTACTCTTGCGGATAAGTTGATTGACAAGGAAGTCAAGTCGACTGGTGTGAATCAGTCGACTGATAGACAAGTCAAGTCGACTGATCCTGTTGTGATGTCTCAGACTTTACCAAAGTCTTTTGTTGAAGTTAGAGATCATCCTCATGACTTAATAATTGGTGACATTTTCCGTGGTATTCAGACAAGATCTCATGTTAACATGATTTCTCACACAGCTTTCTTGTTGGATTTTGAACCAAAGAACATACAAGAAGCTTGTGAGAATGAGTTTTGGTTGAATGTCATGCAAGATTAGTTAAACCAATTTATAAGGAATGATGTATGGAATTTAGTTCCATGACCTCTTAATCATACTATAATTGGTACCAAATGGGTATTCAAGAATAAGTTAGATGAATTGGGACAAGTCGTTAGGAACAAAGCTAGGTTAGTTGCTTAAGGATATAATCAAGAAGAAGGCATAGATTTTGATGAAACATATGCTCCTGTTGCCAGACTAGAATCAATTCGTATTTTATTATCTTTTGCTTGTTTCATGAATTACATGATGCTTGTTCACTCGACACTTATTATATGCTACTTACACTCATTTATCTTGCCATGCTAGTTGTTATATTTTGTTATCATGTCTATTCTATGTTATTAGTTATCATTTTTTTTCCATGTACTTGTGCCTGCACTACAAACGGCCCGTAACTTGCATTGACGGACGTTTTGTTTTCTTTTTCTCTTCCTGCAATTTATTAAATTACAGAGTTTGGAGAACAGTTGCCTGCTAGAGTTGGAGAACAAACATTCTGAAGACTACTGCTTTCTAATTGCTTATTGCTTTAATAAACTTAATGTATTGAGACTTATTATTATTTGGATTGGATATATTATTGTATTGGACTTATGTCCCGAATGTTATTATTTGTTTCTAGACGTTGGATTATTATTATATTTGGATATTTTTATTGCTTCATTCCAAGTATTATTGCCTGCGCAATTGTTCTGTATTGATTATATTGTTGAGTTAATCGGATAAACAGCTTATGGGTGACGTTAGTCATTCGCTGGGCTAATATTACGTGCTTGTATTCCGTATTTTTGGGAAGCGGGGCGTGACATAAATACAAATACAGCTTATTGTGCCTTAAACTCGTTAGCCTAAATAACACACAGCGCCGAAGTCGGTTGACCGCACTTTGTGTCGATCGACTGCAACGTGTCAAGCCCACACCTGAAGAATGCACGGTCGACTGTCCCGCTCTCTGTTGAACCCTGTACACTCGAAGAACTCCTTTTAGTCTGGGTCGGTCGACCACACTTCTGGTCAGCCGACTGCAACCCCTCCAGCTGCATTCTTGTACCTTCTATTGTCTTCTCTAGTTGTCTTCATCTTCTCATCTTCTTCTCCAACTTCAAGAACGCCCGTGCCTACGTATATTTGTGGCCACAATCCTAACAATATGGTCTTCAGAAACTAAACAACATAATTTTTTTCCAAAATGGCCCTCCTTTTGAAAACATTTACCAAACTGACCTACTTTCGAAACTATTTACAAAATTGACCTACTCGCTATTTCAAATAGGGAGTTATTTGAAAATAAGCTTGCTGTTTCAAACAACGAGTGTAGTTCTATGGTTTTCTCCAAGACTTGGAGAAATTTTGCGGAGATACAAAAGTATAAAGACAAACTCGATGTTTCCAACAACGGGCTTGGTTGAACCAGATTCGCTGTTGGAAACATCGAGTTTGGTTCATATTTTTTTTCTTCTTAAAACCAACTCTCTGGAAAAATGAGTACAACTACACTTGCTATATGAGATAGCAAGTTAGGTTGAACTAAACTCGCTATCTCAGATAGCGAGTGTAGTTGTACTCATTTTTCTAGAGAAATTTTAAACATGCAATTTCTACCTGAAATGTATACAACTACATTTGCTATATGGGATAACGAGTTCAAATGAACTAGATTTGCTATCTCAGATAGCGAGTGTAGTTGTACTCAATTTTTCAGAGAAATTTTGAACATGAAATGTATACAACTATACTCGCTATCTCAAAGTCTAGTTCAAATGAACTCACAATATCAAATAGCGAGTGTAGTTATACTCATTTTTTCACAAAAATTTTGAATATGCAATTTCTAACTGAACTGTATATAACTAGACTCGCTATTTGAGATAGCGAGTCTAGTTCAACTGACCTCGCTATTTGAGATACCGAGAGTAGTTGTATTCAATTTTTTAGAGAAATTTTGAACATACAATTTCTGACTGAAATATATAGATTATAGACCTACATTGACTATCCGAGATAGCGAGCTCAGTTGAGCTAGACTCATATAGCAAGTAGGTCAATTTGGTAAATAGTTTCGAAAGTGGGGTTACGTTGGTAAATATTTTCAAAAAGTGGGTCATTTTGGAGAACAATTCACAACAGAAGTGTTCTGCAAAGTCCAATAATATACGGAATTTACTGATTTGGATTGATCCAATGGTACAAATGGATTTTCGGCTATTTACTCAATGTCAAATTCCTATGATCTCTAAATACCTCAACTTGAAGAGTCTGTGTAAAGAGGCACAACCATCCTACAACGCATGTTTTTTTCGTTTCGTTGTTGATAGAAACCGCGTGCAGCTCAAGTCAAATTAAAATCCTTATCTGACCAAACCAACCAACCAATACACGTTTATCATACCAAAAAATCTGACACCATCCTTCAACTAACAAGAATATAAGGGCGTGATACTGACACACATTCGAAAATACATACAAGAATCAAGAACCAAATCAACCAACCAACGATGGTGTTCAACAGCAAGGTGGTGGGTGAGGTGGCGTGGATCACTGCCGATCTCTGCCAGCGCATTGCCTGCAACCCGGAGCATCTCGACAACAACCCAGTCCTCGACCTCCTCTGCTACCTTCCCTTGTACCACCTCCGCCGCCTTGCTTTCTGCATTTCTAACTCCTTTAGTTTTCCAATTAACCCCAATCGGAACCCTCAGTACTTGACATTTGGGTATAATCCTTATCCCATCCCCATTCAGACTACCTCTTGATCTAATTTCCATTCAGATTGAACGTTGACGAATGGCTTGCCTTGTGCGATTCGGGACGTACAGCATTCTCTTGATCAAATTTGATCTGTGTAACTTTTTTATTTTCTTTCTGATCTGTGTATTTTTTTTATTTTCTTTCTTTCTTTCTTTTGAACAAGACTGTAATCGCGTGCGCGCACACACTTTATTTTTTTTCCTCTCGCTTACTGGAGAACAACATACTCTGACAAATAGATCCTACGGTAGTAGCACTTGCATTTGATCCTCAGTGTATTGTTTTGTGTTTATGAAGAGATTAATTAAGATAGTCATGTATATATGTCAGAAGCTATAGACTTACTTATTTGAAACGTTTAGGTTTTGAGAGAGATTTCCAAGACGATGCTAAAAATTAAGAAGGCTAATTTGTTGACAGTTCAGCTATATATTTGAAATTGCAGATTAACACAGAATCATTATGTCTACTCCAACTGTGTATCCCTCTTGAATTTACTTATGTACAAAATAATGCAGTATCTTCTACCTGATCGAGCTCCTTTACATATTTGACAAGGTGATATTTTCATGCTAGAATTTTCCCTACCCAGTATTTTATCATGAAATCGCTAGGAAGAACAGAAAAACAATTTGGGAGAGTTCAATATCTATTACTTTCTACTCGCAATTAATTAATGTCGAACATATTTGTTACTGGTAGAGGTGGAAGAATATGTGGAACCATGCATGAGAAACCAGATATCAGGTTTTGTTTATAACGATCAGGTACTGGCCCAGAAGAGCCACGACATATAATGCAACAAAGGGGATGGAAATATAAGAGTGCATTTCGTATTCCAAGATCTTTGGATATATTTAC
Organism: Hemerocallis citrina; assembly: GCA_017893485.1. Classification (NCBI taxonomy): domain Eukaryota; kingdom Viridiplantae; phylum Streptophyta; class Magnoliopsida; order Asparagales; family Asphodelaceae; genus Hemerocallis; species Hemerocallis citrina. The sequence goes on from CM030360.1 coordinate 198,816,411, forward strand.
AGAAGAACTGAAGAAGAATGCATCGGGGATTTATTTTGGAGGCTCTAGTATTTCAATGAGATTCCTTCAATTCATCATGCTCAAACTGAAAATCAACTTCCCATTATCCCATAATCTATTTTGCACTTTGCCTTTTCTTATCTTCCAACATTACTAAAGGTCGAAGGTTTGTGAACTATCGGTTGAAATGTGAAAAGGGGACGATTTTGTGTAGTCTTCAGGGTTGCATATCGGTGTAAGGGACAAATGGGGCAAGTAGCATTAAACGAACCCTGCATTTTGTTTTCTGTCGTGGATAAGCCTTATTCAAAGAATTGCTTATCAGTGATTTAGGGAAGATTTTACTTGCATTTTAAGTGTGTGCATGCGTGCGTGCGTGCGTGCGTAAGTCTGTGTGCTCGCACACATAGTCACAAATTCGGGGTTTGGAAATAATTCGGTGATTTAATATTTGGAATTCGACAAAAAAAAAACCCGTTAAATTCGGAAAAAACTCGGCAAAAATTCGGGAAGAAAGAAATACAAATTTTAGTGCATCTCAGTATCCATCACCTACGTAAATATATATTTAAATCCATAAATATGAAAAAAAATAGTAACTGATGCAGTTTGTTTTTGGGGTGTGGGGACAACAGGTGTGAGTTCTCTCAATTTGTATGGTGTAACTCCCTACGCAGTACTGGTATTGGTCCGACCCCGGGTAGCCGGAGCGGCTCCGAAGAAGGAGCATGAAGAGGTTCGGAAGAGAGGACGGGTGCTCGGCTCGGATCCAGGACTCGGCTCGGCTGGGTCTTCTGTACCTGCACACGGTCTGGGAACACCGAGAGAAGTCCCGGTGATAGGCCCACCGACGATCAAGTCAGTCACTGAAAAAGAGACTGGGCAGTTAGGGTTCAAGTGGGGAGAGATTAGTTACCTTTAGCAGTGAGGAGGGAATGGAGTATTTATAGGCAGGGGTAAATGGATTTGGAGTCCTGGAGGGCCGGGTTGGACCTGTTTATCCATGGGCCTGAGCTGGCTGAGGCCCATTAGACTGTAGCTGGTCTGATGATCACAGGGGGAGGATCCAGAGGAGATCAGAGGACTCTGGTTGATGCTGCATAATTTATCCTAGATCACAAGCCCCCCACTCCTGCGGGACGGTGCCTGGCTGGTTATGGAGGAGTAGTTGAGTCGTATGACGGAGAGTGGGAAGAGAATTCCTGTAGTTTAGGGTCGGTGGGAGTCGGCGCGAGCTGGTTTTAGGGCCCCCATGTAACGCCCCGAATCCCAAATACACTGAATTCGAGATGTTCTACAGGATCTTTCCACTTCATTTAGTACAATTTTACAAGGAAATTTGAACTTTTCACTTTACATCAGAGTTTACATGAATCTTAACACTTTACATTGCACAACGGAAGTAAATTTTACAACAATTGAATAAATGTGCAACGACATTGAATAATCTTTAAGCATCTATTCCTCTTTAATCTTTATCATGTCATTTACCTGCATATAAGAGTGTGGGTACATCAGTTTCTTCAACCGACGAACATTATACACGGCCATCCTCTCTATGCCGGAAATAGTATAACTTATTTTCCATATTTAACAAACACACACTTGTCACATATCAAACTAAAGGGACTACCCTATTGATGTCATGTTGTGATTGTGCACTTAGTCCTTAATGCATTATTTATATTACATGACACTAATGCGCACTTGTTCGGATTCTATGCATCCCATACTACATAGGTCCGAGGGCAAGCCTCTTAATCGTTCTTCATCTTTGTAGGGTTCAATCCCCCGCCATGACTTAATCTACTACTGTAACTACGGTGAGTATCCTAGATGATCTATGAGTACAAGCACGTGCACCGGACCCTGGAGGGGAATTTCACGCCATGTCTTGACTCATCAAGCATGCATTCTGTGGTAATTCAGCCTCCTCCCTGAACACGATCCTCTTGCAGTCACCAAACATCCCACAAGCGTGGCTAAAGTCCGATCATTACTGAGTTGCGCCCACGCCATGTCTTGACTCATCAAGCATGCATTCTGTGGCTCACACACCCGCACCGTAAACTCTAGTTCTCATACTCGTGTTTTCTCTCACTTTCATCACGCCTTCACTATGCACTAGTTTTAATTTAATAGAATCATGAATAAAAAATCAAAGCTCTAGAGTTAGCCTCTCCACTAAACCGGACTTATTCATTTATTCAAACATGACCAACCTTGGTCTTTCATTTCAATATTTCATTTCATTTCTTTCCAATTGCTGGGGGAGACTTAGCTACTCTTTTGTTTCAATTCGAATTCACAATTTCCAAATTGAGCATTTCTAACTCATAAATTCATATTCATAAACAACATATTTCCTTTTCTTATAGCATGATCTCTGATTTGTTCAATAGTCCATAATCATACATGGAATTAGATACTTCATCAATTATCAACTACACATTGGTATTCACATCACTACGAATATTCACATTTAATATCTTTCACACTATTCACATATGAGAATAATTCGTATACATCACATAATATAATTTCTTACATTAACCTTCCAATCCTTCATTTCAAATTCTTTTTGCAAGTTATAATTTTCACAAAAAAATATACATATAGAACCATATTTCTATTTACACATTTTGTTCTCAATTCATACTTTATTTCATGCAAATAATTCCCAAATTATTTTTATAAAGTCCTACATATTTTTAGAAGAATAGTCATATTTTTCTCATAATTTTTTGATAACTAAAACACCTAGAAAATATTTTTTTTTTCAATCTTGCCGAGGGCAAGATTCGAACCCAGAACCACGGAGAACACAGCCGACAGCACATGCCACTAGGCCGAAGGTGCTAGGCATCATAAGTACGGCTGAGAGCATTAAATGCTCTCGGCTGCAGTTGATTTTGTTTTAAAAAAAACCGGACGAAATATATGTTGCCAACGGGATTCGAACCGCAGACCTCTAAGACCCGAGGCCTACTGTAGCGATTAGAGCCATCCAAACCACTTGAGCTATGCGCTCAGGTTGTCACTAGTTCAACCCGAAGTCTATTTAAAACAATCCCCTCTGTTTATTAAACGTTTCGATGTTCAACAAGCTCTCATTTCACTTGGTTTTTATAAAAATTACTGTAAATGTCCAGATTGACTAATATCATCATAAATTATACTCCAGTGAAAAAAAAATAATTTTTTTCGATAATTAAAACATGTTTTTCATACAATTAATTCAACTTTTAAATTATCACTACCACATTTCCCTTTTTTTTCGACATTTCTTAGCAATTAGCATTCTAATCTCTTTATCAACAAATTCCACATTAATTCTCTGTCTTTAATCATTTACCCAACATACAAACTCATATTTTAAATTATTCATGCCCACATTAACACAAAAGATCTATTTAACACATGAAATAGCATTATCAATCTACTAACTTTTGTATGTAATTCTTGATGGTAATAATTGTGTTTTCATCAATCAATCCATGATTCTAATCAATTCACATACAACTTAAATAATAGAACCACATATAAATTTGTATATCCACATTCAATCATTCAATGGGTTGTTTTTTTTTTCCTAATTAAAGTGTACTCTTCTTAATTTCTTTCATGCTTCATTCATTCATTTCTAACATGCATTTCTAATTTAGAAATATGGAGAATTTACTCACCTTAATTTGGAGAGAAAAATACAATTTAGCATCCTCCTAGACGAATGTCCTTGCAACCGAATGCTTCTCCTCCTAGATGCGCGCACACGAACCTCCAAGCACACCAAAAACCGAGCACTTCTAAGCCAAAACCAAGAGCACTCCTTGATGTCGGCCTCCTCTTCTTGATTGAAGCACAACTCCCACACACACTCAATCTTTTAACTCACAAAAATCACTACTAGATAATATAATTTAGACTATAGGTTTGGAGGGATTAATAAGCACAAGGATAACTAGCCATGGGGGGGGGGGGGTATTTATACTAAAATCTTGATGGAATGGAGGGCTAGGATCAAGTAATTGGTTATAGGATGGAGGGCTAAGATGAAAGCAGGAGTTACATTAACTACCCACCACCAAGTAACCACCAAGCATGATCTCCACTCAAATTTTGGTTTCCCTCCAAGCTTACAACCGGCCTAGAGGAGGTGCATATTGCACGTGTACGTGCAATGCACGTGCAAGCAACTAGTTCCAAAAATTGTACATTTTATTTTATATAAAAATAAACTCTAATTTGCATTCTACATTACAAGTTGTATTAAAAATAGATTGACTCATGGGCTTTAATTTATGGGCCCAAATAACAATTTTAAAAATAAAGTAAATGAATTAAATTTTGGGCTTTAAGAAAAAGGCTTTTTGTCTAATTGAAAGAAAGCTTTGTAAAAAAATAATTTAAAAGCACATATTTAAAAATCTATACTCATCATAATGAAAATAATCATAACATTTAATTCAACCAAAAAAAATATTGCACGTGCACACTACGTGCAAAATAAAATAATTTTTCATTAATTGAAAAATCAGGGCATTACAACACTCCCTCCTTAGAATAGTTCCGTCCCCGGAACTACAGTCAAGAGCGAGAAAACACTCACAACAAGAACAAAAAGATACAAAGATACAATCAAGCAAAAAGCTCAGGATAGTCCTTTAACATCCTCTCCTCAGACTCCCAAGTAGCCTCTTCAACCAAGTGGTTTCTCCAGACTACCTTGACCATCGGTATCGTCTTATTCCTCAAGACTTTCTCTAGACGATCAACAATCTCGACAGGAGACTCGATGTAATTCAGATCCAATTGCAAACCTTTCGGCACTTCAGGCAAATGATGACTCGGGTCTGGAATGTAACCTCTCAGCATAGACGCATGAAAGACATTGTGCACCTGAGATAACTCTTCCGGTAATTCAAGCCGGTAAGCAGTTTTCCCGATCCTTTTCAATATCTTGTACGGGCCTATAAACCTTGGGTCTAATTTCCCGTCTTTGCCAAATCGAACCACACCTTTACTGGGTGATACTTTCATAAAGAGGAAGTCACCAACCTCAAACTCAAGGTCCCTTCTCCGGTTGTTTGCATAGCTTTTCTGCCTGCTCTGAGCTTCTACCAACCTTTTCCTGATCAGATCAATCTTCTCAGAAGTTTGCTGCACAAGCTTAGGACCAAACAACTGACGCTCCCCAACCTCAAACCAACAAACAGGCGTCCTGCACTTCCTGCCATACATAGCTTCGTACGGCGCCATCCCAATGCTAGTCTGAAAACAGTTGTTGTAGGCTAACTCTACCAAAGGTAAATGCCTTTTCCAACTACCTCCAAAGTCTAGTATACAACACCGAAGCATATCCTCAAGAATATGGTTGACTTTCTCGGTCTGCCCATCGGTTTGTGGATGAAAAGCAGTGCTGAAATCTGTCTTGGTACCCAAAGCTGTCTGAAGACTCCTCCAGAAATGCGAAGTAAACCGAACATCTCGATCAGACACAATAGTTGACGGAACACCATGAAGTCGGACGATCTCGTCAACATACAACTCAGCTAACTTGTCCATTGAAGCAGTGAGTTTCATCGCCAAAAAGTGAGCGGACTTGGTTAGTCGATCGACTATAACCCAAATCGCATCATTGCCTTTAGGACTCTTAGGCAATCCCGTAATGAAATCCATACTGATGTTATCCCACTTCCATTTCGGAATAGGTAACGGCTGTAATAGACCTTCGGATCTCTGATTTTCGGCTTTGACATGCTGACAAAACTCACACTTCGCCACAAATTCAGCCACATCCCGCTTCAAACCTGACCACCAGAAATGCTGTTTGATGTCTTTGTACATCTTAGTACTCCCAGGATGTACCGACAAAAGAGTAGTATGTGCCTCCTGAAGAATACCCTCTTTCAGGTCCGCCTGATTTGGAACGCACAGTCTATCTCCGAACTACAGCACACCATCCCTGATTTGAAATCCGGGCAACCTGCCAGCACCAACCTGCTCCTTCATCTCCAAGATATCAGCATCAACCTCCTGACTTACAATGATCCTTCCATTCAGTGTAGGCTGAAGCCTCAACTGAGCCAAAGATGCTCCCAATCCTTGCAAGACAACCTCAATACCTGCTCGATCCTTCCTCAATCAGATGCTTCTGAGTTTTAATCAAACTGGATAAACTGCTCTTGCGACTAAGTGCATCAGCAACATTAGCTTTTCCAGGATGATATTTGATCTCAGGTCGCATGTCCTCGAGCACTTCCAACCATCTTCGCTGCCTCAAATTCAGATCCTTCTGCTGATATATGTACCTCAAACTCTTGTGGTCCGTGTACATGTTCAATTTCTCACAGTACACGTAGTGCCTCCATTGCTTCAGGACAAAGATAATCGCAGCCAACTCCAGATCATGAGTCGGATAATTCTTTTCATGCGGTCGTAGTTGCCTAGACCCATAAGCGATTACTCTTCCCTCTTGCATTAAGACACAACCAAGCCCACGATGTGAAGCGTCGCTATAAACATCATACTCAACACCTGCTCTAGGCAAAGCCAAAATAGGTGCAGTAGTCAGTTTCTCTTTCAACTCCTGAAAGCTCGCCTCACATTGCTCAGTCCACTTGAAGTTCACATTCTTCTTGGTTAGACTAGTAAGCGGCACGGCTATCTGAGCATAACCTTGAATAAATCTCCTGTAGTATCCAGTCATTCCAAGAAAACTTCTGACTTCCTTTACTGTAGTAGGCCTAGCCCAATCTCTCACTACCTCTATCTTCTGAGGGTCAGTTGCCACTCCCTCCTTAGAAAGGATGTGACCTAGGAATGCCACTTCAGATTTTCAGAAATCACACTTGGATAACTTGGCATACAACTCCTGCTCTTCCAGCTTCTTCAAAACTACTGCCAGATGCTCGGTGTGCTCCTCCTCTGACTTGGTGTACACGAGGATATCGTCGATAAACACCACGACGAAAGAATCAATGAACGGCCTCAGAACTCTGTTCATCAAATCCATGAAGATTGCGGGTGCATTCGTCACTCCGAATGGCATAACTAAGAATTCGTAATGCCCATGTCGAGTTCTATATGCAGTTTTATGCACATCTTCAGCTTTCACTCGAACTTGGTGATATCCTGATCGAAGATCTATTTTGGAGAAAACAGCCGCTCCTTGTAGACGATCGAACAAATCATCAATTCGGGGAATAGGATACTTATTCTGAACAGTGACCTTATTCAGCTCTCGGTAATCGATACACATTCTTATCGATCCATCCTTCTTCTTTACCAAAAGTACTGGTGCTCCCCAAGGTGACGCACTAGGTTGAATAAAGCCTTTCTCCAACTGTTCCTCAATCTATCGTTTCACTTCATCCTGTTCCACTGGGGCCATCCTATACGGTGCCTTAGAAATGGACGCACTTCCCGGTTGAACAGTGATGCTGAACTCTACATCATGATGTGGGGGTAACCCAGGAATGTGGGGGTAACCCAGGAAAATCATCCAAGAACACAGTCGGATAGTCCCAAACCACAGGAATCCCTTGCACTTCCACAGGAGTCTCTTCCTTGTGGATAGCTGCCACCAGCATAGGACACTTCTTCTTCCCTTGGAAAGTGACTTCAGGTCCACCTGGAGCCTTCACTGTTACCGTCTTGATTTTACACTCGATGCTTGCACTGTACACCGACATCTAGTCAATGCCAATGATAACATCGACTCCCAAGATAGTCAGTTCGATCAGATCAATCCCAAAGATTCGATCTCCAATCACAATCTCACAATCAACATAATACCGATCAGTGGTTATAGTTTCCCCTGAAGGAGTAGCTACTGCTAAGATCTTGCCTGGAAAAATCTTTGGTTCAACTCCCAACACTTTAGCAAATTTAGGAGACATAAAAGTATGAGAGGATCCAGTATCGAATAACACAACAGCTTTCATTCCATATTCTGATGTAAAAGGTCCATCAAATTCGAAGTATGAAACATGATCTTCCAAGTCAATATTTCTATTTCGTTGAATTTCAAACTTTATACATTTGAATTGAAAAATATTTTTTGACATCAGAATGAAAGATAGTAGAAGCTACAACAGTTTAACTCCTACGGTTCCTCTTCGCTTCTCGAAGTTCTCCCCGTAGTTCATCAACTTCATCCTTCAGCACATCGGTCAGATTCTTCCTCTTCTCGAGTTCCCATACCCAATGACTGAGAACTGCAAAGTCGTCCTTGCGCTTTGCCAATTGAGCCTCCAATAATCTGACTCTCTCTCGTAGTGTTTCTACCTGTCTCTGAAGAGATATCACAAGACCATTTGGAACTGGTTCTTCTTCTTCGTCAGAAGAAGAGTCATCAGATGAATCCGGAGGTGGGGTAATCTCTCAGGATTCAGGCCATTCTTCTCCGTCAGAATCTGCTTGCCCTGGGTAGTACTCTTCCTCGGAATCTGCTTGTCCAGGATGGTACTCTTCCTCGATGATATGCCAGTCATCGTCTCTAGCAGGGTCGAAGTGATCAGTCATCTTAGAAATAGAGAGGAAGAAGCATAAGTCATAGTGCAACACAAATGTAAGTCGCTTACATTTAAATCTCTAGACTCAAACACACACTCTAATGTCCACTTCTAGGGTGTCGTTCCTTATAAATTTGTACAAGTGTGAAAGCGTGGCTCTGATACCACTCTGTAACGCCCCGAATCCCAAATACACTGAATTCGAGATATTCTACAGGATCTTTCCACTTCATTTAGTACAATTTTACAAGGAAATTTGAACTTTTCACTTTACATCAGAGTTTACATGAATCTTTACACTTTACATTGCACAGCGGAAGTAAATTTTACAACAATTGAATAAATGTACAACGACATTGAATAATCTTTAAGCATCTGTTCCTCTTTAATCTTTATCATGTCATTTACCTGCATATAAGATTGTGGGTACGTCAGTTTATTCAACCGACGAACATTATACACGGCCATCCTCTCTATGCCGGAAATAGTATAACTTATTTTTCATATTTAACAAACACACACTTGTCATATATCAAACTAAAGGGACTACCCTATTGATGTCGTGTTGTGATTGTGCACTTAGTCCTTAATGCATTATTTATATTACATGACACTAATGCGCACTTGTACGGATTCTATGCAATCCATACTACATAGGTCCGAGGGCAAGCCTCTTAATCGTTCTTCATCTTTGTAGGGTTCAATCCCTCACCATGACTTAATCTACTACTATAACTACGGTAAGTATCCTAGATGATCTATGAGTACAAGCACGTGCACCGAACCCTGGAGGGGAATTGCACGCCATGTCTTGACTCATCAAGCATGCATTCTGTGGCAATTCAGCCTCCTCCCTGAACACGATCCTCTTGCATTCACCAAACATCCCACAAGCGTGGCTAAAGTCCGATCATTACTGAGTTGCGCCCACGCCATGTCTTGACTCATCAAGCATGCATTCTGTGGCTCACACACCCGTACCGTAAACTCTAGTTCTCATACTCGTGTTTTCTCTCACTTTCATCACGTCTTCACTATGCACTAGTTTTAATTTAATAGAATCATGAATAAAAAATCAAAGCTCTAGAGTTAGCCTCTCCAATAAACCGGGCTTATTCATTTATTCAAACATGACCAACCTTGGTCTTTCTTTTCAATATTTCATTTCATTTCTTTCCAATTGTCGGGGGAGACTTAGCTACTCTTTTATTTCAATTTGAATTCACAATTTTCAAATTGAGCATTTCTAACTCATAAATTCATATTCATAAACAACATATTTCCTTTTCTTATAGCATGATCTCTGATTTGTTCAATAGTCCATAATCATACATGGAATTAGATACTTCATCAATTATCAACTACACATTGGTATTCACATCACTACGAATATTCACATTTAATATCTTTCACACTATTCACATATGAGAATAATTCGTATACATCACATAATATAATTTCTTACATTAACCTTCCAATCCTTCATTTCAAATTCTTTTTGCAAGTTATAATTTTCACAAAAAAAATTTACATATAGAACCATATTTCTATTTACACATTTTGTTCTCAAATCATACTTTATTTCATGCAAATAATTTCCAAATTATTTTTATAAAATCCTACATATTTTTAGAAGAATAGTCATATTTTTCTCATAATTTTTTGATAACTAAAACACCAAAAAAATATTTTTTTTCAATCTTGCCGAGGGCAAGATTCGAACCCAGAACCACGGAGAATACAGCCGACAGCACAAGCCACTAGGCCGAAGGTGCTAGGGATCATAAGTACGGCTGAGAGCATTAAATGCTCTCGGCTGCAGTTGATTTTGTTTTAAAAAAAAACCGAACGAAATATATGTTGCCAACGGGATTCGAACCGCAGACCTCTAAGACCCGAGGCCTACTGTAGCGATTAGAGCCATCCAAACCACTTGAGCTATGCGCTCAGGTTGTCACTAGTTCAACCCGAAGTCTATTTAAAACAATCCCCTCTGTTTATTAAACGTTTCGATGTTCAACAAGCTCTCATTTCACTTGATTTTTATAAAAATTACTGTAAATGTCCAGATTGACTAATATCATCATAAATTATACTCCAGTGAAAAAAAAATAATTTTTTTCGATAATTAAAACATGTTTTTCATACAATTAATTCAACTTTTAAATTATCACTACCACATTTCCCTTTTTTTTTCGACATTTCTTAGCAATTAGCATTCTAATCTCTTTATCAACAAATTCCACATTAATTCTCTGTCTTTAATCATTTACCCAACATACAAACTCATATTTTAAATTATTCATGCCCACATTAACACAAAAGATCTATTTAACACATGAAATAGCATTATCAATCTACTAACTTTTGTATGTAATTCTTGATGGTAATAATTGTGTTTTCATCAATCAATCCATGATTCTAATCAATTCACATACAACTTAAATAATAGAACCACATATAAATTTGCATATCCACATTCAATCATTCAATGGGTTATTTTTTTTTCCTAATTAAAGTGTACTCTTCTTAATTTCTTTCATGCTTCATTCATTCATTTCTAACATGCATTTCTAATTTAGAAATATGGAGAATTTACCCACCTTAATTTGGAGAGAAAAATACAATCTAGCAACCTCCTAGACGAATGTCCTTGCAATCGAATGCTTCTCCTCCTAGATGCGCGCACACGAACCTCCAAGCACACCAAAAACCGAGCACTTCTAAGCCAAAACCGAGAGCACTCCTTGATGCCGGCCTCCTCTTCTTGATTGAAGCACAACTCCCACACACTCAATCTTTTAACTCACAAAAATCACTACTAGATAATATAATTTAGACTATAGGTTTGGAGGGATTAATATGCACAAGGATAACTAGCCATGGAGGGGGGGGGGGGTATTTATACGAAAATCTTGATGGAATGGAGGGCTAAGATCAAGTAATTGGTTATAGGATGGAGGGCTAAGATGAAAGCAGGAGTTACATTAACTACCCACCACCAAGTAACCACCAAGCATGAACTCCACTCAAATTTTGGTTTCCATCCAAGCTTACAACCGGCCTAGAAAGGAGGTGCATATTGCACGTGTACGTTGAATGCACGTGCAAGCAACTAGGTCCAAAAATTGTACATTTTATTTTATATAAAAATAAACTCTAATTTGCATTCTACATTACAAGTTGTATTAAAAATAGATTGACTCATGGGCTTTAATTTATAGGCCCAAATAACAATTTTAAAAATAAAGTAAATGAATTAAATTTTGGGCTTTAAGAAAAAGGCTTTTTGTCTAATTGAAAGAAAGCTTTGTAAAAAAATAATTTAAAAGCACATATTTAAAAATCTATACTCATCATAATGAAAATAATCATAACATTTAATTCAACCAAAAAAATATTGTACGTGCACACTACGTGCAAAATAAAATAATTTTTCATTAATTGAAAAATCAGGGCATTACACCCCAGGACCGAGCGCGAGGGGATCGGAGGCTGAGCATGGGGGCCTGTAGTCAAGACGGTCGTGGTGATTCCCTTTCGAGCAAGATGGACGGAGTTCGGCCTGGGCCATCGAGGCTGTAGGGGGTCGGGATGACGAGCGAGGCTGAAGGACTTGGCCTGTTGAAGCTACCCCTGTGCTCAAGATGTAGGTCGACCGTAGAGGCTGTAGGGGGTCGGAAGGACGAGCGAGGCCAAAGAACTTGGCCTGTTGACGCTACCCCTGTGCTCGAGATGTAGGTCGACCGTCGAGGCTGTAGGGGGTCGGGAGGACGAGCGAGGCCAAAGAACTTGTGATGTTGAAGCTACCCCTGTGCTCGAGATGTAGGTCGACCGTCGAAGTTGTAGGTGGTCGGTAGGACGAGCGAGGCCAAAAGACTTGGCCTGTTGAAGCTACCCCCGTGCTCGAGATGTAGGTCGACCGTCGAGGCTGTAGGTGGTCGGTAGGACGAGCGAGGCCAAAGGACTTGGCCTGTTGACGCTACCCCTGTAATGCCCCTGCCCCTGCTCGGACAATTTATACAATTTGGAAAACAAATTATTTATAGTATAGTACAACTGCCCACCACAGGCTGTCTCTCAAAAGGTGGTTAACCGGATTGGTGACTCTTGATCATAGGCTATTATATTTATATATTATTATATTCTAATAACTTACGGATATGGGATTATTCCTTTTACTCAAATCCTTCTCTTTCCGTTAATGTGCAGCAACAACTCTTTTGTAGGTGGGCCCAACACAATGCCAGTTCTTTGTTGCTCCATAGCATCCATTGAACCGTGGGCCCCCCTCATATTCCATACATTATTTCACATAATATCATATAATGCCATCATGCATTAAACTAGGGGTGGCCGATCATACCGAAATGAGTCAACCGACCGGTTTTCCAACCGAACCAATCGATTCGGTACCGAAAAATTTGGTTACCAAAGTATGGTACGGTACAACCGTACCGAGTTCTAAAATCCGGTTCGGTTTCGGTATGAATGTGGTTCAGTCGGTATTTTATCGTACCGTACTGAATAATTAAATATTATATATATATATATATAACTTATATCTATATATAGAATACAGTAATAAATGAAAGTTATTTCTACAAAACAGAATACATCAATTTAAATGAATACAGTATATATATAACATATATCTATATACAGAATTGGACCTGATTCAGCTTCGAGTCTTGGACCTTACTGGATGTAAAATCGAGAATATCCCATATTCTATTCATAAGCTTAGACACCTTCGAAATCCTGATCCTGATGGCATTTTTGTTCGTGAACTACCAAAATCCATAGAGTCCCTTAAAAATCTAATAATTTTGAACTTTTCCAGATGTGATTTTTATACACTCTTCTAAAGGTATCACTCAATTATACAATTTAAGGCGCCTTGGTCTTGCTGGCACTCCGCTTAGCCATGTTCCTACTGGAATAGGGAAACTTACACATCTCAATGACCTCGAAGGATTTATAGTTGGTGATGATGATTATTTGAAAAGCAAGCAATATCAACATGGTTGTAAATTGGAAGAGATATAATCACTATCTCTGCTCAGGTGTCTTAGAACTAGTAAGTTGGAGAGAGCAGTCAGCGGAGGGATTTCGGCCTAACAAAATAAACCTCTTCTTAAGGAATTAACCCTGTCTGTACATCCACAAGGAGTGAATATCATAGCCCAGCCATCAACCTCGAGCAGAATTGAACAGATTTATGAGGAGCTTCTCCCTCCACCAAGCCTCCAAGCCCTTTCTCTACCTTGCTTCCACGGCCCCAGGTTTCCAACTTGGATGTCAGTTCTTCATAATTTGCCTATTTTAACCTTGTCAAATTGTTCGTCATGTACAGAACAACAACCATTGGGACAGCTGCAAGTCTTATTTTGTGGCTTTTCTCACGTGATTTTTATTTCCAGTTTATGACTATTTTGGCAAATTGTATTGTCAGACGAACAAAGGTTACTGATGTTATCCTTTTGCGACTTTTATGAAGTTTATGCTTATGCTATTGTTCCCTGCTTGCTTTTGGAATGAAAATGAATTTGTGGTCTATACTATTTTTATTTCGGTAGTCGTGTGATATTGTTAACTTGTTATTTTTATTGGTATTGATATTTGCTAAAGTATTTGTTGGGTCATATTTGGTATAACACCAATATCGAACCGTACCAACCAAAGTAGTCGGTATACCGAACTTTTTGGTTGGTAATGGTTTGCATATTTTCAAACCGAACAGGTTTGGTATGGTAGTGGTATAATGTCAAAAAGTCCGGTACCGTACCGAGCCCACCCCTACATTAAACTTTACCAACAACCACTATATTCAAACTATATATATGTATATATATAATCTCGAGCACAGGGGTTGTAACACTCCGTAGTTTTCAAAATAATATAATATATATATATATATATATATATATATATATATATATATATATATATATATATATATATATATATATATATATATTATATATTATTTTGAAAACTACGGAGTGTTACAACCCCTGTGCTCGAGATGTAGGTCGACCGTCGAGGCTGAAGGGGGTCGGGAGGACGAGCGAGGCCAAAGGACTTGGCCTGTTGAAGCTACCCCTGTGCTCGAGATGTAGGTCGACTGTCGAGGCTGTAGGTGGTCGGTAGGACGAGAGAGGCCAAGTGACTTGGCCTGTTGAAGCTACCCCTGTGCTCGAGATGTAGGTCGACCGTAGAGACTGTAGGGGGTCGAAAGGACGACCGAGGCCAAAGGACTTGGCCTATTGATGCTACCTCTGTGCTCGAGATGTAGATCGACCGTCAAGGCTATAGGGGGTCGGGAGGACGAGCGAGGCCAAAGGACTTGGCCTGTTGACGCTACCTCTGTGCTCGAGATGTAGGTCGACAGTCGTGGTTGTAGAGGGTCGGAAGGACGAGCGAGGCCAAAGGACTTAGCCTGTTGACGCTACCCCTGTGCTCAAGATGTAGGTCGACCGTCGAGGCTATAAGAGGTCGGGAGGACGAGCGAGGCCAAAGGACTTGGCCTTTTGACATTACCCTTGTGCTCGAGATGTAGGTCGACTATCGAGGCTGTAGGGGGTCAGAAGGACGAGCGTGGCCAAAGAACTTGGCCTGTTGATGCTACCCCTGTGCTCGAGATGTAGGTCGACCGTCGAGGCTGTAGGGGGTCGGGAGGACGAGCGAGGCCAAAGGACTTGGCCTGTTGAAGCTACCTCTGTACTCAAGATGTAGGTCGACCGTCGAGGCTGTAGGGGGTCAGAAGGACGAGCGAGGCCAAAGGACTTGGCCTGTTGATGCTACCCCTGTGCTCGAGAAGTAGGTCAACCGTCGAGGCTATAGAGGGTCGGGAGGACGAGCGAGGCCAAAGGACTTGGCCTATTGACGCTACCCCTGTGCTCGAGATGTAGGTCGACCTTCGAGGCTGTACGGGGTCGGAAGGATGAGCGAGGTCAAAGGACTTGGCCTGTTGAAGCTACCCCCGTGCACGAGATGTAGGTCGACCGTCGAGGCTGTAGGGGGTCAGAAGGACGAGTGAGGCCAAAGGACTTGGCCTGTTGACGCTACCCCTATGCTCGAGATGTAGGTCGACTGTCGAGGCTGTAAGGGGTCGGGAGGACGAGCGGGGTTCGACAAGGCATGCTGTGGAACCGAGCCGTTCAGCGGGGTTCGAGTTGACCCGTACGAGCACGGAGAGGGCCTGATGGTAGTTTAGGACGAGACTTTGATTGTAACAAAGAATAAATCTCTATATTGTGCCCCCCTTGGGAGTTATAATAAAGAATAAACTTTATTAACTCATCTGAACTTGTTGCTGAGTGTGCATTGAAGATTAGTGTTAGGGCGTTTATTCGGCATCGGGGCTGAGCAAAAGGAAGGGGCTTGAAGTGGATTCGGTCGGCTCCGGGAGTTCATTTCTTCGGTAGGATCTGCGGTCAGCTCCGAACACGGAACGACGAGGGAGAGGAGTCCTGAGGTTTCAGTAGTATTGGACCGTCTTCCAACGTCATTAACGAGGCGACGTTTTGCCTTCCCATGTCATTTAATGAGACGCCGCTTTGACTTCCGCCGTTTCAACTTCCGATGTCATTAAATGGCTACTCAGGGGGGCTATAAAACCCTCACCCCTCATCAAAAAATCATCAGAGAAAAATTTTGGGTGCTTGCCATAGGCGGGCGCCTTACCTCGGAATTTTTTGGCCGCGAGTCCCGGGTCGGTGGCTCCCCTGCCATACTCTACCATTTTTGGGTAGATCAAGGTCCTAGACCTCGGGAATCTGCCCAAACTTGCTAGAGTGTGAGAGGTGTGCCGACCAACGATCTGGGAGCTCGGGGGGGCTTTTTTTTTGGTGAGGGTCCAGGGTCGGTGGTTCCTCTTCCATACTCGAGCATTTTTGGGTAGATCCAGGTCCTAGACCTCGGGGATCTGCCCAAACTTGCTAGAGTGTGGGAGGTGTGCCGAACGAGGTCCTTTGGGCGAGGGTCTAGGGTCGGTGGCTCTCCTTCCACCCTCAGACAATTCCGGGTTTCGGCTCTAAGGGTCATGAACTCCGGGTTGTTCGCGAGTGAGAGGTGGGTCGACCAAAGATCTGGGACCCGGGGCGTTTGCCTGAGGGTGAGCACCCTAAAACTTTAATAAAAAACTTTGAGTGGGGTGGTACGCTGATGCCCTTACTGGTGGTCGAGACTTGGGGGTCGGCAGGGAGCGTCGGACCCCAACTTCTTGGCTTGAGAAAGCCTCCCGTGTGCTCGAGTTCGCCGTACGGCATCGAAACTTGGGGTTCAGCTGAGAGCACTGGGCCCTATTGCCATAGCTTGAGAAAGCTACCCTTATGCTCGAGTTCGCCATACGGCGTCGAGGCTTGGGGGTCGGCGGAGAGCGCTGGGTCCCATTGCCACAGCTTGAGAAAGCTACCCTTGTGCTCGAGTTTGCCATACGGCGTCGAGGCCTGGGGGTCGGCAGAGAGCGCTGTGTCTCATTGCCTTAGCTTGAGAAAGCTGCCCGTGTGCTCGAGTTCGCCATACGGCGTCGAGGCTTGGGGGTCGGCGGAGAGCGCTGGGCCCCATTGCCAAACCTTAAGAAAGCTACCCTTGTGCTCGAGTTCGCCATACGGCATCGAGGCTTGGGGGTTGGCTGAGAGCGCTGGGCCCCATTGCCATAGCTTGAGAAAGCCGCCCTTGTGCTCGAGTTTGCCATACGGCGTCGAGGCTTGGGGGTCAACAGAGAGCGCTGGGCCCCATTGCCTTAGCTTGAGAAAGCTACCCGTGTGCTCGAGTTTGCCATACGGCATCGAGGCTTGGGGGTCGGCGGAGAGTGCTGGACCTTATTGCCTTAGCTTGAGAAAGCTACCCGTGTACTCGAGTTCGCCATATGGTGTCAAGGCTTGGGGGTCGGCGGAGAGCGCTGGGCCCCATTGCCATAGCTTGAGAAGGCTACCCTTGTGCTCGAGTTCTCCATACGGCATCGAGGCTTGGGGTTCGGTGGAGAGCACTGGGCCCCATTGCCATAGCTTGAGAAGCTACCCTTGTGCTCGAGTTCGCCATATGGCATTGAGGCTTGGGGGTCGGCGGAGTGCGCTAGGCCCCATTGCCTTAGCTTGAGAAAGCTACCCGTGTGCTCGAGTTTGCCATACAGCTTCGAGGCTTGGGGGTCGGCGGAGAGCGCTGGGCCCCATTGTCATAGCTTGAGAAAGCTACCTTTGTGCTCGAGTTCGCCATACGGCATCGAGGCTTGGGGGTCGGCGGAGAGCGCTGGGCCCCATTGCCTTAGCTTGAGAAAGCTACCCATGTGCTCGAGTTCGCCATACGGCATCAAGGCTTGGGGGTCGGCGGAGAGTGCTGGGGCCCATTGCCTTAGCTTGAGAAAGCTGCCCGTGTGCTCGAGTTCGCCATATGGCGTCAAGGCTTGGGGTTCGGCGGAGAGCGCTGGGCCCCATTGCCATAGCTTGAGAAAGCTATCCTTGTGCTCAAGTTCGCCATACGGCATCGAGGCTTGGGGGTCGGCGGAGAGCACTAGGCCCCATTGCCTTAGCTTGATAAAGCTACCCATGTGCTCAAGTTTGCCATACGGCGTCGACGCTTGGAGGTCGACGGAGAGCGCTGGGCCCCATTGCATTAGCTTGAGAAAGCTACCCGTGTGCTCGAGTTCGCCATACAGTGTCGAGGCTTGGGAGTCGACAAAGAGCGCTGGGCCCCATTGCCATAGCTTGAGAAAGCTACCTGTGTGCTCGAGTTCGCCATACGGCGTCGAGGCTTGGGGTTTGGCGGAGAGCGTTGGGCCCCATTGCCATAGCTTGAGAAAGCTACCCTTGTGCTTGAGTTCGCCATACGACATTGAGGCTTGGGGGTCGGCGGAGAGCGCTTGTAATACTCTGATTTTTCAATTAATGAAAAATTATTTTATTTTGCACGTAGTGTGCAAGTGCAATATTTTGGTTGAATTATTTTTATTTAGATGTGTATAAATATTTAAATATGTGTTCTCAAGTTATTTTATACAAAAGCCCTTTTCTTTAATAAATAGAAAGCCTTATTTTAATTTAATGAAAAGGCTTTTTTCTTAAAGCCCAAAATGTATTTTATTTTATTTTAATAACAATTTTGGCCCAAAATAAAGCCCATGGATTAATCTTCTTTTTATTTAAACTTGTCATGTAGAAGAATATTTTATAACTATTTTATTTTTTATACAAAATTAAATTGTACAAATTTGGTCCTAGTTGCATGCACGTGCACTACACGTACACGTGCAATGCACACTTTCCTAATGGCCGGTTTGCATCTTTTGGAGGGATTTTCAAAAGGTTGAGTGGTGTTCATGGAGGTGGTTGTGTAGTTGTGGGTAGTTTTTATAACTCCTACTTTAATCTTGGCTCTCCATCCTACAACCAACTAGCCAATCCTAGCCCTCCATTTCACTTGTTTTCTAGTATAAATACCTCCCTCCCATGGCTATATTCATATGAAATTATATCTTTCCAAAACTATAGTCTTATTTAGTAATTGTTGTGAGTTAAAAAGAGTGAGAGTTGTGTGGGAGTGCTTGCTTTTGTCAAGGAGAAGGAGAGGCCGGCACTACTAGGAAGCATTCGATTGCTTTGGAGTTCGTGGAGCTTGTGCGCGCATCGTCTAGAAGGAGGTGCATCTTGTTGCAAGGATTTGTTGCTTTGTGTGTTTATTTCTCTCCATACAAGGTGGGTGACCTTTCATATTTCTAATATAGGGATCTATGCGAGATTCAACTATCAAAACGATGCATGAAAAATACTAATAAGAACACACTTTAATTGAGAAGTTAGTTTATGAATTGATTGAAATGTTGTGATTAACTTGTATGTGATTCTAGTATTAAATTAAATTGTGTGTAGAATTCTCCATGATTATTAGCATGAATTAATGATGGTGGTTAAATTCCCTTAAGAATGTTGCTAGTATGATATTGAGACATGATGTATGAAAATTTTCAATAAGAACGCTTGTTAATTGTAAAATTGAAACATGGAAATGATTAAGAAAGAGCACACTTTAATTTGAAAAGAGTGACTTGCTTGAATGATTGAGATGTGATTATGCAAATTAATAAGTGATTATATACATTGTGACATAGATTGATTAATGGAACTACTTTGTTATCATCAAAAAAAACTACTCATAAAGTTAGTAGTTGAGTTTTACCTATTCATGTGCTAAATAGACCTTTATGTTGATATGGGTATGGACAAATTCAAAATATATGTGTTTGTTGAATAAAGAGTTAATAACAGTAAATTATTATAAGAAAATTTGAATAAAAAGATTAGGAGACCAATTGTTAAGCAATGTCGAAAATAAAAAAATATAGTAGTTTTAATGAATAATCCATTGGCTTGTGTGAAGAAATATATTTTATTAGTACAAAAATTATTTTTATCATACTGATATGAAATTCATGTGAATGAAAGTTGATCTGGAGTTTTTCAGTAATTTTTACAAAAGCAATAAGAAACAAAGTTTAGTTGAACATCGAAATATTTTTTATAACAGTGGGAATTGGTCCAAAAGGAGTTTAACGCACACTGTAACAACCTGAGCATGCAGCTCAAGTGGTCACCGTGTTGCGTTGGGTTCTCTGCCGGGACTAGTTCGAACCCCATGATCAACAATATTTTGTTTGTTTTCTTTCAAAATAATTCATCAGCGGACCGAGAGAATTTATAGCTCTCAGTCGTGTTTTATACTGTGGCACAAACCGGCCTAGTGGCCTGCGCTTTGGGCTGTGTCGGTGGGGTGCTGGGTTCGAATCTTGCTATCGGCAAGATTGAAAAATACTTTTTTTGGGGGTTTTTATGTATCGAAAAATTATGAAAAAATATGTATATTCTCCTAAAAATGTAAGGGACTTTCTAAAAATGGTTTGGGGATTATTTGAATGAATTTAACTATGGTTTGGAGTTAAAATGCATAAATAGACATATGGTTCTATAAGGATTATTGAAGTGAAATTATAACTTGAAAGAATAAGTGAATTGAAACATTAAGAGTTGATTTGACAAAAGAAATTTGTTGTGTGACATGATGCAATTTATTTCTCATCATAGAACAATTGAAGTATGCATATTGTTTAGAATGTGAAATTGATATGATGTGATAATTGATAAAGTATATGCAAATTTATGTGCAATGATGGACTTGTGAACAAAATTAGGAATCATGAATTGAAAAAGAGAATATACATGTGAGTATGAGAACTCAACATGGAAAATTTATAAGTTGAAGATTGTGAAATGAAAATTGAAATAGAGTAGCTAAGTCTCCCCCGGCATTAAGAAATGAAATGAAATTAGACCAAGGTTGGTCATGTTGAAATGAATGAATAAGTCCGGTTTAGTGGAGAGGCTAACTCTAGAGATTTAATTTTTGTTCATGGTTTTTAATTAAACTAAGGATTAGCACATAGTGAAGACGTGATGAAAGTAGAAGAAAAACATGAGTATGGGGGCCATCGGATAGCGGTGTGAGAGCGATCCACAGGCTGCCTGCTTGATGCGTCAAGACATGGCGTGGGCGCTACTTCAGAATTATCGTCCCGGTGGCGACGCTCGTGGGGTGTTCGAGTGGCTATGGGTGGTGCCATTGTTCCATGGCGGAGGCTGAATTGTCCATAGGTTGCCTGCTCGATGCGTCGTGTCAGTGCGTGGGATTCCCCTCCAGGTTGCCTGGGCATGGGCTCGTAGATCATAGGACATCTAAGACACTACCGTAGTTACAGTAGTAGACTAAATCATAACGGGGGATTGAACCCTACCAAGATGAAGAACGAATAAGGGCTTGCCCTCGGACCTATGTAGTATGTGATGCATAGAATCCGAACAAGTGCGCATTAGTATCATGTAATATAAATAAATGCATTAAGGACTAAGTGCACAATCACAACACGACATCAATAGGGTAGTCCCTTTAGTTTGAAATGTGACAAGTTTGTGTTTGCTAAATATGGAAAGGTGAGTTATACTATTTTCGGCATAGAGAGGATGACCGTGTATAATGTTCGTCGGTTGAATAAACTGACGTACCCACAGTCTTATATGCAGGTAAATGACATGTTAAAGATTAAAGAAGAATGGATGCTTAAAGATTATACCATGCTGTTGTACTTTTATTTAATTGTTGTAAATTTTACTTCCGCTGTGCAAATGAAAAGTGTAATATTGATGTAAACTCTGATGTAAGATGAAAAGTTTAAATTTACTTGTAAAATTGTACTAAAGAAAGTGAAAAGATCCTGTAGAACATCTCGAATTCAGTGTATTTGGGATTCGGGGCGTTACAGTGCTGGGCCCCATTGCCATAGCTTGAGAAAGCTACCCTTATGCTCGAGTTCGCCATACGGCGTCGAGGCTTGGGGTTTGGCGGAGAGCGTTGGGCCCCATTGCCATAGCTTGAAAAAGCCACCCTTGTGCTCGAGTTCGCCATACGGCGTCGAGACTTGGGGGTCCGCGGAGAGCGCTGGGCTCCATTTTCCTAGCTTGAGAATGCTACCCGTGTGCTCGAGTTCGCCATACGGCGTTGAGGCTTGGTGGTTGGCGGAGTGCACTGGGCTCCATTGCCTTAGCTTGAGAAAGTTACCTGTGTGCTCGAGTTTGCCATACGGTGTTGTAACCCTCGTTCCCGTAAATATATAATTCCTGAATAATTTTCTGTATTTCGAATTATTTATGAATTTAGTTGTGTTAAATTCATTTTAACTTTTCTAATTAAAACATTTCTGATCGGAAATTATGTTTATTTTGAATAAGAGTATATTTTACCTTTACTTTCTATTTTGTAATTGATCGACTATTTTCATTTTAGCCAAGCTAAAAATATTCGGAACTTCTTTAATAATTTGTTAAACCCAATTCCTTTATATAACCTTGCTATTATTATTTTATTATTTTCATTGTTATTTCTATTATTTTTAGTATTTTCATTATTATCATTTTTATTAATATTGGTTGTTCTTATTATTAGTAATATTATTATTGTTATCATTAAAATTAGTGATGTTGTTATTACTTCTATTTTCTTGATCTTTATTATTATGATTATTATTTTTAAAGCCGAATTGATCTTGACCTATTTTGCATTATTTATTTAATTTGAAGCCCAAATATAAAGCCGAACTATTTTTAAACTCAAACCCACTAACCAAATTTCTCTTAATTGTGTGTTGACCAGATCTACTCCTAATCAATCCCCAGAATCTCTCCTATAATCCCCTAATTTCTATTCCTAATTATCAGCCTATTGATTCCCCCTCATTATGTAATCCCGTAACCCCCTCCCCCTAAAATCACTCCACTCCTTATTTTAATATTATTTCTATACATTTATTAGAATATAATATATATCTCTCTCTCCCGTACCCTCTCTCCTTCTCTGATAAACCCAAACAAAAAAAAAAAAAACAAAACCCAATCCAAACTTCATCTTCCTCCTTCAACATCCCGCTCACCCCCTCTCTCAGTTTCACCTTCAACCAAAACTGAACCCAACCGACAACTCCGCCATTGCCAGCGCCTTCGCCCCTCGTCCTCGCCGTGCACCCCCCTACGCCTCCGGAGATCCCCTCCGTCTTCTTCGTTGACATCCAAACCCGAAAACATTTCGATCATCACCTCCCCTGTTTCGAGCGTGAAAACAGAGCACCTTCGAGCGTTGAAGCCCTCGCGCTGCCGTCGCTTCTCGACCAGCCGCCTCGCCACCGCATCGTTATCGACGTCCTGTTGCAGTTGTCGTCGCCGTCCCCGAGCGCTGCCAGTCACCTCTGAGCTCTCCCGCACTCTCTCCTTCTCTCTGTCGATTTGGGGAAGGAGACCGCTGATTGGGTAAGGTTGCTGTTCGGTGTTTTGTTGTGTGGGATCTGGTTTTCTGTTCGCTGTTCTAGCCTCGATCCGGTGCAAGGAAGGGTTCCTATTGGTTGGTTCGCTGTCCCGTGTTTGGCACGCAGCGAATTCGGAGATCCTGTTTGCTGTTCGGGCAGATCTTAGTGTGGAGTTTTGCTCTAGTTGCTGGTTTGTTTGCTTGGACTTTCTTGCACGTGTTTCGCACATAATTTTCGGAGTTCACCAGATTATTCTCTTTCGGAATCGTCAAAAAGGCAAGTATCTATTGTACAAATTTATTTGTTCTCGTACAAGCTTTTTGCATAAATAACGCAAGTATATTATTTTTGACTCCAATTCGCATTCATAAGTCGAATTGATATCTGTTACTATACAAAATTTGCCGATCCTGTATTCACATATGATCATGAATACTTTGTTGACATATGCATTACATGAACACAAATTAATACACACATATATACTCTTAGGATTATACATGTTTATGTGCAGGAATGTTTCATTCGTGACAGTAGTTAAATATGATTATGACATCTTGTTCTTGTTGATTAAATTAAAATAAAAGTAACAAGCCGGGGTTTAAGGTAAAGACCATAGTAGTGGACAATATAGGTAAGTGTACTCAGAAGAGGGACCCGTGTTTCCCTATTTATCGGTCTATTGGTCTATCAGTTACCGGTCTATCGGTCTATCGGTCATATCGGTTATCGAATAATTGTAGATTACTGACTACAGTATCTTGATTGATTCGATCATCGGTCATTATCGAATATTGTTTCCTGAGTACATTGCCCTATAAAATCTACCACTATGCCTAAACGAACTTGCATTGACTGTAGCAATCATGTAGTAAAAAGATGGATGCATGAAGTGCTACCTAGATAGAATCAAATATTAGACATAAGATTAACACGTGCACTGGCATGATCCAATTACATGTTACATGTCCATGTTGACTCGATACTTGTTTACTTGATTACTTGTTTTATATGTCACTTGTTCCATATTGCCTTGTTCATACCATGTTTACAAATTGCATTTCCCTATTTCATGACTCAATTTCTTGCTATCTCTTCCTGTTTTCTTTTATTATTTTGTACCTGTTTCCCTTAGCTTGTACCCCCCTTGCGGCCCGTAACTTGTATTAACGGGCGTCTTCTTGTTTCTTTTTTCTTTTCTTTTGTTATAATATACTTGCAGACCCAAATGGAGAGTTACCAGAAGGTGTCGCTGACCAAGTGTTCTAGTTTATTGTTTATCATGTTATCTTTAGTTTGTGTTTTACTTCATTAAACTCTTTATTGTAATCCGGGCTTGTTTGGCCCGTAATTATTTGTATTCCCCAGTTGTTGGTTATTTTATGGACTATGTCATGAACTTTCATTATTATATTGTGATTTTACATGTCTGCGTGGTTTATTATGTTATCTTGTTGTTGAGTTTACCTGTACAGCTTATGAATGGTGTATTCGCACCATTCGCTGGGCCTCAGTCTCGCGCCTGTATTTTCGTGTTTTGGGAAGTGGGGCGTGACAGGTGTCGAGACTTGGTGGTCGGCGGAGAGCGCTGGGCTCCATTGCCATAGCTTGGCTTGGCGGGGTTACATAAGGGGTTTACGTAGAATCTGAACTAACAAAATTTGAAAAAAGAACAAACATTCTTATACAAAAAGCTGGTTACAATTGTTCGGTTACATAATGACCTTAATCCTCTCTCTCGAGGTACTTGATGAGGTGTTCCACATTCCAGGGCCTCTTGATAGGGGTGCCCCCCATGTCGGTGAGTCGGTAGGTACCGGGGCGCACTACTTCGGCGACCCTGTAAGGTCCCTCCCAATTAGGGGCCAACTTCCTCTTCTTGCTGGGGTCCGAGACTGCGAGTTTCCTGAGGACGAGGTCACCCTTCTGGATGTTAGTGGGTCGGACCTTTTGGTTATAGAATTTCTCGACCCGCTTCTGATAGATGCTCCTCCGGACAGTGGATTTTTCCCTGACTTCGTCCACTAGGTCTAGGTTGGCCCTGAGGCCTGCCGAGGTGCCTTCTTCGTCGAAGGCCATTATTCTGGGGGATGGTAGGCCGATCTCCAAGGGGATAACTACCTCGGTACCGTATGTTAGGTTGAAGGGCGACTCACCCGTGGGTATCCTCTTCGTCGTCCGGTGTGCCCAGAGTACGCTCGGGAGTTCGTCAACCCAGAGCCCCTTAGGAGAATTGTCCAATCACTTTTTGAGGCCATCAAGGATTTGTTGGTTGGCATTTTCAGCTTGGCCGCTTGATTGAGGGTGGCATATGGCCGAGAATCGCTGTTGGACCCCACTGTCTTCGCAAAACTTTCGGAAATTCTTGCCGGCAAATTGGGTCCCGTTGTCGGTGATGAGCACCTGAGGAATCCCGAATCGGAATATGATGTGCTTCCAGAAGAATTGCTGAGTTTGATGCTAAGTAATCGAGGCCAGAGGTTCGGCTTCGATCCACTTGGTGAAGTAGTCGATGGCCACTACCAGGAACTTTCTTTGGCCCGCTGCTTGAGGAAAAGGGCCGACCAGGTCCATCCCCCACATGGCAAAGGGGGTCAGACCGGCCAGGGACAGAAGATTGGCCTGCGGGAGTCTCTTTATCAAAGAAAACCTTTGACAAGGGCCGTACCTTCTGACGAGGTCTTGCGTATCTTGCAACATGGTCGGCCAGTAGTATCCATGATTTAGGGCTTTTCGGGCGAGCGACCTGCTCACCATGTGGCATATGTTGATCCCTTCGTGCAATTCCTTCAGGGTGTACTTGGCTTCGTCAGGTGCCAGACAGCGGAGGTAGGGCCTGCTGTCGGCCACCGTTCCGTCGATCAGGGTGAATCTCTCGGATCGGACTTTGACCCTTCTTGCCCCAAACCAGTCTTGAGGGAGTTCGCCTTCCGAAAGGAATTTTAGGATGGGCATCGTCCAGTTGTTGGGTTGGAGATCGGTGTTGAGGCAGGAAGCTTCCGGGAGGTCGATGCTTGGCTTGAGGAGGACCTCGATCAGAATAGTGCGGTCGAGCCCCTCGAAAGATGACGAGGCGAGCTTCGACAATGAATCCGCCTGGGCATTCAGTTCCTGGGGGATTCGCTCCACCGAATGGGACTCGAAAGATGATAGGGGATCACAAACCACTGCCAAGTATTGTACCATCCGAGTGTCACGAGCTTCGTACTCCCGGTGATCTGGTTGACCACGAGCTGGGAGTCACTAAGGCCTTGATGTGTCTGGATCCGGCCTTGTGCGTGAGGGTGAGCCCCGCGATCATAGCTTCATACTCCGCTTCTTTGTTTGAGGCCGAAAATGTTAGCCAGATAGAATATTGGAAAATGAAATTATCGGGGCCCTTTAAGATGACGCCTGCTCCGCTTCCTCCTTCGCAAGACGAACTGTCTACATAAACCTCCCACATTGGGTCGGGTTACGGGGTGTCGTATGGTTCGAAAATGGTGCACTCCGTGATAAATTCGGCGAGTGCCTGCCTCTTGATCGCTGTTCTGGGCTGATAGCTGATGTCATATTGGCTCAGTTCGATACTATTTAACTAGGCGGCCTGAGCTCTCTGGTTTGTGGAGGACGACCTTCAGGGGTTGGTCTGTGAGGACCTGAATAAAGTGAGCCTGGAAATAGGGTCGGAGCTTACGAGCTGCTGTTATCAGTGCATACGCTATCTTCTCTGTCTTCGCGTACATGGTCTCATATGGGAGAAGAACCTTGCTCACATAGTACAAGGGTTTTTGAACACCGTCTTCTTCCCGGACGAGCACGGCACTGAGCGCACTTTCCGAGGCAGAGAGATAGAGGAAGAGTGGTTTACTGGGTTCGGGCTTGCTTAGGAGCAGGTGTAGAACCCCATATTTTCAAATATTATTTTAATTATTTGAAAATGAATTTAAATGATTTTTTTGGAGATTTAATTAATATTTTCTAAGAAATTTATCTTTTGTACACGTGCAAAACACGTGCAAATGACTTTTTAGAAGTTTGAAAATTAAGATTTCTTTATGAAAAATTATTATTTATTATTTGGGATTTATTTAGTATTTTTCCAGATTTTTATGAAATTAATTGATACCATTTGCAATTTTTGAGAAAAGAAGGACTTATTTGCAAAATTGACACTTTCAAGGGTTGAAATGCAAAATTGGTATTCTGAACGATTTGAGCAGTATGGGCTGAAGTTTAGAAATATATTTTCTATTAGATCCTAATTTAAAGGAGTTTTATTGAATTTACAAGACTAATGTATATATATGCAAGTTGTATTTTTGAGAAGGATTATTTTGCAAAGTGTGAGTAAAACCCTAATATTTTATCCGGCATATATAAGGGATTACTCTTCCCAGTCGTCATTTACAATATTGAGATTTTTTGAGAATTGTTTTGAGGAGCAAGAAGAGGATTTTGGATCTAGCAAGAAGGAGAGCATTTTGTGGATTTCTCTTCAAAACAAGGTGAGTGGTTTATTTTTGTTTTGCTTGATTGTTTTGTTTGTTGATTGATGATTGGCATGAGATCTTTGTTACTCTTTGTTTGGATCGGTATGCTGTTGTTTGTTTGTCTCATTGTATGCATGATATGGATCTTTTATTTTAATATGGATTATGAGAACTCTTATTGATATTTGGACCATAATTGAGAAGTAATCAAGATTTGTTGAGGAAATATTGATTTATGGAATCTTATTGTTGGAAATCATGATGAGAACTGATTGTATTGTGATCGGATGCTAGACATCGAAATCTTATGATTGTTAGATCAGATTTAATTAGGAGTTGAGGAAGAAGTTTTGTTGAGAAACCCTAATGGAAGATTTGTGGTTTAGATCTTGAGAAGTTGTGATTTGAGGGATTGATTTATGAGTAATGCAATCGTATTGGAGATTATTTAAGAGTTATCTTTGGCTTGGGTATGAACTATTGTTTGATAAATAATGAACCATGATTCTTTAGAAATCTTTAGTTTGATTTTGTATTCCAGATCTTATTTTTGAAAACTGTAGGTCGACAGTCGACTGGCCTACTGTACAGTCGACTGGTACGACGCTACTGATTATTTTCAGTCTTTGAGAATTGTTCGGGACAGTCGACTTAGACTGTGTCAGTCGACTGGTCTGCTGTTTGTAAATTTGTTCAGTCCTTTCGGGACAGTCGACCTATGAACCTTTCAGTCGACTTTTATATACTTAAAATATTTTGATAAGAATTATTTGTATTTGTCTCGGGGCAGTCGACTGATGACTTCCCAGACGACTGATTATGCCTTAGTTTATTTTTGCAAAATGTTGGAAAATTGTCCTCTGGACAGTCGACTTACCTCAGCATGAGTCGACTGGTCCTGAAGGATCTTCGTATTTGATTGTTGGATATTCAGTTCAGTATTGGAATTTAAGTTATTCAGTTCAGTAATTTGTTTTTGAGATATTCTTTAAGAATATGATTTTGGAGATATTCAGTTGAGCCACTTGGTTAGTGGGAATTGTTCAGATATTTGTTTTTGAGTCTCTAAAGGTACGTGACCCTAGTATACCGGTGTTGAGATATTTGTTGAGTTATTTGTTGAGGCCCATTGAGGCAAATTTTCAGTTATTCAGATTTTTAGTCCGGTAGGGTACACTACTCTAGGAAATTTTGTTCAGTAACCCAAATTTATAAGGACAGGCATTAGTAGTGTCATGACGAATGGGAACATGAGTTATGCACCTCAGTAAGACTTTAGATGTGAGACTTAATCTCCTGAATTATCCAAGTAGTTAACTTGAGATGTGGGATTTATCTCCTGAATTATCCAGGTAGTTAACCTGAGATGTGAGGTATATCTCCTGAATTATCCAAGTAATTATCTTGAGATGTGGGATTGAACTCCTGAATTATCAAGGTCGAGGCGACGCTTTTGTGGTATTCTTGTGATGATGAGACTGTGTTTAGATGTGGGAAGATATCCTGAATTATCCAGGGAAAATACCTGAGGTGTGGGATCTATCTCCTGAATGATCAAGCATGGGCAAATTATCATAGTTTATC
Organism: Hemerocallis citrina; assembly: GCA_017893485.1. Taxonomy (NCBI): domain Eukaryota; kingdom Viridiplantae; phylum Streptophyta; class Magnoliopsida; order Asparagales; family Asphodelaceae; genus Hemerocallis; species Hemerocallis citrina. The sequence continues at coordinate 198,845,828 of CM030360.1, forward strand.
TTCATCTCTTAGTAGTCATCGTTGTCAGTATTTGGTCATCATGTTTTCTTGACTCACTTTTCTGCATTTGGATTTCCTACTTTCCCACACTTGACTTTTGGTTTTGGATATCACTTGTTGTTTACATTTCTTGCTATTTCACACTTTACACCTTTGGTTATTATTGGTTGGATGCTATGATTTAAGTTCATTTATACTGCTATTTGATTTTTATGCCACTCACACCATTTATGGCTGACCCCTTTAGTTTGGGGGTTAGGGTTCAACTCTAGCCTCACTTGTTGCAGGTTATTGCTTAGAGTTGGAGAATGGATGCATGAGTTAGTAGCTTTTGGATAAATGGACTATTTAGTGTTCAGTGTTGAGTTGTAAGATCATGTTGAGCTAATTTTGAGTTGTTTAGTCTTCCGCTGTAATATGTAAAGCTATGTTGTAATAAATGTTGAAAATTCTAGTGGTGTTTGGTTGTGTTTATTGTTATATTGAAGTGGATCACTGGGAATGTGCCACGTATTTTCTATGCTATTCATCTAGAAATTCGGGGCGCTACAGAGATTGGTATCAGAGCTCTGCTTCAATGGTAATAATAGACATAGTAAGAAAACCAACCTAGGTGTGGACACTAGAGAGTGAGTACCTAGGTATGGACATCAGAGTGTGAGTATCACATAGAGTTAAAATATGATGTTTGGTTTGAAGTTATGGTTTGAGATATGATTATGGTTTGGCCATGGGGCATTGATATGAGTTAGAATTGTGTGTGTTACTCTAACTTTACCCTCGTTTTGCAGTATTCAAAATGGTTGCACCCAGAGGTAGAAATGGTGGCAACAATGAGGATGGATCAGGTAGTTCTCGAGGAACGGGGATTGACCTAGAGGCTGAATTTGCCAAGGTGTACCAAACACTGAATACGTTGATGGCATTCAACGTGGCGCAACAGCAGCAAGCTCAGCAGCAGCAGAATCCGCCGCCAAATCATGGAACTGGACATGGGTTGGTGAATGCCGACCCCATCAAGCAGATTGAATCCTTTAAGAGGATGAGGCCGCCAGTCTTTGAGGGGCAAGCTGATCCAACAGCAGCAGATGATTGGATTATGAAGATGGAGACGATTTTCGAGGTGTCAGAGACTCCGGCAGCTAGCAAGGTGAAGTTAGCTTCTATGCAGCTCGAGAAAGATGATGGTGTCTGGTGGGAGTCACTGAAGAGGAATTTGGGAGATCAGCAGTTGACATGGGAAGCTTTTCTGGAGGAGTTTAGAGATCGCTTCTTTCCTCTGGATGTTCAAGAGAAGAAGGCGATCGAGTTCATGAACCTTCAGCAGGGCAGCATGACTGTTCGGGAGTATGAGACGAAATTTGCTCAACTTTCGAGGTATGCACCAGAGTTGGTCATGGACGAAGCAAAGAAGGCCAAAAAGTTTGAGCTGGGTTTGAGGCCAAACTTGAGGTCAAGGATGGTTCCATTGGGTATCAGAAGATTTGACAAGCTGGTCAGAAGAGCAGCGATGACTGAGGAGGATATGGACCTATTTCAGAAGAAGCAGGATACATGGAACCGGAACAAGAGGCCAGCATCAGGCCAGAGTGGGAAGGGATTCCCCGCGAAGTAGGCAAAGTTTAGTGGATCGGTGCAGAAGGCACCTGCAGCTCAGGGAGTGACCTGTTACTACTGCAAGGAGGTAGGACATTACAGGTCAGCATGTCCGAAGTTGGCAGAGCATATCTGTTCTCAGTGTGGGCAAACTGGACATTCCAAGTTCCGTTGTCCAAAATTGAAGGAAGATGGTTCGGGTGGAAGCAAAGTTCCGAAGAGGCAAGGGCGAGTATTTGCATTGACCGAGGAGGATGCGAGAAACTCGGAAGATGTAATACAGGGTATGCAGGAATTTTGATTTCTTTCATTTTTGAATCAGTGTAATGAATAAAGCTTTTATTACAGAACAATTTAAGATTGAGTATCATTCTTATTGTAACAGGAGTTGTTTTAATAAATGGAATTAAAGCAAAGGTTTTGTTTGACACTGGTTCATCGCATACATTTGTATCGCCAAGTTTTGCAAAGATCTTAGGTTTGGAACCTAAGTTATTTCCAGGCAGGGTTTTGTCGGTGGCAACGCCGTCAGGTGAAGAGCTGGTAGCGGATCGATATTACGAGGGCTGTGATATCGAGATTGGTGGAAGGATGTTCGGCATCGACTTGATCGAACTTCAAGTGTTGGGAGTAGATGTCATTGTAGGCATCGATTGGATGACTATATATGATGCCACAATTGATTGCAAGCAGAAGGAGGTGTTGGTGAAAGCACCAGGTGGACCTGCAGTAACTTTCCAAGGGAAGAAGAAGATCCCGAAGGTGGCTGCAATGGTATCAAAGATGGCAATCTCGGATGAAGTCAAGGGCATTCCGGTTGTTCGAAATTTCCCTCAAGTGTTCTTGGATGATTTTTCAGGATTACCGCCGCAGAGAGATGTAGAGTTTTGCATCAATGTTCAGCCGGGAAGTGCGCCGATTTCCAAGGCTCCATACAGGATGGCTCCTGTAGAGCAAGATGAAGTGAAGAAGCAGACTGAGGAGCTTTTGAGCAAAGGGCTTATCAGACCGAGTTCTTCTCCGTGGGGAGCGCCAGTATTATTGGTCAAGAAGAAGGATGGGTCGATGAGGATGTGCATTGACTATCGGGAGTTGAATAGGGTGACTATTCAGAACAAGTATCCACTGCCGCGGATTGATGATTTATTCGACAGGCTTCGAGGAGCAGCGGTGTTTTCGAAGATTGATCTGAGGTCGGGATATCATCAGGTTCGAGTCAAGGAGGAAGATGTGAGTAAGACAGCGTTCAGGACTCGTCATGGGCTGTATGAGTTTTTGGTGATGCCATTCGGGTTAACGAATGCGCCAGCAGTTTTCATGGATATGATGAATCGGGTGCTGAGACCGTTCATTGATTCCTTCGTAGTGGTCTTCATTGATGATATCTTGGTATATTCGAAGTCGGAAGAGGATCATTCGACGCACTTGACAGCGGTGTTACAGACGTTGCAGGAGCACAGTTTGTATGCCAAATTGTCGAAGTGTGAATTCTGGAAGTCTGAGGTAGCTTTCCTTGGCCATATTCTTTCTAAGGAGGGAGTGGCTACTGATCCTCAAAAAGTGGAAGCAGTGAAGGATTGGCCCAGGCCGACGTCAGTGAAGGAAGTCAGAAGCTTCTTGGGATTAGCTGGGTACTACCGGAGATTTATTCAGGGGTATTCTCAGATTGCAGTTCCGATGACAGGTTTGACCCGGAAGAATGTGGCATTTGTATGGACAGATAAGTGTGAGGAGAGTTTCCTTGAGTTAAAGGAAAGGCTGACTACTGCACCTATATTGGCATTGCCGCAAGCTGGGAAAGATTATGATATCTACAGTGACGCGTCTCTCAGAGGTTTGGGTTGTGTCTTGATGCAGGAAGGCAAGGTCATTGCTTATGGTTCGAGGCAGTTGCGTCCGCATGAGAAGAATTATCCGACGCATGATTTGGAGCTAGCAGCTATCGTCTATGCCTTGAAGCTATGGAGGCATTATGTCTATGGTGAGAAGGTCAATATGTACACTGACCACAAGAGCCTGAAGTATATTTATCAGCAGAGGGATTTGAATCTTCGGCAGAGAAGGTGGTTGGAGGTATTGGAAGACATTCGTCCTGAGATCAAGTATCATCCGGGCAAGGCGAATGTAGTGGCTGATGGACTTAGCAGGAAGAGTAGTTTATCGAGATTGATCACTACTCGAAGGGAGTTGGCAGCAGAGATCGATCAGGCAGGTATCGAGGTGGTACTGCGAGGTTTAGGGGCATCTTTGGCTCAGTTGAGGATGCAGCCGTCCTTGAGAGAGAAGATTGTGGAAGGCCAGAGATCGGACCCAGAGATTCAGAAGATGTTGCAGCAGGTTTCAGAAGGCAAGTTATCAGAATTTCGTGTCCAAGATGGAGTTCTTTGGATAGGTGAGAGGTTGTGTGTTCCAGATGATGCAGAGTTGAGAGAAAGTATCTTGCAGGAGGCACACGGTACATTGTTATCAGTTCATCCAGGAGGCACGAAGATGTACAGGGACATCAAACCACATTTTTGGCGGTCTGGTATGAAGCGGGATGTAGCAGATTTTGTGGCAAGGTGTCTGACTTGTCAGCAAATCAAGGCAGAGAATCAGAGACCTGGAGGCTTGTTACAGCCATTACCCATTCCGGAGTGAAAGTGGGAGAATGTCAGCATGGACTTTATCACAGGTTTACCGAGGAGTTCAAAGGGCAATGACTCGATTTGGGTCGTTGTGGACCGATTGACTAAGTCGGCACATTTTCTAGCCATGAAGATTACTTGGTCAATGGAGAAATTGGCTGAGTTATACATTGGGGAATTTTGTGAGACTTCATGGAGTTCCTGTGTCAATTGTTTCTGACAGAGATCCGAGGTTTACTTCGAGATTTTGGAGGAGCCTACAAGCAGCTTTGGGCACCAGAACTGATTTCAGTACAGCATTTCATCCGCAGACAGATGGTCAGACGGAGAGGGTGAATCGAGTGCTGGAAGATATGTTGAGAGCTTGTGTTTTGGACTTCGGTGGTAGTTGGAAGAGATACTTGGCATTGGTTGAGTTTGCTTATAACAACAGTTACCATGCAAGTATTGGGATGGCACTGTGTGAGGCTTTGTACGGGCGGAGGTGCAGGACACCTGTATGTTGGTATGAGGTTGGCGAGAGGCAGATGTATGGTCCTGAGATCGTGCAGCAGACGTCAGAGCAGATCGAGCTGATTCGCAAGAGATTGGTTGAAGCTCAGAGTCGGCAGAAGAGTTATGCTGATACTCGACGAAGAGATTTGGAATTTGAAGTTGGGGATGCAGTTTTCCTCAAGGTTTCTCCGACCAAGGGACTGATCAGATTTGGTAAGGGAGGCAAGTTGGCGCCGAGGTATATTGGGCCGTACAAGATCGTGGAGAGGATTGGCAAGACAGCATACAGATTGAGACTTCCTGAGGAGTTAGCGCAAGTACATGATGTGTTTCATGTGTCGCTATTAAGGAAGTATGTGGCCGATCAGAATCATCAGTTAGTAGAAGTTCCTGGAGATCTACAGGTGAACTTGAGCTACAAGGAACAGCCTGTTGAGATCGTTGATCGTAGGGAGAAAGTCCTTAGGAGCAAGGTGATACCTATGGTCAAAGTGTTGTGGAGAAATCAACAGTTCGAGGAGGCTACTTGGGAGCCCGAGGATCGCATGCAGAAGGATTTTCCTGAATTGTTTGTATGAGTGTATTTCTTGTATGTGATTGGAATTCTTTGGATGATTGTGCTATTGACTGATATATGATGTATTCTTTTGTTTTTTATTGTGATGTTATAAGAAGTTGGTTGGATTTTGTTCTATATATATGAAACACTATTTCCTTTTGTTTGGTATGTGTTTGAACTCATTAGTCGTAGTTCTGAGGACAGAACTCTTCTAAGGAGGGAGTGATGTAGAACCCCATATTTTCAAATATTATTTTAATTATTTGAAAATGAATTTAAATGATTTTTTTGGAGATTTAATTAATATTTTCTAAGAAATTTATCTTTTGTACACGTGCAAAACACGTGCAAATGACTTTTTAGAAGTTTGAAAATTAAGATTTCTTTATGAAAAATTATTATTTATTATTTGGGATTTATTTAGTATTTTTCCAGATTTTTCTGAAATTAATTGATACTATTTGCAATTTTTGAGAAAAGAATGACTTATTTGCAAAATTGACACTTTCAAGGGTTGAAATGCAAAATTGGTATTCTGAACGATTTGAGCAGTATGGGCTGAAGTTTAGAAATATATTTTCTATTAGATCCTAATTTAAAGGAGTTTTATTGAATTTACAAGACTAATGTATATATATGCAAGTTGTATTTTTGAGAAGGATTATTTTGCAAAGTGTGAGTAAAACCTTAATATTTTATCCGGCATATATAAGGGATTTCTCTTCCCAGCCGTCATTTACAATATTGAGATTTTTTGAGAATTGTTTTGAGGAGCAAGAAGAGGATTTTGGATCTAGCAAGAAGGAGAGCATTTTGTGGATTTCTCTTCAAAACAAGGTGAGTGGTTTGTTTTTGTTTTGCTTGATTATTTTGTTTGTTGATTGATGATTGGCGTGAGATCTTTGTTACTCTTTGTTTGGATCGGTGTGATGTTGTTTGTTTGTCTCATTGTATGCATGATATGGATCTTTTATTTTAATATGGATTATGAGAACTCTTATTGATATTTGGACCATAATTGAGAAGTAATCAAGATTTGTTGAGGAAATATTGATTTATGGAATCTTATTGTTGGAAATCATGATGAGAACTGATTGTATTGTGATCGGATGCTAGACATCGAAATCTTATGATTGTTAGATCAGATTTAATTAGGAGTTGAGGAAGAAGTTTTGTTGAGAAACCCTAATGGAAGATTTGTGGTTTAGATCTTGAGAAGTTGTGATTTGAGGGATTGATTTATGAGTAATGCAATCGTATTGGAGATTATTTAAGAGTTATCTTTGGCTTGGGTATGAACTATTGTTTGATAAATAATGAACCATGATTCTTTAGAAATCTTTAGTTTGATTTTGTATTCCAGATCTTATTTTTGAAAACTGTAGGTCGACAGTCGACTGGCCTACTGTACAGTCGACTGGTACGACGCTACTGATTATTTTCAGTCTTTGAGAATTGTTCGGGACAGTCGACTTAGACTGTGTCAGTCGACTGGTCTGCTGTTTGTAAATTTGTTCAGTCCTTTCGGGACAGTCGACCTATGAACCTTTCAGTCGACTTTTATATACTTAAAATATTTTGATAAGAATTATTTGTATTTGTCTCGGGGCAGTCGACTGATGACTTCCCAGACGACTGATTATGCCTTAGTTTATTTTTGCAAAATGTTGGAAAATTGTCCTCTGGACAGTCGACTTACCTCAGCATGAGTCGACTGGTCCTGAAGGATCTTCGTATTTGATTGTTGGATATTCAGTTCAGTATTGGAATTTAAGTTATTCAGTTCAGTAATTTATTTTTGAGATATTCTTTAAGAATATGATTTTGGAGATATTCAGTTGAGCCACTTGGTTAGTGGGAATTGTTCAGATATTTGTTTTTGAGTCTCTAGAGGTACGTGACCCTAGTATACCGGTGTTGAGATATTTGTTGAGTTATTTGTTGAGGCCCATTGAGGCAAATTTTCAGTTATTCAGATTTTTAGTCCGGTAGGGTACACTACTCTAGGAGATTTTGTTCAGTAACCCAAATTTATAAGGACAAGCATTAGTAGTGTCATGACGAATGGGAACATGAGTTATGCACCTCAGTAAGACTTTAGATGTGAGACTTAATCTCCTGAATTATCCAAGTAGTTAACTTGAGATGTGGGATTTATCTCCTGAATTATCCAGGTAGTTAACCTGAGATGTGAGGTATATCTCCTGAATTATCCAAGTAATTATCTTGAGATGTGGGATTGAACTCCTGAATTATCAAGGTCGAGGCGACGCATTTGTGGTATTCTTGTGATGATGAGACTGTGTTTAGATGTGGGAAGATCTCCTGAATTATCCAGGGAAAATACCTGAGGTGTGGGATCTATCTCCTGAATGATCAAGCATGGGCAAATTATCATAGTTTATCTTCATCTCTTAGTAGTCATCGTTGTCAGCATTTGGTCATCATGTTTTCTTGACTCACTTTTCTGCATTTGGATTTCCTGCTTTCCCACACTTGACTTTTGGTTTTGGATATCACTTGTTGTTTACATTTCTTGCTATTTCACACTTTACACCTTTGGTTATTATTGGTTGGATGCTATGATTTAAGTTCATTTATACTGCTATTTGATTTTTATGCCACTCACACCATTTATGGCTGACCTCTTTAGTTTGGGGGTTAGGGTTCAACTCTAGCCTCACTTGTTGCAGGTTATTGCTTAGAGTTGGAGAATGGATGCATGAGTTAGTAGCTTTTGGATAAATGGACTATTTAGTGTTCAGTGTTGAGTTGTAAGATCATGTTGAGCTAATTTTGAGTTGTTTAGTCTTCCGCTGTAATATGTAAAGCTATGTTGTAATAAATGTTGAAAATTCTAGTGGTGTTTGGTTGTGTTTATTGTTATATTGAAGTGGATCACTGGGAATGTGCCACGTATTTTCTATGCTATTCATCTAGAAATTCGGGGCGCTACAGCAGGGGATTGGCGAGGTAGGACTTCAACTGGTCGAATGCTTGTTGCTGTGGCTCGCCGCACTCGAATCCTTTTGTCCCTCGCAGGGCTTTGAAGAACGGGAACGACTTCTCCCCTGATTTGGAGAGGAAGCGGCCGATGACCGCCAGTCTACCCGTAAGCCATTGAACTTCCTTGACGTTCTGAGGCGGGGCCATGTCGATGATTGCCTGGATCTTCTCCAGGTTGGCTTCTATGTCGCGTTGGCTGACAACGAACCCCAAGAACTTTTCGGACGAGACACCAAAGGTGCACTTGGCGGGGTTGAGTCTCATGTTGTGAGACCGAGGAACACCGAAGGCTTCCTCGAGGTCGGCGACATGATCTTTCCCTCGTCATCTCTTGACAAGCATATCATCGACGTAGACCTCCATGTTCTGACCGATCTGATTTTTGAAGACTCAGTTGACGAGCCTCTAGTAGGTGGCCCCAGCGTTCTTGAGCCCAAAGAGCATGACCCGATAGCAGTAGAGGCCCTGGTCGGTGACGAAGGACGTCTTGGCGATGTCCGGAGGAAACATCCGGATCTAATTATAACCCGAGAAGGCATCCATGAAAGTTAGGAGCTCGTGACCCGATGTCGCATCGATTAGAGCGTCTATACTGGGGAGTGGGAAAAGATCTTCGGGGCATGCCTTATTGAGGTCGGTAAAGTCAATACAGATCCTCCAGGCGCCGGTAGCCTTGTTCACCATTACGATATTAGCCAGCCACTCGGGGTAGCTGACTTCTTGAATGAACCAGGCGGACAACAACTTATCTACCTCCGCCTTCACCGCCTGTTGCCTTTCTGGGGCGAACTTGTGGCACTTCTGTTGTACTGGCTTGAAGCTAGGGACGACACTTAGGTGGTGCATGATTAAGTATTCGAAAATCTCGGGCGTGTCGGACAGTGTCCAGGCAAAAAGGTCGATATTTCGGCAGATGCAGTTGATCAGATCCGGCTTTAGCTCGGGCGAAAGGGTTCGGTTCACACAGAACCATTTGGACTTGTCCTCGGCTTTAAATGAGATTTCCTCCAATTCGTCCGCAGGTTCTGACTCGCGATGACTTTCTTCGAGTGGGAGCTCGACGGCATCGAGGGGAAACACACTGCCCTCGACCGCGGTCATGTAGCACGATCGCACTGATTTCTGGTTGCCTCGGACAACTCCAACCCCGAAGTCAATCGGAAACTTCAGTTTTAGATGATAGGCAGAGGGGACGGTCTAGAGCGAACAGAGCCTGGGCTGACTGAGTATGGTGTTGTAGGCTGCCTTGACGTTGACAACCATAAAATCCATCGACTAGGTTCAGAGGACGGGGGCCGTTCCTGAGGTCACATCTAGGGTTCCCTCGATTTGCACTGGGACGCTAGAAAACCCGTGGAGGGTGTAACCGACCGACTTTAGCTTTTTCGGGGGAGCTTGAGGTTCTCAAATGCCTCTAAGAAAAGAATGTTGACCGAGCTGCCGTTGTCTACCAGGATTATGCAAACCTGAAAGTTGGCCATGCCGAGGCTGATGATGAGGGCGTCGCAGTGTGGGAGCCGGATGCCTTCGAGGTCTTCTCTTGAGAAGAAGACCGCCCGTTGCTGAATCCGAGGAGAGGGACGGTCCAGAACAGAGTTGACCTCTCGGATAAAGGCTTTCCAAGAAGTCTTAGATTCCCCCCTATGGGTCCGCCGTGGACGCAGTGTAGGATGGCGTGTCCACCAGTCTCTTCAGGTTTCGGGTCTCGATCAGGTCGTTGACCTATCGTCCGAGGGGGAGGCAAACGCCTCGGGCTCCTCGGCTCTCTTCGGTCTCAGTGGTTGACCCGGGTGTACTCCTTCAGGTACCCTCGCAGTATAAAGGCTTCGATATCATTTTTGAGGGCTTGGCTGTGATCAGTATCATGCCCAGTGTCCCGGTGAAAGCGGTAGTAGAACCGCTGGTCTCGCTTCTTGCCGTTTTTGGGCGGTTGAGGAGGGAACCAGACAACCCCCTTGTCCTCGATTTCCCTTAAGATTTCCGAGACGTTCTGAGTTAGGGGTGTATTCTTTCAAATCGAGGGACTGGGGGGACCCTTTTAGGACTAGTTGCCTCTTTCCCAGGCCTTTTGAAGGGCTCAGCATCATCGACCTTGCGCTTCCCCTTAGCAGCGGCTTCCTTTGAGCCCTCGGGATTGAGGGCCTCCTCAGCCCGAATATACTTCTCGACCCTATCGAGTAGGTCGGGGAAGTCCACAGGAGGTTTCTTGGCCAAGGAAGCCTTGAGCTGGCCATGGCGGACGCTGTGCCGGAAGGTGGCGGAAGTGACCCCTGCGTCGAGGGATGAAACCGACCTCGCCTCTAAGGTGAACCTCCTGAACGAACTCCCGGAGGGATTCCCCATCCTTCTGTTTAAGGTCCAGAAGGGAAGAGCTCGTCTTCTCGACCTTCCTGCTGGTCACAAAGTGGGCAAGGAGACCCTGCCTCTAGCTGCTCGAAGGAGAAGAGCAAGCCGGGGGCGAGTTTGGAGAACCACTCTCGAGCCGGGCCTCAGAGGGTAGCAGGGAAGGTGCGGCAGAGGAGGGGATCCGCAGAGCTGTGAATTATCATGAGGGTCTTAAACCCCTCAATGTGATCAGCTGGATCACCCTCGTCATTATAGGTCTCGAATTGTGGTGGTCTAGAGTTTCGAGGAATCTCGGCTTCGAGGATTTGGGGGGAGAAAGGGGGTCCCATCGGACGACGGTCGCAACCCTGCATTGGTCTGCCCTCGCCGAGATGGGCGAGGCTGTTCTCCATTTCTTTCAAGCGGTGAAGGATGGGGTCTGCCGCTTCCTGGGGACGAATCGATCTGCGGGACTCGTCGGCTCCTGTTGTTGACCTGTGGGTGGAACTGTGGTACACCTCGATAGCCGGACCGTCATTGAAGGATCTCCTCCCAGAAGTTCTAGAATTCGTCCCTCGTGACGGGGGCTTGTCCCCCTGGGTTCTGCGGGGGATTGTGCGCCTGGGAAGGCTGACGGCGATGGTTCGAGGCCGAGTTGGAAGCAGCCTTTCCCCTCGTCCGGCTGGCCTGCCTGTCCGAGATGATGCGGGCACAAATCCGAGGCAATGGAAAGTCAGGCCGCGCCATTGGCCCGGGTTTGGTTGGAACCCTGGTCATTCGTGCGGTTATGATGGTTGAGGTCCGGATGTCGTGCCGAGGTGACGTCCCTCCTAGGTTTAGGAGCCATAGAGGAGCTTGGCCCAAGGTGACGACTCTGGCTGGGCTCGAAGGGACGATAGTACTGAGGAGGTAAAGGTTTCCAACAAACGGTGCCAACCTGATGCGGTTTGTTTTTGGGTTGTGGGGGCAATATGTGTGAGTTCTCTCAATTTGTATGGTGGAAGTCCCTACGCAGTACAGGCATCGGTTCGACCCCAGGTAGCGGGAGCGGCTCGAAAGAAGGAGTGTGAAGAGGTTCGGAAGAGAGGACGGGTGCTCGGCTTGGATCCAGGACTCGGCTCGGCTGAGTCTTCTGTACCTGCACACAGCCTGGGAACATCGGGAGAAGTCCCGGCGACATGCCCTCCGACGATCTAGTCAGTCACTGAAAAAGAGACTGGGCAGCTAGGATTCAGGTGGGGAGAGATTGATTACCTTTGGGGGTGGAGTATTTATAGGGAGGGGTAAACAGGTCTGGAGCCCTGGAGGGCCGAGTTGGACCCGTTTACCCATGGACCTGAGCTGGCTGAGGCCCATTAGACTGTAGATGGTCTGATGATCACAGAGGGGAGGATCCAGAGGAGATCGGAGGGCTCTGGTTGATGCTACATAATTTATCCTATATCAGTATCAAACTTAGAGATTAATTCATTTAATTCGCAAATGATTTGCAAATAATTCGCGCTTTTCACAAGTAATTGATGAAGTGCGTGATTTAAACGGGAATTGGCGATTAAATCGCAAATTGATTCTGTAGATGAATTCTTCGCGAACTTTGTTACTATGCTCGTGCATGCTAGGGTCTGTACAAACTATGACCATCGCTGATAAGAAAAAACTACATACAAATTATTAACTTTGGTTAGATCTAGAAGAACCACTACAAGCAAAAGGGCCTACCCCGGCGAAACTACCCTTGTGCTTGGGTAGCCGCACCAGGGTATCCCTGGTGTTATTTGATAAATGCCTTAGGTAGGGTAGGATAGGCTATGAAAACCCCAATCCCAAACCCTACTCCCCAATTATTCCCATTTCTCTCTCACTCCCGCCGCTCACTCCCGCTCTCTCTCTCCCTCCCCCCTGCTCTGCTACTCTTTCTCTCTCCTCAAACACCACTAAAATCAACAATAAATTCAACAAAAAAAGTAGCCCCCCAAAAGGGCAAAATAATCAGCAACTTAGGAACCCTATATTCGACGAACGGATTCGGAGAGAGACAATCGATCGAGGTGAAGATATTGATTTTGGTATGAAGCCTGTTCTCTTGTTTGTATTTTTGAAAATAGGTTGTGATTGTTTGCTTTTTATATTAGTACTAGATTTGCCCGTGGGCACGTGCCTACGGCACGTCTTCGGAACGATACAAAATACGAAAAGCCCTGTAAACAGTAAAACAATAATTATGTAACTCAAAGTTTGAATAGTATGACAATAATTAGTTGTAAATAAAAGTCCATGTTTCCATTAGTAAATGTTGAAAAATAATTATAAATAGGGGTGTAAATCTAACTTCTTGAAATTTAAGTGTGGAAAATGATGAAATTTAACATTTGAATAGATATATTTGCTATTTTCAATATAATATGTGCAATAACAAACATAAAAATTCAGAAAATTTACAAACCTGAAATCTTAAAATCTAAATTTCTAAGTAAATAAAGAAAGAATGGGAGAGAGAGGTAGGGAGAGAGAGAGAAAGAGAGAAATATAAAAAAGTGAAAAGATAAGAGAGAGAAAGTAATAAACTAATGAGTTTTTGAGGTTGGGGGGGGGGGGGGGGGGGGGGGGAAGGGGGGGAATTTGTTTTGGGATTTAAAATTTTGGAAGGAAAAATATGTTTTGTGAGATTAGATCTGGGCCTTTAATTTTTGAGGGATTGAAGGTGAGCCACTTGATAGCTTTCTTTGTATTTTATTATATAGATGAACTATGAAGATCTCGATTTGGTATGGTCAAATCTTGCTCTATTAATTTATTATTACTATTTTTTTGCCGAGAATGATCTCTTCGTTTGTAGTTAACCAACAAAAGGTTGCTATAAACGTCAATACTCATCTACCGAAAAGTGAACAACATGTGAACAACATGGATTTTCTTCAACGACAAAAAAACACTGGTTTACTGCTTTGATCCAGTATTCTTGGTGGATTTTCTTCTACTGACTCTCTGGATGGCGATGTGCACACATCTGAGATCTATCCATGAATACTTGAATATGAAGGTCGGGACTATTTACAGATAGTCACAACCATGCATGTAACAAATGTCAAGTTAAATTCCCTAAATCAACCAATTGACAATTATTACACCAAAAAACATTATATTAGCAATTCACAATTATTACACCCAAAAACCTGAAACCATACTCCAACTAACATGCGATGGAAGTACGTGACACACACATAAAGGAAACAAGAAAACAAGAAAACAGGAATCAACCTAAGATTCAAATCAGGGGCAATTAATAATGGTGTTCAACAGCGCCGTGGTGGGCGAGGTGGCATGGGCATCGGCGGATCTCTGCCAGTACATTTCCTGCAACCCAGAGCGCCTCAGCAACGACCAAGTCCTTGACCTCATCTGCTGCCTCCCCTTGTACCACCTCCGTCGCCTTGCATTCTGCATCTTCTCATTCATCTGTTCTCCTATCAACCCCAATGTCAACCCTCCATACACGTCGTTTCCGTATAATCCTTATCCCATCCCCATTCCGGCCAGGAGCTCCAACTATGATTCCAATTTCCATTCAGAGTGCTGACTGATGACTGATGACGAGGAATGCCTCCGCGATTCTGTATAGAGTAATTCTCTTCCATCTACTTATATTTTTAATATTTGTTGATTCTGTTGATTAATTAATTTATGCATTATTGATAGGAAACTTGATTATTTTGTTAGAAGATATATACAAAATTTTAAATTTCAGAGTTCCTAGAACTCCTCTAAGGCTTGTTGGAAAACTTCTTGTCGAACTTGATTAATCGCTCTTTGTTGTTCAAAATGAAGGATTTTGTTTTTATAATTTTCTAATTGTTCCAAACTATAAGTAGTATTAATCAAATTGAATTTTTCTTGTTCTATCTCAGAATATCCTTTCATTCGATACTCATCTGCTTCTATTTCCACTTTACGCAAATGAGCCCGTTTCGTCGTAAACCTAATTGGTTACTTCCAATTATGTAAATCAATAGTTCAAACCACACTCAAAGGCAGGGCATTTCCCATTGATATAGGAACTTCTGTACCAGAAACAACGGTATCTCCAATTATAGCCCCTATGGGGTGTAAAATATATCTCTGCACACCATTCCCATAGTGTATGAGACAAATGTATGCATTTTGATTAGGGAAAGTTTACCTGTTTTAGAGGCTAGGTTCTCTTGATTCTGTCCCTATTTGTTTTCTTTCATTGAAATGGGATGGCTGGGCAACACAATTGAACGTCAAGTAAGCTCTGCGAAAGAATTCATTTAGCTCTTATGAATTTGAGGATCTTGTTGAGTCTTTGACACAATCAACACAAACCACCATGTAAGACTTGATCACACCAATCACACAAAGCACACAAGAATTATCCCGGTTGGGGCTTCCGCCTTAATCCGGAGGAGGAAGAACCGAGATATTATTTCAACTAGAGAAGATAAAAGAATATTACAATTCTCACCACGACCTTTTCTCAAGCCTAATGGAACTTGATGCTGCCTACAATGGAGAAACTCTTACCCTGTCAGATGAAGTACTCTCTTCTTCTATTCGGCACTCAATAGAATCATATGGATCTATGAGCCGTTGCAATTATTTATATAGATCTAGAGACAAACTCTAAGTTGATATCTTATTACAATAGCTATTGGATAGTACATAAGAGATAACCCTACGATAGGAGCTACACGATCCAACTTGAAGAGCAAGTTGGGCTTTTCACGAATAAGTCAGACTCAAGCCCGAAACTCATCAGCGCCGCAAACGGTCGACTGTCCTCCTCTCTGGAAGACTTCGTGCAGGGGACGGTCGACCGCACAAGAGGGATGGTCGATCGCAACTTCTGCTATTGCTGCGGCTGATTATTTCTCGCCTCCACTCCGTTTCCAATCGTCTCGATCCCTCATCGTCTTATCGTCTTCTTATCGAACATCGTATGCAAGGCATAAACCCAACATTAGCTTGTGTAGAACGGAGAAGATTCCTTTTCCTCCTTCAGGTCTTGTTAAGGAGTCCGGATGTGTTTGTCATGTGGCATTTAAAGAGAAAATTTGGAATCTGACAATTGAATATCAAATCAAATTCTGATGGCATTTTACATTGAGATTCCATGATTTTCACTTTTCCTTTCCAGATGACATTTTCTGAAGGGAGCTTAACTTGGCTCCATGAAAGATTTACACCGGAAGTACTCAAGTTTATTTCAGACCGTTTCGATCTCACATTAGTCATCTAGCCTTTGAGTTGAAGGAGGTTGATAGTATTTTCTATATGAATCAAATTTATTTTTGGTGTACAATTTAATGTCCAAGTTCCAATTACTTATACTAATGATAAATGATAATAGCACATACGGATAACCCACCCATCGATAGAGAAGATAGCGTCGATTCTAACGATCGAAAAACAGCAAACCATGCATCTGCAGCTTGGAAGTGGCCGGGTTCCGCAGCAGGTGAGTCAGAATGTGTTCTTTGTGCATTGTCAAAATGAAGAGAGGGTGAACGAGATTCTCCAGTTGGGTGGACTCAAGGGCTTTTTACCAAAATGACCCACTTTTTGCAAGTATTTACTAAACTGACCTACTTTTGAAACTATTTACCGCATTGACCTACTCGCTATCTGAGATAGCGTGTCTAGTTTAAATGAACTCACTATCTTAGATAGCGAGTATAATTGTACTCATTTTTCAGTGAAATTTTAAACATGTAATTTTTATCAAAAATGTATATACAACTATACTCGCTATCTCAAATAGCGAGTCTAGTTCAATTGACCTCGCTATTTGAAATAACGAATGTAGTTGTACTCATTTTTTAGAGAAATTTTAAACATCAAATTTCTACCTGAAATGTATATAACTACATTCACTATCTCAGATAGTGAGTCTAGTTCAATAACGAGTGTAAGTTGTACCCATTTTTTAGAAAAAATCTTAAATATGCAATTTCTACCTGAAATGTATAGACCTATATTCACTATCTGAGATAGCGAGTTCAGTCGAGTTCAGTTGAACTAGCCGTTAGAAAATGAGTGTTTTAGACACCATTTACGAACCGATTTTTGAGCAATTTTTTGAGTAAGATCCTCATTGAATTATTGAGAGTTCTTGATTGATTTGTGTTCTCTTTCATGAGTAGATCAAAATCATATATTGGTTTGCTAAAATCGGTTAAGGGGTGGATGAGAAATTGTCTCTCAAAGTGAGACGTTTTCATTCTTGAAATGGGTTAAGGGAACATAGTCCCATATCGAAAATATCAAAGGAAATAGAAGAGGATATATAGTAATCTCCTTCTAAGCATTGTAAGATGGCTAGAAGAGAGGCTCTCTCTCGCGCGCGCAGGAGGTGCAAATCACGTACCGGATTACATGTGACTTGTGTGCGCCCGCACGACCTGCGGACACGAATGCCGGACCGACTTGACCCCACCCCGTGCAGAGCCACTTTTTGCTACAGTTTTTCTTTTTGTAACGGCTGAAATGAATGCAGAAACGGTTTTTTCTGCCGTTTCAGTGCTGTATTAAACGTTTTGTCTGCCGTTACACTGAACGCAGTAAATGATGTCTGCCGTTACAGTGTCGGCATTCAATTCGTTGTCTGCCGTTACAGTAAAGGCATTAACAGCCTTGTCTGCCGTTACTGATTTAACCCAGGCTCTATAAATAGAGGCCTCCCCTCTACCTTCTTCCCTGCATAAGAAAACAGATCCTCTTTCTTTCCTTCTCTACATCTTGCTCGGTTCTTCCTTTTCTGGTCGTACTGGTAAGTCGGTGATAGGTTCAGGCGCTTGTACTCAGTTCGAGAGTGGTACGTGCTGCCTACGTGATCGCTTGAGTCGTTGCATACTGGGGGACAGAAGCCTTTATTCATTCCAGCAACCGGAAGAGGCAAATCTGTTTTAAGGACACTGTGTGATACACATGCCTCGACTTCTTAGAAATTGTAATCTGAAATTACTTACTGTAAGTTGTTTATTTCATTTTCCCTTTTCTTTTACTTTCGGTTTACCTTCTCTGCTGTTCTCTTCTCGGTTTTTCCGTGCCTCTCTATCTTTTCTTTGTAAAAAGGAATTTTTGTAAACAATTTTTGTAACAGCCTCGACTGAACTCGCTATCTCAGATAGCGAGAGTGTAGTTATATATATTTCATATTCAAAATTTTGGCAAAAAAATGAGTACAACTTTATTTGTACTAGACTCGCTATCTCAGATAACGAGTGTAGTTGTATATATTTCATGTTCAAAGTTTTCCTGAAAAATGAGTACAGCTATACTTGCCATCTGTGATTACAAGTCTAGTTCAACTGAACTCGCTATGTCAGATAGCAAGTGTTGTTGTATGCATTTCAGCTAGAATTTGCATGTTCAAAATTTTTCCAAGTATTAGGAGAAAATCATATAACTACACTATTTGGTAAATAGTTTCGAAAGTGGGTCAGTTTGGTAAATACTTTCAAAACAGTGGGTCATTTTAGTAATAATTTCCGAGTCTTACATCAATGGTCTCACTGCGTCGGAGCTTTCAAGGCAGAATCACTCTCGTACGTCGCTGTGGATTAGGCTTACGATTTTCCATACCATTGTTGGGTAGTGCTCAGGGTTTCAGAAGATTTTGGTTTCATCATGGACATCGATATGAGTACGATGCTTCAATCGCGTCGCGAATACGTATGCTAGAATTCGTATCCGAATCGAGAGTAAAGATGTGATACCTTCGATGATTCAAGTAGAGTTTGAACAGGAGATGTACGAGGTTTAGGTTATCATAGAGAGGAAGAAATGGTGTCTCTTTTTCGAGGGGGCTAATTCGCCGGAGTTGGCCGAAGAAGACGAATGATCTGGAAATAGAGGTTGACGACGTACTGAGGCCGTTAGATTCACCGAAAGATGATATGAACCATCCATCAAAAGGACCGAAGACAGCACAACCGTCAGATAGGAGGAAGTTGAATACGGAGCGTTCGATATTCAAAGTCGCTGACGTGGCAGAAGCAGCACATGGAGGGAGTGGAAGAGTAGTGGAAGATAGCAAGCATGGTAAAGAAACTGATGTGACAAATCGTACAGTCAGGCCTACGTTGTACAAACGAAATCACGGGATTTTAAAGAGAAGCCGACAGCACAAAGCTCGAGGCGAGAAAAACAGGGGTTCATATCAGATCAGACTTAATGTTGCTGTCACGCACGGATTTTGAGGTGGAGGTTAAGGAGGCGGTACTGGTACATGCTGATGCCGCAGTGAAGGGTGATGGTTTGGGCTTAGCATAGAGCAATCAAAGTGGGCCTGGAAATCTGGAATGGAAAAGAGAAATATCACAAATTGATCAAACCGAAACTGCTAGTTTAAGTAGTAAGTACTAGTATGTCCCATGTGCAATATTGCACAAACAAAATTAATAATGAGATACTATATAATTGTAAGATAATTTTAGAACTTTAACTTAGAGCAATATATAAAACTTTTATCACCGTGCTAGGTTTAGAAATCATATAAAAATTAAATGAGATATTAAGTTGACATTCTCCTTAAAGAATATTGCACACCTAGTTCTCTCAAAATATTAAAACTATTTCAAAATCTACATTTTATATATAGTTGTAGATTGCACTTAGATGACATATGCACATGAAATTCACCACGAAGGACTAAACAATAGAAGAAAATAGATAGCTCCTGGTCATCGGGACGGATTGAAATTATGAAAATTTAGAATTCCTTTTTGTTTATGGTTTGCATCCATGTACAGGAACCCTTTTTAAGTCCTTCCAATATAAAATCCCAAAATTACAGAATACAACAGGTGATATAAATAAAAATCAGAAGAAAATTTATGGGTATGGTGGCAACTATGAGAATACCCCATGTGCAAATTATATAGACTAGAATAATTTTAAAAGGGAGAGAGGATGGATATGTAGGATAAACCTCCTTAGGCTAGTTAATAAATTATAAATCTCTTATATTTAGAAAGTTAACTAATTAAGTTATATAAATGGGTATACCCCCATGTTGGGTTTATGTCATGCATACTATATTGGATACGAAGATGATGAGATGATGGAGGGATTGAGGCGATTGGAGACGGAGTGGAAGTGAGAAGGTAACAGTCAGCAACAGCAGCAGTAGCAGGTTGCGGTTGACCGTCCCCTGCACAGAGTCCTCCCGAGAGGAGGACAGTCGACCGAAAGCAGCACTGATGGATTATTTGGGTCGGGTCTTGGTGATTCGTAAGAAGCCCAACTTGCTTCTTAAGTCAGATCATGTGGTTCTTATCGTAGGATTATCTTTTCTGTAATATCCATTGACTATTGTATGAAGATATCAAACTAGGGGTTCTCTAGATCTCTATATATGTCACGCTCCGCTTCCCAAAATATGGAATGCGAGCCCGTGACTAAGGCCCAACGAATGATATTAACAACATCCATAAGTTGTACCAGTCTTAACTTAACAATATGAAAAAGGAATAATCCCAACCACGCAGAAAAATATAATCACATAAACAATTACTGAGATAAAATATACAGTAGTCCAACATAATAACCAACAACTGGAAATAAGCAACAATTACGGGTCAACACAGCCCGAGATACAAAGTACAGAAGTAATGCAATGCTGGGAATAAAATAACATGAATAAAAAAACTATGACTATCAATTCCACTCCAATCTTTAGTACATCAGTCCTCCAAGTCCTTCAACTTCTCCCTTCATGATACCTGTAATCGCATCATCTAGAGATGGGAAAAAAATATGCCCATTAGAGCAAGCTATGGGCGACAAGTAGTAGGAAGCAGTAAAATAGGAAGTAAAGGACTATATAACAAGAACAGAAATTGGAACGATATCGGAGTCAATAAATGATAAATGATAACAACATCAAAAGTTGATAATCAATAATTTAGAAATCAGGAATCAATGTTTAATAACCAGTATTCAGTATTAGTGTCAATGTTCAGTGTTCATTTATGTCTATAAGTCTTTTATCAATCTTAACTAATGCACACAATCTTGCGTCCCATACCACAGGTTCGGGTCCATACAATCAATTGAACGTTTGACTATAGGATCCTGTACTCGGGTCTTGCAATATCAATGATCAATGATCGATGACCAATGACCGATGACCAATATACGATAAATTGGGATAGTGTAGTCAGTAATCCACAATCAATTGATGACCAATATGACCTATAATAATGACCAATATGGGCTATGACCAATATCCCCTTCTGAGTACACTCTCTTATATTGTCCACTACCAAATCGACCCTTATTACCACTTCTTGTTATAATTTTATTAACAATCAGTTATGAACATGAATGTGATCAATGTGGGCGATGGTATCAATACTCGTGTAACAAGTACAATCGATGAGACCAGTAGCACTAGTACAATTTCAAGATGATATCAATACTATACAATACATGAAATATACATGGTCCAATTCATTAAATATGGAAAACACGGTTTATATGCAAAACATAACAATATATGGACTCAGTGTACTACAATTTTGATATGCAAGGTTTTAAGTTCCTGTGTCAGGAACCGGGTTGAAACCTCAGTACAAAGTCGACAATAACAAGGCAGTATATTTGAATTTTCAATAGTACAATAAATTTACAGTTCAGGTTTTATTTCAGTAGCAATGGCACGATAAGACGACTATGAATCGATAACATTATACAATAAAGAAACAATGGAGTTCAGTTAGATGCGATATTCAATTCGATTACTGCTTGCTAGATTTTAAGGAGTGTTTTCTTGAACTAGAACAATAAAAATAAGTTCAAGAGACGCTTGCCTGTTAAGAGACGATTCCGAATATAAAAGAATAACGGGACGAGAGTCTCGACGACGACACGTACACTCACACGTACAATCACGCACTCGCAACACGTTCACAATACGTGCACAAGAGAACGCAACAACAGTAAAATCCAATGGTAAGAGCGACACAGCAAACACAGCAAAACACCCCACAACACCAAACGACAAATCAAAACAGCAAATCCCCCCTTTACAAAACACCAAACAGCAGTTGCTGATCCCCTCTCCTCCCGAACACCTAACAACAAAAGGAAGTGGGGGAACAGCAGGGGACGCAGCGATTGACGACGGGGCTAAGGGGCGGTTGGCGGCAGGCTAGGCACGGCAACTGGGGCGAAGGATGGTTGTCGAATGAGCGGGGGAAGGTCGTCGACGGCAGAGAGGACCTTGGGCGATACTCTGTTCTGGAAGAAAACAGGGGAAGGGGAAGATGGCGGCGATGAGCAAAGACAAGGGCGGTGAAAGCCGAGAGACAGTGGCGAGGAGCACGGAGGTGATGGGAAGTTGAGGAAGAGGTCGACTGGTGGTGGGTTCGGAAGTTGATGGGTTCACGAAGTCGAAGGACTTCGGGGATGACAACGGGGTGCAAGGTGGTCGCGGTCATGAAGCGACAGCAACGGGAGATGAGGAGTCACGAGGTGGTTGAGTTGATGGCAGGTGGCGAGGCTTGACGAGGCGACAATGGTGGATGGCTGGTGATGGGGAATGGATTCAAAGAGGGTGCGGATGAAGGATGCGGTGTTCGAGTTGCGGTAATGGCGGGACGATGGAGGAAGGTGGCAATTCAGCGAGAGGATGATGACGATGAGTAGGGAACTTCGGTAATGGTAGTCGACGAGTCTGTGGACGAGGGTGGTGGCTACTGGAGGAGGAACGAAGATGAGAGGATCTCAGGGTGGTGCGACACTGAAGGTGAAGATGAGACGGAGGGGGTAGGAGCTCGAGGGTCAATGGGGCAATGCTCGGGTTGCGACGCTGGTCGACGAGGAGTGGGAGGCGAGGCGAGTGGTAGGCTCAAGGTTGCAGGAGGTAGTGGAGGCAGGAGCGAGCGATGGAGGAGGCAATGGTGGCTCTAGCGGGAATAGGGCGACGGGGTGATCGAAGGATGAAGACGGGAGGGCGAATGAAGGTGGGTGTGGGTGAGGCAATGGCGAGCGGGATGGGTTTCGAGGTCGGGGGTGAGTGGCGGGATGAGGAAGACGATGGAGAAGGGGGTTCTCTGTTTGGTTTTGAAACAGGGAAAGAGAGAGGGAGACGGGGAGAGAGTGTGGGAGAGCGAGAGAGAGAGAGAATGGGAGGGGGTGTTTAATAAAAATAATAATATAATATATTTAATATAATATATAATAATGGGTAATTATGAGAGAGTGGGGGTTGTGGGGTTGTGGGAAATGTGAAAAGTGGAGAGTGTGAGGAAATTGGTATACGAGTAGTTGAATTTGGGCAGGGTAAGATAATGGGTTAACGGATTGGATATATAAATGTGGGTTTGGGTTGTACACTTGGGCTTTACATTTGGGCTTCACTAATAACAATAAATATGAATAAAAAGAATATAAGACCGGGCTCTAAAATTATATGTTCGAATGTAATTATAATGAATATAAAATTGGGCTTCATGACAAGGAAATCCAATAATTAAATCACAGGGTGGCTTTAGCATGAATCAAATAATCAACTAGATATTTTATAGAATGAATTAGGATCTTTGGGTTTTTCACAATAATAATAATAATAATAATAATAATAATAATAATAATAATAATAATAATAATCATGGGTTGAATAACCAAATAGTGATACATAATAGTGTAGCTTGAAATTCTGGGTTCAAACAAAATAGTCGGGTATTTAAATGAATGCAAAATTTTTGGGGTTCAAAAGAATATAATAATTTATAGAAATAATTAAATACAAGAATACAGGAAAGAAAAAATATTAATCCATATAAACGGATACGGGGGTTACAATATATTGTTGTTATTGGCTTCCTTTGAGAGTCAAGAGAGAGTACTTCATTGAAGGTGGAGTTTGATAGGTTCTCCAATTGTAAACAATTAGTACTTGCTAGTGAGGCTTGAGAGAGAAGGGTCGTGGTGAGAATTGTAATATTCTTGTATTTTCTCTAGTTGAATAACATCTCGGGTTTCTTCTTGCCCAACCAGAACAAATTTGTGTGTGCGTTGGTGTGTTTGATATGATCTCATATGTGCTTGGTAGTATGTATTGATTGCATCGAAAAACTCAACAAGATCCTCGGTTTTCCTAACAATTGGTATCAAAGCTTCTGGTTCAGGAGTTTGTTCGAGTTCCTTGGAGAAGATGGCAGATCAGATCATGAAGATCACGCAATTCAAAGGTAATATCAACTTTGATCTCTTGAAGGAGGACATGCATGAAGCATTGGTTCAAAAAGACTATGATCTAGTCCTAAAAGGAGATAAAGGGAGACCAATCGGCACAAAGCAGGAGAATTGAAAGGAGATTTATTCAGAAGTCTTCGGTTTAATCTGTATGTCTTCGATGAGCGATGTCAGGTGTAGGAGAAGCGTGACGAGTCTTTGGGTAAGATTCAGAACTGCCTACTCGAGATCGTCAATACTTGGTCGGATGCACCAGAAAGAAAAGTTGTGGGATTTCTCAATGAAGAAAAGTAACGCTCTTCTAGATCATGTAGTTAAGATCAATATGAAGTTATCTGAACTGAGGACGTTCAATGCATATGATATAAAGGTTTCCAACTCGATATATTCACCACCAAATTCATCCAATATGATAACCGTGCTAGACAGGAAATCTATCAAGAAGAAGTTTTTCATAGCAGGTATGATCGAGGGATTGAAGGAGGATGCACTTAGGAAGGAGAGTCAGAAATCGGCGTCAAAACTGTGAGTTGCTTGGAGGTGGATTGTACTTCGAATGGAAGGGAAAGTGTTTGCATGGGTAATGTCCATGGCCACCAGTGCAAAGGGATTGGATATTACATGAGAGACTGTTGCAAGCGGTTGAGTTAGAGAGGCACCAAATCCAGGCCTCTGAATCAGGTGATGACTTAAACAGTGCTTTTGTTTCAAGTCTTTTAGATGTGAATTCTGGTTGCTATTTTGATTCGGTTAGTTCTTCTCAAGTTTTCTCCGAGAGGGAGATGATTTCTACTTACAAGATTGCATCATGTCATTGTGTGAGAACGAAGGTTGATAAGATTTGTGAAGTAATGGGTTCTACTTACAAGTTTGCCTCATATCGTTGTGTGAACGAAAATTGACAAGACTTGTGAAGTAAGGGGTGAGAAAAAAAATGAGTCGAAGATGACAGATGGAAGCGGACACACTAGAGGATGACATGTATATTCTTTTGATGAAGTAGAGCCTTATATCCATGAGAACTCTTGAAGTAATGGACTGCAGGTACACAGATTTAGGTAGCATTTGTTCAGTTTTGGGAAGTTGTCGTAAGGTGATGAAGGGTGAGAGGGGGATTGAGCAGAGTCAGCACAACCTCTTCCAGCTTTGTGGGAACAAGAAACCTTGGGCAAGTGTTTTGAAGCCCAATGTTCCTAAAACATTATATAGTTTGTTGTCACTAGAATCATCCGAGCGAGACTGCGACGTTCGAATATCGTCGGAAGGTGGAGAGAGCCTCGATGTAGGTGGAGTTTGTGTGGAGGGTGGAATTTCCATGATTACATCTACTGGGTTGTGTCCTTAAGGGGAGTATACAGGTGGAGAAAAATAGGTGGAGATAGATTCTACTAGCAGATGAAACATCGAAACGAGTTGTTTGCAAGAAGAGAAGGAAAATGGTCTAAAATGTTTTAAATCACACAGTGTGGATTCAGGAGTATACAATCCAAGGTGGAGATTGTTGGGTTTATGTCTTGCATACTATGTTGGATACGAAGACGATGAGACGATGTAGGGATTGCGACGATTGGAGAAGGAGTGGAAGCGAGAAGGTAACAGTCAGCAGTAGCAAGTTGCGGTCGACTGACATTGGGGTGCGGTCGATCATCCACTGTACAGAGTCTTCCTAAGAGGAGGACAGTCGACCGGTCTTGTTGGACGTTCAACTGAACGCGGCGCTGATGGATTATTTGGGTCGGATCTTGGTGATTCGTAAGAAGCCCAACTTGCTCCTCAAGTCATATCGCGTGACTCTTATCGTAGGGTTATCTCTTTTGTAATATCCAATGACCATTGTATCATGATATCAAACTAGGGTTTCTCTAGATCTCTATATATTGCTGTTATTGGCCTCCATTGAAAGCCAAGAGAGAGAGAGAGTACTTCATTGAATGCGGAGTTTGATAGGTTCTCCAATTATAAACAACTAGTACTTGCTGGTGGGGCTTGAGAGATGATGGTTGTAGTGAGAATTGTAATATTCTTGTATCTTCTCTAGTTGAATAACATCTTAGGTTTCTTCTCTCCCGGAAAGCCCCAACCGGGACAAACTTGTGTGTGCTTTGGTGTGTTTGGTATGATCTCATATGTGCTTGGTAGTTTGTATTGATTGCATCGAAAAACTCAACAAGATTCTCGGTTTTCCTAACACCCCCTCGTGCAAATTGCACAAACTTTAACAAAAGATATATATATTAAAACATCATTAACATTCAATAAAAAATTCGACATAACCTACACATATATAACATTCAATAAAAATTTGCCTTAATGAGTTGGGAAGACGACATTGTTTTTGTCTTGCATCCTACATTAATAAGTGTGATTTGGGGCAATTATTTATATATGAATAATAATATTACTTTTATTATTTATCTAATTAAACAAAGTGATGAAAAATAGAACGAAACATTACATATTGAGATAAATAACAATAGGAATTAACTCGAAAGAAAGTATAACAGGAGATAAGAACACATATAACATACCTGATGCAATGAAAAGTCTGACTTCCCTCAATATAATTGAAAATCTCCTACCATCTTTTAATCTTCACACCTCCTGTTGGAAACAGAATAATTGCAAATTTGTCAACAACACCAATTTGTTGATTATTGAATATTAAATTTAAACAGTAGGCCCTTGAAATTTGTCCCTTCGACTAGATTTTTGTTGCAGTAGGTCCATCTCATTAGTAAACATCTTAAAAACAAAGTTCACAGTTGAATTGAAAGTAATATATAAAAGTCAAATGATTAAAACTAAAATATAGAAGCCAAAGGGTTAAAATTAATATATATGAATAACTGATCAACTTTGATCTACAATCCTAGATCAAAGTAGAACTCAAAGTTCTATATAGATTGTGTAACGTTTAGTCTTATTCATACATATTATAACTATATATCTAACACAGTTAAAATCACATCATAATTAAATTTCTTATATAATTTTGGTGTACTGTAGAGTGGAAAAAGTTTCGTAAGAATGGGTTAGTTACTTCTAGTGTGTTTAGTTGGTTGCAAGTAAAATTGCATTGGCAGCTACAACTAAAGAGTAGAGCAAAGTTGCAAGATCCTCTGTTTCAATGCAAGTAACCTTTTACTCTTTAATTGCAATTCAAGGAAAGAAGCTTGCCACTTACAATTTAAATTCCAACTACTTCTAAGTTGTAACCACGGTGAAAGTGCAACTCTACTTGCAATGAATAACAACCCCAAAATTCGTAGCTTCTGCCTTATTAAATAGAGAAATTTGAAGTAAGTTGTTGTGAGATTATCAGAGCATATCTCTCAAGAAAAAAAGTTCAGGTTTATTACACAATAAACAACACAAACATGATAGACTTCAAAAACACCCATACGAAACATGTTAACTTAATGAATTCGACTACGGCCTACTTGCAAAAAATAATATAAATATATAAATAAAATAATAAGATCATAAATGATGCAGTGTCCATTACACCCATAAGGCCTCCATTTCCAGATGATAATTTTCATTGAACTTTCTAACAACCTCCTTGTGAGCAGCATCTCTTTGACCTAATCAATGCTTTTGAAGCAGTAAAACTACCAGATACTAAACATGTTCAATTAGCATGTACAATTTACCAAGTTTAATAGTTGAAGTAGATGAACAATAAAATTACTTTAAAAAGCTGTAGAAGAACTGAATTTCAATTGCAGATATGTAGTATTCATGTAGATCTATACTAAAAAAATTTAAAACAGAGAAAACTTGAGGACTTCAAATATATGTGGTTCATGATGGTAAAACCCGATGTGAAATTTATTCTAATAATATGTTTTTATATCTTCAACCCACCATTTTTAGTTTTGGGAACAATATCTGTATACCATAGTCAATGTCACCAAAAATATAATTACCCTGTTTAAGCACAATGAAATTAGAAAAATAGTTGCATTATTTGACCTATGTGGTTGTCTCAGCGAATAAAATTTAAGAAATCCAAAAAGTGATGAAATGAAAAACTCGTATCTGAACTCAAAACCCCATCAAAATCCTTAGAAATAAATAAATCAAAAAAATCTCTTCAAAAACCGATCATCATCATCATCATCATCATGATCTTCATCTCAGATCAAAGAAACGAAGAGAACATTAAACCCATCCCTAAACTCAAAACCCCATCCCTGAACTTAAAAATAAATAAATAAAAAAATCTCTTCAAAAACCCACAACCCAGAAAAAACCCATCATCATCATCATCACGATCTTCATCTAAGAACAAAGAAACCAACAAATGAAAGAACATTATCCATTCGATTACAAATATAAAAAAACCAAACAAACAAAAACCTCTTTCAGACCCAAACAATCATGAAGGTGGTGGGAAAAATCATAATTACAAAACCCTAGCCCATCCATGGAAAATCAATTTGATCCAGAGAGTAAGAATAAGGAAAAGCAATGGAAACTACCATGAGCAAATTGCTGCAGAAAGTAGAGGAGCGTAGGTGGCGAGAGGTGTACGGCAATGGCGAGGTGTACGGCGGGCTGCAACATAGGGGAGTTCAGTGGGATTTGGGAGAGGAAGAGCCAGCTGGTTTGGGGGGATTTGGGAGAGGAAGCGGTGGGTTTTTCTTCTTTTCTTTTTCTTTTGTTGTGTTAATTAGAAGATGTGGTTTGCACGTGTTAATGCATGTGTAAATTCCTAGTTTTACTCTCCTTTCTTTATTTCAAAATAGAGAAAGGAGAGAGGGAGTAGGCATGTTTGTATAATATATAGTATAATGGGGTGGAATTATCAACAGAGAATGAATACAATGACATCCCATATGCTGGAGCTACATTGTCAGAGGTAGAAGGGAACACAGATCGAGAAAAGGAAAGACAAGGAAGAGATTAGGTGACTCGGCGGAGAGGGTTGGGGAAGCCGATACATTCAAGAAGGAATCCCCTCAGAGGATGATAGGATTGGAGCACTCGATGGAGTTTGAGATGATAACCACATATCAGATTCAGATACCGAAGCATGGGAAAAGAGCGTTCATGAGTGGGCGGGAGGAGGTGCATGTCACGGATAGGAGTTACCGAAGCATAGACAAGAAAACAGTGGGGTATGAGAGAAAGAGTAAAAGATAATTGGACAAATGGTGAACATAGAGACCAAGTGAAGAAGACTTAATCAGGGCGGCGTCAAAAGCCAAAGAACTAGCTTCAGCATGTGGAGGCACCTCAAAAAACAATTTCTCAATTCTAAATTTTATAAATGATAATTCACTCATCTACTATGCAAGTTTTACGATCTAGCCATGGGATCCACTAATAGTGAACAATTAGATCAGGTGCATGTTCTTAGAGGAGAGGCCAATAGAATTGGCTTATAGATTAGTAGGTTGCCCTAGAAGAGGTCTAGACGAGTGGTGTTTTATCTGTGTCAAATGTTATACATTTTTTGGAACGTTAGGGGTATGAGACAAAAAACAATGAAAAGACTTATTAGCGATATGCTTAGTAAGAAAAAACTGAGCATTTGCGTCTTATAAGAAACTAGAATCGAGAATCGTAAAAATGATGACTTTCAGTGTATTAAGGCTTGTGGGACGTTTGATTGGAGGTTCAAATCAGCTATTGGTTTATCTGGGGGTAACACTATTGGAGTCGATCCGAGTATTTTCGAGATTGTGGATGACTTCATTGGAGAGTTTTCGATTACTGTTTGAATTAGGCGTAGGATGGACGATTGGGAGCAGACAGTGACGTAAATTTACGGTCCATATGATTCTAGACTACGGGGTCAGCTTTGGGACGAACTTAGATATATAAGAGGTAGATGGATTGGACCTTGGGTGGTTGGGGGTGTAACATCCTGAATTTTTCAAATATAAAATTTTTATTGTATTCATGTGTTTTGCACGTGCAATTTAATGTGTGTTTTTGACTTTAAAATTATTCTTATGTCATGAATAAACATTTCTCTTTTTTAAAAATTAAAGCCTATTATTAATCTTTAGGCCTAATAGTCTAATTCTAGCCCACTTAAATAAATAAATTAATTAATTAGAGAGCCCATGGATTTTAGCCCACCTAATTAGCCCGCTAGTTATTTATAATAATAATTAATACAACTTGTAGTGTAGACTTGATCAAGTAGCAAATAAATTAACAATTTAATGAACAGACAAATTTGTAGTATGCATAATGAGGCACGTGCATTGCACATGCACGTGTAAATTGATGAGAAGGGGGTGGCCGGCCATGTTCATAGAGTGGAGAGTGGTTACTAGATGGTGGGCGGTTCTTCTAACTCCCAAACGCATCCTCGCCTTTCATCTAAACTCATCTCAACCCTTCATCCACTCTTGAAAAGTGTATAAATAACCCCCCCCCCCCCCCCCCCCCCCCCCGGGCTTATCACTCTTGTCATTTGCATTAGAAATTTCAAAGAGTAAGAGAAAGAAAGAGATTTTGTGTGAGAAAAAGAAAGAGAAGTGTGTGTTCCCTTTCCTATTGGAGGCCGGCTAGCATCAAAAGGAGGAGAAGGCTTGGTTAGTACATCAAGGAGGAGAAGACTCGGTTCGTGTAGCACAAACTAGGAGGAGAAGGAAGACGATCGCGCTTTCAAGGAGTTCTTTAGGAGTTTTTCTTGTTTATTTAATAAGGTGGGTGATTTCTCAAACTTTAACACAGATGCCATACTCGAATTTTAAATTGTGTATATGTCAGAAACACGTAGGAAAAGTTGCCTTACACTTGTTTGAAGAGACTAGTAAGAAAAGAAGCTCTAGTTTATTTACATGAAAAGTTAGTAAGATGAATTGGAATGTATTAATTAAGATTTGTTATGATGCTTTGTTTTTTTGATAAAAAGATGACACCCGTCATCATTTCATTAATGAGCAATAACGAAACAAAGTAGTACAAATAAACATAAAACCCTTGAGCATTATGCACCACGTTACATCAAAGTACCCTTAGGTAACATATAATCAAAATATAGCAACAGAAATATATAAAGTAGCATCAAAATACACCAAGTTTGTCAATATTTAAAATGACCAACGTCCCACATAAACCAAGAGACATGCTTTCTCCCACTGCACCGGATGGCTACTCTTCCTCATTCGGCTTAAGCTTCTTCCTAGCTCTCGCATATCTTGCCCAATCATGAATTGAAAGAAAAATTTTATGCATTGAAGTTGAATAGCTATGAGCAGTATTTCGAAAGCATAAGTCATTTCGGTCTAACCATAGTCTCCATAAGGTAATTGCTACTGCTATATCCCAGGCCCTTTTGTCCTCTATCCTAATAAGTTGTTCCCTCCAATGTCCCCAAACGTCCCCAGTATACCTAGGAAACTGCGTGCATCCAAATCCTCTACAAACTACTTCCCAAGTGAGTGCCGTCTTGCGGCATGTGAATAATACGTGTGTGGTGTCTTCCTCCTCAAGTAGACAGGTATCGCATGTGATGGCAATATTCATGTTTCTTTTCCTAAGGTTCAGTCTAGATAGAATTGCGTCGTTGAGCGCCAGCCAGCAGAAAACTCTAACTTTAAGAGGAGCCTGTGTTCCCCAGATTATTTTTTCCTCTTTACATCTCAATCCACCATCATTCAACCATCTGTACATTGACGAGACCTAAAAGCAATTCGATTCTTCAATGTTCCAACTTCTTTCGTCTTTTTCATTATTTGTTTCCCGGCCTTCAGCCTGGATAAACTTATTTAACTCTTCGTACTGATGCACAGTTTCGGGTGACGGCTCGCTTAAGATAAAGAAACTAAGCCTCCCATTCCTCCAAACATCTGCCACCAGTGAGTCCTTGTCAGATGCTGCTGCCGCTGCTTGCGGGAAAAGATTTCTTAGCGTTCTGTTCCCGCACCACTTATCCTTCCAAAATCTAGTGTGTTTCCCGTTCCCAATCTTGCTTCTAGTGTTCAGGTTGAACCTCTCTCCCAGTTTTGCGACTCCTTTCCAAAGAAACGACACTTTTCCGAACTTGCTTCTTCCTCCAAAACGATATTTTTTACGCTTTCGAAATAGGTCGAATGAGTAACACCACCATCCTTTTCGTCGTTGATACATTTTCCACCACCATTTACTCAGCAATGCTCTATTCATATCGTGTAGGTTTTGAATTCCCAGTCCTCCGAATTCTCTTCTCTTGCATACCCTGCCCCATTTGACCAAGTGAAACCCCTTGTTGCCCTCCTCAGTTCCTTTCCATAAAAAATGTCTTCTCAGTTTGTCAATCTTGCTGATCACCTATTTGGGTAGTTCGTAGATCGACATTAAATAAAAAGGAATTGCACTAAGCACCGAATTAATCAGTGTAATCCTTCCCCCTAAGGAGAGGAAACGGCTCTTCCACCCTGCCAACTTCTTTGCAATCTTTTCGATTAATGGGATCCAGTCTTCTCTTAACAATGACCATGGCCTAATCGGCGTGCCTAAATATTTGATTGGGAATTCACCCCCTTCGCATCCTAAGATTGCGGTGATAGCGTTAACCGACATTGATAATCGATCGCTGATCGGGTTAACGCAGCTCTTATTCAAGTTTACTTTCAAGCCTGACCACCCTTGGAAGCATGCCAAGGCCGCCTTAATAGCTACAACTTCTTCTACTTTAGCCCTACCAAACAATAGGGTGTCATCAGTATATTGTAGAATTTTCATTGGTTGAGTAATTCCTTTAATCTAAATGCCTGTGATGATGTTGTTCTCCTGCTCTCTTCTTATCATTTTTGCGAGACCATCTGCTACGATTGCGAATAAAAGTGATGATAGAGGATCTCCTTGCCGGAGTTCCTTTTTGCACCTGATTTCTTTACCTTGCCACCCATTAACAAATATACTCGATTTCCCTCCTTGAATACACAATTTCATCCACAGTCGCCATTTCTCGCCGAAGCCTTTTAGTTTCAGAGCCTCGTGCAAACTTTCCCAATGAACCGAGTCATAGGCCTTTTCAAAGTCCAACTTCAGAAGGAACCCGTCTGCTTTACTTCTATTTCCCTTAAAGACTGCCTCGTGGGCTGAAGCTATGCTATCCATAATATCTCTTCCGTGAATGAAACTGCTCTGTGAGGTGGCCACCACCTCATTTAAATGTGGAGCCAATCTCTGCGCCAGCACTTTCGTTATAATTTTGAAGGAGCCATTTATCAAGCTGATAGGTCTGAGATCCTCAATCTTTTGAACATCCCGCTTCTTAGGGATGAGGGTAATAGTAGCATAATTGATCCTATCCAGAGTAGTATTACCTTCAAAGAGTTCTTTGAAGATGCTCATTAGATCCCCCTTGATAATATGCCAGTAGATTTTGTAGAAGAAGATAGGCAGCCCATCCGGTCTTGGTGCCTTTTCCTGCCCAAGCTGCTTGATTGCATCGTGTACTTCTTCTTCCGAAAATGAATTTTCTATACCCTCGCTACCGTCTAGTGTAGAAGAGCTCCACATGTCCGGAGATAGGGTGCATCTGTCTGAGCTCTTACTGCCGAGCAACTCGTGATATCTTCTGTCTAAATGCTCTCTGATTAGCCCATCATTCTCTGTCCAGCTTCTATCTATGTACAATCCAGCTATGTGATTTTGTCTTCTTCTTCCGTTTGCCACCTTGTGAAAGAATTTTGTATTTGCATCACCTTCAGCTAGCCATTGAACTCTCGGCCGCTGCTTCCAATATAGCTCCTCCATAGCAGCTATATGCTGGATTTCTAATCTGTCTCTTTCCATTTCGTCCATTTCCATTCCCGACAAATCCTTATCTTCTTGCAAGGTTTCTAACTTTTGTATCCTCTTACCAAGTTTCTCCCTTCTTAAGTCGGTGTCTCCAAGCTTCAATCTAGCCCAGCTTTTTAAATTCCTATGCAGTCACCTCTTCTTTTCCACCAAAAATCCTACCGCCGAGGATTTGTTAGTTGGACCAGCCCATGACTCTTTGATTACTTTAGTCGTATCGGTCATCGTAGTCCAAGATTTCTCAAATCTAAAAGAAAAAATCTTACTTCTGGACACCTCACCGCAATCTATGATAAGTGGCAAGTGGTCGGATGTATATTTTGTAGTGGACTTAACTTTTGCTATGGGAAAAGCATCCTCCCAATCGTTTGATACTAGTACTCTATCTAGCTTTGCGAGAATTGGATTTCATTGCATATTTGACCAAGTGAATTTTCTGCCATTCATCTCTAGCTCTAGCAGCTCCAGGTCATCAATAGTTCTATTAAACATCTCCTAATCGTTGTGACTGGGACCTCTACCTCTATGTTCTTTCGGAATCTAGTTATGTTGAAATCCCCTCCTATTACCCAAGGTTGGCCCCATTTCTTTCTAATGTCTTTAATCTCCTGCCAAAGATCTTTCCGCCGTCTTGAATCGTATGGGCCATAAACACTAGTAACAATGTGTTCCCAATTGTCACATCTTCTTCTAAGTCTAATGGAGACCGTGTATGACCTAATGTAACCATCTAGAATCTCGAACAGTCTTGAATCCGCCCCAACTGCTATGCTACCGGAGAAACCCGCTGCCGATTTAAATCTCCAATCAAAGTCTCCCACCCATTTAAAACCCGCCAGATCTTAAATGGACGGATTTTCTATCCTAGTTTCCTGGAACCCACAAATGCTAGGACGAATTTTATTAATAGTCAAACTTATGGACTTTTGTTTTGATTTTTGCCTTATACCCTTAACATTCCAAAATATGTATACCATAAACACGAATTTAGTGTCACCTAAGTCGCTCCCCCTCCTCCGGGCAGTCCCTACCCCTAAGCAATTGGCACCCCCGATTCGCCTCTAATAATAGCTACATTCAATAATTGTTCCGCTCTATTGGATCCCATGGCCAGACCGTAAAGACTAGAAAAATAAATAAGCGAATCATCATTTAAAGAATTAAGTACTGAGAAGTCAGGTTTAGGAATACCTCCATCCACTGTATCCTGGGCCGTAACTTTCTGAGATGCCATGATTATCCCGTCCTGAGCCGCTTCATGTGTTCCCCCTTTGACCAAAAGACGCTTTCCCTTCCTCTGATACTCTGTGAATTTCTTGCTATTGCTGCTGCAGACACTTCCCAATACTTCTTTGTCTCCCTCTTCTGTTTCAGTATCCGATATTACATTGTCTTCGTGCACCCCGTCAAGAGCTCCAATAATTCCCCCGTCAGACTCCGGGTCTGACAACTGCTGAACTACTGCCAATGGAAGATAGGTGCTGTTAATTGTAGGCATCTGCTTCGCTCCATCGTCTATAATGGGCTTCGTCACCAAGCTTGTATCTCCCAAAAATTGAGGGCTTAGACCCAAGTATCGCTGTTTGCTTGTTGCTGATTAGAGTCTTCAAAGCCATTTTGATGGACTCTTCAATTTCATTTTTCGAAAATTGAAGCCACCCCTCATTTACTGGACCCAATTCTCTACTGATCTCTAACCCATTAGTGTCAAAATTTTTCAAAATTCCCCCTTTTACGCTTGCTTTCAGATTAGATGTCACATCGCCGAAGTTAGTCACATCTCCATCTGCCGTTGTAAGTAACCTGTCAAATCTCCTAATTCTCGCACCTCCCACATCTCCATCTGCCGTTGTAAACAACCTGTCAAATCCCCCAATTCTCGTACCTCCTGTCTCATTGCCCATCGAATCAAACGAATGGCCTGTCCTAGGCTTGTAGAAGTTTGGCTCTTTCCCTACATCACCTCCAGCTGGCAATGATCCCACATGAGACTTGTTTTTTGAGATGAACGGTTGGAGCGTAAAGTGGAAACAGCGAGCGGCTTGGATGGGATCTTCATCACATCTGAAGATGAGCGGCCCAGATTCGTCGAGATCAGATCGTGTGGCCTTTCATTGTCTTCTACCTCCAGCTCTGCATCCTTACTGTCGAAACCCCCTTCTTTCAATGGCTCGAATCCTCGAAAAAAGATTGATTTTTTTGGCTCGACGATCACTTTAACTTCGTAAACCTCATTTTCGAAGTCGGTGATCACCTTGGACAGGATAAAAGCTCTGTTAGCGACGCCGATTCGTAGCCTAGCGAATTGTCTATTTGAGTGAGTTAGAGTCCTCTTGTCGATCTCGTGCAGCATTCCGAAGTTTTGAATTACATTTTGAAATTCATAACGGACCCAGCAGTGAAAGGGTAGATTGTATAGTCATATCCATACCGGAGTAAGCGACTCAGCCTTTAGCGCTCCATGTTGCCGAGACCAAGGAGTGAATGTGACGAAGAACTTCATCCCCTGAGAGTCCTTACCTTCAATCCCTTCCAAACTCAACATCTCTGCCACCAAATCTTCGTCATTGCAATGGAGGAAAAAACACTTGTTGGCTAATTCTTGAACTACCCATGTAGGCTTGGTAGACGGTACAAGCACAGCAGACAGTAGCTCTGAGATGTCTTTAGCATCGGGATTGCCAGTGCGAGATCTTGCCAAAATACAATTGTTGTACCTCTTTTTGAAGTCCACACTGAATCACATGAAATTTTAGCCAACTCCATATATGTATTTCATACGTATGAACGGAGACGGAGGAATGAAGAGCATTTTTTGACGCAAGTTCGAATTTACGACAGGTACAAATAGAAATAAATTGGCAGCATTCCGAGTAACTCCTCAACCTGGAGTTCCCCCTGAAGAAGCAGGGGCTGCGGTAGCTGCCGAATCTTCTACTGGTACATGGACAACTGTGTGGACTGATGGACTTACCAGTCTTGATCGTTACAAAGGACTCTTCGAAAAGGAACATCTGCTCTCACAATTCCGTCTCCATCTACCAAAACTACCGGGAATGTTTCAAAAAAAGTAGGCATACGGCGTACAAAAAGCTCGTGCCCTTCTTTATCTCTAAAGACAGGATGTCCTAACCATCCAACAGCTATTCCATCCCCGCTATCCATTGAACCCGCTCTGAATAATCCCCCTTTTGCCGGATTATTACCAATGTAATCATAAAAAGCTAATTTTTCGGGAATTTTAGACCAAGCTTCCGATAAACTCAGATTTTCGACTAGTCCGGCACCAACATTAATGGCGTCGGTGTGATGGTAGCGTGAATGACCTTCCTATCGCCATCGGAGCTCTCCTGCGTCTTGCTTGTTGCAGAGGCGAGTGAATTAGTCGCAATCGGAGATTCTTTAGAGGTCGTAGCGGTGTTGGACCTTTTCTTTGGGCAGGCCGTAGAGATATGGCCGGAGGCTCTGCAAACGTAATAGAACCAATCATTCTTGCAATTGGAAATCGAATGGCCCAGTTGAGCGCATTTGTGGCAGTTCTGGCGCCCCTCCGCCTTCCGATCAGCCGTAGTATATTTGCATGCTAGAATACATATGAATTTATGAATCATGAATATGAAATTTGTACTTATGAAAAAATTGTAGAATACAAAATAATATCCATGGATTGTGAAATAAATTGATTAGTTGCAATAAGTGTGTTTTAATTGCATTGTGTGAGTAGTATGGTATTCACTAGAGTATCATTTATGTTGTCTCTTCGAAACTCAAGAAAATGATTAGCTTCGTAAACATAAGACTAACTTAAGAGCTTTGATTGGGTTAAAGAATGAAAAAATGTACCAACATGTTGTGAACAAATGGGGAACAAGTAGATAAAAAGATTCATTTAGAAAAGGAAAATTTTCTGTGTCGAAAATGTAATATTGTTCCACTTTTTCAAAGAATTAAGAGAGATAGTCTACTATGTGTTTATAAATGAGATTTTGAAAATCTAAGAAAATATAAGTTACTGTTTTTTTCAAAGAAACACATTCTGAAAAAATATTTAAATTTTTATAAGTACAAATTGATTGGGAAAATCGAGTTTATTAAAGAAAGAACTAGAATCAGTACTGTACATACCAAAAGTTGTCAACCAACCTTGTATCGGTTAGTCACTCAAGACCTACTGGTCTTCGGGTGCGTTTTGGGGGCGTTACTGTAGTTGAGCAGAGCTACTGGTCTTGGGTTCGAGTCTCTCAAGAGACTCTGTTTTTCTGAAAATTCGATTTTAATTCAAATCCGAAAACCAAACCTTAGGTATACCTTAAGCCCATTCTATATCGGTTAGTCACTCTGGCCTTTCTGGTCATCGGGTGCGCTTTGGGTTGGTTACTGTTCACGAGCGGGGGGTTTGGCCTGGGTTCGAATCTGGCCTTTGGCCTTTTTGTTTGTGGTTTTGAATTTTTAACTTAATTCGACTTTTCTTAGTATTTTTAGAGTATAAAAATGAGGGAAAAAATTAAAATTCTTCTAAAAATACCTAGATTTCATGAAAATTATTTTTACAATATTTGACTTATTGTAATGGGAATTAGAAGTAAATTTTGAGAAGAAGAAATTGATAAATTTCCTTAGAATATGATTTTGATCAATTAAAGAAAACAAATATTGTTTTGATGTAAAGAAACTTGGTGTAGAGATTTAAAATGAGATTTTGTGACATGAAAAAATTGATTAAGATTAAATATGAGATTGTTGTCTAAATTATGCAAATGTGCATGGAAAATGAAGTAAAAGAATCATGATGAAATATAGAATTTGTGAATATGAATACTCATTTTTTTTATGAACATGAAAAGAGTTTGAGACTAGAGTTTAGCTAAGTCCATACATCGGCATGAGTAAAAATTTGAAAGAGAAATGTAATAAATAAAGACCAAGATTGGGTCATGATTAACAATTGATGTTTAAGACCGATGCCGAGGTAACGCTAATTTTAGGATATTAATTTTATTCATGATTCAATTATCTAAGGATTATACACATAGTGAAGATGTGATGAAAGTAAGAGAAAAACACAAGTATGAGGGCCTCGGATCTACGGTGTGAGAGTGTTCACAGGCTGTCTACATGATGCATCATGTCATGACATGAATACATCTCCGGAATTATAGAAAATCGTGGCGACGCTTGTGGGGTGTTTGGTGACTACGTAGTGCCATTGTCCCATGACGGAGGCGAATTGTCTATAGGTTGTTTACATGATGCGTCATGTCATGACGTGAGATTTCCCTCCAGACTGTCTGAACATGTGCTCATAACTCATAGAACACCTAAGATACTTACCGTAGTTATCGTAGTAGTTTAACTCATAGCGAGAGAATCAACCCT
This sequence comes from Hemerocallis citrina, assembly GCA_017893485.1. Classification (NCBI taxonomy): domain Eukaryota; kingdom Viridiplantae; phylum Streptophyta; class Magnoliopsida; order Asparagales; family Asphodelaceae; genus Hemerocallis; species Hemerocallis citrina. The sequence continues at coordinate 198,884,786 of CM030360.1, forward strand.
ACAAGATTGTCACGCCCCGCTTCCCAAAAATACGGAATACGAGTACGTAACATTGGCCCAGCGAATAACTAACGTCACCCATAAGCTGTTTATCCGATTAATTCAATAATATAAACAATATAGAACAATTGCGCATGCAATAATAATAATCTCATGAACAAAATACTTGAAAAGAAGCAATATATAATATCCAAGTATAATAATTCAACGTCTGGAAACAATAATGAAAAGCTGGGACTTAAGCCCAATACAATAATAAATTCCAAACAAAATAGTAATAAGTCTCCATACAATGAAATAACAATAGTCTAATAATTAAGTCTTCATAACAATGCAATAAATATTTATTAAGCGGCGATGCAATCAATTTCTTCACCAATGTTGTTCTCCCAATCCATCAGGAAATTCTCCATCAACACCTGTAAACACTTCATCTAAAAAGAGGAGAAAAATCGTCCTTAAAGCAAGTCATGGACAGAAGTAGAGAAAGTAGGGAACAATGGAATAACGGTATAACAATGAATCAATGGATCAATAAGAATCAATAACATGGGACAAAAATCATGATAATCGATGCATTTGGCTATAAATAATGGTTCAATAATCGGTAAAAATAATCAATAATCAATATTAATAACACTTAGCCATTAATCGATATCAATAGAAACAATGATGAACAATATGCAATGTCAATATTGTGTTAATCCTTAAGTCTATTATCCATTTTAATCCTAACTAATGTATGTACTACTGTGTCCCATGTGTGCTGTACCACAGGTTCGATGCATACAATCAATTTCGTTTAGACTTAGTAATGAGCTCTATAGTTCATGTACTCGAGAACGGTATAAACGATGCTCTTCAGTATTCAGTTATTCAGTCATTCAGTAATTGTAGAGAAACCACGAGCTCCTTTCCGAGTACAGTCTCTATATTGTCTACTACTAGATCTTTCCCTTAAATCCCAGCTTGTTAATTATTTATCAATGCCACAATACAATACAATATGCAATCATGAGACATTAGATGAACGATAGCAATAATAGGGAAACAATAGAACGATGACTTAGATAGAAAAATTAGAATGATGACAATAGCTCATTGGAAACATGCAATGCAACTTACATTCATTAATTCATGTACTCGTACGATATAAGAATAATTAATCTATTAAAAAGTGGAATCCAAAATCCTGGACAGCATGCGCAGTCTGTACAAAAATACAGTTTTCCGCTGAATCAGAAACCGAAAGTTGAATCCGTCAAAAAATCTGGAAACTAGACCTCCACATGGTTTCAACGCATACTTAAACTTCAAATTCTGACAACAGAAGCTAGGTCAATCACAATATTCTTTACAAATTTCATGTTCAGGCAGAATTTCGATATCATGTTATTATAATTTTAGAAACAGCAAAAACTCCATAATAAATTCATTAAAAATATTTTCTGGACTCCTAAACATGATTACTAACAATCTGTAAATTTTCAGAGCAAGATCTTATCACTTGATCGGCCTTTTTACTGAGCATGCAAGATACAAAAATTTGAGAATCTGGAATTAAAAACACAGCTGTAGTAAAATGGGCATAACTTTCTCTACAAAACCCGAAATTCAGAAATTCTGGATGTTATTGGTAACTAGACACTTGGGGCTAAATTTCATATGCAGAAAGTATTTCATTTTAAGGTCATTTACTGGTTCGAAAACAACGATCAAAGTTCAGGTCAGCAAGCATGTACAGTTTTTAGGGTAATTTTCTTGAAAATAAATTAATTGAACATGATGGGTATCGATTATATAGTTAATAAATAGTATAATCAACATGATAGGTGTCTAAACATGATAAATAAAATTTGGAACACACACGCATACAAGTCTAACATCAATCAATCATCAAACGATCAAACGACATACAAAATAATAATTGTCTCTACAATAATTTATTTGTGTCGTGACTTGTATGAATAACCCTATTATCAATTCTATATGCATTCATGAAAGATCCAAACTTTAGAGTTAAAGTGGTACGATGTCAAGAATATTGGGGTTAGCTCGTGTAAACCCTTGATAGACCCAACGAAAGGGATAACAAAGGATAATATGATAACGAAGAGATCTACTTGCAAGAATTTCAATAACACTTGAACTTGATATAATTAGCAATTTAAGAGGACGATGACTTGCCTGTTAGACGGTGAAAACGAATACCAAGAATAACGGGATAAGAATTCCGAAGCAACAAACCCACGAACTAATCAATTCACCAATAGCACGTGCAATATACGTGCAATAGAATCCAAGAGCAATAACACCAAGAGCAAAATCGAACTCAACAATTAACAGTAAAACAACAAAAGAGACAGCGCCAAGAGGGCTTGGTGCTGGCGTCGACTGGCTCGACGGCCACGGACGGCGGCATCGCAGGCGAGCGGCGCGACCGGAACAGGGCGGCGCCGGCAGTGCTAGACGATGAAGTGGAGGAGCAAGGGGGAAACGGTGGGTTTAATTGCTATTATCGCCGAAGTTAGAGATGGGGGGTTCCTGTGGTGTCTGGGCGGCACGCGTCAAGGGGGTGGTGGCGGAGGTCGGGGGTCGTCGGAGAAGACGAACGGAGAAGGTGGAGCTGGGATTTGGTCGGAAGAGATGGGGAACAGTAATGGGCACAAACGGGGAGAGAGAAATTGGGAGGAGAGAGAGTAGACGGCTAGGGTTTCGATTTGTGTGCAAAAAAATAGGGTTTGCATTAGAGTTGTATTTATAGGGTACAATTAGGGTTCAATAAAAGTGGTTTTGGGTTAAGAACACATCGAATTGGGTTTTAGGGTTCAATAAAAGATAGATCAAAGTCAATAGGATTCAAATAAAAATACCCACAATTAGATAGAAGAAAATAGAATCAACAAAATAGTCCAATCACGAAAAACGAAGAATTCCATGAACAAAAATTTGAATCCCAATAAATAAATAAACAATACAAATGAATATAATATAATTTGGGCTTGAAAATAATTTGGAAATTCGCAAAGAGAATCAGATCCGGTATAATAATAAAATAATCCAATATATGAATTTTAAATAGATAATCAAGAATAACAATTAATTAAAATAATAAATCATACAACAAAATAATATTCGAGTTTAACAATTTATTAAAATGTATATATATATATATATATATATAAATTTGGACTCAAATACAAATAGTTGATCAATAGGATCTAGAAAATAAGATCAAAACACATCGTTATTTGAAATAGATAAATTTCGATTAGAAAAACACTTTTAATATGAAATCCAAAATGATTTTAACAAATAATGAATTTATAATATCGAAATACAAAAAAAATTCAGAAAATACTTATTTACGGGAATGGGGGTTACAAAGATGAAGAACGATTAAGGGTTTGCCCTCAGACCTATGTAGTATGTGATGCATAGAATCTGAACAAGTGCGCATTAGTTTTATTAAATGTAAATAACTGCATTAAGGACTAAGTGCATATTCACACACGACATCAATAAGATAGAACCCCTTATCTTTGTTTGTGACAAGTGTGCGCTTTCTAAGTAAGAGAAATTGATGTATTATATCTTGGCGTCGGTTGTATGCAACTGACGTGCCCACAGTTTCTATGCAGGATAAATTGAATGAAAGGACCTAAGAAGGAATGATGCTTAAAGAAATATTCAAATTGTTATTTAAATTCATGTATCATGTTTTAATTTATAATTCCGCTACGTTGATGTAAACATTATTGTATAAAAAGTTTTAAATTCATTGTAAAATTGTACGAAGTGAAGTGTAAAGATCTTGTGGAACTTCAAATTCAGTCTTATTTGGAATTCGGGGTGTTACAGGGGGTTACTTTAATATTACTAGATTCTAGAGCGAACACAAAAGGGAGAGGTGCTAGTAGTAATGATAGAAACAACTTGAACCACACCATTGATGACTTAGAACTCATGGAACTTAAGCCGACTGATAGGAGATTCACTTAGACGAATATGCAGGCGAATCCCATCCTTGCTAAGCTTGATGGAATTCTAGTGTCCACTGATTTGGAAGACGTCTTCCCATTAGCGACTCTTAAGTTTGTTACAAGGTATACTTCGGACCATATTCCATTACCCCTTGACTCTGGTGATGGATCTAAGACGTATCATCACCCATTCTTATTTGAGAAAGCATGGGCATTGTGTACCGCATTCGTAAGATTATCGAAGACTCCTGGAATACCGTCACCAACATAAGTAACGCTATTGGAAAATGGATTACAAAGACAAGATGAATCCGTATATGTGTGAAGAATTAGGCAAAGCAGAAATTTGGACATGTCAAAAGAAGAATAAGGGAGTTAGGAGAGAGAATTCACGAGTTAGAATTGGCAGAGGAGGAGAGGGACCTATTTAGAGCAGAGGTGGAAGAACTGGCAAATAGTAGACAAGAGATCCAACGATTTGGGGAGATGGAGGAACAATACTGGAGACCTCGATCGAGAGTTTAATGGCTCAAAGAGGGTGACACAAATACAAAATTCTTCCATAAGGTGGCCAATGGAAGAAGGAGACAAAACAACATACGAGTTTGTTTGTGGAACAAGTTGGTGCGAGGACGAGGGGAAGATTAGAAGGCATTTAGATGGAAAGTATAAGGAGTTGATGGGAAGCAGTAGTTTACATAGATTTAAGCTTAACCCGGATATGTGGAATACCTCGAGGATAGATGGAAGCGAGGGAATCGAGGGAATAAAGGGAATGTTTACCCGATGGCGAGGTGTTTCAAGCAGTCAAAGGTAATTATGGCAGGACAATGCACCGAGACCAGACGGTTTCCCAATCTTCTTCTATATAATCTACTGGAGAATCATAAAGAAGAACCTTATGGATATCTTCCAAGAATTGCATTGCAGAGCAGTGGATATTGATAGGCTTATTTACGCGAATGTCATACTCATGCCAAAGAAAAAAAAAAAAAAAAAAAACCAATGTTAAGAGTGGAGGACTTAAGGCTGATTAGTCTTTTAAATTGGTCTTTTAAGATTATTACCGCGGTTCTGGCACAAGGGCTATCCTCTCATCTAAACGAGGTGGTGGAAGAATCACAGAGTGGATTTATCAAAGGAAGAGATATTATGGATAACATCGCATCAGCACATGAGATTGTGTTTAGAGGTTGCAAAGAAAATTCAGATGGATTCTTGTTGAAGTTGGACTACGAAAATTCAGGTGGTCACATCGCACGCGAAAAACAAGTCCTCAACAACTAGGGGTGGGCATCGGTCGGTATCCGACTTAATATGGACCATCCACCACCGATCCAAAGAAGATCGGTTTTTTAATTTTCTCATCCGTAACCAATTCGAACCTTAATTAGATCAGTTTCCATCCAAGCTGATTAAGCTCGGTTTGGATTAGATTGGATGGTCGGTTTGGCGTGCTACTTTTTACCTTCAACATCAGTCATAATTTTGTTGAAATTTAAAAGATCAACTTCTATCAAACTTAAGAAACAATCTGCTATTTGTTATTCAGAAATGAATTTAAAATGAAGATTCATAAAACCACAAGTTGTTAATGAATTTTGCACTAATTGTTTCAGATGATGACGTTTAAATGAGTGAGATAAACTGCTTTTTCACTTGCATACTTCTGTAATCTTAGTTTATTATCATAAAAGAAACATCAATAATCATAGCTAATTGAATTTCCGGTACAATAAAAAAAATTAGAAAACAATTTCTATTAGACTTGATTAAAGTAACTACTAAATATTACATCAGCTTCATGATTCTATTAAGCTGGGCCACACTGTAAATCATGCATTTATCAACAACATAACACAGGATTATGGAGAATCAAAACATAGGTAGAACAACTTCTCGGTTTGTATTAAAAAAAATTAAAGAAGACTGTTTGTATCGCCAAGAAAATTAGAAATGACTATTTGTATATTCAAGAAATTAAAAGAAAACTATATTTTTTATGGACTTATGCATAGAGGTACGGTCGGTTTGGTTTCATCAGTTATTTGAAAATCTCATCTAACAACCAAACCAATCCAGTTGGTTATTGAAGACCAAGAACCGGACCAACCCAAATCCCCAATTGATTTGGTTAAAAACCGGTCGGTTCGGGTTGGATTGGTTCGGATTGGTCGGTTTGGATAATAGTTGTCCACCCCTATCAACAACGACCCACCACAGACTTATATCACAAAAGGTGTCATGGCTATTTGGTACCCTTTAATCCTTGTCTTCTAATATACACACTCATATTTCCTACACCATCCATGTGGGACTAGTCACCATCACCACCCTCATTAACTCATGGCCCATAGTAATTAATCCATAATACTCTATAGGCCCATACACACACTACCATATCTATAGGCCCATAGTAATTAATTTACTAAGCCAATCATGAAAGCCCATTCATGGACCATACTATTATATAAGCCCATCACACTGATCTATTATTATATTATATTATTATTATATATTATATTATTATTATATACTACACCTCAAATACGGGGTATTACACCCTTATCACCGCTACGGTTCACACTGATTCCAGATGGTTTGACAGAAATGACCACAAGAGGTACACAAGTGAATGTCATTAGAGGGTTGGCGATCAATGGGATAAAGGACACAGTCACAATCTTATAATATGCTGATGATACCTTATTGTTTTGGACGACTAAAGGAAGAGGAAGTTGTCGCACTAGGTATTATTATTAGATGCTTCGAGGCTTGGTCAGGATTAAGAGTCATTTACACAAAAGCTATATCATCCCACTAGGCGAGGAGCTATCCACCTCAATTAGAGAGATCAAAAATTATTTGGGATGACCATTGAAATATCTTTGTACACCAACCAGATCGGGAATGATGCACAGAGAGGACTGGTTGCCACTAGTAGAAAAAGTGGAGAAAAGATTAGCCAACTGGAAAGGAAGATTCCTATCGTTTGGGGGGAGAATCACTATTATTAACTCGGTCCTTTGCAGCATCCTCACATACTTTATGACTATATACGAGCTTCCAAGATGGGTGATGGGAAGAATTGACAAAAGTAGACAACGATTCCTATGTAAAGGGGCAAGTGAGGAGGACAAGGGATTTTTCCTAGTGAATTGGGGGAGGGTGTGCAAGAGGAAGGAGTTTGGGGGGTTAGGTATCTTGGACCTGAGAGATGTGAATAAAGCCGTATTGAGTAAATGGTGTGGAAAATGTGTAGGAGAAGACAAAGTTGGTGGTACAAATCATTTGCTCTTTATCGGAGAAGGAAAAAGTTTAGATTCGGGGGAAGAAGTAAACATGGAAATGCTTCATATTTATTGGGCGGAAGTAGGGGAGATTTTCCATACTAATACTAAGTGTGGAATAGGGAATGAAAATGAAACCAGATTCTTGAAGGACAATTGGTGGCGTAACAATTCCGTACAAACACTGTTTCCAGTGGTTGCACCAGAAGCAGGAAATTGTGATACCTTACTCTCTGAGGTTTGGAGAAGATGAAGAAATAAGATTAAATTTCATAACACTCAAACCCAGGAATGTAGCGAGCAACTCCTAAAGCTGCATGATATTGTAGTAGCGGAGGAACTCATTATTAATGGAGAGGAAGACGAGCGCCAGCAGAATTTACATACGAATAAGAACTTTTCGGTTAGCCCAATGTATAGGTGGTTGAACAACTGAGGATTACGATGCGGGGTAGCAAACACTTGGTAAGTGCATGCACCTATGATGGTGAAGGCTTTCCTCTAGCTAGTGGTGAATGATGCTATTTTGTCAAAAAGTAATCTCAACAAACGAAACATCCATGCAGTGGCGGAGCTTAGTGAGGGCCCGGGGGTGCCCCCCCCCCCCCCCCCCCCCCTCGAATTTTTAAAAACTCCCTTCACACTATTGAAAAATTTATAAACCCTTCAAAAAATTATAATTTAACCCACATGAAAAATCAGTTTTATTGTTTGCCCCCCTAAAAATTATGAATTTTTTTTTATATTTTTACATGTAATCATAGAATTTTACCTTGGCCCTCCCGGTAAAATTGTTCTGGCTTCGCCCCTGCATCCATGTGGATGTTAGATGCTCTAGATGCATGTTACAGGATGAGGATACCAACCACATTTTATTTGAGTGCTCTAAGGCGAGGCATACATGGGTGGTCATTTGTCTAGATTTTGGGAGTATGGAGACCGTAAATTTCACACTAGATGCTCTGGGTCTATGGAGCGCGAGAGTTATTAGTCAATAAAATAGGTTAGCATGGGATATCTCAGTAGTGGCTACCATTTGGAGTCTGGCCAGACCGAAATGACTCAGTTTTTCGTAAGATTAATAGTCATTTCGCAGTTTTGATTCATAAAATTATGGGATTCATTGTTGCTTGGGCAGATCAGGCAGGTATAAAGAAGAGGCTTTGGATAGAGGAGGAGGAGTAGTTCCTGCAGATGGAGGATGTGGCTTTTGGAGTATCACTTCTTTTGGAGTTCTCGTTGTTGACTCTTAGTTTGGTGTGCACAAAACGTACCTATAAATACTAATAAGTTTAAATTGAGTTGTTTAGATTTTCAAGATTAAATAATATCAATAAAAGATTCAAAAGAGATTCAAGAATAAGCAAAGAAGGAAAGCAGTAAAGAAGGATTGCAAGATCAAGCAAAAGAAGAAGTTATTCAAAAAGAAGCACATGTTAATTAGTGCCCAAGAAAGCTAGGAAAATCAGTTATTGGGATTCCATATATGTGAGATTTTATGTATTTAATTGATTGTGAATTGATTAGTATATGGTAAGATTATAAAGTGGATTCGTCATGAACAACACGATTGCGGTTAACCGTACTTCAGTGTCGGTCGACCGCACGTTATAGCAATATAATGAAGCAGTCAACCATTCATCTTTCGACTTTTCATTTAAAAGACAAACGGTCGACTGTCCCCTAATTGTGGTCGACCGTAACTCGTGCAGCTCATTTTTTTGGAATGTATCGTTTCTATTTTTTATAGATACACTTTCCCATCTATATATTTGGACGAACCTACTATGTATTCACTCTGAGAAAAATCTTCTGAACTAATCAATTCGAGTGTGTGTGATACTTATTTGTTTTCTTTAGTTAGAATCATTAAGGATCTTGAGTTTTTCTTTTCTTCCACTTCGGTGAGATTGACGGGACTTGTGTTAGAAGTCTTGTGGGTGCAATAGGTCTCTCGGCCTGAATCCGAGAATCATTGTACAAGGGTTTGAGTATAGTAGAACGTTTGTGGCGAAGAATTGTTACAAGTAGGAGGTGTGGACGTAGACCTGGAGGTCGAACCACGTTATATCGCTGCTTCACTTGTACTTGTTGTGTTTGCTCTCTCTATCTCTTTTTCTTTTAATTTGCAACTTTATTTTAAAAAATTTAATTCCACACAATCACCTTATTCACCCCCTCTAGGGTGATTTACACTCGTTGGAGAGCTCATGGTGTATTTGTTTGTATCTTGTTGCTTTCAGTACTTTCACTAGACTAGATTATATTAGTTGACTTTCATAATGTGCCGTTTGTACTAATGGGCGGGTTCCTTGTGAATTGCATCCATTATTGTATTTTGGAATACTGTGTTTCGTTAATTGTTCATTAATGAAGCAGTGACGAGGTCATCTTTTACTATTAAAAAAAACCTATCTCCACCATTTATGTGATGCGGTACTGTCGAAGCAATGCACAAAATTACTAATAATAGATTTTCTAGGAGAACACCTTAGAGATGTCTACGAATGATGGTTGTTTGATCTTTTATTTAGTCCGCCTGGTTAACGTTTGCAGTCATGTTTTAGGAACGGTGTTTAAATCTTGGTGAAAGCTATCAAATAGTGAAAGAAGGAAGGAAACAATATTTTCAGGTTATCTTTAACTGAATCTCGTGTAGCAGAGGAGCTGAAGATTCACAACAATAGTTTTGGACTGCATTCTCGAGGCAGAAATGAGTTAATTTGAATATTGCGCTTTTGCCTAATTGAATAAGTTAATTTCGACCATATTTACGATTGTATCAGTTTAATCCTTCATGGACTTCTGTTCTTATGTTAAGTCCTGAATACATAATTTTAACTTATTATTAGAAATTTTATGGACCTCAAAGGTTATCTTGCATAATATTAAATCCAGCAGATAATCACAATTTATCTGGATGGGGTTCAATACTTACCACATTGGCTACCTGTGACTCTACTTGTGCTTTCTTATACTCCTCACATTGGTCTCTCCTATGTTCCCGCTTCTTGCAGTACCAACACTCACCTTTGCGATATCCGGTTCTTGACTTGGACCTGTGATTCCTGCTTTGCGACCTTCCTCTATTGTTACTTCTACCACGGTTATCAACTGACAGCGCGGTATTACTAGGATATGACACCAAAGTCTCTCCATATCTCTTTCTTCTTGCATTCTCATTCATAATGTTGTTTATAACATCCTTTAGAGTTGTCGTATCAGTCATGGTGCTTGTAACAGCCTGCTCTACTGTGTCGTAACTATCGGAAAGACTGGATAGCAACAACAACGATTGTGCTATTTCCTTAAACTTTAAACCCGACGATTCTATCTGATTGTAAACCATATAGAAATTATTGATGTGCTCTGCAACCGAACCCCTTTCCGACAACTTCAAGTTGACCAACTTCTTTAGGTGTAGGATCTTGTTCGCTACATTCGATTTCTAAATATATCTGTCAATATCTCCATTGCCTCCTTCGCGGTCATTGCCTTCTCAATGTGAAATAGCGACTTCCTACTCAGCCACAACTGAATCTGTTCAAGTGCTTTCTGATCCAATCTATTCCATGCTGCCAATGCAACCGGATCGACCTCCACCTCTACTGGCTTCACGCCAAACAATGGATCATCTAGATCATTCTGTCGGAGATACGTAATCATTTGGATCTTCCACATTCTGAAATTTGTTCCATCGAACTCCTAGACTCTACTCTTGTCTCCCATCTCAATCAACACTACCAACTTGGTGCTCTGATACCACTTTGTTGAGTTCTAACTGCGGAATAACTCACCAATGAGATGCAAGAACAATAGAATCAAAAGCAAGAGAACAAAGAACAACCAAAAGCAACACACAAGAACACACGGGATTTTTTCGAGATTCACCCAATGCAATGGCTACTATCCCACGCAGAGACGCTCCTGCGATTTCCACTAGAAATATGAAGAATAAGTTTATAAATCTCTCAAGAACTCACCACCAAGATGTAGGGTTTCTCTCTCTCTCTCTCTCTCTCTCTGTCTCTCTCTCTCTCTCCCTCTCTCCCTCTCAATGACGGCTGTTAGATCTTTCTTTTCTTTTCTCTTTTCCCTAAAATTGTACACAATACTATATATATAGGTTTCCACAACTTCTAATCTCAGCCGTTCATCAATCAGCGTGCGACGGTCAACCGTAACACAGTGACGGTCGATCGGTTCATACCTTCAACTGTACAGGGACTAACTGAGAGTGGGTCGGTCGACTGCCCAGTCGACCAGTCATTCCTTCAAGACTGCAAGGTCCAATAGAGAGAGACGATTGACTGTACGGTCGACTGTACATTTGCCTATACGTGAGCTGTCGACTGTCTAAGTGCGAGCGACCGCAACTTGCTTGCAGCTGCTGGCTGCTCTGAGCTACTTGCTCCATCTTCGACTCTTCTTCTCATCTTTCTTCTCCAGCCCCTTTATCGTGTATTTGGATCCATAAACCCTAACAATATCAACACGATGGCCATCATTTGGGTTGTTTGGAAGAAAAGAAACAACCAGATTTTTACTAAGAAATTCACCTCCATTGACAAACTCATTGAAGATGTTCTTTATTTTGCTAATTTCTGGTCTAATATTTTGCCCAATAAGAAAAATGAATCTCTTCAACTTCATTATCTCGATTCTTTTGTTCTGTCTCTGATTCAGGATGGTTTGAATGTGGTGTCGTAATTATTATTGGGGTTGCTGTTTTTTGATTCTGGTTTGATGCATTTAGGGAGTTTTCTTTACTCTTTCACCTACCTACTATTCAGTGTTTCAGTTTTCAGTCTTTTCTTAGATTGTATTAATGCTGTCTTCAGCTTCTTTTGTCTGTGCAGTTGACCATCTGCGCGTTGTTGGTTTCGAGTGTCTTTCCTCTGTCATCATCTTTTTGGTGTGCTCCCGACTGGTGAGTTTTGTTTGGTTGTTTTTTGGGCTGGTGCTTCTGTTGCTGAAGGTGGCTTGCTGCTTCTTTCTAATGCTGCTTCTGGGTTGGGTCTTTGGTTTGGTTGTTTTGTGTGGTCTTTTGGCTGCCGCACCTGCTCTGTTTGTCCTGGTTTGTTGCGGCTGTCTGTTGATCGTTTGCAAGTCTGTGCTTGCAGCCGCTTCGTATTTCTTTTGATGTTATCTCTATGTTATTCGATACTTCCGTTCTTGTTTGTTTCTTTGTTTTGTGGTCATTTTTTTCAGGATTAACTTTTTTATTTCTGTTGGTTATTATGGAACTCACGATGTTATCATAGAACTGATGATAACATCCTGAGTTCCATAATAACCAACAGAAAATAATAAGATAATCTAGCCAACATGTATATGACATTATTTGGTTATTACTAGTTAAAATACTGAGTCAATCTTCTTGCATATAGTGTGAGTATAATATGATACACAACATCCTTACGTTAAGCTGACTAGAACTGTAAATTGGTTTAAAACTTAAACAGAAGGGACTTGCAGGTTTAAAAATAGTTTTGAATTTGAAGCAATAATGTCATATTTCTTTTCAAGTTTAAATGAGTATATGATTAGGAAGAAACTGTACTTTATCAAATAATCTATTATTTTTTATCACTGTTAAAGTGAAACGTTGAGTTTGCACCAAGCCGCTCCATATCCAGCTGAGAATTGCTGAGATATACACTCTACAACTCCCAGGTCATCTCCCGAAGTTGTTCTAATTGGTGTTTTGCAGGCTCAGGTGTCGAGTCGATGTCAACATTGCTGGCTTGGCTGGCTGACAACTGATGTGACAAATTTGTGCCTTGTAATCATCTGATATTTCTGACAACTGGTTCTAGGTTCGTTTGTGATTCTAGTGATGATTACAATGTTATATTATTAGAACTACAATTGATAATAACCAGATGATTCACGTTACCGTCAGACTTTTTTTGTCCCTGTTTTTTTAAGGTTAAAAGTGGAATAAAACCACCATATTTTATTAATAAAAAATTAATAAAACAATCCTAGTATACTGAGAGAAATACAAAAGTACAGTGCAATAAATAAAACATAATTTTCCAACAAAATTTTGGAGGGTGGGTCCAAACATCCATACATCATACAACCAAAAGTACAGCAGGTCGATACAAAATACAAAGTAGCGGAGACTGCGGCTAATGAAAATTCGATGAGTATGGAGGGCGCCGACCCCTCAGTCCAGTGTCGGTCCAAACTCTACCTCCTCATCATCAAATTCCTTCACCTGGAAAACTCTGGCAATCCTCCCTCTCGCTCCTGTGGTAGTAGTTGTACCCCAAAAAGAAATAAAATGCATGATATGAGTAAGGTTAACAGAAATACTATTGCATGAAACACGAAAATAGAAATTATTTCTGTCTAGCCATAACACCCAAGTGGTTGCCGCAATGGCAATGTACCACGCATCCTTCATTTCGTGGCGAATCGAGGCAAATTTAGGGCCAATCCACAAATCCTCATATTCGCTGGGGTAGTCACCTGTTCCTAAGGCTCGTAATACTTCTACCATAGTCGCCTTACTCCTTGGGCAGTGAATAAAGAGGTGGTTCAAATTCTCCGCATGCATGTTGCAGAATCCACAGTTGGTCGCTATCTGGAGCTGTCTTTTGGCAAGGTTCTCTCTGGTGAGGATTGCATTATTGAGCACTAGCCAGAGAAAGACCCTGACTTGAAAGGGGGTTTTAGCCTTCCATAACACCTGTGTCCAGCTGGGTCTGCATCCTCGATAGTGAATTCGATGATATAGAGATCTAACCATGAAAGCTCCCTTGGTCTCGAGTCCCCAGCGCATCTGATATGGGCCTTGAGCACACATCGCACCGGTTCGTGAGATGTGTACTTGCAATTCAAGCAGTTGCTGATGTAATTCTTGGATAAGAGTTCCTCGGAACGACGGCCTCCAATTGCCCCTCTTTCAAATCTCGGCCACAGATATGTTCGATCGAGTCGTTTTTTCATACAGCTCTGGGAAAGTTTCCTTAAGGGTATGTGCACCACACCATCTATCCCACCAGAATCTGGTGGACCGTCTATTACCGATAGTCAATGCAACTGCTGAGTTGAACGGTCCGCTAGCTTTGGTAATTCCTTTCCAGAATCAAGAAAATCTAGACCCTATCAAGAAAATCTAGACCCTACTCGGAAGCCTAAACTTCTCGTCCCTTTTTCCTGAAGGTATGGTTGAATAAAATCTTGCCACCCTTCCCCGCTGTGGTGAAATACCTTCCACCACCATTTTTTCAAAAGGGCAAGGTTCATATCTCTAAGGTCGATGATGCCTAACCGTCCATGCTTCTTTTTCATGCAAGCAATACTCCATTTGATCAAGTGGTATCCTCCCCTATTCGAGTCTGCCCCTTTTCAAAGGAATCTCTTTCGGATTCGGTCAATCCTTTGGATTACCCATTTAGGAAGGTCAAAAAACGACATGTAATAAATTGGTAGATTAGACAACACTGAGTTGATGAGAACCACTCTGCCACCGAGGGAGAGCGATTTTCCTTTCCAACCCGACAACCTGTCTTCCACCCTGTCTATGATAGGTAGTCAGTCCGTCTTAGTAAGTTTTCCTAGCTTGAGTAGGAGCCCTAAATATTTGATTGGGAACTCGTCTGTCAAACAGTTTAGAATGGTCGCATGGTCCTGTGCCTCTACATCGGAAAGTGCAATTGGAATCAAAGCACTCTTGTGGAAATTAATCCTGAGACCTGACCAAACTTCAAAACAGTAGAGGGCCCCTTTAAAGCAGACTGTCTCTGACCTATTCCTATTACCAAAGAGTAGGGTGTCATCAGCATACTGAAGAATCGTGCACCCTTGGTTAGAGTGACTGCTAGCCACTGGCGTTATCCAGCCTTTTCTCCAGAAGTTGTCTAGCATGCCCCTCAGTACATCTGATACGATAGTGAATAGCAGAGGAGACAGTGGATCCCCTTGCCGTAGCCCCTTCTTGCAAGGAAACAGTGGAACCGGCCGCCCATTAACCGAGATTGTCATTTTACTAGTGTATAAACACTATTTGATCCACCTAATCCATTTAACTCTGAAGCCTCTCCCTTTGAGAGCTTCCAGCAAACATTCCCAGTCGATGGAGTCATATGCTTTCTCAAAATCTAGTTTTAGGAGAAAATTCTTAGACTGGCCCGTATGGCAGTGGTGGATGACTTGTTCTGCAGTAGCCACACAATCCAGAATACATCTGCCCTTGATGAAACTAGTCTGTGCTTTGGAAATTAAACTGTCCATTATGGATCCCAGGCAGATGGCCAGGACCTTTGTGATGATCTTAGCTGAACAGTTTATGAGGCTGATCGGTCTAAAATCCCCCACCCTCGAAGATTCCGCCCTCTTAGGAATCAGAACTACTTCCGCAAAGTTGAACATGCCCAATCTGAGATTGTTGTGGAAGAATTCATCCATCAACACCATTATGTCCACTTTTATTTCTTCCCAGAACACCTTGAAGAACAGTATTGAGAATCCGTTTGGCCCAGGTGACTTGTCTGCTCCCATTTGTTTGATGACATTTTCCACTTCCGTTTCCGAGAAAGGTGCTTCCAAGTTAGAAAGCGTTTGCGCTGACTCGTTCTGACAGCCCTGCCAGAAGTCTTCCCTGAGCGGGATCCTGAAATCATTCTTCTTCCCAAAGAGGCCCTTATAGTAATCTTGAAAGGTTTTGGAAATCCCAGTTTCGTCTTGCGAGGTTCCCGTATCCGTTTCTAGTGACAAGATTAGGTTGGACCTACGTCTTGCTCTTGCCACTCGGTGAAAGTAGGCCGTGTTCGCGTCTCCCTCTTTGAACTACGAAATCCTCGACCTTTGCTGCCATTTGATCTCCTCCAGCTTATAAAGATTGGCGATATTTTCTCAAAGGTCTAGCAGCCTGTTTTTTTCATCTTGTGACAGGACTCTCGTTTCTTCCAGCCTTTCTAGCTCATCAATGCCATCCAAAAAGGAGTCTTTTGCACACCAGATGGTCGAAAATCTAGACTGGTTCCATCTACGCAGCCGCTTTCTCAATCTGCGGACTTTTTCACATCATCGGGATGCTGCATCCGTACCAGTGGTTGGGAGCGCCCAGTTTTCCATCACCATGTGGTGAAATCCTTGGATTTTCAGCCAGGCCTTCTCAAATCTGAACCTCCTTGGTCTTTGAAGTTCCTATACCCCGGCATCAAGTAGGACCGGGGTGTGATCTGATGTAGGCCTAGGGATAGATTTTGTGCTTGCTAATGGGAATTTAGCCTCCCAATCCATCGATATTAGAATCCTGTCCAATTTGGCCATAATCGGGGTTGCTTGCATGTTTGACCATGTAAATAGTCTGACATTGATAGGGATATCGATTAGTTCTAGTTCCGTGATGACCCTATTGAACTCTTCTCTGTGCCCGTCGCTGGAACCTCTTCCCTTGTGCTCAAAAGCAAATCTAGTGATATTGAAGTCCTCCCCGACAATCTAAGCGCCCGACCATCGTTGTCGAATACCGATAAGCTCTTGCCAGAAGGCTTCTCGATCTGTAGCCACGTTCGGCCCATAGACGAAAGTGATCTTCTGTACCCAATTATCAGATCGTCGCTTTAGCCAGATAGTCAGGAAAAATGTTCCGTAGTACTCCTCAGAGTAGGTGAAGATATTCGGGTTGAACCTAATAGCAATCCCCCGCGATGCTCCTGCAGACGGGCGCAGCACTCATTCCTTGATTATGTTGCCCCTTACTCTTTGGAGTTTAAAACCCGTTCGTGAGTTTGGTCTCCTGTAACCCCACTACTTCTGCCTTGGAGCTCTTAATCACGTCCCTAACCATATCTCTCTTCCCTCTATCCCCCAACCCCCTAACATTCCAGAATAGCGTATTCATCAGGGGATTAAATCAAGGTTGATCGTGGGTGTGTGACGGGGTTTCGTCGAAGCCCGTTCCGATTTCCAACCCCTAATTTTGTTAAGTAGTAGAGCATTATGCTCTGTGTCACAAACTTCTAGGCCACATGTTTGAGCAAGGGTAAAAACATCGGAGTCTGACATGAAATTTAAAATAGATGCTAAAAAACTTTTCGTACCTCCATCATCGAATTTTGTAGCTTTGGCTGCCGCAGCTACCTCCAGATAGTCATCTAGGGACTCCACATGAGCCCTCTTAGGTAACCGTTGTACCCTGATTCTAGCTGCCCTGCCTGATGTACCAGAGCTGTAGATAGGCGCTGATTCTGGCAAGGTGGATAAGACCATCTCGGGAGAGATGTCTCTCTGTGTGTCCGCCACATAATCAATCTCCTCTGACTCCTCATCTGTGAATGAGAACTCCTCGTCTAAATTTAGTCGCCCTTCCATATCCTCATCGCTATCTGCTTGTTCCATAATTGGGGGAGTTTCCACAGCAGACCCCTCTGTGGGCCCGCTATTCGCCCCATGCCTCTGCTCATTGTGACTAACTGTAGTTTTAGAAGGCCCAACAACAGAATAATGCATTTTAGACCCCTCTTTGGGCCCAATAGCATTATAAATAGATCCCCCCGTACACTCTTCTCACTTAAGTGGGAATCGCTTAATTCCCCCTCTCCTCCCCGAGGCAGCATACCGCCCTCCTCGCGCTTAGCGCATGCAGCTTGCGGTAGTGGGCCACGTGTTGTGCTCTGTGTGGTTGGGCCTGCGGTCAAGACAGAGAGCGATAGGGTCGAGGCGTTGAAATCAGCCTTATCCCTCCCTTCTCTTCCGCCTTCGTTACCATTACCAACCTCATCCTCTTTATTTCCCTTTTGAGCTTTCCTCTGTTCGAGCGCAGAGGCCTCAGTGCCTATGCCTCTCTTGCTTTGGGCGGATCCATTGCCAGCGCCTCTCTACCTATTCGTCGTGTATCCCACTTTGGCATGGTCCCCTCTCGATCCACTTCCCACCACTGCCCACTCTTGCTTTTTTGGGTGTCGACTATGCATATCGTCTTGCATGTCGACTTCCAGGTTGTTTTTGCCCTTTTCGCAGTCTGTCCCATTTCCCTGCTCAGCTCGCAGTCCCTACACCTGCTCCTTTGCCGAACGACTCTGCATGTCGTTTTGCAAGTTGACAAGCACGGAGCTTTTGCCTTTTGCAGTTGTTGTGCAGTCTATCTCCCCTCTATGCTCCTGTCGCCTAGCCTCCTCACCAACCCCACCAGCTTCGAGGCGTAGGCTTCCATTTTTGGGTTTCTTTTGACTCGCCTTTTGGTGGGTCTCCTCTGTGACTGCCAACCTTCCCAAATCTGGAAAAGATTGTAGATTTGAATTTCGTGAATCTGAGCCGTTGGATCTGTTGGTCGAAGCTCTTTCTCGACCACCTCTGATCGGAAACTCCTTCACCGGTACTGATCCCGCCGCCCCTTGGCATTCCTTTATTCTCGCCTCTTTGATGAGCTCCCTATGCGCTCGCTCGATCTCATGAGCCCCATCGATGGTCAGGTCCCTCCCTGGTGATACCAACTGCGCATATGAGCGGCTATCTTTGAGAGCTTTTGCGGGGGTGGGGGAAGTGATGGCCATTTTCTCTGTCTCAGACTCCGCTCGTTTGTCGAGTACGAATCGAATGAGGTATGAATCCTCGAATGAGTATACTTTGGCAAATCATGACATCTGTGAGATATCCATGCTCCTGATCAGTATCCTTGCTGATACAATCTCGGAGCACCACACCGTCTTCTCGTCGACTTCTTCAACTGATCCAAAGTCGGCAACAATCTTTTGTAGCGCCTCTCTTTTCCAAAAATACAATGGGACGTTGTGAATCCATACCCAGAAAAGTTCTCCCTAGGGGAGCTCCGCTCCGAAGCTTGGGGTCCAAGGGATGAACTCCACTGTGAAGTGGCCGAAGTCTACAACCCCCATTCCTGTGACCTCCCCTACCTTCTCTGTGGACGGGAATAAGGCCAAGAATTGGAGGTGACACAATTTCTTTGCGACCCAATCTCTGTGTGCCTTCATGGGCCACTTGGCGCTCAGCGCTTGCATTAGGTGGGTCTCGGAGGGCCTCCCTGATCTCACTTTTGCCACAACACACCATTGCCGCAGCCAGTGCTCCTCCTTTTTTATGATATCCAAGCTCTTGGCGAGGCGGATTGGTGTGGGGTGGTCAGGCATTTTTTCTCTAGCCACGGTGCGTTCCTCATTATTGTGGGTCTCGACTACATTGGTGCAGACGTATGAAAGATGACCCCACTTCATACACTTGAGGCAACGGACCTCTTTGGTGCAATCCTTACGGTAATGGCCAAGCTCACCACAGTTAAAACATGGCACTGGCTTTCGCTTGACTTTTCTTTGCTTTTTTTGGTTTTCTTGTTGAGGAGGGGGGTGGGGATCTGGCTTTGTTCTTACCTTTGCGCGTTACTTCTTGCCACTTCTCGATTGAGTCTCCCACCTCATCTTGATCCACCCTCTCTGGAGTCCCCTCTGGCTCCCCTCTTTGGGCCCAGATGACTATGGATTTGAGAGGGTCAATGGGGTTGACCTGCGGTGGGGATTGTGCCGGTTGGTTTGAAGATGATGCCAGGGGTTTGGTGGGAGGGGATGACTGCCTTGGAGGAAAGTTGTGGTTTTTGGGTGCTCTCCGGGGGGGGGGGGGGGGGGGTTGGAGTGGTTGAGGTGCGATGTTGGGGAAGTTAATGATGGTTGTTGGTAGCCGCAATACTGGTATGGCTTCTATGGTGTTGTTGTCCCTGTCCTCTGTGATGATTCTGATTATTAGGGTATCTGTGGTGCCTCTCTGGTAGGGGAGGTTGGTCATACTGCCTCTGAGCATGGTAGTGTCTGTTGTTGTGATGTCGCTGCCTCGGGGGGGTTCTTTTACGCCCGTCGTGGCTCGTAGGAGAACCCCCTCTATGGGCCCATCCCAATGGCCGCCTGTCATCCCAATGGTGATGATGATACTCGGCTCTGTCCCCCTGCCGATGATGTGCACTCCGGTGTACCCGCGAGCGGGAGATAGCCTGTCTAAGCCTTGGGGAATCCCCCTCGGGGGGGGGGGGGTTCAGGGGTGGGTTTGGCTGAGGGACAAAGGCTGCCATCGGTTGAGGAGGAGATGGTGGGGTTTCAGTTGTCGGTGGGGGGGGGGGGGAGGGGGGGAGGGGTTGGGGTGACAGCGGTGTGTCGTGCCCTCTCATTGGGCCCAACCCCGCTAAGCTCCAACTCCGATAGCATCGCGGAGTGAAGCTTGAAGGTCCGGAAGGTTGAAGAAGGTTGCGAGGGAAGGAGGCAGAAGTGCTGCAAAAAGTACTGGTGAGTTTCTTGAGATGGAGGTGGGAGGCGTA
This sequence comes from Hemerocallis citrina, assembly GCA_017893485.1. Taxonomy (NCBI): domain Eukaryota; kingdom Viridiplantae; phylum Streptophyta; class Magnoliopsida; order Asparagales; family Asphodelaceae; genus Hemerocallis; species Hemerocallis citrina. The sequence goes on from CM030360.1 coordinate 198,905,335, forward strand.
GGAGAAGAAGACAGTCGGAGAAGAGGGGAAACAAGGTCAGGGGGAGGGCCAGAGAAAAGGATGGAGGCAGGTATGGTCGGAGAGGAAGCCGTCAGTTGCCATCTTCATTACCGTCGACATTGAGGAAGCTCCGACGGTGGGTGGCAAGGGGGAAAGGGGTTTAACTTTAGCCCATGCAGCATACCAACAACAAAAATGTCACTCGTAAGCTATTATAAGAGACCTAATAACCTGCATGTCTTCCACCCTCGTTAAGTGCTGAGTGGGATGAACATCATTCGCTTTTGGTTATAGCTGTTTCATTTCGTTAAATAACTTATTAATGAAACTTGGGGGTCTGATCTAATTAGGACTGCATTTTATGCCTCTTCCCCCTTTTTCCACTTCATTCAGCGTAGAATGTTTTCTAATTTTTTTCCGTGATCGAAATTTGGGTGGAAAGTGTTGGGGTGTTGTGATAGGGAGAGGAATCTCACCACAACTCTCATTGGAGAATTTCGTCAAACACCTGTGACGCAGCATAAATAATTAGAGCAATGAGAATGACGAAATAGATGAGACGAATCAATCGAATAATAAAACAAATAGATCCACTAATCCATCACAAGCACACAAAGATTTTATTTTGGTTAGCTTTCGCTTAATCCGGAGGAAAATATAAGGAGATATAATATTCAATTAGAAAAGATTATAAGAAGTTACAAATTCACTCAATACAAGGAATTAAACTCACTAACCAAGAACTATTTTCAAGCCTCACTTGCAATGGAGAATAATATCAATGAAGTACTTGATCTCTCATATTGGAGGTCATTACAATAAATAGAAGAAGAATAGAGAGAACCGTAGGTTAGTCTTGATGTCTTAGTCGTCCGATATATCCTGTAGAAGAAGGCACTGAATATGAGCTGTATGATTTGACTTGGAGTTGAAGATTGGGCCGAAATGATCCCCAAGACCTAGGCCCAAAACATTGCTGCAGTCGCGGGCAGTCGACTACACCCAAGTGCGGTCGACCGCACCTCAATAGCGCCCAGACCCGAGAGGTGTATAGTCAACTATGCAGTCGACTGTACATGCCTCTGCTCATTCTTGCTTTGCTGCGTTGTTTTTCTACTTCGTATCTCATCGATGCTTCGACCTCTGTGCTTTATCGTCTCTTCTTCTAATTGAACATTGAGTGTGTAAGACATAATCCTAACAACCACCTTGAATTGCATATGAGTGCTATCAATATGATGTGATTCATCATCTCTGAACTCCACTAATCTCTACTAGCGAACATACTTGGAACAATAGTTTCTTCATTTAGTTGAACAAATCTTCTACACAATCTCACCAATCAGTATACCCCCAAGAGCACACCTCAGTAGGTGTTAACACGAAGTTGCCAACCTCCACACGAACTCCACCTACCTTGAGGCACTCTCTCTACCTCTCAGTGATATTCGAACGTCATGGTCTCGCATTGATGATGCTAGTTACGACAGAGTAGATGAACTTGCAGGGATATCGGGAAAAGAAACAACACATGCGCAGGTATTTCGGATCTCCCAAAGCTTGTAGAGATTGTGTTGACTTGGCCCAACAACTCTCATGCCTCTAATCACCTTACGACGATCATGAAAAATAGACATAACTACCTCGAGCTATGTACCTATTGCCGCGTGCTTTAATAGTTATCAAGGAAATCAGATTTCGTTTCAGCAGAGGAATATGCAAGACTTTTCTTAGAGTGTACTTGTTCCCACCTGGCATCTTCAACTCAACTGTCCTCTCACCTACTACTTCATAAATCTTCTCAGTTCTTGTTCTCACACAACGCCATGTAGTAGACTTATAAGTAGAAAAAACCTCCCTCTTAGAGTAAATATGAGCAGAACTCTCTGAATCAAGAAACCAACTAGAATCAACTTCTAACGAATTTGAAACAAGAAGACACAAATCAAATGATTCAGAAGGGTAAACCATATTTGCAGTAGTACTGCTATCCTTAGCACTCTTCTGCTTCTGCAATTTTCAACAGTCTTTCTTGATGCTATAACCTCTTGCAATATTAGCAAAAGATCGATTCCTTTTGCAACGCACTTTGACTTCCAATTGAACGACCTTCCACTGCTAGACAACCTGTGGGAGTAGACGATGATTTTCGTGTCTCCTTCCTAAGTTGATTTTCCTTCAAGGCTTTGATTACACCATCCACTGTAATACTCTTCTTGACAGATTTACCATGTAGCATGGCAATTATCAAATGCTCTTTATCTTCTTTACTCACATCCACGTTTATCGCCTTGAGTTCAAATGACACTTTGTTGAACTTTGTGATGTGATTTTGAAGAACGGTACCTTCATTAATAAACAAAATATCTTCATCTTCCAATGCATTCAATCTAGTAACGACGAACCAGAGTAGTCAGCTATGAGTTATTCCCATAAACTTGCCGGTTTAGTTTCTTCAAAAAACTTGCACTTAACATCGACTGCCAATGATAGTTCAATTAGACTTACGGCTCTTTCACAAATATCATCTCAAACATCCTCCTTCATATGACATTTCCTTCTTCTTGACGGCTAACTGTAGACGTTCTTAAACTAGAAAATCATACATGTCTACCTTCTAAAGATTGAAGTTGATCTTTCCATCAAACTGCTTGATCTTCAAAAGATTGTGACATGTTATCTTCACCAAGGGACTTAGCAACCCGAAGCTCTCATACCACTTTATTGGGGTATTGTGATAGGGAAAGGAATCCCACCACAGCTTTTATTGGGGAATTTCGTCGAACACCTGCGACACAGCAGAACTAATTAGAGCAATGAGAATGGAGAGGTAGATGAGACGGATCAATCGAACAACTAAACAAATAGATCCACCAATCCAACACAAACATACGAGGATTTTATTCCGGTTAGTTTTCGCTCAATCTGGAGGAAAATATAGGGAGATATAATATTCAACTAGAGAAGATTATAAGGAGTTACAAATTCACTTAATACAAGAAACTAAACCCATTCACCAAGAACAAGCTCTCTCAAGCCTTACTTGCAATAAAGAATAATATCAATGAAGTACTTGACCTCTCATATTGGAGGTCATTACAATAAATAGAAGAAAAATAGAGGGAACCCTAGGTTAGAATTGATATCTTAGTCGTCCGATATATCCTGTAAAATAGTGCATTGAATAGAAAACGTACGATCTGACTTGGAGTTGAAGATTGGGCCGAAATGATCTGCAAGACCTAGGCCCAAAATATTGTTGCAACCGCGGGCGGTCAACTGCACCAAAGTGCGGTCGACCACACCTCAATAGCGTCCAGACCCAAGAGGTGTACAGTCGACTGTACATGCCCCTATTCATTCTTGCTTTGTTGCCCTTGTTTTCTACTTCGTCTCTCTTCAATGCTTCGACCTCCATGCTTCATCGTCTCTTCTTCTAATTGAACAACGAGTATGCAAGACATAATCCTAGCAGAAAGTTCCTTTATCTACTATATGTGCATGTTTAGTTTACGCAAACTTTCCTATTTGCTTTGTGGTCTGTCCATGTTTAATTTATAACAGAGCGGTGGGCAAGTTAGCCTTGATATGCACTATGCAGAGTGGTAGGCAAAAGTATCCTTATGAAAATGAGAAATTATATCATATAGTATCAGTGTGTTCAGTTCAAGTGATGAACTCTGTAAATGGTATGTTTCAGTTCTTTCTACTTATTTTTTTCTCGAAGAAAATGAGTAACCAATATGACTCTGAATATGTTGAAGAACAACTCAATCAAACTATAAAACCTAAAGTCTAGTAATTAAAAAACCCTTGAAAGAGAGCTCTAACAGATGGCATAAAGGATTCTGATACCATTGGTCAAACTCTATAGAACAAATAACAAAGTAGGCATTTCAAAATAATTCGTGTAGTTTGAAGCGTGAGGATAAAGATACAAAAATGAATATTTACAAACCTCAAGTATAAGAGTACTCAGACCCTGCCCACGAAATTTGGGATTGTCAGAACTATATATCCTGGATGTATCTATGATAAATTGATAATCAATCGCCACGTAACATCGCTAGAATTTCTATTTTATCTTCCTTATAAGTAGAATATTACCCCCAAATTCTTATTCTAGTTTATATTTTGTACTGTATTACAATGTAGATTTAACTTGATACGCTTCTGATTCACAAGTAACAGTAATATATATCTCTGTCATTTCCTTTATATTTTCAAATTTTGTGGGACTATAGTGGACCAATGCTGGATTTCTAATTTTGAGAAAGGAACCACCACAGATCGTACTCTACTTTACTACTTTCCCTTGGCCAGTTGTCTTTTATTACAATTTTTTTTCTTGTTCTGCCATCAGCCCCTTTTAAATGTGGTATTCGGAAGATTTGTGGTGATGGTAAAAATGTTAGGTTTTGGACTGACATTTGGATAGGTGACTGTAGTCTATCTTCGAGATTTCCTGCGCTTTTTAAGATAGCTAGCTCTCCTAATGCTACTGTTTTTTTTTTTTTTTTTTTTTTTTTTTTTTTTTTATACTACCAATCGGTTTGGTAAAGTTTGGAATATTGAATTTCGTAGGAATCTTTCTCTTCAACAAACCCATGATTTGAATGAACTTATTCATCTTATTAGTCATTATGATTGGAAACCTCAGGACAAGAATATTTGGAGGTGGTCTAGCTCAGGCTTATTCACTGTTAAATCTTTTTATAATTTTCTGAATGCTGGTGGTATGATTTGTCCTTTTTATAAATTCATTTGGCAAAATGTTGCGCCTCTTAAAGTAAGGATTCTTGTTTGACTTACTATTCATAATCGTCTTCTCACTGTTGATAATCTTAATAAGAGGCATTTAGCTTTAGGGCAGAAATGTGTTCTTTGTGGCTTTGGTGATGAATCTGCTTGCCATCTTTTTTTGAAATGCCCTTTTGTTAAACAAATTTGGCTTATCTTCAAAGTTGCCTTCAAATTTAGAGGATTTCCTCCTTCTATTAAATCTTGGTGGGGTATTTGGAGGAAGAAGAGAGTTAGAAAGAAATTTCGTCTGCTTTGGGACATGTCGATGATGGCCTTGATTTGGGTCATTTGGTTAGAGCGTAATAATCGTATTTTTGTTAAAAAATCTGTTGATATTGTTAAAATTCTGGATTCCATTTGTTACTTTGTCTCAATTTGGACAGATATTCTTCCCCCTGCAAAAAAGTTGAAGACTGAAGTGAATATTCTCCTGGATGCCTGCAAAAGTTTCACTCCTACGGCTGCTTCTTCTGCTGGTCATTTGATCCCTGGTACATCCCTGAGTTCAGCTATCCCTATTGATGATGATGATGATGCTCCAGTTGACATTCATGCTCATACTGACTTCCCTGCTCACGATGATCAAGATGATGAAGATGTGTTAGTCTCCAACACTCTGGCCACAATTTCTAATATGTCCAGTTTTCACCAAGAGCTGGTGACGGGAATTCTGCTGGTTCATAATATCCAATCTGCTGCGGATCAGGAGTCGTCGAGCTCGGCGTCTACTGATATTGTCTAAATTCTGATGTTTTCTGTTCTGTTTCTCTTTTGTCTGCTACTATATGTCCTCTATTTTGGGTTATCTGGTGGTTGAGATGGTGGTTTGTTCCTCTTGTAGAGGATTATTTTGGGGACTGATTTTGGATGCGTCTGTATGAACGCTGTTACTTTTTTAATGTTAGTTTTTGGCTGAAGTCGTTTGACTTCATCCCTTTTATCCCAAAAAAAAAAAAAAAAAAAAAAAAAAAAAACACAATCAATATCCTGAAAATAATTATCAATTAGGTATAATGGAGGAATATTTCTGAACAATTGTTTTAGTTGGTCCTCTAATGAAAGTACCATAGGCATTCATAAAGCTATGCTTTGTGCCATTTGTTTGGACCATTATTCAGTTACACAATGAATGTATGGGGTCAATTTTACACCTATATTTAGAACATGTTCGTATAGTATATTGAATGAAACACTGCCATATATGGCCTTGAGGGTAGCTCACTGAATGGAAGCCATGATTAGAGCTTTGAATTGAGGCCAAGTTGTAGCTTTCACTTGAAATTTCACAATGATGTGTTCTCTATTAATGTTTGTAGTCTCCTAGACAAGGCGCCTCCGGTCTTAAAAAATTTCGGTGCAGACCAGAATATTTAGCAATGTACAACTGTTTTCTCAAGTGTTTTTATGATTTGATAGCATTTGTTTGTCTCTGTTCATGCTCGTTAGTTTTTGCACAAGAGTCTGGTTGAAACTGATAGTGCTTATTGTGCAATTAACAAATTGATTTATTGCCATTAAGGGAAATAAATCAATCTGGATGTGTACAGGTAAAGAAGCTAGTTCAGAAAAATAGGCTTAGGTTAGCGACTTAGAATATAGGTACATTGATAGGAGAATACGTAGAACTAGTAGATATCATGATTAGAAGGAATATTAATATAGCTTGTTTACAAGAAACAAAGTAAGTAGAGGAGAAAGCTAAAGAGATAGATGGTTTTAAATTATATTATACCGATAAAATTAGAAACAGAAATGGAGTAGGAATTTTAGTAGATAAGAAGTTCAAAAGAGATAGAGTAGGTGTTAATAGGAAAGATGATAGAATAATACAAATTAAGCTTGTATTAGGGGGAAACATAATTAATGTCATTAGTGCTTATGCACCCCAAGTAAGATTAGATGCACAAACTAAAAATAAATTTTGGAAAGATATGGATGAGATAATTCAAGGAGTACCCTTAAGTGAGAAACTATTTATAGGAGGAGATTTCAATGGACATGTAGGAAAATATAACAATGGATATGAGAGGGTGCATGGAGAACATGGATTTGAAAATAAGAACGATGATGGAGAGACTCCATTAGATTTTGCGACTTCGTATGATCTTATACTAGCAAATACTTATTTTAGGAAGAGAGATGAACATTTGATAATCTTTAAAAGTGGGGCAAATAGGAGTCAGATTGATTTTTTCATCATTAGAAAGCTGGATCACTTGACATGTAAAGATTGTAAAGTTATACCGGGAGAGTATTTAACCTCACAACATAGATTAATGGTATTGTATGTTAAGATTGAAAAACACATATGTGCAAGGAAGGAGACTACGAACCCAAGAATTAGGTTGTGGAACTTAAAGGGAGATAAACTAGAAGTTTTTAGAGATAAAATCCTTAAAGGAGCATCATGAAATTGAAAAGGGGAGACAAATATGATATGGACTAAAATGGCTACGTACATAAGAGAAATTTCAAATGAGGTACTTGGAGAATCTAAAGGTAGAGGGTTGTTAAATAAAGAAAGATTGTGGTGGCAAGAAGAACTCCAAAATATTGTGAAAGAAAAAAGATCAACCTTTAAAATATTGCAAAAGAATAGAAATGAAGAGGATTTGGAGAGATATATGACCGTTAGAAAAGAAGTTAAGAAAGCGGTAAGAGATGCAAAAGAAAAAGCTTAAGATGATTTATACACAAAATTAGAAACAAAAGAAGGAGAAAATAATATTTATGAGTTTGCTAAACAAAGAGATAGATAAACAAAAGATCTGGATACAATTAGGTGTATTAAGAGCGAGGATTCAAGAGTCTTAGTAAAAGATGAGGAAATTAAGGAAAGATGGCTAAATTACTTTGAGAAGTTATTATATAAAAAGGTTGTGAGCAACTTAAATATAGAGGACTCGAGGGAGAGTCGAGAGCATATGTTTTTCCGTAGAATTAGGACCTCGGAGGTTCGAAATGCTCTAGGAAGGATGAAAATAGGAAAAGCATTAGGACCAGATGATATACCCATTGATTTGGAAGTATCTGGGGGATGTAGAAGTAAGTTAGCTAACAAAATTATTTAATGAAATTCTGAGGACTAAGAAGATGCCCTATGAATGGAGAAAGAGTATTTTAGTACCTATATATAAAAATAAAGTAGATTTACAGAGTTGCTCAAACTACATAGGAATTAAATTAATGAGTCATAGGAAGAAAATTTGGGAGAGAGTTATCGAACATAGACTAAGACTAGAAACTACAGTGTCTGAGAATCAGTTTGGGTTCATGCCTAGGAGGTCAACAATGGAAGTAATTTATGTATTAAGGAGACTTGTGAAAAAATATAGGGAGAATAAGAAAGATCTACATATGGTTTTTATAGATCTAGAAAAAACATATGATAAAGTCCCTAGAGATATAGTATGGTGAGGGTTAAATAATAAAAGAGTGACTATTCGGTATATTGAGGTAATTAAGGATATGTATGAAAGGGCAACGACCACAATTAGAACAACCACATGAGAGACTAGCGATTTTCCTATTACAGTAGGTTTACACCAAAGTTTGGCTTTAAACCCCTACCTCTTTACTTTTGTTATGGATGAATTGATGTGAGGAATACAAGATGTGGTGTCTTGGTGTATGCTTTTTGTCGATGACATCGTCTTATTGGAAGAGACTAGAGTAGGAGTCAATGCTAAATTTGAATTGTGGAGAGAAACTTTAGAAGCTGGAGGCTTTAGGATAAGCAGAACTAAAACAGAGTATATGGAGTGTAATTTTAGAGATATTCGGAACACAACTGAGGAAGTAGTGAAGCTTGATGGCCAAGAGATACCTAAGAGAGACCGTTTCCGATATTTAGGCTCGATTATACAAAGAGATAGGGATATTTGTAATGATGTTACACATAGGATCCAAGCAGGGTTGCTTAAGTGAAGAAGTGCCGGTGGTATTTTGTGTATTTTGTGTTATAAACGTGTACCTTTAAGTTGAAAGAAAAAATTTATAGGCCGGCTGTTAGACTAGCAATGATGTATGGAGTAGAGTGTTGGGCAACAAAGAAACATCATATCCACAAAATGAGTGTAGCGGAGATGAGGATGCTAAGATGGATATGTGGTAAAACAAGGAATGATAGAATTAGAAACGAACATATACGAGACATGCTAAAGGTAGCTCCAATCCAAGATAAGTTCTGAGAGAATCGCCTCAGGTGGTTTGGACATGTCACACGTAGACCTAGTAATGCCCCCTTTAGAAAGAGTGATTTGATAAGTATTGAGGGTAGAGTTAGGGGTAGAGGAAGACCTAAACTAACTTGGGTGGAAACGATGAAAAAAGATATGATAGTTTGTGACCTTACAGAAGATATTGCGCTAAACCGAGTAGAATGGAAAACCATGATTCATGTAGCCGACCCCAACTAGTTGGAAAAAGGGCTTTGTTGTTGTTGTTATTGTTATTTATTGCCATTAAGGGATAGCTGTCTTACAAAAAAGTAAAACATGCTTGAGTTCAATGTCTTACCCATTTTCTAACATTTCCCACATGAATGAAATTGACGACCACAGACACGAAAGACTGACACGACTGACTGATACGACATACTTGGTGATAGAATTCAGCGGTCGATACCTGCATAGGATAGGTAGGTGTTACCTTTGAATCTTCTTTTATAAAAATATATTTACTTTACTAACTAAACAGTAGACGCGATGTCCTTGAACTGTTCAGTCATTTGTGTAAAAGATGACATCTCACACAGGAATCTTCCTAACGTATGTCAGTTCTCACTGTTATGTTCGTTTTGGCCATGAACATACGCATGGTTTTGCAAAAGTTTAACAGAAATATTGCCCTACATTATTCCCTTGGAAGCGGCCCTTTTTTCCTCTCACATAGGTGATTACTTAGGTAAGAGTAACCCTTACTCTACTCAGTTTTTCAACGCATAAGAATCATTAAAAGCCTAGCTTAGCCTCTAGCCTTACGAGTATCATTATTTCATCGTAGGAATGGACATGGGGAATTCTCACAATGATCCAACATGGTATTTACAATTTAGTTGTCCCTTTGAACCTAGATCTTGGGATCTCCAGTCAACTAGGTTGGGTGTGTATTGTATCGACTTATTCTTTCATGAGCTTTAGTCTCATTCCTCTCAATGATTTATCAACTAACTCTCGGTTTAACCCTTTGGTTAGCTGATCCGTAATATTATCCTTTGACTTTACATAGTCCACAGAAATAACCTCAGTAGAGAGTAGTCGTCTAATGGTATTATGTCTTCAACGAATATCTAGATTTACCATTATACATATTGCTCTGTGCTCTACAAATTGCAGATTGACTATCTGAATGTATGCAGACTGGAGGCACAGACTTTGTCCACCTTGGAATATCCTCAAGGAAGTGGCGTAACCATTCAGCATCTTCCCCACATTTGTCCAATACGATAAATTTAGATTCCATCGTGGATTTAGCGATCATTGTTTGTTTCGAGGATTTCCAAAAAAACTGCTGCACCACCTAGTGTAAACACATCGCCACTAGTGAATTTTAAATTATCGCTCAATATCCAGTTCGCATCACTGTATCCTTCAAGTACAGCTGGATATCTTGTATAGTACAGCACATAGTTACGAGTAAAACACTGTTGGATCCTGTAGGCGAAGCAACAAACACTAGAGGGGGGTGAATAGTGTTTATTAAAATAAAATTGCGGAATAAAGAATTTTTTCGAAGCAGTCGATTTAGGAGTGAACCAGTCGACTGAGTTAACCTAAGAGATAATTCAAACAAATCTGTGAAGTCGACTTAAAGCAGAAACAGTCGACTTATTTAAATAATAAACTAACAGAGTACAAGTCTGACCAGTCGACTTATAAAGGAGTCAGTTGACTGTCCAGACAAGTTTCACAGTAGAAAAATACACAGAAAAATGTAAATGCAAGTTCAAGAGATACAACCACAGAGTGCACACGATGTATTCTGGTTCGGTCCTTCCGACCTACATCCAGTCCCCAAGCAACTCACTTGAGATTTCCACTATTCTTGAAAAAAGTTTACAAGAATACCCTACGGCGTTCAGACAACAACCTTGTCTAACCCGTAGTCCTTTCTCTCAACCAGAGAAAGCAACCCACTCTTCCACCAAGAGTGAAACCACTGACTCTACACCCTAGAGTCTAACTCTCCAACCGAGAGGAAAAGAAAACAATAAAATGTTTACAATCAACCTATAGCCTTGTATGTGATTAGTGATGTAGTACGTGGCTAAAAGAGGTTGACTTCTATATCCAGTCCAGAACGAAATCAGATGTTATACTGGACTGAATGTAGAGAACCAAGACTTAGAGAAATTGAACGCTTTGTCTCTTGAAGAATGTAACACTTAGAAAATCTCAAAAGAATGCTCGGAAATTGTTAGATCTTTTAACAGTGAACTCTGAACTCTATTTATAGAGTTAGAGTTACTGGACGTTGGGAAGCAGTTATTCCAACTGTCAACCAACGGATCTAAACAGCTTTGAATTTGAAAAACGATTTTTAAAAACAGAAAACGGTCAAACGCACTCGAACAGTCGACTGGGTTGCCATAATGAGTCGACCGGTTAGAGTTTGAATAAGTTTAGTCAGTTTTGTACCGACAGTCGACTGGTATGAGTATCGGTCGACTGGTACTCAACAGTTAAACTATTTCAAACTGTTTTGACCCTTTTTGATGTTTTGAAAAACACACATTTGTAAAAGAGTGAGTGTATGTGTGTGTGACAAGGCTTTACATCATACTAAGACCCAAATAAAGAAAGATTACATTTGTTTACAAGACATAACAATAAATGACACTTTAAGCATAAGTCTTGGCTTGAGTCTTGAGTCTTGAGTGAAGCTTTGCCATTGTCTTTATCTGGAGCTTTGTGCTTGTTCATTTGTTCAGCTGTATAGTAATGAGCCCTTTGTGTATACAACCTGCAATTATAAAGTATAGCATAGATACATGTTGCGGTGTGTTGTGATCATAAAAATCAAGAATCAACATTCTCCCCCTTTTTGATGATGACAACACAATAGCTGATAATAACATAAATAATACAAGCATAGAAATGATATGCTCCCCTTATTAAAAGCACAACAAGCATACATGAAGATATATCATAAAACAGCAATTAAAAACTGCAGCAGTCGACTTATAATGTGATCAGTCGACTTAACAGAGAGAAAAAATAAACACACAAACACAGAAATATCAGTCGACTTATAATAGTATCAGTCAACTTAACAGAGAAATAAATACAGCAAACACAGTAAACATAAGATAACCAGTAAACACAATAAACACAATAGAGGTATTTCTCCCCCTTTGGCATCAACAAAAACATAAGATAACCACGGAATATTTACTGTCTCTTACAGAAATAACAAAGTCTTTTGCAAAAACTAACAGCAGATAAAAAGAAATAAGAAAAAATACATAAATAAATCAAAAAAAAGTCATCAATCTTCATCTTCGGTGTCTTCATCAACAGCTTGAGACGGTGGGGGAAATTGAGTAGTAAAGAGATGAGTCAGATTGGTGATTTTAGAGTCAAGAGAGTCAATACGAGAATCAAGAGTGTCTTGATGTTCCATGAGATAGTTGATACATTGATAAAGCGTATGCGAATCATCAAAATCAGCACGAGGACGAGAAGAAATCGAAGCAGAAGATCGTCTAGCAGAAGTTGCTAGAGGAACTTGGGAAGGAGGAGGAGACCTAGGGGAAGTTCTAGGTGGAGGGTCAAGAAACTTCATACGGGCTAAACTAGCACGATCGAAGCACTCATAATGCTTAACAACATTGGTCTCCGAGTCGAGATCAATATCATAAGCCATAAAGACACGGGTAAGGAGACCACCAAAAGGTAAGAAATGAGTATGAGTCTGTTGAAGTTTCGAAAAAATGACACGACCCCAATTGATAGCAATCTTACCAAAAATTGCATAAACTGCTTGTTGCAATTTCATAGAAAATTGATCATAACTCCCTCTTTTGGGAAGAATGTTATAAGCAAGTATTCGTGCAACTAGTTTTGCAACAGGTGTGATAGATTTACTAGTCATGGGGGGTCCATGATTTGGCAAAAATATTTTGGACAAAATAGAGGAATCATCTAGAATTATGTCTCCTAAATCAAGTCCCTCGTCATCAATACCCATAATAAGATTAATTCTCTCGGATGTGAGTTTAATCTTTGTATTTTTGACTGAGGAATAAATAATAATTTCTCCATCCTCCTTTTGAACAACTTTCATGTTTGTATAAAAGAGATAGATGAGTTGGGGATAGTAATTGGGTTGATTTACCAAGGATAGATACTCATAATGACTACAGTTTTGAAAAATAGGGACAAGGTTGAACCTATCTAAATCATTGAAGTTAACAAATCGTCCTGGAAAAATTACCATGGTACAAATAAGATACCATCGTTCCAAAAGATCAGGACTCCTAAGGTATTGAGAATAATCTTGGGATGAAGAACTAGCATCACCATGAGATCTCTTAGATCTTTTAGGAGCCATTAAGAGAAATGCAAGGAACGAGATTTTACCAAGGAAGAGGGAAACAAACAGCAAAGAGAGACGAGAATCAGCAGCTCCAAAAAGATTCGGCAGTCGACTCTTCGGGATTGATCTTCTTCTCCTTGCTTTAGGGTTTCAGATTTGGGGTAAAAGTAAAAGTGGAAGATGAAGGCTGTGGAGAGGGTTTTTAACAGAAGACAGACGACTGAGATTAGAAAGGGAAGAGATCAACGGCTGATAGAGAAGTCACGGGTGAGTAAAAAGATAGACATTTGTCTCAAAATCTATGTGATGATTCGACGCTGAAGACAGATTAACTCGTGACAGTCGACTTATTGTATAGAACAGTCGACTTAGTCGAGAAGAAAATAAGTTTTGATATCAACTGATCAGTCGACTTGGGAAAAAATTCAGTCGACTGGTCAAAGAAGAAAATAAGTATACAGAAAATACAGGACAAACGACTTAATGATAACACAGTCGACTTGACAGAAATATTTTCAACAGATATCAATAAAATTACATATTCCTAGTTCTCTTCTTAAGTTAATAAAAGTATCTTCTTTAAGGGGTTTTGTAAAGATATCAGCTACTTGTTTATCAGTAGAGATAAAGTCTAAAGATATATCTCCTTTTAAAACATGATCACGTAGAAAATGATGTCGAATATCAATATGTTTCGTACGTGAATGTTGAACCGAATTTTTAGATAGATTAATTGCACTGGTATTATCACACATAATTGTAGGTTTTTCAAAGGAAATACCATAATCTAATAAGGTTTGTTTCATCCACAAAATTTGTGCACACGCCAAACTTGCAGCGATATATTCAGCTTCTGTAGTAGATAGGAACACTGAATTTTGCTTTTTACTGCACCAAGAAACTAGTGAATGTCCCAAAAAGTGACATGTCCCACTAGTGCTCTTGCGATCAGTTTTACGACCAGCAAAATCAGCATCGCTATATGACAAAAGTTGGAAATTATCAGTGCATGGATAAAATAAACCATAATCAGATGTGCCTTTAATATATCTTAAAATTCGTTTCACAGCTTTTAGATGAGGCTCTTTAGGACTAGACTGATATCTAGCACACAAACATACGCTGAACATAATATCTGGTCTACTTGCGATAATATATAAGAGTGAACCAATCATACCTTGATAGAGTTTTTGATCAACACTCTTACCTAATATATCTTTGTCAAGGGTAGTAGTAGTAGCCATAGGTGTGGATTTACTACTTGTACTATCCATGTTAAACCGTTTGAGTAATTCCTTTGCATATTTTCCTTGATTAATAAATATGCCATTTGAAGACTGTTTAATTTGTAGTCCAAGGAAATAATTGAGTTCACCCATGTGACTCATCTCAACTCGTTTTTCATGGTGTTAGCAAACTCTTGACATAAATTATTATTAGTAGAACCAAAGATTATATCATCAACATATATTTGTATGATTAAGATATTATTCTTAATTCTCTTAATAAACAAAGTAGTATCTACTTTACCTATCTCAAATCCTGTTTCTAAAGGAAAAGTTTTCAGACGATCATACCAAGCACGTGGTGCTTGTTTAAGACCGTATAAAGCCTTTTTCAATTTATAAACATAATTTGGGAATTGTTCATGTTCAAAACCTGGTAGTTGTTTAACATAAAAATTCTCTTTAATAAACCCATTAAGAAAATCACTTTTAACATCCATTTGATAAAGTATAAAATTCATGAAACAAGCAAAAGATAATAAGATACGAATCGATTCTAATCTAGCAACAGGAGCATATGTTTCATCAAAATCTATGCCTTCTTCTTGATTATATCCTTGAGCAACTAGTCTAGCTTTGTTCCTTACAACTTGTCCTGATTCATCTAACTTATTTTTAAATACCCATTTGGTACCAATAATAGTATGATCAGGAGGTCGTGGAACTAAATCCCATACATCATTCCTTATAAATTGGTTTAATTCATCTTGCATGGCATTCATCCAAAATTCATTCTCACAAGCTTCTTGAATATTTTTCGGTTCAAAATCCGACAAGAAGGCTGTATGAGATATCATATTAATATGAGATCGTGTCTGAATACCATGGGAGATGTCACCAATTATTAAGTCATGTGGATGATCTCTAACTTCAACAAAAGATTTTGGTAAAGTTGAAGATATCACAACAGGATCAGTCGACTTGACAGGTTCTTCAGTCGACTGCTTTTCTTCAGTCGACTTGCAGTTCTTATCGGTCGACTTATCCGCAAGATTAGTTTGTTCTAAAGATGTAATCACTTTATTTAAAGGTGATGAGTCAGTTTCATTATTTTTAATTAAATTTGATGAAGGCAGAGATTCATCGAATGTAACATGCATTGACTCTTCAATAGTCATTGTAGACTTGTTGAAAATTCTATATGCTTTACTCCTATTTGAGTATCCTAAAAAGATACCCTCATTAGATCTAGGATCAAATTTATCTAGATTATCTTTAGTGTTTAGAATAAAACACTTACAACCAAATATCTTAAAATAAGAGACTTTAGGAATTTTGTTAAAAAATAACTCATAACAAGTCTTCTTTAGCTGAGGTCTTATTAGAATCCTATTTAAAACATAACAAGCTGTAGCAACGGCTTCAGCCCAAAAATATTTTGGTAAATTGCTTTCAACAAGCATGGTACGTGCACATTCTTGCAAAGTCCTATTTTTCCTTTCGACCACTCCATTTTGTGGTGAAGCTGTAATACCCCAGATCTTGAGCTAACAGTCGGCTGGTACTGCCAGCAGTCGACTGGTAGAGGACAGTCGGCTGGTACTGCCAGTAGTCGACTGACTATTGAGATTTGTGAGAGGATTGAGAAATATAGTCCCATATCGGGAATTTGCGAAGATAAATTGAGTATAAATACTATTGCCGAGGATCAAGAGTCACCAATTCGGTTAACCACCTTTTGAGAGGCAGCCTGTGGTGGGCAGTGGAACTACATAGTATTTATAATTTGTCTGAGCATTGGGGTGGGGCGTTACAAATGGTATCAGAGCCGACTTTCGACACACCGGGTGGGGGTGTATCTGCACGTCAAGGGTCTGGGGGGGGCCTATTCGTGGGGTACATATGTTTGCGTGTCGAGGGTCTGTGGGCCTATTCACGGAGCATGCCGGGTGCTAGAAAGAGCCGTCCTACACGAGATGTGTGCCCTGTGCTCTCAGCGAGGACGCTGATTCCTAAGGGGGGGTGTATGTAATACCCCAGATCTTGAGCTAACAGTCGGCTGGTACTGCCAGCAGTCGACTGACTATTGAGATTTGTGAGAGGATTGAGAAATATAGTCCCATATCGGGAATTTGCGAAGATAAATTGAGTATAAATACTATTGCCGAGGATCAAGAGTCACCAATTCGGTTAACCACCTTTTGAGAGGCAGCCTGTGGTGGGCAGTGGAACTACATAGTATTTATAATTTGTCTGAGCATTGGGGCGGGGCGTTACAGAAGCTCTAGGAAATGCAAATGAATGTGTTATACCATTCTTGTTGCAATATTCTGTAAATGTTTCATTTTCAAATTCTCCACCATGATCACTTCTAATAGTGACTATGGTTAGAGATCTTTGGTTTTGAATAAGTTTACAAAAATTTGCAAATTCATCAAAAGCATCATTTTTATGTTTTAAAAAGAATGTCCAAGTGAATTGTGAAAAATCATCTACTAAAATAAATACATATCTACTTTTATTTAAAGAAGCAACTCTAGTAGGGCCAATAAATCCATATGAACTAATTCGAGCGGTCTACTAGTAGAAATTACTTCTTTTGTTTTAAAAGTGGATTTGATTTGTTTTCCTAGTTGACATGCATCACATAACTTGTCCTTTTTAAAGGATAGTTTTGGCAGTCCTTTAACTAGGTTATACTTAGATATCTCCGAGAGATTTTTCATATTCACATGGCTAAAACGTCTATGCCAAAGCCAAGAGTCATTATTAGAAGCTATTAAACAAAAATCATTTGAAAACTCATTTGTATTCAAACATAATTCATAAATATTGTTTTTGCGAAAACCTTGAAAAATGATATTTTGCATAGTAGAATCATAGATTAAACAAGCATCTTTTTCAAATACAATTTTATATCTTTTATCACACAATTGACTAATACTTAACAAATTATGTTTTAATCCACTTACTAACAACACATTTTCTATAGTGGGGTTAGAATTTTTACCAACCATGCCGATTCCTATGACTTTTCCTTTGTTGTTATCACCAAAGGTAACTGTTCCTCCATCGATGCTTTGTATGGTGGATAGGAGATTGGCATGACCAGTCATATGTTTTGAACACCCGCTGTCAAGTATCCAGCGATCTTTCCTTGGTACCTATAAAATATTCAATGTGAATATGGTACCCTTTTCATTGGGTCCAAAACATATTAGTTTGGGGAAAACCAAACCCATAATAAGTTTGATTTTCCTCCATAAGCAGGAATAAAATTAATAGAGTTACATACATTTAACATATATGAATTGATATACGCAGTTCTATCATTCAGATTTAAGTTAACTGGAACTCATACAAGTTTGTTCTGTCCAGTCGACTTTACAGTATCCTTCAGTCGACTTCTACTGTAAGTCAGTCGACTGGATGATAGTATAGGTCGACTTATATGAGGTTCTGGTCTCGTTGAATAAGACACAGTTCCTCTGGACAGACGACTGGTGGATGGACTCAGTCGACTTAACCGAACATTAGACTTGCTTTTATCACTAAAATTTATAACCTTAGGCTTTTCAAAGAATTCATATAGTTTATGTGTAACACTAGAAATAGATTCATGTTTATTTCTACTAGTGTTTTTAGAAGAAAATTTTTTTATAGGAGAATTTTTGAAACCAAGACCATATTTTTGACTAGATTTCACTTGATTATGAAGAACATCATTTAAATTCTCTTTGCCTTTATTGAATTTAGATATGTTCTTAGATATCTCTTCATAATTCTTTTTTAGAGATTCAAGATCAGTATCTAAACTTGCAATACGAGAATTTAAAGATTTCACTTCCTTATCAAGGTTAAGATTTTCTTGAGAAAGTGTTTGATTAACTTTCTCTAGATTCTTAACTCTAATCTTTTTCTTTTTCAACACTTGAAAGATTTCATTAAAAGCATCAAGTAAATCTTCTGAATCAAAATCATTACTTACTTGATCTTGTGAAGCCATAAAACACATGTTTGCAACTTCGTTGGTTTCATCAGTTTCTTCTTCAGAGGAAGAATCACTGTCATCCCAAGTTGCTTGATAAGCCTTTTTTGTTCTTGGCAAACTTGTTCTTTGTGTACTTGTCCTTCTTAAAGTTGGAGGTCTTTCCCTTATTCTTTGTATTTTCTAGGGGACAATCCTTCTTCATGTGACCTGTTTTATTACACCTGAAACAAGTTGGAGGATCATTAGAATCTCTAAATTTGGAATTGAACTTACCTTTCTTTAGAAATTTTTTAAATCTCCTTGTGAACATGGCTATCTCCTCTTCATCTTCTTCTTCATCTTCTGAATCTCTCATGGCTTTAAAGGCTAATGATTTCTTTTTTGCCTGTTGTGGTTCTGCATCCTTCTTCCGTTCTTCAATTTGAACCTCGTATGCCATTAGATTTCCCACAAGATTCTCAAGAGAAGGTTGTGACAAATCATTTGCTTCTTCTATTGCAGTGGTTTTCTTTTCCCATTCAGGAGTGAGTGCATGAAGAACTTTTCTCACCATCTCTGCTTGTGTATATGTCTTTCCAAGTGCCACAAGTGAGTTTGTAATGTCAGTAAATCTGGTAATCATCTCGGACACATTTTCATTTTCCTTCATGCAGAACATTTCAAACCTGTGAACAAGAACAGATATTTTAGATTCTTTTACTTTGTTTGTTCCTTCATGAGTTACCTCGAGTGTATGCTAGATTTGATGTGCGGTTGTTGAATTTGACACACGGTTGAACTCCTCCTTTGTAAGAGCACAAAATAATGCATTCATTGCTTTTGCATTGTTCATTGTTTGATTCTTCATGTCATCATTCCATTGTGCATATGGAATAGTAGGAGCAGTGTATTCCGTTTCTGTCATGGTCCATATTTCATAATTGATAGATTGGAGGTAGATCTTCATTCTGCACTTTCAATAGTTGTAATTTGTTCCATCGAAGAGAGGTGGCCTTTGTGAAGATTGGCCTTCATGGTATTGATTTGCATTTGAAGTAGTTGTCATAGCCTTTAACCTCGCTCTGATACCAAGTGTTGGATCCTGTAGGCGAGGCAACAAACACTAGAGGGGGGGTGAATAGTGTTTATTAAAATAAAATTGCGGAATAAAGAATTTTTCTTCGAAGCAGTCGACTTAGGAGTGAACCAGTCGACTGAGTTAACCCAATAAGAGATAATTCAAACAAATCTGTGAAGTCGACTTAAAGCAGAAATAGTCGACTTATTTAAACAATAAACTAATAGAGTACAAGTCTGACCAGTCGACTTATAAAAGAGTCAGTCGACTATCCAGACAAGTTTCACAGTAGAAAAACACACAGAAAAATGTAAATGCAAGTTCAAGAGATACAACCACAGAGTGCACACGATGTATCCTGGTTCGGTCCTTCCGACCTACATCCAGTCCCCAAGCAACCCACTTGAGATTTCCACTATTCTTGAAAAAAGTTTACAAGAATACCCTACGGCGTTCAGACAACAACCTTGTCTAACCCGTAGTCCTTTCTCTCAACCAGAGAAAGCAACCCACTCTTCCACCAAGAGTGAAACCACTGACTCTACACCCTAGAGTCTAAATCTCCAACCGAGAGGAAAAGAAAACAATAAAATGTTTACAATCAACCTATAGCCTTGTATGTGATTAGTGATGTAGTACGTGGCTAAAAGAGGTTAACTTCTATATCCAGTCCAGAACGAAATCAGATGTTATACTGGACTGAATGTAGAGAACCAAGACTTAGAGAAATTGAACGCTTTGTCTCTTGAAGAATGTAACACTTAGAAAATCTCAAAAGAATGCTCGGAAATTGTTAGATCTTTTAACAGGGAACTCTGAACTCTATTTATAGAGTTAGAGTTACTGGACGTTGGGAATTAGTTATTCCAACTATCAACCAACTGATCTAAACAGCTTTGAATTTGAAAAACGATTTTTAAAAACAGAAAACGGTCAAACGCACTCGAACAGTTGACTGGGTTGCCATAATGAGTCGACTGGTCAGAGTTTGAATAAGTTTAGTCAGTTTTGTACCGACAGTCGACTGGTATGAGTATCGGTCGACTGGTACTCAACAGTTAAACTATTTCAAACTGTTTTGACCCTTTTTGATGTTTTGAAAAACACACATTTGTAAAAGAGTGAGTGTATGTGTGTGTGACAAGGTTTTACATCATACTAAGACCCAAATAAAGAAAGATTACATTTGTTTACAAAACATAACAATAAATGACACTTTAAGCATAAGTCTTGGCTTGAGTCTTGAGTCTTGAGTGAAGCTTTGCCATTGTCTTTATCTGGAGCTTTGTGCTTGTTCATTTGTTCAGCTGTATAGTAATGAGTCCTTTGTGTATACAACCTGCAATTATAAAGTATAGCATAGATACATGTTGCTGTATGTTGTGATCATAAAAATCAAGAATCAACAAACACAAGTATTTAGGTTCTTGTAATTGCTTGCCAATACTCGCTTCCAGGATTACTCATATATCTGCTTAGTTTACTCACTACATAGGCTATGTCTGGTCTTGTACAACTCACTAAGTACAATAGACTGCCTATAATTCTAGAGTATTCTACTTGAGAAATACTCTTACCTTTATTCTTGAATAAATGTAACGTTAGATCTATTGGAGTTCGGGCAATTCCAGAATTATCTTTATCAAAATTTTCAAGAATATTGTCGATATAATGTGACTGGCTTAAAACATGTTCGTCCGATGTTCTTATGATTTTAATTCCTAATATACCATCAGCTAGTCACATGTCTTTCATGTCAAACCTTGAGTTCAACATGTTTTTAGTAGATTTAATCATTTTATCATTGCTTCCAACAATAAGCATGTCATCTACATACAAGCATATTATGACATATCAACTTTCAATGTCTTTGACATATATGCATTTATCACATTTATTAATCTTGAAACTATTTGTAATCATGACATTGTCAAATTTCTCATGGCATTGCTTTGGTGCTTGTTTTAAGCCATACAATGACTTCACCAGTTTACAAACTTTCTTTTCTTGTCTTGGAGCTGTAAAACCCTCATATTGTTCCATGTAAATTTCTTCATCTAAATCTCCATTAAGAAAAGCTATTTTCACATTGATTTGATATTTTTCAAGATTGCACAAGGCTGCTATTGTAAGTGCCATCCTAATGAAATTTATTCTCGTCACAGGAGAATATGTATCAAAGTAATCCAGACCTTCCTTTTGTCTATATCCTTTGATAACAAGTCTTACCTTGTATTTATCAAATGATTCATCGGCTTTCATTTTTCTCTTGAAAATCAACTTGGAACCTAAAGGTTTACTACCTGGTGGAAGATCCACTAGTTCCCAAGTATGATTTTGCAAGATCGAATCAATTTCGCTCTTAATGGCTTCTTTCTATAGAGGACCATCACTAAAGCTCACCGCTTCTTTGAATGTTTGGGGTTCACCTTCAAGCATAAAAGTCAAGAAATCTGGACCAAAAGATTTTTCCGTTCTTGTTCTTTTCCGTTTTTCTTCATCTTGGTTTTCACTATCGTCACTGATAGTCTCATGTGTTCGTTTGGAAGAACTTGGTTCTTCCTTAGACTTACATGGAAATACATCTTCAAAGAACGATGCATTTCTAGACTCCATTATCGTTTTCTTTGGTATATCAAGGATATTGAATTTATATACCAAGAATCGATAAGCGCTACTATTTTGTGCATAGCCAATATAAATGCAGTCAACCGCTTTTGGTCATATTTTTACTTTCTTGGGTGGAGGTACTTCCACCTTGGCAAGACATCTCCATATTCGCAAATAGTTATAGGTGGCTTTCTTCTTTTCCATAGTTCATGGAGTTTTCTCTTTTTTCTTTTAGGGTATCTTATTCAAAAGGTTTTTGGCTGAAAGAATAGCTTCTCCCCACAAGTTTGGTGGCAAACCAAAGCTTATTAACATTGCATTCATCATTTCCTTCAATGTTCGATTTTTTCGCTCAGCAACATCGTTGGACTGAGGAGAATAAGGCATTGTGGTTTTATGTATAATCTCATGCTTAGCACAAGTTTTAGCAAATGGCGATTCATACTCTCCACCTCGATCACTTTTTAGTGCCTTATTTGTTGGGTTGATTCTCAACTTCGTTTTTATAGAGAACAAATTTTTTATAGCTTCGTCCTTACTTTTAAGCAAATATACATAACAATATTTTGTGCTATCATCAATAAAGGTAATAAAATATTTATTACCACCTCTTGTTTGTATCATTTTCAGATCACAAATATCAGTGTGAATTAAATCAGTGGTTCAGTGTTTCATTCAACACTTTTAAATGATGATCTTGTCAGTTTTGCCTCAACACAAGTTTCACACTTATGTTTGGAATCAATTTGGAATGTTGGTATATGATTCAATTTAATTAATCTGTCCAAAGTATCATAATTATGTCCTAGTCTATCATGCCATAAATTGGAAGACTCAAGCATATAAGTAGAAGAGCTAGCTTTATTCATATATTCTTAACCATGGTCATTACATTGAGTTTAAACATTCCACCACTCATGTATCCTCTACCAACATACATTCTACTTTTCGACAAAACAAATTTGTTTGACTCAAACACTAACCGAAATTCGTGATTATTAAGCAACGAACCAGATACCAGGTTCTTACGGATTTCAGGAACATATGCAATATTATTCAGAGTCGGTTCTTTCCCAGAAGTCATCTTCAAGATCACCTTGCTTTGGCCCTTAATTTCTGAAGTAGTCGAGTTCCCCATAAACATCTTCTCCCCATTCTCTAATGGTTCGAAAGTAAAGAACATAATTCTGTTGGAACACACGTGTCGAGTAGCTCCAGTGTCAATCCACCATTCTTAGGGTTTTGAACCCATCATGTTCACCTCCGATACCACAGCTGAGAGGTTGATATCAGAAACATCTTGAGCAATGCCTTCAACAATATTTGCTTCTCTGTTCCTGTTCTTCTTGGGTAGTCTGCAACCAGTCGACTTATGACCAAGCTTGTCACACTTGAAGCACTTGCCCTGAAACTTCGGCTTCTTGGAGATTCCTCCCTTAGGCCCCAACTTGGACCCCTTGTTGTTGTGCTTTTTGAAACGTTGGCTATGTTCCACCACATTAGCCTTGGCCACTTAACTGATGGCTCTGACCTTTTCAGAACTTCTATTGTCTTCTTCAATACGAAGCCTGGCAATGAGATCCTCAATGCCCATTTCCTTTTGCTTATGCTTCAAATAATTTTTGAACTCTTTCCAACCTGCTGGCAATTTTTCAATTATACAAGCAACTTGAAAATTTTCACTTAGGTTCATACCTTCAGCATGTATCTCATGCAAGATCAGTTGAATTTCTTGAACCTGACTGATCACTAATTTGGAATCCACCATTTTATAGTCTAGGAAGCGGCCCACCATATTTATGATCTAGGGATTCCCAAAGTTCTTTAGCTATTCTTTTATCAATATAAACATCGTACAAAGAATTGACTATTCTGTTCATTATGTAGTTCCTACATAAGTAATCAGCATTTTTCTAAGCATCCACAGCAGCGATGACTTAGTTATCTTGCTCATCTTCTTTAAGATTTGGAGCTTCTTCGTTCAAGAATCTTCCGAGATTCAAGGTGGTCAAGTAGAACATCATTTTCTGTTGCCACCTTTTGAAATTTTGCCAGGTTTCTCCCCATGGGAGACTGAGACAGGTATAGCGGCCGGCATTGGCACTCGTGCCACAGCAATAGTCAGCACTTCCGCCGCATCAGTAACAACAGCATTCTCCGATGTATTTGTCATTGTTAATCTGAAAATACACAACACGAGTGTAAATTTTTCAGAATGAAAAGAGAATAAAAGAATGCCTCAAAATCAACGAAATAGAAATCAAGTAAACGAGAATCTGTTTTAAGCTTTGTTACAAAATTTGATTTCAACCAAAAAACAAAGTTTGATTTCCAAGGCACAAAATAGAGAAGGAGAAGAAGAAAACCAATAAAATTTAAAAGAAAATAAAATAACAAAAGCAAACCGATTGGCGTCGAGGCTTGTCTATTACACAATCTCCTTAAAACAGATTCATCTCGTTCGGGTGTTGGAGTTTGCTGAGGCGTCTATCTCCTAGGATGCAACGACAGAAGAGCTCGGCGTAGGCACCACGTCTAGTTCACCAACTGGACAGCATCTGAATTCTATCACCGAACGACGAAGACTTTGAAGCACAGAACAGAGGGGGAAGAGAAGAGTTTTCAGTGTGGTCATTGAGGGGAGAGGGGCCTCTAGTGTAGATTCTTAATTTTGATGACTACAACACGATACACATATATTCTATTCAACATGTCTCTTGCAGTGTGTACCCAAAGCTTTCAAGGTTCAAGATTAAGCTACTAGACAAGTGTCACTCAAAGCTTTAAATATTTTCAAAGTGATAAGCTTAAGAACAAAAGAGTGTCTATGTAAATTGATGTACAAAATTGTAATCTTTGACATTTTTGCTTAGAAATCTTGTAATAGCCTTGATGCACACACACACACACACATCCCCTGGGACTAAAATAAAGTTTATTAAAAATCAAAAATGACAAATTCAAGCTTGTATGAGTTCAACTGTCAAGTACCAGTCGACTGTTCAAGTACGAAACAATCTGAACTTACTCAAGCTCTGACCAGTCGACTCCTTTGGAAACCCAGTCGACTGTTCGAGTAGCTTTGACAGTTTTCTGAGTATTTAAATTTGGTTTTCAGATTCAAATCTTTTCTGCCATTTGATGGCAGTTGGTTAACTGTTTTCCAATGACTCTAGAGTGTCTACTCTATAAATAGAGTACAGATTTCACTTGGAAAATGTTACCTATTGCATTAAACTAGTATTTGCTTTTGTTCAAGTGTTTGTGAAAAAGAACTCAAAGTTTTCAAAAGAACTCTCACTCTCTTAAACTTTGTTCTCTAGTCTCAGTCTTGTATAACAACGATTAAGTTCAAGACTGTGATTAGAAGTTGACTTATAGCCTCAATACAAAAAGCACATTCAAAAATCAAGGCCCTAGGTGTTGTAATTTTCGGTTTATTTGTTGTTCACTCTCGGGTTGTGAGATTGGTCCTCTCGGTTGGAGAAAAGGGCTCTTGGTGTAGAGTCAGTGTTCACTCAAGGTTGTAGAGTGGGGTTTTGCTCTCTCTAGTGGTGAGAGAGATCTACGGGTTTGGCATAGTTGTTGCCAAAGGTCGTAGGATATTCTTGTAAATCTTTTCAAGAATAGTGAAAAATCTCAAGTGGGTTGCTTGGAGACTGGACGTAGGTCGGGAGGACCGAACCAGGTTATATCGCTGTGTTAGCATTGCTGATTCTCTGTGGTTTGATCGTTCTAACTTGTAAATTTAACTTCGCTGCATTTTATTTCTGTCTGTGTCTGATCAATCGACTTACAGACTCGTTGTTCTTCAAGTTGATCAAGTCTCTTTTTTATCTGTCGATTCAGTCGACTGGTTTCTTTTTCAGTCGACTTAAAAGGTGTTTCAAGTTGAATATTATTTTAATATTTTTTAATAACACTATTCACCTCCCCTCTAGTATTATCTGCCTTGCATACAGAATCCAACATCTAGTTATAAGGCCAGGGTGAGACTTGTAACAGCAGACAACGCATTAACTGCATCTACTGTAACGGCAGACAACGCATTGACTGCATCCACTGTAATGACAGACAGCTTCTTAATGCACTGGCTATAACGGCAGACAAAGGTTTGAATGCAGAACTGTAACGGCGAACAAAACTGTTATGAGAATAAATGGAAGACAAAACCGTTTCTGCGTTTACAGATCGGGGAAAAAAACTGTAGCGAAACGTGGCTCTGTACGGGGTGGATACTCGTCGACCCAGCATTCGTGTCTGCAGGACGTGCGATCGCATGTGATCCAGCCCGAGATTTTTGCCCCCCCCCCCCCCCCCCCGGCGCGCACGAGAGAGCCTCTTGGCTTGCTATCTTAAAATGCCGAAAGAGGTTATTATATAATCTCTTCTATTTTCTTTATTTTTTCCGATGTGTGACTAAAATCCCTCAACTCATTTTCAAAGATGAAAATGCCTCACTTTCGGAAACAATTTCTCATTCACCCGATAACCGTTTTTAGCAAATAAATATATGATTTTGATCTACTCACGAAGGAGAACACAAACCCATCAAGATCTCTCAGTAATTCATAGAGGATCTTACTCAAAAAATTGCTCAAAAACTGGTTCATAAATGGTGTATAAAATACCCATTTTCAAACATCCCGAACATGCTCTTCAAGTTAGATCGTACGGCTCTTATCGTAGGCTATTGTATCAAGATATCAAACTAGGGTGTCTAGATCTCTATATATTATTGTAATTGGCCTCAAGTGAGAGCCAAGAGAGAGAGAGAGAGAGAGAGAGTACTTCATTAAAGAGAGTTTGAGAGGTTATTTAACTATAAACAACTAGTATTTTTTGATGAGGCTAGAGAGAGGGTCGTGGTGAGAATTTTAATATTCTTGTATCTTCTCTAGTTGAAAAACATCTTAGTTTCTTCTCCCCCGGATTAAGGTGAAAGCCCCAACCAAGACAAATTTGTGTGCTTTTGCTTGGTGGTTTGTGTTGATTGTGTCGCTTAACTCAACAAGATCCTAGTAGAAGAGGGAATCAAATTATCTAACAATTGGTATCAGAGATTCAGGTTCGTGGTTTTATTCGAGTTCCTTGGAGAAGATGACAGATCAGATCATGAAGATCAAACAGTTCGACGGTAACATCAACTTTAATCTCTGGAAGGTGAAAATGTATGATATATTGGTTCTAAAGTTTGAAGTTAGCCCTAAAAGGACATAAAGGGAGACCAGTCGGCATTAAGCAGGAGAATTGGGAGGAGATTTATTCAAAAGCCTTGGGTTTAATCCGGATGTCATTGATGAGCGAAGTCAGGTGCAATCTCATGGAGGAGCAAAGCGCGGCGAGTCTTTGGGCAAGACTCAGAACAAACTACTCAGAATTGCCGTATCAGGATCAGATGTACCCAAAAAGAAAGTTTTCGGGTTTCCCAATGAAAAAAGTACCGCTCTTCTAGATCATACATTGGAGTTCAATACAGATTTATCTGAATCAAGGACAATCAACACAGATGATTTAAAAGCTTCCAACTTGATATATTCACCACCAAATTCAGTCAACTTGATAACCATGCTAGACGGAAAATCTACCAAGGAGAAGTTTTTGGTAGCAGGTATGATCAAGGGGTTGGAGGATGCACTTAGAAAGGAGAGTCAGAAATTGGTGTCGACTTCTGTGAGTTGCTTGGAGGTGAATGATACTTCGAATGGAAGGAAAAGTGCACGTAAGGGTAGGATTCATTGTCATCATTGCAGAGGAGTTGGGCATGATAAGAAAGATTGTTACAAATGGTTAAGTCAGAGAGGTGCTGTTACCGCTGATTTCGGTGTGGGGGTAAACAGATAGAATTTGTGAGTCAGAGAAAAATCTGAACAGTTGACTCAACCTTCTTGCTCCTGCCGCGACTTGCAAGGAAGTGCGAAACACCGGGATTGATTTCTGCGACGCACCCTCCGACGCTCTTGTCAGTAATCAGAAGAGATTAAGAAAGAGCTTAAAAGTGGTGAAAAAGTGATTAACCTGGTCATGGTGGTAGAGGGGTGATATTTATAGTCGCCAGGGGAGTTGTTTAAGGGCCTGATTTCCTATGTAACAGCAGGGAGTAAAATCCTCAGTCTGTTTTAGGAAATCTTTCCTTGATTTCCGGTGAGAGCAAATCAGGGCCATTGACTTGGCCAAATCATGGATCCTGATTTGTCTCTTGTTGGTTTGGGTTCGTCTCGGGTTGGAACCCGAACCCAATAGGTGTGGATCCGTTCGTGGGTTATTGGATCTGCGAGAAGGAGATTCAGAACCCGTTTTGGATCCGCTTGTATGTGAAATTACCTTTTTACCCCCGAGCTTCAAGATTTGTGCCCAATCTGGACGGTTCCGATTTAACCCCATTTTTAGCCATATCACGAGCCCCCCACTCCTAAAGACTGAGCGTGATCAGCCTTTGAGGAGTAGTTTGACAGTTTTGGTGGCTAGCGGAGTTGTATCGGAGTCCATGTGGAGGACTTAGGATCTTGAAGGGGGTAGTGAGGTAACTTTTTGTTGCCATGAGCTGTTTCCTAGCCATATCGAGTATTTGGCGTCTTTCATCTATTTTTTTCGGATTATTTATTTAATTTTGCGATGTGTTTACTAATCGTTCGGGGGGCCTTAACAGTGCATTCTGGGCAATAATTGTGCGTTCAGGGGCCCAAAAATATATCTCCGAATTTTCAATTATTTTCCAAAATTTTTAGTTAAATTTCCCAAATTTTTAGCAATTTTTTGCAATTTTTAAATAAATAAAGCGATTTAAATAGATAAAAAACTATTTTTTATACTGATTTATGGCGTGGCACAATCTGGACCTCTGATCACAGTCGAGCGTGATTTTCTGAGAGATCTGACGGTCTTCATAGCTCGGCGTCCTTTTTCTCCGTTTACGAGCTCGGAATGGCACTTGCTCGGCTGCCGACCGGAGACTAGGGGGTTCGGCGTTCCGAGCGACGTGGCGCAATCTGAGCCATCAGATGGTGGCGCGTTTCCCAAGAAAATGCTATCCTGTCTTTTAGTGCACGTGGCGCAATCTGGACCGTTCATCATTAGAAGTACGAATTTCTGAGAGATCCAACGGTCGTAGTAGCTCAGTGTCTTTTTTCTCCGTTTACGAGCTCGGAATGGCTCTTGCTCGGCTGCCGACCGGAGACTAGGGGGTTCGGCGTTCCGAGTGACGTGGCGCAATCTGAGCCGTTGGATGACGATGCGCATCTCGAGACGGGCACATTTCCCAAGAAAACACTATCTTTTCGTTTAGTGTCCTCGGCGAGATCTGTGCCATCTGATTGAGATCATGTGCAAAAGTTGAGGAGAAGGTGCGTTTTCTCCGTTTGCGAGCTCGGAAAGGCACTTGCTCGGGATCCGTCCGGAGACAGGGGGTCTCGGCAGGGCGAGCGACGTGGCGCAGTCTGAGCCATTGGATGACGACGCGCATCTCAAGACGGGCACATTTCTCAAGAAAACACTATCTTGTCGTTTAGTGTCCTCGGCGAGATCTGGGCCGTCTGATTGAGATCATGTGCGAAAGTTGAGGAGAAAGTGCGTTTTCTCCGTTTGCGAGCTCAGAAAGGCACTTGCTCGGGATCCGTCCGGAGACAAGGGGTCTCGGCAGGTCGAGCGATGTGGCGCACTCTGTCTCGGGACGATCCTGTTCCCAAGGGCATTAATGGTGCTTCGGGGTTTGCGCGGCGTTCCACTTTCCCAAGTTCATTAAGGATAACTCCTTCAATTAATGCGTTTGCGTTTCAACTTCCGAGGGTCATAATGGCTGGTTCTTGGAGGTTAGGCTATAAGTACTCCATTCCCCTTGTCATTTTCAGTCGCAGCAATGTTGAGTTTTAGACCTCGGTGGTGTCTGCCTCTGGCGGACGCCAGTCTTGTGGGGTCTTGACCTTAACAGGTTCGGAGGGGTGGTCACTCTACTGTCTTCTTCTTCTCTCGTTCCTGACGGTCCCAAAGTGGATGTCAGGAGCGGGGGGGAACGAGGCAGTAGTGGTGACGACCATAATCCGGATCCGAGGGGTGAGTTACTTCGGAAGGACGGGTGGTCGCTCTGTTGCCTTGTTCTTCTCCCGTTCCTCACGGTTCCGAAGGGGATGTCAGGAGCGGGAGAGAATGAGGCAGTAGTGGCGACGACCGCAGTCCGGACCCGGGGTGTGAGCTACTTCGGAAGGACGGGTGGTCGTTCTCCCACCAAGATCTTCTGCCTACTCTGTTTGCTCCGCAGCGAGTGTCAGGGTCGGCAGAGATCATGGTGGGAGAGTTGGTCATCCATGTCCGAATCTGAGGGGTGAGTTTGTCGGAAGGACGAGCGGTCGTTCTTCCAGAAGAAATGAAGGGCATTCCGGGCAAGTTGTTTGCAACTGTGAAGGTTCTGTTGCCAGAGCAGGCCGAACCTTTGCAGTTGCAATCAACTGGCTCGGAATGGTTTGCTTCTCCCGATATCTGAGTGTTGATCTGCTTTCGACCGGGGCCCGTGGGTCGGCGGAATACCGACCGAGACACGGGACCTGGGGGGTGCTCGCCGAGGGCGGTGCCTTAAAACTTTGAATCAAAATTTTTCCTGGTTCCTCTAGACATAGGTGGGACGTCCGAGGGTTCAGCCGTCCGAGCGACGTGGTGCAACCCGAGCCGTTGGATGATGGCGCGCATCTCAAGATGGGCACATTTCTCCAGAAAACACTATCTTGTCGTCTAGTGTTCTCGGCGAGATCTGGGCCGTCTGATCGAGATCAAGCGCGAAAGTTGAGGAGAAAGTGAGTTTTCTCCATTTGCAAGCTCGGAAAGGCACTTGTTCGGAGACCGACCAGAGGCTGTGCAATCAGGCTCGGATTGCGTGTAGCTCGGATTCGGGTCCCATTGCGCCGAGCCAGTCGACTTGGTGAGGAAGGCAATTGTGTTGGCCTTCGCGACGTTTCGAGAGCAGCCCAAAGGTCGCGAACTTTCGTTTGGAAGTCCAAGGGACGTTCCATTTTACTATAAATCTTCACCCCCCCCTTAGATCAAGTCTCACTTTTTACTTTTACTCTCTCTCTTCAGTTCTCACTTTGCCTTCGAAGTTTTCAGCTCTCTGGTGGCGGTGCTAGCTGTCGCGGTAGCGTTCCTTGCTTCCGGTGAACTTTCCGACCGTACCAATCACTTCAAGGTCAGTCCCTTTCCCTTCTCTTTTAGAAAAATGGTTAAGATCACGGATGAGACCCCCGCCTCGGAGCAAGCCGTTCGCCGAGGGGATAAAGGGAAGGAGGTAGTGGAGCCGAGCGATTGGAATGTCGTTCGTCCGGACAGAGAGGGCGAAGTGGCCGAGCCGCCTAAGGAGGTTGCAGCGGTGTCCCGGGAGGGCAAGGCCGTGGTCATGATCGTGGAGACGCCGAAGACGGCGGGAGCGTTCGGTCGGCAGCCCATTTCTCTGTCGAGCGTGGGGGTCGTACGGGACTACGCTGAGGACACCGTGGAGAGAGTGACCCAAGGCACGGCTAAGTTGGTGGAAGAGAACGAGCCGAGGGAGCTGTCCGAGGTGGATCATACCATCTCGTCTCTCACCGAGGGGGACCTTCACCTGATCCGAGAGGGCTTCCGGATCCCTGCCGACTATGGACTGCTCCTCCCTGGGCCGGGTTTCCGAGCCAACACAAAGTCCTCGTCGGACGTGTGTGTCTTTCCGGTCGACTCCCTTATTGCCGGACTCCGCTTTCCCCTCCACCCGTTCGTGGTTGATGTTCTGACATGGTACGGTCTGAGCCCCGCCCAGCTGATGCCGAACACATGGAGGCACGTCATGGCGTTCGTCCTCCGATGCCAAGAGGTCAGCGGTAAGCCGAGTATGTTCCTCTTTCGGAGTCTCTACCGACCCTGTCAGCCAAGACGAGACGAACAGAGGTTCTATCTTACGCCCCGGCCGGGCGTGAAGCTGATCGAGAATCTGGACTCGATCAAACATTGGAAGGAGAAGTACTTCCTCATCCGAGCTCCGGCGCCGTGGGTGATACCGACGGTTTGGGCGAAGGAGGGTCTGCCCAAGCGGACCAAGAAGGAGGCGGCACTGAGTGATGAGGAGGCGGAGGTTCAAAAGAAGCTCCTCGCCCTGCCAGCGCTAAGCTGGAAAGATATTACCGAGGAGGATCTGTTCCGTGGGGGTCTCAGTCTGATCGACCCTAGTATGCTTCTGGTATTTATACTATTTGTTTAAAGCTCATGAAAATTTTTCTAAGTTTTTTCATTCGGCTTTTGTGGAGACGATGAAGCTGGATTACAAGGCTCTGGTGGCGAAGGGCCGGTCGGAGCAGGAGGCGAAGAAGAAGAGGCCTTCGGCAGGGCCTCAGGACAGCCGAGCCTCGAAGAAGCCTTCGGTCGAGAAGACTGCCGACCAACCGAAGGTCGCGGTCCTCGAGCAGGGGGAGATCAGGGTTCTCGACTCCCCTGTTTCGGAGGTGCCGGCTCCGACCCCGAAGGTGGATGCTCCCGGTTCGTCGAGCGGTACGTTCGGCGTGAAGGAGGTGCTGTCCCTCCAAGTTCCACCCCTCACTGCCGATGCGGAGAAGATCCTGACCGAGCGTCACAAGCAGATTTTCGTGCCTGACTGGCAGGTGATGAACGTCGACGGCTTCCTGGGCGACGGCAACATCTGCATGGAGGCGGTGAGGCACCTGCCGACCCCAAAAGACCGAGCGACCCTGAAGGCCGGGTAGGCAGGGGACGCCGTGATGCAGATCGCTCGGAATACTATGTCGGTAAGTTGGCCGAGGTCTCCCTTATCAAAATTTCTTCTTTAGAATTTTTTTTCTAAGTCTTTGGACTCGGATTTTAATCCGCTGTTCTTTTTCAGACCCTCTGCCACTTCAATTTCCTGGTCGAGGAGTTTGCGAACAAGGAGCAAGAGAAGGAGCGGGAGAGGGCAGAGCGCGTCAAGGCCACGCAGCGGCTTGATGCCGAGCAGCTCCTCTCGACGAAGAGGGCTGCCGAAGTAGCGGGGTTGGAGAAGTAGCTGGCCGACGCAATGCAGCTGTCGAAGGACGCGGCGGCCAAACTTGAGGCGAAGGAGACGGAGGCAGCCGAGCTGAAGGAGGAGCTGGCCAACGCCTGGTCGGAAGCGGAGAAGGCTCGGAAGAGGGCCGACAGGATCATGGCCAAGCACCAGAAGAAGGTGAAGAAGGTGAGGAAGGCCGTGCAAGAGGAGGCCGCGCAGCACATGCTCCAGAACATGGAGGATGCCTACGGTCGAGCCCTGCTCCACGTAGCCGCCAAGAACCTGGGCTTCGACACGTCCTCCTACCATTTTTACGACCCCGTGGAAGGGGAGGAGGGGGTTACCGAGGTGTTGCTCGGCCCTGAGGGAGAGACGGAACCCGTCGAAGGCCCAGGGGAGACCGAGGCCGAGGGCGAGGAGGAGGACGACTCCGAGGAGGAGAGTTGGAGCGAAGGCGGAGGCGAGGGCGATGGCGAGGACAAGACCGGGGGGTCGACGGACCCGAACGGCAAAAAGGTCGACCCCTGACTCGGTTGTCTTTTTTAGTCTTTTGTTGTTTTGTTTCTTTTTGTAAGCCTCATTGCGGACTGGCCACCGCTTTTGTAAAACTTTCTCCTCGGTTTT
Organism: Hemerocallis citrina; assembly: GCA_017893485.1. Lineage (NCBI taxonomy): Eukaryota > Viridiplantae > Streptophyta > Magnoliopsida > Asparagales > Asphodelaceae > Hemerocallis > Hemerocallis citrina. Next base: position 198,939,174 of record CM030360.1, read on the forward strand.
GAATGAAAACATTTTGTTTGGCCAAAATTTGTCCAAGTGTTGAGCCTCGGATGTGTGTGTGACTAGTTGTAGATGTTTCCGTGTATTGTCCCATCGGATTTATCTCCACTTTTCAGGTGAAGTTCGGTCCGATCACGGAGGTTGTATACCTTCGGAAGGAGCTGGCGAAAACGAAGGGCGAGCTCTTGCAGAGCCGACAGAATCGATTTCTCCTGCTCGGCAAGCTGGAGGAGACGAAGGCAGCTCTGCGGAGGTACTGTCGCGAGCTGTGGCAACTGCGAAAGTACCCCCAAGCTCCTTGTCCCGAAGGCGAAGTCGAGCGGCTCCGTAGAGAGCTCACTGCCGCCGAGCAGAAGAATGACGACCTTTTGGCCGAGGTCCGACACTTGGAATTAGCGGAGAAAGAACGCTCGGCTGCGGAAGAGAAACTAACTTCCGAGCTGGAGAAGGCATCGACCGAGCGCAAGAGGCTATTGGCCAAGTCGACAGGCTCAGAAGGATCACGATAGATAGGGGGATCGAGGTTACCCACTTCCGACGGCTTGCGACCGATGGCGCCACCGTCTCTGGCTTGTCAAGACCCTCTCGTCCGAAGAAGACGGCGAAGGATGACGCTTTGAGAGACAGAATCATTGAACTGGAGGAAGAAGTCGCGTCGCTCAAGCCTGTGTCGGAGAGGGCTAACGTCCGCAGTACGTCGTGCACTCGTGAAGAGAGCGAGAGGGGGATTACGTTTTACGAACTCGCGACACGCTCGCCTGTGACCAGACGGAGTCCAGCCGACGCTCAGAGCAGTGCGGCCGTCTCGTCGAGCCGTCTCGTCGAGCGGGGCCTCGGTCGGCGCCGCAGTTAGGGCCAGCAGCGAAGGGGGGTCGCGCTTCGTTGGTTTAGGATCGAGCTCGGAGGGCAGGCCTCGTCGTCCTCGCGTTTCCTTAAACCGAAGCGTTCCCCTTCCGAAGAGAACCTGACTATGTCGCTTCGTGTCCCTTCTGATTTGTTGTAAAACGTTGTTGTAGACTCGGTCTTGTTGTATTGTGGAACCATTATGTCTGAATATGATTGGAAAATTCTTCAAGTGTGGTGCCTCGGAAGTATATTGAAATCTTGTTGTTCGTTTTCCCCTTTTTTCAGCTCGAGGCGGCCGATTCATATGCTGATCTGCACGGCTCGGATGATGACTCTGAATCCGAAGCCACTTCAGGGACGGCGGCTCTGAGTCCCAGGAGCGTCGAGCTGGAGGTACGCCGAGCTGAGAGTGAGCAGGCTCACCTTTTGTCCGTCCTCGACCTACGGGAAGCCGAGATCCAGCGTCTGGAGAATAGGATCGCCGAGCTGAACCCTGCAGAAGGGGACGAGGATTCGCAAACCGCGTTCAGCAACGCTCTTCGGGTCAAGTGTATTCGGCACAACCAGTCGAAGATTATAGCCTAGCGGGATGATTTGCTCTCGGAGATTCGACACTTGCAGACTGTGGTAGCGAAGCTCCGGAACGATGCAGGGGAGCTACCAGCCGAGGAGGACGAACAGTCGGCCGAACAGTCTAGTGAAGATTTTTCCATATGAGGGCTAACTGTAGTGGGTCGGCGTCGTGTATTTTGTTTCCCAACACTTTGTAACCATGAAAAAGATGTGCTTTGTGTAATGGCCTGGTTGTTTAATAAAATATCTTTCATTGATTTGCCTATTTGCTTTGCTTATATCTGTGTTGGTTGTGCCGAGATCTTTGAACCGAGCGTGTTAGTTCCCTCGGCGAGAGTGTTGAACCGAACGAGTTCCTATGAGTACACTGTTTTGTCGTTTAGCGACTCTGACAAGGTACGGCACGAAATCCTAGGCGGCTCTGTCCCCAAGAAAGCGCTATCTTGTCGTTTAGCGCAAGCGGCAAGATCTGAGCCGTTGAAAGTAGGCACGAATCTCGAGGCAGCTCAGTTCCCAAGAAAACGTTATCTTGTCGTTTAGCGCAGGTGGCAAGATCTGAGCCGTCTGATCGAGATCATGCACGAAAGTTGAGGGGAAAGTGAGTTTTCTCCGTTTACGAGCTCGGGAAGGCACTTGCTCGGTAGCCGACCGAAGGCGTAGGGCTTCGGTCTTCGGCTATTAGGCAGGAGCACTCGGATTATGTGGCCGAACGTAGCTTCGGCGTCCCTCCACTGACGGAGTAGAGGGGCGGACCATTCCCGGTTTGTCGCGAAGCAAGCTTGGGGGGACTGGGAGCAATTTCGAACGGCGATCTACCCCTGGCTTGCTCGGAAGCGAGCCGAGGAGGTAAAGTCGAGCCGAGTGTTGGACTCTGAACTATCGGTGTAGTTCAACGGTTGTGGGAGCAATTCCGAACGGCGATCTACCCCTGGCTCGCCCGGAAGCGAGCCGAGGTGGTAAAGTCGAGCCGAGTGTTGGACTCCGAACCATCGGTGTAGTTCAACGGTTGTGGGAGCAATTCCGAACGGCGATCTACCCCTGGCTTGCTCGGAAGCGAGCCGAGGAGGTAAAGTCGAGCCGAGTGTTGGACTCCGAACCATCGGTGTAGTTCAACGGTTGTGGGAGCAATTCCGAACGGCGATCTATCCCTGGCTTGCTCGGAAGCGAGCCGAGGAGGTAAAGTCGAGCCGAGTGTTGGACTCCGAACCATCGGTGTAGTTCAACGGTTGTGGGAGCAGTTCCGAACGACGGTCTACCCCTGGTTCGTCCGGGGACGAGCTGAGGAGGTGAGGTCGAGCCGAACGTGGACTCCGAACCATTGGTTGAAATCACAATTTAAAAAGCAAATGATAAGAGGGGAGAGGAGCATGCGAATTCACAAATACGAAAGAGCTTTCTTTATTAATAATCGACGGCGAACCATTTTACATAGTACAATTTATGAAAATAGGTTATAAGTCGGAGGACTGGAATGGCTCGATACCCCCTGATACTTAGAGTGGCGCCGGAGCGCTTTCTTGGTATTTTAGGAGGTGGTCGGCATTCCAGGTCCTCGGAAGCTCTCTGCCCTCTAGGTCTTCAAGACGATAGGTTCCGGGCCGAACTACCCTCGTGATCCTGTACGGCCCTTCCCAGTTCGGAGCCAGCTTGCTCTTCTGACTGGGGAAGGATATGGCTAGCTTTCTCAAGACCAAATCTCCTTGCTTAAGGTTGGCGGGTCGGACCTTTTTGTTGTACGCTAGTTCAACCCTTCTTCGGTAAATCTGCTGCCGAATCGATGCCCTTTCCCTCAGCTCGTCTATCAGGTCCAAGTCTGCTCTGAGGTCCCTGGCATTCTGTGCTTCGTCATAGGCTATGAGCCGAGGGGAAGGTATTCCGACCTCGAGGGGTATCACGGCCTCGGACCCATAGGTGAGGTTGAAAGGGGACTCGCCTGTGGGGGTCCGCTTGCTCGTGCGGTAGTTCCATAGGACGTTGGGGAGTTGGTCGACCCATAAGCCCTTGGAACTTTTGTCGAGCCTTTTCTTGATGCCTGCGAGGATCTGCCGGTTAGCATTTTCTGCCTGTCCGTTCGACTGAGGGTGGGAGACGGACGAGAAGCGCTGCTGGATGGCCATGTCATCGCATAGAGCTCGGAATGCTGCACCAGTGAACTGAGTCCCGTTGTCCGTTACGAGGACACGGGGGACGCCGAACCTGCATATGATGCTCTTCCAGAAGAACTGTACCACTTTGTTCTCGGTTATAGTGGTGAGGGGCTCGGCCTCGACCCACTTCGAGAAGTAGTCGATGGCCACGACCAGGAACCTGAACTGACCCGGAGCCGGGGGGAAGGGCCCTAGTAAGTCCATGCCCCACATTGCGAAAGGGATGGGACTTGATAGGGAGGTGAGGTTGGCCTGAGGGAGGCATCTGATGCTGGAGTGTCTCTGACAAGAGCTGCATTGCCGAACGTGTCGCTCGGCGTCTTGAAGGAAGGTCGGCCAGAAGTACCCGTAATTCAAAGCTTTTCGGGCCAAGGACCTAAACCCTGAGTGTGCCCCTCCGATGCCTTCGTGGAGTTCTTGTAGGGCATATTCGGCTTGATCCGGAGAGAGGCACCTTAGGTACGGTCGGCCATCTATTTGGGAGAAAGAGCGTTTGTATAGGATGCCCTCGATCAAGACATACCGCTCGGCCCGAGTTCTGACTCGGCGAGCCTCTTTGGGGTCTTCGGGTAGGAGCCCGTCCCTCAAGAACTCCACAAGAGGCTTCATCCAGTTGTCTTGTAACATGACCGGCAACGATTCCGCCGAGACAGGTGTCTCGTCTTCGATGCTCGGCCTGGAGAGGACTTCGATCAGTACGGTCTGTTCGAGACCTTGCAGGGAGGACGAGGCCAATTTGGAGAGGGCATCGGCTTGTGAGTTCTCTTCACGAGGAACCCGCTCGATGAGCGCCTCCTCGAACCGGTTCATGAGGGCCCGAACCTTGGTGAGGTATTTCGCCATCCGCTCGTCTCGGGCCTCGTACTCGCCCAAGACTTGGTTCACGACGAGCTGGGAATCGCTGTGGATTCGGAGGCGCTGCACCCCAACACTCCGTACAAGCCCGAGACCGGCAATGAGAGCCTCGTACTCCGCCTCGTTGTTCGAGGCCTTGAAGTTCATACGGATCGTGTACTGGAGGACGAAGTTGTCAGGGCCGTTCAGAATGATGCCGGCGCCGCTTCCTTCATTACAAGAGGATCCGTCCACGAAGACTGTCCAAATGGGGGGTCCATTCGGGACGTGGCCGACCTCAGGGATAGTGGATTCCACGATGAAGTCAGCGAGGGCCTGTGCCTTAATTGCCGTCCGAGGCTAGTAAGAGATGTCATGCTGACTCAGCTCGATAGACCACTTCATTAGCCGGCCCGAGGTCTCATGCTTGTAGAGGATCTGCTTTAGGGGTTGGTCGGTGAGGACAACGACCGAATGGGATTGAAAGTACGGCCGAAGCTTTCTTGCTGCCATGACCAGAGCGTAGGCCATCTTCTCTATCCTCGGATATCGGAGCTCGGCGTCCCGAAGCACCTTGCTCACGTAGTAGATAGGCCTTTGGGCCCGGTCCTCCTCTCTCACCAAGACAGCACTTAGGGTCTGCTCGGAAGCAGCCAAGTAGATGAAGAGAGTCTCGCCCGGGACCGGTTTGCTGAGCAGAGGGGGGTTCACCAAATAGGCCTTCAGCTGGTCGAACGATTCCTGTTGTGGTTGGCCCCATTCAAAACCTTTAGCCCTCCTGAGTGCCTTGAAGAAGGGGAGGCACTTTTCCCTGACTTCGAGAGGAACCGGCCGATAGCGGCGAGCCGACCGGTAAGCTTTTGCACCTCCTTGATGTTCCGAGGCGGGGCCATGTCTAATATGGCATTAATCTTCTCGGGATTAGCTTCGATTCCTCGTTGGCTTACCATGAAGCCGAGGAATTTTCCCAAGGAGACCCCGAACGCACACTTGTTCGGGTTCAGCCGCATGTTGTACCTTCTCAACACGCCGAAGGCCTCCTGGAGGTCGGCCACGTGATCTGTGCCTTGGACGCTCTTGACGAGCATGTCGTCAACGTACACCTCCATATTCCGGCCTATCTGGTTCTGGAAAACCTTATTGACGAGGCGCTGATAGGTGGCGCCCATGTTCTTCAAGCCGAACGGCATGACCCGATAGCAGTAGAGGCCCTGGTCGGTGATGAAGGAGGTCTTCGGAATGTCCGGAGGGAACATTCGGATTTGATTGTACCCAGAGAAGGCGTCCATGAAGCTGAGGAGCTCATGGCCCGAGGTGGCGTCAATAAGGGTGTCGATGTTCGGGAGAGGGAATGGATCCTTCGGACACGCCTTGTTAAGGTCGGTGAAGTCAATGCATATCCTCCACGAGCCATTGGACTTCTTGACCATTACAACATTCGACAGCCACTCGGGGTAATTTACCTCCTGTATGAACTTGGCCTTCAGCAGTTTATCCACCTCCTCTTTGATGGCCTGCTGTCGCTCGGGAGCGAACTTTCGCCTCTTCTGCGGACCGGTTTGCACCCCGGTTCGACACTCAGGCGATGGACGAGCAACTCCTCGGAAATGCCGGGCATGTCCGCGGCCGACCAAGCGAACAAGTCGCGGTTATCTCGGATGCATTGAATCAGGTCCGAGCACAGTGCGGTCGGCAAGGACTTGCTGATGAGGAACTTCCGGCTCGGGTCCTCATCCGAGAAGAGCACTTCTTCTAACTCGTCCGCCGGCTCGGACGTCGGCCGAGCTTTCGGCCCGGGGATTTCTAGTGTCTCAAGCGAGAGCGCTGGTCCCCCGGTGGAAGTCATGTAGCACTTCCGGGCTGTTTCTTGGCTTCCCCTGACTTCCCCTACTCCCGACCGGGTGGGGAACTTCATTTTTAAATGGTACGCCGAGGGGACAGCTTCCAAGGCGGCTAGGCCGGGTCGGCCTAGAATGACATTATACGCTGCCGGGACGTCGACGACCATGAAGTCCATCGGCTCGGTCCGGGTAGTAGGGGTGCTTCCCGCGGTAACGTCTAGGGTTATCACCCCTTCGACGGTTACCGGGACCCCGTGAACCCGTGGAGTGTGTAACCGGCCGGCTTGAGACGGTCTCGGGACAGCTGCAGGCCTCGGAAGGCCGAGAGGAAGAGAATATTGACCGAACTCCCATTGTCCACTAAAATCCTCTGCACCTTGAAGTTGGCCATGCGGAGGTCGATGACGAGGGCATCACAGTGAGGGGTTCGGACCCCTTCGAGGTTGGCATCGGAGAAAGACACAGGGACGCCGAGACCTTTGGGGGGAGGGGCACTGTGAACCGAGTTGACCTCTCGGACGAAGGCCTTCCGGGAGGAATTAGAGGAGCCCCCCATGGGGCCTCCGTGGATCAGGTGCAAAATCTGTTCCTCCTCGAACTCGGGTGTCTCCTCACGCCGCTCGGAGCGCTTGTTAGCCCCCCGAGGCGGAGGAGAGTTGCGATCCGTCCGATCGTTAGCCTTCACGAATTTGGCCAACTGCCCCCTCCGGATGAGGGCTTCAATCTCATCTCTCAAAGCCCGGCAGTCGTTCGTGTCGTGGCCGTGGTCTCGGTGGTAACGACACCACTTATCTTTGTTCCTCCTCTTCGCTGGGGTGTGCATCCTCGGAGCTGGAGGGATGACCCCCTCCTTCTCCACTTCTATTAGGATAGTAGACACGTTAGTGGTGAGGGGAGTGAACTTCTCGAACCTGGGGGGAGGTCGACGCTGACCGCCGTTGTCCTTCTGAGCTTTCTTGGACCCCTCTTCCCCCGTCGCCTTCCTCTTCGACCCTGAGGAGGACCCCCCGAAGCTCGGAAGGGCTTCGGCCTCCTCTGCTCGGATATACTTCTCGCACCTCGGGAGGAGGTCGGCGAAGTCATGTGGGGGCTTCTTGGCTAGGGACGATCGGAGGTTGGCATTGAGAACGTTCGACTGGAACGCCACGGTCGCCACTGACTGGTCTAAGGAGGCGATAGACCTAACCTCTGCGGTGAATCTCTTCACATAGTCCCGCAGCTTCTCTTCCCTTTCCTGCCGCAGGTTCAGTAGGGAGAGACTTGTCTTCTCGGCTTGCCTGCTACTCACGAAGTGAGTTATGAACAGTGTTTCAAACTGCTCGAACGAGAAGATGGAGGAGGGGGCGAGTCTGGAATACCATTCCCGAGCCGACCCCCGGAGGGTGGCCGGGAAGGTCCTGCAGAGCACGGCGTCGGAAGCTTGATGGATCAGCATCAGTGTCTTGAAGCTCTCGACGTGGTCGACTGGGTCGGATTCCCCTGAGTACGTTTCAAACTGCGGAGGTTTGAAACCCCTCGGTATGTGGGCCTCCTTGATCGACCGAGAGAAAGGAGGTCTGCTAGGATGAACTGTTCCTGCTCGGGACTCCTCCTCTCTGTCCATGCGGCCAATACGTCTTTCCACCTCATGGAGACGGCGGATGAGGGCATCGTCCCTCCGCTGGTAGTCATATGACCCCCCGGACTCCTCTTCATAGGAAGGGAAGCGCGGACTGCGGCGCCGATAGTCCTGGGATCGGCGAGGACTGTATTGCTGCTGCTGGCGGCCGAGAGCCGGGGAAGGACTTCGGGTTCGGCAACGAGGACTGGGATCCCTCGGGGGCGTAGGAGCCCTCTGAGCATTTTGGACGTTCTGCCGAAGGTTGAGAGCCTGCGGAACGGTGTCTTGGAATTGTAGGAACTCGGCTCGGGTGATGGGTGCGTCATTGTTCCTGCGATGATGCCGATCCGCGGGGGACTGTGGTCTCCTCCTTCGGCGCTCGGGAGATGCTGCTCGGCCTCTGCGGTTCGGAGACCTCCTACCGTCTCGGCCACGAGGGGACCGCTCGCCCTGACGCTGGCGGGAGGCTCCCTCTCGGGCTCGCCTCTCGTCAAGGTGGGTGCGGAGGTCGTCGTCCTTCTGGCGGTTCAGGAGTGTGTTGGGGAGGTCGGGATGATGAGAAGCCATTGAGTCCGAGGACCCATTATGGACCGAGACATATTCCGGGTTGAGGGGCTGCTTCTGCTTCCGACCGTTAGGGCCGGAAGGGCCATTGTTGGGTTGCTGCTTGGGATGAGGAGGTGGGACCTGCTGGGCCGGTGGAGGAAGATCGGACTGTGGAATGGGATTGACAGGGGCTTCCTCCGTAGGGTCGGCGGGATTGGCCACACGGTTCGACCCTCTAGATCTGACCTTCTTCGGAGGCATGGCTGCAGAGGACGACGAGGAAAAAGCTGAGGCTGTTCGCGTGGTTTTTCCCACAGACGGCGCCAATCTGTTACCGCTGATTTCGGTGTGGGGGTAAACAGATAGAATTTGTGAGTCCGAGAAAAACCTGAACAGTTGACTCAACCTTCTTGCTCCTGCCGCAACCTGCAAGGAAGTGCGAAACACCGGGATTGATTCCGGCGACGCACCCTCCGATGCTCTTGTCAGTAATCAGAAGAGATTAAGAAAGAGCTTAAAAGTAGTGAAAAAGTGATTAACCTGGTCATGGTGGTAGAGGGGTGATATTTATAGTCGCCAGGGGAGTTGTTTAAGGGCCTGATTTCCTATGTAATAGCAGGGAGTAAAATCCTCAGTCTGTTTTAGGAAATCATTCCTTGATTCCCGGTGAGAGCAAATCAGGGCCATTGACTTGGCCAAATCATTGATCCTGATTTGTCTCTTGTTGGTTTGGGTTCGTCTCGGGTCGGAACCCGAACCCAATAGGTGTGGATCCGTTCGTGGGTTATTGGATCTGCGAGAAGGAGATTCAGTACCCATTTTGGATCCGCTTGTATGTGAAATTACCTTTTTACCCCCGAGCTTCAAGATTCGTGCCCAATCTGGACGGTTCCGATTTAACCCCATTTTTAGCCATATCAGGTGCCAAGTTCAGTGTCGATGAATCAAGTGATAACTTAGACAATAATCTTGTTTCAAATTTAATAGATGTGTATTCTGGCTGGTTTCTTGATTTAATGAGTTCTTCTCATATATGCTCCGAGAGGGAGATGTTTTCTATTTACAAGTTCACAAGAGATATCGTTGTGTGAGAATAGTGGTTGGTGATATTTGTGAAGTAGTGGGTGAAGGAATATTCAAATTGGAGGTACTAGATAGAAAAGGTTACACACTAGAGAATGTTATGCATATATCTCAGTTAAAACATAATCTTGTATCATTAGGAACTCTTGAAGCACCGGGCTGCAGGTACAAGCTCAAGGTGGAGTTCTATCAGTTTGGAAAAGTCGTTGTAAGGTAATGAAGGGAATGAGGGGTATTGAGCACAACCTCTACAAGCTTTGTGGAACGGAAAAACTAGCGCAAATGTTTCGAAGCCCTACATTCTAAAAGCACTATCTAGTTTGTCGTCACTAGAATCATCTGAGCGTGACTACAACGTTCGAATATCGTCGAGAGGTAGAGAGTGCCTCGGGGTAGGTGGAGTTCGTGCGGAGGGCATTGCCTCCGTGTCAACGCCTACTGGGGTGTGACTTTGAGGGGCATACAATTGGAGAAAAATATGTGGAGATAGACTCAACTAGCAGAAGAAGCCACAGAACCGAGTTGCTTGCAAAAGGAGAATAAAAGAATCTAGAAGGTTTTAAATCACACAGGTGTGGATTCATAGTATGCATTCCAATGTGGAGATTGTTGGGTTTATGTCTTGCATACTATGTTGGATACGAAGACGATGAAGCGATAGAGGGATCGAGGCGATCGGAGACGAATGGAAGCAAGCAGAGAAACAATAGCAGCAGCAAGTGCAGTCGATTGCACAGTCGACCAACACCTCCTCGGGTGTGGCGAGAAGCCAAGTGCGATCGACTGCAATATGTGCAGTAGCGGCTGGATGCACCTTTCGGGTGTAGGTCTAGGTGATTCGCTGGAAGCCCCAACTTGCTCTTCAAATTAGATCGTGCAGCTCTTATCGTAGGGTTATCTCTTCAGAAATATCTAATGGCTATTGTATCAAGATATCAAACTGGGATTTCTCTAGATCTCTATATGTTGTTGTAATTGGCCTCCATTGAGAGCCAAGAGAGAAAATACTTTATTAGAGTTTGAGATGTTCTCCAATTGTAAAAAACTATAGTGGGGTTAGAGAGAGGGTCGTTGTGAGAATTTTAATATTTTTGTATCTTTTCTAGTTAAATAACATCTCGGATTTTTTTTCCCCACGGATTAAGGCGAAAATCCCAATCAGGATAAATTTGTGTGCTTTGGTGTGTTTGGTATGATATTTTATTTGCTTGGTGGTTTGTGTTGATTGTGTCGCTTAACTCAACAAGATCTTAGGAGAAGAGAGAATCAAATTCCCTAACACCTTTGTGGTCTACATTTTTCTGCACTACTATATGCAACATTGGTAGTTCGGTATCATGATTTCCAAAGCATATCATTTTGCATCGACTACCTCTCCTTTTACATATTATATCGTCTCTCTTTGCACCAAAACGTGCTAGATCAAGCTGTGAATTACAAGCCAATCCAGAAACAACCTTATAATTAAAATCATATGAAGAAGATGGGTAATGGTTTCAAAGTTTATGTAGCCACAAACCTAGGTAGGTGAGATTTCCCATCTGAATGACGGATTTTGTTCGGAAAATCTCAAAGTTGGATATAAGTTGAAGCTCATAAAGTTCTTGCAGAAATATGTGGACAATCCCCCCCTCCCCCCCTTTCCCTTATCGGGACCAGTTTGCATCAGTTAATTGTATGTGGAGAATGCAATGTAGGCTTTAAAGAGTTTCTGTTATGCTTTGAAAGCTCAATTCTGTATGGGGTTCCTGATTTGCTTTCGCTGCGAAGTATGGTGATCTGATATTCCTCAACTCGAGAGAAATTGACATTTTCGGTAGTGATGGTCAAGATTTTGAATGATTTAATTTTCATCATGTGTATGAATACATAGAAGAACCACTGAATATATATATATATATATATATATGAGAAATGTTCCATTGAAAACGTACTGTAGCGTGGAAAACGTGAAAACAAATCTAGACCGTTGTTGGGAACGGCCTAAGTTATTTTTACGAATTTTCACAACATTTGTGTTTTCAATAGAGCATTTCTCTCTCTTTCTATATATATATATATATATATATATATGTGTGTGTGTGTGTGTGTGCAACTGAGCGTCAAGATTCTCAACTTATTTTTCTTCCTTGAATTGGCTATTTGTGAAACTGAAAATTTTGGGGACTGTGGATCAGAAATAATTGATGAGGGAGCAGGTTATGTCTTATGAATTATTATCAGAGATGACAGCCCATGTGAGAGTGAGCGATCCATTCGGTGCTTTGGCAAGGTCAATGTGAAATGGATGGATACGAGAAGTTGAAAGTTCAGTCATAATACGTACGAGAAAGAGGCCCCACTCATATTGGGGCCAAAAAGATAACCATCTCTCTAATTGGACATGGGAATTTGATGTACATAGCTGCTTCTTTTCATTTCATTGCCACAAAAATTGGTTGCGAGTAGAAAACTACACCGAACAAAGAACAACTGTTGTGAAGAAACTGACCGCCATATCATTTTCTGTACACAATGTGTCGCCATTCTGTACCTTTTTTTTTTTTTAGGGAAAAGGTGGAATGCCGCTATCCTGTTTCATTAATAAGATTTTAACAAAACCCATTTTGAGTTATTAATTTGAGAAAAGTTCAGTTATTTGGCACCGACCAATATGATCGAAATGTAAATTGAAAATCTTAATTAGTCTCTATATCATATACTCTTACAACTAATATCTGATTCAGATTGTTTGAAAGTCGATTGCTTTCACGAATTGGTAATTACACAATGAATGTTTAGTTGATATGTTTGTTTGATGGGTAGTCATTTAAAGGATGATGACTTTCTTGGCTATTCCAACTAGCTATTCTGATAGTGCCTCCAAGTTCAACTGCAAATAACCATTTCAGACTTGCATCACTTTCTGGTAATTCTGTCTCAGGAATAGAATCATTGGAATCTTTTACATTCAAATTTGAAGTATACAATTTTAGAAGTTACTGATTGTTCTGATGCCGAAGAATATATACACTGTGTGATGTAATGTAGGACTCAACAGTCAAGACTCAATAGGGATTCATACAGTCAGTATTGTTGGAAGCAGTGAGAAGTACTAACCAACTACTCAGATAAGAAAGTAGTAGTTTTTTGCTTGGGATAGGAAACAGTTGTCGTACATACAGTCTGTTATTATTTCTGGTGGGGAAAAGTCATTTTTTCCTTTTCCCTTTCCATTATGTTGGTGCTCTTATTATATAAGCTGTAAAGTATAGCTAAAACTTTGGGTTTTTTTTTTTTTCCCGACAGGGGCCTCACCAATATGCTAACTCCAACTACCTGGCCCATTAATTGCTATTTCCAGATGCTCCAATTACCATGTTGAATTTTCTTTGAAAAGATCACTATTTTAGTTTTTTTTAGTTTAAACATAGCTAACCCTCAAACACGGTTATTAAATTCTTCTTTTACTGTTTTCTTCTTCTTCTTTTTCTTCTAAAACCTAACCTCCTGAAATTCTAGTTAGATCCCAATTTCATTTTTTTTTATAACGAGAATAGAGTCTTAGACTCCAGCCAAATATTATTAATAAAAAGCAGTTCTACAAAGGAATACAATTTACACAGAGCGTAAAACTAGAAAGAAAAGAACTAACAAAGATGCAGTTACAACTCAACCAAAATAAGCAATGGAGCGCATTGCTAAACCGAGACGACTTTACAACCACAGATAATAACCGAATCAGCAGTAAACCAGGCCAATAGAAGACGATACAGGCTGCATTTGAGAAGGAGAAGTTAGATCCGAATTTCTAACTAAACTTGATTTGAATTCTTTACTAAACCTGACCTGAAATCTTAACTAAACCCGAAACCCTAACTAATTATATTCTTTCCTTCACCATTAACTATACTTCAATTCACGTGGTTTTTATCAACAATAATAATTAGATTGACAGCTTGATTTACTCCAATATCAGATCTGGTAAGTTGTATATATATACTACCACATACTAATAACAAATCAATCAAGTTATTTACAATCTCTCTTCTTCTTTATGGTATCAGAGCCAAAACGATCCTGCCCTCTTTCTCTCTAATTAAGGACGCCGCTCCTTACTCTAACCCTCACCCTTGCCTCCAATGGCCAACGACAGCACCTCCTTCATTTCCAACCCCTATGAACCTTCTAAACCCTTTGCCTGTATCACTCTTATCAGTGTCACCAAGCTTCTCCCCACCAATTATCTTAATTGGAAACTCCAAGTTGAAGCTCTCCTTGATGGCCATGATCTCCTCAAATATCCAGATGGATCCTTCCCCGCGCCATCGGAAACAATCTCCACCACTGCATCGCCTCCAGTGACGACCCCAAATCCTGCCTATCAGACATGGCGTCGACAGGACCGCCTCATCTATGGCGCCCTCCTTACCACTCTCTCCAATGAAGTGGCCTCCCTGGTGTCTCAGACAAAGACGTCGCATGATCTTTGGACCCTTCTCAAAAGCACCTATGCCAAGGCATCCCGCAGTCATCTCAAGCAACTAAAGGAGCGTCTCCGTACTGCTTCCAAAGGTACACAATCCATCACAACCTATATGCATTCCCTGAAGCAAACAGCAGATCTTCTTGCATCACTTGGATCTCCTGTCTCTGTTGAAGACATGACTGACCATGTCTTGCGCGGTCTCGACGACGGCTACAGAGCCGTCATTGACGGCGTGAATGCAAGGGACATCCCAATCACCTTTGATGACCTCCTCGAGAAGCTTCTCATCCAGGAACTCTCCATCGTTGCTGCTCAGAGACAAAATCCTGCTCCAATTACAGCCTTGAATGCTCAGGCTCGACCTAACTCCAACAACAGGTCTCGGTCAGGGCAATTCTCTGCACAGTCTAATCAGCGCACTGGCTACCGCAACCCTCCAAAACCGTTTCTAGGCCGATGTCAGTGGTGCAATGTCAAAGGGCATGTTCTATCTCAGTGCCACACCTTCAGACAGCAACACCCCGGTATCCCGCCTCCCCCTCGGGATCCTCCGGCTTACACTGGACAAGCTCGGGCCAATACTGCAGCTGCTGGCCCATCTCAGACTGGTTTTTTGGTTGACAGTGGAGCAACGCATCACATCACCAATGATCTTGCAAACCTGGCGCTTCATCACCCGTACACTGGCCCCGACTCGTTGTTTATGGGTAACGGTTCAGGTTCAAACATCTCTCATTCTGGAACACTTTTACTTAATGATTTATCCTTGTCTAATGCCTTGTGCGTTCCTTCCATGAAACAAAATATCATCTCTGTATCTAAACTTACCAAACAAACTAACTCTGCTGTTGTTTTCCTGCCAAACTCTTTTTATGTAAAGAACTTGCAGACGGACCAAACAACCCATAAAGGGCCATGTGTGGATGGACTTTATCTCTGGCCCGCTACCTCACCGTCTGTCCACACCGTCCACACGGAATCCTCTGCATCATGGCACCATAGGCTTGGGCATCCTTCATCTTCAATCTTCAAATTCATTCAACAGCATTTTTCTTTGGGCTCAAATAAATTCCAGCAATCAGATTGCAACTCATGTCAAATTACCAAATGTCACAAGCTTCCTTTTCATGAATCCACTCTAAAATCTTCTTATCCATTGGAAATAATTTTTTCGGATGTATGGACTTCTCCCATTTTATCCATTGATGGTCTTCGTTACTATTGCATGTTTGTTGATCATTTTACTCGCTATATCTGGCTCTATCCAATGAAACACAAATCTGATGTGCAAACCATATTCCCAAAATTTAAATCACTTATTGAAAATTTCTACCACCACAAAATAAAAATCCTATACACAGATAATGGTGGCGAATATATTGGTCTTCGTCCCTTTTTAAGCAACCATGGTATAAGTCATCACACCACCCCACCTCATACACCCGAGCACAACGGAATTTCAGAACGCCGGAATCGGCACATCGCCGAAACCGATCTCTCTCTCCTCCATCACTCGGGATTGCCTCTAACCTATTGGCCTCACGCCATGAGCACCGCAGCCTACCTCATAAATCGCCTCCCAACTCCAATTCTTGGGTCTGAATCACCCTATTCCAAATTGCTCAACATTAGCCCGGATTATCATAAGTTAAAATGTTTTGGATGTTTGTGTTTTCCCTGGATTAAACCATATGCTGATCATAAACTTGCGCCAAAGTCTGCTATGTGTGTTTTTGTAGGTTACTCGGCTGATCAACATGCATATTTGTGTCTCGACCCCAAAACAGGAAGGATTTACACTTCTCGCCATGTGAAGTTCGTAGAATCTGAATTCCCGTTCAGCTCTCTAGTGGCTCAATCCAATTCAAGTGTAGAGCAACAAACAGGCCCACTCCAACTCTCCATTTTACAACCCATAGACCAACCCACGGTGAGTACCACTCTAAACACACCTGAAGACTTATCCGCTGCCACTCCCTCTCCCTCCATCACCCACCCACCAAATCCGGCTCCATCATCACCCTCAAACGAACCCACCCACACCACTCAATCCTCCAGTTCAATCTCCCAACCATTTCCACAACTTCCTGCCCCACCAACCCAACCCGTTGTCAAGAGACAGAAACCCAATGGCGGTGGGATCATCACCCGGTCTCAAAACAACATTGTCAAACCCATCAACAAGCTCAACCTCCATGTCCGACCCTCCTCTCCCATCGAACCCAGCACCATCACCCAGGCTCTTCGCGACCCTGATTGGCGCTCAGCCATGCAAGATGAATTTGATGCCTTACACCGCAACAACACTTGGGATCTTGTTAGTCGGTCCTCTGCTCAGAATTTGGTTGGCTGTAAATGGGTATTCAGAATCAAACGGAATCCGAATGGATCGATTGATCGTTACAAGGCTCGGTTAGTTGCCAAAGGGTTTCACCAACGCCCTGGTTGGGACTATACGGAAACATTCAGCCCAGTTGTTAAACCGGTAACCATTCGAGTCGTCCTAACACTTGCAGTTCGCCAGGGTTAGTCCATACGTCAGCTTGATATCAACAATGCGTTCCTTCAGGGGACACTCAAGGAGGAAGTCTTCATGATACAGCCACCTGGTTTCGTCAACAAAGACTTCCCGGATCATGTTTGTCGCCTCAAAAAGGCACTCTATGGACTAAAGCAGGCACCCCGCGCCTGGTACACGGAGCTCCGAGTATTCCTGCTCTCCCTTGGCTTCGTAAATTCAACTGCAGATGCTTCTCTCTTCATCTACCAAAAACTGAGTGTTACACTGTACTTATTAGTGTATGTTGACGATATAATTGTCACTGGGAGCTCCTCTGCCGAGTTGTCTAAACTCATTGCCACACTCGCTGCTCGTTTTTCATTAAAAGACCTTGGTTGTCTTAGCTATTTCTTGGGTGTTGAAGTAATTCCTTCCGCTGCAGGTATGTTTCTTTCACAAAGAAAATATATCACTGATCTGCTACATAAATCTGGCATGGCAGATACGAAACCGACATCCACTCCCTTGTCTGCTAGTGTTCCATTACTCAAGGATTCAGGTTACCTCCTGCCTTCCCCAACTGAGTACCGAGCACTCGTTGGAAGTCTCCAATATTTGAGTCTTACTCGCCCAGATATTGCTTTCAGCACCAACAAACTTGCACAGTTCATGCAGAACCCACGAACGACGCATTGGTCTGCACTCAAAAGAGTGCTCCGATATTTGGCGGGCTCTTGTGACAAAGGAGTATTCATTTCGGCAACTGCTCCGCTGAATTTTTATGCATACTCGGATGCGGATTGGGCGGGCGACAAGGATGATTATATTTCAACAACTGGTTATTTGTTGTATCTCGGCAGCACTCCCATCTCATGGAGCTCCCGAAAACAACGATCTGTTGCTCAATCATCAACAGAAGCAGAGTACAAAGCCTTAGCTGACACGGCTAGTGAGCTACTATG
This sequence comes from Hemerocallis citrina, assembly GCA_017893485.1. Taxonomy (NCBI): domain Eukaryota; kingdom Viridiplantae; phylum Streptophyta; class Magnoliopsida; order Asparagales; family Asphodelaceae; genus Hemerocallis; species Hemerocallis citrina. Next base: position 198,956,574 of record CM030360.1, read on the forward strand.
GGTCCTTTCCTTGTTTACAGAACTTGGTCACACACCCACTACCAATCCGATTATATATTACGACAATCTCGGTGCCACAAATCTAAGTGCTAATCCTGTTTTCCACTCTCGGATGAAACACATAGCCTTAGCCTATCACTTTGTCCGAGAAAATGTCCAACATGGCAGGTTTCGAGTGTCTTTTGTGTCTACTGATGATCAGCTTGCTGATATTCTAATAAAACCACTGCTTCGTCCTCGGTTCGACTCCTTACTGTCCAAGTTGCATCTCTCTTCCAGATTATACAACTTGCGGGAGGATATCAACAATAATAATTAGATTGACAGCTTGATTAGTGGAGAATCAGATTGACAGAAAAGAACTAACAAAGATGCAGTTACAACTCAACCAAAATAAACAATGGAGCGCATTGCTAAACCGAGACGACTTTACAACCACAGATAATAACCGAATCAGCAGTAAACTAGGCCAATAGAAGACGATACAGGCCGCATTTGAGAAGGAGAAGTTAGATCCGAATTTCTAACTAAACTTGATTTGAATTCTTTACTAAACCTGACCTGAAATCTTAACTAAACCCGAAACCCTAACTAATTATATTCTTTCCTTCACCATTAACTATACTTCAATTCACGTGGTTTTAAGATTCGTAAGGTTAAGTTAATAAAAATTGGGGGTAATTTGATCAATTTCCCCCATTCCTTTAGACTTGGGAAAAATTCTCAGCTTATTTAAGTGGCATTTTTAGAGTCAACTCAATATTATGAATAGTACATCTAGAAATAGCAGATTGTGAATGACTTATTTGGAACTTGTATATTTTGTGGGTGGCATTCTTGGAAGAAGAAAAAAAAACCTACAACTTTTAGAGATTGGGATGACGGTTTGTCCTTTTCAAGATTCCCTACTTTTCTGTTCTATAATAATGAGAGGCGAGGCCTAAGTCTCCATATCAATGATGGAAGAAAGCAGTGGAGGAAATCTCATAATAAGGCTATCTTGCTAAAATCATACTAATTTAACAAGGAAAGCTGAACGATCAGTTTTGTTATTTTGTAATCATCATAAGCACTATAAAATGATCATTTTGCAAACCCCACACACACACCCACAACATATATATATATATATATATAGGGTAAAAGGATATAAGCAACTTGCTCATTTAGTAAATGAGCAAGTGATTATGTGGCATGCATGTGATACATTAGACAACTAACCCTTTTAAAGATTTTTTAATCATATGCATGTCACATCATCAATTGCTTATTTACTAAATGAGCAAGTTGCTCATACCCCTTTTTCCCATATATATATATAAATATATAGAGGAGTGATCCAGTGAGAAAAATCTTAGAATGAGAAAATGAGAAACATTAATTCTAACCATTGGATTTGGAAGAATTGAGATGAATGGCTCTAATTCATTTGGACTAGTAATTAAAAAAATCTGTTTATTTTAACTAATCTATCAAAAAAAAAAAAAACTAAAAAAAACCTAACAATAAAAAACTGTTTGTTCCCTCTCAGTTGGATTCGTGGAAATGGGTAAATTTAATCGGTAAATTTAATATTAATTGCACTTCCACTTCTCTAAAACAACTCCTAATGTAATTGCCAAACCCATTTTGATGGGGCAAGGCATACAGTGACTATCCTAATGTAAGAAAACTGTTTATACGAACTACCCTGGCCTACAAATGAAGCACGAAGCACGAGAAACAGAAGGCAGTACCTTCCTGCTTCATTTTGAGTATATGTAAATCTAAAATGCATATAGTATATGCATAACCAAACGAGTAAAATGTGTAACTCAACAAACATACAAATTATCTAGTACATAAAATCAATGATAAAAGATAAAATTATTTAACCAGTAAGCATAATTAGAGAAGTAGAAGTGCAATTAATATACAGGTAAGTCATGTGCAGATTATATTGTTTGTTTTAGAGAAGTGGAAGTACAATTAATATTAAATTTACGGATTAAATTTATCCATTTCCACGAATCAAACTGAGAGGGAACAAACAGGTTTTTCATTGTTAAGTTTTTTTTTTGGTTTCTTTTTTTGATAGATTAGTTAAAATAAACCGGTTTTTTAAATTACTAGTCCAAATGAATTAGAGCCATTCATCTCAATTCTCCCAAATCCAATGACTAGAATTAATGTTTCTCATTTTCTCATTTTAAGATGTTTCTCATTGGATCACCCCTCTATATATATATATATATATATATATATATATATATATATATATATATATATATATATATATTCTTTTAGTGATTAATGGACACACCAACCACTAGAAGACAAATTCCATGTATGTTTGGGGTAGAATTTCATTAATATCTAACATTTCTCATATGTTACTGGTACATATGTTTTTGAGAATCTTTAATAGAATATGTTTTTCAAGTATATCATGTTTACAAACTTGCTATTCACAAAGACCTAACTATAGAGATGTGAGAAACCCTAGAAAAAAAACACCTATCATTTTGAGACCATCTCATAATGATTCCACACAAAAATTCAACTTGAGTATGCTTTTGATGATGATATGAAAGTATATACTATGTAGTTACTGCATGGGGTGTGAAAAATTAGCAGTGTGTGCACGTACAGAATCATTGATAAGTAGTATTAGTCGACATATCATTGTCAATAATCAATAAATTTGACACACAAAAAAAAAAAACATTTATTAAAGTTTGTCATGATCCTCTAGTGTTTTTCCTGTGCTCTTTAATGAACTGTGTCGTGATTTGCTGAACCAGCTGTGAACTGCCGTCCTCACTCTAAATGGCAGGCCATGCAGTTAAAATGTCTACATCAGATCTACATTGATCGACATATTTTTTTTCTCTCTTTTTGGGTCCATTTTCTGTCTGATTTTATTATTAAAACAATTATTCATTTTCCTGTTAATGTTAATAATTGAAGACTGAAACCATTGAGTTGTATCTCTGATGGGTAAGAATTTGAGATGGATAAAGCGAAGTCTTAGATTCCGATTCGAGAGAGGCTATGATTGGATCTAAATCTTCTCTTTGCCGATGTTTCAATGCAAGGACAATGATATTCTTAGGACCAATTTTGTGTTTTGATCACCATGCACAACTCTTTCTATGTATGTGTCACCTGGGGAGGCTTTGTCGTTCAGATAGTTTAGGGCTTTATTTTCTATGTTTGCTTCTGTAACACTTAATTTCTATGTATCAGTATTTTCTTTTGTACTCTGTAATTTTTTTTAAAAAAAAATTACAATCAATGAAAAATAAAAATATATCATCTTGGCCAATAATTGAGGTCATACACAGGTGTCTCCTGTTCTTATCTCTTATAACTCGAAATATTGATAAATCTGTCTGAAATTTTTTAAGCAGCAGACAATAGTTGACTAATGGTGGGCTCATTTAGTCTTTAATGGATTTGCTTCGGCAAGGAGTACTCATTAAAGGCTGAACACGAAAGTTACACTGCAATACCCAATCATGTGTACAGTTTTTGAAATGGTGATTAAACACACCCGAACAATGTTCAACTGTTTGGGGATATCTGGGGATATCTGACTAGACCGAAATGATTTTTATTTTTGTAGCCAAAAAAATTAAATTTTCTGTCATGATGCACAAGATTTTTAGGCAGGTCATACCGGCTCAAAGAAGAGGCTGCATTTAGAAGAAGAGGACGAGGACAGTACCATCGGTGGGACGAGAACTGGGATGGATGAGGCATTAAGCGATCATATTATTATAACTCCATCCCCAATTATTCACAATATTGTCATGAATCAACTCAAAGAAAATATATTGTCAGTATTATGATCTTTCTGCTTCAAACAAAACAAAAGAACAACTATCTACAAAGGGCTACGCCGGAGATGGTGAGAAAACATGACACGTCAAATTAGTTGATAGGCTAGTAGAGAATTCTGCTTCAAGATACACATACTCTTATATGATCCTCTTGAATTTTATGAAGATCACGAGTGATACTGTCTTTAAATGAACCTTCTCTCCATCAAAGTGATTGTGCAAGCAAGAATTTGAACCTCCAACCTCTTGTTTACTAGTAAAGATGTTTACTGCTAGATCAATCACTAGGGTACTTGCTCAAGTCAATTGGGTGACTTGAAAAGATAACTTTTTTACCCCGATATTTTACTTTAAAAAATTTCAAATTTCAAAGAAGGTTTAAACAGTAATCCAAGGTCAACCAAAGGGGCCTAAAACAAAATTTGCCTTCTTCATTTCCTAACCTTCTACTTCCAGACATTACACCTACCAACGAGTATTTGGTTTTATTAGCAGCACAGATTTAAGAAAGATTGAGAACAGAGAGAGAGAGAGAGAGACGGCGCATTGTAGATGGTCCAGTGGCAGTAGTACTAATAAATTGTTAGGTGTTTCTTCTTCATTCATTTTCGCATAATCGTAATTTAGGAAAAGGAACACTTAGCTAGGCGCATCTTAGCTTCAAGCCATGACGGCGCATGTTAGCGTATGCCACGGCAGACTGCCGAACCTGCGCTTCTTCTGTATACTGTTCCTGGCTGCCTTCTTCTTAACCTGCACGGCGGCAGCGGAAGAGACTATGCTTTCTGATTTCTTGAAGTTGAAGTTGAAGCAAAAGCAAAGGTTGCACGTACGGAGACACCTCAAGAGCCTCAACAAGCCCCCTATCAAAACCATCCAAGTAAATTTCCCTACTTTCCTCCCATTCAAATTTCTATTTATCAATTTTGCTAATTCATCGATGCGATAACTATATATCCTGTAGTTTGAAGGTTTTTAGTACTGAATACCTCTCGATATGCAATTAAATGCATGCAGAGCCCAGACGGAGATATCATAGACTGTGTCCATGTCTCGCATCAGCCTGCTTTTGATCACCCTTTCCTCAAAAACCACACAATTCAGGTGTATATATCTACTATATTATATCTCCCTTCTTCTTTTTTTCCCGCAGTTCACTAAAGAAATTAATTATTTTTGTCAATGAACAGTTAAGGCCTTCTTTCCACCCAGAAGGACTACTGGCAGGTAAAAAAGTGGCATCAGACCCCAATAAAATCACCCAAATGTGGCATCTAAATGGGAAATGCCCTGAAAATACGATACCGATTAGAAGAACCAAGAGCAAAGATATACTTCGTGCCAGCTCTACAATGAGATATGGAAGAAAGGGGAATAGAACAATCCCACATCCCCAATCTGCTGATCTTGACTTCATCAATGAGAGTGGCCATCAGGTAAGGGTTTTTAGTTAATTAAAAGCAGCTTTTGCATTTATATATATATATATATATATATATATATATATATATATATATGTTCCTTTTTGCTTAATTATCGTTTCATTCTTGTGTTTTGTTTGGCGGGTGTCTTTTTTGAGCAGCATGCAATTGCTTATGTCGAAGGAGATAAGTATTATGGAGCAAAGGCCACCATTAATGTGTGGAAGCCTATGATTCAACAACCTAATGAGTTTAGCATATCCCAGCTTTGGGTTTTAGGAGGTTCCTTTGGTGAAGACCTCAACAGTATTGAAGCAGGGTGGCAAGTATGCATTCTTCTCTCTGTCTTTCCACACACTTTAGGCCCTTGTTCAGGAACGAGATAAAACTACTTTCACTAGATTTATTCCTTTACTTTTTATGAAACTTCAGTTATCATAACTTAACCTATCTTTGACTTAATTACCTTGTTTCTTACTTTTGAAACCTTCTTAATTCCTATGTGTGAAATTAGGTTAGCCCAGATCTCTATGGTGATAGCAACCCAAGGCTGTTTACTTACTGGACTGTAAGTTTGTCATCTATTGCATAGTTGATGTATTAAAAGATAGATTAAAAGACATTCTTCAAAGCTTTAGAAGAGAGATTCTTGTTTAATATCAAGTTGTGTGACTTGTTTATTATTATTGTGTTTTGGGTTTTGGGAATAAAAATTCAATTATTCAGAGTGATGCATATCGAGCTACAGGATGCTATAACCTGCTGTGCTCAGGATTCATTCAAATCAACAATGAGATAGCAATGGGAGCAAGCATTATCCCCATTTCTAGCTATGGTGGCTCCCAATATGACATCAGTATTCTTGTCTGGAAGGTAAGAACCAAAACCCACATGCAACCAATTTAATATTTTAGACTAGGTCCAAGAATCTTTTGTCACTTTTCCCTACCAACCTCTCTTTAGAATTTACTACACTAAACTACATTTAACTTGTTCTTCCATGCACTATCCTATAATAACAAGTCTAATTGGTTTAGTTGCAGTTAAAACACCCTAATGTTTCACTAACTTAGGGTATTTACTCCACACACACACACACACACACACAAAAAGACTGTAGGGTATTTAAATGCAGAATGAAACTCATAAGATACAAAATTTCAATATCGATATAACAAGAAGGTGTCTTACTGTGATTTAGCCATTCTGATTTAGTGACAAGTTTGAAAATTTTATATTTCGAACAGGACCCAAAGGAGGGAAACTGGTGGATGCAATTTGGGAGTGACCATGTTTTGGGATACTGGCCATCTTTCTTATTCTCAAACCTAGCAGACAGTGCAAGCATGATAGAATGGGGGGGTGAGGTAGTGAACTCAGAGGCAGATGGGGTGCACACAACAACGCAAATGGGGAGCGGGCATTTCCCCGGAGAAGGATTTGGCAAGGCAAGCTACTTCAGGAACATCCAAATAGTTGATGGGTCCAACAAACTGAGAGCCCCTCAAGATGTTGGCACCTTCACTGAGCAATCCAGTTGCTATGATGTGCAGAATGATAACAATGATGACTGGGGTAATTACCTGTATTATGGTGGTCCTGGTAAAAACCCTAACTGCCCTTAGATTTAGTGACTTGCGAATTGTGATTGCACTGTCTCAGTCTTAGAGATTTTTCTTTCCCATGTACTCTGTTGTAACTCCCTCCTTTAAGATGTTGTAGAGAGAGTAAGGTCATGTTTCAAGAGAGAAACAGACCTTTGTTACTAGTCAGTAGTTAGTTTCATCTATGTAATTTTTTCTTCATTTGATATACATAAAAAATGATGTGTGGATTTGACTACCGGTTGGTTGGGGTATAGGGGTATTTAGTTTCTTGCAAGTTTCTTCAAAACATTTTGACTCGACTTCTATCAAGATTATGTCGAAAAGTCGAGCATATTTTGGAAAAAAATCTTGAACATCCACTTGCAACTGCAAATGTAACTTGGGCTTATAGGGAACCAAAATAATGTGCCTATTAAAATCCTGAAAAACTCAGAAATAAATGGTGACGGTTTACATGTGAATGGGCGACATAGCTCTCACTCTTCACTACCTTTACACCTTTTTCTCTTCTTTTTCCAGGATTTTATAAAGAAGTGATGGAATTTTCTTCCACTAGCCATGAGCTTATCTTATGTCATGGACCCCCTGAGTGAGTCACAGCCTAACTTTGAATGTTCATAAAGTTTTAGGTTAGGTTCCATTGTCTATTGCCTTCCAAGGCCACATGTTTCTTCTTTTGGTAGTATACCAAGATTAATGGATGGCAGCTCAAGGAGAATCTGAAACATTCACAAGATGTGCAGTAAACTGATTTGTTTTTGGATAGGAAAATCCATATCTAGTTGGCAGTTTGAATCTAGGGAAATTTTGTTTGGGTCTATCATTTGACTGAAAATTTCAATTAGCCCCTTGACTACTGGTTATCGGAATAGTTATGAAAGTGGGTGGGGCCTTAGACTTAGAGTATCCACAGTCGTTTTTATCAAATTTGACAATTTGGCAAATGAGAAATGATAAAAATGGAGTTAGTCTACAGTCATGGTTTGCCAAAATTTGGCAATTGAAAGAAGAAGAAAAAAAGGTTCTTGTTCCATACGACCAATTTTTATTACTTTCAAAAAAATTGAGCATCTTGGACTTGGATATAATATTTTTTTTAACTTAGACTTGGACTTGGCAATTTATGAAAAGAATGAAGGGATTTGGACTTAGACAAAATTTTCCAAAAAAATGGAGGGGGTCCATTTCTTTGTTTTTCCCCTTATCGGACGGTACATGTTCTGCCCGATAGTTTTTTTATAAAAATTATTAAAATATTCTAGGACGAATCATGATGAACCGTCCGATGAATTTTTTTAAAAAAAATAGGGATGGAACAAAATGATCCGTCCGCTATAATTTGAGAATTGCAAAATACTTTTTTTAATATGAGAAGGCAATAGTCCCAAATTCTAAAAAATTGGCAAAATAGTAAACGACTACAGCTCTCAAATTGACAAAATATGGCCAAAATGGCAAAATAAGAAACGGGTGTGGATGCTCTTAGGAGTGTTTCACTAATATCAAGATGACTGAAATCACAATCATACAAGGTGCTAAACAAAAAATTTCCCTTGAACAATGACAAATCTAAAGATTTGGTAAATCACCTCAATTCAACCTTACGCCAAATAGGCTCAACTTTTATGCACGTGAACTAGGATCATGTGAACGAAGGAAATTCTTTTGAACTTTTGATGCATGAACCAAGCTTACATATGACTAAATATATACTAGACGCCAGGATTGAATAAAAACGGAGAAGCTTCTCAGCATATATATATATCAATTACCACCCAGTTTCCGTGACAAGCATGCCAGTATAATGTCTTGCCCATTTTATTTATATAATATGGACTGCCCTAAAAGAATTATGTGAACAAAGTATCACCTGCAACTAAACAAGAACATCTTTTTAGCCATCAATTTCAGAATGAACTTTTGACGCTTTAGCAGCATGAAGCATTTCGATGGCAAGCATCTTCACGTCCTTACAGAGAAAGATCATTTAAAATCATATAAATATACTGGGAAAATCTGTAAATAATCCATATATGTGATTGGTGTAGTTTGATAAATTCTTGGCGTTAAGCAGTAAATAACAAATCAAGACAGTAAGTACGGAATATTTGGATTTTTTTAACCCTTTCTAGTCACACATGAAAACAACTAAATGGTATGATTACACGAGAATCATGATTAGAATTTTTAGAAATGAGAAATTTCGAAAATAATAAGTGTTTAGATGCTCAAAGAGAAAAAGGAAGCAACTTAAAAGCTTGCAACTAAGTGCATCTAAGACATGGGAGACCAAAGCAAAACTGCTGAGCGAGAGGGAAGAAGTTATCGCAGAGAGCTAGACATGGCCAAGCGCGATAGGGAAGAGGATCTACATCGTTGCTGCTACAAGCAGACCAGAGGCGCTCACCGTTCTGGAGTCCACGACGAAAGGTTCGACTGGCCTGAGCATAGAATCCCTAGAACGGTCCATAGAGGACTTTCAAGGGAGAGATATAGATCTGAAGATCACAGAGCTAGAGACGACGGAGAAAGGAGAGCATCACCGATGGGGGTGACTGATAGAGAGCAGAGTTCGAAGATTCTCAAGAAGTCCTACGCCGACGTCACTAGGCAACGAGCAGCATTCAATAGATGGATCACCAAGGCGCCGAAGAATACTTCGCCGGAGGAGATCAAGAAGACTAAGGAGGATAAGGAAGGTGAATGGGTTCTTGTGAAGCCCAAAAAGAAGAGAACACCCAATCGTCAAAACACACTAGTCAAAAGTCATTCATCGGAGACATCAAGATCGGCCAATGCCACTCAGTGTCACAAGTGTGCGCAGCGTGGGCACACCATACATGAGTGCAAAAACCAATGATTTTGTTACGCTTGCAAATCGTATGGTCACATCTCAACTGACTGCGATAAGGGGATTGTATCCAAGCCCTCGGCGGTGCTCAAGAAGACTACTACTCTCGTTAACATGGCAGGCTCGAAGAACAACGGCACGGAGGAAAGCTCTGCATGGGGGAGAAAGGTAATCAAAGCCATTATCACCTCGACCCATATCATTGCGGAATTTGAAAGGAGATATACGAATTGTGTTTTGATCAAGGCGCAATCAAGCTATCCCTCAATTCCGGAGATAGAACGTCTGATTACGGAGAACACATCGAAGTCGGTGGAGGGGGATTGGAAGATCCAGCAACTAAAGCAGAATGTTTACTTCACCCACTCCGAAAACGCTGAGAAAGTGATAGAATTGCTTAGCTTGAAAGGTCTAGAGGGTCATGGTCGCCAAGAATTCTACGTCACCTTCTCCCGTTGGTCGAGGAAATTCGGCACCATGAACCCGGAGTCTAAACCATCGTTATGGATAAGATTATACAATCTCCCATTCCATATATGGGTTAAATCAGCGTTCCAGAACATCATTAGGGACTTCGGATTCCTTATCGAGATAGACAAGAGTACGCTTCTACACAACCGTCGAAAATTTGCGCGTATTAGAATCGGCATCAACGCGAAAGAGAACATTCCATCCACTATTCAAGCGGAGTTCGGCGGAGAAGTTTACGAGGTTAAAGTGATCTCCGAGGTGAGGAAATTGGTATCGTTCGCAGGTCCCATAGACGCTGCTTCTCTATCGGAGGCGGAGGAATCACGTAAACGAGAGGTTGAAGATGAACAAGGTTCGTTGGATCGTGGGGGGATTGATCACAGCGGTGCATCAAATCTGGTTAATTTAGATAATCTTCAACCATTAGATTTCTTGGGGGATAATCTCAGCCATAGGATTCAAAAGAATGACTCAGCACAGCTGGCTCCTGTTTATGAGGCGAAAAGTAGGGCTTCACATGGTAGGGGCCGCTCTCTGAAAGAGGTACAGTACAAGACTCTTGTCGACTTAGACCCCTCCACTGTACTGAGTCGATCGAAAAGACCCCCCCCCCACTGTGTCGTAACAGACCCATCCACTGAGCCGAAGGACTGTCACCTCCTCCCTTCACATACGCCGATCGAAAAGTCGCATCAACGACATAGTAAGTCATCTGTCACGCCGTTTGAGGGTCACATCGAGCCACTTCTGCTGGGGGGATTCTCAAGAAGGGGAAAGAGATTTCTTTAGAGCCTACTGTTATTTCGACGCAACAAGGAAGTTTTAATCTTTTGAATAGGAGGGACTTCGATGAAGCCGTTAAGAGAGCTGTGCAAGAGGCTATTAGAGGACTAGCAGAAGGGGGGCACGATAACATTCTCCTTCACAAACAGACAGACACCATAGAGCCCACAAAAGATAGGAATTCTGGTCTGAAGCAAAAATTGGTGGAAAATGAAGAGGAAATTCATCCCGATGCAGACTTGTGTATGGATACTGATGCCGAAGGGGCCAACAAAGCGGACTGGGAGAAACTTGAAGAACAGGAGGCAGAAATCAGGGAAGAGGTACTGAGAATTCTTTTGCCGGACGACATCCAAGATGACATTTCCAAGGATGGAGTCAATAGTAATGCAACAGGGGTGAGAATAGAAGCAGTAGATGGCATGGGCGATGATTTACACTTTTCAGAGTCAGATACTGACAAATCGAAGAAACAAGTGTGGGAGCGGGCAGAAGGCGAGACCGCAAGCAGGGGTACTCTAGAGTATAAGAGGAAAAGCAAGAGGCAATTAGATAAGTGGGGGGGAGCAGGGACCAAGCGAGGACGATCTGATCAGGGTAGCAGCAAGGGCAAAAGATCCGGTCTCCGCAATCGGAGGTAACTCTAATTGTATTTCAATTTTAAACTTCATTTCAGATTACTCTTTGATATACTATGCTAGTCTTTTCGGTCTAGCCACAGGCTCTAACGAAGCCGAACAGCTTCAGACGTTGAGATCCCTGAGAGGAAATAATAGTGCGGTCGTCTCCTAGACTGGGGGTCGGGTGCAAACAGGGTAGACGATAGGGGATAAGGCATACAGTAGTTTATTAATGTCATACATCTTCTGGAATGTTAAGGGCATGAGACAGGGGTCCAAGGTTAGGCTCATTAACAACACGGTTTCTAAATTCAAACCTTCTATCTGTGCTTTACAATAAACCAGAATGGAGAACCCTAGAGGGAAAGATTTCGAGCGAATTAGATCTCTAACAGGATTCCATTGGAGATTTAAATCGGCAATGGGCTTTTCGGGAGGAATTGCTATTGGGATCGACTCGTCGGTGTTCGGAATCACTGACGAGTGGATTGGCACGCACACGGTGTCCGTTAGGATTAGGCGAAGGAGCGATAACTGGGTCCATTTAGTGACATCGGTGTATGGTCCATACGACTCAAGATATCAAGGGGCCTTTTGGGAGGAAATCAAAGCTATCAGAGAGGGATGGACGGGCCCATGGGTTATCGGAGGCGATTTCAATATTACTAGATTCCAGCATGAACACAAGGAAAGAGGGGCCAGTAGCACAAACAGAAATAATTTCAACTGCACCATAGACTAACTAGAACTATTGGAGCTCAACCCAACCAACAGAAGATATACCTGGTCCAACATGCAGCCGATCCCGATCCTAGCTAGACTTGATAGGGTATTTGTGTCCACGGATTGGGAGGAGATTTTCCCTTTCGCATCGATCAAAGCCATTATGAGATTTACCTTGGATCACACTCCATTAGCGGAGATAGGCAAAGAGTTCCTAGACAACAGTTTCGTTTCGAGAAGGCTTGGACTCTGCACGACGACGCCCGGTACATTATATCGGAGTCTTGGGGCGAGGAGATAGAGGCAAACAACGCAATAGGGAGATGGATATTGAAGACGAGGAGATTAAGAAAAAGGCTGAAAGAGTATGCTAGACATGAGTTTGGGGACATCAAAAGGAAGAGGGATGAGATAGGGGAAAGAATTAAGGAACTTGAGAGACGGAAGAAGGTAGAGATTTGCAAACGGAGGAGATAGATGAATTAGCAACGTGCAGATTCAAAGCTCATCATTTGGCTGAGATGGAGGAGTAGTATTGGAAATAGCGATCCAGAATTCAATGGCTTAAAGAGGGGGATGCAAATACAAAGTTCTTCCACAAGGTCGCTAACGGAAGGAAGCAGAACCACATTACGGGGATGGAGGTGGAATCCACTTGGACTGAAAACGAAGAGGGGATTGGAAGACACTTAGATGGAAAATTCAAAGAGCTGCTAGGTCGGAATTGCAGACATAGACTAACAGTAAGACCAGATTTCTGGGAGGAAACAAGTTTAGACGGAAGCGAAGGGATTGAGGGTCCTTTCTCTGAGGAAGAAGAGTTACAAGCTATCAAAAACCTGGGACAAGACAAAGCTCCTGGACCAGACAGTTTTCCGATCTTCTACAACCTGTACTAGAACATTATCAAAGGCGATCTGATGAATATCTTTCAAGATCTCCATAACCTCTCGACGGACTTAGAAAGATTAAACTACGCAAATGTCGTATTGATTCCTAAGAAGAAGGAGGCAAGGAAGTATGGAGACTACAGACCGATTAGCCTAATCAACGGCTCCTTTAAGATTATCACCAAAGTTTTGGCATCAAGATTGGCACCTCATCTAAATGATGTAGTAGCCCCTTCACAGAGTGGTTTCATAAAAGGGAGAGACATCATGGACAGCATCGCCTCTGCTCATGAGATTGTTTACAAAGGTAACCAATACAACACGGATGGATTTCTTCTGAAATTAGATTTTGAAAAGGCATACAATTCGGTGGAGTGGGATTGCGTGGAGGAGGTTCTAAAACTTAAAGGCTTCGGAAAAAGATGGAGAGCATGGATTATGAAATGTGTAAGAGGTGGGAAATCGTTCGTCCAATATAACGGGAGAATAGGAAAGGAAATTAGATGTCGCAAGGGTTTGCGACAGGGAGACCCTTTATCATCATTATTATTCGCTTTGGTCGCTGACGGAATAGCCGAAATGATCAGAAGGGGAACAGAGGAACGGATTATCAAAGGAGTCTGAGCGAAAGGAATCACAGAAGCCGTAGCGATCATCAGTACGCGGACGATACTTTAATCCTAGGGGAGGCAAAGGGTGAAGAGATCATGGCTATTAGCATCGTTTTGAAGTGTGTCGAAGCCTGGACAGGTCTGAAGGTAAACTTTGAAAAGACCAGCGTTACTCCATTAAGCGGTAATCTCACCACCGAAATTAACACAATCAATCAGGATAACTATCCAATCAAGTATCTGGGCACGCCAATTAGGCCGGGACCACTTTGGAAAGACGATTGGATGCCGCCGATAGAGAAGGTAGAAAAGAAGCTGGCTGGTTGGAATGGACGCTTTCTTACTTTTGGAGGGAGGTTAACTTTGATCAACTCAGTTCTTAGTAGTATGCCTACGTATGTCCATATACGAACTGCCGAAGTGGGCGATAAGAAGGATCGATAAAAGTAGAAGATTCCTCTGGAAAGGAGCTGACGAAACAAGCAAGGGATTTCAACTGGTTAATTGGGGTAGGGTTTGCAAAAGAAAAGAGTTCGGAGGCTTGGGAATTCTTAATCTAAGGGATATGAATCGGGCACTAATGAGCAAGTAGTGGTGGAAGATGAACATTAGTAGAAAATGTTGGTGGTACAAGTCGTTTCAAAAATATTGGAAGAGGAAAATAGCAAGATTTGGGGGAAGATCCAAATTCGGTAGAACGTCTTTCTGCTGGAAAGGGATAGCAAAGGTGGGGGACTTATTCCATTCTAACGCCTCTTGCAGAATTGGGAACGGCAAAAACACTAGCTTTTGGAAGGATAAATGGTGCGGTAATAATGCCTTAATTAGCTTGTTCCCAGAGGCATCAAGAAGTATGGTATCCACAGAGTCGTTAGTCACGGATGTCTGGAGGAGCGGAAGGCTTCAGCTGCAGACAGGAGACGAGGTATCTTAAGAAGGCGTCGCACAATTACACAGTCTCAACATGTTCATTCGAACAGAAGGAAAGATGTCGGAAGGCGTTGAAGACGTCAGAAATTGGAACCTAGAAACAAACAAAAACTTTACAGTTGCATCCATCTACAGTAGACTGAACGATGGAGGCACAAGAAGTAGACACTACGAGACGATCTGGGGTATGCTCGCACCACTGAAGGTTAAGGCATTCCTTTGGCTAGTGACGAATGATGCGATCTTATCTAAAGTTAACCTACTAAAGAGGGGTATGCAAATCGAGGCTAAGTGTCTCAGATGCAACAACGCCGATGAGGACACAGAGCACATTTTTTTCAAATGTTATAGGGCTATTTCAACGTGGGAGGTGGTTAGTAGGGGGTTTTGATTGCCTAATTCTCCAACCTCTATCTCAGGGGCTTGGGAAATGGGAAGGGGAGATACCATTAGAAAACAGGATGGTGAGGCTTGGGATTTATCTATAGCTGCTAGTATCTAGGGACTGTGGCTAGACCGAAACAACTTTTATTTTCGAAATTGCAAGAGTAGATTTCCTATTTTTATGCATCAAATTTACGGTTTTATATATGCATGGGCAGGTCAATCGGCCAACAGGAAGAGGCTCCGGATGTAGAGAAAACTGTACTGCAGAGTAACAGTTTATTGTATCTTTATATCATGTATTTTGCTTTTGTATTGGTTGGCGACGCATTATACTGATGAGATACTAGTTGACCTTTTTTCGCTTTTCTTTAGCTAGTTCTTTTGTAATCCTGGTTTCGTTAATTCATCATTAATGAAACGATGACAACGTCATCTTTATTCTAAAAAAGAAAGCAACTTGAACTGATTAACTCTTGAAAAAACAAATAAAGCACCATTAAAATCATTAAGAAACTAATCAAAAAATTACAAGAAAAAGTACTCCACCAATAGAGACAAGCATAAAAGCAAAGACGAGAAAAAAGGAAATGTTAATATCTTCCTTATATGTGAGTAGAGCTTATAATAGTGCTTACTTTCTTTCCTGTGCAGGTCTCAGGACGGGAATCCGAAGCTTCATATTACTCCCATGGTAACTAGCCTGAACTTGATAAAGACACAACTATTACATATTGTTTATAGTCACAAGTAATTGTGAGTATAAGACAAAACTTAAAATGAAATGATTGAGTTGTAATCCAGATTGGTGTTCTACATTGAATCACGTTAATGGTATCCAATATGATGCAAAATGAAATACTCAGAAGAAACCACGATCTGGAGATTATAATCTGCTACAATATACATTGAAATGAAGGATGCCATACTTGCTCTTAGTAGTCAGCAACTCAATATAGCTTCCCACCGCAATCTTTGTAACACTACTTGCTCTTACACTTTCTTCCTCATCAATTCTCATCTTACAGAACTAAAGATAGTTAACAAGTTATGATCAAGCTGTATTTACTTCACTACCTTCAAGGAGTATCATATAATACAGAATTTCAGAAAATTGTGAAGAACAAAGGTAGGTGGACTAGGAAATAAACTATGAAGTCATACTTTCGAAAGTGTGTGATAAATCAGCCAATAGATGTGAAATAATGATAGGCAAACCTTTGGGTAAGTAAACTCTAAATGTATAAATGTCAGAAAACAAGGTATAGTAATAAGCAGGGATGATTGAGCATATATATCAGGATTTCTCATAACTGATACAAAAATTTGAGGGCATGCAACATTGTAACTACAAATATTCCAAGGATGAGGAAAACTGTTTATCTATCATCAAAGCATTGAATAATTATCTGCTAGCTCCTTTGTCAAACCCGCACTCATGATTTCATAGCTAGCTTAATCTTCACTAACCTTTTCTTCTGTAGATGGTTAAAAGTAGATAGTGCATACAATATCCTCATGAACATAATGAATACAGATATATACAACCAAGTTTACTGACATGGTGTGCCAGTACCTGGGTATGAAACAAATTGATACAAAAGAAAAGAAGCATCACCTTAACATTGAAACCAAGACTGTCCACAACCAGCATATAAGGGAGCGTTTGGTATGCGGTAATGTATAAGGGAATCTAGGATTACCCTCTTGATTACCTGGTTTGGTAAGACATAGGTATAGTTTTGTAAATAATCTTAAATTCCCAGGGTTATCAAAAGAATTAGTTTGGAAGGATAAACATTCCTCTTGAAAAGGGTGGAATTTGTGAATTCCTCCACATAAAAAATGAGTGAGATTATTGCATACCCAAAACATCCTCCACATTTCTGAATCCCGCCCAAATCCTAAAACCCACTGTTCATCTGTCTTCCCCACCTTCCTCCCGGCCGTTTCCCAGAACTCCCCCCGACCTCTTCCCTGTCCTCGACAAACGTCAGTCAAAACCCAAATCCCAATTCTCCCTCCTCCCGGCACTTGCTCAATCGACCGGACTAGACCAGAAGCAAATAAACAACTGGTTCATCAACCAGCGGAAGCGCCACTGGAAGCCTGCAGATGAGCTGGAGTACGTGGTGATGGGTGATGCACCTCACCCCCATTATTTCATCGAAAACGGCTTCGCAAACCCTCTCCCTTTGGACTGTGCTCCGGCCCTACTCTGAATTAAACCCTTTTTTCTTTATTGGTTTTAATTTGTGATTTCGGTGCAAGATTATTCTCCTATGTACTAGTTGAAGTGAGTTAAAATGTTGTAGCGTCATATTCTACGCAGGTGTACTGTACTTCTTGCCTTTGTTTTGAACTGAATCGATTCCTTGCTTTTGTTTGGTTAATTTGTGTATCTGGGGGCCTATTTTTTAAAACTAGTGCATGGTGCTACTCTTGGGAAGCTCATATGGTTCATGTGCTAATGCTTGAAATGCTATTGATAATATATTTTAGGTGTTGGGTTCTTTTGTG
Organism: Hemerocallis citrina; assembly: GCA_017893485.1. NCBI lineage: Eukaryota > Viridiplantae > Streptophyta > Magnoliopsida > Asparagales > Asphodelaceae > Hemerocallis > Hemerocallis citrina. The sequence goes on from CM030360.1 coordinate 198,974,209, forward strand.
AATCTATATTATTTATTTATTTGGCATGGGGGTGCAAATGTCCAACTACCTAGCATATTCTAAGTTCAATTCTTTTATGTTATTTTTTATTTAAAACTTGTTGAAATATGTGGAGTTGAAATTTGCTTCTATGAACTTTATTGTTTCATTTGTATATATCAGTATTGCTTTTGCACATGCATGCATATACATCAATTACTAAATTAGATAACTTTTATATTTATTTATTTTTAAATAAAGCCAAAAGGGTATTTTCAGTAATGTATACTATAGAGATGGATTGATGGGAATGAATTGTTCTATACCAAACACGGTAATAAAGTATTCCCACGCATGTAATGTCGTATACCAAACACAGTATTGCAACATTCCCGGGAATCTTCATTCCCACCCTCATATTCCTGGGAATCCACTATTTCCTGGGAATTCTCCAATCCGCGTATCAAACGCCCCCTAAGGAGAGTCTACCAGGGAACATTTTCCCTCAAATCAGTTTTGCAGCACTTTATAAATAAAATTTTGAAGTATAGATGATATTAACATAAAACCTCATAACTCTGGACACATTTAAACTTTCCATATATTTAGTTATTTAAACACTCAAATCATATTTAGTTATTTAAACACTCAAATCATATTTAGTTATTTAAACACTCAAATCATTGTAGGTTCAGTTGGACACTTCCAAAAGAAATAAAACCGACACTAGGATTTTTGTCCCTTATGTGTTTATTCTAATGTGGCAGGAGTCCCTCAGAACTCTTATCTATTTGGTTCACACACACACACACACACACACACACACACACACAAATCTATACTATAATATAAGTATGGATACTTCTAAGTAATTACTGAACATAATAGATACTACTAAGTACACACACACACAAATCTATACTGTAATATAAGTATGGATACTTCTAAGTAATTACTGAACATAATAGATACTACTAAGTACCTTTACTGAGGTAGAGTGTTGTACTATTGCTTTTGTATCTTCTGCATGATCCTAGTTCATGTGGGACTACAAAATTTAACACGTTAGAAGCAAATCTACTGGAATAAATAATAAGAGCACTTAAAAGGTCTAATAACAAATTGTTTACATACTGCGATCGGAAATGATAACTGAGATATAGGATCAATTTTTGCGGCCTTGTACTCTTCAGCGTCGAATTCTGTCAACAGAGAACACCATAAGAAACAATGACCACATTTGCAATCCAAGGCAATTATAAGCAGATCCTATCTGAGTACCACTATCCATGCATAATCAAAGCCAAGCTAACTGTACAATGTGAGGTAGATCGGATGAGTAGAAGGGTTTTTTGAGACAAAGAAGCAGAAGGTTAAGAAATAAAAGGAGAAGCAGGATATAAAGACAAGGGTTTGAAAATCTTTTGTATCTGAGGTCTTGACAACTTAAGAGAATAACTCCAGTGTACTTCTGATGGTAAACAAAGTTACTAAAGATGGGTCTATCAGTCCAAACTCATAATAATTCAAGAGTGAAGAAGAAACTATTAAAATTTGCTGGTTTTGTATAAAATTAGGGATGATTATAGAAGTCAATGTTGAAGATCCCTAAATTATCTGAAGCAAGCTCGTAAACACCACTGACCTATGCAAAAGACAAAAAGAACAGTAGTGCTAAAAAAATTAGTACAAACATAAGCCACATGCCTCCTGATTGTAAGAGTGCTGTAGCAACTCCGGATACATAGCGTACATATTTTGGTTTGATGTGAATGAAATGTAAGTCACCAAAGTCAATCCTGGATTGTATAGTTATTTCATCAATCGACCTAAAGTACAAAATACATCATAGAAATAAAAGCGGAATGAGTGTTAGCAGAAAATACCCAAACAGCTTCAGGGTGCCTTCTCAAATATGCAGTGCGTATGGCCTCTCTATTGTTTTCAGAGACCTGAGAGATAAAGAATTGTTTGAAGCGGGGCCGGCCCCCAACTTGAGGCAGGCCGCCTCAGGCCCCCAAATTTTTTACAATTTTAGAAGCCCCCAAATTTGTATTCCCCTTATAAATATAGGCATGTATTTCATGCTTAAAAAAATTATATTGTAACTAGGGGTCCCCATATTTGGACCTTTCGCCTTAGGCCCCCGGAAACTCAGGGTCGGCCCTAGTTTGAAGTCAAAGGTATTAAGCACAGACTCTGCTCGGTTAAGCAATTAAACTGAGATTACATGTATGAGTTTCAACACAAAGAAACTTTAAAAATAAAAATAAAAATAAAATCTTATAGAAGGAAAGGAAGTAATATATTGTATAATGTTAATGTTAAGGGTGACGAATTAATATTGTATAATGTTAATGTTAGGGGTGGCAATGGGTAAGGGTACACCCGTTTACCCTTACCCGATTACCCTGTGGGTAAAGGGTATAGGTAAGACTTTTTACCCATAGGTAGGGTAAGGGAAGAAGTCCCTTACCCGTTTAAAAATTAGGATAGGGTAAGGGTAAGAGTATAAGAAGGTACCTATCTATTTACCCTTTTTACCCGTTTATATATATATATATATATATATATATATATATATATATATATAGAGAGAGAGAGAGAGAGAGAGAGAGAGAGAGCAATGCTCCATTGCAAACGGGTCCCGTGCAAATGGGTATACAAACCACTTGAGTCGTTGTTGGAGACAACGGCTTAGGTTATAAATCTAAGCCATTGTTCCAAAACAACAACTTAGGTTTATAGGTTATCAACCTAAGCTATTGTTCCGAATATAACCTAAGCCGTGGCTTAGGTTCAAAATAAACGAAGCCGTTGTACCGAACAACAGCTTCAGTGATTTGCAATGGAGCATTGCTCATATATATATATATATATATATATGAGAGATTTTCAATTGCAAATGGGTCTGTATGCACAGACCCATTGCAAACGCTGATGTTGGCAGTTGGAGCGACTTGATCAAGATCCAATGGCCAGAATTGAGCCCGCCCATCTATTTTCCCTCTTCCTTCAATCCCGAGGGGTATTTAGAGGTTTTCACCCCATTATACCCCTTCACCCTCATTCAATCTCACAGACTCTCTTCTCTCTTCTGGCTCTCTCTCACCCTCAACCGAAACCCAAAAACCCGATCCCGACCTCTGACGCCTCCTTCTCTGATTTCCGGACCACCTCTCTCTCTCTCCCTACTCTCTCTCATTCCTGAATCCATCGAAACCCGAAGACCCAAAAATCCCCAACTCCAAACCCCCCCGACCTCCGGTGCCTCCTCATCATCCCGACCGCACACCTCCTTCCGACTCTCTTTGTCACTCTCCCTAATATCTCTCTCTCGTTCCCGAACCCACTGAAACCCCTCCTCAAATCTTCGAAAGTTAATCGGGATCTCGAAATCCTAGTTTGACATTTAAATCTGAACACATCATCGACAACATCTACACCGTACAAATCCGCAATATGCAAGGTAACTACTAAATCCTAGCTTCGTTGATGTAGTTATGTAGATGTAGTTGGTTTTTAATTTCTATTGTGATGCGTATTTATGTAGATGTAGTTGTTGTTTAATGTGTATTGTATATAGTAGTTCAATGATTGAAGATGATAGAATTGTATGTGTAGTTGTTGTTGATGGCTAAACTTATAGATGTAGCTCTAGTCGTTGTCCGAGATTAGTAAAACTGCACAAACGGCTACCAAAAATTCTAAAATTTTGCGAGTAGGTTGGATTCACCACACACAAGCTAACGCAAATCTAGAAGTGAGTTTTGACTCACAGTTTGCAAGATACGGAAATATATCGCTTTATTTGAAGGAAAACCAAAATAAAGCGATACACGGCCGTATCTAGCAAACCATGAGTCGAAATCCACTTCCAGAAGTTACGTGTGGTGAAGCTGACCCACTTCTAGCTTGTGTGTGGTGAATCCAACCTATTCGCAAAGTTTTGGAATTTTTTGTGGCCATTTGTTCGGTTTTCTCACGTATTCAAACAACAACTAAAACAACTCTAATTTTGGATATTTTGAGTACAAATACGTAAGAAAATCACACAAACATTATCCAAAAATTTTAAAACTTTGCGAGTAGGTCCGATTCACAACACACAAGCTAACGCAACTTCTAGAAGTGAGGTTCGAGTCACGGTTCACGAGATACAAACTTGTATCACTTTATTTTGGTTTTTCTGGAAATAAGGCGATACATTGCCGTTTAATGCAAACCGTGAGTCGAAACTCACTTCTAGAACTTGCATTAGCTTGTGTGTGGTGAGTCCGACCTACTCACAAAGTTTCAGAATTTTTTGTGGCAGTTTGTGCGGTTTTACTAATATCGAACAACAACTATAACTTATTATATTTTGAGAACAAAACATTGAAAACCGCACAAACGGCCACTAAAAATGATGAAACTATGCGTGTAGGTCGGATTCACCACACAAACTAATGCAATTTGTAGAAGTGAGCTTCGACTCATGGTTTGTAAAATATGATCATGTATCGCTTTATTTTAGTTTTTCTTGAAATAAAGTGATACATTGCCATATCTCGCAAACCGTTAGTCGAAACTCACATCTACAAGTTGCGTTAGCTTGTATGATGATTCCGACCTACTCACAAAGTTTCAGCTTTTTGGGTGATCGTTTGTGTATCTTATTTTGTATCTATACTAGATTTGCCCGTAGGCACGTGCCTACGGCACGTATTCGGAACAATACAAAACACGAAAAGCATGTAAACACTAAAACAACAATTATGTAGCTCAAGTTTGAATAGTATGACAATAATTAGTTGTAAATAAAAGTCCATGTTTCCATTAGTATATGTTGAAAAATAATTATAAATGAGGATATAAAATCTAACTTCTTAGAACTTTAAGTGTGGAGTTGAAGAGATATTTACTATTTTCAATATAACATGTGCAAAAAAAATATTAAAATTCTGAAAATCTAAATTTCTAAGTAAATATAGAAAGAATGGAAGAGAGAGATATGGAGAGAGAGAAAGAGAGAAATATGAAAAAGTAAAGAGAGAAGAGAGATATAGTAATAAAGTAATAAGTTTTTTAGTTTTTGGGGGGAAAAATTTAGTTTTGGGGTTTGAAATTTTAGAGGGAAAATATGTTTTGTAAGGTTTGATCTAGGCCTTTGATTTTAGGGGAGATTGATTGTGAGCCACTTGATAGCTTTCTTTGTAATTTATTATATAGATACATGAATAATATGATTCGGTCTATATGATTAGTGTATTGAGAATTTTGTATGGTTTTTTTATGTTGGATATGGAGAATGATGAAGAAAATTCTGTTGTCGGCGACAATTTTGTGTGTGCACAAGAAGGTGGTGAATCTAGGCTGCAAGTTGATGAGCACCTCAAACCAGAGTTAGGTATGGCGTTTCGCACTCTAGAGGAAGTTGATAAGTTTTATCAGAGCTATGCTAGATGTGCAGGTTTCGCAATGCATAAGGGTCAGAATAAATACAAAGAAACCGAGGTAGTGGATAAGTCATATTTGTGTAATAAAGTCAGGGTGTCACTGAGTCGGCCTAATGATGCTAGACGGGTAACTACTTCTAGAACGGGTTGCAAAGATTTGAAATTGTTTGAAATTGTTCATTCTTGCAGGTTTTGATTGGAGGAAGCTTCATTGTGATCTTCATAGAAATTCCTAATTGTAAATGTGTATATATGTATATGTAATTTTTTTTTGAATATTGGGTATGTAATTGCTTAATCGCTAATCTGTGTATTGTTTTGGTTGTTATTGTTGTTGTGATGAAGATTTATGACGGAAGGAATGTGAATGGATGAGTGTGGATGGATGATGTTTGTTGATATTGTTTTTTATGTTGTTATCAATAATGATTATGGACTTGTTCCGCGAGAATGTGATGATTGTTGATTTTGAAAACTCCTTGAATAAGACGAGAATATGATGATTGAATGAGATTGTATATGAAGTTGATGAAATTTGAGCTGATATTGTGGTTGTAGTAGTGGACGCTTCTTTTGAAGAAGTATTTTTTTCAAAATTTTAACTAACAACGATTAAGCCTTAAAAAATTTAAGCAAAAAACCTTGCTCTCTGTTAATAAATTGTCTATTTGAGCCCGGAGAAGCCGTTGTTTCAAACGACGACTTTTTATAACCTAGGTCGCTGTTTGAAACAAAGACTTAAGCTTAACAAAATTTTCAAAAAAATCTTGCTCTCTGATAAGAACTTGTCTATTTGAGCCAACAAAAACCATTGTTTCAAGCAACGACTTTTTATAACCTAGTTAACTATTTGAAACGACTTAAGCTTAACTATATTTTGAGCAAAAAATCTTGCTCTCTGATAAGAATATTTCTATTTGAGCCAACAGAAGACGTTGTTTCAAACAATGACCTAGTCTAACTTAAGCCGATGTTTGAAACAACGGTTTAAGGGCAAGAAGCATTTGAGTTAAAACTCTTGCTCGCTGACTTGAATTTTCCAAATGGCAAGTTCAAGTAAGAGAGCAAGAGTCTTTGCCCCAAATTTTTTATACAAACTGAAGCCATTATTTGAAACAACGACCTAGATTAGAGTAAGTCGTGGTTTGAAAATTATCCTTCTTTGATTTTTTTTTTCTCTTTATTTTACTTTTTTGGGTTGTTTTTAATAAGAAAATTTGCATTTAAATATATTTGAAATTTTTTGACTTTTTCCTTTGCCTTTTTATAACCATGCTTATTGATTGTTAGGGGTAATCTAGGGTTAGGGTTAGGGGTAGGGTTGGGGTTGGGGTTCAACGGTAGGGTTAGGGTAAAAAAGAGACTTTTCTTTTCTTTCTCCTTTTTTTTGTTTGGACCAACTCTTTTTTATTATCTCTGGAGCGCACTGAATTTTGACATGAAAATAAAGTCTTTTTAATACTCTTTTTAACGGTAAGGTTAGATGTAGGGTTAGTCTTAGAGATTGAGGGTCAAGTCTCCGTTGGAATTCCTCTTTGAAAGACTTTGCACAACTGGAGACTGTGGGTTCAGTAACTCCAGTACCCATATTTGGAGATTGCAATAAGCGAAGAAAACAACAACAACAATAACAACAATGCCTTTTACCAACTAGTTGGGGCCGACTACATGAATCCTGGTTTTCCATTCGGCTCGGTTTAGCGTTATATCTTCTGTAAGGTCACAAACTATCAAATGCCGAAGATAAGTACAGTGAAAATTAAAAAATTGCAGAAAAATATCTCTTCACCGTCAACATAAACCTTCCCCTCCCCCTTAAAAAATTTAAAAATTTCAGAAACAAATTGAAAAAAATAATAAAATTTACACGCGCATCGCAGTGGTTTTTCCCCAAATTTATTCTTACCTATAGCAATTGTTTCAAACAACGACTTAGCTTATTATAGGTCATTGTTTCATACAACGGATTTAGACTTTATTTTCTAATTTTTGGTTGTTTTTAATAAGAACTTTTTTATTTAATTTGAAGTTAATACGTGATGCAGTTGTATGACTCTGATTTGGGACTTTATTTTCATTCGTGAGCTGAAACTATCTTTGTACTGACTGTATTGTCGTTTAACCGTACAGTGAGGTTTGATGACTCTGCTCTGATGCAGACTAAATTTCAAGCTGTATTGCTTTCTTCTTGTCTCGGTATATTTTCAAGTGTGGATTTTTTTGTTGTTGTGAGATGTAGTGTTATTTTCGTCCTTTATATGTTTAATTGAGATGTAATGTTTTTTTCGTCCTTTACAAGTTTAGTCATTTTTAATTGAAGTCTCTCTCGGCCTATATCTCCACTGATGAGAAAAAAAACTAAGCGGAGAAAGCAAGGTTATATATTGTTATCAGATTTATGTAGGGTTAGGATTACGGTAAGCATAGGGTTAGGATTAGGGGTAGGGTCAATTCTTCATTTGAATTCTTCTTTCCAAAAGAGTCCGATTTATTGGAGACAACGGTCGCCAGCACACGTTTTTTCAGACTGCAATAAGCAAAAATAAGTAAAGTGAAGAGAGTTAACAGTATTTTGATAAAGTAAGATGTACTCGGATATTGAAAACAATAAAACGCAAAAATGAAGAAACTCACCTTCTACATACCCCCCCCCCCCCCCGCAAAAATAAATAAATAAATAAATAAATAAAAATACAAATGACAAGTTCAAGTCAAAGAGCAAGACTCTAAAATCTCAAAATATTTTTAAATTGAAGCCTTTGTTTGAAAAAACGACCTTGGTTAGAATAGGTCATTGTTTGAAACAACAGCTTCAGAGGCTACTCAAATAGACAAATTCAAGTCAGGGAGCAAGAGTTTTTTTCTTGAAAATTGAACTAACCTTAAATCGTTGTTTGAAACAACGACTTATGTTAAAATAAGTCATTGTTCGAAACAACAGGTTAGGGTTAGTTGAAATTTATTAACAAACTCTTGCTCTCTTTAAAAGAGCTTTCTCTTAGGATTTACATGATCTCAATAGACGTGTTCGTCCCATTCCTCAAAGATGACATCACATTTTTAAAATATAAAAAATGCAAATATATATATATATATATATATATATATATATATATATATATATATATATATATATTCACCGTCTACATAAATACCCCCCCCCCCCCCCAAAAAGGCAAAAATTATAAATTCCCCCCCAAAAAAGGAAAGGGAGTAATATGGTAGGGTCAAACCAGAAAGCAAGGCTCAATCCTCAAATTTATTGATATCAAGTCGTTGTTTGAAACAACGGCTTCAATTGATTCAAATATTCAAGTTCAAGTCGGAGAGCAATCTCATTTTCCCCCAAATTTTGATTAACCTTCAGCCATTGTTTCAAACGACGACTTAGGTTAACCTAAGAAGTCGTTACAAACAATGGCTTTAGTTGGTACAAAATGGCAAGTTCAAATCAGAGAGCAAGATTTCATTTGGTTTTTCGTGAATGAAAGCAATACACGGTCATATCTCGCAAACCGTGAATCGAAACCCACTTCTAGAAGTTGCTTTGGCTGGTCTGAATTTTTTATTGCCGTTTGTGCGGTTTTACACAAAACATGCAATATATTTCTTCAAATGATCACGTATGTTGTTCGATATTAGTAAAACCGCACAAACGGCAACGAAAAATTCCGAAATTTTGCGAGTAGGTCGAATTCACCACACACAAGCTAACACAACTTCTAGAAATGGGTTTCGACTCATGGTTTGCGAGATACAGCTGTGTATTGCTTTATTTTGGTTTTTCGTGAATGAAAGCGATACACGGCTGTATCTTGCAAACAGTGAGTCGAAACCCAGTTCTAGAAGTTGCGTTTTTTTGTGTGTGGTGAATCCGATCTCCTCGCAAAGTTTCGAAATTTTTTGTTGCAGTTTGTGAGGTTTTACACTAAACACAACACATTTCTTTGAATAATTACGTATGTTGTTGTTCGATATTAGTAAAAATGCACAAACGACAACGAAAATTCCGAAACTATGCGAGTAGGTCAGATTCACCACACACAAGCTAGCGCAACTTCTGGAAGTGATTTTCGACTCACGGTTTGCGAGATATGGCCGTGTATCCCTTTCCATTCTTTTTTCGTGAATGAAAACGATTCACGGCCGTATCTTGCAAACCGTAAGTCAAAACTTACTTCTAGAAGTTGTGTTGGTTTCTGTGTGGTGAATCCGACCTACTCGCATAGTTTCAGAATTATTTTTTCCGTTTGTACAGTACTACTACTATCGAACGATGAAAACTACAACTACATGATGAAATTTGAGCGAACGTCTACAATTTGAGCGAACAACAACTACATCTACAATTCTACTATTTACAATCATAAAAAAAACTATATACAACCAACTACATCTCCGTAACTACACATCACAAAAAAATCAAAAAATCAAAAAATAATGCAATCTACATAACTACAATAACGAACAGGATCAGCCCTGGGCCTCTGCAACCTGTGCAGTTGCACAGGGCTCACTAATAAAGAGTCCCCCAACAGATATAATTAATAGAGATTTTATTCAAATTATACCACAAAAGTTAATTTGTTCAAGTGGTTAAGAGGATAGACTTTAAATCAAATGAGTCTAGGTTTGAACCATGTTGTTGACATTTTTTTTCATTGTATATATATATATATATATATATATATATATATATATATAAAGCTTTTAATGATTTCTATGTTTCTTTCATTAATTGTTGAGAGTATATACATATTTACTTTTAGAGAAAGTTTTTTAATGAATTCTATGTTGTTGCTTTCGTTAATTGAGATTGACTTAACACGTGAAGCTTTTTTTAATCGTGTATTTCATGTGTTGCAAGAATATGAAGATCCTTAACCACATTTATACTATTTCGTCTTAATTGATGAGACGACTAATTCAAAATATCGATTAAGTCGTCTCAGGTATTGGAGCCTACAATGATATTAAATTTGGAAAAATCAAAATAAAGTAAAATTAGTATTAGATTATTTAAAGAAGGCCCTTTTTTTCTTTCCGCACAAAGCCCTATAAATCTCAGGACCGGCCCTGATAACGAAGCTAGGAATTTCGAATACCTTGCACAATCCGGATTTGTACGGCAAAGAATGAGAAGTTTCCAATGTGTACGGATTTTGAGTTCCCTGATAGGGTTTCGAAGATTGGATGAAGAAGAGCATGTTGTCCGGGGAGTCTTTGAGCTGTTGACGAGAGGAGTGCACGGCGGTTTCTTGCTGTCGGGTTGGACAAGGAAGAGAAGGCTATCGGGTTTGGAGTAGGGAGTTTTCGGGTGTTCGGGTTTCGTGGGTTCGGAAACGAGAGAAAGAGTAAGGAGAGTGAGAGAAAGAGTCGGAAGGAGGACGGCAGTCGGGATAAGGAGACACCGGAGGTTGGAGGTGGGGTTTCGAGGTGTTGGGTTTGGGTTCAATCAGGAGTGTGAGAGAGAGGCAGATGAGGGATAATGGAGTGAGAGTGTGTGTGAGAATTTGAATGAGAGTTGAAGAGGTATAATGGGGTGAAAACCCCAGAATACCCCTAAGAGTTTAAGTAAGAGAGAGGGGAGTTTGTGCGGGGGATTTCCTAGCCGTTGGATCATGATCAAGCTGATCCAACAACTGAGATTGGGGTTTGCAACGGGTCTTTGCAAACAGACCCGTTTGCAATGAAAAGTTTCCCTATATATGTGTGTGTGTGTGTTAGGCTCATATCTGTACACACATATAATTGTAAATATACAAATATGATCCATATTTTGCTTTGTTTAATTGTTGACATATGAAAATGGGTAGAAATGAAGATTATGTGAATCTCAATATCATTTAGGTGAAAATTGGGACACAAAGGGAGATAATAATTTCAATTTCCTCATTTTATTGTCATAAAATAATTTTCATTAAAAAAAGAAAGCGTGATCTTTTCATCCGTTTACCCGTTAGGGTAGGGTAAGGTAATTTTTAAACTTACCCGTTAGGGTAAGTGTAAAACATTTTTACTTTAGGGTAGTACTTTAGGGTAGTGTATGGGTAAACCCATACCCTACCCGTTGACATCCCTAGTTGATGTCACTTAAACTAAAAAAAACTGTAGTGTTTGAAGATGCATAAGAAAATACATAAGCAGGCTCGACAGATAGGACTAGGACAAAATTAAATCATGATTCTCAAAAGTCCAATCTTCAAGGTAAAGAAGATTTTATAGATTTTTAATTGGATTCAAATTGCAAGCTTAATTAGATCAGTAGAGCAGCCAGTCCTTACATCGTAAAAATTTAGTAAAGGAACAAAGTCTCTGGGAACTATGAAGTCGCATGTCAATTTTGCTTCCAGTTCTTATCAATTCATAATTATAACTAGTAAACAATTTGGTCTGCTAACCTTACAATGCATAAAACAGAAGGTAAATAACATGTACTTACTGAAATGGCATCTCCATATATGGTGACCACTGTATCAGTCCTATCTTCAGGATCCTTTGCAACAAGCAAAGAGCATTTTGGATAACTTAATAGATTCTGCTCATTCCCAAAAAAAAAAAAACCGTGAGTTAGCTTTAATGAATTCATAAGAAGAACAAAGAAGAAGATAATAACACAGCTAAATAATTCAGGAGAATGGATAAGTTCTTTCAGATAAAAACTGCAAAGCAAAGCAAAACTGTAAAATGGTGTTTCGTGTTTTTTCTCATGTAAGCCCTCTAGTCCTTTAATTCAGATGTGTTTCTGAATATTTGTTGGGTCCTTCAACATGCAGACATCAATTTTAGTGATCATGATCCTTTTAAGAGTATTTTTGTATAAAATTGACCAAACCACAGCTTAAAGCTAACCAGACCAAAAAACAAGAGATTTTTGTCCTTTAGAGCTATTTTTTCAGAACTAGTGAAGTGAAACGGATCTGAGGCCAATTAATATGTTCTAGTTAACTAGAAATATTTATTTAATCAATTAAACAAATTGTGGGTCCTCATATATTAGCATTTTTAAGGAGAACTTTGTAGGGAAAATTTGTAAATTATGGGGCAGGCATGGGAAAAAGCAATTCAGATAAACTAATAAAAGACTGAATGAATTTTATGCATACCTTTGAATGGACTGCTACACTAATTGCCAATATCGGAGATCCGTCATGGTCACATGCAAAATCAACCATTGATACAGTGGAATAACCTTCATGCTCCTGAAAAAAGTTTATTAGACAAATAAGTGACAATCTAGTAGACTTGAAACCCTAAAAGCCATGGCCTTTAAATGAAAAGAATATTTTTATTAAGATTTCAAATGATTATATATATATATATATATATATATATATATATATATATGGGAAAAAGGGATATGAGCAACTTGCTCATTTAGTAAATAAGCAATTGATGATGTGGCATACATGTGATTGGACAATCTTTAAAAGTGTTAGTTGTCCAATGTATCACATGCAGGACACATTCAATTGCTCATTTACTAAATGAGCAAGTTGCTCATATCCCTTTTACCCTATATATATATATTCCTTGAAAGAGAAAAATGTTTTCAGATATCATTAATTTTAATAGGTGTAAAGATGCACATTAAGTCACGACTAAAAGACTTTGTGACTAGTATTGAAGTAGGAGCATGTTATATTCGCAGTTGCCAATATATGCTTGAGAAATAAACATGTTAGTTGGCTGCATACACAATGATAATGTGGCTAATCTCCACAGTGTATTGCTATAATAGTAAAGATGTATGGAAACTCTTGCTTTATCTGCATAACCTCTAAAGGGAGGTCCTATCCTATCCACTACCATAGTTCATTTTAACTTCTACTACGTGTGCATTACTTCCAAACTTGTATATATGAGAAAATTGGCACATGCTTGACACATGTGTAAAACTATAATGAACATTAATTACAATTACTGTGGCGAGTATAGATGAAGCTATTATTGCTTTGATAAATGTAAGAGTCTCTTGGGTAGATGAAAAGTCTCAACCCATGGTAAAGTTGGGAATCTAAAACACGATGAGAATAGTATGAGTAGATGATTCGACTTGATCATTATGATTTATTTAAAAGGGAAAACTCTTAGGTGTGTTTAGGAATGGAGTTAAGTTATGATAACTAGAGTTTTGTAGAATTATCTCCCATAACCTCAATTATCACAATTTTGGGCTGTCTGGACCGTTTTCTGAGTTGAGACAACTACGTTTATCTCAGCCTAAACTCCAGTCGGATATAATTTAATATATATCTCCACTTAGCCTAACCTTGGTGGTACCAGTACGTTAACTTTGATCACCTTACCCCTACCTCCACTTAAAAGATAACCGGTTATCCTAACTTTGGAGGCATACCTTTGGTTATCTAGTTCCTAAGCTTTAATTGGAGTATTAGTTAAGAGAGAGGAGGGGCGGCAGGGGGGATTGTTTTCAAAAGAAATGATTTGATCTCTACTATTATAACTTTATAACTCCATTTAAAGGGTCCATTTGGACTTGCGGCTCTCACTAAATCATGGCCATCCAATAAGAGGCTTCCTTCTATACAAATCATCGACATCCATTTTGAATTCCTAACCCATAATAATCTCATCAATTTCTACCTTTAACAGATTCCCAACGACCCTATCAATCTTTTCATGACCCAAGAGACTCCTTCCATTAACCAAAGCAATAATATCACGTCTTTATCCACAAAAAATGCTTAATACTCAATATCTACACATGTGCAAAGCATGTGAGTTTCACACCTCCTAAAGTTATAATAAATGATTTCACACATTGGTAAATGGAGGCCACCTTCACAACACCTTGGGTTATAAAAGTAGAGATGTACAAAATGAGGTAGTTCTCTTTTGGTTACGAAATGATAGGGGTGTCAGGTGTAGCAATGTCATTTGGAAGACGAAAGGCCCTCTTAAGGTTCACATTTTCAACTGGCTGGCACGGAAGAATGCAACTCTAACTAGGGATAATTTAGCAAAAAAAATTGGATGAGGCCAAGACTATGCGTCTCTTGCAACCAGGATGACAAGAGCGTGGACCATCTTCTTCTGCAGTGCGCAATGGCAAAAGAAATTTGGGATCAACTACTGCAGGCCTGTACTTTTCATTTCCAGATGTCATACAATAGTGAAGATCTCCGGCGATAGTGGAGGGGGGCCCACCTGCAAGACGGCGACTGTGAACTCTGGGACATGGGTCGTTGCAACATGCTGGAGCAGTGGGATTGCAAGAAATCACTGCATCTTCAGACACAAACATCTTCACAACATGCATATTCTCCATGGTATCAAGACTAATATTTTGTTCTGGTCTACTACTAAAGCAGGTACCACCACCAGAAGAAAAAATCAAGAGAGGCTCACCTTGACCGCCACCTCAACCTATGAGGCATACTTGCATCAGGATCAGGACGCTGACCACGAGTGATCGTGATACATATTTCTCTTTGGTGGGGCAGTTTGCTGACTTGGGTAAGTACATGTTTTGGGTTGTCATTTGGAGTCATGGTTGTGTTTTGGGTTGTCATTTGGAGTCATGGTTGTGTTTTGGGTTGTATCTACTATTTAGATATCTATTTTTTAGATGCCTAGCTGTATAGTGATGGTTGTATTTTGGTAATGAGCTTCATATGCCTAGTGTGTTGGGTAGGTATGAGCATCATTCGTATGTTGGTTGTACTTTGTTAAATATGTTTAATGAAAAGCGCGGGGGGGGGGGGGGGGGGGGGGGGGGGGGGGGGGGGGGGGGGGGGGGTGTCGCTCTTTTTTATGATAAATAAATAAATAGAAATACCATCACCAAAGAGTGTGATCTACTGCCGTAGATTTTGGTTTAGAAAATTTTTGTAAAGATTTGCAAATTCTTACTAAATCCAGATCAATACCTTGACTGAAATAAAATTCAGTAACAAAAGTATCAGAAAACCAGATCATTTAATTTGTGTCCATTAAGAGACTGACAACCTCCTCGTAAGCTTTAATAGGTGGAGTACCTAAGAAAATGTTGAAAGAACATCCTGAACACTATGGTCAAGTAAAGTTCTGATTTCTTCCACTGGAGGAAGTCAAGCTGCTGCTTCCTTAAATAGGAAAAAGGTAACATGATAAGTTTCAAATGCATATCCTAATAGAACAGATAACTTCACCAAAATGAATGTCAAGAATTTGTACTAAATGAAAATGCAAAAGGACATTTTGTAGGTTTAAGTACAGAAGTAAAAGATTAGAGATGGCCATTTCCTGCATTAAAACAGTATTAAAGTTAATATTCTAAGAAAAAAGATTATCCTTTGTAAGCTTTAGCCACTATTTCCTGAGTGACAAATGTCATAATATATGCTTATATGTGAAATAAGAATACCCGTGTAATCTTTTACATTACATTATAGTAGATAAAAAGAGTTGTTGCATTCTGGCTTGAACAAATATTTGAGAATGCAATATACATACTAACTTGTTAATTGTTATCTTGGCAGCAAATTGTTTAGAAACACTGTTTGGTGATGAAAGTTCCTTCTTTATAAAAGATGTTTCACTTATAGCTAGCTCAATCACCATTGCAGCAGCTTGCATTTTTTTAATACCTCCTAGTACCGAGACATATCATGCTAGCATATGCATTAGGCTAAATACAATGCATGTTTTTGCAGCATTAGAACCCATTTTGAAGTGTCTGTGCATCCTAGCTATCACCAAGTCATAGAATTTTCTTGTCATTACTCCACCCCCTTCTTTAAACCTAACCCTACCCGTTGTTACCATATCATCCAACAATCTCTCACTACCTTGTCTACCTTCTAAACATTCAACCATTCCCTTTCTATGTTGCCAGCACTAAAGATATGACAGAAATGTCTATCTGGTACTGGCTAAGTTATGAGATTCTTTCCTTGTGCTCTCCCAGTATTAAAAACGTCCAAGCATATCTTGTCTACTATGCTTTACACCAAGAACAGCATCACCACATACGCCATTTACCGCCATTTAAAACACTGAAAACGGATAGTTGAATTTTGAATACTAATAGGAAGGATGATGGATCAACCCATCAGGTTAAGTGCAAGATAGCGCAAGATAAACCACAAAAGGGAGTAAGCAGTTTTCAACAACCCGGTTCATTCTCTTTAATCGAACAGGTTCACAATTTTCTTTTTCTGGGGGGAAAAAGAAAATCTTTGTGGTTATCTTCAACTCCTTTGGTCTAACAAACCTTCAACATGCTAGATAGGTGAGTACCCATTATTGGCACATTAGGCCAAATTTGTAATGGCAATGACCTTTACATATGATACCATCTTCTTTTCGGATGATGGATGCAGGATACTTTTTCCATGTCAGTATTTGTCAAGGTAGTCAATGCTAGCCTTCTCTTACACTCTTATCTACCGATGGTAAAGAAGCATTAACCGTGGCCCATCATTAACACATTAACTGGGTCAATCTAATGGCAATAGAAACAATCAACCGAGGTTTAATGAAGGTTAATGCCCAACTAGACATACTGACAATTAGCAATACAGGTACACATTCGCAATCAAAACTAAACAATGTCAACCACTCAACTCCAAAGAAGAGTAACATGTACCTAATTTTAGTGGTTAGAGAAAACTTCTGATCAGCAATCGCATTTCCCAATATCCGAAATTAGTGTCATATACAAGTCAAGAAATTTGACTGTCAGGGTCGACGGCGTAGCACTGGGCATCAACGGAGGGTCCTGCAGCAACTAGTGTCTCCGAAGAAGTCCATCGGTTCAGATAGTTCTTGTGATTCAGCTCAATTGAGTCGTATCTGTTTTTTGTGTCTGTATCAGTTGTTTACATGCACTACGCACTCTTTTCCTTTTTGAATGAGTTGAGAGCGGGAAGAAGGCGGGAAGTGTTTATATGTGCTTCGCACAGGAAAAAGGGTTTGTCCTGTAGTGTAACTGCCTCTCTTCCTTCCTCTATATAATGAGCTCTAATAAAGTTGGAAGGAATCAATAAAAATCTAGAAATTTCTCCCCAATCTTCTTCCTCTTCGATCTCAGGTCCTCTGATTCTTCATCAATGGCGCGATCTAGGAACAATCGTAACCCGAACTCTGAACACATCGATGATGATAGTCGCAATGAAGGAAGCACAGTGATTGAAGGTGAGGTTGCGAATCTGAGAAGCCAGATCACTGAAGTCCAGCTCCAATCTGGGTACCTCACCGATCAGATGGAGGCCATCGCCGCTAGCACTGGGGAGAGATTTTCAACGATCGAGTCTAGAATGGAGACGATGATGACTCTAGTTCAACAAACTCAGTTGCGATCTCTAAATCCGCCCCTGCTTCCAAACCCAACTCAACCCCCCATTCACAGAGAAGTAACACACCCAACCCGATGCATTTTACATCTCATCATGATAGTGGAAATGTGATTAAAACTCCGTTCAAAGTGAAGTTTCCTATTTTCCACGAAGGGGATCCAACAGAATGGATCTGTGGGGTAGAACAATTTTTGGAGTTCTACGAAGTCCCTGAGCAACAAAAGTTAAAGTTTGCTTCCCTTAATTTGAGAGGCAGGGCAGCCCAATGGTTCCGACGTCATCTGAAACCCAAGATCCATGAAGTAACGTGGTCGGGGTTTTTGGAAGAATTACTAACCAAATTTGGCCCCTCAGAATTCCAAGACTACGATGGCATCTTATCCAAGTTGCAGCAGAAGAGGGATATCGAAGCTTACATACAAGAGTTCGACAAGATTTCCAATTTCGTCGAAGAATGGACCGAGTCTCATTACTTGGGAACATTCATCAGCGGCTTAAGAGATGAAATACGATGGAATGTGAAGTCACAGCGTCCAAAAAGTGTGAACGAAGCCATTGGTTTAGCTTGAGGCTTTGAAGAAAAATTAGCATGTCTAAAGAGGCAATTTCGAAGTTCTTTCTCACCAAAACCCACTGCCCAGCCTGCTAAATTCTCCATATCTCCAAACAGTTCCAATCATTTCACCCATACATCAACTACAACATCAAACACCCAACACTCCGCCAACAGCTACCACCCGACCTCAACTTCTTCATCTACCTTTGTGCCTAGGCGCTTGAACACCCAAGAGATGAGGGAGAGAAGAGCTAAAGGCTTATGTTTCAATTGCAAAGAGAGGCATACACCAGGACATATTTGCAAAACTCAGAAATTCTACTTTCTGGAAGGATTGGAAGAAGAAGAGAGTGAAGAGGCTCAATTGGAGGCTATCATGGCTGAAGAAACTCCCCTCACCAGTCTGCAAACACCACCACAACCTCTCCTACACTCGAAAATCTATTTTCATGCTTTGGTAGGAACCCAAGCTTACCCACAGACCATGAGAGTTAAAGGAAAGGTTAATGGGAGGGAAGTCAATATCCTCATAGACACGGGATCCACGCATAACTATTTAGATCCCCAAACGGCATTGAAAGCCAACCTACATATTGTGAATGAACCTCGCTACAAAGTCACAGTGGCTAATGGACAATGCATGTACAGTGAAGGAAAGGTATCTGATGTTAATTTTATAGTACAAGGGGTAAACCTTCAAGCCGAACTCCTCCTGTTACCCTTGGGTCCTGCGCAAATGGTTCTGGGAGCACATTGGTTAAGATCTCTAGGCCCCGTAACAAGGGATTTCAATCACATGTTCATGGAGTTCAGAGTAGCAGGGCAATTGAGAAAGTTGCAGGGAATCATGAATCCGCAGTTGCAAATTATGGAGGTGGAGGAGCTGGCCAGGTTGAACAATAGTTTTTGTCAAGCATACATGATTCAAGTGTAGGAAATTGTGGAGGGAAAAGGGTGCAACAGCGACTACTTTCATCTGAAAAGGGAATCTAAGGAGTTAAAGGAAGACTTGAAGCAAGTCCTGCAGAATTTTCCTGAAGTGTTCGCCGATCAATTAACTTTGCCACCTCAAAGAGCCATCGACCACCAAATTCCCATCACAGGAGGGTCTACACCTGTTTGTGTTAGACCGTACAAACACCCCCGGAATGAGATTGAAAGACAAGTTGAGGAAATGCTTGCAGCAGGGTTCATAAGGCCTAGCAACAGTCCATACGCGTCTCCGGTGATTTTAGTAAAGAAGTCATATGGCAGTTAGCGTCTCTGCGTCGGCTACCGAGCTCTCAACAACCAAACCATCAAAGCTACATTTCCAATTCCAATCATAGATGAGCTCCTCGATGAGTTGAATGGGGCTAAGTATTTCTCTAAGATCGACTTGAGATCCGGATATCACCAGGTAAGAGTAAGGGATACAGACATTTTCAAGACAGCTTTCCGTACTCACCATGGCCATTTCAAATTTGTAGTAATGCCATTTGGGCTCACGAACGCTCCCGCAACATTCCAGAGCTTGATGAATGAGATTTTTAAAGATTCTCTCCGCAGGTTCATATTAGTCTTCTTCGACGATATTCTGGTGTATAGCCCAAATTGGGAGACACACTTAGTCCATGTTACAGCCACCCTAGCAATTCTGAAGAAGCATCAATTGGTCGCTAAAGCCAGTAAGTGTACATTTGGCCAAATGTCAGTTGGGTTCTTGGGACATGTCATTAGTGGAGAAGGGATTGAAGTTGATTATAACAAAATTCAAGCAGTGATGAGTTGGCCTGAGCCCAAATCCGTTAAAGAGCTTAGAGGGTTCTTGGGTCTAACAGGTTACTACCGTAGGTTTGTGAAGAATAACAGGGGAATTGCGGCTCCCCTCACTCAACTCCTTAAGAAGAACGTGTTCAAGTGGATACCTGCATCAACCGTAGCTTTTAATGCTCTCAAGAAAGCTATGATATCCACCCCTGTTCTGAAGGCTCCCGACTTCACCAAGCCATTCGTGGTTGAAACAAATGCGTCGCAAGCGGGAGTTGGGGTTGTTCTTATGCAAGATTCTCACCCAATTGCATTTATGAGCAAGGAGTTAAAAGGGAGGTTGCTGATTCTATCAACCTATGAGAAGGAGGTCTTCGCCATTTTACAAGCCATTAAGCAATGGAGACAATATCTTTTAGGGAACACCTTCACAATAACAAATCAAAAGAGCATTAAACATATCCTCGACCAAAGAATTAATACAGAAATTCAAGAAAAGTGGCTTTGAAAATTATTGGGATACACTTTCACAATTGAATATAAGAAAGGTATCGAAAACACAGCAGATGATGGATTGTCGAGGAGGGGTGGAGAGTTAGATACTTGTTGGGAGATCACATTTGTGGTGCCTTAATGGATGGAAGGCATAAAGAGAATGGCTTTGGAAGATCCCTACTTCATCACCTTGCAGGAGAAGCTGAACAATGACCAGTTAGATACCAATTTGTACAATACTTGTGGGGGGGGGCGGGGGGTGTAACATCCCGGTATATATATAATATTATATAGAGATATATAATATATATATATATATAATAAATATAAATAGATGAGATGGTAGTGAGTGTTGGCCTATAGATGATCCTATGGGAGTTTGATCAATGAGATTGATAAAGATAAGCCTATGGGATTATCTATGAGGCATAGGAAATGATGGAATAAATGAATGAAAGAATGGATGTGTGTTGGTTGGTTGAGTTGACCAAGGTTGACCATGGGATTTAAAAATCCCATATCGGCCATAAAGGAATAAAGAGAGATATATAGGAATTGCCAATGAGAAAGGTTACCAACCGTTCGGACACCCTTTTGAGGCAGCCTGTGGTGGGCAGTTGTTAGAATTTAGTTAATTGTGTGCGTACGAGTTGAGTGCGAGGCGTTACAAATGGTATCAGAGCCGACTTTCAACACCGAGTGTGTGCAAGATGTACGCCTGAAAGAGAGCTAGGTTGGGACAGGTCGCTCGGGTAGGGGACTGTACAACTAGCAGAATCAAGGTAATCCTCTCCATATCGGCTAGAAAGAGATCCTGAATCAAGTTGTAAGTCCGGACTCAGCGAGGACGCTGAGTTCTTAAGGAGGGGTGTGTGTAACACCTCAGTATATATATAATATTATATAGAGATATATAATAATATATATACATATATATATAATAAATATAAATAGATGAGATGGTAGTGAGTGTTGGCCTATAGATGATCCTATGGGAGTTTGATCAATGAGATTGATAAAGATAAGCCTATGGGATTATCTATGAGGCATAGGAAATGATGGAATAAATGAATGAAAGAATGGATGTGTGCTGGTTGGTTGAGTTGACCAAGGTTGACCATGGGATTTAAAAATCCCATATCGGCCATAAAGGAAGGAATAAAGAGAGATATATAGGAATTGTCAATGAGAAAGGTTACCAACCATCCGAACACCCTTTTGAGGCAGCCTGTAGTGGGCAGTTGTTAAAATTTAGTTAATTGTGTGCGTACGAGTTGAGTGCGGGGCATTACGGGGGCGGGGGGGGGGGGGGGGGTATGGTACTATAAAGGAAAAATTGTAGTGAGTCCCACAGCTAATGTCAGAAGTCTCATATTCTTCGATCAACAATCAGCAAATCAGGGAGGCCACTCTGGGTTTCAAAAGACCCTACAAAGAATTAGAAGAGATTTTCGATGGGAGGGTATGAGCAAGGAAATCAAGCAATGGATCAAAGAGTGCCTGGTGTGTCAGAAGAGCAAGCAAGAGCATCTCCATCCCGCAGGTCTTCTTCATCCTCTCCCTATACCTAATCGTGTGTGGGAGGACATCTCTATGAATTTCATAGAGGGATTACCCAAAAGCCAAGGGAAAAATGTTATTATGGTGGTAGTAGATTGACTCACTAAGTATGCTCACTTTGTACCATTGTCTCATCCATATACGGCTCATTCCATAGTTCAATTGTTCATCGACAACATCTATAAACTACATGGCATGTCGAGGAGCATCGTAAGTGACAGAGATCCGCTCTTCATGAGTAGATTTTGGAAAGAATTCTTCAAGACCCAGAATTGCAAACTCAATCACTCAACCGCGTACCATCCCCAGAGTGATGGCCAAACGGAAGTTGTAAACAAGGCATTGGAGATGTATTTGAGGTGCTTCTGTAGTCAAAAGCCTATAGATTGACTAAAGTGGTTGTCGTGGGCTGAGTTTTGGTTCAACACCAATTGGCATGTATCTACGAGGATGACACCGTTCGAAGGAGTATATGGCAGGCCACCTCCCTCACTTCTTCACTATGTGAGGGGCGCATGAAATATTTTGCTGATAAGAAGAGGACAGAAAGGGAATTTGAGGTGGGAGATTTGGTGTTTTTAAAAATTCTGCCATACAAGCAGATTACTCTTCGAAATTCCACCCCTCAAAAGCTGGATTCAAAATTTTTTGGCCTTATCATGTCATCGAGAAAGTAGGAGCAGTAGCGTATCGCTTAGAGCTGCCTGCAGGAGCATTAATCCACCCCGTGTTCCATATTTCCAAGCTTAAGAAGTGTTTCGGCAGTCACCAGCCCATTGTGTCGACAAAATTCCCAAGTTGGTGGGTAGAAGACGAACCCTCAGACATGGTTTTAAATCTCGGATTTCGGACTCGTCTCGATAAGGGGTGTTTCGTCTCGGATCGGAGATATCGGAGGATATCTCGGGGCAATGTGATCATATCGGATGTTAATTTCCTATACTCAATAAATTTTTTTTGTTACTGAATAAGATATTATATGTCCTACATGTCATTTATCATATAAAATACTGTATAATGTAATTAATGACATGAGTCAATTACGGTAAATCTTCGCATAATTTAACAATAATATAGAAGAGAATAAAATATAAGTATATAACTAAATTGAATTTCAATTGATTAGAAAAAATGTATTAGTTAATAAACTTACTTGACTTTGCATATATACAAACAATAGCGATACGAAATCCTCACATTCTAAGGTCCTATATTGAAAGACATGCAAAAAGTAAAACAAATTTTTAAAATATATTCACAGTAACATTTGTGTCTATTTCGGCTGATATTTCGCCAATTTCGGCAATATTTCGGCCGATATTTCGGTAATTTCAGCTGAAATCTACACATTTCGGTCCAAAATGATGTAGAGTATAAAATATGTGATTTCGTATCGGCAAGCTAGCCGAAATGAAATTTTGGCCGTATCGGAGGAAGTTTAAAACAGTGCCCTCAGATGTTCCGAAGGTGGTGCTGGATAGGAAAGTGTTCAAGAAGCAAAATCAGATGGGAATCGAATTGCTTATCAAGTGGAAGAACTCCAGTATTGAGGAAGACTCGTGGTTGGATGTGGATGATCTTCGCCGCAGGTTCCCAGACTTCGAACTTGGGACAAGTTCGTTCTTAAGAGGGGAGGAGTTGTCAGGGTCGACGGCATAGCACTGGGCATCAACGGAGGGTCCTGCAGCAACTGGCGTCTCCGAAGAAGTCCATGGGTTCAGAGAGTTCCCGTGATTCAGCTCAATTGAGTCGTATCTGTTTTTTGTGTCTGTGTCAGTTGTTTACGTGCATTACGCAGTCTTTTCTTTTTTGAATGAGTTGAGAGTGGGACGAGGGCAGGAAGTATTTATATGCGCTTCGCACGGGAAAAAAGGTTTGTCATGTAGTGTAACTGCCTCTCCTCCTTCCTCTGTATAATGAGCTGTAATAAAGTTGGAAGGAATCAATAAAAATCTAGAAATTTCTCCCCAGTCTTCTTCCTCTTCAATCTCAGGTCCTCTGATTCTTCATCAATGGCGCGATCTAGGAACAATTGTAACCCGATCTCTGACATTGACCTATTGTTTTGGTATCAAAACAAAAATTCCGCAGTCACACAGAATCACTCGAATGGTTACTTCGGACAATCAGAAGCAAAATCCATCACTAAAACCCTAACTCCTTTTTTTACCAAATAGCCCCAAATCATTTCCTCATTTTTTGTAAATTAAACCCTAAAACTTTTGAATCTTTCCTACATAAAAACACTGACATAACTAAAAGAATCGATCACACTAGAAAAACCCACACCTGATGTGCCTGGATCAGCTGAGGAGCGTCGTCGTCGACAACCACAGCGCCCCTGTACGAATGAAACCCTAATTAGAAATAAAAGTTTTCCTCAAAAAATAGAGAAGAAAAATAAATAAATAATTGAAAATTTCCTCAAATTCGAACCTGAGATGAGTGAGAAGCAGAAGAAGCCATGACGGTTCTTGGTTTGAATTGGGAAATTGCGCTTTAATAATGGGAGTCGGTAAGTAACGATGGAAACGATGATCGACGTCATCGATCCTTCTCCCGCTTCTTTCTTAAGGTTTTTTTTTTTCTATTTTTTTTTTTGTTGTTTTTTTTTTGTTTTTGGCTACGAGTTGATATTATTGTGGGTTATTGTGGAGTTTTGAATAGATTAAAGTTTTGAGCCAGTTTTTAAAAAGTACACTAAAATTTTTTTTTTAAAAAAAATAAATATTTGAATAGTTAAGTGATGTTTTTTAAACACAAATAAAAGATGATACCCTATCCTACCCCTAACCTAACCCAACTCTAACCCTAATCTTAACTAACCCAGTGAAATTAATTTCAACATTGTGTCCTTTCTTTTGAAAAAAAACTTTAGCATACTTTTTTTAAACTGGTCCAAAACTTTGTGTATTTTTTTAAAATTTAACCTAGATTAAAGTTATCTCTACTTTTATTATTGTTCCTAATCTCTTCTCTTCTTGCTTAATTTCTTTTTGTTCATGATTTGTTTTTTGAGTTTTGCATTGCACGAATGTATATAATTTGATTTAAATATAAGGGTTGTGCTAGAGGGACAATTGCACTTAATTTAACTCGATAAACACCATCGAGTATATAGGAATAGATTATAAGTTACTTGCACTCTTATATAGATGATAAAAAATCAGTGCTCAAGTAGTAGGGTTGTTCTCGTAATGCATGGGCTAGACCTGAATGCGAAAGAAAGAAAGAAAGGAAAAAAAAAAAAAAAAAACAATCAATCAAAGAATGAACCAATGCAAGGGAGGAGATGGTATGAGATGAAAGGGAGGAGATCCATGGAAGGTGCTGGCGTACATGCTAGAGTAAGTAGAGGTGATCTCAGGAGATTGAGTAATGGCAACTTTGAGCCTAAATGCCACAAATGCTATGAATGGGGGCACACTCAACCCGAATGTGGTAACGATTTCTTCTGCATGTACTGCCATGACTCGGGTCATATTGCACGAAATTGTGAGAAAGGAAAAAATGAAAGGGGAAGAGGATGTCAGGGTCAAGAAGGAAAAGAGGTCCCCAGGGGTGTGAAGAAACCGCTTATTACCACCATCACCTCGACAATGGAGATGAAGGAGGGGGAGAAATGTACAGAAGTTGCAGTCATGGTAGAAATTCTGGAAGGGGTTGCAAGTGAGAAAGAAGTGGTGGATGAAGTTTTGAGTCGATGCACGACATCTTCACTGTGGAGGTGGTCGATTAAGAGGTTGGAGGACCGCCACTTTGTTATTCTGTGTAGCACATAAGCTAGAACCAGGTCGCTACTGAATAGGTGAGTAGTCAAACTGATAAATCTCTAATACTATAATGGGAGAACCCCTTAGTCAGTAACCCAACCCGTGCAACGCACGGATTGGGTTACTTTGGTAAATATTTTCGAAAGTGGATCTGTTTGGTAAATGTTTTCGAAAGTGGATCAGTTTGAAAATTATTTTCTTTTTAATTATGGACTAACTTCAGTAAATATTTTCGAAAGTGGACCTGTTTTGTAAATATTTTCGAAATTGGATCGGTTTGGAAATTATTTTCTTCTTACCCTTTTCATTATCCTTCAATTTTTTCCACGTGCACGTGTGCACGTGTCTGATACTTGTTTGTTTTAAAGGTTAAGAGGTGGAATCTGGAAGTTGGGGGATGGAAGAGCGTGAATCTGTCATCGACTTGGATCTCCATTATTAACTTTCCGGTTGCATGTTGGTACAAGAAGGGATTTCAAGAGCTCTTTAGCATCACTTGTTGGATTGAGGAACTTGACCAAAACATTAGAGCATCTGTAGTCGTTGAGGAATAAAATATGCATATATGCATAAATGGAAATAGCAATCGAAGTTTTGCTGCAGTCGTCAAAAGCTATTTTTTTAATTTTTTATACTAAAATAATAAGCGACGGCACTTCATGTGCTGTCGGAGAAAAAAATTAATTAAAAAAAATTTAGTTGGAGCGACGACACTCGAAGTGCCGTCAGAGGAATAAAAATTCGTCCTCGAAGTGTAAATAAAAAATTACAAAAAGATTATAAAAATTTCAAAAACATTTCAGAAATTACGAAAAAATTACAAAAAACATTTCAGAAATTGCAAAAACATTTCATAAATTGCAAAAAAAAATATAAAATTGCAAAAAACTCCGGACGGCACATGAAGTGCCGTCCGAGGGTTTGGGCCATTTTTTTGGTTGTTTTTAATTAAAAAATTAATTTATATTCGGGTGACGGCACTTCATGTGCCGTCCGAGGGTTTGGGCCATTTTTTTGGTTGTTTTTAATTAAAAAATTAATTTCTATTCGGGTGACGGCACTCGAAGTGCCGTCCCACAATTTCTAAGTCGAACTGTACTTCAAGTTCCGTCTCTCATATATGGATATTTCTCATATTCTCTCATTTTTGGTAATATACTGCAACCAATATGCATATTTGGCAAACGACTGCAGCTCCGTTTTGTGCCAAATATGCATATTTGACAAACGAATACAGATGCTCTTAGGCTGCGATCCAAATTCGATAGAGCAAGAGTGCGTGTTAAATTCTTCAATAAAGAGGATATTCCGACCAAGATTATTACTCGGGTTGCAGGGATTTGGGGAGAGGTTGTGGTCGTTGTAGATAAGGAGTTTCAGCTGGGGGAAAGAGAAGGGGCGAAGGAATTGGCGTTGGGTTTCCGATCTGAGACTCGAATGGGAGAAGATGAGGCAAAATTGTTGGATCTCAATGACGCTAATCTCAAAGTACTCAGTGGTCAGGATCTTAGGGTGGAGGACAATACGCTTTATAGGACTCTGGGGGCACATTATATCGGGCTGGGAGAGGGCTCGAAATGGGTGTGTTGTCATTTGACAGATGGTATGGGCTTGCGTCAAAGGGCAGAGAGTAGGGCTCATGAGGAGGTTGTATTGATTACGGAAGGAGAAGGGGGGAGCAGGAAATTCTAATATTGGCCTAATTCCTGACATTGAGAAAGTGGGCCCAGAAGAAGTTAAGAAAATGCTTAAATGGGCCGTAAGAGACATGATGAACAAACCACATACATCTCAATCTTTGATAAATAAAGATGGGGGATCTCACTGCAGTCGGGAACAATTTGTGGAGAATGAAGGCCAATCTAATCCTACTGCTCCACAACCACAATCGATTGAGGGAGGCAGTCAGCATCCCTAATCCATGCCATTGAATTTTAAGGATCCTGATCTACAACAGTATGAAGGAATGCCCACCTATTTCATGAAGAGGGGGGATAATTTTGTGGAAGTCTTGGACAGAGCATCAGCCACATTTCAAAATAAATTTGGGGATATTCCTTTGGATGCAACGATTGGGGAGCTCACTGGAGATTGTGATGGCTTTAGATTCATCAACAACAATGAAACAGCAAAGGTATCTAACCAAGATACCACACAAGTTAGTCACGCTGTAGGAAGGCTCAGAGTGGTTATGTCTCCCTGAAGCTAATAGAGAAGGGGAAGAACAAGTCCCGATAGGGGATGAAAACACAGTGATGGATGAAAAGTGGGTGTATAACATAATGAGAGATGAATGGAGAGCAGGAATGATACAACAAGTAAATGATGAAGAGATGAAAGACACTATCCTAGAGGAGGGTGAGTATAGTGAGTCGGATAAGAAGTATGAGGGAGTAACAGGGGTCCTAGATGATCAACAGACTGATGTATTCGATAATGAACTCAAATCGAACAGTGAAGGAGGTATGATAGAGGCTGTTGGGGATGATTCGGGGAGAGAACAAGAGGAAAAGGAGGAGGATCTTAATGACATGGAAGTGGCAGCAGCCAAATTCTTAGAGACTAGCAAGAAAGGGAAGGGAGCGGCGAAAGAGGCAGATAATAGAAGTAGGCACTAGAAGATTAGGTGCGGGATGTGCAAAACAAACTCGAGGGTGAGAGTTCAGAAAACCTTGGTGAAAGGTGCAACAATGGAAAAGAAGAAGCTAAGAATTATCACGGAGCTGGAGGCAGGAGTGAGAGAAGTCGAGGAGTAAACAGCGAGAGAAAGGAAGATATGAGAGGAACTGATGGTGGTGTGGTGACATAGCGATTTCAATAAGTAATAGTTGAGGAACTAAGTATTGTCAGGTGTTTTGGTGCTTATTTTTTGGGTGCTGCAGTCACCGTTTCGTGACTGGGTTTTTGGGAATGTCTTTCATTCTATTTTTATGTGGTTTCTGACGGTTTTGATTTTGAATTCGTTGTAACAATCTTTTGTTGGCGAGGTTCCTGTTTATTTTGGCCTACATTGGTTGTACCGCTTCGATATTCATTTGAATGTTGTTTTTGATTGATTCAGTATATTTTCATATGCATCTTGGACTGTATACTACCTGAATCTTTTGACGGGTTGTTGTTATTTTGTGTTGGTTGTTCTATTTCTCATTTTGGGCCTGTCTACTTCGTGTTTGCCAGTCTCAGCTTGGGTAGGATGTGCTGTGTGGACTTGCTTGGGCAGCGACGTGTCTCATTTGGGGGGTTTCAGGCTTTGTATGCTACTGCTATATTTGGCTGCTTCATTGGGGTGTTGCTCTTAGATGTTGGCTTTTATTATTATTATTATTATTATTATTATTATAGCTTTCCTTATTTTCTGGTGCGTTTTTTTGTTTTCTCTTGAATTTCTTCTGAGCTTGTAAATTCTGTTTCTCTTGTACTGCTACTACTTTTGCCTGAAGCGTCTTTTGCGCATCCGATGAAGCGGATGGTTGTAATTGCGGTTTATGAAAGAATTCCCGATGGTTGTTACCATCTTAAATATATAAAAAAGAATGAACCATCTTTTTGAGTATAGTGGATTTGAATTTCTAAAATAGATGCACAAGTGGGGAAGGTCATGAATGTATTGGTAAGGTTAGGTTTTTAAATGGATCCACAAGTGGATCTTGCAAGTTCCAGCTCAAATACAACAAACGAAAGCTAGCCCAACCCCATCGAACAAGACTGGTGCAGGTGAATATCAAAACAAAACAAAACAAAATTAAAAAAGTAGTACAGGAATCAGATCATACTAAAGACGGACATAAAACTGAATTACCGAATCATGAACATCATACAGAAAGGACTCAGTATCCATCCAAAACAACAGTGTCACAACCTTGTGCAGCCCTACCGATGTAGGTCGCTAAGAAAAGCCGGTCCACCTCCTTGGAGGACCTGGGGTCTTGGTCCCCTGTGCTCCTCCCCTCTGCTCCTCGATCCTGTTATTGTTATTGTTAGTCCTCATAAGTTGAGCAGTTGGATCTGAACACTATGTTTGCTTCCAGCTCAATTCTGGCTGAATACTGTTGGATATATAGGTATATTATCAATATATGTATAATATTTTATAGGGCAACATGTGTTGTTCACGTATTATTTATGAGTTATTGGATCGGATTGAGTGGGCCAAGAGCCCAATACCCAAAACCCAGTCTTATTCTATA
This sequence comes from Hemerocallis citrina, assembly GCA_017893485.1. Taxonomy (NCBI): domain Eukaryota; kingdom Viridiplantae; phylum Streptophyta; class Magnoliopsida; order Asparagales; family Asphodelaceae; genus Hemerocallis; species Hemerocallis citrina. The sequence goes on from CM030360.1 coordinate 199,004,248, forward strand.
TATACTAGTTTTCTGGTAGTGCTCTGTGATATTTCAATTCATGATAAGCAGAATATAATATCTCAAACAGTAGGATATTAACCATAATCCTAATTTTTCTTATTATTATCTCTCATGATCTCTAATAAATACATTATTAGGATCTGTTAGTATAACTTAGTCATCCTGATCAACATAATTTAACTGTGTACTACGGTTCCCCTACTTTTAATTATATTTTGAATCCCTAACCATATGGCAGTTTTTTGAAGCTCCTGCTCGGTCCTTGCCTATCAACGATCTTTAGTCTATCATTGTTGCTAGATTGCTGGGGCATGCAAGGTGAGTATCTTTAAAAGGAAATCAAACCAGAAAGTACATATAAGTTATGAGAATACTAGAATTTTCTTCCGTACTGACCCTCACTTTTTAAAGATTATTTTGCCGTACTGCCCCACTTTTTGAAAATATTTGACGCTTTGTCCTACTTCCGAAAACAATTAGCGATCTGCCCCAATTTAGGACACGTCAGTATAAACCGTTATTAAAAATAATGGCATAGGTTATTTGCGTACCGTTATTTCCAATAACGGCATCTATATTTTAAAAAAGTGTCATACCGTTATTTGGAGTAACGGCATAGGTTATTTTGTTTTTCGACAGCTTGTAGTTTCAATTTAGAGAAAAAAATGTAAGTGTGAAAACCTTATAACAGATGCCGTTATTTCAAATAACAGCATTCTCAATACTTATAAAATTTTTTTTATAAAAAAGTAACTTATTATTCATCATTTCTGACGAATAAGTTAAAAAAAATAATAATAATAACTGATGCTGTTATTCCAAATTACGATATCAGTTATAATTTTTTTTTTAAAAACTTATTATTCATCCTCTCTGTTTCCAAACAACGGCAAGAGTTTATTCATATATAACTGATGTCGTTATCTCTAATAACGGCATCAGTCATTCGAATGTCGTTATTCAGGATAACGGCATTATTTATAAGTTCTTTTCACACTTAGAATTTTTTAAAGTTAGAAAATTCGCACTTGTAAGAGAAATATAATGATGCCATTATTCTAAATAACGGCATGAAAAAAAAATGTAAAATAGATGTCGTTATTAAAAATAACGGTACTGATATGGCTAAAAAATAGGATTAAATCGGGACCGTTCACATCGGACTCGAATCTTAAAGCTCAGGGGCAAAACGGTAATTTCACATGCAAATGGGTCCGAAGCGGGTACTGGGTCTCCTTCTCACAGATCCAATAACCCGCAAACGGATCCACATCAGCTGGGTACGAGTTTCAACCCGCTACCAACCCGATCCGACAAGATACAATCAAGGTCCCTGATTAGATCTAAATCAACGGCCATGATTCACAGCTATCTTTTCACTGGGGATTAGGGATTAAATTCCTTAACTGATTATATGGGATATACCTTATCAGATTACATGCCTTATCTGATTACGGGGAATATTCCTTATCTAATCACGGGGATTACATTCCTAAAACCAGTCCCTAAGACGCCTATAAATATCCCTCACCCATCTCCATTAAGAGGTAATCAATCTTTTTCTAGTTAAACGCTCTTTCTTAATCATTTCTGATTACTGACTTGAGCGTCGGAGGGTGCGTCGCCGGGATCAACCCCGGTGTATCGCACTTCCTTGCAGGTGAACGGCGGGAGTCAACGGTCAAGCTCCGGCGGAACAGGTTAGGTGTTTGCTATTCAGGTTTTCTACGAACTCACAAATACTGTCTGTTTGCCCCCACACCGAATTTAGCGGCAACAGATTGGCGCCGTCTGTGGGAAAAACATACGAATAGCAGCCCCTCCTCTTTCCGTCGACTAGATCTTCTCCAGCCATGCCTCCGAGAAAAGCCAAATCTAGGGGGTCCAACCGTGGGCCCAATCCCGCCGATCAGCAGGAGCCAGTCCCTGACCAACCCGTTCTGCAGCAGGAACGACCTCCCCTTCAGCAAGATCAGCCCCTTCAGAATCAGCAACCCCCCAAGGGTCCGACCGGACCTCAGAATGCTGGTGCGGGGGGCTCCCGCGGAAAGCAACCTCTCCACCAAGACCGCATCTCACATACAGCTCTTTCCCAGAGCCGGGCTCTTCCGCTCCGCTCACCTCCGAAGCGGACCTCCTCTCAACAAAGTTGGAAGCACAACTCCCCCCAAGAGTTCCTCCTCACACTCGTCTCACAAACGGCTCCCTTCCAGAGTCAAGCTCTTCGCTCCGCCCACCTCCAAGGCGGACCTCTTCTCGACGAGTTTGGAGCACAACTCTCTCCTAGAGTTCCTCCTCGCATTCGTCCCGCAAACAGCTCTTTCCCAGAGCCGGGTCCTCCCTCCGCTCGCCTCCGAAGCGGACCTCTTCTCAGACAGTTCTGAGCTCACAACTCACTCCTAGAGTTGCTCCCCAAACTCTTCTCCCAAATGGCTCTCTTCCAGAGCCGAACTCTTTGCTCCGCCCACCTCCAAGGCGGACCTCTTCTCAACGAGTTCGGAGCTCACAACTCTCACCAAGAGCTCCTCCTCGCTCTCGTCTCACAAACGGCTCTCTTCCAGAGCCGAGCTCTCCACTCTGCTCACCTCGGAGCGGACCCCTTATCAACAAGTTTGGAGCGCACAACTCTCTCCTAGAGTTGCTCCCCAAACTCTTCTCCCAAATGGCTCTCTTCCAGAGCCGAACTCTTTGCTTCGCCCACCTCCAAGGCGGACCTCTTCTCCTCGAGTTCGGAGCACAACTCTCACAAAGAGCTCCTCCTCGCTCTCGTTTCACAAACGGCTCTCTTCCAGAGTCAAGCTCTTCGCTCCGCCCACCTCCAAGGCGGACCTCTTCTCGACGAGTTTGGAGCACAACTCTCTCCTAGAGTTCCTCCTCGCATTCGTCCCGCAAACAGCTCTTTCCCAGAGCCGGGTCCTCCCTCCGCTCGCCTCCGAAGCGGACCTCTTCTCAGACAGTTCTGAGCTCACAACTCACTCCTAGAGTTGCTCCCCAAACTCTTCTCCCAAATGGCTCTCTTCCAGAGCCGAACTCTTTGCTCCGCCCACCTCCAAGGCGGACCTCTTCTCAACGAGTTCGGAGCTCACAACTCTCACCAAGAGCTCCTCCTCGCTCTCGTCTCACAAACGGCTCTCTTCCAGAGCCGAGCTCTCCACTCTGCTCACCTCGGAGCGGACCCCTTATCAACAAGTTTGGAGCGCACAACTCTCTCCTAGAGTTGCTCCCCAAACTCTTCTCCCAAATGGCTCTCTTCCAGAGCCGAACTCTTTGCTTCGCCCACCTCCAAGGCGGACCTCTTCTCCTCGAGTTCGGAGCACAACTCTCACAAAGAGCTCCTCCTCGCTCTCGTTTCACAAACGGCTTTCTTCCAGAGCCGAGCTCTTCACTTTGGTCACCCCCGAGGCGGACCTCTTCTCCTCGAATTCGGAGCACACAACTCTCTCCTGGAGTTGCCCCCAAACTCTTCTCCCAAATGACTCTCTTCCAGAGCCGAACTCTTTGCTTCGCCCACCTCCAAGGCGGACCTCTTCTCATCGAGTTCGGAGCACAACTCTCACAAAGAGCTCCTCCTCGCTCTCGTTTCACAAACGGCTCTCTTCCAGAGCCGAGCTCTTCACTTCGGTCACCTCCGAAGCGGACCTCTTCTCATCAAGTTCGAAGCACAACTCACTCCTAGAGTTGCCCCTCAAACTCGTCCTCTAGATCGCTCTCTTCCAGAGCCGAGCTCTTCGCACCGCCCACCTCTAAGGCGGACCTCTTCTCAACGAGTTCGGAGCTCACAAAACTCACCTAGAGTTGCTCCTCAAACTCATCTCACAAATGGCTCTCTTCCAAGAGCCGAACTCTTCCCTCCGCTCGCCGCCGAAGCGGGCCTCTTCTCAACAGGTCCGGAGCGCACAACTCCCTCCTAGAGTTGCTCCTCGAACTCTTCTCCCAAATGGCTCTCTTCCAGAGCCGAACTCTTTGCTCCGCCCACCTCCAAGGCGGACCTCTTCTCATCGAATTCGGAGCTCACAACTCTCACCAAGAGCTCCTCCTCGCACTCATCTCACAAACGGCCCTCTTCCAGAGCCGAGCTCTCCACTCTGCTCACCTCGGAGCGGACCCCTTATCAACAAGTTCCGAGCTCCTTGCTCCGCCCACCTCCAAGGCGGACCACCCCTCAACGAGTTCGGAGTCCAGCTTCTTCTACATGGCTGCTCCCACAACTTGCTAAGCACCACACGATGGATCGGAGTCCAACACTTGGCTCGATTTTGCTTCGCAAGTCCGCTCCTAAGCGGACTAGAAGTAGCTCGCCATTCGAAACTGCTCCTGCATCTCTTAAACTAATCACACAATGGTTCGGAGTCCAGCACTCGGCTCGACTCTTCCTCCTCGGCTCGTCTTCAGACGGGCCGGGGGTAGATCGCCGTTCGAAATTGCTCCTGCAGCCGTTGAATGGATCGGAGTCCAACACTTGGCTCGATTTTGCTTCGCAAGTCCGCTCCTAAGCGGACTAGAAGTAGCTCGCCATTCGAAACTGCTCCTGCATCCCTCAAACTAACCTCACGATGGTCGGGGTCCTATGGCTCGACTTTACTTCACCGGCTCGTCCTTAAACGGGCCAGAGGAAGATAGCCATTCCGAACTGCCCCCACGACCATCCGAGCTGAGCTACCCATCTACCGAGAAGCGAAGTGGCGGAAAATGTGCCCCAAAATCCGTGCTCGGATCTGCCGAACAAGATGCATCTGCCGAGCAGCTGAGCAGATGAAGAACAAGAAGAAAAAGAGGCTAACGGGTCAGGGTCGGATCCAATACCCTCGGTCCGACCCATACCCTTCTTAGCTCCTTCATCCTTCTCCTTCTTCAGTCTTCCCGCCAAAGGTACCCAACACTTCTGCCCTTCTTCACTGTGCGAAGGAACGAGGCAGGGGAGAGAACCCGAATGCCTCTCCTCCCCTTCTCAAGGCCAAGCTCTTCACTCCGCTCGCCTCCAAAGCAGAGCTCTTCCCGATGAGTTCGGAGCTCACAACCCTCCCCTGGAGTTGCTCCTTGCACTCACTTCAGAGAATGGGTCTTCCCAGCACCTCTTCTCCTAGGAGTGGAGCTCCTCTTCAAAAATCTCCAAAACCAAACAGAATAGAGACAACTTCAGAGCTCCTCACCTCTCCCATATGCTGACCCATCCTCCCGAGCCGAGGAGCAGAGCTTCATCGACCCATCCCCTTCATCAACTCACTGAACTTCTCCTCACGCTCGAGCCATCCGAACAGCCGAGCTACCGAACAGCTCAGCCGAACGGCCGAGCCACTGAGCACGGAGGGGCAGAATCTTCAAGGAACACTTCCTCCAAAATGCCTCAGCGCCTCGGCCAACAGCACTGAGTCTCCGAGCCGAGGTACCGGGGTACCGACCCGCGTATATGGCAAAAAATCGTCCCGAGGCGATTTCGCCGTTAGATCATCTCAAAATTCGCACCCAATCATGATGGACGGATCAGATCGCGTACGTCACCACAAAACGACAAGATAACGTTTTCTCGAAACTCGTGCCTCTTGTCTCGTGATTCGTGCCACGATCGTGATCAACCGCCCAGATGGCTCTTCTACAAATCGAGCTCCCCACTCCGCTCGCATCCGAAGCGGAGCTCTTCTCAAACGAGTTCGGAGCTAGAACTCTCTCCTAGAGTTGCTCCTCAAGCTCCTCTTCCTGACGGCTCTTCTACAAATCGAGCTCCCCACTCCGCTCGCATCCGAAGCGGAGCTCTTCTCAAACGAGTTCGGAGCTAGAACTCTCTCCTAGAGTTGCTCCTCAAGCTCCTCTTCCTGATGGCTCTTCTACAAATCGAGCTCCCCACTCCGCTCGCATCCGAAGCGGAGCTCTTCTCAAACGAGTTCGGAGCTAGAACTCTCTCCTAGAGTTGCTCCTCAAGCTCCTCTTCCTAATGGCTCTTCTACAAATCGAGCTCCCCACTCCGCTCGCATCCGAAGCGGAGCTCTTCTCAAACGAGTTCGGAGCTAGAACTCTCTCCTAGAGTTGCTCCTCAAGCTCCTCTTCCAGATGGCTCTTCTACAAGTTAAGCTCTTCACTCCACTCACTTCCAAAGCGGAGCTCTCCTCCACAGGTTCGGAGCACAACTTTCTCCTGGAGCTCCTCCTCAAACTTGTCTCTCAAATAGCTCTTCTCGACGAGATCGGAGCTAAAACTCTCTTAGAATTGCTCCTTGCGCTCACTTCAAAGAATGGGTCTTCCCATGGCTCTTACGAGGATCTTCCTAGCACCTCTTCTCCACCCCTAGGAGTGGAGCTCCTCTTCAAAAATCTCCAAAAGCCAAGCAGAGCATCACCTCTTCCATATGCCGACTCATCCCCTTCATCAACTCACCGAGCTTCTCCTCACGCTCGAGCCGTCCGAACAGCCGAGCTACCGAACAGCTCAGCCGAACGGCCGAGCCACTGAGCACGAAGGGGCGGAATCTTCAAGGAACACTTAATTCAAAACAGACAATTCAGCACCTCGGCCAAACAGCCCTGATGCGCCGAGCCGAGATACCGGGGTACCGACCCTCGTATATGGCAAAAAATCGTCCCGAGGCGATCTCACCGTTAGATCATCTCCAAATTCGCACTCAAGCGTGATGGACGGATCAGATTGCGCCACATCACCACAAAACGACAAGATAACGTTTTCTCGAAACACGTGCCTCTTGTCTCGTGATTCGCGCTACGATCGTGATCAACCGTCCAGATTGAGCCGTGCAGCTCGGATCTGCCAATCTACCCAACTGCGGAGCGGCGAAAAATGTACCTCGAAATCCGGGCTCGGATTCGCCGAACAAAGCAAGCAGATGAAGAGGAAGAAAGAAAAGAGGCTAACGGTCGGGGTCGGATCCGATACCCACGGTCCGACCCCTACCCCTCTTAGCTCCTTCATTCTTCTCCTTCTTCCCCAACACTTCTCCTCTTCTCCACCGAGCGGAAGAACAAGGCAGATGAGAGAACCCAATTGCCTCTCCTCCCCTTCCTCTTCTCCTCTTCTCTACCGAGCGGAAGAACAAGACAGGGGAGAGAACCCAGTTGCCTCTCCTTCCTCTTCTCCTCTTCTCCACCAAGCGGAAGAACAAGGCAGAGGAGAGAACCCAGTTGCCTCTCCTCCCCTTCCTCTTCTCCTCTTCACCTCTCCAAAAAGTACCCAGCACTTCTCCTCTTCTCCACTGTGCGAAAGAACAAGGCAGAGGAGAGAACTCAAATGCCTCTCTTCCCCTTCCTCTTTCTTCTCAGAAGAGCTACCGACCTACCGAACAGCAAAGTGGGAAAAAATTCTCCTCAAAATCCGTGCTCGGATCTGCCGAACCAGATTCATTTGCAGAGCAAACCAGATGTTCCCAGAAAGGATCCGAGGTGCCGATCCGAGGTGTCGGGGTACCGACCCTCGTTTTTGGAGAAAAATCGTCCCGAGGCGATCTCACCGTTAGATCATCTCCAAATTCGCACTCAAGCGTGATGAACGGCTCAGATCTCGCCACGTCACCACAAAACGACAAGATAACGTTTTCTCGAAACTCGTGCATCTTGTCTCGTGATTCGCGCCACGATCGTGATCAACGGACCAGATTGAGCCACGTAGCTCGGATCTCAAATCCGAGCTACCGAACTACCGAACCGCTAAGTGGCAAAAAATCTCCTCATAATCCGTGCTCGGATTGGCCGAACAAGAAGCAGATCCGACGAGCTCGGATTTTTCGAATAAGGAAGGAGAGAGAGAGAGAGAGAGAGAGAGAGAGAGAAAAAGAAAAAAAAAAAAAAAGCACAAGAGGCCGGGTTCGGACCCGTTAAGGGGATCCGACCCGAACCCCTCTCCAGCTCCTCTTTTCCCTTCCACTCTCCCGCCAAAACTAACCAAAAGAAAAAAAAAAACAAACCCACTCGCCGAGCTCCAGCACCTTCGTCGACGAGCTCCCCCCTTCACGAAGCTCACCGCTGCGTCAAGCTCCAACTACAGTGTCGACCTCCACCATGCCTTCGCCGAACTCAAGCAACGCCGAGGAACCCGCTGTCGAGCTCCTAGTCCAAAGCTCCGACTCTTCGCCGCGTCCTCCTCGTCGCTCAGAACCGCCATGGCCGAACCCAACGCCATCGCCAACTTCACCAATGTCGAGCTCCGAATAACGACCACGACGCCGAGCTCCGCAGTCGGGCTCTCCTAACTTGACAACCTCCTTCGAGCTCCCACAGTAGCCGAGCCCCTTCTCCAAGCTCAAAACCCAACTCCTCCATCAACGAAGCTTGAGCCAGCTCTCTCCCTCGTCGAGCTCCGAGCTCAGTCTCCTTCCTCGACGAACCCACCTCCAATGGTGGCGAACCGAACGACCCATCACCAAGCTGCGAGCTCCGCTGCCGAGCCCCATGCCGAACCGAACCCCCAAGCTCCGAGCACTACCTTCGCGAGTTTCGTTCGTGCCGGGCTCCAATACCGCCGTCGAAGCTCCGAGCTCCATGCCGAACCGAAGCTCCGCTGCCGAGCCCCATGCCGAACCGAAGCCCCAAGCTCCGAGCACTACCTTCGCGAGTTTCGTTCGTGCCGGGCTCCAATACCGCCGTCGAAGCTCCGAGCTCCATGCCGAACCGAAGCTCCTTCTCCAAGCTCGAACCCACTCCACCTGTCGAAGCTCCGAAGCATCGAGCTCCACGCCGCCCAACTTCACCTCGCCGAGCTCGATCCCATCACCGTGCCGACCCCCTATCTGCCGAGGCCAACAACCGAGCTCCACAATGCTCCGAGCTCCTCTCCATCGAACCGAGCTCCACAATGCTCCGAGCTCCGAGGTCACCCTTCTTAGCCAGACGTGCTCCGAGCCCCAACGAAGAGTGCCTCTCCACTGTCGACCTCCTCCACGCTCACCGAAAAGCGAAGACGGAGAAAGACGAAGCCGAAGAAGGGGTGACGACTCGAGAAAGGAAAAGAAAGAAACAGAGCAACGAAGGAGACGGGGGCGAGAGCTAACGAAGAAGAAGAAGTAGAGAATGAGCAGCAGCGGGAAAGAAGCACGCGAAGGAGAAGAAAGAAGAGAAGCAGCGGGGAAAGAAAGAAGAAAAGAAAAAAAAAAAAAAAAAAAAAAAATAATCATAAAAATTGCCACGTGGCGGCCCACGTGGCAACATCTCAACAAGCCGGGGTGCCTTTGCCGAAGCGCCGAAGTGCCGAACTCGTATTTGGAGAAAAAAAGAGCCCGGGCCACACGATCCGTCCGATCGTTCCAAAATTCGTGTCGCGACACGATCGACGCTCAGGAACGCGCCACGTGTCCCGATCGTGATCTGCCTCACGATGCGCGCTTATCTGATCATGATGGACGGCCAGAAACGCGCCACGTGTCCAGATCGCGATCTGCCTCACGATGCGTGCTCATCTGGTCATGATGGACGGCCAGAAATCTGCCACGTGTCCAGGTAATATTTAAATTATTTATTTATTTATTTATTTGTTTTTTTTATTTAAAAAATCAGAAAAAAATATTTAAAAATCGAAAAAATTAATTAAAAATTCTAAAAATAATTATTAATTCAGAAAAAATTATTTTTAAATTCTGAAAAAATAATTATTAAATTAGAATAATTAATTAATATTTTAGATAATTAATTATTTAATTCGGAAAATGAATAAAAAATTCAAAAAAATGAGGAAAAATTCAGAAAAATCTGGAAAAATCACCAAAAATCCAGAAAATTCTGAGAATATTTTCGGGCATTTTACAAGCCCATAATAACACTGTTACACCCCGAGCAAGATTCCAAACTCCCTTAAGAACACCGATAAAATCCCGTACGCCATTAGAACAGTTAAACTACTCCTCAAAGGCTGATTACACTCAGTCTTTAGGAGTGGGGGGCTCGTGATATGGCTAAAAAATAGGATTAAATCGGGACCGTTCACATCGGACTCGAATCTTAAAGCTCAGGGGCAAAACGGTAATTTCACATGCAAATGGGTCCGAAGCGGGTACTGGGTCTCCTTCTCACAGATCCAATAACCCGCAAACGGATCCACATCAGCTGGGTACGAGTTTCAACCCGCTACCAACCCGATCCGACAAGATACAATCAAGGTCCCTGATTAGATCTAAATCAACGGCCATGATTCACAGCTATCTTTTCACTGGGGATTAGGGATTAAATTTCTTAACTGATTATATGGGATATACCTTATCAGATTACATGCCTTATCTGATTACGGGGAATATTCCTTATCTAATCACGGGGATTACATTCCTAAAACCAGTCCCTAAGACGCCTATAAATATCCCTCACCCATCTCCATTAAGAGGTAATCAATCTTTTTCTAGTTAAACGCTCTTTCTTAATCATTTCTGATTACTGACTTGAGCGTCGGAGGGTGCGTCGCCGGGATCAACCCCGGTGTATCGCACTTCCTTGCAGGTGAACGGCGGGAGTCAACGGTCAAGCTCCGGCGGAACAGGTTAGGTGTTTGCTATTCAGGTTTTCTACGAACTCACAAATACTGTCTGTTTGCCCCCACACCGAATTTAGCGGCAACAGGTACGTAAATAACCTATGCCGTTATTTCCAATAACGGTTAATGCTGACGTGTCCTAAACAGGGGTAGATCGCTAATTGTTTTCAGAAGTGGGGCAGAGCGCCAAATATTTTCAAAAAGTGGGGCAGTACGACAAAATTTCCCTTTTTAAAAATGTTGAGCGATCTGACCCAGTTTCAAAAATATTTACCCAACTGACCCAATTTTGAACATGTCAGCATTAAAGGTTATTGAAAATAACGGCATAGGTTAAATACCATACCGTTCTTCCGAAAAAGGACATCAATTTAATTTTTTTTTAGCATGTTTTTGTTTGGAAAAACGACATCATTACATTTCTTATACAAGTATGAACCTTCTGACTTGGAAAAAATTCCAAATGCTGAAACAACTTATAAATAATATCGTTATCCCCAAGAACGACATTCGTATTACTGATGCCGTTGTTGGAGATAACGACATCAGTTATAATACTCATTAAACTCTCTTCCTTTACAATTGTTCTTCCAATCAACGACATGAGATAACTGTTGTCATTCTTAGAAACAGTGGCAACTGTTCACAAAAATAGATTAGACAAGTATAAGTAATAAAATGAACTGTTGTCGTTGTTCCAAACAACAGCATCAGTTATCCCTAACAATGAATATTATAACTTATGCCGATATTCCTAACAACGACATATGCAATGTTGTTGCCACTGTTCCAAACTACGACATCAGCTATAAGATTTTTTCACACTTGCATTTTTTTTCTAAGTCTGGGAGAGTACACGATTGGGAATAAGTTAACTGATGTCGTTACTTCAAATAGCGGCATGCGAAACTTTTTTTAATAGATGCCACTATTGGAAACAACGGCATATGTATAACCTATGACGTTATTTTCAATAACGGTTAATGCTGACGTATCCAAAACTGTGTCAGTTGGGTAAGTATTTTCGAAAGTGGGTCAGATTGCTCAATAATTTTAAAAAGTGGGTCAGTACAGTAAAAAAACAGAATACTAATGTTACCGAGTTGGATAACTATGCAAGAAACATCTCGAGTCACACTGAGAATCGAAACTGCTCTGGTATGAGGCACGATCTCAGAATCAGTATTGGCATCAACAATGACACCGCCAAGCTGGATGTTCCTCTGAAACCGTCGTATGGTACAAAGTTTCAAAGGAAAGTTAAAACAGAAGAACGTTGCTGCTTCTGTATCAATTAATGATATCCATAAACCTGTGTGAATCAACACAAAAAATGAGAAAGAATAGTTAATTAGAAGAAAGAAAAGAAAAAAAAGAAAAAAAAAGGAGCAAATGAATGATGCTGTACTGTAAGGTAATTCCCCATATCACGCTATACGGTAAACTCAATAATTAGCAAATAGATTCCAGAGTAAAATAAGGAGAATTGGTGAAATGTCATTCTCTCTTACGACAACGTAGCCTAAAACAGATTGTATTTCGGAAGTCTTTTATTAGAAGATTGATGGTCCTAAGCAAATATCAACAGTCAGTATGATATATTAGTTTAATTTCATATGATTTTAAATTATGCCAATCCTGTCACAGACGTGGAGTGTAATCATCAATTAAACTTCGAATCAGACCAAATATAATCAGGGTCAGAAAGAAGTTTTAGGGTGAAAAGGATGCGAAAGCTACCATCATCAAACAACTAGCTAACTGATGCGTATGTTGTGGGAGGAAATTAAATAAAATTGAAGGAAATGACTTCTCGGGCCACAGTCACGTATTCTATCCAGTTATACGTCTCTGTCTCTCTCCCCTCTTTCGTTCTCTCTCTGCATTAATATTATACATTAGAGAGGAGAACTAACAGCTTCCAATTTTTCTGCTACTCACCAGATTGCATTTGTCATGTTGAGAGCTACTTTAGTTTAGTTTTTTTTTTTATATATAAATTATTATTTAAAAGTGACTACCGATCACTGATTTTATTAATAATAATTAATGGAACATGGAGTATCAAATATTACAATCACAGTCCAACTCCCTACTACATCAAAGTGCTATGAAAATACATCAAAAACATATAAGGAAATATGCATAAATAACTCAAAAAGGCATGAGCCTCCAGCTTTTCGGCATCCTAATTGTCACGAACTGAGGTACATGCAAACGCTTCTTCCTTTTCTATTCCGCTTCATCCATGCGTAGACTCTTCCTCGCTCCTACCTGAGCTGCCCAACCATCAATAAGAGCTAAGATTTGTAAACATCAACTACAATCTACAGTTCACATTGCAAAAGCAAGCCTCATTCCCATCAAGTCAGATGATCCACATAATAACCGCTACCGTTATATCCCACACAATCCTGTAATATTTCCTAATCTATCTCACTCTCCGGGCCCCCCATATATCCTCAATATTGCTAGGAATATCAAAGATATCAAAACCCAGACTCATAACTTCATATGTAAGTATAGCTTCCAGACAATAAAAGAAAATATGGTTACATCTTCGTCATCTAAAAAGCATCTAGAGCATCTAGTGTCAATCATTATTACATTTTCTAATGTTAAGCTTGGATAGGATAGCATTATTCCTAACCAACCATAGTGTTAAAATATAGTAAGAATAAATATGTATATTCTGATTCCTAATTTATGGGGAACAGATTCCTTCAAATCTCTCATCTCCTTAATCTTCTCAATTAATTGTACCCCTTCACCAAGAATGTAATGTGTATATAAAGATATGCACAGTAGAAAAATAAAATAAGAAAATATATTTTTCCCAAATTTGAATATGGTATCAAAACTTAAAATATTCTAGGCTACGTGAAGAAGAGAAAGAAAAAGAGGCGTTGTTCAGCCTCACCGACCACCAACCTCTGCCTCGATTTCGGATCCAGATTCAAACACGAACCTGAAACCCCATCTTTATCTCGCATTGAAGCCAAAACCCCGACTTCATCTCATCGACATCATCGATAGGACCCGCCGCCCATCGCTGTCGAAGCCGCTGCCATCGAACGCCATCACCACCATCGCCACCATCCGAAGTTGTTGTCGTCGCCGTCGAAAGCCCACATCGTCGCACGAAGTCGCTGCCGTCGTGCCTCCCAAAGTCTCCTGCCGTCGATCTTATCGCCATCATCGATCTCGATCCCCTACTATCGATCCCGATCCCGAAGTATCCTGATCCCGTCGTCGACCCCGATTTCTTGTTGTGCCGTTGATCCTTAGTGTCATCGTAGATCTGTAAGCCAAAGTTTCGTACCCGACCCGCAAACCCAATCTGCAAAGGAATCTCTCTTGGTTCCATTTGTTGTTGTTTGTTTTTAAGCACTTGCTGATCAAATCCAATCACACTCATCTGTAGTTGGTCAGATCTAATATGATATGTTGATTGTTGTTTGCTCTTTGTTGTTTATTGTGTTACTGGATCTGTTCAGATCCGATTTTCCATTAGTGGATTTTTGATGTTTGGTGTTCGGGCTCTTAGATTTGATCCAGATTGGATCTAAAAGGAGCTATTCTATTAGTTGCGCTATTACTTTCTGCTGTTTGCATTTGTGCCCGCCCACTGTTTGGTGTTTGGATCGGAGGGTGCCGCTTGTTGTGTTGTTGTTAGTAATGCTTGTTGTGTTGCTATTTGTTGTTAGTAATGCTTGTTGTGTGGCAAGATCAGTCACACAAAAGCTCATTGTTATAAGATTATCGGCTATCCGGAGAACTGAGATCATAGCAGGGATATTCGGAAGAAGAATTGCAATCAACCCACCGTCGTTGTTGGAATTTTTGATCGAGCTGAAAAGAATATTAGCCCAGCCTCTACATTAGTTACTAATGCAGGTAATGATGGTAAGGTATTTAATATTTATGTCTCTGTTATGAATAATGCATGGATAATTGATTCAGGTGCTACCGACATATGACTTTTGATTCTAGACAAGTCCAAACCTTACAACCATCCTCCAAATTCATTGTGTTCACTGCCAATGGTGATCCTACCACCGTTATTGGCGAAGGTCCCATATCTCTCACAAAAACCCTAACCTTAGATTCTGTACTAGTTGTGTCGGCCTTGAATTTTAATCTGTTATCTGTGGCCCAAATAACTACTACTTTACATTGTATTGTAATTTTTTTGCCCTCCCATTATGTACTTAAGGATATTCTGACTCGCAAGACGATTGATTGTACGGTTAGACAGGCGAAGCTCTACTACTTGGATTTAGAATCTGAAAGTTCAAGCAAGTTGACCCAAGCTCCATCTGTGGAAGGATCCAAGGGGGAGAAGAAGAAATCAGAGATTTGGCTATGACATCGACATCTGGGGCATGCTTCTTTTGGATATTTGAATAAGTTATTTCCAAGTTTATTTTCAAAGTTGGATATTTCTACCTTTCGGTGTAATGTGTGTGAACTCGCAAAAAGTCACTGTGTCTTTTTTCCTCCAAATCTAAGTAAAAGCTCTCTCCCATTTATGATTATTCATTCTGATGTTTAGGGTCCATCCAAAAATACTACATTTGGAGGAGCAAAATGGTTTGTGACATTTATTGATGACTGTACTCGTACGATTTGGATTTGTTTAATGGAGTTTAAAAGTGAAGTTAGTGGTTTATTTCAGAAATTTCACAAGTAGGTTATAACGTAGTATAAAGCTCAGATACAAGTTCTTAGGAGTGATAATGGCGGCGAATACCTGAGTTCAAATATGCAATAATATTTGGCGGAATATGGGATTATTCACCAAACTAGATGCTCGTATACACCACAACAGAATGGGGTTACAGAAAGAAAAAACAGACACTTACTTGAGGTGGTCCGTGCTTCCCTTATTCAGGGTGATATGTCACTCATGTATTGGAGGGAAGCTCTTGCTTCTGCTGCATACTTAATCAACCGAGTTTCCTCTAGTATCCTGAATTTCATCACGCCATTTCAAGCATTAACTGAAGATGTAAATGCTTCAACATTCGTCAACTTGCCACCTCGTGTGTTTGGGTGTGTTGCATTTGTCCACCTTCATTAACATGAGCGAAATAAGTTAACTCCTCGAGCTGTACGATGTGTTTTCATGGGATATGCAAAGGATAAGAAAGGGTATCGGTGCTATCACCCACCAACTCAAAGGATATCTTACTAATCAGGGTTCAGAAATATATCTCACCTTCAGAAAATTGGAAGGAAAAATGTGCAGACACTCGCTTTAGGAAGTGTCAGATAGAGCTCTCTGTTTTTTTTATGGAGCAGTATCCCATCCCACGATCCCTGGTGTTGATTCATACTGCCCTGAATATCTCGACTGTACCCACCACAACTCAAGAGTGCTAACAGTCTAAATTTCGACGAATCCATAGGTTCAGTGTCTGCTCTGCTTAGTCCATACTGATGGATTGAGACATATAACAAGCAGGTCAAATTTTTTAAATGCATGAAATTTAACCAACTGTGACATAATAAAAATCCACACTTCGTAGCAGGATATTTGAAAGGTACAAATGAGGTATCGTAATCATAGAATAGATATACTTTGACTATAGGACACGAAGTTTCATGAAATCTTCACTTTATTACAGACTAAGGGGACAAGTACAAAAATAAAACAAGATGCAAGAAAAAATCATGGAGTCAAGAATCATGTAATAGAAAAAATGCAATATGTAAACAGAATCATGAACAAGATTTCATAAAATAAGTGGCATGCATGTAAACAAGTAATCAAGTAAACAAGTCAACATGAACATATACATGTAATTAGATCATGCAAGTGCACGTGTTAATCACAAATCTAATATTTAATTCTATCTAGGTAGCACTTCATGCATCCATACTTTTACTACATGGTTGCTACATACAATCAGTTACGTTTAGGCCTAGTGGTGGATTTTATAGGTCATGTACTTGGAAAAAATATGTAAACTTGTAACTCGTATCGGGATACGTGCAAACTTGCAACGTGAAACATGTAGAGTGTAAACTTGTAACGTGAAACATGTAAACTTGTAATTTGCAACTTGCAACTTATAACTTGCAACTTGCATCGGGAAACCACGAGCTCCCGTCCGAGTACACTCTTCTATATTGCCCACTACTAGATCTTTACCCTTATACCTCGGCTTGTTACTTTTATTAATTTTAATCAACAATAACAAGATATCATATTTAAACTACTATCACGGGTAAAACAATCATGCACATAATCATGTATAATCCTAAGAGTACATATGTGTGTATCAATCGTGTTCATGTAATGCATGTGGCAACAAGGTATTCGCGATCATGTACGAATACGGGATCGACGGATTATGTATAACAACATATTTCAATTCGACCGAAGAGTACGAATTAGAGTCAAAGAATATACTTGCGGTATTTTTCAAAGAAAGCTTGTACGAGAATAAACGAGTTGTACAAGAGGATACTTACCTGATTAGATGATGATGATACCGAATACAAGAATAACGAAATCAGAATTCCGGACAGAGAAGCACGTGCAAGATATGTGCACGGAGACTAGTGCACCAAGAGACAGCAACACAACAAAAGCAAAACAACCCCTTCTCCAAAACAGCAAGCACACAACCCAATCCTCTACAAACAGCAACCAGCAATAAATACCAAACACCGGATTGGATCTACTGTGCCCAGAGCACCAAATGCCAACCCTATCTTCTTCTTCCCAAAATGCGATAGAGAGAGAAAGAAAGAAAGAGAGAGAGAGAGAGAGCGCGATGGATGGCGACAGGGTCGAGGAGGAGTCGGCAATGGCTGGTGATGGGAGGTCGCAACGGCGGAGCGACAATGGGAGGCGCTCACGGTGAGAGCGAGCGACTTCCGATCGCTGTCTAAGGAGGAAGGCAAAGAGGGCAGAGAACTTCGGGGGAGAGCGGCACGTCAATGGCATCGAAGGGAGCTCAACAGGGAAGAGGTAGGAGGTCGAAGATGAGGTTCTCGGAGGTTGAGGGTGCACAGGGGAGAGCGAGAGGGCGACAGGGTCGACAGAGGTGCAAGGCAAGGGGGCGAGGAGGTGGATGAGTGACGGGGATCGTGACGAGCACAAAGGACGAAGACGACTGGGTAGGGTGGAGCAATGGCGAAGCAATGTGTTCGAGGGAGAAGAGGAGCTGCAGATGGGGAGTCAAGCGGTGTTGTGCGACGCGGTTGGGAAGCGACGGCGGCGCAAGGAGGAGGAAGACGACGATGACTGGGGGCTTTGACTACGGCAAGGCACAGCGACGGGGATTGGCAGAGCTTCGACGAGGTACGGTAGGGCGGCAATGGGTCTCTGGGTTTCGAAATAGAGAAGAGAGAGAGCGTGGGAGAAGGAAAAAGACGGGAGAGAGAGAGAGAATAAGGGTTTTAAATAGAAAAAAATAATATAATAATAATATAGTAATGGTTAGTTATGAGGTGTAGGGAGTTATGGAGTTACGGGAGGTGAAGAGTGGGGGGGGGGGGGAGATTTGTATACGGGTAGGATAAAGGGTTAACAGGTTGAAATCTAATAGATGTGGGTTTGGGCTATAAACTTGGGCTTTATATTTGGGCTTCAAAAGAGTAGACAATTTATATGGAAAATTTTTAAATCCTGAATACAAGAAAAGAAAAAAAAATACAAATCCGTATAAACGGGAACGGGGGTTACATTATGTGTCCACTTACAAATTGTCTGAATCAAATATGTCATTTGTGAATCAATTATCTGTTGTATCTATTCCTAACAGTGTGCAGGAAGCCTTAGTCGATCCAAGGTGGAAAGCAGCTATGAATGAGGAGATGAAATCCTTGAAGAAGAATGTGACTTGGGAGATAGTCGAACTGCCAGCAGGAAAGAAGCCGGCAGGATGCAGATGGATTTATACGGTAAAGTATAAGTTTGATGGTTACATAGAGCGATACAAGGCAAGGTTGGTTGCAAAATGGTATACTCAAACATATGGAATTGATTATAATGAAACAATTGCACCTGTGGAAAAGTTTAACATAGTTCGAGTTCTACTGTCACTTGTTGCAAATCTTGATTCGCCGTTACAACAATATTATATGAAGAATGCCTTTTTTGTATGAAGAATTGACAGAAGAGGTTTACATGGATCTACCACCAGGATCAAATAGACCTGTCCAACATAGTAATAAAGTGTGTCGTTTGAAGAAAACAGTGTATGGTCTCAAGCAATCGCCAAGAGCTTGGTTTGGGAGATTTACAAAATTAATGAGGACATTCGGATATTGTCAGAGTAATTCAGATCATACCTTGTTCCTAAAAAGGAAAGAATGTAAGAATACTGCTCTAATTATATATGTGGATGATACGATAGTAACTGGAGATATCCTGAGGAGAGAAAGGCACTACAAGGTTACTTGTCACAAGAGTTCGAAATGAAGGATCTTGGTCTTTTGAGATATTTCCTTGGTATTGAAGTTTCTCGCTTTAGAAAGAGTATATTTCTGTCTCAAAGAAAGTATGCTATTGATTTGTTGAAGGAAACAAAAATGTCTACTTGTTAGCCTATTGATACACCGTTAGAAGAAGGACCGAACCTTTGCAATGATCTAGATCAAGTTCTGTATGATAAGGAAAAATATCAGAGATTTGTAGGATGGCTGATGTATCTTGCACATATGCAGTCAGATTTGTCATATGCCTTAAGTGTGGTGAGTCAGTTTATGCATGTACCTCGTAAACAATACATGGATACCGTGATGAGAATTCTGAGATATATAAAGTTTGTTCCAGGAAAATGGGTCTTATTTGTGAAACATTGTCATTTGAAGGTTGAGGCATATACTGATGTCGATGGGGCAGGATCTATTATTGATAGGCGCTTCACTTGAGGATACTTTACCTTTGTTGGAGAAAATTTAGTTACAAGAAGAAGCAAAAAGCAAAATGTCGTTGCACGCTCTAGTGCAAAGGCTGAGTATTATGGAATAGCATTAAGTATAACTAAAGTTTTATGGTTGAAACTCGTGTTACAGGATTTATGCTGTGGTCCGATGAGCCTATTAAGGTGTATTGTGACAGTCAAGCGGCGTGTGATATTGTTGGCAATCCAGTTCAACATGATAGGATGAAACATGTAGAGGTGGATAGATTCTTCATCAAGGAGAAATTAGATGAGAAAATTATTGAGATCTCTAAGGGAAAGTCAAAAGATCAACTCGCAGATATTCTTACAAAGGCAGTTTCGAATCGGCTCATCCTGAAGTTTGTGGACAAGTTGGGCATGTTCAATATCTAGAACCAACTTGAGGGAGAGTGTTGAACTGTTGAAGTATAGTAAGAATAAATCTTTATATTCTGTTTCCTAATTTATAGAGAACAGATTCCCTCAAATCTTTCATCTCCCTAATCTTCTCAATTAATTGTACCCCTTCTACAAGAATTTAATGTGTATATAAAGAAATTCACATTAGATGAATAAAATAAGAAAAAATATTTTTCCCAAATTTGAATAAATTTGAATACATAGGATGACTTGAATCTTGTTTAGGACCTTGGACTTCCAAATTGTGTTTGTATCTAAGTGTTGGGATTTGTTCTTCCCTATTTCCAAGATCACAATGATCTAATATTTAATCTAATCTCAAATAAAATAATAAGAACAGAAATCAATAAGTTTTACCTTCAAACTTTGATTTCTTGTTTCTTTTTCTTCTTCAATTCTAAATCTAGTTCTTCCTCTCCTTTTCTTCTATATCCTGGTGGGAAGCACAAGAGAGACTACTAGATTTTACCCTTGCTCTCATATTTATAGAGGAGATGAAAGCCTAGGGTTAGGAACTTTAGAAAATCCTAGTTGGGATAAAATTACAATACTGTCCACTATATATTTGTATTTTGCTCCCCAACTAAAATCTACATTATTATTAGACCCCTGTCACAATATAGTTCTACAAGACACCCCTCCTTTACCGATATTCACAAATGCACCCTTGAAATTCGTGATACCACCTCCACGGGTCAATAACCTAAACCTTGTTTTCACATTTAACCTTTTATACAATATGACAATGACTCTAAAATTTATTTTTTTTACAAAATAAAATTTTGTATATAATAAAATATTTTTTCTGTAAAATATACCCATAGAATTTTATTGTCAGATTATAACATTCGTTAAATGAACAAGGAAATATCTTCTTTTTTTAGAGATAGGATTCCGTATTACATATACATGTTCTCATATTTCTAATAAGACACATCCAATGCATCGAGGTATTGGTCTAGAAGACCTCACTCTTTGATTTATCAAAATGCGCAATATTAAAAAATGAGTTCACTATATACTCAGGATTTAGAGGTCATGTTTATATTGCTTTTATAGATAACACTGTCTTGTGGTTATTTACAAGTGTAATCATTCTTTGTTCCATCAATTCATACTAAACGAAATAGCACAACAAGCTCGAGTCGACCCTCTCACTTGTTGTGCTACAGTCTACCAAATAGAATGCCCAGTTCTATTATAGACTGTGAATGTGTTCTTTGTGCATAGACTTAATTACTATGCAATATGGACCTTATTGATGCACAATATGAATATTTGTGAATAAACCAAAAATTGCTCTATAAATAAAATAACAAATAAATAAATTTATTTCTGTCTAATCATATAACCCTACAACTCCCACTTGCACTCACAGTTTAAAGATAAACTTTGAGGGCATACTAACAATCACTCAAAAAATAGCAATCTGATCCCTCTTAAGACCCATGATGCCCAAATGAGACTCAAAACTCTTTTGTGGCAATGTCTTTGTAAAAGGATCTGCGACGTTATTAGCTGTTGGTATCTTTGTTATAGCGATTTCTCCATTGTTGACAAAATTCTTGATGATGTGATACTTCCACTTAATGTGTTTTGCCCTCTTGTGGTTTCTTGGTTCCTTGGATTGTGCAATTGCACCAGTGTTGTTACAATATAAAATCATAGGTGACAATACCAATGGGACAACTCCAAGATTTGAAAGAAACTGTCTGAGACATACTGCTTCTTTAGCTGCTTCAGACGCAGCCACATACTCAGCTTCCATGGTGGAATCAGCAATACAAGGTTGCTTCACACTCCTCCAACTGATGGCCCCTCCACCCAAGGTGAAAACATATTCAGAAGTAGACTTACTAGCATCTTTGTCTGATTGAAAATCAGAATCGGTGTAACCTCTTGGTGACAATTCGGAACTACTGTATACTAACACATAATCTTTTGTAGCATTGAGATACTTCAATATGTGTTTAACAGCTAACCAATATTCGAAGCCTAGATCTGATTGATACCTGCTGACCATGCCAACTGCGTAACAGATGTCTGGTCGTGTACAGAACATAGCATACATGAGACTTCCTACTGCTGATGCATAAGGAACTGATCTCATTTTCTCTCTTTCCTCAATTGTTTTTGGACATAGTTCCTTGGAAAGAGGTATTCCGTGTCTAAAAAGTAAAAGACCTTTCTTAGAATTTTGCATGCCAAAACGAACCAGTATTTTATCTATATACGCAGCTTGGAAAAGTCCAATTTTTCTTTTCTGGCGATCTCGAAAGAGCTTAATGCCAAGAATATAACTGGCTTCCCCCAAGTCCTTCATATCAAACTGTTTTGACAACCAAATCTTGATCGTTGTCATGACTCCTACACCATTACCAATGAGCAGAATGTCATCAACATAAAGAATTAAAAATACCACTACTTTGCCCACAATCTTTTTGTACACACAGTGTTCTTCTTCATTTTGATCGAAACCACAGGACTTTATCTTTTGATCAAAGCACATGTTCCAACTCCTAGATGCTTGTTTTAGTCCATAAATGGATCTATCCAACTTGCATACTTTATCCTTTTGGCCCTTAACTATGAAACCATCTGGTTGAGACATGTAAATATCTTCTTCAAGACGTCCATTTAAGAATGTGGTCTTGACATTCATTTGCCAAATTTCATAATCGAAATGAGCTGCAATGGATAAGAGAGTTCGAATAGATTTCAACATAGCCACTAGTAAAAAAGTTTCTTCATAATCAATGCCTTCCTTTTCATTAAAATTCTTGGCCACTAATCGTGCCTTGAAGGTTTCAACCTTCCCATCTACTCCTCTCTTTCTCTTGTATACCCACTTGCATCCAATAGGTTTAATATTTGCAGGTGGTTCTACAAGATTCCAGACTTTGTTAGAGTACATAGACTCCATTTCTGATTTCATGGCCTTTTGCCAGGTTTTTGAGTCAACATCTTTAAGTGCCTCTTTGTAGTGTCTGGGATCTGAGTCATGCTCATCAGGGATGGGCCCAGAGGCTTCCCCCAAAAGCATGTATCTACCAGGTAGTCTGGTTTCTCTCCCACTATGACGAAGTACAGGTGCAATATTAGAATTTTATGTGGTAACTAAAGTAGTTTCAGGTAAATTTGCATCTATACTATCAGAACTTGGTGTCGGATTATTTGACAACTCATGCAAAATCAATTCACTTCGTGAAATATGTTTTATCACATAGTCTTCCTTTAGATAAACAGCATGTGTTGAAACAAATACTTTCTATTCACTAGGACTATAGAACATGCCTCCACGAGTTCCTTTTGGATACCCAATGAACAGACAAGCTTCTGATCTTGTGTCCAACTTATCTGGTTGTTGCTTCCGCATATATGCAGTACAACCCCATATACGCAAATGTTGTATACTTGGTTGTCTCTCACTCCATAACTGAGTATGTGTGCTATCAACAGCCTTAGATGGAACCGAGTTCAAAAGATAAACTGTTGTCAGTAGGGCATATTCCCAAAAAGATATAGGTAATGTAGCGTAATTCATCATAGATCTAACCATATCAAGTAAAGTCCTATTCCTCCTCTCAGCCACACCATTCTGTTGGGGACAGTTAGGTGCAGATAACTGTGGTACAATCCCACACTGCGTAAGATAATTTTGAAACTCACTAGAGAGGTACTTTCCTCCTCGATCTGATCAAAGAATCTTCAAGTGTTTACCTAGTTGCATTTTACTTTCTGTCTTAAACTCCTTAAATTTATCAAAAGTTTCAGACTTGTGATGCATTAAGTATACATAGCCATATCTTGAGTAATCATCTGTGAAAGTCACAAAATACTCATAGCCTCCCCTTGCACTAGTACTCATAGGTCCGCATATATCTGTGTGTACCAATTCTAAAGGTTCTTTGGCTCTATTTTCTTTTCCAAAATACTGTCTTCTAGTCATTTTTTCTTGCAAACAAGATTCACAAACTGGCATAGGCTCCTCTGCCAAGGGACCCAAAGATCCACTTTTTACCAATTTGTCAATCCTATCAGGGTTAATATGTCCTAGACGTAAGTGCTAAAAAGCCTTAGAATTACTAGAAGATGTTTTTCTTTTGTTTGATATAGTACTAGATATGGCATTAGTTTCATTAATAGGTAGTTTGAAAGAAATAGTATGAAGTAAATATAATTCATCTTTTATTATTCCAGAACAAATAAACTTGCCATTCTTACGAACTATGGCTTTGTCCTCAAATAAAGTAGAATATCCATGTTTCCATAAAGATTTAACTGAAATTAAATTTCTCCGCATATCTGGAACATAAAGAACATTATTCAAAACTAAAGATCTTCCATCACTAAACTGCAAATCAACTGATCCTACTTCTACAGCTTTAACTCGATGTTGTGATCCTAGATAAATGTCAACTTTGCCATCACTTAGTTTTCTTGTTGTCTTGAACCCCTGCATGGAATTACAAATATGGTCAGTGGCTCCTGAGTCAAAATACCAAGTGTCTATAGACTTCTCTACAAAACATGTTTCAACAACTAGTGATTCAGCACACCTGAGTTGACATTATTCTTTACCAGATATTTCACGCAATTCCCTATTCAAAGCCCTTTAATACCGCAGTGGAAACATTTTCCCTTTTTTTTATTCTCCTTATTCACAAGCTTTGTTGGTTTTCCAAAACCAGATTTACCATTAAATTTTTTGCCTTGCTTCTTCCTTCCTATCTTACCTTTCGGTTTGATAGAAGAAGTTTCAGCAATGAAAACACTACTTTTTGGCTTAACGATACCTTCAACCGCAATCGACTCATTCATCAGTTCGGAAAGAGATAAATTCATTTTGCTCATATTGTAATTGAGCGTGAACTGATTGAATGAGTGTGGTAGCGTCTGAAGGATCATATCAACTTGGGTCTCCTTATCGATTACTGCACCAAGAATCTGAAGTTCATTAAGGAACCCCATCATTTTCAAGACATGCTCACGAATAGGAGTACCCTCAGCCATCTCAGCATTCATTATTGCTTTCATCGCAACTTGCCTTGCGGCTCGCGATTGACTGGCAAACATTTCTTTTAAGCTAGTTATCATATCTAAAGCATGCGGCATTTCATTAGTTTGGTGTTGAAGCACATTTGACATGGACGCCAAAATGTAACATTTAACCATGTCATCAACCTTAACTCATGCTTCATGATAATCAAAATCTTTCTGAGAAGTTTCATCCGTGGGCTCATCAGGTTTCTTTTCTAGAAGTACAAATTTGTAATTCTGAGAGGTAAGGATAATGTCAAGATTGCGTTTCCAGTCAATATAATTAGGTCCTTCTAACTTATTGTCTTTAAGAATCATAAAGAGTGGGTTCATGTCGGAAGACATCTGAAATAATTTTTAAAATAATATAAGAACTAGAGCAAAAATGGTTTAAACAAAACTTTTTTAAGTTCTCATCATAATCATTATGGGGTTCCTCAAACTATAAACTTATAGAAAAAAATCGGATGACTAGTCTTATGGTTACAAATTTTGTTGGGAAAATTTGCTCCCACTAACTAGCGGGAAATCCATTAATTTTCTTAGACCTGATATGTCAAATTAACATCCAATTTCTTTGGCCTCCAATACTTAACGATAAACATCCGTTGGGGAGTTTACCATTATTTATTGGTCGAGTGTGCACCATTATCAAGAATCTAAAATTGATTGCATGAATTAAGACTTCGATGGGAGAATCCCTTTTCATGCTACTATTTCATATTCTAGCTTAAAGAAATTCACACTTATAGTCCATGTTAAGTACTCTCCGTTAGGGAATTTCACAAAGGAAGACGATGTACCGTTTCCATACTACTGTGAATAGATAATGGAAGGTCATGGGTTTCATTAAGAACCCTCTCCCACTCGATATTTTAATATGAGGAAATTAAAAGACATATATGTTTTAGCTCAATTAACATTCAATGCAATTTAAAACAGAAATATCAACAGAAATAAATGCATTCATCCCCCAACCAAACACATGGCCAGAACAATATTTAGATGTATCTCTACAATAGAGAACCTAGAGATCTAGTCTTTATGTCCTCCTTCTTTGCTATGTCTTTGCTCCATCGACATTTACAAAATCTAAACTACCTCAACATAAGGAGGCTTACATTAAATTACAATAAAACTAGCTCAACATAAGGAGGTTTACATCAGTAAATAACAAAACTACCTCAACATAAGAAGATTTACATCAATGAACAACAAAAACTACCTCAACATAAGGAGGTTTACATCACTGAACAACAAAATAAAAAATAACAAGTTCTTGCCATGGGAATTCTCACAAACATATACATACATCCACATGCAGTATAATAATCTAAGATAGCGGAAAGCAAAATTATACAATCTTATAATTATAACTGTATCTACCAATATCATCTAAGATCTCAAATAATCAACTTAATACCAATTAGTAAAAAAGAATCTAAGAATCATGAATAATTATTAGATCTAAACTTATATAAGCAAAAAAGAGATCTAGATTATTGGCTTAGTTAATAATGAAAACAATTTAGATCCACATAGTGATGGATGAATACATCTTAAAAAGAAACTGACAGTGATCATTTTTTTTAAAAAAAATTCAAAACTGACGGATTTTAGATACATGCCTCCACTGACGGATTTAGATACATGTGTTAAAAAAAAATTCAAAACTGATAGTGATCTAAATTTGAATTTTTTTTTTTTTTTTTTTTCCGATTGGTTTTGTCCAGGATTTAATAACCCTACAGTATAAGAATCATGTCATCCTTCAATATAGATCAAACCGAAAGGCAAGATCAATAAAAACTATATGATGATTGATTAAAATTGAATCAAAGTGGCTCTGATACTACTGTTGGGATTTGTTCTTCTTTATTTTCAAGATCACAATGATCTAATATTTAATCTAATCTCAAATAAAATAATAAGAACAGAAATTAATAAGTTTTACCTTCAAGCTTTGATTTCTTGTTTCGTTTTCTCCTTCAATTCTAACTCTAGTTCTTCCTTTCCTTTTCTTTTATATCCTGGTGGGAGGCACAAGAGAGACTACTAGGTTTTATCCTTACTCTCATATTTATAGAGGAGATGAAAGCCTAGGGTTAGGACCTTTAGGAAATCCTAGTTGGGATAAAATTACAATGCTGTCCACTATGTATTTGTATTTTGCTCCCCAACTAAAATCTACATTATTATTAGATCCCTGTCACAATATAGTTTTACAAGACACTCCTCCTTTTCCGATATTCACAAATGCACCCTTGGAATCCGTGATACCACATCCATGGGTCAGTTTGTAACTTAAACCTTGTTTTCACATTTAACCTTTTATACAATTTGACAATGACTCTAAAATTTATTTTTTTACAAAATAAAATTTTGTATATAATAAAATATTTTTTCTGTAAAATATACCAATGAGATTTTATTGTCAGATTATAACCTTCGTTAAATGAACAAGGGAATATCTTCTCTATTTAGAGATAGGATTTTGTATTACATATACATATTCTCATATTTCTAATAAGACACATCCAATGCATCGAGGTATTGGTCTAGAAGACCTCACTCTTTGATTTATCAAAACGCGCGATATTAAAAAATAAATTCACTATATGCTCAGAATTTAGAGATCATATTTATATTGCCTTTAACGATAACACTGTCTTGTGGTTATTTACAAGTATAATCATTCTTTGTTCCATCAATTCGTACTAAACGAACTAGCACAACAAGTTCGAGTCAGCCCTCTCACTTGTTGTGCTACAGTCTGCCAAATAGAATGCTCAGTTGTATTATAGACTGTGAATGTGTTCTTTGTGCATAGAATTAAATTACTATGCAATATGGACCTTGTTGATACACAATATCAATATTTGTGAATACACCAAAAATTGCTCTATAAATAAAATAACAAATAAATAAATTTATTTCTGTCTAATCATATAACCCTACAATCCCTACACTAAGTTCTTTAACCAGTCGTTATTTGGTGGGTAATACAACGATCTAATTGAGAAAGTGTTATTAGATTCTAGCCTCCATTCCCTTACATCTTCCTCTCCACTTCGTTGGCATTGATCGAGAGCTAGTTTTCTGGAATCTTATTTGAGTTTTTTATGATGGAGGAGTCCATTATTTACATATTAGGGAAAATTAGTTCTGTTCTCAAAGTTTGAATTAGTTACGAGTTATATTCTACTATAAACTTGGTATGGTCGTCTAAAATACGCAAGATTTGCTGAGTACTCTAAACTTTTACATGAAAGAAGACTAAAATAAAGGGCGATGTTCAAGAAAAGATCACTTTTCTTCCATAGAAATTTTCGAAGACAAAGTTCCATTATTAGTTTCATATATTCATATTTATTCAAAATTTTATATTTCATAAATAATCTCTTAGATATTAGTATAAAACAAATGTTTTGATATAAATGTCATTTTTCTGTAATAAGTGTATATAAACATATAAAGTTAGATAATGAGTCATTGCAGGAAAGTTGGATGATTATGATGGCTTTCAACAAGCTGATTTTTAATGTATTAAGGCAAAATACTCCTTAATTAATTTCATTCATATCTCTAATCTCTAATATTATAATCGGAGAAGACCTTAGTGTTATT
This sequence comes from Hemerocallis citrina, assembly GCA_017893485.1. NCBI lineage: Eukaryota > Viridiplantae > Streptophyta > Magnoliopsida > Asparagales > Asphodelaceae > Hemerocallis > Hemerocallis citrina. The sequence continues at coordinate 199,032,696 of CM030360.1, forward strand.
TGTAAATCTACCAACGCGTGCATTGCACGTGCCTAACCAATATGAATGAGGTTTCAGGTTCGAGTCCTCACTACGTCAGATTTTTTACTTTAATTTTTTTTAAAATACATTAAATGTGCATCACACGTGTAAATTACTATCTATTTATCTATCTATCTATCTATAATATAATATAATATAAAATAAATTACAAAGAGAGCTATCAAGTGGCTCTCATTCAATTTCTCCTAAAATCAATGGCCTATATTGATTCTCACAATACATATTTTCCCGCCTAAACTTTCAAACTCCAAAATTAAATTTCAACCCCCCCCCCCCCCCCCCCCAAACCTAAAAATCTCATTACTTTATTACTGTCTCTCTCTTCTTTCTTCACTTTTTCATGTTTTTCTCTTTCTTCCTCTCCCTTTCTTTCTCTCTCTCATTCTTTCTTTATTTACTTTGAAATTTAGATTTTAAGATTTCATGTTTGTAAAATTTTCGGAATTTTTATTACACATGTTATATTGAAAATAGCAAATATCTCTTCAACAGTTAAATTTTAATCATTTTCCATCCAAAGTTCTAAGAAGTTAGATTTTACACCCTCATTTATAATTATTTTGCAACATATACTAATAAAAATATGGACTTTTATTTACAACTAATTATTGTCATACTATTCAAACTTGAACTACATAATTGTTGTTTTACGGTTTACATGGCTTTTTGTGTGTTGTATCGTTCCGAAGACGTGCCGTAGGCACGTGCCCACAGACAAATCTAGTAATATAATATATAATAACTATTATAATAGAAGAGTTGTTGTTGTAAATCTACCTACTTACGTGCAACACACATGCAACTCAAACTCTCCCATTATAATCTTCACATTTACTTTTAAAAATATATAATCCTATTTATTAAGACATGCATCGCACGTGTAAACCAGAGTTTTTACTTTAATTTTAAAAAAATACGTGCATCGCACATGTACAGTACTAGTTGGCTTTTAAATTTGGAAAGGCAACCCTTGTTAACATCCTAGGCCATAAGCAAATGCTTTGATTTTTATTTATCTAATGAGCATCCACAGTGGTGTTTCTCATTTGCCAAAAAATGGATGCTACAGTAATAGCAAATAGAAGCGATCGCTGCAGTGGTCGTTTGCTATACTGTTTGTCAAAATTGAGTGGAATGGCATATGATATACCGTCTGTCGTTTTGAAATTAAATTAAAATAGTTAATTACTTATTAACTATTAAACTATATTAATTAAATAAATTAATTAATATAATAATAACTAAACTTATACAACTACATAAACCTTAATTAACTACTTAACCTACTAACCTACTGACTTTTTGACTTTTTCATGGACATTCCCCGTCTCACCATTTTGTTTTTTTTTTGTTTTTTCCGACCGATCACCTCCGTTCATTTAAAAAAATAAATAAATAAATAAATAAATAAAGGTGACAGACGGGATATGATATCCCGTCTGACACTTTTTTTAAAAAAAAAATAATAAAATATACCAGATGGTATATCATTCCCGTCTGTTGATAATAAACTATATTAAAATTTGAGAGACGGGGAATCATTCCCCGTCCTTTATAATTTGAGAATTCTCATTTCGTTTCTCAAATTTGAGAAACCGATTTGAGACGATTGCTAAAAAATGGCAAAATGAAAAACCGTCGCAGCGGCTCGTTTGCTATAATATGGCAAATTGCCATTTATAGCAAACCACTGTGGATGACTAATCTACTACCCATCAATTCTATTTAAAGGGGAAAGGGGAATTATACAAATTTTAAGATCAACTGATGGAATAATTACTACGTTCTTCATTTTTTTTACAACAGTACGTAGAATTACTGATGATTTATTCTTCATATACATAGAGAATCTCTAAACTCAAAATTACTACTTCTAAATTACACATATTTCCATCATTTCTATACCTATATAGAGTGCTAACATAACTATATAAAAATATGATCCCTTCAGATTCATGATCAGTTCAGAGACCATTGTAATAGCCACCAAACGATATGCGAGCCCTCGTCGTCGGAACCCCCCTTGCAGCCGAGAACGCCTGGTTCAGCCTTGTCGCCTGCTGCATCACTTGCTTGATACTCTGAAACCCATAGAAAATCACACTTTAGCAATCGAAGATTAATTACAAAGTCTTGTGCATCTAAATAATCAAAATGACATTGTTTTGTGATAATACAATGCCTGTATCTAGCTCTGATTAATGCTTACGATGTTTCTTTATGTTTGTAACTGTTAAACACAGTATGTCACGTCTTACAATTTTATTCGGAAAAAAAAAAAAAAAAGAGGGGGTAAAGATCTTTAAATACAAGGAATAAAATCAGGGTAGTTATATTTTTATAAACCATGATTACATTTCCCCAGTAGTAAATTTTGAAAATGGAACGATACAACAGATGAATAAGATGATGGGTACTGAAGTCTCCAGTAAAAAAACTAATCCGAAAGTACATCTATAATCTATAAACTATGGTGAATTACTGCAATTTGCGCCAAAAAATTATCAGAATTAATTGTAGGTGAAAACAAATCAGACCTTTGCATCATCGCAGATCTGTAACTGAATTTTCTGGTTCTGGTATTGTTGCTGCTTCTGCTGCTGTCGACCGCCAAGTATGAAAATACATATAGTAGCAGCTGCCACACCAAGAGAACAGAGAGCTCCAACCCCACCCACAACTCTCCAATTCCAAATCTTAACCCCAAGCCCCTCCTCCCAACAACCATTCCCCTGCTTCCCTCCAACCACACCCTCTTCAAACTCGCTCTCTTTCTCCGTATTCTTCTCATCTTCGTAAAATTCCTCCTCTTCTTCCTCCTTTCTACAATCAAACATAACCGGTTCGATGCTTTTAGTAGGAGTACCACTCCTGGGGGATTCCACCTTCATGTCATCATCCTTCATTTTCTTGAACATGACTAAAGGGGCTGGTAAAACGCGATAATCTGGCAGCTCCTGGACAACAAGACCGATATCCTTCAACTTTAGATTCAGCTCCTTATCGTCGAACTCTTCTTTTTTATCGATACTGATAACCGAGCTTGACTTCTTGTCCTCCGAGAAGTAGTCTATGTCTACGTCATCGCAGGACATCAAGCTTTTCCCATTGTCAAAGCTGAAGTCAAGGAGGCTGTGGTTGTGGTGATGATGGTGCATGTCAGGGACTACCTCCCACCCTTCATAGTCCATCTCAAACGATTTCTCCATTGGAAAAAAGAAGAAGGAATTCAGTAGTAGTACTAGTAGTATGAATAGATTGAATTGAACTGAGATTGATATAGTGGAATTTGGGTGAGAAGAAGGTAGCTATCTATTCTCTGATGGAAAGTGGAGGGAAGTGTGATATTTCTAGGAAAAGTGTGGAAGCAGCCTACTGGGTTGTGTCTTCTTGTTACAGGGGGAGATAAATGAAAAATTGGAGAGTGCCGGCAAAGTTGATTGAATAGTTATCCTTCCAGCTACTGACAAATTTGCGGAGTTTTTGGGTCCCACAAGTGACAAAGATGCCACCAATTCCTCAATGCATGATGGATTGATTGTGCTTTTGACATACACCAATAATATATATAGATCTATACTTTTTAAGTATTGGCTAAGGATCTTGGTTCTATACTCCTATATCTTTGTTATTCTTGGGATTTAGGTAAAACAAGCAGCTGAGAACAACAGAAAATTGCACTTAAAATGAGTACCTGGCATTGTCTAATAACTGGTGGCTCTTAGCCTCCTGATGCTATGTTCAACTTTTTGTTCCTGCACCAAATTTCTGCATTTATTATATGAAAATTTATACTGAATAACATGCTTTGTGAATAAAACTGGACCAATTTTTAAGAGAAATGGCACCAAATGTGTTTGATAGATATATACTCAAACACAGTAGGGCGCAAAAATTGGAAAAGAATGGGACCACAAGCTCTCCCACCTCCTCCCATTGTCTGGCTCCCCTCAAAGAGGGTACCATGTGCAAGATGATGCCACCAAACTTGTTTTCATCTCACTTTCGTGATGGTAAGAGGCCAGAAGGCATCCACATCTTTCTGTAACCCAAAGAGCGATTATAGAAAGACGTAGAGAAACAAAAGAGTAATGCTAATTGTACTCCAAATTGATCACATTTTCGAATCGCAAGAAGTAAATATGAGTTCACAAATAGTTGCCACATGCTTGTACCTATCAGTACAAAAATAATACGAATTATGTAATATAACAAGCAACTTCCGTATGGAAACATAGCTTTTGTGACGGTGCAATCAACATATTTTCTCTCCGTGTTTGTAGCCATTACAAATTACCAGTCATTTCCATCTATGCATAAATTCCAACATTGGCATTAAATTAGTATGATAGAACATATTGGTTATTATAAATTTTTAAAAAAAACACTATTAAATACAGATGCTGAAGATCACATGTTCACCAGCCCTGTGCATTTTGTGTTTTGGGTTACATTATTTGAAATTAGATCGATTTTAGCACATGCAATGTGTATTTCTTCTTCGTAAAATCAAGTTATCAACGATTAAGATCCTTACTTTTCCCCGGAAGCATAAAATTGTCATCGATTTTCATTATCGCTAAAAACTGATATGAAAAATAGCGATCAAAATAATAATAATAAAACAACTACATGTTCTGATAGGATTGCTTTCTCCAGGGGCTGCCAATTTAAAACTACATTTCTTGTCACCTGTCATTTACAACTTAGAGAGGTGTATTGTGCAAGCATACAGAATTAATTGCTTCAAGGTATCTTAAAACACTTGGTTCTCTATTTTTAAATCTTCATTATATAATTGGAGTTGGGGACTTGGGGTTAACTAGTTTTTAAAGCACTATGTTAGCTCTGCAGCTTGTTTACGTTGCGTTTGGTCTAGCTTTTTTTGGGCTTTTAAGCAGAAGGAGAAGCCAAAAAGTAGAGCTTTGAAATTAAAAGCTAAGCTGTTTGGAAAGTCTATTTCTTTTTAACTTCAAAGCTACTTTTAAGCTAGAAGTTGTTTGGCATAATATATCAATTGTAAGCTACTTTTATACTCAATTTAAGCTTTTGATTTTATTTAAGAATAAAAACACAAAATATTTGAATGGAGGCGGCGGTGCGGCGATGGTGGGTGGCGCGAGAATGGAGGGCGGCGAAGATTGGACAGGGAGGCGGGGGCGCGGCGATGGGAGGCAGCGACGCGAGGGAGGAGGGCGGCGCGAGAATGGCAGCGCAGCGAGGGAAGGCAGCAGTTGTTAGGGTTAATGGAGAGGTTTTGATATGTGGGAAGGGGAAAAAAGAAGAAAAAAAAGAAGCAATAAGTTGCTCTGGAGGGCTTCTATCAAAGCTCATTTTCTTCACTAAAATTAAGTTACTTCTCCTTCTGTAAAACTTTGCAGGTATCTGTTTGGCCCAGCTTCTCCTTTCTAAGGAGAAGAGAAGCTAATTTTAAGCTGGGCCAAACACACCCTTAATCACGTAGTAGAAGAGAGAACTACCAGAATAAACTTCTAAACCACATCTTTACTCCATTCAATCCCCCTATCAAAAGATAGGTACCTGATATGGTTAAAAATAGAATTAAATCGGGACCGTTCAAATCAGCGCGAATCTCGAAGCTCTTAGGGGTAAAACGGTAATTTCCACTATAAACGGGTCCGAAAATGGGAACGGGTCTTTTCCAAGCCCAATAATCCAAAAGCAGGTTTGTGTCAGGGCGACAGCCAATTATGAAGAAACCCAGGACATTTAAAGGGCAATTCAAATTCATGATTATCTCTAAGAGACGGTTTAAACCAAATCTCTTATCATGAAACGATTTAAACTCTGTTTCTTATCCAAAAACACCGAGAAGTAAAGATAAATGATTATCTCAAAACTGTTTCCAGAGGCGACTATAAATTCTCCTCCATCCCTACAATAAAAAAGGTAATGAGTATTTTCTCTACAAAAGCTCTTTCATAATCTTCTTGATTACTGACTTGAGCGTTGGAAAGTTCGTTGCCGGAAACAATCCCGTGTTTTGAACTTTTTGCAGGTCAGCGGCAGCGTCAGGAAACAGTCAACACCGGCAAGAAGTCGACAGGTTTGCTTTTATTGTTTCTAGAAGAATTCACATATCATCTGTTTGCTCCCACACCGAAATTAGCAGCAACAGATTGACGCCGTCTGTGAGAAACAGAAAAAAACAATCTGATCATATTTCACCGGTGAAAGTAGTTTCCAGCCATCCCTCCAAAGGAAAAAGGGAAGGCGGCGGCATTCAGCCGAAAAGCCACCCCTCTGCCTCCTCCACTTGAGGATGTTCTTCCTCAACCAAACCAACAAGTTCAACAGCCTCAGCCTGAACAGCCGCCTCCCCAACAGGCTCGTCCCATGTCCGGGGGGCTGCGCCACGGGGCTCTCGTTGAAGCCGTTAAAAATAGCCCCCTCTCCATAGCCATGTCTTGATCCACAATCCTTCCACCGACTCGGCAGACTCGCATAGTCCCCATGATTCAAGAGACCTCCGTCAAGTCATCGTCGACCATCAACAAGGAGTCAATATCCGAACCTGCTTGAATGCGAGGTGAGCCCGCGATGAGGTCCCTCATCCAGAGCACCAGAGAAGCCAGAGGGGTCGTTCTCCCCAAAGGCCGAGACCCAGAAGGTCTCCCTCCTCCAAGACTCGGAGAGGGCCGCCTCCTCATCATCAGTGAAAGAGCCTCACCCCAATAAGCCGATCAACACCAAGAGTTCACCAGGACGGAGGGGCACCAGTCACCTAGGCAGAATTCCAAAACTTCGAGAATGACATCCTGCGAGCCCTTAATATTGCTTTGAGCCGCGACCTACATGCACCTAGCCCTCTACATGCTTCCACTCATGTAAGAGAGTCTCAAGAGTCGATCAGATTTGACCAAAGGGACGAGTCGGTCGATCGCTGCCTCCGAGAGATGGAAAGGCGTTTGAACCAAATCAACCTTAAAGAAGAACAACAGACCAATAATTTTTGCCCAAGTAGATCCCCCTTCTCCAGGGCTATCACGGAAGCTCTGATCCCCGAAACCTTTAAGTCGCCCCACTTTGAATCCTACAACGGGGAGTCTGACCCAGTCGATCATATCGAGAGTTTTAAAATACTCATGATGATCCATCAAGCTTCGGATGCACTCCTCTGCAAGACCTTCCTGGCCACATTAAAGAGACCAGCAAGAAAATGGTACTCCCGTCTATCCCCAGCCTCCATCTTCTCAATGGACCAGTTTAAGGAGCTCTTCTTTACCCACTTTGTTAGCAGCCGCCGTGCTGAGAAAACAAGTGCATCTTTACTAGCCCTCAGCCAAAGAAAAGGTGAACGCCTAAGAGATTGTGTTCGACACTTTATTGCCGAAGCCCGGTCTATTGCCTCTCTCGACCAATCAGTAGCCTCTGTAGCATTCAGACACAATATCAATAATGCCAACCTCAAGGTGTCCCTTGCCAAGAAGCCTCCTCTGGACTTATCGGAACTCCTACTTAGGAGTGAGAAGTACATCCAAGCGGAAGGGGCTCTCAACCTCCCCCAGTCGAAGGAGCTATCTTCTGGGAACAAACAGAAGAATACAAACAAAGAAGGATCCCTGAAATTCCAGAAAGATGACAATGGCCAGTGCCATTCAGCTCCTCATTTTGAGAAGTTCACCCCCCCCTCAATGCCAGTATATCAATAGCTCTTATGGAGATGGATAAGGAAGGGCTACTCTGTGTTCCCTCTAGAATGAATACTACAGCGAAGAGTAGCATAGAAAAGTGGTGCCGCTTTCATAGGGACCACGACCACGACACAGATGATTGTCGGGCTCCCAAGGAGGAGATTGAATAACTCATACAATAGGGACATCTGACCAAGTTTGTCAGAAAGGATGGGGCCGATCCTCCATCCCGAGGAGCCAATAAGCGAACCGAAAGGCCTGCCGAGTTTCAAGACTCCGAACCTGGGGTCATCCTCTACCTTATCCATGGGGGTCCAATGGAGGGAGAACCAAACTCCTCTCGAAAGGCCTTAATCCAAGAGGTGAGTTTGGTCCAGAACTTTCCCCCAGCCAAGAACCCTGGGGTTTCGGTGATATTCTCGGACAAAGACCTGTAAGGTGTCCGAACGCCCCACTGTGATGCACTCGTAATTAATCTCCACATAGCCAACCATGAAGTGCGTCGAATCCTGGTCGACAATGGCAGTTCCTTTAATATCCTCTTCCAGGAAATCTTCCAAGACCTCAAACTTTCTCGAGATCGCCTCAAGCCTGTTGGATACACACTCCACGGGTTCTCTGGGGTTTCAGTTCCAATCGAAGGAATAGTCACTCTTAATGTGACTGCAGGAAAAACCCTGACTACCCGGACAGAGGCAATGGACTTCATGGTCGTCGATGTGAAGGCCGCTTATAATGCTATCCTGGGCCGACCAGGCCTAGCAGTACTTCATGCCGTACCCTTAACCTTTCACATGAAAATGAAGTTTCCAACCTCTGCAGGGATAGGAGATGTTAAAGAAAACCAAGAGATTGCTCAGAGGTGCTACACAACCACAATGGGGGGTCTCAGTCCTCCCACTTGAAGCATTAAAGCTCCCCCAACGGAACAGTCAAGTTCTTCCCAAACTAGTAAATGAACTCAAGGAGATCCCCTTCTTCGGGGAATGCAGACTTGGAATACTGAGCATAAAATGAAGTACCACGAGGGTGCCTAAAACTCTCTCATAGGTTTTCAGTTTTCAATAAGGCCGCCACTAGCGATATGGCCAAAGCATGTAATAAAGGCTTGCACCATCGAAGCGGCTACTTAGTTTATTTCAATAAAACTTAGCTTTTTTCTTTTAAAAATTATTGCATTGGCCTCATGTCTATCCCCCTGAGTCACATCTACGACTCATTAAATGGTAAGTTCAGAGTCCAGCTTGTTGCCCAGGGCTGCTCTCGTAACTTGTTAGGCTCATTTATCAAAAACGAATTTGGAGTCCAACACCTGGTTCGATCCCACTTTAGCCGCTTGAAAACAAGCAAGTACGGAGCAGCTCACCATTCAGAATTGCTCCTACAACTCGTTGAAATCCCCAAACAACAAGTTTGGAGTCCAATACTTCATTTGACGCCGCTTTAGCCACTTGCAAACAAGCAAATACGGAGTAGCTCACCATTCGGAATTGTTCCTACAACTCGTTGAAACTTTTAAACAACAAGTTTGGAGTCCAATTCTTGGTTCGACGCCGCTTTAGCCACTTGCAAACATGCAGGTGCGGAGCAGCTCACCATTCGGAATTGCTTCTACAACTCGTTCATAACTCCGACACAACTAGTTCGAAGTTCACGATCATGGTTCGAAATTGCCTTCACAGCTTGCAAGTATGCGGTTTCGGGGCTTGAAACGACCATTCATACTATTCCCACTACTGGTTAAATTTTACAGCAAGCAAGTTCGAAGACTAGCTCTTTCCCAGGGCTATCTCCAAAATTTTACTCAAACATGCTGAATCTAGGGCCTAGCTCACCCCTGGAGCTGCTCTCTCAGCTCAACAACTCTCATTAATGAGCTCCGTGCTTAGCTCCTCTTCTGAGCCACACCAGCAACTCCCTAACTCCATGCGATGGTGTTGGAATTCAGCTCTTCCGAAGAATATCTCCTGCAACCAGTTCAGCTTCAAGCATCAGATATGATGTCCAACCCACTCCTCGAGTTGCCTCCACAAGCTTGCTGATTCAAACAGCAGGTTTGGAGTCCAACCCCCTCTTCGGATCGCCTCTACTAGGCTGCCGGGTCCAAACGGCAAGGTCGGCATCAACCCCCTCATCGACTTTCTTTCATAAATTTGTCGGGCTCAAATGTCAAGTTCGGAGCTCAACTCACCCATAGAGTTGCTCCTTAAACTCGCCTTCCGAATGGCTTTCTCCGAGAGCCTGGTGATATTCTTCGCCCCACTCGCCTCCCGAGTGGCCTTCTTCCAAATGAGTTCGGAGCTCAATTCTTCCCTGAAATTGTTCCTTAAACTCGCCTCACAAACGACTCTCTCCTAGAGCCTGGTGATGTTGTTCGTCCCACTCACCTCCTAAGTCGCCTTCTTCCAAACGAGTTCGGAGCTCAACTCACCCCTGGAGTTGCTCTTCAAACTCGCCTCCCAAACGGCTCTCTCCTAGAGCCTGGTGATATTCTTCGCCCCACTCGCCTCCTGAGTGGCCTTTTTCCATACGAGTTTGGAACTCAACTCTCCCCTAGAGTTGCTCCTCAAACTCGCCTCTCGAACGGCTCTCTCCTAGAGCCTGGTGATGTTTTTCACCCTACTCGCCTCCCGAGAGTGGCCTTCTTCCAAAAAAGTTCAGAGCTCAACTCTTCCCTGGAGTTGCTCCTCAAACTCGCCTCCCGAACGGTTATCTCCTAGAGCCTGGTGATGTTCTTCGTCCTACTCGCCTCCCGAGTGGCCTTCTTCCAAATGAGTTCGGAGCTCAACTTTCCCCTAGAGTTGCTCCTCAAACTCGCCTCCCGAACGGCTCTCCCTAGAGCCTGGTGATGTTCTTCGCCCCACTCGCCTCCCGAGTGGCCTTCTTCCAAACGAGTTCGGAGCTCAACTCTCCCTTAGAGTTCCTCCTCAAACTCGCCTCCCGAATGGCCCTCTCCTAGAGCCTGGTGATGTTGTTCGTTCCACTCGCCTCCCAAGTGACCTTCTTCCAAACGAGTTCGGAGCTCAACTCTCCCCTGGAGTTGCTCCTCAAACTCGCCTCCCAAACAGCTCCCTCTTAGAGCTTGGTGATGTTGTTCGTCACACTCACCTCCCGAGTGGCCTTCTTCTAAACGAGTTCGGAGCCCAACTCTTCCCTGGAGTTGCTCCTCAAACTCGCTTCCCGAATAGCTCTCTTCTAGAGCCTGGTATGTTCTTCGCCCCACTCGCCTCCCAAGTGGCCTTCTTCTAAATGAGTTCGGAGCTCAACTCTCCTCTGGAGTTGCTCCTCAAACTTGCCCCCCGAACGGCTCTCTCCTAAAGCCTGGTGATGCTCTTCGTCTTGCTCGCCTCCCGAGTGGCCTTCTTTCAAATGAGTTCGGAGCTCAACTCTTCCCTAGAGTTACTCCTCAAGCTCGCATCCCGAATGGCTCTCTCTTAGAGCTTGGTGATGCTCTTCATCCCGCTCGCCTTCTGAGTGGCCTTCTTCCCAACGAGTTCGGAGCTCATCTCTCCTCCTCGTCGAGCTCAAGATCGTTTGCCGAAAATTTCCCCCTTCGCAATCGAGCCCCCTTGCCGAGCTCCCTTTGCCGAGCTCCAACTCCTGCCGAGCTCAAGATCGTTAGCCGAAGCCACAAAAACGATCACCATTGTTCGCCAACCTTCGCCGAAGTAACAAAAATGCTCGCCGACGTTCACCGAAGTCACAAAATTGTTCGCCAAAGCCACAAAATTGTTCGCCGAAACGCACCAAGCAGATGAAGAACCGATTGAAAAATGGCAAACAATACTCTCCTCCTAATTCGTGCCCAATTTTGATCAACGGCTGAGATTCGAGGAGAAAAAAGTCAACAGTCAATGTTAACCGAGTCAACTGTCAGACGTTGACCGCCATGTGTCGACTAGGCGAATGATCTCAGCGTTCGCCGACTTGAGCCAAACAGACGCAATACCTAACAGAAAACGAAAGAAAAGCTTTGCTTCCTGATGCGTGCTCGAGCATGATCAGCGGCCCAGATTTTGCCACATCACCTGCTTCTCCTTTCTCCTCAGCACACGAGCTCAATTTTGATCGACGGCTGAGATTCACACACACAAAAAGCCAAAAAGTCAATGGTCAACATTGACCGAGTCAACGGTCGGACGTTGACCGCCACGTGTCGATGGGGCGAACAATCTCAGCGATCGTTCGCGGCCCGCCAAGCAGAAACGAAACCGAACAAAAAATGAGAGAAGTGACCCTCCTCCTGATCTTCGCTCGATGGTGATTAGCAGCTCAATCGAGCCACGTCGCCCACGTTCTTCCCAGGTGCATCAGCGCGCGAGCCTGGTGGTGATCAGCGGCTCAGATCGAGCCACGTTGCCTCCTCATCAGATCATCTCATTATGGCTGCCCAATCTCATCAGCTCGTGAGCCAACCCGTGATCGACAACTCCGATCGTGTAAAAAATGTGTTGGGATCTGATTATTTATAAAAAATCCATAAATTCATTTCAAATTCGAAAATTAATTAAAAATCCAAAAATAATTATTTAAATTCGGAAAATTCATTAAAAATTTCCAAAAAATAATTTAAATTGGATTTAGTAATTATAAAATTCGAAAAAAGTGATTTTAAAATTGGAAAAAATTCGAAAAATGATGAAAAAATTTGGAAAATTCACAAACAATCCAGAAAATTCTAAAAATAATTCTGAGTATTTTACAAACTCAGGAAAGCATCGTTACACTCCAAGCAATCTCTGAACATCCCCAAGAACGCTGATAAATTCTGAGCCATTAAAAATGGGCAAACTACTTCTCGAAGGTATGAAACTCGGTCTTCGGGAGTGGGGGGCTTGTGATATGGCTAAAAATAGAACTAAATTGGACCATTCAAATCTTACGCGAATCTCAAATCTCTCAGGGGTAAAACAATAATTTCCACTACAAACGTGTTCGAAAATGGGAACTGGGTCTTTTCCAAGCCCAATAACCCAAAAACGGTCCGTCTTATTGGGTCAGGACGACATCCCATTATGAACAAAACTCAGGACATTTAAAGGGTAATTCAAATTCATGATTATCTCTAAGAGACGGTTTAAATCAAATCTGTTATCATGAAATGATTTAAACTTGGTTTCTTATCCAAAAACACCGAGAAGTAAAGATAAATGATTATCTCAAAACTGTTTCCAGAGACGACTATAAATACCCCTTTATCCCCACCATAAAAAAGGTAATAAGTATTTTCTCCACAAAAGCTCTGTCATAATCTTCTTGATTACTACTTGATCATCGGATGGTTCGTTGCCGGAAACAATCCCGGTGTATCGAACTTTTTGCAGGTCAGCGGTAACGTCAAGAAACAGTCAACACCGTAAGAAGTCAGCAGATTTGCTTTTATTGTTTCTAGAAGAAGATATTATATGTTTGCTCCCACACCGAAATTAGCAGCAACAGTACCAAAGAGGGAATATCTTCGAAGGAAAAAGAAGAGTATAATAGTTGCTTGAGAATGGGAAGGCACCAAATTGATGTTGAAGAGATGTTGACATTTGCTGGGAAAGTTGAAAGCTTAAGTCATTGATATATTAAAACTCCTGAGCTAGAGAAAATAATAAGGTCAAGATGCTATAAATGATTTTTTAAGATAGTAGATTTGGTGTTTAAATACAGACGTTTATCGAATTTCATAATGTAGATTATACAACTTTGCATCCAGCAGATTGACTTCAAGATTTCGAAGACTTGTTGGAATTTTCAGATGCATTAAAAGTAAAACAAAACACACAAACGTAAGAACAATTGTGGCAACTGAACAAAAAAGTAAGAACAATTACGGGAAAATAATGTAAGCATCTTAGTGCCTGCCCCCTCCATTTTCTTCCCAATATAAGTATTCTCTATTTGATAGTAAGATTATAGTTTCTTAATGAGAGGGGTGCGTCTTCGGACTCCTGTTTTCAAATCACTTTTATATCTTTGTTAATGTACAAAAGTTTGTCTGAAAGAAACATTATGAAAGAAAGACTTCTGATTCAAAAGGAGATTAGATACTGAAAGAAACATTAAAAGCTTCTAGTATCAATGTACAGTTGACTTCGCAAAAGATATCTTACTAATCAGGGTTCAGAAATATATCTCACCTTCAGAAAATTGGAAGGAAAAACGTGCAGACACTCGCTTTAGGAAGTGTCAGAGCTCTTTTTTTTTTATGGAGCAGTATCCCATCCCACGATCCCTGGTGTTGATTCATACTGCCCTGAATATCTCGACTGTACCCACCACAAGTCAAGAGTGCTAACAGTCTAAATTTGGACGAATCCATAGGTTCAGTGTCTGCTCTGCTTAGTCCATACTGATGGATTGAGACATATAACAAGCAGGTCAAATTTTTTAAATGCATGAAATTTAACCAACTGTGACATAATAAAAATCCACACTTCGTAGCAGGATATTTGAAAGGTACAAATGAGGTATCGTAATCATAGAAGAGATATACTTTGACTATAGGACACGAAGTTTCAGTCTCGTGGAACTAATATTAACGATTAAGATCCTAACTGTTGGCTGCATCTGAGCAAAGCTAATGGAATTTGTTCACTTGAATATTACCGGTTGATGACTTTCTTCAAGCAAACATGGATGGCAAAAAAGGAGGCTCGACCGAGTCGTTGACCTAGATTAATTCACTTTTTCACGTGTATAAAAATAATTATTCGTTATTTATATGGGAGTTATTGTTGAAGAATCTACCCCACAACTCGTAGTGCTAATAACGGAGACACACCACAAGCAATAGAAACTCCCAAGACTTAGATGAACCAAGAACAAGCCACCACAATATATGCAAGATCTCACAAGAACACAATCAATATGCAGAGATAATCAATACTTCTTATTCCCCAAGAAATACAAAGATTACAAAGAGATTACAACTCTCAATCTCTCTCACCCCTTTGAAACGCTCGGCACAATCCCCTCTTGAAGTTGAACAATGATAATGGCTCACCTCTTGATTACACAAATTGATACTAACCCAAGAATTTACGGCCATATATATAGCCCCCAAGTAAACCCTAAAAGATAAACACAAATCTAACAATTGGGCCTTAAACTCGTAAGCCCAAAAAACAATCAGCCGCTGAAGTCGGTCGACAATTCCCCCAAGGTCGGTCAACCGCAACGTGTAGAACCAAACCCGAGACTTTGTAATACCCCGTAATTTCTATGAGTATAATATATATAATATAGGAGAGAGAAGGTGTGGAGAGGGAAAGGGGGGGGGGGGGGGGAGGGGGTCCCACGGCTGAAATGAAGAATAGCACGATGTGCTTTGTATAAGTTGAGGGGGCTGATGACGTCACCCCTGGGCTGGGGCCCACCCGGTGGAATTGTGAAGATAGTTGCTGTCTTGGTCTTTGATGGCGTGGCACTTGTATGTGCACACGAGATTCAATGGGAGTAGGTTGAGTTTATCCCATATCGGGAATATACAAAAATTAATTGAGTATAAATATAATTGCCTATGATCAAGAGTCACCTAATTGGTTAACAACCTTTTGGGAGGCAGCCTGTGGTGGGCAATTGTACTATAAGTATTAATTTGTTTTCTAAAAATAATAAAAATTGTCTGAGTATTGGGGCGGGGCGTTACATACCATAGTACAACTGCTCACCACAGGTTGTCTCTCAGAAGGTGGTTAACCAATTAGGTGACTCTTGATCATAGACAATTATATTTATACAAATTAATACTTATAGTACAATTGCCCACTAGAGGCTGCCTCTCAAAAGGTGGTTAACCAATTAGGTGACTCTTGATCATAGGCAATTACATTTATATTCAATTAATTTTTGTATATTCCCAATATGGGATAAACTCAACCTACTCCCCTTGAATCCCGTGCGCATATACAAGTGCCACGTCATCAAAGACCAAGACAGCAACTGTCTTCACAATTCCAGCGGGTGGGCCCCAGCCCAGGGGTGACGTCATCACCCCCCCTCAACTTATACACAGCACATTGTGCTGTTCTTCATTTCAGCAGTGGGACCCCCCCTTCTCCACACCTTCTCTCTCCTATATTATATATATATATTATATATATTATACTCTTAGAAATTACGGGGTATTACATACACCCCACCTTTAGAAATCAGCGTCCTCGCTGAGTACAGGGTATACAATCTAGCGCAGGATCCTTCTTTCTAGCCGATGTGGGGTCGTCTTCAATCTCGATAATTTTGGAGATCAGTCCCACACCGCAGGTACACACCTCGATAATTTCGGGGACTATCTCACACCGCAGATCATACTGAAGCCCTCTCCCACGCCCTGTGTTGAAAGTCGGCTCTGATACCATTTGTAATGCCCCGCCCCAATACTCAGACAATTTTTATTATTTTTATAAGACAAATTAATACTTATAGGACAACTGCCTACCACAGGCTACCTCTCAAAAGGTGGTTAACCAATTAGGTTACTCTTGATCACATGCAATTATATTTATACTCAATTAATTTTTGTATATTCCCGATATGGGATAAACTCAACCTACTCCCCTTGAATCTCGTGCGCACATACAAGTGCCATGTCATCAAAGACCAAGACAACAACTGTCTTCACAATTCCACCGGGTGGGCCCCAGCCCAGGGGTGATGTCATCACCCCCTCAACCTATACACAACACGCTGTGTTGTTCTTCATTCCAGCCGTGGGACCCCCCTTCCTCCACACCTTCTCTCCTATATATATATATATATATATATATATATATATATATATATATATGGGAAATGCTCCATTGAAAATGGGTCTAGTTTTCACGGGTTGGAAAACACGAATCTGAGCCATTGATCGCTCATGATCGCGATCAGCGGCTCAGATCGAGCCCCCCATCACCCGTTTTAATTGTTGAACGGAGGGTTATTTTGGGAATTTCGTCCCAAATAACTCTTTGCCTCACTGATTCTAAAAAAAATGATATAACCTAGGCCGTTGTTGGGAACAACGGCCTAGGTTATAAATAATGAGAACAAGGTCGTTGTTTGGAACAACGGCCTATGATTCAATTTTTTTATAACCTAGAGGTTATATCATTTTTTTCAGAACGAAACAGGTGAAGAGTTATTTGGGACGAAATTCCCAAAATAACCCTCCGCCACTTAAGTCATATAGGGTGATGGGCGGGCTCGATCTGAGCCGCTGATCGCTATCATGAGCGATCCAATGGCTCAGATTCGTGTTTTCCAACCCGTGAAAACAAACCCGTTTTCAATGGAGCATTTCCCTATATATATATATAAATATATATATATATATATATATATATATATATATATATATATATATATATATATATATATATATTATATTATACTCTTAGAAATTACGGGGTATTACAGACTTGACCGGTCAACTGCACCCCCAAGGTCGGTCGACCGTTCCCTCCTCTGTTGGACCTGTACACTCGAAAAACTCTCAGCAGCTAGGGTCGGTCGACCGCACCCCCAGGTCGGTCGATCGTAACTCTCCAGGCTACACTTCTTCTACTTGTTGTCTTCTTTTGTTGTCTTTGTCTCCTCCTCTTCTTCTCCAACTTCAAGTACTCCGTGCCTACGTGTATTTGAGGCCAAAACCCTAACAATCTCCCATTTGGACCAAATACACTACGTTTCAAAGTTATTGCAATCTTTACCTCGTATTATCTCTGCCAATCTTCCACTTTCATGGAAGACCCAAGTACTTTCCACTCTCGTGAAGAGCAACTCTGCCACTCCACCACGTGGAGTGCACCAACCACCCCTCATCGCCTCATGAAGGATCGCATAAAGCACGAATACCGGAGAAACAACCTCCCGTGTCGGATTCCGTATTACACGACTCCCTAACTCGCAGAATCTCTATCAACACCGGACATGGTTCAAAACCTCTCAATGCACCCTCTACATTAGAAGTCTCCGTGGACGACACCTCCACAAGATCCGCAGACTGTTCAATCCCTACAGTCCCAATTCGGTTACCCTCATCGACATCACCCCGCATATCGATAATAATGCTCTCTATCACACAAAAGCGACTTGAAGCTTCAACTGCCAATTCGTAAAGTACCCTCACCGCAACAACGTCTTGTCCTCTAGGTTCACTTCTGTAACCCCCATTCCCGACAATAGGTATTTTTCCGTGTATTTTCTATAATTTGAATTTTTGTAATTTATTTTGTGTTAAATTCTGTTCGGATCTTTTATTAAAATATTTTCTAATCAAAATTTTATTTATTTTGAATAATGGTTTATTTTGATCACACTTTCTATTTCTTATTTATCGGATATTTATATTTGTGTCTAAAACAAATATATTATCATTATGGATTATTTTAATAAAATTGCTAAACCCGAATACTATTTTATTGTATAATTTATTATTATTATGATTATGATTATTAATTGTTATTTCATGATTATCTATTTAAAATTCATATATTGGATTATTTTATTATTATTATACCGAATCTGATTTTCTTTGTGAATTTTCAAATTATTTTTAAGCCCAGTTTATATTCTATTCACTTGTATTGTTTATTTATTTATTGAGATTCAAATTTTTGTTCGTGGAATTCTTCGTTTTTCGTGATTGGACTATTTTATTGATTCTATTTTCTTCTATCTAATTGTGGGTATTTTTATTTGAACCATATTGATTTTGATCTCTCTCTTATTGAACCCTAAAACCCAATTTCAATTGTTCTTAACCCAAATCCATTTTTATCGGACCCTAAACCACTAACCCAATACTCTAATTGTATCCTATCTATCCTATTGCAAACCCTAATTTTTGCACACAAATCGAAACCCTAGCCGTCTAATCTCTCTCCTCTCCCCTCTCTCCTCTTTCTCTCTCCTCTGTGTTTCTCTCTCCTCGATCACACCCAACCCCCCTCTTACAGTAGCATCATCTTCCCAGCCAAGTCCCATCTTCTCCGACCTACCCCCCGTCCTCCGGCAACACCCCTCCCCTCGTCGCCACTCACCGTCGACGCCCACCGAACCTCCCTGTTCCCCGTTTCCTGCTCAACCATCAGCAGCCAAAACCCTCATCTCTTTTTCCCCAATAACCCACTGCCTTTGCCACCCCCTCCGGTGACCACCCCATCGTCGCTACCCTTCTATCGGCGCCGCCAGCAACCCCCCTGTCTCCTTCTTTCCCTGTTTCGCTCGACGTCGGCAGAGCCCCAAAAACCCATTGCTGCTTTCCCTGTTCATTGCCGACCTGAGCCCAGCGCCACCCGCCGTTGCGTCGACCTGTCCCGTCGTGCCGCCACTGCGACGACTTATCGCCGCCCCTTGGCCGTCGCTGTTGCCATCACTGCTCTCTCTCTTTCTCTGTTGCTTTGTCTCCTTGGGTTTTGTGCACGTATATTGCGCATGCTAAATTGCTAGTTCGTGAGTTCGTTGCTTCGGGATTCTTATCCCGTTATTCTTGGTATTCGTTTTCTCCGATTAACAGGCAAGTCACCGTCCACTTGAATTGTTAATTGTATCAAATTCAAGTTTCATTGAAATTCTTGCAAACAGATCTCTTTGTTATCGTATTATCCATTATTCATCTATTCGTTGGGTCTGTTGAGAGTTTACACAAGCTAACCCAAATATTCTTGACATCGTGTCACTTTTGACTCTATAGTTTGGATCTTTCATGAGTGCATATAGAATTGATACTAGGGTTGTTCATATAATTGACACACAAATAAACTATTGTAGAGACAATTGCTAGGTTGTATATTGTTTGATCGTTGATGATTGATTGATGATAAACTGAGGTATGAACGTGTTCTAGTTTTATTTATCATGTTTTGACACCCATCATGTTGATTACACAATTTATTGACCAAAGAATCGATACTCATCATGTTTAATTAATTTATTTTCAAGAATACCCTAAAAACTGTATATGCTTGCTGACCTGAACATTAACCGTTGTTTTCGAACCAGTAAACGAGGTTAAAATGAAATACTTTCTGATTATGAAATGTAGCCCCAAGTGTCTATTTGCCAATAACATCCAGAATTATCGAATTCCGAGTTTTGTAGCAAAGTTATGCCCGTTTTACTACAGCTGCGTTTTTACTTTCAGATTTTCAGATTCTCGTACATTTCATGTTTAAACAGTAAAAATGTTGATCAAATGATAAAATTTTACTATAAAAATTTCCAGATTGTTGCTTAACATGTTTATGAGTTAGGATTATATTTTTACTGAATTTAATATTGAGTTTTTGCTGATTCAAAAATTAAAATAACAATATGTCGAATTTCTGCCTGAACATAAAACCTGTAAAGAAACAAGTGTTTGACCTAGTTGCTGTTGTCGGAATTTGAACTTTAAGTATGCGTTGGAACCGTATGGAAGTCTAATTTCCAGATTTTCTGACGGATTCAATTTTCAATTTCTGAGACAGCAGAAAACTGCATTTTTGTACAGGTTGTGCTTGCTGTCCAGAATTTTGGATACTACTTTTTAATGAATTAATTATTTCTATATCGTATTATTACATGAATTGACTTATGTATGTTGCATTGCATGATCCTAATGAGTTATTGTCATCATTATAAATGTCCCACTCCATGTTATCATCCTATTGTTTCCCCTATCGATACTATTGTTCATCTCATGTCTTATAATTGCATATTGTATTGTTGCATTGATAAATAATTAACAAGTCGGGATTTAAGGGTTGACTTTTAGTAGTGGACAATATAGGAACTGTACTCGGAGGAGGGGCCCGTGTTTTCCTAAATAATGTTCCGACTATTGTTTTATCTGTGATTGTGGCTATGACCATAACCCAATCTATCGTGTATTGTATCATTGCTGATGACCGTATCATACACCGAAAGGTGAATAATATTTATCGTTGAAGAGTACATGAACTATAGAGCCCACTACTAAGTCTAAAACGTAACTTGTTTGTATGTAGCAACCATGTAGTAAAAGGATGGATGTATGAAGTGCTACATTAGTTAGGATTAAAATAATTAATAGACTTAAAGATTACACAACATCGATACTGCATATTGTTCCTCATTGTTTCTTGTGATATCGAATATTAGCTAAGTGTTACTGTTATTGATCATTGATTATTATTACTGAATATTGAATCATTGTTTATAGCCATTGCATCGATTATCATGATTATTGTCCCGTGTTATTGATTCCTATTGATCTACTGATTCATTGTTATACCGTTATTCCATTGTTCCCTGCTTTCTCTACCTGCTGTCCATGACTTACTCGAAGGACAAATTTTCTCCTCTTTTTAGATGAAGTGTTTACAGGGGTTGATGGAGAATTACCTGATGGATTGGGAGAACAACATTGGTGAAGAAATTGATTGCATCGCTGCTTAATATTTATTGCTTTGTTATGAAGACTTAATTATTGGATTATTGTTACTTCATTGTATTGGGCTTATAACCCAAATATTGCTATTTGTTTCCAGACGTTGGATTATAATTATTGTACTTGGATATTATATGTTGCTTCATTTCAAGTATTATTGTTCGAGATATGAAATAACGCCTTCCTACTCAGTCCCAACTGAATCTAACCCAGCACCTTCTGATCCAAACGATTCTAATCCGCCAAGACCTTCGTGTCCTTGTCTGCACCTACCGAATTCTCATCAAACAACGGACAATCAAGATCTTTCTGACGAAGATATGCTATCATTTGAATCTTCCACGTTGTGAAGTCACTCCCATCGAATTTCTCGATCTTCATCTTGTTATTGACCATGTCGAACCAACTGCTCTAATACCACTTGTTGAAGAATCTACCCCACAACTCGTAGTGCTAATAGCGGAAACACACCACAAGCAATAGAAACTCCCAAAACTTAGATGAACCAAGAACAAGCCAGCACAATATATGCAAGATCTCACAAGAACACAATCAATATATAGAGATAACCAATACTTCTTATTCTTCAAGAAATACAAAGATTACAAAGAGATTACAACTCTCAATCTCTCTCTCTCTCTCACCCCTTTGAAACACTGGGCCCAATCCCCTCTTGAAGTTGAACAGTGATAATGGCTCACCTCTTGATTACACAAATTGATACTAACCCTAGAGTTTATGGCCATATATATAGCCCCAAGTAAACCATAAAAGATAAACACAAATCTAGCAATTGGGCCTTAAACACGTAAGCCCAAAAAATAATCAGCCGTCGAAGTCGCTCGATTGCAACGTGTAGAACCAAACAAGAGACTTGACCGGTCGACTGCACCCCCAAGGTCGGTCGACCGTCCCCTCCTCTAAAGGACCTGTACACTCGAAGAACTCTCAGCAGCTAGGGTCGGTCGACCGCACCCCCAGGTCGATCGACTGCAACTCTCCAGGCTACACTTCTTCTACTTGCTGTTGTCTTCTCTTGCTGTCTTTGTCTCTTCCTCTTTTTCTCCAACTTTAAGTACTCCGTGCCTACGTGTATTCGAGGCCAAAATCCTAACAGTTATGTGGGGGTAGAAACATTCATGTAATCAAAAGTGTGACGGTTAGATAACCAAGTTAGGAAAGAGGAGAGAGGTACGGCTGCTAGTGGATAGAATCAAAGAAACTAGATCTCTTATAATCAATATTTTGATTAATAGTAAATTCCCTAATCAGTCCAGTGCAAAGTGAACTTAAGATCACAAATTAGTAATAAACTACCAACGATCAAAATAAACATACATGACTAGTAGTTTTCAAAAAGAAAAGTCAATAGTTACAACAAAAATGTAGGTACCAAACAAGAGCAGGTAGTTTATCAGTTTAAAAGTGGAAAGAGACCTTTAAAGAGGACACCCAATGGTTGGCCGGATGGAAGCGGATTTCTTTAAATAAGAGTTGTTCGGGGCAGCCAAGGGAGAGGAAATTATAGCACTAGGCATCGCTTTGAAGTGTTTCAAGTATTGATCAGGTTTGAGAGTTAATTTAAATAAGAGTTGAGTTATTCTCCTGACCAAGGCGCTGCCTATAATGGAGATTAGGTCTCTATTGGGCTGCGAAATAGGGGATTTCCCCGTGAAGTATCTAGGTATTCCATTAGACCTGGAGTAATGCATCGAGAGGATTGGGTACCGCTTGTGGAAAAGATTGAAAAACGGTTAGCAGGATGGAAGGGGTGGTCCTTATCTGTAGGAGGTAGAATCACGCTCATTAACTTTGTGCTCAGTAGTCTCCCAACGTATCTGATGTCTATATACGAACTTCTGAAGTGGGTAATTGGGAAAATCGATCAGCTTAGAAGAAGATTTTTATGGAAGGGGGCAAATGAGGCCAATAAAGAACTACATTTAGTTAACTGGGAAAGAGTGTGTAAGAAGAAGGAATTCAGGGGTTTGGGAATTCTGAACCTCAAAGATATTCAATGTAAGTGGTGGTGAAAAATGAGAAGGAGATGAAACAACTGGTGGTACAAATCATTCATGTTGTATAGGAAAAGGAAGAGGTTTAGATTTGGGGGGGAGGAGTGTACATGGAAAGGTTTCCTATCTATGGAAAGGAATGGCCAAGGTGGGGAAGATGTATCATGCTAACACAACTTGCAAGCTGGGTAATGGGAGGGAAACCAGATTCTGGAAGGACAAGTGGTGTGGACACAATACACTTCAATCGTTATATCCGAAGGTCGCTAATTATGTAGCGAAGAAAGATACGTTAGTTGAAGAAGTATGGAGAAACCAGAGGGTCGGGATTAAATTGGGCGAACAACCAACAAAGGAAAGCATCTCTCAACTACAACAGATGAAAACCTACATTAGGGAGGATGATAGAGAGATTAACAATGTAGATGATGTGAGAAGATGGAGTTTAGATCCCAATGGTATGTTCTCGGTCTCATCCATGTACAGGTGGCTGAATGATGGTGGAACAAGAAGCGGTGAAGGCGATAAGATCTGGAAGTCACTTGCACCACTAAACATGAAAGCCTTTCTATGGTTGGTCACAAATGATGTGATTCATAGTGTGGCTACGGTGCAAGAGATTATTTTCGGTTTCCACCGTTCTAAGACTGAAGGGATTCTCTTAAAATTAGACTTTGAGAAAGCTTATGACAAAGTCAACTGGGAATTCCTGTTCGATATTTTGTTTCACCGCGGCTTCGGTCCGAAATGAACTGCTTGGATTAAATCCAGCCTATTTTCCGGTACATCCTCTATCATTATCAATGGTAGTGAGGGGAAAATTTTCATGTGTAAAAGGGGCCTTAAACAAGGTGACCCATTTTCTTCTCTTCTTTTCTCTCTGGTGGCTGATGTTTTTCAGTAAATTGCTCCTCACAGCTTGGAAAGCTAATGTTATTGAAGGATTAGATGGTTTCCAAGGTTTTCGTGGAGTACTCAATCTGCAATACGTGGATGACACTATCATTTTTGCTAAACATAATGGGATCACCCTTCGTAATCTTAAGCTTCTCCTTTATATTTTTGTAGTAAGCCTCTGGTTTATCCATTAATTTTAATAAAACTTCTGTCCTTTGGCTTGGTGGTTCTTGCGAGCGTCAGCTCGAGGTGTCTCAATTCTTTAATTGTGCCTCTGATTATTTCCCATCTCCTACCTCGGTATCCCGTTAAAATGGGGCAAACTCCATAAAAATGATTGGTCTCCTATGATCGATAAGGTGGAAAGTAGACTCAATGTTTGGACGGGTCGGCACCTGTCGTGTGGTGGTAGACTGGTGCTTGTTAACTCGGTCCTCTCTTCCATCCCGTTGTATATGATGTCTTTTTTCTTCGTGCCCTCCTGGGTCATCAAGCGTATCGACAAAATTCGCAAAAACTTCTTCTGGTCCGGGTCAGCGACCTATCAAGTTGGGAAACACCTTTGTAAGTGGGATTTGGTTTGCAAATCAAAATGCGAAGGATGTCTTAGCATTCTGAATTTGAGGCACCAAAACCTTGCCCTCCTTGGGAAATGGATTTGGAAGGCCCTCAATCAGCCAGAGTTAGCCTGGGCCAAAATTGTTACTCACCATTACCATAAAAGGGACAAAATTTGGGAACTGTCCCCTTCTATCTCTCCCATAGCTTCACCATTTTGGAAGGGAATTTGGAAGCTGGCGGATATCTTTAAATGCGGGGTGCATAAACATTGTGGTAATGGGTCGGCGGTAAATTTTTGGATCGATCTCTGGATTGGTAACCACAAGATCGCCTTTAATTTCCCTTAATTATATACCCTCTCCCTGAACCCCCATTCGACTGTTGGAGATTACTTTACTATTGTCGGCAGCTGTCATGAATGACATATCCCTTTTAAAAGGGCTCTCCCTATTTCTCTATTTCCTCATTTTCATAGACTCCTTTCTTTATTGCGTTCCTACGTTTGGTCCCCTCGCGACGCCATTTTCTGGCATTGGACCAATTCTGGATCCTACACGGTTAAATCTTGCTATAATTTCCTCAATTCGGGAGGGATTTTATCTCCCTATTATAGGCTCATTTGAAAGTGTGTTGTGCCGCTTAAGGTTAAGATTCTTTCGTGGTTTGCTATTGATGATAAACTATTGACGGTTGAGGTTTTAACAAAAGGAATCTCGCTTTGGACCAAAAGTGCCCATTTTGTATTAATCATCCTGAAGATAGGGTGCATTTATTCATTAACTGTTCTTTTATACTTCCCCTGTGGGCAATCTGTAAGAAAGCCTGGAATGTTCGTGGTATGCCGGTTTCTTTCCCAGCATGGTGGAGTAGTTGGAGATCCAATCATGTTAACCATTCTTTACTTGCATCATGGGATTTATCCATGATGGCTTTAATCTGAATTGTTTGGAAAGAACGAAATGATAGGATCTTCTCTAAAACAACGCGTTCTATTAAGTTTCTAATTGACGACTTCTTTTTTTTAACGAAATTTTAGGCTTCTTCTCTCAAACCTTCTCAAATTATCAAACTGCAGCTGTACCGTCTTGATAATGTTGCTAGTTTCTTCGCTGCTTACGATTTTACGACTATCCTAGCTTGATTCCATTTTGCTTATTTCCTTGCTGCTAATGTTTTTTCCCTCCGCCTTTTCTAGTTTGATTTTATTTTCTTTATTTCCTTACTGCAAACGATTTTTCCCTTTTTCTCCTTGCGCAGAACTGACCTTCTGAGCCTCATTAGTCACACTTCTACTTTTGTTTGGAAGCCTTCCTTTTGTTTACGGGGTAACAGTGCAACTCCTGCTTCCAACGGGTCTCGGCTGTGTTTGGGTGCATCAGGCTGCTTTTTAGAGTGTGCAGGCTGTTATCCTTTTGCGCAGCCTGCTGTTTGTTGGCTCAATATGTGCTAGCTTTTAAGTTTGTCTTTCTTCTTTTCCCCGTCTGGTATTGGATGTATTTTTTTTTGTTTCCTTTTGTTCCTTACGTGCTAGCTCTTTTATTTCTCAATCCTTTATGTATTTGTCTGCTACAAGATGTTTATTTCTTGCTGTTTGCTATGTTTTGAGTTTCTGCGTTCGAGGTATTTTTATCCTGCCAACATTTGGGTGGTTGCTCTTTTGTTTATTTGTTCTTCTTTTCTGGTGTTGCTGCATGGCTCTGTGCCTTGGTTTTATTCTATGCCTTCTTCCCACCTATCTAATATTGGTTGTGTTTGGGTCCTTGGTTTGTAGCAGCCATCTGCCCCTTTGGGGTTGTCATGTTTTTGTGCTTTCTTTATTGGATTGATGCTTTCTGTGTTCCTTGTAGGTCTTTCCTTTGGCAGTTTTTTTGGCCTTGACTCGGCGCCTCTCCAATGCTGCTTTTCGTTTCTTTGCTACGCTATGCTCCCGCTGCTAGGCTCTTGTCATGCTGTCTGCCCCGAGATGATGAAGCTACCATCTCAGTACTCTTCAACATTTTTGGTCCTGTTGAGTCTGTACTTAGTCTTGTTTTGTTTTTTTCCTCTCGTTATGTCTCTTGTTTACTGGACCTTTGTATTCTCCGTTCAATTTTTCTCTTGTAAATTGGGTTTTGTTACTTTTCTAGCGTTATATATATATATATATATATAGGGTCTCCTTCGGTTGCGAACTCCTCTGTGCGAACTCAGCTTACGAACTCCTGTGCTTGCCGTTGGATTCAAAGGGCTCCATCCGATGGCTGTGATGGAATTCACACTCTTCTCAGTTAGGGGGGTAATTTGGTCATTTAAACTTCAGCCAATTACCCCTTCACGCTGTCGAGATCTCAGACCCAAATCCCAAATCGAATGAATCCCCTTCTCTCTCTCTCAGAGAGAGCAATACCCTAATCTTCTCTGTGCGATTTCTTCGTGCGAACTCATGTGTTCTCCTCGATTCTCAGATCGAAATCGATCCCCTTCTCTCTCTTTTCTCGAAACCCTAACTCTTCCAAATAGCTCCATCGATTTCTAGATGGGTCGCCTTCAGTTGCGAACTTCTGTGTGTGAACTCAGCTTGCGAACTCCTGTGCTCGCTGTTGGCTCCAAAATAGATCAAAACCCTACCTCCGACCGCCCCCTACTATCTCCAATCGTCTTCGCCGCTGTGGAAACCCTAGGGTTTTGATCAGGTATAAATTTTTATTTTTTTTTGTTCCATTTTTCTTTTTTCTGCTTGAATTTGTAGGAATGAGGTAATTTTTTAAGAGAGATCGAATGTTTTGTTTGAATTTGTAGGAAGCGTTGAGCTTCACTGAGTCTTTCTTCATGGCTTGAAACCCACTATGGATATATTTCTTGATATCAATCCAGGGAAGTGTTTGATTCTGACTATTCATTTTTTAAAAATTTAATTGCTTACTTTATCGCATGTTGGTATAGGCAGTGATGACAATCTAGAATTTATAAGCAGTTGTAGGCATTTTGTTGCTTCTTTGGTTTGTGCACTTTTGCAATTATTTAAATGAAAGAGGAGTTAATTTATACTTGTATTATGGTTTGAACTCATCGTGCAAACCATAACGCTGGCCGTCCAATCCAAAAACCCTCCATCGAATGGTTGTGATTGTTCACGCTCTCTTCTCAGTTATCTTTGGGGGGGTGATTTGGTTATTTTTTCGGTTAGAGACATATACTCCTCCGTTGCAAATGGAGGGGTAATTTGAAATTTTGGTAATTTTGAGGTTGGAGACATATACTCTGAGGGACATCTTTTCAGAGGTTTTATTTATTCAGATTATGGTTGCAACTAGTTGGCATGGCATATTAATGCAGCCGTAGTGAGATCATGCATCTGAATAAGTGGTATACTAAATCCTGATTCTATTTAATGAGTTTTTCGCATTTTGTTTAGCTGAAGTTTAGAAAAAAATCGCACAGAGAAGATTAGGGTTTCGCTCACTCTGAGAGATAGAAGGGATTCAATCGATTTGGGTCTGAGATCTCACGACAACGTGAATGGGGTAATGGGCTGAAAATTGAAATGACCAAATTACCCCTGCTAATAACTGAGAAGAGGGCAGATTCAAACACAGCCATCGAATCCAATGGCTAGCACAGGAGTTTACAAGCTGAGTTTGCACACAGGAGTTCGCAACCAAGGGTGACCCTATATATATATTTCAGTTTAAGTTTATGTTTCAACTCATATTTCAGCTTCATATCATATTTCAATTTCAGTTTGAACTTATGTTTTGTTTCAGTTGCAACTCCATATTTCAGCTGAACTAAGTTTAAGCTTCAGCTAAAAATTTTGATCAAATTATGGATCAACTTGTTGGCATGGCATAGTATTGCAGCCCAAGTGTGAACATAATTATGATGCTTTTCAGTCATGCTTGATTCAGTTGATAATTATCTAAATCCCTGTCATATGCTAGGTTGTGTTCTGAGCCTACATTTACTTAAAATATTTTCAGATTAGTTGTGTTGATATGTTAGATAAATAATTACGAATCATCTATCTAAACCCTTTCTTTCTTATTGCTTGCAGTTTGTACGGTTACTGGAGGTTACCGAATGTGTGATGCTGGAAATTCGTTACAGAAAATTGAGCTCTTTATTGACCATTGTAATAGGAATAATTAGCTCTTTTTCGTAGTCTATTTTTTGTACCACTTTAACGGAATAATTAGCTTTTGTGGTTGTGGCCATTGTAATAGAAAACCAATGTATATTTTGTCCACGGTTTAAATATTTTCCTTGTATGAAATAATTTACTTCGAATATAATTTGAGAAAGGCTCCTGCTAGAAATTATGCTGATCAATTTACTTTGTTGCAATCTATTGTAAATCGGGGTTTATTAACACCATATCTGCATTTATTTTCTTTGGTTCTTGTTATCAGTTTCAACTCATATTCCATTTGCATGTGTCAGCTTCATATTTTGTTTCAGCTTCAACTCATATTTAAGTTTCAGTTTCAACTCATATTTCAGCTTCAACTCATATTTAAGTTTAAGTTTCAACTCATATTATAGCTCCAGTTTCAACTCATATTACAGCTCCAGTTTCAACTCAAATTTTAGTTTCAACTCAAATTTCAGTTTCAACTCATATTTCATCTTCAACTCATATTTAAGTTTAAGTTTCAACTCATATTACAGCTCCAGTTTCCACTCATATTACAGCTCCAGTTTCAACTCAAATTTCAGTTTCAACTCTTGTTTCAGTTTCAGTTTGAACTCATATTTTAGCCTCAACTCATATTTCAGTTTCAGTTTCAACTCATATTTCATCTTCAACTCATATTTAAGTTCAAGTTTCAACTCATATTTCAGCTACAGTATCAACTCATATTACAGCTCCAGTTTCAACTCATATTACAGCTCTAGTTTCAACTCAAATTGTTTCAGCCTCAACTCATATTTCAATTTCAGTTTCAACTCATGTAAACTCAGTTTCAATTCATGTTTTGTTTCAGTTTGAACTCATATTTCAGCTAAACAAAATTTTGTTTCAGTTTCATGTTTAAGTTAAAAAGTTTCATTATACCAAAAATTTACAGTATACAAACTCGAACCTCATACTACATTATACAATGGAATATCACTATACAAAATCGAGGCCTAGCAGTATAAACTAAAAGATGAAAAAAATATTGGACTTCTGGTGATATGCAATGGTGCTGCTGATGCTGAAACTGCTCGAAGCTCTGTCTAGTAGCAAATGGAGGGAACTGCTCCACCACCCTACAAAAAATAACATAAAAAGCTTAGCAATATCGGACTGAAATATTATCACCGTAAATTGTAAACAAATGAAGTACATATAGGCTCAGAACAACCTTCCACATAATAAGTAATTATGAAATAAGTCAAATATAATCAAGCATGAGTATAGCACATATGTTGTTCCAACCATAATGAGCACTTTATGTTGTTTAAAGCTCTTGTAGGCATTGATTTACCTCGTACATAGCAAGTTAAAAAACTCTCCAAATAGTATCAAAATTGAAAATATAGCACTTATTCATAACCATGATCTCACTACGGCTGCATTATTATGCCATGCCAACTAGTTCCAACCATAATCTGAATAATAACTCATATTTAAGTTTCAGTTTCAACTCATGCTTTGTTTCACTTTCAACTCATATTTCACCTAAACCAATTTTTTTTTCAGTTTCACATTCAAGTAAAAAAGTTTCATCTTCTCTGTGTGATTTTTTTTCCCAGCTTCAGGTAAACAAAATGCGAAAAACTCATCAAATAGAATCAGGATTTAGTATACCACTTATTCAGATGTATGATCTCACTACGGCTGCATTAATATGCCATGCCAACTAGTTGCAACCATAATCTGAATAAATAAAACCTCTGAAAAGATGTCCCTGAGAGTATATGTCTCTAACCTCAAAATTATCAAATTACCAAATTACCCCTCCATTTGCAACGGAGGAATATATGTCTATAACCGAAAAAATAACCAAATTTGCAACGAAGGAGTACGAACTCTCGTGTGCGAACTGTTCGTACAAATGCTTGTAAAATATAAACACAAAAGTGCACAAACCAAAGAAGCAACAAAATGCCTACAACTGCTTGTAAATTCTAGATTGTCATCACTGCTCATACCAACATGCGATAAAGTAAGCAATTAAATTTTTAAAAAATAAATAGTCAGAATCAAACACTTCCCTGGATTGATATCAAGAAATATATCCATAGTGGGTTTCAAGCCATGAAGAAAGACTCAGTGAAGCTCAACGCTTCCTACAAATTCAAACAAAACATTCAATCTCTCTTAAAAAATTACCTCATTCCTACAAATTCTAGCAGAAAAATGAAAAACGGAACAAAAAAAAATTAAAAATTTATACCTGATCAAAACCCTAGGGTTTCCATAGCGGCGAAGACGATTGGAGATAGTAAGGGGCGGTCGGAGGTAGGGTTTTGATCTATTTTGGAGCCAACAGCAAGCACAGGAGTTCGCAAGCTGAGTTCACACACAGAAGTTCGCAACCGAAGGCGACCCATCTAGAAATCGATGAAGCTATTTGGAAGAGTTAGGGTTTCGAGAAAAGAGAGAGAAGGGGATCGATTTCGATCTGAGAATCGAGGAGAACACATGAGTTCGCACGAAGAAATCGCACAGAGAAGATTAGGGTATTGCTCGCTCTGAGAGAGAGAGAAGGGGATTCATTCGATTTGGGATTTGGGTCTGAGATCTCGACAGCGTGCAGGGGTAATTGGCTGAAGTTTAAATGACCAAATTACCCCCCTAACTGAGAAGAGTGCGAATTCCATCATAGCCAGCGGATGGAGCCCTTTGAATCCAACGGCAAGCATAGAAGTTCGTAAGCTGAGTTCGCACAGAGGAGTTCGCAACCGAAGGCGACCCTATATATATATATATATATATATATATATATATATATATATATATATATATATATATATATTCGTGGCTGGAGTATCCTGACTCTATCCTTTTTATCAAAAAAAATAAACGATGTGATTCCATCCAAGGTTAATGTTAACAAGCGCAATATTCCGGTCAACGCTAGATATTCGAGATGTTTAGTTGAAGGCGAGGATACCATTCATATATTATTCTCTTGTCCTAAAGCTAGGTTAGCTTGGAAGGTGGTGACATTGGATTTTGGGATCTTGGAGATCCTGAAGTCAACCAACGATATTTGGGGCCAATGGAGTGAGAGGATAGTCAACAAAGAGAATAGGATGGCTTGGAACATTTCTGTAACAGTGACGATGTGGGGTCTATGGCTAGATCGTAATGAGTCGTCATTTAATCAGCACAATTCTAGATTTCATGTTATGATGCATAAAAAAAATTATTCATACATGATTGGGCAGGTCAGGCAGGTATGAGAAAGAGACTTCGATTGGAGGAGTAGTCCCAGACAGGCGAGTCGGGACACTAGGGGAAGACTATTGGGTTACACAATATTGGTCTTGTTGTACCGTTTATTTTGAGATTAGCGACTTGTCGTACGTTTATTTGATGTTAGCAGACATCTTGATCGTTTTGTATTATGTATTACTCTGCCTCATTAATTTTTCATTAATGAAGCGGTGAGGTAGTCACCTTTTTAATCCCAAAAAAATGAAAAAAAAAAAGAAAGAAAGAAAAGGACTCCCAATGTCTAGGGCCAAAATGAAAGTCACTATCCAATGAAGAAACAGGTAACAGGAAAGGAAATGCATATCCATGAAACTAAAGTTTTTCCAGATGAGCAAGAGGGGAAAGAGGATTTTGGAATTGGAATTAAATTTCTGCTGACTAGTATCTTCCCTAAAATTACGAATAAGAAATGGTAAAATATTAAGATTTCTATATGAAATCACAGTGTTGTGGAGCCTATGTTGTTGACTGTGTCCACGCAACAATACAACATAAGTCATATCAAAGAAGCCAAAGAAACAAAAGGACGTACTATTTTTTGTTCTTTTGGATTATTTTTGTAAAGGCATATTAGCAACACATCCATAATGCACAAAGGGAAGGGGGAAAATCGAAGAGATTCACTCCTCTTAGTTCTTGGCTAAAAAATTCTTGGCTTCATCCCTAACTTAAACAAAAAGGTTTTTTTTTTTTTTTTTTTTTTTGCGCAGACACCACCTACAAAATTTAATATTGTGAAAACACCACGCACAATATAACACCCACCTAAAAATAATCCTCTAGTTCAAATTTTAACCAAACTAGCTATAATTTTAATCATTTTCTTTTATTGTGACCAAAATACCCTCGTTATATCTTTATTTCATCTTTTGCTATACCCTAATGCCCAAAACCCTAACTCATCACCTTCATGTTCATCTCTCTCTCGCAATCTCTAAGTGCTCTCTCCCTCTCTCTCTCCCCTATTTCGAACCCTTCACTTTCTCACTCTCTCTACTCAAAAATCCTCTCCTTTTCTCTTCCATATGCTCTCTACCTCCTCTCAAAATATTTTCTCTAAGATCCCTCTCAAAATATATTTTCCCTCAAAAGCAATCTTTCGTTAATATATCTTTTTTTCCTCTCTTACAAATTTTACTATTTTTTCAATGAGTTGCCATGAAATTGGTTCAAGTAAAATGAAGGATAAATATTGTGATTGTGGCCTTCCATGTCTGATACAAACAATGTATAGTGCACAGAACAAAGAGTTTGGATTTTATGGTTGTCATACTCGAATAACCTACATAAAGAGACTTGCAATCACGTTGAATGGGGCCTTGATTCAAGAATGAACTTGTCATACATGGAAAGATGTGAAACACTGTAAAGGATCATTTATAAAAGGATTGTGAAATGTGTGGGACTTGTGGGTATGTTGTAATTCAAGTGATTATCAATGTCGTAAAGTAGGAGTGACAGATGGGAACACATGGTTTGTTCAGTGTATGGACCATAATGTTATAATCGCTGGAATGAATTTGAGTAGAGTGACGATCGATTCGAGATAGATGGCCAAGTTCGCGGGTGGTTGGAGAGGATTTCAATATTACGAGGGGTTTGGGGCTGGTTAGAGGGATAGATACGAGTTTAACCGTACATTAATGATCTTGAACTCATGGAGTATCAGATCGCGGATAGAAGATTCACATGGTCAAATATGCAAGCCAAGCCGACTCTAGCTAAATTGGGTAGGATTTTGTGTCGACTGATTGGGATGACCTTTTCCCTCTTGCCTCGGTGCGAACTATCACAAGACACACTTCAGATCACATCCGTTGCTGCTAGAGTGTGGGCTTAGGAGAAGAACAAAGCATTGGCCTTTCCGGTTTGAGAATGTGTGGACTCCCAATAAAAATCTGAGATCAATCATTGAAGAGTCATGGATCTCACCGATTGACTGAACTGAGGCAATTAATAAATGGAGTCTAAAGATTAGGAGGCTACGTGCGCGTCTCAAAAATTGGGCGAAGCAGGAATTTGGAGATCTAAAGAGAAAGAAAGAGTCTATTGGAGAGCGGATACATGAGCTGAAAATCATTAAGGAGGATAGGGATCTAGACGGGCAGGAGTATGAGGAGCTGGCTAATAATAGGGGGGAACTATATATCACTTAGGTGAAATGGAAGAATGTTACTGAAGACAAAGGTCTAGGGTCCACTAGTTGAAGGAAGGAGACGCTAAAACAACATTCTTTCATAAGATCACCAATGTCAGAACAGAAGAAGGCATAATTCCATTTCGAGACTGTTTATTGGAGGAAATTGGGTTGAAGATGAGGCTCAGATTAGGCAGGGTATGCTAACTTTAGAGAATTACTGGGTAAAAGGAGAACGCACAGGTGCCCATTGAGCTCGGATATGTGGAGTGATTTGAGAATCAATGTGAGTGAAGGTTTGGAAGATATGTTCAAGGAAGAGGAGGTATACAACGTGATCAAGAGCCGGAGTCAGGGCAAAGCCCCTGGACCTGATGGTTTCCCCATATTCTTCTATAGGTTCTACTGGGCAAACATCAAAGAGGACTTACAAGATATTTTCAAAGAATTATACCTGGGGATCGCGGATATAGAAAGGTTAACTATGTGAATGTGACCTTGATACCCAAGAAACAGGAGGGATTAAGAATTGCCGACTCATGCCCATTAGTTTGCTCAGCGGGTCCTTTTAAAATTGTAACTAAAGTGTTAGTAAATAGATTGTCCCCCCACCTACCGGATGTAGTTGGAGATTCCCAAACTGGCTTTGTGAAAGGGATGAATATCTTGGATAGTATTGCATCGGTGCATGAGATTGTGTTTAGAGTACAAAGGGAAAACATCGATGGATTTATGTTGAAATTAGACTTCAAAAAGGCATATGATATGGTGGATTGGGATAGTGTAGATGAAGCCCTTGAAGACAAAGGATTGTTACATGTGCAATATTAGTTTAGTCTCATATTGAATAATGTATTAATTTAGTTTTTGTTTCTCTCTTATACATAGGAGATATTGTACCCAGTTATAATCAATTCCAATCAACTCAATAATCCAATAACGTATTTTTTCTATCTCTAAATCTAACATGGTATCAGAGCCTTCTTGCTCCAACTAAAAACCTTAGATCCTGTTTTGCAGCCATTAAAAAAAATCCCAAATCCCTAACTCCCTGATCAATTCCTAATCTCTTTTTCCTAACCCTAATTACACCTAATTCCTAATCCCTTTATCTCTCTCTCTTCCTGTGTGCCGCCAACACGATGACAACCATCATCACCGTCAGAACCTCAAACCTGAACACCCCCTCATCATCTCGACTGCATCCACAACATCCCGACTAACTCCATTGAAACCCTCATCTCCTTCAACCTCCACCCATGCACCTCACACCGAGCACATCTCCGATTTCTACTTTGCAGCTTCAGCCAAACCCAACTACTCCTGATCTCCAACAACTCGACCTCTTCGTCTTCCTCAAATCCCTCAAATCCCCTCAAATCCCGTCCCTCACCTCGTCGTCTCCACCTACTCCACCCCGAACCCATCACAGACACCTAAACTCCTTCCTCCTCACTGATACACACCCGAATGGTTAGGGAAGTAAATAAATGGAAGTATAGGGACTGATGTGTAAAGAGTAAATGTACATGTTAAGCACGTGTAATGAAACCTTATAAATACAAGTGGGCAGCTCATTCAGGGGCATGTCTGAATAATTGGATTAATCCATTTTCTCTTCTCTGTTATCTTCTTCTTGTTCTTGATTCTTCTTCTCCTTCGATCTTGGAGCTTTCTCTCAAACCCTAGCTCTCTTCTTCTTCGTTCCCTCTCTAATTCACTTGTTCTTGAGTCCAATTAGAGCGACCATGGCAGCGATGCAAAATTGAATGCATCAATTGGTATCAGAGCTCTATGATCCAATGCCGAATTCCGTCAGCGACGTTCAATTTTCTGAGTTGGATCTTTCGAATCAAACGAAGATGATGCTGGCTTTACTACAGCAAATTTCGAATCAAGTGGAGTGGTTAACTGAGGCAAGGAAGTCCAGCAAGTCAATTCTTGATCCAAAGGAGTCAATTCTGCCATTCAAATCTATGGCAGGAGCAAGTTCTATGGTGAAATCGGGTGCATACCTTGAGACTGGTAATCATCTTCAACCCCAGTTCTTGGTTGCTCAAATGGGGGAAGTTGAAAATCAGGTTGGGAAATCATTAGTTGTAGTAAAACCGGGGTTTACTATGGTGTCAGGTAACCCTAATTCTAATCTTGATCGATTTCCTATGGAAGAGTATGAATGCAATATTTGTTTCGCTGATTGTTCCTATAAACGATACAAGAGCAACAAAGTATTTGATTGTGATATATGTCATAGTTGTTTCTTTAGTGGAAGGTTTAAATTGGGTTTGGCACCACTATACTTCATTTGTATAGAGTATGTTGAAGATTATAATGGTGAGAAGTTGTCTAATGTGTTTGATGAAATGTATGAACAAGAAAAGGAAAAGAATTCGATCTCGAAAGATAACGATAGAGTAGTTGGTGATAAATTGTTGAATTTTGAAATTAATGATGCTGATTTTGGAAGGAGAATTGAAGAAGGTGAAGGAGAAAGGTTCATAGAAATTGAAAAATTTTTTACTTTGAAAGCTAGTGATTCAAGAAAGAAGCAGTTAATTGAAGAAAGAAAGCTTAATCAAGGAATGACTATGATCGTTCTTGAAGAGGTAAATGAAAATTCCTTTAATGGTCTTGGTGATGTGTGTGGAGACAATACTTTTGAAATTTCTCTACATGATAATCTGGTTAGTGAAGCTAAGGAAAGCAAAGAGAGCAAGATTGTGACACAAATAGAGTTTTGTACTCAACATGGAAGGGTGTTCAAAGTGAGTTCTTCTCAAGCAATTCCTAATGGTCAACACATGGAGTCATATTCATCTCCTTACATTCAAGCAAAGCTTATATTCTTGATGTTAGGCATTCTTTGTACTGATAGCTTGAGTCACTTAGCTACAGTTGGAGAAAAATGTTGTTCAATTTGTCTCAAAGGGCAATTGCTCGAATGGTTTTATTGGTGGGAGGAATATAGTAGAGGAGTGAAGATTTTTGGGAAGTTGAGGACTTGTAGCCTTCTTGTTTCACATGGTACACTTGATAGTAAGTTTTGGCTGAAGACATTTGATAAGGTTGCAAATCCATTCTTCGGCCTGGCTGCAATAGTTGCTGCTGGAATTGATGGTTTTAGAAGGAAGCCAACCTTGATTCCACCGATTGTTATAGATCCATTTGAATTTGATCTTGAAAGGATGCCTTCGCTGTTAATTCTTCCATTGCTTCAGTATAAACAAACAGAGTTGATGCTCCTTGGTTTTATCTCGCTGTTGTTAACTGTGTTTCAACACCTACTGAGCGAAATTTGCATCACCAAAAGTATTAAATCTCGTATGCTTCCATGCAAGAAGGCATGCTCACATCATGCTGAAGCTATTCATTATGGAGAGGGATCTTTTGTTCTAGATACATGGAACACTCAAAGGCTTTTGTCGGGGAGTGACGGTTCACATATTTGCACAAGCCAGGGCAAAGTTCAATTATTATCCCTTGAAGCTTTGCATCAGCTTCACATGTTCATCTTTGTGCTTGCAGTTGTTCATGTTGTATTCTGTGCTACTACTATGGTTCTAGGAGGAGTTAAGTTAAGCCAATGGAAGCATTGGGAGGATGCGCTTCTGAGAGAGAATACAAAGAAAAAAAAATTATTGAGCATTGAGCATTCCCATGCTTACTCCCATCTTCAGTTTATCACGGGCCGTGCCATGGGATATTGGAGAAAGTCAGTTGTTGTAAGCTGGATGATATCTTTCTTCAAGCAGTTTCACGCATCTGTGACTGAGTCAGATTACATAGCATTACGAACAGGATTCATCACGATGCACTGCAAGACAAACCCCAAGTTTGATTTTCACAAGTACATGATGCGTGCTCTGGAGGATGATTTTAAGAAAGTTGTTGGCATGAGTTGGTATCTGTGGATCTTGGTCATCATCTTTCGTCTGCTGAATGTGCATGGATGGCACACTTATTTCTGGTTGTCTTTCTTGCCACTAATTTCTGGCTGTTGGCACAAAGTTGGAGCTAATTATTACTCGTTTAGCCTAAGACATTACAGAGACCATTCCAGCTGATGGTGTATGCTTCATTATTTGGGGTTGGAGTGCCAGAGGCTCTGGTTATTGGAAACTTGTGACTGAGGTGCAGTTGCAGAGGCAGCTAGTTGTTCCTGAGTAATAACTTCAAGTGCTTGAATGTTAACCATCTCTTGCGTTCAAAAACTTTCCTAGTTAGACCTTGAGGCAAGGTCTTATTGAAGGGGGGAGGAATTGATACACACCCGAATGGTTAGGGAAGTAAATAAATGGAAGTATAGGGACTGATGTGTAAAGAGTAAATGTACATGTTAAGCACGTGTAATGAAACCTTATAAATACAAGTGGGCAGCTTATTCAGGGGCATGTCTGAATAATTGGATTAATCCATTTCCTCTTCTCTGTTATCTTCTTCTTGTTCTTGATTCTTCTTGTCCTTCGATCTTGGAGCTTTCTCTCAAACCCTAGCTCTCTTCTTCTTCGTTCCCTCTCTAATTCACTTGTTCTTGAGTCAAATTAGAGCGACCATGGCAGCGATGCGAAATTGAATGCATCACTCACTCTCACCTAATCGCACCTCCTCTGTTTTGGCCATGGCGAACAAGGAGAAAGTTACCTGCGCTCAGTCAAAGAAAGGGGCTTTCCCTCTCCAATACCAAAAACCAACAAACCCTTTGAAGAAGAAGCACACCGCCTTAGCCGAACTCCCCATCTCAGTATCTGACTCCAACATCATCCTAATCCAAACTGAGAAAAGAAGAAAGAGAAGGAGAAGAAGTCCGACCCGAACCCTCATCCAGATCCAACTCCATACCCGAACCCTAATATGGATATTACCTGAAACCCTATTGATCCTATACCCGAAACCATATACTCCAAACCTTAATACCCTATTACCCTTTACCTGAACGCGTTTCCCAAACAAAACAAGGAAATCAGACCCGACCCAATCCAAATACCTATACTCCAAACCCTCATACCCTCTTACCTATTAACGAAAACCCAAACCCGCAAATCCCCAATACTAAACCATTAAACCCTAACCCCATCCAAACCAGACCCGTTTACCAAAAAAACCAAAAAACAAAAAAAAATAATCTTTCTTGCAGGTTCTTCAGCTTCTACAGTAGTTGTCCCGATCCCAAAAGATTTCAATACTTCGACAGCAAACTCACACTGGTTGATCCATCGTGAGTTTAATAGGGGGGATATTGACATCATCCCAGTTCCCCATCTCCCTCATCCTACCTCTCGTAGACGCAATCCCACTTCCGCATCCAGATCCCGATATAAACCCACACTGGTTAATCCATCGTGAGTTTGAGAGGGGAGATACTGACATCATCCTAGTTCTCGGCGACATTCCGAACTACTACCACTACTACTTCTACTAGTTCCCACCGAAAACACCACTTCAACACTTTCCATATCCAAGAGCCGGATTCTCATGCGCCGCTCACGAGCACCGTCCCCTGCACCACCGAGTGTCGTCTCCTTGCTACTACTAAGCACTGTCCCCTATGCTGCTACCGTGCGCCACTACTGAGCGCCATCCCTGCATCGCTACCTTACACTGAGTGTCGTCCCTTGCGCCACTACCGAGCACCGTCCCTTACGCCACTACCGAGCACCATCCTCGTGTCACACTGTGTCATTCCATGTGCTATCACTGAATGTCGTCCCTGCATCACCATGCGCCACCGTGCACCGTCTCTACCACATGAACATCGTCAATATTCCAAACTCATGTTACTTGAACCAACTTAAGTTTGAGAGGGGGTGTTAGATGTAAGATATTAGTTTAGTCTCTTATCAAATAATGTATTAGTTTAGTCTATTTTTTGTTGGGTTTGTATGTCTTGCATACACATGTCCGATAAAGAAGACAATGAATCGTTGAGATTGATCGAAGTGAGGCATCGAAGAAGAAGGAAAGTAGTCAGCAGAAGCAAACAGGTGGAGTTGCGGTCGACCGCACTTGGGGTCGGTCGACCGCCCCGATTGTACAGGGTTCCCGAGAGGGGAACGATCGACCGTCTGTTGTGTACGGTCGACCTCCCGCGGTGCTGATGGATTATTTGGGTCGGGTCTTGGAGATTCGTGAGAAGCGCAACTTCGTCTTCAAGTCAGATCATACGGCTCTTAATGCAGAGTTATCTCTTCAGTAGTAATCGGATGATTAATGTCTCAAGTGTATCAAACTAGGATTTCTCTAGATCTATAGATATAATGTAAACGGCTCTTAGAACGATATGATTCTATTGAGTGCCGAACAGAAAAAGAGAGTACTTTATCTGAGAGAGTGAGAGATTTCTCCATTGTAAGCAGCAACCAAGTTCCAGTTAGGCTTGAGAGATGGTCGTGGTGAGAATTGTAATATTCTTGTATCTTCTCTAGTCGAAATAACATCTAGGATCCTCCTCCGGATTAAGGCAAAAGCCCCAACCAAGATAATTCTTGTGTGCTTTGTGTGATTTGTGTGATCTAATTTTGCTTGGTGGTTTATGCTGATTGTGTCGAAGACTCAATAGGATCCTCAGTTTTCCTAGCACTTCTCTTATATATAGGAAATATTGTACTCAGTTATAATCAATTCATATCAACCGAATAATTCAATAAAGTATTATTTTCTATTTCTGAATCTAATAGGACCAAAATGGAGAATGTGGATCAAGAAATGTGTAAGGGGTGGGAAGTCATTTATTCATTGGAACAGAGAATATGGTCGAGAAATTCGATGTCGCTAAAGGCTTAGACAGGGGGATCCATTGTCTCCTCTTCTCTTTACCTTGGTGACCAACGGTCTCGCAGAATTGACAAAAGAGAGGATCGGAAGGTGGGGTTGACAAGGGTATTGTAATCAAAGGAAATCCTGGAACAGAGTCTATTCTTCAATATGCGGATGACACCTTGATGTTTGGAGTTACGACCTGGGAAGAAATTATGTCTCTAGGAGTCCTACTGAGATGTTTCGAAGCGTGGTCGGAGCTAGCCGTAAATCTACATAAGAGCTGTGCGATGAAAGTAGGGGAAGATATTTCAATTCCTATGGAGATGATTGCCCTGTGCTTGTGATGTGAAAGAGGTGAAACTCCATTTAAATATCTAGGCACGACTATCATACTAGGTAATTTGTGAAGAGAAGATTGGATGCTTGATGTAAAACTGACCCTAAATAGAGAATTTCCAAGAATCTTAAAAGATTAATTTTACCAACATGTATTGCAGATCAAAGTTAGAATTTTAAACAATTAATCGGTTTGATGGATTTTCAAGAAGTGAATTAAGTTTCACAAACCCACTTAATAATTCAGTTCTAACAATCAATAATTAAATTCCTAAGTGTTCTTAGCAAATAAAAGATTCAATATTGATTCGTACTCTAATCAAGCAAGTGGAACACTCAATCTCAATTGTTTTTTGTGGATGACGGGCAAATCAGATAATATAATAGAGATGATAATTGATAAAGCAGTATCACACAAATATTTGAAAGTTGGAAAGAGTATACCGAGGATTCGAAGAACTCAGCGTAGATCTCGGAAGAGCACAGCAATGGCAGCAACAACTTCAAGAGCAACGGCAGAGGGTGGTCGACGGCGTCACTGGCTGACGTTGACGACGGCGATGGGCGGCGCGAACGACGACAGCGAAGTCGACGAGGAGGCAGGGTGGCGCTGGTGGCGTCGAGGGAACAAAGGCGACTGGAAGGGAGGTTGGAGATGGCGGCATTGGGGGGTTTCAATGGCGGTGTTGGGGGGTTTCGATGGCGGCAAGGGCGACGATGGGTTGTAGTGGTGGTGATGGAGTGGGGCGTCGACGGGGGTGACGACGGGATGGGAAGCTGATTTGGGGTGTTGTCGAGGTCGCGAAATAGGGCTAGGGTTTCGGTCGGGGTCGGGATTAGGAGGAAGAGGAAGAAGGTGAGAGAGGGGGGAGGTAGGTGACGGTGAAGTAGGGTTAGGGTTGATTTTGTAATTTGGGGAATTTTTTTAATTTGGGGATAGATTTTAGAGTTAATCAATAACACTAAAATAGTATTAAGATTTATCACAAACCCTAATAAATTGGATCTCAATTGTATCACACAAAGAAGAAAAGAAGAGTAAAACTCAACACAATAAATTTTTAATCAACAATGGCATATCTTTCTGATTAATCTCAAGGCCTATATATAGTCTCAAAACAAATCAAAATACAAATCTCAGAATATTCTCAAAATCTCAAAAATATTCTAATGCATAAAAAAAGATTACATATGGCTATAATTGCCAAAAACAAATATGATACTGAAATT
Organism: Hemerocallis citrina; assembly: GCA_017893485.1. Taxonomy (NCBI): domain Eukaryota; kingdom Viridiplantae; phylum Streptophyta; class Magnoliopsida; order Asparagales; family Asphodelaceae; genus Hemerocallis; species Hemerocallis citrina. The sequence goes on from CM030360.1 coordinate 199,075,114, forward strand.
AAATTCTAAACTAAATAAAATTGATGTCCTCATCATTCTCTCCGGGTGGGAGAGAGCTAGATCCAGTCGAGCCAAAACAAATGATCTTGTCATGGTGCTCTAAAAGATCTGGATCCAGTTGCGGGAGCTCCTCACGATCACTACAAGTATCATCCAACTTCGGCTTGTTCTTCCACCTCACTAAATACTTGTGCATACCACCATCTCTTGTAGAGATTATCGGATTATCTAAAATATTATTCAATTCTTTTGTCGGTGGATAAATAGTATCAGGTAGAAGGGTAAATGTGGAAATCTCACCATTAGGCTGCAAGGTGGGCTCATCTATAAAAAAATTTCTATGGTTAAATTTTGAGCCTTCATAGAGTACTAGATCCTCAATATTGAAAATTTTACTTATGCCAAAGCCTGCAGGATGGTTAACGACATAGGTATTATCATTGATTGACTGTAGAATCTTAAATGGGCCTGCAGCACGTATGTTCAAGTTCTTAACGGGTCCAACAAGAAACCGTTCCGGATGAATCCGAACCATCACCTCGTCACCAATATCAAAAGTTATAAATTTTTTTAGTATCTGCTATTAACTTGTAGTTAAAATTATTCTCATTAAGTTCCTTAGAAATTTCTCTATGCAAGTTATGAATGTGATATGCAAATGTGGGTGCAGACTCTGTGACTCTAGGATGTTCTAACATATGGATAAAATCTATAGGCTGCCAAGTGACTTGGGATGGGATGGGTAACTCAGGTACACTCAATGGATGTGACTGGACAGACTGAATATAATTGAGAGACCGGTCATCCTTTTTTTTATCGAAGTCATCACTTGCATTAGGTTCATAGGTAAACTCAGTGTCGGGCTCATCAGCGATGACTGCAGTACCCTTTACTATATTGATCCTACTTGGGCTGGAGCAGTTGGCAGCAACATGGCCGTATCCCTTATATTTATAGCACTTAGTGAGAGGATCAATCTTAGAATAGTCGCTTTCAGTATTCTTACCCGTGTTGTCATTTCTAAGTGGATAAGAATTTGAAGTATGTTTGTTTGGGTAAGACTTGTTAAGGTACTAAGGAGATGAGTGCTCAGGTCTAGAGGGATCAGGAGGATTCATTCTGGAGGAATGATCTATCGAATCACTGGACTTGCAATGAGAACTTGCTTTAAGGGAATCCATATCGAGGACAAGAGCGTAAGCTGTCGCTAATGAGTCCACATTTCTATGAATTAGCTCGTTCCTCAGATCGGCTCGTAATCCAGCCCTGAACCTAGAGAGAGTTTGTTCTTCACTCTCTTTATCTTAAGCATTGCACCGAATAAGAAAGTCATCAAATTTATCAACATATTCTTGTGTGGATTTACTTTCTTGATACAGTTGGTTCTACGAATCTAGCAATCGGGTGTGGAACGATAACGGTACATATCTCTCAGTGAGCTTCTCTTTCATGGCTTCCCAAGTGGCTATGGGTGTCAGGCCTCGACCTCTGCGGGCATGTTCAAGATTGGTCCAGTGTTGTTGAGCTTTACCTATCAATTTCATAATGGCAAATTTAACTTTCAGGACTTCGCTCATGTCAAACCACACAAAATAGTGGTCCATCGCACGAATCCAATCAAGGTAAGCTTGGGGTTCCATGTGGCCTTCAAAATGAGGAACGTCAGCCTTAACGTTCTTCTTATATTGTTCGTTGGGGTCACGTTCTTGACGTTGATCGTCACGAACATTCCCTTGAAGGATCGGACGAATGGCATGAAGCTCAGGAACAACGGTTTGATTTAATTACACTTTCTCAAGCCTCTGATTGATATTGGCAAGAGTTGTTTAAATGGCAGCTAGGGTAGCGGAGATATCAGAGTTGTCCATTTCAGGTCGGGGAAGTCTAGGGTTCCTAATTGGGTGATTTGGAAGGGATAAGAAAGGCTCTTCAGGATCTGTGATGGTGCTGCGAAGATGCATTCACCAAAAGTGAAAACTAGGGGTCGTGTGTGTCCTAATTTTTTTTTTAAAAAATGAATCTGACGTGATCTAAAAAAAACGAAATAAAATAAAATAAAAGACTAAATAATTCTAAATGAATGCAAAAATAATACCTAAATGATGCAAGAACTAGGATTTTAAGAACCTTGCTCTGATACCAAAATGATGTAAAGCTAACCCTAAATAGAGAATTTCCAAGAATCTTAAAGGATTAATTTTACCAACATGTAATGCAGATCAAAGTTGGAATTTTAAACAATTAATCGGTATGATGGATTTTCAAGAAGTAAATTAAGTTTCACAAACCCAATTAATAATTCAGTTCTAACAATCAATAATTAAATTCCTAAGTGTTCTTAGCAAGTAAAAGATTCAATATTGATTCGTACTCTAATCAAGCAAGTGGAACACTCAATCTCAATTATTTTTTGTGGACGACAGGTAAATCAGATAATAAAATAGAGATGATAATTGATAAAGCAGTATCACACAAATATTTGAAAGTTGGAAAGAGTATACCGAGGGTTCGAAGAACTCAGCGTAGATCTCGGAAGAGCACAGTAATGGCAGCAACAACTTCAGGAGCAACGGCAAAGGGTGGTCGACGGCATCACTGGTTAACGTTGACGACGACAATAAGCGGCGCGAACGACGGTAGCGAAGTCGACGAGGAGGCAGAGCGGCGCTGGTGGCGTCGAGGGAACAAAGGCGACTAGAAGGGAGGTTGGAGATGGCGGCGTTGGGGGGTTTCAATGGCGGTGCTAGGGGGTTTCGATGGCGGCAAGGGCGACGATGGGTTGTAATGGTGGTGATGGAGTGGGGCGTTGACGGGGGTGACGACGGGATGGGAAGCTGATTTGGGGTGTTATCGAGGTCGCGAAGTGGGGCTAGGGTTTCGGTCGGGGTCAGGATTAGGAGGAAGAGGAAGAAGGTGAGAGAGAGGGGGAGGTAGGTGACGGTGAAGTAGGGTTACAGTTGATTTTGTAATTTGGGGGATTTTTTTAATTTAGGGGTAGATTTTAGAGTTAATCAATAACACTAAAATAGTATTAGGATTTATCACAAACCCTAATAAATTGTATCTCAATTGTATCACACAAAGAAGAAAAGAAGAGTAAAACTCAACACAATAAATTTTTAATCAACAATGGCATATCTTTCTCATTAATCTCAAGACTTATATATAGTCTCAAAACAAATCAAGATACAAATATCAGAATATTCTCAAAATCTCAAAATATTCTAATGCATAAAAAAGATTACATATGACTATAATTGTCAAAAACAAATATGGTACTGAAATAAAATCATAAACTAAATAAAATTGATGTCCTCATCAATTCTACTAGTGGAGAAAGTGGAGAGAAAACTGACAGCATAGAAAGTGAAGCTTCCGTCGCTTAGAGGAAGAATTACTTTAATTAACTCGGTGCTAAGTAGTCTACCTATGTACCTAATGTCGATTTATTAGTTACACAGCTGGGTTGGAGACACAACTTTTGGAAAGGTGTGAAGGAGGAAAATAAAGGACTGCACTTAGTTAATTGGGGAAAGGTTGTAAGAAAGAGTTTGGGAGGTTAGGTGTGGTGAACCTGAGGGACATGAACAAGGCCGCCTTAGTGAGTGGTGGTGGAAAATGCAAAACGACGTAATATGTGGTGGTGTCTTTGAACCTGTATTGAAGGTGGAAAAAATTTAGGTGTGCTGGGCGAAGTGACTCAAGTGAGTACGGAAAAGTCTCATACCTTTGGAAAAGAGTGGCAAAGGTTGGAGATATATTTCATGCTAACACTTCCTGCGTGATCAGCAATGGGAACAATACAAGGTTTTGGAAAGATAAGTGGTGCAGTAAGCCAGTAACAATACCCTCCAATCACTTTTTCTGGATATTGCTTATGGGGCACGTCAAGCTGATGCCCTTGTAGTGGATGTGTAGGGAGCGGGCCGAATAAGAGGGGATCTTGGCATCAACCAATCACATGGAATATATTCGTGAGTTGGATGACTTCGTTGAAGAATGTGGACAAAGGGGGAATGGAGAGGAAGATGAGCGAACTTGGCGGTTAGAATCTGATGGGACGTTCTCGGTGAGGCCAATGTATAAATGGTTGAATGATAGAGGGTTGAGATGCAATGAAGGAGAGACTATTTGGAAGACGCAAGCACCGACAAAATTGATGGCTTTCCTTTGGCTAGCAGCGAACAATTCTATTTCCTCCAAAGTGAATCTTAGGATTCGTAACATCCATGTAGACGATAGATATTCTAGGTGTAACCTAGATGAGGAAGATACCACTTACATCTTCTTCTCATGTCCTAGGTCTAGGCTGTCCTGGGAGGTTGTTTGTTTGGGGTTTGGTTTATTAGAATGTCCTATAGCCACTACTGACCTCTGGGTCAGTGGAGAGAAAAAGCGATTAAGAGAAAATATAGAGTAGTGTGGAATATTTCTGTTGCAGCTAACATGTGGATCCTATGGCTAGATCGGAATGAATCTTGTTTTCGCAATCAATCTTGTAGATTTTCTGTCTTAGTAGTCGACCCTCAGGGATAGGAGGATTAGGAACATTCAAATGCGGGTGTGTCTTTGTTCAGATGCGGCAAGACGGCTTTGGGGCTTGTGGTGGAATTTGGGGGGAGTAATATTTGTTGTTGTAGATTGTTGATTTCGAAGTGGACTGTAATTTGTGATACTGCTATTCCGTTAAAAATTCGTTAATGAAACTTATGACCGTGTGCCACCTTTTTATTCAAAAAAAAAGGTTAATTAGATTGGATCATATGTAATAAGTTATATACTGGCATGAAAATTAATGTAATACTTATTTTGGAATGACTGCAATGGAAATTTTCATCTCTTTATATCATTCAGGGGCGGATGTAGCTTAAGTTCAGGGGGGGGGGGCACGGACCCCACTGAAAAAAAGCTACAGTGTAATTTTTTTTTATATAAGCATTATAGGAACCCAGTGAACTAAATTCTTAAGCATTATAGGAACCCAGTGAACTAAATTCTTAATTGTTATCGTATTTATTTTTGTATAAGGACCCCACTGAACTAAATTCCTGGATCCGCCACTGATATCATTCATCTGTAAGATAAATATATTCTAAACAAGAGCAAAGGGCAGAATCAAAGCAGTAAAACGAATCAAAGGGTGTGTCTTGGTAGATAGTAAAAGGTTATCTAAGTGGGAGGGCTGTTTTGGTCTTAAAACAATTAGCATAGGTTAGGTTAACTGTAGTTAAAATTAATAAAGTAGCCAGATATTAAATTGGGTGATGTTAATAGGTGAGTGTTATATTGTGGGTGGTGTTTTTACAAATATGAAAATGTGGATAGTGTTTACACAAGATTACATTTTGTGTGTGGTGTCTGCACAAAAAAACTCATCAAAAAAATGAGGAAAACATGAAGCAATGGGAATGGATTCTCGTAGAACTCCTTTTCATTTAGAACTCCTATTACCTCACATTTGAAGGAGACGACTACAATTTGTCATATTGCTATAACATTAGGAGTTTTAACTGCGAATCCATATGAAGTAATTCTCCTCTCTCACATTTAACTAGATTTAGGTATAGTTTGGCAAATCAACATGAGATGAAATTAGCTTATCCAAAATCCCTCAATTTCTCGCAACTAATTCCTATCTGTTAAACTCATAACTCTATCAGTACGAGGACCAATGATGATCCCTAAGATAATCTCAATTTCAATTTTCAAAATGTACTGCTTACATGGTTGCTATGCACTTGGAAACCTGAATCTGACACCTCGAAGTTAAGCCAAAACTTTATTTAAAACATTTCATGCATGCAAGCGGTATAGAACAAGGAGAGGAAGAGAAGGGTAGGAGGGAAACAGGGAACCATCTGCCAAGATGTATAGACCTCAAATTTTCTATGCCATTCTAATCTACTTTTATTCATTGGTGAACTGACCCTTGAAATAGGCTTTAAAAAATCACTTCCACAAATTATATATGTTCTACATAATCAGGAAATAGCAAAACTAGCAACAACTGAAAGTATCAAGTATCAACCTTAATTTCCTACTTTCTAGATTCATTAATATTTAACCGCATTTAAATATCGTGACAAACTACAGTTAATAATATTAGACCTCCTCTAGCTTGTAGAAAGTTCCAATATGATTCTCCCAGACAAGATAATCACTTTATGAATCCTAATATACCTATGGCTTTAGTGTTTAATCCATCCTGAAGAGTTGACAGCATTGGCAAAACTACGAGAAAGAGGAAAAACTTGAATAAGGTTCTTCTGACCAACATTTAAAGCTTTTATGTCTTACACTTTTCATTCATAATGGTAAAGAGATTATCTTCACACGATAGAAAAGATATTCTGAGTTGGGATGATTAGAGATAATGATAGGATATGAGAAAAGGAAGAGCTAGAAGCAAGACAAATAATACTGAATCAAGTCATTAAAATCAAATCAAGCAACTTGTGAAGAATGTGATGCCTCATTCGTACATTTCATAGTATAATTATACATACAAGGAATTGTCAAGCTATTTCTCTTGGAATAATGATGATGATCGAGTTAGGAATCGAAGTTTGGCAAGTAGCTAAGCTGATAAACAATCTACTCATAATCAGGATGACCATTTAGTTTTCACGATTGGAGAGGAGGCAATAGTAGAAATCATTATATAAACCTCTCTAACACACATTAATACATGTTAGATAAGCTATATCTTGTACTGTGCATATTTGTGGGGCCACATATATTAGTTTGTATATAGGCCTTGCCTTCATGTCTCATTGTACTCTTTTATTTTCATTCAACCATGATCAATCTCCACAAACATTATCATGGTATCAGAGCGTAGGTTTCAAAGGGTTCTGTGTCTTCTTCTCTAAATCTAACCTGAACTTCTTCAGCCTACAACTTGCACCCGTCGTCCACCTTTTGAGCTACTGCATAGTGGACAGCCTCTCTTCCTTTTCAGCTGCCTTCGTCCAGGGCCGGCCTGAGTTTATGGGGGCCCGAGGCAAACTCTCGAAATGGGCCCCCATACAAATTTTTTTTTTTAAATGATTAAAAAAAATTGGAATTTTTTTCTTCTAGAATTCTTAAAAATCGATATATATATATATATATATAGGGATTTGAAAAAAAAAAGTCCATACAAATCCAGGCCCAAGTACTAATTTAAAAAACAAAAGCCCAAAAAATTTAATTTGGGGCCCCTAAAAAATTACGCATAAATACGTATATATAAATTGGAAAAAAAATTGGTGGTCGCCTCCCCTGCCTCCACTGGGGGGGGGGGGGGGGGGGGGGGGGGGGGGGGGGGGGTCTCCGTCCTTTCCAGCACCGAATCTGATTGAATTCAGCTGAACCTGAATTGCCTTCTCTCCTTCCTGCCCAAGCTGGAGTCCTCTCTCCTCACCCGATCAAACCTTCTCCAAATCAGCATTGGTTCTTTACATCTCTACTATTTTAATGGGAGAGTTGGGGTTTGTAACAAACAAACCATTACTTTGAAACTATATAAATACATATAATACACGTTCACTATATCCAACAAATATAAATGTGCACCACACGTGTAGCCCAAATCAAGACATTCAAATATAAACTATTTTTTTCTTATTCAATATATATTCATTTAATTTGATGACTGTTACCGCTAAATCTGGTGTGGGGATAAACAGATAGAATTTGTGAGTTCTTGGAAAACCTGAATAGCAAACCTAACCTGTTCCGCCGGAGCTTGACCGTTGACTCCCGCCGTTCACCTGCAAAAAGTGCGAGACACCGGGGTTATCCCGGCGACGCACCCTCCGACGCTCAAGTCAGTAATAATGGATGATTAAGAAAGAGCGTAAATTGGCAAAATACTGATTACCTTTTAGTGGAGATGGATGGGGGGTATTTATAGGCGTCTCAGGGATCAGATTAGGCATGTAATTCCTGTGTATAGATAAGAAATGTAATCCCTAATTTCCAGTGAAAAGATAGATGTGAATCAGGGTCGTTGATTAAGATTTAATCAGGGACCTTGATTTTATCTTACTGGACCGGGTGTGCAGCGGGTTGGAACCCATACCCAGTTGATGTAGATCCGTTCATGGGTTATTGGGCTTTGAATAAAAACCCAGTTTCCATTTCAGACCCGTCAGTAGGTGAAATTACCGTTTTACCCCTGAGCTTTAAGATTCGTCTCCGATGTGAACGGTCCCGATTTAATCCTATTTTTAGCCATATCACGAGCCCCCCACTCCTAGAGACTGAGTTTTTCAGTCTTTGAGGGGTAGTTTTACTGTTCTAATGGCGTACGAGATTTTATCGGTGTTCTTAAGGGAGTTTTGGATCTTTCTTGGGGTGTAACGGTGTTATTCTGGGCTTGTAAAATGCCCAAAAATATTCTCAGAATTTTCTAAATTTTTGGTGATTTTTCCAGATTTTTCTGAATTTTTTCTCATTTTTTTGAATTTTTTATTCATCTTCCGAATTAAATAATTAATCATCGAAAATATTAATCAATTATTCTAATTTAATAATTATTTTTTCAGAATTTAAAATTAATTTTTCTGAATTAATAATTATTTTTAGAATTTTTAATTAATTTTTTTCAATTTTTTAAATATTTTTTCTGAATTTTTAAATAATTAAAATAATTAAATAGATAAATAAATAAATTAAATATTACCTGGACACGTGGCGCGATCTGTGCCGTCGGATCCCGGCACGAATCTCGAGGAGGCGCGTTTCCCAAAAAAACGTTATTTTGTCGTTTAGCGCATGTGGCGCGATCTGGACCGTCCATCACCAGAAGCGCGAATTTCTGGAAGATCCAACGGTCGTAGTCGCTCGGCGGCTTTTTTCTCCATTTTGGAGCTCGGATGGGGACTTGCTCGGCAGCGACCGGGAGGTGACGCCACGTGGCATCGCCACGTGGCACATAATAAATTTTTTTTTCTTTTCTTTTTCCTTCCTGCCTCCTCTATTCTTCTTCGACTTCTTTATTCTTCTTCTTCGTCACTGCTCTTTCACATCCCCTTCTTCTTCGACTTTAACTATCGTCCCAGTCCTTCGGCGCCACCTCAACGGCGAGAGGAGCTCGCATCGGAGAGGGCGGAGCTCGTTGTTCGACTGTGGGGAGCTCGGCATCGGCGCTCGGACGTTGAAGAAGTTTGGCCATCGCGGTGCTCGCTCGGAGTAGGAGCTCGACGGAGCTTGTTTGCCATCGGAGCTTGCGCCGTGGAGGAGCTCGCCACTAGAGTTGGAGCTCGGCAGTGGAGGCGTGGAGCTCGGCGAAAGTGGTGGATTTTGGCGGAGAACTTGAGCTCGGTGAGGAAGAGCTCATCAGTATTGGATCCGTCATGAGTTCGACGAGGACTCGCGAAGGGGATCTCGACAATGGACTCATCGAGCGGCTTCGTCGAGGAAGGAGTTCGGCGGAGAGCTTAGTGGAGGTCGGCAGCGGAGCTCGACGGAGGTTGATGCGTGGGCTCAGCTCTTGAAGATGGAACTTTGGCTAGGATAGCTTGTGGAGTTCGGCAGCGAAGCTCGACGGAGGTGGAGACGTGAGCTTGGTTTGATCGGTTCGGCACTGTAGGTCGGCGAGGTTGGGAGCTCGGCGGAAGCAGTTCGGAGCTTTGTGATGACGGAGCTCGACGACGGAGCGAGTTCGCTGAAAGTGGAGCTCGGCATGTTGAAGCTCGACGAAGTTGGGAGCTCGGCGGGAGTGGTTCGGCGTAGAGCTTGAAGATGACGAGGTTTTGTTTTGAAGAAGAGGTTGGGTTTCTGTGCTGTTTTGGCGGGAACGAGCAGAAGAAGAAGAAGGAGAAGAGGGTACGGGTCGTGTGGGTATCGGATCCAAACCCGACTCGTTTGCCATAAAAAAAATTTTCTTCCCCGCTGTTTCTTGTTCGGCAAATTCGAGCACGGATTTCGAGGCAAATCTTTGGCCATTTTGTAGCTCGGTAGGGCAGTAGCTCGGATGGTAGATCCAAGCTACGTGGCTCGATCTGGACGGTTGAATGGTGGTACGAATCTCGAGACGGGCTCAGTTCCCAAGAAAACACTATCTTGTCGTTTAAAGACGCTGGTAAGATCTGGGCCGTCCGATCGAGATCTTACACGAATGTTAAGGGAAAAGTGATTTTTTTCCGTTTTGTAGCTCGGATGGGCACTTGCTCGGCGGCCGACCGGAGGGAAGAGCTCGGATTCGATTTTGACAGTTGCTCGGGTTCGGTTTTTCCCTCGCGCGAGTGGCTCGGTTTGGATTTTCGAGCTATTCGGCACAGCTGTATTGCGGTCCACTTTCCCGGTGCTACGGAGGTCCGATCGGGGCGCGCAACCCCTCGTTTCGAAGCTAATTCGAAGATCTACAACTTCTCTTTAGGAGTGGGATGAAGATTCACCCTCCTTCATGGTCAAAATAGCCCCGCAACATTCTTGTCTTCATGGAGTTGATAAGCGCTTTGGTCTTGGGGATTTTGGAAGAGGAGCTCCACTCCTAGGGGCGAAGAAGATGTGCTAGGAAGACTCTTGTGCTAGGAAGACCCTTGTAAGATGTGCTAGGAAGACCCTTGTGCTAGGAAGACCCTAGGGGCGAAGAAGGGGCGCGAGCGGCTCGGATCGCTAGTCGCTCAGCTCGGAATACCGAGCGACGTGGAGCGATCTGAGCCGTCGGATCTCAGCATGGATCTCGAGGCAGGCACAGTTTCCAAGAAAACACTATCTTGTCGTGTAGTGGTGCTGGCATGATCTGAGCCGTCTGATCGAAATCTTACGCGAATGTTGAGGGAAAAGTGATTTTTCTCCGTTTTGGGGCTCGGATGGGCACTTGCTCGGAATCCGAGCCGGACCCTTTGATGTTGGGGTCGGATCGGCACTTGCTCGGCATCCAAGCGGAGGGAAGAGCTCGGATTCGACAGTTGCTCGGATTTTGATCCCGCGTGTGCCGAGCTATTCGACCTGTATCGAAACGTTTTGCCATTTCGCCAACCGTTGCTGCTCGGTTACAAAGTCGTTTGGGCTTTCGTAATGCCTCAAGAGCCGATCGAGAGTCGCGCCTTTACATTACAAAGTCCAAGAGACTTTTTCTTTTACTTTCGAGGGTCGGATTGGGCGAGCGGAGTGAAGAGCTCGGCTCTGGAAGAGAGCTATTTGTGAGACGAGTGTGAGGAGGGACTCTATGAGAGAGTTGTGCTCCAAACTCGTTGAGAAGAGGTCCGCTTCGGAGGCGAGCGGAGTGAAGAGCTCGGCTCTGGAAGAGAGCCATTTGTGAGATGAGTTTGAGGAGCAACTCTAGGAGAGAGTTGTGAGCTCCGAACTCGTTGAGAAGAGGTCCGCTTCGGAGGCGAGCGGAGTGAAGAGCTCGGCTCTGGAAGAGAGCCATTTGTGAGATGAGTTTGAGGAGCAACTTTAGGAGAGAGTTGTGAGCTTCGAACTCGTTGAGAAGAGGTCCACTTCGGAGGCGAGCGGAGTGAAAAGCTCGGTGAGACGAGTGTGAGGAGGAACTCTATGAGAGAGTTGTGCTGCAAACTCGTTGAGAAGAGGTCCGCTTTGGAGGCGAGCGGAGTGAAGAGCTCGGCTCTGGAAGAGAGCTATTTGTGAGACGAGTGTGAGGAGGGACTCTAAGAGAGAGTTGTGCTCCAAACTCGTTGAAAAGAGGTCCGCTTCGGAGGCGAGCGGAGTGAAGAGCTCGGCTCTGGAAGAGAGCTATTTTTGAGACGAGTGTGAGGAGGGACTCTATGAGAGAGTTGTGCTCCAAACTCATTGAGAAGAGGTCCGTTTCGGAGGCGAGCGGAGTGAAGAGCTCGGCTCTGGAAGAGAGCCATTTGTGAGATGAGTTTGAGGAGCATCTCTAGGAGAGAGTTGTGAGCTCCAAACTCGTTGAGAAGAGGTCCGCTTCGGAGGCGAGCGGAGCGAAAAGCTTGGCTCTGGAAGAGAGCTATTTGTGAGACAAGTGTGAGGAGCAACTCTAGGGGAGAGTTTTATCTCCGAACTTACTGCTTATGTGAGAGAATCAACGGTTGTGGGAGCAATTCCGAATGGCGAACCACTTCTTACCCGCTTATGAGCGAGTAATTTGAAGCAGAATCGAGCCAAGTGTTGGACTCCGAACTCGTCGTTTAAGAGAGCATCAACGGTTGTGGGAGCAATTCCGAATGGCGAACCACTTCTAACCCGCTGAAGAGCAAGTTATTTGAAGCAGAATGGAGCCAAGTGTTGGACTCCGAACTCGTCGTTTAAGAGAGCATCAACGGTTGTGGAAGCAATTCCGAATGGCGAACCACTTCTAACCCACTGAAGAGCAAGTTATTTGAAGCAGAATCGAGCCAAGTGTTGGACTCCGAACTCGTCGTTAGAGGGATTCAACGGTTGTGGGAGCAATTCCGAATGGCAAACCACTTCTAACTCGCCTATGAGCAAGTTATTTGAAGCAGAATCGAGCCAAGTGTTGGACTCCGAACTCGTTGTGAAGAGCTTAGTAAGTTGCGGGAGCAGCCATGTAGAAGAAGCTGGACTCCGAACTCACCATTTAGCGAGTTGTGACTCGGAAAGATAGAGAAGCAAGAGCAATAATTTTCAATGAAAAAATGTAAAGTTTTATTGAGATAAACTAAGTGGCTGCTTCAATAGGGCGAGCCATTATTACATGCTATTGGCCAGATTACAAGCATCAGCCTTATTGAAAATCAAAATCCTACTTCTATGATAAGGTGAAGACCTATTGGGAGGAGCTGGGAGGTTCTGAGTCTTGAAGCTCGGCGGGCCTTTCCGTTCGTTTGTAGGCTCCTCAGGGGGAAAGCTCAGACCCCTCTTTTTGGACGAACTTGGTAAGGTGCCCCTACTGTATGAGTTCTTCGATATCCTCCTTGAGAGCCCGACAATCATCCGTGTCGTGGTCGTGGTCCCTGTGAAAGCGGCACCACTTATCCTTGTTCCTCTTCTTGCCAGGGGTATTCATTCTAGGGGGAGCGCGGAGTAGTCCTTCCTTGTCCACCTCCATAAGAACTTTTGATATATTAGCAATGAGGGGGGTGAACTTCTCGAAACATGGAGTCGAGCGGCGCTGGCCATTACTGTCCTTCTGGAATTTTTGGGTCCCCTCTTCACTTGTATTCTTCCGTTTGTTCCCGGAAGATGTCTCCTCAAGAGCAAGGGGGTCGAGGGCCTCTTCCGCCTGTATGTACTTCTCCACCCTAAGTAGGAGTTCTGAGAAGTCCCGAGGAGGCTTCTTGGCAAGGGATGCCCTGAGGTTGGCATTAGTGACGTTGCGCTCGAATGCGGCAGAGGCTACTGACTGGTTGAGGGAGGGAATGGACCGGGCTTCGGCGGTGAAGCGTCGAACGTAATCCCGTAGGCATTCACCCTTTTCTTGGTTGAGGGTCACCAGAGATACACTTGTTTTCTCGGTCCGGCGGCTACTCACGAAATGAGTAAGGAAGAGCCCTTCGAACTGATCGAATGAGAAGATGGAGGCCAGGGCGAGCCGAGAGTACCATTCTCGTGCAGACCCCTTCAGCGTGGCAGGGAAGATCTTGCAGAGGAGGGCATCTGAAGCACGGTGGATCATCATGAGAGTTTTAAAACTCTCTATGTGATCCGCGGGGTCTGACTCCCCGGTATATGATTCGAAGTGAGGCGACTTGAAGTTCTCTGGAATGGGGGCCTCCATGATGGTGCGGGAGAATGGAGGTCTGCTCGGGCGGAGGTTTGTCACCCGTTGCTCTTCTTCCCTGTTAATTCGGCCGAGGTGCCACTCCATCTCGTGGAGACGGCAGTAGACCGAGTCTTCTCTTTGATCATACCTTGCCGAGCCCCAGGACTCATCTTTATACGAGGGTGGACTGGGGCTGCGGCGATGGTAGCTTGGAGATGGAGGAGGACTGAGAGTTTGAAGGTGATGGCTCCTAGTTGGCTCATGAGTAGGTGGCCTCTAGTCGTTCTTTGGGGCAATATTGAGGGCCCTTAAGACTGTCGCTTGGAAGTCTTGAAGATCTGCCCTTGTGACTAGTGCCTCTCCAGCTTGGCGGTCCCTATGTGTGGCTCGGCTTACTGGAGAATGAGTTCTCCGCCGATGACGCTGAGGGGACTCTCTTTGCCTCCTCGGGGGAGGGGATCTTCTAGCCCTCGGTCGACGGGGGGTTCGGATTCTTAAAGCCCCTGAGTTCTCAGGTTGATGGACTCCACCGAGGGCTCGCCATCCATTCAGGCGAGTTCTGAGGTCGACCCCCTTTTGGCGGTTGGCAATCACTTGACGAAGATCCCGCTCGGGAGGGCTTTGAGAGGCCACAGATTCAACTGAAGGATTGGGACCCGTGACTTGATCATGAGGAGGATGTTGCTTCGGATGACTCTGACGGGAGCACCCCTGGGCAGCCCCCCGAGACCCTGGAGGGGCCTGTTGAGTAGGAGCACCTTGAACTGGAGGAGGGAGAGGAGGAAGAGAAGTGGTTCTTCGGTTGGAGACCGCGGCCTTTCCCTTCTGTTTTGGATGCATGGCTGGAGAAGATCTGATCAACGGAAAGAGGGGAGGCCACTATTCGTTTGTTTTCCACAGACGGCGCCAATCTGTTACCGCTAAATCTGGTGTGGGGGTAAACAGATAGAATTTGTGAGTTCTTGGAAAACCTGAATAGTAAACCTAACCTGTTCCGCCGGAGCTTGACCGTTGACTCCCGCCGTTCACCTGCAAAAAATGCGAGACACCGGGGTTGATCTCGGCGACACACCCTCCGACGCTCAAGTCAGTAATCAGGGATGATTAAGAAAGAGCGTAAATTGGCAAAATACTGATTACCTTTTAGTGGAGATGGATGGGGGGTATTTATAGGCGTCTCAGGGATCAAATTAGGCATGTAATTCCTGTGTATAGATAAGGAATGTAATCCCTAATTCCCAGTGAAAAGATAGATGTGAATCAGGGCCGTTGATTAAGATTTAATCAGGGACCTTGATTTTATCTTGCTGGACCGGGTGTGCAGCGGGTTGGAACCCGTACCCAGTTGATGTAGATCCGTTTATGGGTTATTGGGCTTTGAATAAAGACCCAGTTCCCATTTCAGACCCGTCAGTAGGTGAAATTACCGTTTTACCCCTGAGCTTTAAGATTCGTCTCCGATGTGAACGGTCCCGATTTAATCCTATTTTTAGCCATATCAATTACCTTACTTTTTTTAGACGTGCATCGCACATACATTATACTAGTACTTCCTTAATTCGATTTCTAGCTCTTGAACTCTTCTCCCTCACCTAATTCACACATCTGACCCGACACCACTTCTACACAACACCTTTTGACGAAATTCCCGAACCAATTCCCAAATCCTAGAGCTAACTGACTCTTGGACTCCTCTCTCTCACCTATTTCTCAAATCTGACCCGAAATCGTTTTTGCATACCACTTGTTTGACAAAATTCTTGAACCAAATATGTGTCCTCTACACGCACGGTGTTCGATAAAATTTTTGAACTAAACCTCTCCTCCTCTTCATGATGGCTTCTACTATACTAGCTGGTGCTCTCTCCAGGTCTCCCTTGCCTCCATCTCAGTAATCTTATCATGCCTTGGCTCGACCTTCTTGGTGTGCCTATTGTAAGCAGGATGGTCACCATATTAGTGCTTGCACTAAGAAGGGGTGTCGTTTCTATACTCTGCCTAGTGCGAATCCCCAGGATCTAGCTAGCTTCGATGGTCGATCGTTGTTTGTCCTTCAAATCCTTCATATTGTTTCCTGTATCCAGCAATTGAGGTATCCTTCAAATTTTGTATTGTCAGCCAATCTGGGTACTCATTCTTCTACATGGCTACTTGATTCAGGTGCCACTCAGCATATAACACTTGATGGGTCTTTTTTGATTGATACCACTCCTTGATCTGGTTCTATTCTCACTGCTGGTGGCACTTCCTTACCTATCACTCAGTCGGGATTTCTTACCACTGCTTCACATTCTATTTCCATTCCTGATGTCTTACATGTTCCATAATTGTCGCATAACCTTACTGCCGTCGGACAACTTACAGACTTAGGTTACGAGGTTACCTTCACACACCTATCTTGTGTTGTGTAGGATCTTTGTACAGGCCGACAGATTGGGACAGGTCGTAGAATACATGGCCTCTATCAGATGGACAACCTTCATATTCCTTGGCAATCTTCCACTGTCAGTAGTCCTACGTATAGCTTGATATCTCTTGATGTTTGGCATAGGCGTCTGGGTCATACGTCTGTCTCTAGGCTAAAGAAACTTACCACCGGAGGTGCTTTAGGTATTGTTCTATTTGACATAATTGTGCAAACTGTCGTCTTGCTAAACAGTCTACTTTACCTTTTCCTACTAGTGATTCTATCTCTACACCCACTTTTGATTTAGTGCACTCAGATATCTGGGGTCCTGCCCCTGGTTCCTCATTGAGTGGATTCATTTATTATGTGTCTTTCATCAATGATCATAGTCATTATTGTTAGTTATATCTCATGCGTTGTAGTTCTGATATTTTATCCATTTATCGTGACTTTACTGCTATGATTGAGACTCAGTTTAGTCGAAAGATTAAGGTCTTTTGCTCTGATGGTGCTCGTGAATATCTCTCATCTGAGATGTGTGCTATCATGTCTACTCATGAAACTTTGCCTAAGAAGTCATGTAGTACCCCGTATTATACTATATCTTAAGCTAATAGGCATATCCCTCTTTCCTTATCCATTTTGAAATAGAGAAAGGAGAGCAAAAGTAAGGATTCACACTATCTAAACACATGCACATCATATTTATTAACACGTGCAGTATGCACATTTTCATTAAAAAAAATATAAAAGCCCCAAACCTATAAATATGGAACTTAATTTGTAGAACTGTGCTTTGCTCATTAAGTGTTCAATGAAATGTCTATGTACCGCACAATGTGTTTGTGAAAAAATGGTTTTTAAAAATTTTGCTCAACTAAATCAACTGTATCTATGTATGCTGTATGTACTAATTTTTGAAACTCTAATTTACTACCTTATTTTCTTTTCAATTTTTAATTTGTGTTTTTGAAATCCTGAAATTTAAATTTGGGGAAGAGTACGGGTTGAAGATTGGGATGACTATAGTATCGAATCCAAGAATACAGATTTGGTATGGAGGTAGATGATGGAGAGTAGGGTGAGGCGAACGGAGAGGTGGAGAAGGAAATTGGAGAAGGGGGCGTCGCTGCGGTCGAAGACAATGGAGACACGGGAGATGAGGGATAAGGCATGAATAGGGTGTGAATTTGGGAGGGGGGGGGGATGGGAGGGTTGAGATGAGATGGGCCAAGGCCTGACTGTTGCCGGTCATGATGTATACAAAGGCCGGAACTATGAGCATATTTTTTAGGATAAATTTCACTAAACTATACACTTGAAGAATTAATTTCTCTCAATTTTCGCACACTTTTTTAAAGTTCCATATAATTTTATGAGTTCATTAAAATTATTTGAGTCTGTGCAATTTGCACAGCGTAACGCTAGTTTTTAAATATTGTTTTTAAGATTTATAAATGAATTAAAATAATTTTTGGAGATTTAATAAATATTTTTCTGAAGATTTACCTTTTTTACACGTGCAAACATTTTCTTGGAAAGTTCAAAGTCAAAAATTATTTTAGAAAAACTCATTATTTATTATTTGAGATTATTTGTAACTTCCGTAGATTTTTCCGAGAATTATTGGACCGATTTGCAAATATTACAAAAAGAAAGACTTTTGTGCAAAATTACCAATTGGAGTGAAAACTCCAGATTTTCGGATTTTTGGACTGGGTATAATGCCTAGTCAACTCAAGGTTAAAAAGTTTTACTTTTTGTTTTGATGAATTTGATTTATTTTACAAGTTTCGATAGAAGATGATCTTTTTGCAAAATTGTCATTTTGAGGGATAAAGTGCAAATTCGTTTTCTGGGCTTTTTAAACAGTACCGGCTGACTTTATGATGGTTGTTTTATTTTTAAATCTCAAATAAATTAGTTTTATCAAGTTTCCAAGTATATGGATCTATATATGTAAAGATGTGTTTTAAAAGGAGTATTTTTGCAAATGTGTTCAAAACCCTAAAACCTTGGATCCCGACCTATTTAAGGGTGGAGTGCAGCCGTCTTTCGCTGCACAACACAAGGGATTTCATTATTGTATTTCTTGGAGTTTTAAAGCAAAAGATCTTGGATTTCGTGCGAAGGAGGGATTTTCGTACTGTTTTATTATCTTCGTTCGAAATCTTCTACAAGGTGAGTGACATGTTTTGTTTTGTTTTGTTTTATGTATGTTGTATGTGATGATCTATCGATTAGAAAGCATGCTAGGAGTTTGTATAATGATATGTGAAGTTTTGATGAGTAAATGAATTAAAAGTGAATCCTTTCATGAAACTATATTATTGATAATTGAAACCCTAATTTGTTGACTTGAGATTGTTAAAGAACTGAATAGAAATCATGAGTAGGATGTTTTCCTTCATATACTTGTTGTTTAAACTTATCATGATGTGTTGTATGATGATATTGCATAAAAGTGGATAAAAAGATTACCTTTACTTGTGTATAAATGCATAACTCTATTTGGGGGCTTTTCGTTGAGTAGAAACTTGATTAGTGATTGTTATGATGCTTATATGCATGGATAATTTATTATGGATGATTTTGGATGAATTCAATGACTATTGGATCTAAAAATTAAGTCTTGGAGTTTTGAGGAAAAGGGGGTTTAGATTTGGATCTATGCATTATGATCAATTTTGGGATTTCGTGATTTTGTGAAGTTTTGAGAAGTTTTCAATTGGATATGATTGGTTTTGGTACTAAAATTAAATCTAAATATTTCACTATTTCTAATTGATGAGTTTTGAAGTTTTCTTGGCGCACAAACATGTGTACATATATCATATTTTGTTGTTTTCGAAGAAATTGTGTTTTCGTGTGTTTTGATGGAGTTTTGATGTAGTTTTGATTGGATTTTAATTATTTTGATTCTGAGATAGTTTTAAAATCTTTACTACTCTTATTGATGGATTTCTGAAGTCTAAACTGATGTTAAAATTCATATTCGAACATATATGTGTATAAGTTGTTGTTTTGAAAGATTTTGGGTAAAACTCCTATTTCGAAATCTTGATATGTTTTGATGTGTTTTAATAACTCATATATGTTATACAAGTTACAATTAAATAAATCAGGAAATTAGTTCTTTAAATTTGTGGTTTTTACAAAGTGGAATCGTGTATCGGTTAAAACATGCACAACCTTTAAACTGCAGTCTGGAGGTCTGACAGTCGACCGACCAATGTCGACTGTCGACTGTCGGGGCCTTAGCTGAAGTATTTTCTTGAGTCTCGATTTTTTCTGCGGGACAGTCATCTGACTACCGTATACAGTCGACTGTCTCTGCTCTGAATTAATGTTTTCTTTAAGTGTTGAATTTTCCTACAGGACGGTCGACTGGCCAGATTACACAGTCGACTGCTACTGCTCTGATTGTGGTTTTCTTGAGTCTTCGGATTTTACCACGGGACAGTCGACTGGCTACAGTATGCGGTCAACTGTCACTACGCTGCTTGATGTTTTTCTTGAGTTTGGGTTTCACGCGGGACAGTCGACTGACTACTTTATGAAGTCGACTTCTATTGCTCTGATTGATGTTTTCTTGAGTTTTCTGATGCTTCTTTTGAACGATTGTTCTTTCAATAATATATCGTTTTAAAAGATGTTTTGCAATGTTTACAGAGAATTATATTGTAATTACGATAGAGTTTTAAATGTATTCTTTTGGACCTTATTTGAGTTATACATGCTTTCAAAGGAATTGATGTTTCGTGATATTCTACAAACCTAAAATTATGGTTTTCAGTTATTTGATGGATTTAATATTTTATTTGGATTCTGGAATCTGATATAAGTTTTGGATTTTTGTTGAATTAAGAAGTTTCTACATATAATCGTTTTGACGATGGATTTGTAAATTTTATTGAAAGTTTTGGTCTTGATTGATGAGTTGTGAATCTCTAGGAGTTGAGTGGAAGTCCTGTGAACCGGCAGATGAGATTTGTGGATTTAGACCTGCGGGTCTTGGGTTTGTTTTGTGGAATTAAGTCCGGCAGGATACACTAACTCTAGAGAGGAAAAGTTTTGTGTTTTTAATAATAACCAGCCTAAGGATAGGCACTAGTGGAGATATGATGGAACTTGGGGAAACATAAGTATATGCTCTGGTCTGTTAGTCCAACGGATGCGTTCCAGAATTGTTTGTTGTTCTGTCTCAAGAGGACATTTGTATGTTCGCTTGTCGAGGATCTGCAGGCCTATTCATGGATCATGCAGGGTGCATTCGCGTGTCGAGGGTGCATTCGCGTGCCGAGGGTCAGCAGGCCTATTAACGGAATGTACCTGGTGTATCTGCACGTTGAGGGCCTTGCAAGCCTATTCGTGGGGTACACGGTTGGGAGGTGATTCTCCGATTTTTTAGCGATTCTTACATGATGCTTGCGCGTTGAGGGCTGTGGTGCCTATTCGCGGAGTATTCTGGATCTTGTTTTCCATCACCGTAGCAGGATTAGTTGCATGACGAGGGATCTAACCCTATAAGTGGAGAACGTTAAGGCCTTGCACCGGACATATGTAGTATGGAATGCATAGAATCCGACAAGTATGCATTAGAGAGTCAGCATGTAGCTATCGTGTTTTCTTGACTTGGTTTTATGCATGTTGTTTTCTGTTTTTCCTACACTCGACACTTAGTCTAGTTTCACTTATTGTTTTCATCTATTACTATTTACTATCTTATATTCCTTGATGTTTTCATCCTTTACTTATTGTTACTTCTCATTTCATTTGTTCTTGTTGTTAATACATGTTGCCGATGACTCTATGTTTTATGATTTATTTATGTTGTTTTCTTTTTATGTTACTCTCACCGTTATGGCTGACCCATGTAGTTTTGGGAGTTAGGAATTTTCTCTAGCCTCATGTTTTACAGGTAGGTGCCTATAACTTGGGATTTGGATGCTTGAAATAGAATGAAGTTATGGTTTATGTAAAGTTGTAAAAGAAGTGTTATAAAAAAAAGATTGTAATTCAAGGTGTTTTGTATTCTGCTGTGTTTTGTAAACAAGTGGTGTAATAAAAGTTGAAATAAAAATTATCTGTATTTTTGGCTGTGTTTACTATTGCAATTGAAGTTGATGCTGGAAATTGTGCCACGTATTTCTGAGATATCATATTGGAAATTCGAGGTGCTACAAGTCATGTCTTTATCCTTCATCTCAGAATGGTGTTGCATAATGCAACCATCACCATATTTTGGAGACTGCAAGGTCTATTTTTTCTCTGCTTATATGCCTCGTACCTATCCGGAAGAGGCTGTCATGCCTGCTGTTTACCTCATCAATCGCATTGAGTTGAAAGGTTCGGGTATGGGTACGAAAATATGTCAAACCCACCGGGCCCAACCCAATTGCACGCATAGTCACAGTCATGTAAAATTAGTAAAATGTTACCTGTATCAAAATATAAGTAAGAAAAAAAGTGCAGCACCAGGTATCAGATTATAAAAAGTAAGCAGCAAGTACACTGCAAATAAAATGGAATGGAAATGAGGAACTTAAGGAGAATAGGTAAAGTATGTTACCCGTGAAAGGGAGATCACAAGTTCAAAAGATATGCCATCGAAAAGAAAGGGGAGGAATGCCCACTCCTATAAAATGAAAAGAAATCATATTCATGTCAACTTGCTTAGATTAAAAAACCATATTTCTACTGATAAACAAGTAGCAGATATTTTTACTAAATCACTTAAGGAAGACACTTTTATCACTTTAAGAAGAGAACTAGGAATTTGTAGTTTTCATGATGTTTCTTGGAATTTTAACTTTGGTAAGTCGACTTAACACTTTATTTCAGTCGACTGATCAAGTATTTTTCGTTATATTTATTTTCCGACTAGAACAGTGATCCAGCCGACTGCCAATTATATTATTACTATCTTCATTTATTTATTTTGCTCTCGACTAAGTCGACTGATCCTACCTTCCAGTCGACTGTTGCGAATCAGCTCTTCTTTTAGATTCAAATTTGGCACTTCTTTTAAGGCGACTCTTTACCCTGTTTTTCCCCTTTGACCAATCTCGTCCCTTACTTTTTCACCAGATTTGATCCTAACCCTTCACCTTTCTGTAAAACCCTAACTTCTACCTCTCATTTTCACTTTTCTATTTCACTGTCTCTCTCAATTTCGAGGTCCCTAAGTCGGCTAGTGCTGCTGCTCTTTGGCAATTTCAGATTTTGAACCCAAATCGAAGCTCTACTTCAGTGAATTTCCCCATTCCGAAGTCCTTTTTCCTAAGATCAGTGCATCTATTCTACTCTCTTTGTTGGTATATCTTCTTAGACTCTTTCCCTCTCTTTATTTTATAGAGTTCTTGAGTAATGGCCCCTAAAAGATCTCGTACCTCTAATGTAGAGGAGGGACAACTTCTAGAGACTATCTTCAATACTTAAGAAGCCCTAGTCTTATTGATAAATGGTACATTATTTGTTCCATTATCATTTTTTCAGGTAGATTTGTAAACTTTCCGGATCTTAATAGGTTTCCTCTAGCCCCATTGTTTGAACAATGTGGGTTATTTGATTTATTGTCTTTAGTAAACCAACCCTCTTACTACCCTCACTTTATATATTTGTTTTACACTACTATGAAGGTTGTTACATCAGAGGATGGTAATGAGATTTTTATTCTATCTTCTGTCAAAAATAAACGCATGAAAATCACCCCTGCTAGATTAAGTCTTATTTTGGGTTTGTCTGATGAAGGGAGTGATTTAGAAGATGTTGATATGGATGATGACACCATTTTTTCTAGGATTTATTTGCCAAATCATGGTCCTCCTATGACCAATCGATCTATTACTCTTATTGCTAGGCTAGTTGCACGCATACTGTCATATAACATTATTCCCAAAACAAGGAGTTATGACCAGTATTTCCTTGAGTTGCAACAAGCCGTTTATGCAATTTTTGGCAACATAAAGATAAATTGGGGTCTAGTCATGTTTAATCGTCTTCATAAGGCTCATACCTGTTTTCTTCCTTTCGGTGCTTTACTCACTCACATCTTCTATGCTCATGATGTTGATCTCGATTCTGAGACGAGTGTTGTAAAACACTTTGAGTCTTTTGATAGTGCTAGTTTAGCACGTATGAAGTTGCTTAACTCTCCACCTAGGTCACCTCATAGGAATGCACCTCCCATCCCCTTAGCCACTTCAGCTCGACGGTCTTCTGCTTCTAGTTCATCTCGTCCTCGTGCTGATTTTGATGATCCTAGGAGTCTTTGCACTTCTATCAACTATATCATGGATCGTCAAGATGCTCTTGAAGCCATTCTATCCCATCTCACGTACTTGTTCACCTCTCAGTTTCCTCCTCCCTCTCAAGGTGCCCAAGATGAAGATGAAGAAGACTGATTACCTACTTTTTTATTTTTTTATGTATTTTTCTACTTATTTTTGTATTTTCTGTTTTTTTTTATCGTTTGAACAATGTACTTCAACTTTCTATGTATAAACTTTGCTTTTGCTATGTGTTTTGCAAAATGCTTCTTCGTGTTTACTATTTTTTCCTCCAATTTTTTGTTGATGACAAAGGGGGAGAAAAATAGTTATATGTGCATGTTTTTGTATTTGATGTATGTTTTTCATTTGGTACATGTTTTTCCATATATGCATATTGTACATTAGTTAGAGCATCTGTATTCGTTTGCTAAATATGCATAATATGCATATTTGGTCAAAAACAGTGCTGCAGTCGTTGGCCAAATATGCATAATTCGCTACAGGAGATTGCCATAAATGAGAGAGGAAATGAGAAATATGCATATATGAGAGACGACACTTGAAGTGCCGTCGCACCAAAAAAATAATTTTTTTTAATTGTCGGACGGCACTACAAGTGCCGTCGCACAAAAAAATTATTTTTTTAATGGTCGGGCGGCACTTGAAGTGCCGTCCCACCAAAAAAAAAAATAATTTCGTAATTAAAAAAAAACCAAAAAGACCCCAGAAAGACCCCACTTCTCGGACGGCACTTGAAGTGCCGCCCCTCCACTCAGTGTAGTTTTTTGCAATTTTTGAATTTTTTTTGTAATTTTTTGTAAGGTTTTTGTAATTTTTATAATTTTTTGTAATTTTTATAATTTTTTTGTAAATTTTTTTTTGCACTGCGAATCCATTTTTTCCCTCCGACGGCACTTCAAGTGCCGTCGCACCTATTACTTTTTTTTTTCACTCCGACGGAGCTTCATATGTCGTCCCACCATTTTTTATTGTTTTTTATTTTTTATTTTTCCTCTCCGACGGAACATGAAAGACCGTCCCTTATTATTTTAATATAAAAAAGTAAAAAATAGCATTTGACGACTGCAGCAAAACGATCGATTACTATTTCCATTTATTCATATATGCATATTTTATCCCTCAACGACTGTGGATGCTCTTAGGGGGTGCATTGAGCATGTGTAATATTTCTACTATTGTAAGCTTTTGTGTTCTCATCATCAAAAAGGGGGAGAATGTTGATTCTTGATTTTGATGATTACAACACAATGCAAAGTGGTTGTGCTACTTCTTATATATTGCAGGTTGTATCACTACCATGTATACACAAAGACAAAGTGTTCAAACGAAGCTCTCAAAGCAAATTGATCAAGAAATCTAAGGCTCTAAAAGCTTAAGATTGATCAAGCAAGCTTCAAAGTCAAAGACAAAGGCTAAAACTCCATCTCAAGACTCAAGACAAGACCTATGCTCCAATGTGTTATATTACATGTCTTGTAAAACAATTATAATTTTTCCTTTTTTGAGTCTTAGATTGATGTACAGCCTTGTCACACACACACACTCACACGTCTTTATAATTGACTGTTTTTTAAAAAGATTAAAGGTCGAAACAGTTTGAATTAGATCAGCTGTTGATTACCAGTCGACTGCCATATGGCACCATTCGAATGTACCAGTACGAAACTGACTGAACTTTTGCAAACTCTGACCAGTCGACTCATCATGGCAACCCAGTCGACTGTTCAAGTCGTTTCGACAAATTTCAGAATTCAAAACTTGTTTTTTTTTTCGAATTCAAAAGTTGTTTTCCGTTTTAAAACAGTTTTATTAACTGTTTTACAAACGTTCAAGGGATTCCTCTGTATAAATAGAGCCTAGGAATCACCATTGAAAAGTTCCAAGCATTTGATAAAAAGTTTAAGGTTTTTTGCTTTCAAAAGAACAAGCATTCAAACTAGCACTCCAATCTTCTAAGTCTTGGTTATCTGATTTTCAGTCCAATATAAGATTGAATTTGTTTTGGACTGAATTCACAAATTGACCGATTAGCCACGTACAAAAATCATAATCACAAAACAAGGCTATAGGTTGATTGTAACTTTTTATTGTTTTCTTTTCACTCTCGGTTGTGAGAGTGGTCCTCTCGGTTGGAGAGCAGGGCTCTAGGTTGTAGAGTCAGGTTTTTGACTCTTGGTGAAAGAGTGAGTTTGTTCTCTCTAGTATTGAGAGAAGTCTACGGGTTGGACAATGTTGTTGTCTAAACGTCGTAGGGTATTCTTGTATTTTTTCAAGAATAGTGGAAAATCTCAAGTGGGTTGCTTGGGGACTGGATGTAGGTCGGGATGACCGAACCAGGATATATCGTGTGTACTCTGTGGTTGTATTTCTCTGAACTTGTATTTTCTTTATTTGGTTTTTAATTTCTCTGTGAAACTTGTCTGGACAGTCGACTTCCTTCTTACTTAAGTCGACTGATCAGACTGGTATAATATATTCTTCGAAAACTTGTCTGGCAAGTCGACTGTTTTCCGCTATAAGTCGACTGATCAGACTTGTCTAAAATACTCTTCTAATCTGACGCCTCAGTCGACTTATTTCTCTTTTCAAGTCGACTGAACAGAAGAAAAAGTTCAATTTCGTTTTTGATTTTTATGCAACACTATTCCCCCCCCCCCCCCCCCCCCGTCTAGTGTTTCTTTTCCTTGCCTACAGGATCCAACACAACTCCCGAACGAAATGTGGAGAAAAATGTCCTGCTTTGCGATGCACGCCCCCTGATCTTGATCGACGCACAGGATCGCACCACATCATCAGGTATTAATTAATTTAATTAATCGAATTAATTATTTAAAAAATCTGAAAAAATATTTAATATTCGGAAAAAATTAATTAAAATCTTCTAAAAATAATTATTAATTCTGAAAATAATAATTATTAAATTATAATAATTAATTAAAATTTTCGATAATTAATTATTTAATTCAAAAATTGAATAAAAAATTCAAAAAAATTCAGAAAAATCTGAAAAAATCACAAAAAATTCAGAAAAAATCTGAGAATAATTTTGGGTATTTAACAAGCTCATAATAACACCGTTACACCCCGAGCTAGATCCAACTTTCCCAAGAACTCCAATAAAATTCCGTACGCCATTAAAACAGTAAAACTACTCCTCAAAGGCTATTAAACTCAGTCTTCGGGAGTGAGGGGCTCGTGATATGGTTAAAAATAGGATTAAATCAGGACCGTTCAAATCGAGCACGAATCTTAAAGCTCTTAGGGGTAAAATGGTAATTTCACCTTTAACGAGTCTGAAATGGGAACTGGTCTTTCTTCAAAGCCCACTAACCCATAAATGGATCTGTCCTACTGGGTAAGGGTCTCCACCCGTTACAAACCAGTTTAGAAGGATAAAGAAGAATTCAGATTCATAATTATCCCTAAGAGGTGGTTTTAACCACTTCTATCCATCCACACCGGGAAGTAGAGATTTATTCTTATCACGAAACGGATCCCTAAGGCAACTATAAAAACCCCTCTCCCCCCACCATAATAAGATAATCAATATTTTTCTACATAAAGCTTTTTTATAATCTTCCTGATTACTTACAAGAGCATCGGAGGGTGCGTCGCCGGGATCCATCCCGGTGTGTCGCACTTTTTGCAGATTCACGGCAGCGGCAAGAAACAAGTCAACACGTTGGTAAAGGTCAACAGGTTTGCCTGATTCGTTTTCTCAAGTATCCACAAATTCATTTGTTTGCTCTCGCACCAAAATCAGCAGCAACTCTGACCTTGCCGACCGCTACCATTTCGCTGCCAACCGAAGAAATCGCTGTTAATCGAGACTAATAAAAGAAGAAAAAAGGAATGAAGAAAGGGAAGAAAGAAGATGAGATTGAATATGAAACGGTAAGGGTAAAAAAGTAATTTAATAATTATAACTTAACGGATGGGGTTAAGTTAACGGAGGAATGGGTTTAGTGTACTTTTTCAAACGTTATATGGGCATACTGAAATTAGGCTAAACGTTGGGGGTACTTTGGTTTTTGCCCTAAAAAGTAAGCAGCAAGTACACTGCAAATAAAATGGAATGGAAATGAGGAACTTATAGGTAAAGTATGTTACCTGTGAATGGGAGATCACAAGTTTAAAAGATATGCCATCAAAAGGAAAGGGGAGGACACTCCTATAAAATGAAAAGAAATCATATTCATGTCAACTTGCTCAGATAAAAAACCATATTCGCGAAAATAATTTTGCTGAAGGAAGCAAAGGACATTGAAACATTTTAGTAATTTGGAAAACCGTTATGAAAAGAAACTTTCAGAAGAAAATGCAGAAAGTTCTTAGTTCTAACATCTAGGTAACAAAATAATTAACAAAAATAACAATTTCAGACCAGGCTTGTAGAAATTACCTAATGCAGAATAGATTTTTTCCTTGAATTTTTTCCCATACTGTCCCACTTTTTGAAAGTTTTTCCCAAACTGCCTACTTTTTTTTAATTCCCTAAATGCCCTACTCGCTTTTCGAAAAAGCGAGTCTGGGATAAATCCCCTCGCTTTTTCAGAAAGCGAATCTTAGGTTATAGAATTTCCACATCCCAAGACTCGCTTTCTGAAAAAGAAAGGGGATTTATCCAGACTTGCTTTTTCAAAAAGCGAGTGTCATTTGGGTCTTAAACCCCCCCCACCTCGCAAACAGATCTCACTTCCTCTTTTTCCTTCTCCTTTTTGCTCACAAAACCCTAACCCATTATCTTGTCGCTCTGATTTAAGCCCTTAACCAATCAAATTTCGTCGAATCACTCCGAAAAACTTCAATATCTCATCTCCGTTCAATTGGCCAGTTCGTTTTTGGGTGATTGTCGTGTAGTTGTTCAAATTTGGGGGTGTGGGTTTTGGTGGAGGTGTAGTGGTTCGCATCTTGGCTAAAGATTGTGGTATATTTCTCAAACTCTATATTTTTAATGTTGTATATATATGTAGAATTATTTAGTTAGAAATTGCTTGATATTATTGGGGGTACAATATGGACAGTGTCGAATTTTGGAAAAATCGGGCTAAAATGTGGGGGTAATTTGGGTGTAAAATTTGGATAGTGTCAGTGAAGGTGTATTAGTTTTAAAAAGTGGATAATTGTCGAATTTGTGAGTAAAATTTGGATATAGTTAATAATAATTGTATGTTTGTATGTGTTCAACCATTTGTTGGTTATATATTTTGGTAACGTTAATAACGATTACTTTTAGTTATAGGATACTCTATTTTTTTTAAAATGGCACGGACGATGGAAAATGTGGAGGAAGGATCTAGTAGTAGACCTCCTCGCGGCGATGGACCACGTACATCTTTTGGCCCACCTCCTCGCGGTGGACGCGGTGGTCGTCGTGGTGGTACCATACGTACTAATGTAAGCTTATAATTTGTTTATTCGATTTGTTTCATTATCATACAATTAATGTTATATTTCTCTGTTGATGTAATTGTTGTTGTTGTTGTACAGGTCCCAAGTAATCCAAATGTGGCAGATACTTCTTCTCCGGCCCCTTCTTCATCTTACATTCCCCTTGGAGGTCTAGGTCCCCTCGACCCCTGTAACGCCCCAAATTTTTTTTTGTTTTTGACTCCAAACTCAAATCTTTCAATTTCTATATCACTTTAATCATAAACTAAGAAAGTTATATTTCAGGAAAAAATTTGGCAGAGTCTCCCCTCTAAATTTTGCCCCGAAACACAAAAAGCTTACGGAATTCTGCTCAAAATTTCGTAGCTCACAATCCACATAATACTTTCATGGGCTCCCCAGGCCAAAATGAGCAGAAACATACAGGCAATATAATATAATGCTCTGGGGGCCAAACTCATAACGGATTATCAATTATCAAATAAAAACGATAAATTTCTTTGGAAAACAAGGTAAAATTTTAGAAAAAGCTTTGTAAAACCTACCACAGAGCCCAGTGCACCACAACAAGGTGAGTACGGGTCATAACCACCACATACTACTCCATACTATGCTCACCATCATCATTTACATATACATCCATAATGCAATTTAAAACATAAAATCACCTCTCATTCTAACTAATTAATACAAAACTTTTTAAAATAAATCCTCACCCTGCAAACTACGCCTCCTCTCTGCACTGATGGGAACCTGTAACAATAGGGGATCTAGGGTAGTCCTCTGACTCCCCTAACCCCCTAAACACTAAGGGGTTAGCCATTTCTGGTGTGAGTATAATTATTAATCAAATAACAATTTAAAATAGTACAAAGAAAATAATTTAAACTTACGAATACCAAGTAAGATAAGGCAACCCGAATCCTGAGTTCAACAACATCATCACTATAACGATATATCAAATACTTTGTCAATCCTGCATTCAACTATTTACTTACCCATAACTTCACCCAATTCTCTATATACATCACACTAACGACATATATCTTATATTTGCATAAGACAAGTCACATACGATCCATTACCTTTACGTTTGAATTTCCTGACACAAATATCGATCCTTCCACAATTATTGCCACAGGAGCATTTCTTTATATATACAGACACATGATCTTGCTACATCTTTTCTTCATCCTTATCAACCATGCACTTCATTTACTAGTATGATATACGGCATATTTTCTTTCATAATCATTTTCACAACCCTTCTCTCATTACATACATCGCACACATACAACCATACCATCTACATCATCATGACATCTCATTACAAGTATTTAATTTACTGAATAACATCACAATTATCTATTTTTATAGCCTCCTAAACATACGCATTCATTTCCAGAATATCCTACTCATTTATGTCGGATCACGTAAATATCACATTTCATTTCACTATGCGAGGGACTTGCATTTCATCACACCATTAGCACATCTCACTATTTCATTCAATTATTATTCAATCTGATTGATAACTAACTTACTTTCATCTTCACTCATTTAATTCTTCATTTCCATTAATCACTGGCACTATTATGCCCACTCACCCTGCGAATTATGCCAAGGCAGGTAGTTCCCACCATTTCCACAGAAACAGCGGGCAGGTAGTTCCTTGACACAATTCCAAGGTGGAACCACTCATATCATACTGTATTTTACTTAAATCTCCATTCACAACTCATAATACCGCTTACTATAACTTTTCATTCTCATATTATATCTCACCTTACCTTTCATTCATGATTGCATAACTCTTCTTTATTTCTAACATTCATTTTAATCGCATAACCTTCTCCACACTTAACCTCATAATAACACATTCACCCCACGTATCATCACATTATAATTCACCATTTACTTTCTTTTCATTCCAATCTCATCATATCGCTTATTTTCACCATCATCTTTACTTTTATTTCCAACTCACAATACAACCAGCATATCAACAACTCATCTGTTTATCCTGAAAATTATGCCTAGGCAGGTAGTTCCCACTATTTCCTCCGAAATAGCAGGCGAGTAGTTCCTAGTCACAATTCCCAGGGCACACAAACTTATAACACAGCTATTTATCTTATGGTATTTTATCACGTATCACATCATAAACATAAGCATCTCTTCTCATTATATCATATTGACTCATGTCTTATAACACAAAACATAACATCTCAGTACACATGACAATTTACTTGCATTTCATCGCATCAGTAACATATCACTCATATCACAAAATGCCATTAACTTCACTTTCATTATTATCACAATATACTCCATATCCCAAACATAGTTTGGGCAATCACATATCATACCCCAAAGCCGATAGCTTGGGTAATACTCACCGCACTCCAAACACATAGTCTAGGTAATATCACATCTCATCTCAAGCCAAATGCCAATATATACATATATATCTCCCGTAGTATATTCACATCTCCCATAATATAAATAATCTCCATAATATATCATATCATCAATAGCTTTATATATATACATACATTCTTTCAATACACATATACACCTTTATATTTTCTCCTTTTCAGTGCCAACACAACTGACCTCCTCGTACAACACAGGGATCTCTATGCCTCCCATCCCGTACATTTCAATCCCGCTAACCCACCACATCACCCAGATCCAGGTGTCCTAAGCATCTACCATTTGTGGGCTGGATTGAAAGTACGGTTGCGCGCTTGTCCAACCAAGACTAAAGCCAAAAGGCTAGTCAAAAGTAAAATATAACATGCGGATCGATGCTCACACAGAGTCTTACACGTCCGAGGCTACGTCTTCCTCCTGGCCCTATACCAGCGATGGAAACTCCTGATCCCCAAACATAGTTTGAGGCAATATATAACTCCTGATCCCCAAATATAAAATTTGGGGCAATATTAATATATATATATATATATATATATATATATATATATATATATATATAACTCCTGTTCCCCAAATATAATTTGGGGCAATATATAACTCCTGTTCCCGGGTGTATCCCGGGCCTGTGGGGTCTAGCCCAAACCCCTGGGAGATTGTGTGGCACTGCAATATTTAATTCTCCTTTATATACATATACATATCTCCTTTATTATATACTCCTTCACAATATAACTCCTGTTCCCCAAATATAAAATTTGGGGCAATATTAATACATATATAACTCCTTTATACTCTAATTTTACCGTTATAACATAACATGAAAGCATATAAATTCCATGAAATTCATAAACATACACAAGCCATTAATCTCACTGATATCATATAAACTTTTTATTTCCCACTCACCCGTCACACACACACCATGTTCATTTCACATCACAATATCACATAAAATTCCCAATTTATCACCCGCATATCACACATACACCATATGACTCATATCACATACGCCAGGCGTTCCACCTCATCACATCAGTCAGGAGATCACACATCACACATCCCCATACATTCACATACATAAATCTACTCATTACAACCCCAAAGCATATAAATATTTATCTACAAGCAACAACACATTCCCATACATATATATACTAATTTCTTATATCTCGTAGTTTACTCCGTATTCTACTTATGAACTTTTCCATACTCATTACACTTCACATATCACACACCAAACCATATTTTAAAATTATCATAGCACATTATGCATATAGAATAAAAAGATCATACTCACATAGCATCCTGCGAAGACTCGAAGCACCCTGCCACGCATCCGAAATCGCTAACATCACCTATTATCAAATTTCCACACAATTAAAGCTCAATTCATCCAAATCAACCACAGAAAAATAATAACACTAATCTTAATATCACACAGACGTTTTATTGAACGTCTGGGATACGCACGAACAATGCACGTATAAGACAAATTCCTACGGGGGTTTTTATCCCCTAAACAATAACTAGACTCACCCCCAAAATATCTTAATAACTCAACTATATTTTCCATTACTATACAAGAAATAATTCATACCTATATAACTCTCTTTTACAAACCCAAAACCCTAATTTTTAGCAACTTGCAAAACCTCCAATAATTTGCTAATCTCTTACCTCTACCATGCCCAACACCTCCAGATCTCCCTACCATAACCATTCTACTCAAAATAAATTAACCACACAAGATTTTATACAAAAATAAAATCTAGGGTTTACCTTTTCGAAATCCTTTCGAAAATCCGATGCCACCACGTTGTAGAGGACCCTTCAATTAGCATACCCTCCGAATTAATTTGAAGATGACGAAGGAAAGGGGAAGATTTGGCCGGGGGAACCATCGGCCGAGATGGGTTCGGCTGCTTCTGGTTTCGATCGGAATGGAAAAGAAAAGGAAGGGAGAAGGAAGAAGGAGAGAAAAAGGGGGGGGGGTGTTTTAGAAAATAATTAATAATAATAATTATAATAATTAATAAGGTATATTTACACATATACCCCCAATCTCCAATATATTTCAAATAAACCCCACTCCACTCTTTAATAATACTAACAATACAAAAAGGACACATAAAAATTATCTCATAATAGTCCTCCAAAATTGTAAAATAAAATAAACAATATTTATTCACATAAAATCTCCACTCATGACTCCTAATATATCAATAATACCCATCTACCACAAATATCCATACCGATATCAATATTTAAATAAAATATACCAAAAATAGTTTTCACCACTCAAAATATATAAAAACAAACATTTTCGATATTTTAAAAATTCGAGGTGTTACAATCCCACACTCCTTAGTCTTCAGTCACAGCATCATTCGAAGGATGTGTGGGAAGGCGATTCGAAAGAATGTACATTCTGTGGGGGTCATCCACTACCTATGCACCCACGGATTCACCAAATCCTAAAGGATTGTGGACTGTATGGTATTGCACTGATGAGCTCCATCAAGTGCGATCTCATACAGTACTGCTAGAGAGATGGCGGTCTAAAACACACAGTTTTCACCTGACAGTTGGTGAGATGACAGTGCCGCTGCAGGACGTTTCTATACTCACCGGCCTTTCAGTTGATGGGTAGGCAGTGACAGGCTCAATGGACTTCGACCCAATATATTTAGTGGAATAGTATCTCGATGTCGAAGTGGAGGCCAAAGCAGTGAATGGAAAACAAATTCGGTTGAAGTGGTTAAAGGATAGATTCAAGAACCGATTGAATGATGATTCCACTGATGAGGAGGTTCAGTGCTACTGCAGGGCCTATATTCTGACACTGTTTGGAGGGGTGTTGTTCCCAAATTTCCGCGGACACTCTGTCCCCTTGATGTACCTCCCACTGATTGCAGATCTGGGACGAGTCAGTTAGTACAGTTGGGATAGTTCCGCTTTAGCGTCCCTCTACAGGAGTTTGTGTTTGTGCAGTCTTGGTTCTGTGCAGATGAATAGGCCAATGATATTGCTACAAGTGTGGAGTGGGGAGCGTATTCACGTGGGTCGGCCTGTAGTGCAGAAGCAATCACCCCACTGGATCCATCTTCCCGAGGACCAGCACATGTTACCTCTACTTGGTGTGTACTGGTCCGGCAATCTTACATGGACTGCCAACCCCAACAGGTACCTGACCTACTTTCGTGATGAGTTGGACAGGTTGGCAGATAATTGCGTAGTGTGGATGCCCTACATGGAGGCGCGTCTTGCTCGACTACCGCCTATTTTCTTGTACAGGCATGATCTGTGGCTGACGAAAGCACCATTAATCAACTTCGGCACAGTTGAGTTCTATTATGTGAATAGAGTGCTTCGTCAGTTTGGTCTACATCAGATGATTCCTGTTGCTGAACCATTTAATGCGGATATGCATTCAATCACTGGAATGGGTCGACAATCAGGACATAATTGGACCGTCAGCTTTTCGACATATGTTGAGAGATGGAATCTCCACCGGTTCGAGGAAATCATTGATAACATTCCTCCATTTGATCGAACCGTGCATGAGAATTATATGGGCTGGTACGGGAGGATGACGATGCGTTATATATCTCCGATAGGACAGACTCCTACAGGTGTGATGGTCCCAATATGTCGACCGGCAGCCGAACCAGCAGATCTACATTCAATGAACTTGCCTATGTTTCAACCGAAGGCATCGGCTTTTCGTACGATTGTAAGTTTTTAAGTACTGTTCTATTCATCAAAGTTATTATAGTATTTTTGTTTACATATACATTCACTGCATTTAATATTTTAACTTATTATGTTTTGTAGATGAGCCAGACTTGGAGTATGGGCAAAAAATGTACTGCTGTGCTGAGTAGCAACGTTGCCGATGCGGTCAAGGACTTCGCACACGAGATGTTAACGTCTTGTCGTGCACAAGCTGATGCTGTGGAAGAGGGGCCGACCTTGGATGCTATTCTAAACACTCCCGCTCATCGAACCAGTGCACGTACTCCACGTATGAAGAAAGTCACCAGCAAACCACCACGTCGTCCTAGAAACGAGCAAGAAGAAGAAGATGAAGTTCAAGAGGCTGAGATTCAAGTTGAGGGGACAAAATAACAAGAGGAAGAGGATCCGATAATTATGTCCGGTTTTACATAGGCTACTCCACCACGAGGTAAATGGCAATGGAGACCTCCCATATTCTTCAACCCTGATCCGTGAAGCTTCTTTGTATTTTGTTTAACTTGTTTGTATTATTAATTTGTTAATGTTATTTGTTGTTTGTATCAATCATGTATGGACGATATAAAATATGGAATATATGAAGTATGAAATGTTGGTATGGGGTGTGTGAATGTGTGATGTTTTAATTTTGTGGTTTTGTGTGAGTTGGTTTCAGTTGAAATGTGGTGGATTTGTGAGGTTTAGAGAAATTGATGTGTCGTTGAAGTTGAAATTGATGTGTGGTTGAAGAAATTGAAGTTTGTTCGCTCAATGAAGTTGGGTTGCTGAAGTTTGGAGTTTGGAGTTAGATAGTTTGTTCGCATTCTTGAAGTTTGTAGGGTTTATGTCCCACCCAAACATGTTCTAGTGTTGTTTTGTGTGTACAGACCCAAGACTCGCTTTCTGAAAAAGCGAGTCTAGGTGTAAACATTGCGCTTTTTCAAAAAGCGAGTGTTGTGCTGTCATTTTCCAGATGTTGTATAATTTATTAAATAATACCACACATTTAGTGTTCTATGAGCTTTCTTTTTTTGGTCGATTTCCATCTTATTAGTCAACCTTTCAATCTTTAGATGTCATATACCATCTTACTTATATATTCATTAACTGACTAATATTTGTAATATAACTTTAGTGTCATCATCACACTAACGGCACGAACGAGGGGTAATGTAGGACCGTCGACTAGTACTAGCCATTCACTGGTAAGTCGTGTGTTTTGGGGTGTTGAAATAATATGTTATTTATAATGCATTTGACATATGAGTAATTAATGAATGCAGGAAGAAACTAATGAAGAAGCTGGTATAAGTGACCGAGGTCGAGGACCACGAACTCGCAGTGGACGACCCCCAAGTAGTAGCCACGAGACTTCTAGTAGCGGTGGCCGAGGCCGTGGTACCGCACCTACCCATGTAAGAAGAGTTGATATATTTTAAACTTTCGAATTTGTACATAGTAATGTTGTAGATATAACAACATTTCTTTCATGTTATTGTAAGTTCCCCCATCTATTGACACCGGAGAGCCTTTTTCCTCTTCTGTTGCACGTGGAGGTCCAGGTGTGTTAGACCCGACACTCCTGAGTTTGCATAGTGAACACCAATCATAATCTGTGTGGACGGTGTATCGAATGAATACGCGTTCCGTAGTCACCCTCCACAATTGTCGATGCACTCACACACACATGAATTGTTGGCCGCAGCTGGGTTCTATGGAATAAGCTTGATGGGGTCTATCGAGCTTGATCATGCTCTTCTTACTGCTATACTCGAGAGATGACAACCAGAGACGCATACTTTCCATCTACCGGGAAGGTCCAATATCATGGGGGTACAACTTATATGTAATTATGCATTGGAGTACAAATCATGGGGTTTATGTATTGTATAGCGAGGGATTGAACCATATAATGATAAGAATGATATGAACTTGCCCTCAGACCTATGTTGTATGAGCATCACAGAATTCGAATAAGTGCGCATTAGAGGTGCATCGTGTGCATTGATGTTTCGCATTAGTCATTAGGTTCATGACATACACTGACATACTTAGGATAGTCACTTTCATACTTTGTTTCTGCATTCAAGTTTGTGGTTGTAAAGTTGAGGATCGTTTTTATAATAGAATAGCATTGCATCAATTACAATTAACTAATGTGCTCAGAGTTCTCAAGTGTTGCAGGACTTTAATGAGCGAATGGCATGGACTCGGGCTAGTGATGAGAGATGTTATGTAATTGAAGATTTATGATGATATAAGTTGTATTTTATATGTAATTTTTGTTGCGTATTGTAAGGAATAATGTTATAATGAAAAAGTTTTAAAATTGAAGTAAAGATTCTAGATGTGCTACAAATTTTCTATGTATGGAAGTCGGGGCGTTACACCGTTGTGGTTGGCAAAGCAGCTGAGAGTAATATGAGGGTTGCACCTGTTAGAAAATGGGTGTTTTATACACCATTTATGAACCGATTTTTGAGCAATTTTTTGAGTAATATCCTCAATGAATTACTGAGAGATCTTGATGGATTTGTGTTCTCCTTCGTGAGTAGATCAAAATCATATATTGGTTTGCTAAAATCGGTCAAGGGGTGAATGAGAAATTGTCTCTCAAAGTGAGACGTTTTCATTCTTGAAATGGGTTAAGAGAACATAGTCCCACATCGGAAAAATCAAAGGAAATAAAAGAGGATACATAGTAAACTCCTTCTAAGTATTGTAAGATAGCAAGAAGAGAGGATCTCTCTCGTGCGCGCAGGGGGGTGCAAATCTCGAACTGGATTACATGCGACTTGTGTGCGCCCGCACGACCTGCGGACACGAATGCCGGACCGACTTAACCCCACCCCGTGCAGAGCCACTTTTTACTGTAGTTTTGATTTTTCTTTTGTAAAATGGCTGAAATAAATGTTTCAATGCATAATTAAATGTTTTGTCTGCCGTTACACTGAAGGCATTCAAAGGCAATGATTAATGTCTGCCGTTACAGTGTTGGCATTCAATTGAGTGTCTGCCATTACAATTATGGCATTCAAAGTCTTGTCTTCCATTACAGTTTTAACCCTGGCTCTATAAATAGAGGCCTCCCCTCTCATTTCTTCTTGGCACCAGAAATCTTCTTTCTTCCTTCTTTCTGTTCTGTTCTGTTCTGTTCTGTTCTGTTCCTACTGTTTGGTGAGTCGGTGATAGATTCTGATGCTACTGCTCGGTTCGGGAGTGCTACGTGGTGCCTACGTGAACAATCCGGTCGTTGCATCCTGGGAGACAGATGCCTTCGTTCATTCTAGCAACCGGAAGAGGTAAAATCTGTTTTAAGGACATTGTGTGATACACAGGCCTCGACTTGTCAACTTGTAATCTAAAATTGGTTCTTGTAAGTTGTTACTTATTTATTTATTTTATTTTATTTTTGTTTTTCTTTCCGTTCCTATTTTCTTCTCTGTTTTTGTGCCTCTCAATCATTTGTGTTATTATAAAACGAACTTTATAAAAGAATTTGGTAACAACTTAAAACAGATTTTTGATTTTCTTGATTTCCGATTTTGAGGCACTTCTTTTCTTTTTCTTTAATTTGGAAAACTTACACTCGTGTTGTGTAATTTTCAGAATCAAAATGACTACTGCATCGGACAATGTTGCTGTGTCTGAAACGGTCCACGTGCCGGTTGCTGATACGACGCAAGTACCGACTGTTACTGCGGCACGAGTGCCAATACCCACCGTTGTACCTGTCTCAGTCTCCCATAGGGAGAAACCTGAGAAGTTCAACGGGCGGAACTTCAAAAGGTGGTAACAGAAGATAATGTTCTATCTGACCACACTAAATCTTGCAAGATTCTTGAACGAAGAAGCTCCAAATCTGAAGAAAGATGAGAATGATAACCAAGTCATTTGCCGCTGTGGATGCTTGGAAAAATGCTGATTACTTGTGTAGGAATTACATAATGAACGGATTAGCTGATTCTTTGTATAATGTATATATTGACAAAAGAACAGTTAAAGAACTTTGGGAATCACTAGACCAGAAGTACAAAACTGAAGATGCTGGCGCCAAGAAATTCATTATGGGCCACTTCCTAGACTATAAAATGGTAGATTCTAAAACAGTGATCAGTCAAGTTCAAGAACTACAACTGATCTTGCATGAGATTCATGCTGAAGGTATGAACTTAAGTGAAAGTTTCCAAGTGGCATGTATAATTGAAAAATTACCACAAGGTTGGAAAGACTTTAAGAATTACCTAAAGTATAAGCGAAAAGAAATGGGCATTGAAGATCTCATTGTCAGGCTTCGTATTGAAGAAGACAATAGAGGATCTGAAAAGGTTGGACTCGTCAGTCATACAGCTAAGGCAAATGTAATGGAATATAAACAACGTTCCAACAAGCATAACAACAAGGGTCCCAAGTTGGGGCCCAAGGGAGGAATCTCCAAGAAGCCGAAGTTTCAAGGCAAGTGCTTCAATTATGACAAAATGGGTCACAAGTCTACTGAATGCAGACTTCCCAAGAAGAACAGAAATAGAGAAGCAAACTTGATTCAGGACATTGCTCAAGATATTTTCGATATCAACCTCTCAGCTGTGATCTCAGAGGTGAATATGTTAGGTTCAAACCCGAAGGAATGGTGGATTGACACTGGAGCTACTCGACATGTGTACTCCAACAGAAGTGTGTTTTCCACTTTCAAACCATTAGAGAATGGGGAGAAAATGTTTATGGGGAGCTCGGCTACTTCAGAAATCAAGGGCCAAGGCAAGGTGAACTTGAAGATGACTTCTGGAAAGGAACTGACTCTGAACAATGTTGCATATGTTCCTGAAATCCGTAAAAACCTGGTATCTGGTTCGTTGCTTAATAACTACGGTTTTCGTTTAGTGTTCGAGTCGAACAAATTTATTTTGTCAAAAAAGTGGAATGTATGTTGGTAGAGGATATATGAGTGGTGGAATATTTAAACTCAATGTAATGACCATGGTCAAGAAGATCAATAAAGCTAGCTCTTCTACTTATATGCTTGAGTCTTCCAATTTATGGCATGGTAGACTAGGACATGTTAATTATGATACTTTGCGAAGACTAATTAACTTGAATCACATACCAACATTCCAAATTGATTCCAAACACAAGTGTGAAACTTGTGTTGAGGCAAAACTAACAAGATCATCATTTAAAAGTGTTGAAAGAAATATTGAACCTCTTGATCTAATTCACACTAATATTTGTGATTTGAAAATGATACAAACAAAAGGTGGTAATAAATATTTTATTACCTTCATTGATGATAGCACAAAATACTGCTATGTATATTTGCTTAAAAGTAAGGATGAAGCTATAGAGAAATTTGTTCTCTATAAAAATGATGTTGAGAATCAACTCAATAAGAAAATTAAGACGCTAAGAAGCGACCGAGGTGGAGAGTATGAATCGCCATTTGCTGACATGTGTGCTAAGCATGAGATTATACATGAAACAACAGCGCCTTATTCTCCTTAGTCTAATGGTGTTGCTGGGAGAAAGAATCGTACATTGAAAGAAATGATGAATGCAATGTTAATAAGTTTTGGTTTGCCACCAAACTTGTGGGGAGAAGCTATTCTTTCAGCTAACTACCTTTTGAATAAAGTGTCCAAAAGAAAGAAAAGAAAACTCCATATGAATTATGGAAAGGAAGAAAGCCATCCTACAATTACTTGCGAATGTGGGGATGTCTTGCCAATGTGGCAGTACCTCCACCTAAGAAAGTGAAAATAGGACAAAAAACAGTTGATTGTATTTTCATTGGCTATGCACTTAACAGTAGTGCCTATCGGTTCTTGGTATACAAATCCGATATCACTGATATACCAAAGAACACGATAATGGAGTCTAGAAATGCATTGTTCTTTAAAGATGTATTTTCATGTAAGTCAAAGGAGGAACCAAGTTCCTCCAAACGAACACATGAGACTATTAGTGAAGATAGTGAAGACCAAGATGAAGAAGTTGAGGAGGAACCTCGATGCAGTAAAAGAACAAGAATGGAAAAATCTTTTGGTCCGGATTTCTTGATTTTTATGCTTGAAGGTAAACCCCAAACATTCAAGGAAGCGGTGAACTCTAGTGATGGTCCTCTATGGAAAGAAGCCATCAAGAGTGAAATTGATTCTATCTTGCAAAATCATACTTGGAAACTAGTGGATCTTCCACCAGGTAGTAAACCTTTAGATTCCAAGTGGATCTTCAAGAGAAAAATGAAACCTGATAGATCAATTGAAAAATACAAGGCAAGACTTGTAATTAAAAGCTATAAACAAAAGGAAGGTCTTGATTACTTTGATACATATCTTCCTGTGACGAGAATAAATTCCATTAGGATGGTACTTGCAGTAGCAGCTCTGTGCAATCTTGAAGTACATCAAATAGATATAAAAACAGCTTTTCTTAATGGAGATTTAGATGAAGAAATCTACATGGAACAACCTGAGAGTTTTTCGACTCCAGGACATAAAAAGAAAGTGTGTAAACTGGTGAAGTCATTATATGGCGTGAAACAAGCTCCAAAGCAGTGGCATGAGAAATTTGACAATGTCATGATGACCAATAGTTGAATGTGACAAATGTGTATATGTTAAAGACACAGAAAATGGATATGTCATTATATGTTTGTATGTAGATGACATGCTTATTATTGGAAGCAATGATCAGATGATTAAATCTGTTAAAAACATGTTGAACTCAAAGTTTGACATGAAAGACATGGGACTAGCTGATGTTATATTGGGAATTAAAATCATAAGAATATCAGACAAGCTTATCTTAAGCTAGTCACATTATGTTGACAATATTCTTGGAAAATTTGATAAAGATAATTCTGGAATTGTCAGAACTTCAATAGATCTAACTTTACATTTATCCAAGAATAAAGGTGAGAGTATTTCTCAAGTAGAATACTCTAGAATCATAAGCAGTCTAATATACTTAATGAGTTGTACAAGACCAGACATAGCCTATGCAGTGAGTAAACTAAGTAGATACACGAGTAATACTGGAAGCGAGCATTGGCAAGCAATTACAAGAGTACTGAAGTACTTGCATTTTACTCGTAACTATGGACTGCACTATACGAGATACTCGTCTGTACTTGAAGGATACAGTGATGCAAACTGGATATCTAGTGATAATTTAAAATCTACTAGTGGCTATGTGTTTATACTAGGTGGTGCAGCAGTTTCTTAGAAATCCTCGAAACAAACAGTGATCGCTAAATTTATGATGGAATCTGAATTTATCGTACTGGACAAATGTGAGAAAGAGGCTGAATGGTTACACCACTTCCTTGAGGATATTCCAAGGTGGACGAAGCCTATGCCTCCAATCTGCATACATTCAGATAGTTAATCTGCAATTTGTAGAGCACAGAGTAATATGTATAATGGTAAATCTAGACATATTCGTCGAAGACATAATACCATTAGACAACTACTCTCTACTGGGGTTATCTCTGTGGACTATGTAAAGTCAAAGGATATTGTTGCGGATCCGCTAACCAAAGGATTAAACAGAGAGTTAGTTGATAAATCATTGAGGGGAATGAGACTAAAGTCCTTGAAAGAATAAGTCGATACAATGAACACCCAACCTAGCTGACTGGAGATCCCAAAATCTAGGTTCAAAGGGACAACTAAATTGTAAAGACCAAGTTGGATCACTGTGGGGATTTTCCCAGGTCCATTCCTATGATGAAACAGTGATGCCCGTAAGGTAACAGGTTAAGCTAGACTTTTGATGATTCTTATGTATTGGATATCTGAGCAGAGTAATGCGGGTTACTCTTAAGTAAGAAATCACCTATGTAAGAGGAAAAAAGGGCCGCTTCCAAGGAAATAATATATGACAATATTCCTGTTAAACTCTTATAGAACCAGGCGTATGTTCATGGCCAAAACGAACATAACAGTGAGAACTGAAAATGCGTTAGGAAGATTTCTGTGTGAGATATGTCATCGTTTACACAAATGAAAGAACAGTTCAAGGACATCGCGTCTACTGTTAAGTTAGTAAAGTAAACATATTTTCATAAGAGAATGTTCAAAGGGTAACACCTACCTATCCTATACAGGAATCAACCGTTGAATTCTATCACTAAGCCTATCGTGTCAGTCTGTCGTGTCTGTGATCTTCAATTTTCATTCATGTGGGGAATGTTAGAAAATGGGTGTTTTATACACCATTTACGAACCGATTTTTGAGTATTTTTTTGAGTAAGATCCTTAATGAATTACTGAGAGATCTTGATTGATTTGTGTTCTCCTTCATGAGTATATCAAAATCATATATTGGTTTGCTAAAAACGGTTAAGGGGAGAATGAGAAATTATCTCTCAAAGTGAGACGTTTTCATTCTTGAAATGGGTTAAGGGAACATAGTACCATATCGAAAAAATCAAAGGAAAAAGAAGAGGATATATAGTAACCTCCTTCTAAGCATTGTAAGATAGCTAGAAGAGAGCCTCTCTCTCGCGCACGCAGGGAGAGTGCAAATCTCGAACCGGATTACATGCGACTTGTTTGCGCCCGCACGACCTGCGGATACGAATGCCAGACCGACTTGACCCCACCCCGTGCAGAGCCACTTTTTACTGCAGTTTTGATTTTTCTTTTATAAAACGGCTAAAATAAATGCAGAAACGGATCTGTCTACCATTTCAATGCTGAATTGAATGTTTTGTCTG
Organism: Hemerocallis citrina; assembly: GCA_017893485.1. Lineage (NCBI taxonomy): Eukaryota > Viridiplantae > Streptophyta > Magnoliopsida > Asparagales > Asphodelaceae > Hemerocallis > Hemerocallis citrina. The sequence continues at coordinate 199,118,733 of CM030360.1, forward strand.
CCATTACACTGAAGGCATTCAAAGGCAATGATTGATGTTTGCCGTTATAGTGTCGGCATTCAATTGAGTATCTGCCGTTACAATGAAGACATTCAAAGCCTTGTCTGCCGTTACAGTTTTAACCCTGGCTCTATAAATGAAGGCCTCCCCTCTCATTTCTTCTCGGCACCAGAAATCTTCTTTCTTCCTTCTCTCTGTTCTGTTCTGTTCTGTTCTGTTCTGTTCTGTTCTATCTCTACTGTTTGGTGAGTCGGTGATAGGATTCTGACACTGCTGCTCGGTTCGGGAGTGCTACGTGGTGCCTACGTTAACAATCCGGTCGTTGCATCCTGGGAGACAGATGCCTTCGTTCATTCCAGCAACCAGAAGAGGCAAAATCTGTTTTAAGGACATTGTGTGATACACAGACCTCGACTTGTCAACTTGTAATCTGAAATTGGTTCTTGTAAGTTGTTACTTATTTATTTATTTTCTTTTCTGTTCGGTTTTTCTTTCCCTTCCTATTTTCTTCTCTGTTTTTGTGCCTCTCAATAATTTGTGTTATTGTAAAACAAACTTTATAAAAGAATTTTGTACCAGCACCAAGTGGAAGGGAAGGTGGAGGAGGTCGAAGCACGAGAAGTTGCAAGTGAGGAGGAGCCACTTGCGAGTGGAGACGATGTAGGAGAGGATAGTTATGCTTGTACTCATGTTGGGGGTTTTCTTGGCCTTGCAGAATGGCAGCGGTGATGCTTGTGGGGTTGGTGGTCGGGATGGTGGTGTGGTTGGTGATATTGTTGATGGTGGATAAAGAAGAGAGGATTTAGTGGTGAGAGGGATGGTGGACTTTACCATTTTTAGAGTAGGAATGAGGAGTGAAAGCGAGAAACTGGAGAGTATGCTGGGTTAGGGATGAAGAGAATGAGGAGTTTTTATTTTTCCGGTTTTTTTATAATTGGATGAAGAGAGAGATATTAGGGATATTTTAGTTATCTTGTGATATTCTGAGAAATGGTAAAATAGCTCAAAATCTTTATAATTTATTAATTAATTCATTCATTTATATAAGAAAGGTAATATAATTAGTTGTATGTGTTGCTTACCATATGGAAGACATGGTCAGCAATGAGAGAACTAAAAATTGAGAAAATGAGAGGGAAAGAGACTTGTTTGAGGGATTGAAGTTTTTATTTTGTTTTTGATTTTTAATAAAAAAAAGCATACGTAGTGCACGTGTTAGTTAAATATGAATTCCTATAGAGAAAGGAAAGATGAGTAACTCTCTCTCCTATTAGTATAAGATATAGATATAATAATTAGATTAAATTAAATGAATATAATATAATATTATTTATATTATAGATTCAAAACTTATATAGAAATGCCTAGTGTACCCTTGTGCAATATTGCACAAAATTATATAATATAAAATAAAATAAAATAATATAATATAATATAATATAATATGTAGTATAACTCATGCAATACTGCACATATTTTTTTTTAAAATCAAAAAATTAAAAAAAAATGGGAATTCATCTAATAACATCTATATAATAATGAAGATTCCAATTCCAATTTGGATGGAGTAAGAGTGGAGAGTTATTTCCTACATTTATCCTCCCTTTTTTTCATTTTAAAAATGAAAAATGAGAAAAATCCTAGATAAAAGTGGTGTAGCATAATATATTATATTGATTCCAAAGTTTTAATTATTTTTTCAGAATTTCTAATTAAATTTTCATATTAATAATATTTTTTGGAATTTTAATTTAATTTCCGAATTTTAAATCATTTCCTGTGATTTTTTATTGATTCATTGAGATGGTGCGATTTTTTGAGCGATCTGGATCGCCCATTGATCCTATGCTCGCCCATTGATTGGAATAAGGTGTCAGGATGATGTGATGACGTGGAGCGACCTGGGACGTTGATCACGTGATGGGCTCGCCCGCTGAGTGAATTGGACAGACGTGATTGAGTGGCGACATGGCACGATCGGAAGCCTCGATTACGCACGTCTTCGCGCATTTGGATGATCGGACGGTCGAAAATTGAGCGGAGGTGGTGGCTAGGTGCGTGCACGTGTTAATGTATGCGTGAATTCCTATTTTTGCTCTTTCTCTATTTCAAAATGGAGAAAGGAGATAGATGATACATTCTCTCTCCTATTAGCATTATATATATACACTAGGTTTGCCCGTTGATACGTGCCTACGACACGTCTTCGGAACGGTGCACCTGGTTTGATTATATAAAATAGTTTTAGAGGTCCAACAAATTAATTGAAGTAGGAAACATTTTATATGAGGAAGCAGCATATCTACCTTTACGCTCAACCATCGCATTCTTGATCATTAGCTTGAACTTACCTGGAATGCATATAGTTTGTCAGAAACACTGCATAGAGTTTTTTTTAACTTCAGCATCACTTTTAGATTCATGTAATAGTTATGTAAGGACATGATCATATATGTTTTATAGAGCTTACTCTAATCTCATAACCACTATGAGCATGTCTAAATATAATGGTAACCCAAGTGCAAGTGTGAAGGTATCTACAATACCAATAATCTAAATATTTGTTTGTCTGAGAGGCAGTTTGCAAATTGAAATACCTCTTATTATTATTTCAACCAAAATTTAATACATTAAGTTCTCAAAACTCTAATCCAATCTAATCATTTCTTTTATCTCCACTTTGTTTCCCCATTGCACCTTTATAAAAAAAATCAAAATGGATCAATAACAAATTTACTTTAGCTGTCGTTCTTGAGTGGAGAGTTTGCACCATTCACTGGTAAACTCCAGTCATCCAAATCCTATATATTCAAACATATACTGAAAGTTCTTATATGTTGTTATCCATGGTTTCTAATAATCAGTGAAAGGAACACTTCATGATAGTATATTCTCTTATAGTAAAGAAATTAATGTTGCATATTTGCCAAGTTATTTTAGGTTACTGACCAACTTACCTGTCCTGCTATGGTTTGGAAGCCCAAATTGAGACCACCAAATAATCCATCTCTCACTTGCATACACCTTATGTAACTCCCGTTTTTATTTTTCCTTTTTCTGTTCTTGATCCCAATTGTAATCTCCATTGTAATTGTAATTCATTTCGTTTGTCGCATTTTGTGTTGAATAATATTTATTCGGATGTCATTTATAAATTATTCCTCGTCTCAATTGATCATTTAAAATCTACTCCTTGTACTCTAAATTCATATTTAATTTTATAAAATTTGCCTTGTCTTCTTGGATGTGAATTGTCCTCCTAATTGATCCATTTTGTACCAAAAGCCCAATATCCACTTCCTATTAGATCTCTCACCCAAACCCACTAACCCAAATCAACCCCCCAAATTCTTCCTAATGGACTAATCCCTATGATTCCTCCTAATCACTCCTCACACTCTCCACAATCTGTAACTCCCAAAATTTGAATAACTAAATCCCTATTATTAAGCCCTGTAATCTTTTCCCATTACTAATTCAACCTAATAACCCCCTTTACTGTGCACTCTCTCCCTCTCCTCTCTGTTAATTCCCCACACACAACAGAATGAACACACCCCCTTCTTCGACTTCTCCTCCTCCTCGCCTTCACCCAGAACCGAACCCAAACCACCACCACCTTCGCCTCCACCATTCACTTAGTCCACCGCCACCACTCATCACCTCATCCCCGTCTCTGTCGCCCTCCGCTTGAACCCAACTCCACTGCAACCCCCATCGTCTACACCCATCACCTTTGCCGAACTCAAACTCGAGTTCCCATCATCTTCTTCACCTCACCTCGCTCTCGAACCCATTACCGTTCGCCTGTGCCCCATCCTTGTCGTCACCCTCTACCTCTACATCAGTCATCGTCGTCGTTCGAGCCCCGAGACGCCACCGAATTTGCCTCCTTTGTTTCATCGAGAAAACAGAGCCCACTCAATTGCCGACGTCCTTCGCTGTAGCGTTGCCTCTCGACGACAGTGTCGCTACCCGTCATCGTCGCCCTCGCCACCATCCCCGCTCGCCGCAGTCGCCATTAATCTCTTCCGTAGTTCTTCTCTATCTCTCTAGCGAAAGGAAGAAGACGGAGTGGTAGTGGCCGAATTCGCTGTTGGCTGTTTTGGGTGTGGGGATCCGTTTTTGCTGTTTGGTGTTCCGCTTGGGATCCGGTGTAGGGAAGGGATCCCATTAGTTGTGGTTGCTGCCCCGTGTTTGGCACGCAGTAGATCCTAGTTGGCTGTTTGCTGTTCTGTCCCCATCCTGTGTGGGATTTTGCTGAGTTGCTGACTTTATTGCTTGGACTTCTTGCACGTCTTTCACACGTAGTTTTCGAAATTTGCCGGCTCTTTCGGAATTGTCAAAAAGGCAATTCATTTCTTATCGAATGTTTATTATATTATATTCGATATTTTTATTGAAACCCGCAAGTAGATCCAAATTGATTATCGTATACTGTTTATTGTATTCTATCGTTGAGATGCCACGGATTTACACGAGCGAATCCAAGTGGTAATCTCGACTTCGTGCCGTCTTTTTGCCTCTAATGTATAGGGATCTTACATGCACCCATGCAGTTATAGTTATTAAATATAAGAATAGGGAATTATTGTCACATTTCATATCATGACATTAAAGACAACTATTGTGGATTGTATATTAGGGTTGATTGTTTATGTGATTACTATCGATAAATTAGTTGATTCTAAGTAGTAGAGTTATGGACATTATATATCCTAACACCAAGTTCACATAGGATTGGTTCGCTGTGATTTATGATTATTAAGCCCCAATTTATCATTCTTAACTTTTTAACCGTTTTATTCAAAATGAACATGTTGACTATGGAAATTACGCCAACCTGAATCTTGTTGTGCTGTTTTGACCTAGATAACTTCTTTAAAATCAGTCGCTTCCTAAAAATGAAATGTATCCCTAAGTGTCTAGATGTCAACAGCCACTAGGATTTTCGAATTCCGACTTATATCGCCCGAGTTATGACCCTTTTACTACTGCTGCGCTATAATTTCAGATTCATGTACATAACATGTTAGGCTGATAAATTAAGTGAACAAATGATCAAATATGGCCAAGATAAATTCCAGATTTGTAGATGACATGCTTAGGGAGTTAAAAATTATTTTTAATGATTTTTGTAATGATTATTCACTGCCTTTATAACTGAAATTAGTCAACATTGACACCCAGCCAGAAACTAAAATCTGTAAAGAACATTGAATTTCACCTAGCTATCGTTGTCGGAATGTAGACTTTAAGTATGTATTGGAACCGGACAGGAGTCTAGTTTCTTGACCACCTGACAGATCCACATTTGCTGTCCTGTAGCAACGGGAATTCTGATTTTGGTACAGCAACTTACTGCTGTCCAGAATTGGGTTCCTATGTTTAATAATATATAATTATATCTATAATGTTATTTTTAGTGTATTTAATTGTATAGAGTATATTGCATGATCTTAGGGTTGTTTTGTCACCTTTACTAGTGTTCCTTATTAAGCGCATTATTGTATGCTAATTGAATAAAGAAAGCAAATCAAGCCTGGGTTAAGGGTTGATTAGAGTAGTTGATGACATAGTGACTGTACTCGGAAGAGGGGCCCGTGTTTCCCTAATTATCGGTCTATTGGTTTATCGGTCATCGGTTAATTACAGATTACTGACTTCAGTATCTCGATTGATTCGATCATCGGTCATTATTGAATATTGTTCCCGAGTACATGAACTATAGAATCTACCACCTTAGTCTAAACGAAATTGATTGAATGCATCGAACCTGTGGTACGGCACACATGGGACACAGTAGTACGTGCATTAGCTAGGATAAAAAAATGAATAATAGACCTAAGGCTCTCATCACATTATCATTGCATATTGTTATCTTATTGAACAGTGCTATCGTTATTATTGCCATTATTGATATTGTTTATCGTTATCGTGATAAATCATAGTTATTGCATATTATACTATTATTTCTTTGTCACTGTTCAACACTATTGATTTCATCGTTTATTGAATTCAATGCTATACCACCATTGTCATTGGTTCTCTGTTTCTCTACTTGCATGTCCACGACTTGCTATAAGGACTTTCTTTTTTCTCTCTTTAGATGAGCAACTTACAGGTAATCAAGGAGATTTACCAGACGGAATCGGAGAGTAGTATTGGTGATGGAGATGTTTTACTACGCCGCTAAAATAAATGTTGTTTTATTTGATGACTTTAATAAAATTGGACAAATGCTATTTCTTCGTATTGTGGGCTTCGGCACGAATATTGTTTGTTAAATTTCCAGATGTTGGGTTATTTTGATGTTGGTTATTTTTATGCTTAAATTTTCAATATTGTTATTTATGTGATTATTCTTTTATTGCATGCGTGGTTGTTTTATTACTTGTTATATTGTTGAGTTGGATCAATAACAGCTTATGGATGACGCAAGTCATTCGCTGGGCCATGTCACGTGCTTGCATTCCGTGTTTTTGGGAAGCGGGGCGTGACACCTTAAATAAAAACCAATAAAAAAACTCATTAAATAAATCACCAAATTAAAAAAATTTAAACACAAAAATAAAATAATCATACCTCTCTGAACTTAGATCCCATGCACACAAAAAATTCGAGTCAGCAAAACTCTGAGTAATCCTCTGCACACACAAAATTAAAAATTAGAATGAGAATTCGGTTAATGAGATGAAATTAGAGTCGCCGCATCGCATGTAGAGACTCTCGATTCGGTGGAGGGGAGTTGCCAATACAGAGTCGTTTGATATTCATGCTCGATTTGGTGGAGGGGAATCGCCGATACGGAATCAGCAGCGGATCAGATATCGCGACGACCTCTTAATTGGGGTTCGACACTGGATTTGAATTTGGATTTGCTTTGATATTCGTGCTTGAGAGGATGATGGAGGCTTCACCAATGTAATTGAAGTGAAGGTTTAAGAAAATGGTTTTATAGATTTGGAGTTAGCAGCTTAAAAACCCTAAGGGGGAGAGAGAAAAAATTGAGCTCTCTAGTTTGGGAAATAGATGGAGCATACTGATCTGAATAGGAGAGAGTGAGAAAGAGAGAGAGAGAAATTATTTTTGGGGGAGATTTTAATTTGAGTTTTGGGTTGGGGAGAAACTTTTGGGGTTTGAGGAAAAAAAATGTCTTTTGGGAGTTTAAATCTGGACCATTGATTTTCTTACTATTGAATGAGAGCCACTTGATAGTTTTTCTTTGTGTTTTATTTTATATATATATATATATATATATATATATATATATATATATATATATATATATATATATATATATATATATATATATATATATAATGAGAGAGTTGTCATTTATAGACAAACTATGATTTGTATGCATTCAACTTCAATTAAATCTACACCACATAATTAGATTAGATCTAACCCTAATCTAAATAAATCTCTCAATTAAATCTACACCACACAATTAGATCTAACCCTAACCTAACTAATTCTAAACCACACATCCTAATCTCACCCCAACCTAATTAAACTCCAATTAATTATTTAAATATATAACCCTCCTTTCCATCTCTCCCGAAACTCCCTCTGTCTCCTTAAAAAAAACTCAGATCGATTGCGCCTCCTATCTATCTATATTTTTTGTAGACGTGTATCGCACGGACATTGTACTAGTACATATAATTAGAATATTCACTGCATGCACATCTTATCTTCCTATGGGTTGAATTTGTTCATTTGAACCCATATTCTCTGAAGAAAAAAATATTTAAATTTAAATAAATTCATATGGCTATCAACAAGCTACATGGCTACACAACCGTACCACCTCGACAATACCTTGGATAATATTAAGGTGGAGCCAAAATTTGTGGTTAGGTCTTGATCCCCGGGTTTGGATATCTACACATGTCCTTCAACACTTAAAATAAAAAACCTACACAGCCTAACTCCTTATTGAATATATCTCTAATCTCTAATATTATAATGGGAGAAAGCCTTAGTGTCATTTGTAAATGTTTTGTCATTCTACCAACTCGTACAACGCACGTGCATAACTATTATAAAGGAGGTCCTCGGTTCAAATCAAGACTACCTCTAAATTTTTATTTAAAAAAATTATATTTATTAAAACGTGCATCGCACGTGTAAACTACTAGTTTTATATAAAGCAATATAGAAGAACCCAGTGATACAAAACGAATCATTTCAGGGAAATTCCACAATACAATTGAAAATTTGCTCTAGGGGGCGTTTGGTAGAAGAATTCTTTTTAGTTTTCCATAAATCCTAACTTGGAAATCATAATTTTCAATGTTTGGTATGCTTTTTTGAAAAACACATTCCCAGAAAACTTAAACATTCCCAGGAATGTTTTTGGGCCTTTGGCTATGTTTCCCCCAAAAACATTCCCATGGGAGGGGGTGGAAATCCTTTCCGTTTGTTTTGATATTCAGAATAGAGTATTCAGAATACTCTATTCAGAATAGGCGTTTGTTTTGAGTGTTATTCAGAATCTCTATTCAGAATACTCATACCCCCTATTTTCCAAAACACCTCCTTTACTCTCTTTATTATTATTATTATTATTATTATATATATTATTATTATTATTATATATATTATTATTATTATTATTATATATATATTATTATTATTATTATTATTATTATTATTATTATTATTATTATTATTATTATTATTATTATTATTATTATTATTATTATTATTATTATTATTATTATTATTATTATTATTATTATTATTATATATTATTATTATTATTATTATTATTATTATTATTATTATTATTATTATTATTATTATTATTATTATTATTATTATCATTATTATTATATATTATTATTATTATTATTATTATTATTATTATTATTATTATTATTATTATTATTATTATTATTATTATTATTATTATTATTATTATTATTATTATTATTATTATATATTATTATTATTATTATTATTATTATTATTATTATTATTATTATTATTATTATTATTATTATATATATTATTATTATTATTATTATTATTATTATTATTATTATTATATATATTATTATTATATATATTATATATATTATTATTATTATTATTATTATTATTATTATTATTATTATTATATATATTATTATTATTATTATTATTATTATTATTTATTATTATTATTATTATTATTATTTATTATTATTATTATTATTATATATATTATTATTATTATTATATATATTATTATTATTATTATTATTATATATATATATATATTATTATTATTATTATTATTATTATTATTATTATTATTATATATATTATTATTATTATTATTATTATTATTATTATTTCAAATTGATATTCAAAATTGTCAGAAATATAACCGAACAGCTTTTAAACACTCTTTTTCAGAAAAACAGCTTTCAGATAACAGTTTTCAGCTAGAAACATAACCGAACAGCTTTTAAACACTCTTTTTCAGAAAAACAGCTTTCAGATAATAGTTTTCAGCTAAAAATATAACCGAACAGCTTTTAAACACTCTTTTTCAGAAAAACAGCTTTCAGATAACAGTTTTCAGCTAGAAATATAACCGAACAACTTTTAAACTCTCTTTTTCAGAAAAACAGCTTTCAGATAACTGTTTTCAGCTAGAAATATAACCGAACAGCTTTTAAACACTCTTTTTCAGAAAAAATAGCTTTCAGATAACATTTTTCAGCTAGAAATATAACCGAACAGCTTTTAAACTCTCTTTTTCAGAAAAACAGCTTTCGGATAACTGTTTTCAGCTAGAAATATAACCGAACAGCTTTTAAACACTCATTTTCAGAAAAACAGCTTTCAGAATACAGTTTTCAGCTAGAAATTTAACCGAACAGCTTCTAAACTCTCTTTTTCAGATAAACAGCTTTCAGAATATCAATATTCAGAATACAATATAAACAAACAGCTTTTAAACTCATATTCAGAATAACTCAATTCAGAATACTCTATTCAGAATACTCAATTCAGAATACTCTATTCAGAATAAAAGGTATGGAATTTTTTTTTATTTGAAAAGACTAGTATATCCTAATTTCCCATATACAATATTAATATTATTATTATTTATTATATATAAATATTAAAATATTTATTTTTAATTATAACATATTTATTATTTTAGAAAATATTTTTTTATTATGAATTTATTAATAATTATACACTTTTATTATTCTAAATTTAATAATAATTATTCTTAATATATTTTTTGAATTTATATATTATTATAAATTATTATTATTATTAATTATTATATCATTATTAATATAATTATTCTGAAATCATATATTATTATTATTATTATTATTATTATTATTATTATTATTATTATTATTATTTAATATAAATATTAAAATATTTTTTATTATTATAATATAATTATTATTTTAGAAAATAATTTTATTCTGAAATTTCTAAAATAATAATTATATTTTAATAAAAAACAAATATTTTAAATTTTATATATAATAATAATAATAATAATAATAATAATAATAATAATAACAAATTATTAAAAATAGAATTAATATTGGTAATATAATTAATATTTTAGAATTTATATATAATAAATAATAATAATTATAAATCATAGAAAAATAATTAAAATATACTTTTTTAAGACTATTTTAATTTTTAACATTTTAATAATATTTTAAAATTTTCATTTTCATATAATCTATATTTAAGGGTGTTTTTGTAAATAAAAATAACATTCCTAGGAAAGATACCATTTAAACCAAATAAGGGAATCAAAATTACCAAGGTACATTCTGAGGAATGTTTAAGGCCTACAAAACACATTTTTAACATTCCCATGAATCATCGTTCCCAGGAATCATGATTCTTGGGAATCATGATTCCAGGGAACCAAAAAAATCTCCCTACCAAACGCCCCCTAAGAGTCATAATATTGCTATTAATTAAGATAAAAAATTCCCTCTACCAAGGCAAGTTTTGAAACTAATTTTCAAACTAAGACACTTTCTAAACAATTTCCTTGAGTGAGCCAGTCAACACCATGGAACGACCGCTATTTCCATCAACGATTCTGTCTTTCAAAGATCGCTAATTGGAATAACGACCACTTGTAAAAAAAACATTGAAATTCTTTTTTGGTTGTAGCTATTTCCATCAATGGTTACAATATATATTAAATCGCTGCTGAGAATATTGATCTTGTCTCAATCATATTGAAAATGTGGTCATGCAAAAAAAAACCTCCCAACTAAGGTCACTAGTGAGATTAGTGACTATAATATATTTGATGTAGCGCCCCGGATCCGGCTTCCCGAAATCCGTGACACTCACTAGAATCTTTGCCTTCAAATGCATCTCAACACAGTAATAACATGGAAATTTTAAAAACCTTTTATTTCCAAATAAAATCATTACATCATTAATTACAAATGTATCTTGTTCCTGAACAAGGAATACAAATTACATTAACTCATTACAACTTATTACAAAATAATTACAGACTCCACTAGTAATGCTATCAGCTGTCTTCCTGAATGATAGTCAACTGATCACCGCCGAAACTCCACTCAGTGGTCAATCTGCTTCCCTGGGACGTGCCCCCTCGGCTTGAGTCTTTCGCTGTGCGACTCTGATATTTCTGCATCTGCTCGAATGGTAGGTAAGTACACTGCTCCTCCACTTGGATGCCCGCATTCCCGATTCGGTTTCCAACACCTAATTGAGTGGGCATGTCAGTACTTATACTGACGCAATGCTGATAAGAAAACAGCGATCTCCAACTAGCAATCACAATCAGCCTTTGATGAAAACAGAAACGTGCACCCTAATTTCCTAGTGTCAGTGTATGTCATGACCTGAAGTCTAATGCATAGTACACAATGCACAGAAAATAGATGCACTTAGTCTAATGTCAGCAAGACTTTGGACACACATGCATTTCATACTACATACGCTCCAAATCAAGCCGTCTTTTCCAGTTTCAGGATTTCAAATCCTCGCCATGCAAATACATTCAACTATTATACTCAACCTGTTTCTGATAGATTCAATCGTGGCTGGTGAATCCTGCAGTTATGAATGCTAAACACAGTGGTTTCCCCGTTTGCCACTAGTGCCCCAATCTGGTCTGGATCACACCAAATTCCGTGACGATCTTACAGATATACAACCGCATATCTATGGCGCAGAAGATCCATGGGACATCAGTCCCATGGTCCGTTCGTGTCCACTCAACATAAGAACATGACGGCCTCGAGGGTCTAATCCCCATATCCAACAAGAAACCTCCTGTTCTTACCACGGCACTTCAGGAATTAACAGAGCGAGATACGGCTCCCGTATCCCTTTGACAGAAAAAGACAACCCTGGTTATCATCGTCTAGAGCTGGCCCTTAAAACAAGTCGAATTATAGAACAGAACAAACATAGCATGGTATAGGCATGTCAACAGAAATGTAATTATCTAACATGAATCAGGAAACAAATCAGATAACATGGTATACTAACAGATACAGGTAACATGTGTCAAGTGTCAAGTGTCAGATGGTATGCACACAGATATACAGATGGTAGTATCAGATGATGGTCAGACAGATAGCAGATAACCAAATAACAAATTTCAGAGAACAGATACAGATAACAGATAACAGGTGTCATGTTCTTATAAGTCTTGTGTGATTACTATCTAGGTAGCACTTCATGCATCTCGGTTTTTACTACATGGTTGCTACATTCAAACAGTTTCGTTTAGATTTCGTAGTGGAGTCTATAGGGCCGTGTACTCAGGGATCAGACAGACATATTCAGATACAGATCAGACAAACATATAGAACCTATGGGTTCTCTTCTGAGTACACATTCCTATAGGGAAGTAATGTAGTCAGGGTTCAGATAAACAAAATCATGTATCATGTAGTCATGAACACGTAACAGATAGGGAACACGGGCTCTCTTCTTATTACACATTTCTATATTTTTCACTACTAGATCTTTCCCTTAATCCTGGCTTAGTTATTTTGTTGTTATTATCAGACAGACATGTATGTGCAGAAAACTGAGTGAGAATAGTATGGTATAAACATGTAACAAGTTTAGGGTGACAGATAAACATATACAGATGATAGACAACTCATAAAAGAACAGTACAACAAAAATTCCAGTTCAGGACAGCAAGACAGTACTGCTGTCACGCCCAGCTCTCCAAAAGGAATACAGAATACGAGTATGTGACTAAGCCCAGCGAATGATTTTTATCATCCATAAGCTGTTCAAGAATCTTTACAACACTTCACAAGAGTAATCAGAATCGGAAGCAAAAGAATCAACCAAATCATGCACATATGAACCAAAATACCAACAAGAATACTTGAAACCAAAATGTATTAATCTCAAATAATCATGATCTGAATAAGACAAATATCCTGGGTCACATTGCCCAAATACAAAATAAATCCAAGTACCAAATACAATATCATTCAAGCAAGCTACAAGAAATAATAATAATATCTAGCACTAATATTTTATATCACCAATACCATCTGGAACCTGTTCTCCAAAATCTGTAATTTAACAATTGCATGGATAGGAAAAAGAAAACAAGTACCCGTTAATTGCAAGTTACGGGCCGCTTGTAATGCAGGATACAAGTACATGGGAAAACTAACTAATAACATAGAATAGGCATGATAATAATGTGTAACAACTAGCATGGTAAGGTGAACAAGTACAAGAAACATGTAACAAGTGTTAGGTGAACAAGCATCATGTAAATAAGCAACAAGCCTCAAGTATCATGAAAACATGTATCAAGTGTCAAGTATCAAGTCTCATGTATCAAGTAAGTATGTATCATGTTCAAGTATCATATTCAAGTATCATGTATCAAGTATTATAGTTATCACTATCTAGGTAGCACTTCATACATTCCATACGATATGGTTGCTACAACAAACAGTTTCGCTTTAGATTTCATAGTGGACTATAGTGGGTAGTGTACTCAGGGACAAGTATCAAGTAATCGAGCTCCAAGCTCTAAGTATCATGTATCATGTATCATGTAATCACGTGTCAAGCTGTGCAAGTGGCAAGTAACGTGTCTTGAGTGCAAGTTTCAAGTAATCATGTGTCAAGTATCATGTCTCAAGTCATCACGTAGGATTAGTGGATCCCCTTCCGAGTACACATTTCTAAATTATCCAGTATTAGATCTTTCCCTTAAACCCCGGCTTGATTATTTATTATTATTATCAAACAAGCATGTAGGTGTGCAAAATATATCAAGAATAATATGACATGATCATGTAACAAGTTCAAGTTGCATGATAAACATGTACGGGTGCAAGATAACTCATATAAGAATAAAATAACCAACTTTCTAGTTCAGGACAGAAAGACCATACTGCAGTAAAACAGTGATTCCTGTTGTTACAAACATGCAAACCTGAATCCGTCGAAATATCTAGAAAATAGACTCCCATACGAATCCAGCGAACATATATAAGTCACATAGTATTTCACAAAATCATAACTCAAAACTGATTTGAATCTAGAAAATACATTAAGGCAGAAATCAGGAAATCGAATTCATGGTTAGGAAAACAGCATCAAAACACCTCAAATAAATCCAGAAAAAATCTGGGGTATTCCCTTATATGTCTAGTCTTAGAATATAAAGTTTCATAATTTTTTAGTAATATTATTTTAGCCAAAAAAAATCATAAAACATCAAGAAACGATAGTTTGGCAAATCTGGAATTCCCAACACTGCTGTATGAAAACTGTAATATCTCGCAAACCGTAAAACGAAATCCAAATCCGCAAAAAGGAAAAGAACATAGACAAAATAAGCTAACTTTCATATTTCATAAATATTTTTCATACAGTAAAAGGAATTAGGGTAAAAATACAAATCTTTACAGATTAACGAGCAAAATCCAGCAAGTATAGTCTTCATAAACAAGCATGAAACGGTATATAAAACTCATCAATAAAATCCACAAAAATACTGGGTAATCTCTAAATAGATATAGAAATACTGACCAAAATTTTAGATCAAAATAATATGTTTAACACTAGTATCAAAATAGTTTAGTCATCAAAATCATCAACAAACGAAATCTGGAAATGAAATACATCTCTGTAGTAAAACAATCATATCTCACATATACGAAAACGAAATCGATCAAGGTCAGTGAGTTTGGAAAGAAGACAAATCTCTCTAAAATTCATGTTTAATAATGAAGTTAATATACTGGCCTTAATATGGTCTAAAATATCAATCAAAACTGATCATCGACAAAATACAGATTTTCCTCTTAATAACAAATCAACATACAACATATGAAACTTGTTCCAAACACAACCAAACAGGTTATAGAGTCTACTAAGTGTCCAAACAATATGAAATAGGGTATATAGCATGTCCACAACAAGTATATTACATGGATCCAAACAAAAACACGATTTCTCATAATTATCTCACAAATATAATCACATCAAGAACGGGCAAAACCTAAGTTGTTTCATGTCAAATTTTGTGTTGTGAGGCAACTATGGTCAATAGCACTATAGAGACAATACTCATCAAAAATACATCACACAGGAATGGTCTCTAGAACCCAACTATACTACAAGCGGAATTCATGACTTGTATCATACAAAGGAATTTGAGTACAAATTACTTGCCTTAACCGAAGTCGAAACGAACACCAAGAATAATGGGAACGGATCCCGGCAACGAACAATCCCACGAACGAAAATCCACGAATCAACGAAAAACTCGCACGTGCAAAACTCCAACACGCGCAAACTCGCAAAGCAAGAGAGAGAGCGCAATGGGGGTCGGGCGTCGGCTGGCCATTGGCGCTCCGGCTGCCGCTGCTGGTCGACGACGAAAGGACGGAGAGAGATAGGTGATGGAGGATGGAGGTGCTCAGGTGCAATGGAGGTCGGCTAGGGTGGACTCGGTAATGGATAGGGGTGGTCGGCGCTGATGGTTGGCGTCGGGATTGGGGTGCAAGCGGTAAGAGGGTAGGTCGGGTGTGTCGGGGTGTGTGGCGCAAGGGCAGGGAAGAGAGGGAGGAGGCCGAGGTATTGAACTAGGGTTAGGGTTTTAATGAGATGAGTTTATATAGGGTTTGAGTTTAGGATTTAGTATGAGATGGGTATTGGGTTAATGGGTTGTGGGTAGATTAGGAGTAGTAGTAGGATTGGTCTAATAGGATTTGATTAGGATCAATGTGTATAGGATTTCAAATAGGATTGTGGATTTAATTTGGCATTAGTAATCAATTAGGGATCAAACAATAGGATTGAGAATAGTATGAGCAACCAAATCACCATGAGCACTCAAAGATACAAATAAAGAGAGCAAAACACAAATGAAGAATGAAAATAACAACAATGATCAAGAACAAATCAAGGAACCGAAAATAAATCACAAAAGATCAAGATTGAGCCAAAAATAAATATATATTGAAAATAACTCCAATATACGGTCAAGAAAAATACAAGAGAGTACAAATATTCAAGAAGGAAGAAAAATACATCAAAAATACGAAAAACGAAAAACATGGGTTACAATTGCACTAAAACAGCGATTCCCATTGCTACAAAAATGCAAATCTTGATCCGTAAAAGAATATGAAAAATAGACTTCCGACCGGATCCAGCAAATATATATAAGTCATATTGTATTTCACAACATCATAACTCAAAATAGGTTTGAATCTAGAAAACACGTTCAGTCAGATTTCAGAAGGTTGTATTCAATGTCAGGAAAACAGCATGAAAACACTTTAATTAAATCCATGAAAAATCTGAGGTATTCCCCTATATGTGTAGCATCAGAATATAAAGTATCACAATTTTCCAATATAAATAGTTTAGTCAACGAAAATCAGAAAACATCAAAATGTAGTAGTTTTGTAAATCTGGAATTATAAACACTGCAGTACGAAAACAACAATATCTCACAAACCATAAAACGAAATCCAAATCTGCCAAAAGGGTAATAAAATAGATACAGTAGGATAACTTTCATATTCAGAAATATTTTTCAAACAACAAGTAGAATCAGGTCAAAATTATGTATCTTTACAGAACAGCGAGAAAAATCTGCTAGTATAGTAATTGTTTGGAAACATAGAACGGTTTGTGAAACTCACCAAATAATTCCACAAAAAATCCGGGTTAATCTCAATTAGGTCTAGTTATACTGTGCAAAATATTGGATCAGAATAATACTTTTAACATCATAATAAAAATAGATTAATCTTCAGAATTCATAGCAAACGCAGTCTGAAAATCTTTCTACACCTCAGTAGTAGAATAGGCATAACTCACAACTCGTAACTTGAAACTGAGATCTGCTAAAAGGTTTGGAAAATAGACATAATTCTCTACAATTTATGTTCACAAAATATTTTCATATACTGACCTTAATAGGGTCTAAAATACTAAACAACATCAGAGTAACAGAAAATACAGATTTGTTCTTCATACACAAATCAACATAGATCATACGAAATTCATCCAAATCAATCCAAACATAAAATATGGTGTACTAGATGTCCAAACAACATAGTATAGGGTATTTTGCAAGTATTCGACAAGTATATCACGCATAACACTTCAAGCACAGATATCTCATAGTAGCATGAACATATATATATCAAAAGTGGTCAGCCCTAGGCTAATTCATGTCATATATGTCGTGAGGCAACTATGGTCGAATCGTCATAGTAGAGACAATATATAACAGATAATTCACACACAAATTGTCTTTAGAACTCAACTACACTACAGGCGGTATTTAGTACTTGTATTACACAAAACAAAGAATACAAGTTACTTACCTTAACCGACGACGAACACAGCGATGAGCAAGAATAACGGGAACGGATTCTCGAAACACGAACACGAGCGAATGAATCACGAACCGAACTCCAGACGAACACACGGAACAACGAAACCCAACGAACACAACCACGAACCAATACACACCAACGGCCAAGTGCACGTGAGATGCACGAGCACACCACAACAAGAGCAAACGGCGAGAACACGGCACGGCAGCGGCTCAGCGAGATGCTATTGCTGTTGCTACGGGCTGCTGCTGTCGAACGTCAAGGAGATGGAGCGACAGCCAGGGGGTTCACTGGGATACTATCGCGACGCTGCTGCGTTGCCGTCGGCGAGAGGGCAGCGCAAGGAGGAACGGGCACGGCAGATGGGAACACAGGATGGGAAAAGGGAGAGAGAGATGAAAGGAGCTTGGGAGGTGCTCAGGGTGGTCGGGAGGTCGGGGCAATGGAAAAGGCGGCTAAGTTTTTTGTGGGGGAGGTGAACAGTTGGTAGGGTAATGGGTTCTATATATACAGGGTAGTTTTAGGGTTTTTGGTGAAGGGGTGATCGGGTATGGGTAGAGTATGAATGGGTTTAAAGGATCAGGTTATGTGTAAATGGGATATTGGATAGTCTTGTTAATGGGTTCAGTGTATAATTGGGTTTTAGGAGTAATAGAAAATAGGTATTGGATATAATTGATAAATGGGTTATAGGATTGAATAGGATGGGTTTAGTTGTGTTATTGAATGTGGATATTGGGTATAGAAATAGGCTTTAGGAATGGGTTAAAACATATAAGGCATAAAACAAAAATTCAATAAAGGATGAAAACAAGATGAATAATCAAAATGTGACATGAACAAATAAAATAATGGGAATCAAAATAATGGCCCGCTTAAACAGAGACGAAATAATAGGAGACCATAGAATCAAGGAACCCAAATAAAAGATGATAAAAACAATAAAATGAATATATTGAAACAAAATATCCAATATACGATCCAAGAAAAGATACAAAGAGAGAAATATACCAAAAAGAAAAATACACTCAAAAATACACAAAATGGAAAACATGGGTTACAAATCCTACCCACCTAACAAGAAGAATTTCGTCATCGAAATTCAAACAAGAAGATACATAGGGTAACCCCAAAAAGAAAAGAAAGAACAAAATAAAAACTACTCAAACAAATTAGGAAACTTCTGCTGAATCTCCTCTTCCAGCTCCCAAGTCAACTCACCGGGCGAGTGTGAATTCCAAGAAACATGAACCAGCTTGTTGACCTTGTTCTTAAGCACTTTCTCCCGCCGATCCACAATAGCAACTGGTAGAATCTCATAAGTCAAATCCGACCGAATGGTCAACTCAGAATAGTCGATCACGTGGCTCTCATCTCGGATATATCTCCTGAGTTGTGAGACATGGAAAACATCGTGCACTCCTGAGTTGCCTACTCGCTCCACATTATCAAATGGTCCAATAAACCTAGGGCTGAGCTTGCCCCCACTACCGAACCAAATGAGACCATGCCAAGGCGATACTTTTAGGAAAACATGGTCACCAACCTCAAACTCCAAAGCTCTCCGATGGACATCAGCCCATCGCCTCTGCCTATCCTGAGCTGCCTGCAAATGCTTCCTGATCTGAACCACCGCATCAACTGTCCTGGTGATCAACTCTAGACCCAACAATTTTTTCTCACCAATGTCATCCCAGCACACTGGTGATTTGCACTTCCGCCCATAAAGTGTCTCGAACGGTGCAACTTTAAGACTGGCCTGAAAGCTGTTATTGTACGAGAATTTTACGAGATGCAAATGGTCCTCCCATGATCCACCGAGCTGCAGCATACATGACCGCAACATGTCTGTAAGAATCTGGATGGTCCTCTGTGACTGTCCATCAGTCTGAAGATGAAAAGTTGCAGTGTACTTTAATTTACTCCCCAAACTGCTCTGAAGACTCTCCCAAAACTGAGACTTGAATCTCGTATCCCTGTCGGATACAATACTAACTGGAACCTCATGAAGTCTAATAATCTCTTGCATGTGCTTCTCAGCTAAGCTCTCAGTATACTGTCCGACACAGAAGGGAATGAAGTGAGCAATCTTCATCAAACGGTCGATAATCACCCAAATAGCATTATGACCCTTAAGACTCATCGGCAAAGCAGTCACATAATCCATAGTTATATGTTCCCACTTCTACTCCGGAATAGAAAGCAGTTGAAGAACTCCAGCAGTTCTCTGATGCTCTGCCTTAACCCGCTGGTAGATTAAATACTGAGAAACAAACAGAGCCACAGCTCTCTTCATACCATGCCACCAGAAATGAAGCTTCAAATCTTGATACATCTTAGTACCGCCACGATGGATAGAATATAATGATTGGTGGGCTTCTTCAAGCAACCTCTGACGAACATCACCCCTCAGGACACATAACCTGGACCCAAAACGAAGCGATCCATCAGCATGAATAACCATGTCCATTCTGGACCCAGACTTAACCTCAGCTCGAAAACCCTGCAACTACGCATCACCAGCCTGCACCTCTTTGATCTGATCAACAAGAGACGACTGCAGCTGGAGCACCAAACAACTTCAATCAGAACTCGACAATAAAACATCCAACTCCAACCTCCGCATATGCTCAATTAGATCCCTCTACTGAATTAAGAGCATAACTGCCGATCTCTTGCTCAAAGCATCTGGCACTAAGTTTACTTTACCTGGATGGTATTATAAACTGATGTCATAATCGGCCATAAGTTCCAACCAATACATTTGCCTCATGTTTAACTCCTTCTGGGTGAAGACGTATTTGAGACTTTTGTGGTCTGTAAAGATCTCCACTCGGTCTTCCAGTAAATAATGTCTCCACAGCTTCAAAGCATAGATCACTGCCGCTAACTCCAAGTCATGAGTCGGATAGTTTTTCTCATGCGGCCTCAACTGCTTCGATGCATACGCAACGACTCGGCCCTTCTGCATCAGAACTGCTCTAAGACCCTTACCAGAAGCATCACAGTGAATTACAAATCTGCCTGAACCATCTGGAATAGTCAACACAGGCACTGATGTCATTCTGTTCTTCAACTCAACAAAAGTCTCGCTGCAATCATCAGACCAACAAAACTTCTGATCCTTCCCAGTCAGCTTAGTCAACGGTAACGCTATCTTCAAAAAATTTTGGACGAATTTCTGATAATAGCCAGCTAAACCAAGAAAACTCCTGACCTCAGGAACTGACTTGGGAACGGGCCAATCCTTCACAGCCTCAACCTTGGCTGGATCCACAGGAATACCATCGCCCGAGATAATGTGCCCCAAGAAAGAAACCCTGTCGAGCCAGAAGTCACACTTGCTGAGTTTCCTATAGAGCTGATTCTCTCCCAAACTCTGCAGAATCACTCTAAGATGCTCAGCATGATCTTCCCGATTCCGAGAATACACCAAAATATCATCAATGAAGACCACCACGAATCTATCCAGGAACTAAGAAAAGACCAGGTTCATAAGGCTCATGAATACAGCAGGCGCGTTTGTGACCCCGAAGGGCATCACAAGATACTCATAGTGCCCATATCTGGTCATATGCAGTCTTCTGTACCTCAGTCGCCTTCACTTTGACTTGATGATACCCAGAACGAAGATCCAACTTCGAGAAAACAGCAGCCCCACTCAACTGATCAAACAAATCATCGATCCTGGGCAGCGGATACCGGTTCACAGTAACACTCTTTAGTTCCTGATAATCCACACACAGTCGATGACTACCATCCTTCTTGTTGACAAAAAGGACTGGAGCACCCAAGGCAAAACACTGGGTCTGAAACATTGGGTCTGATGAACCCCAAATCAAGCAACTCCTGAATCTGCACCTTAAGCTCTGTTAACTCAACCGGTGCCATCTTATAGGGACTCTTCGATATAGGCATCGTACCCGGCTGAACTTCAATACCGAACTCTATATCCCTTTCAGGGGGTAAGCCAGGCAACACCTCTGAAAAATATCCAGGAAATCCCAAACTACTAGAGGCACAGCCGCACAGCCTGAATGCAACTCCATCGCACAAACCTCCTGGTCAACTGCAGCTCAGCCAAGGGAAGACTCCCCCGGCATGGAACTCAAACTATGTGCGATCTGGAATCCGAAACACAACTTTCTTGGCCCGGCAATCGATAATAGCATGGGTTTCACCCAACCAATCCATACCGAGAATGACATTGAATCCTGAATTCCCAATTATAATAAGGTTGGCTTTGAAATCTGCGCTACCAATAATTACAGGACACTGCCTGCACTCCCGGAAATAAATGACAACTCCACCACCCGTCACAATGTTCCAAGCCTCTGACATGGTGCTGCACTCCAACTAATGGCACGCTACAAATCGAGAGGATACAAAAGAATGGGTTTTCCCGAAATCAAAAAGAACATGAGCAGGGGAAGAGCAAACAAGGACAACACCTAAGATAGAATCAAAGACAAGGAAACAAGGAATGGTTGAACAAGGGTGAGGAAAACAAAGCAGGGAGATAACAAGAAAGAATAAAGCAGGACAAAAAGAAGAAAGCAAAAAGAAATAACAAAACAGCAAACTAAAAAATACCTGCAACAACACATTCAGCTGACTCCGCATCTGCAGCAGTTAGGTTGAAAGCCTGACCTCTCCTCGGAAAAGCGGTCCTCTGACCGAAAATCTGGCATTGAGGAGGAAGCAGTGGCCTAACTGGACCACGAGATAGGGCAACTTGCTAAACGGGACCCCTGGCTGGAAGAGCCAACTGCTGCTGTGGCTGCAGACAATCCCGAACTGAATAATCAGCAGCGCCACACCTAAAGCATCGGCATCTGGCGCGAAAATAGTTCTTGCGCTCATGCCCAGACACCTGGCAGAAGTCACAAAAACCACCCCTCGAAAAACCAGTAGAAGGGTACGGAGCTGCCTTGACAGGACGGGCGGGAACAGGCCTCAGAATAGGCCCACCAAAAGACCTAACAACAGTAGAAGAGTGCGGAACAGTCCGCTGAGAAAGAGACAAACCACCACGAGCTGCCTCAAGAGCTTCTGCATAAGTGCGCATGCAAAGGGAGACAAGCTGCACCCTAATCTCACGCTCAAGCCCCAAAATGAATCTACGAGCCCTGTCTTCTTCGTTTGCCACAAGAACGGTTGCGCAGCGACTGAATCTAGTAAATTCAGCTGCATACTCGTCCACAGACCTGGAGCCATGTTTCAAGAACGCCTCATGTCACAACGTTGCATGGACAATATGTAACAAAATTTCATTACTAGAAATAACGACCAACCTGTTTCAGGGCCAGAAACTATTGCTCCATCTCAACTCTAGTGCTGCTAGGGAAGAACTTCTCCAAAAAGCCCCTAGTGAAAGTGGCCCAAGTGATCGGTCGTTCGAGCCTTTCGGACTCGGACCTCCACCAAATATGAGCCAAGTCCACCAGCTGGATGGCTACCACATACACTCGATCAGCATCAATAACACTAGCAGCCAAGAACAGTTGCTCAGTCCGAATCAACCACTATTCAGCCTCCAAAGGCATCTCAGTGCCTGAAAACCTGTCGGGATGCAGCCTCATGAAGTCCGTGACTGTACCCAGACGGGGAGGAAGAGCTGCCTGCATAGGCACAACGGGTGGTGGAACCCGAGCGGCTTCCAAAGCAACCATCACCAAATTATTGTGGTTCTGCTGCATATTGATCAAGCGCTCAAGCACAGTGGTGACGACCTCAATCCCAGGCTGATCATCCTAGGGACGAGAAGTAGAACCTCTATGAGCCATAGTCTGCACAAAACCAAAAATAATTAGCATCCAGATCAAGGTTGATAATAATAATTCATTTATGCATGCATGGTTGGTGAAATGTTGAGTCGATCCCAAATCGAGCCAAGCTTGTCTAATATATCAGTCAAACTAATACATTAGCCAAACCTGGGCTCTGATACCACTAAAAATCTTGTCATGCCCCGCTTTCCAAAAAGGAAATATGGAATACGGATACGTGACTAAGCCCAGCGAATGATTTTCATCATCTATAAGCTGTTCAAAATCTTTACAACATCTCACAGAAATAATCAGAGTCGGAAGCAAGAAGAGTCAACCAAGTATGCATAATTGAATCAAATATATCAACATAAATTTACTTGAAACCAAAATAATATAATCTCAAATAAATCAGATCTGAATAAGTTAATATCCTGGGTCACATTGCCCAAGTACAAATAAATCCAAGTATCAAATGCAATTGTTCAAATAGGCAACAGAAATAATAATAAAAACTTCAGCACTAATTTCTCATATCACCAACTCCGTCTGGCAACTGGTCATCCTGATTTGCAATTAATAAATTGCAGGAAAAAGAAAAAGAGAAAAACAAATTCCCGTCAATGCAAGTTACGGGCCGCTTGTAGTGCACGATACAAGTACATGGAATAAATAACAAATATAAAATAACAACGGAACAAACATAACGTGGTATAGGCATGTCAACAGAAATGTAATATCTAACATGAATCAGGAAACAAATCACATAACATGGTATACTAACAGATACAGGTAACATGAGTCAAGTGTCAAGTGCTAGATGGTTTGCAGACAGATATACAGATGGTAATATCAGATGATAGTCAGACAGATAACGGATAACCAGATAACAGATGTCAGATAACAGATCAGATAACAGATAACAGGTGTCATGTTCTTATAAGGCTTGTGTGATTACTATCTAGGTAGCACTTCATGCATCCCGGTTTTTACTACATAGTTGCTACATTCAAACAGTTTTGTTTAGATTTCGTAGTGGAGTCCATAGGGCCGTGTACTCCAGGATCAGACAGACAAAGATAGACGGATAGATACTATGGGTTCTCTTCTGAGTACATCTTCCTATAAGAAATTAATGTAGTCAGGGTTCAGATAAACAGAGTCGTGTATCATGTATTCATGAACACGTAACAGACAGGGAACACGGGCCCTCTTCTTAGTATACATTTCTATATTTCTACTACAAGATCTTTTCCCTAACCTCGGCTTTGTTATTTTGTTATTATTATCAGACAAGTATGTATGTACAGAAAACAGAGTGAGAATAGTATGGTATAAACATGTAACAGGTTCAGGGTGACAGATAAACATATACAGATGATAGACAACTCATAAAAGAATAATACAACGAAAATTCCAGTTCATGACAGCAAGACAGAACTGTACTAAAACAGGGATTTCTGTTGCTACAAAAATTAAAATCTGGATCCGTCAAAGAATCTGGAAAATAGACTTCTGGCCGAATCCAGTGAATATATATAAGTCATATAGTATTTCACAATATCATAACTCAAAATAGGTTTGAATCCAAAAAACACGTACGGTTAGAATTAGAAGGTTGTATTCAAAGTCAGGAAAACATCATGAAAACTCTTTAATTAAATCCACGAAAAATCTGGCGTATTCCCCTATATGTTTAGCATCAGAATATAAAGTATCATAATTTTCCAATATAAATAGTTTAGTCAACAAAAATCAGAAAACATCAAAATGTAGTAGTTTTGTAAATCTGGAATTGTAAACACTGTAGTACGAAAATAGCAATATCTCACAAATCATAAATCGAAATCCAAATCCGTCAAAAGCGTAATAAAATAGATACAGTAGGCTAACTTTCATATTCAGAAATATTTTCCAAACAGCAAGTAGAAACAGGTTGAAATTATGCATCTTTACAGACAAGTGAGAAAAATCTGCTAGTATAGTAATTATTTGGAAACATAGAACAGTTTTGTTAAACTCATCAAATAATTCCACAAAAATTCAGGGTTAAACCCAATCAGGTCTAGTTATATTATGAAAATACTTGATCAAAATAATACTATTAACATCATAATAAAAATAGATTAATCTTCAAAATTCATAGCAAACGTAGTCTGGAAATCTTTCTACACCTCAATAGTAGAATAGGCTTAACTCACAACTCGTAACACGAAACTAAGATCTGTCAAAAGGGTTGGAAAATAGACAGAATTCTCTACAGTTCATGTTCATAACATATATTCATATACTGACCTTAATAGGGTCTAAAATACTAAACAACATCAGGGTAACAAAAAATACAGATTAGTTCTTCATACACAAATCAACATAGATCATACGAAATTCATCCAAATCAACCCAAATATGAAATATGGTGTACTAGATGTCCAAACAATATGGTATAGGGTATTTTGCAAGTATTCGAAAAGTATATCACACATAACACTTCAAGCACATATATCTCATAGTAGCATGAACATATACATCAAAAGTGGTCAACCATAGGTTAATTCATGTCATATATGCCGTGAGGCAACTATGGTCGAATCATCACAATAGAGACAATATAACAGAGAATTCACATACAAATTGTCTCTAGAACTCAACTACACTACATGCGATATTTAGTACTTGTATTACACAAAGAAAAGAATACAAGTTACTTGCCTTAACCAACGACGAACACGACGATGAGCAAGAATAACGGGAACGGATTCCCGGAACACGAACACGAGCGAACGAATCACGAACCAAACTCCACACGAACAAACGGAACAACAAAACCCAACGAACACAACCACGAACCAATACACACCAATAGCCAAGTGCACGTGAGATGCACGAGCACACCACAATAAGAGTAAACGGCGAGAACACGGCACGGCAATGGCTCAGCAAAATGCAGTCACTGTTGCTGCGGGCTGCTGCTGTCGAACGTCAGGAAGATGGAGCGACGGCCAAGGGGTGCATCGAGATGCCATCGCGACGCTGCTGTGTTGTCGTCGGCGAGAGGGCAGCGCAAGGAGGAATGGGCATGGCAGATGGTAACACAGGACGGGAAAAGGGAGAGAGAGACGAGAAGAGCTCGGAAGGTGCTCAGGGTGGTCGGGAGGTCGGGGCAATGGAAAAGGCGGCTAGGTTTTTAGTGGGGAAGGTTAATAGTCGGAGGGTTATGGGTTCTATATATACAAGGTAGTTTTAGGGTTTTGGGTGAAGGGTGATCAAGTATGGGTAGAGTATGAATGGGTTTGGAGGATCAGGTTATGTGTAAATGGGCTATTGGATAATCTTGTTAATGGGTTCAGTGTATAATTGGATTTTAGGAGTAGTAGAAAATGGGTATTGGGTATTAATTGATAAATGGGTTATAGGATTTAATATGATGGGTTTAGTTGTGTTATTGAATGTGGATATTGGGTATAGAAATAGGTTTTAGGAATGGGTTAAAACATATAGGGCATAAAACAAAAATTCAATAAAGGATGGAAACAAGATGAATAAACAAAATGTGACATGAACAAATAAAATAATGGGAATCAAAATAATGGCCCGATCAAATAGAGACGAAATAATAGGAGACCATAGAATCAAGGAACCCAAATAAAAGATGATAAAAATAATAAAATGAAATTATCGAAACAAAAGATCCAATATACGGTCCAAGAAAAGATATAAAGAGAAAAATACACTAAAAAAAATATACTTAAAAATACACAAAATGGAAAACAGGGGTTACAACTAACTCCAAGCTATACTAGCTACGAGCCACGTACAACAATCGACCATATAGCTATTCTCCCAACTTACTCATGTGTCCACCATGAGTACCAAGCACAAGAATCTCATATAAGCCCCAAATGAAGTGCTTAAATAAGGACAATCATCCAACATCTTAAAACTCCAATTAACTTGTAGTCATAAATCTTGTAGCTTGTAGAAAATTCCATAATTTATGCTCCACTTATCGGAATCCAACAAAATTAGATTTTCTAGAAATGTGGGAACCTCTAATATAATTTCCTAGTTGACAACTTTCTCAAATTCCTTTTTTTTTTTTTTGAGGGGAAAAGGTAGGGTAAGTCCCTACCTCACTGAAGATTTATATAAAAACCAAAATATAGTTAGATTACAAAAGCAGACCAAGCAACTTCAGTATGGAACTGAATTCCTGGTCTGAAGAAACATACCGGCCTACAGAACCCGGCCCAAAAAAGTCCAGTCAAAAACACCAAAAAACCCAGCTGTAAGTACCCACGCAGGGGTTCAAAAGTCCTCGCTGAGCAGCCAGATAATCACCATGAACAGCTTCCCTCCTCACTTGCAGACTGGCCACTGCGTCCCAGTGTCTCGTGGAGCAGAAGCTCATGTGCATTCGCATCTGCCAATTCTTGTCCTATCTTCTGCCTTTTCTTCGCCCTGCCGATCCCATCTAGCCAAGATCGAAACCAAAAAATTGCATTAGAAATAATCTCACGAGAGGAAGAATGCTTTGCAGAGAAAGTACAGTCATTTCTAGCTATCCAGATACTCCCGCATATAGCAATAGATAGAAGGTGCCAAGTGTGGCTGTATGACTGAGTACCAAGGCACCATGAAGCAAAACAATCATGCACGGTCGTGGGCAATGTATATATGTGAAAGAGTGCAGTGAAGAAATGTCAGGTCTCTAATGCTACAGGGCATAAGAAGAAGATGTGGTAAGCCGACTCGACAGGAAATGCGCAAGCTGCACATGCTGTGTCTCCCGGCCAACCCTTATGGCTCAAGAACTCCTTGGAGTTGATACGGCCATGACTCAGTTGCCATATGAATATTTTGCACTTAAGTGGCGCTGATGAGGCCCAAATAGACTTGAAGAAGGGTGATCGCAATCCAGAGAGAATGAAGAATTTGTAGGCTGACTGTACGGAGTATGTTCCTGTAGGTGTTAGTCTCCACATCGGAGCATCATGGTCATGTGAGGGGCAACATTCTGCGAGTGCTAGGAGAAGGCTTTGCTTCTCTGCTTGGAGAGCTTGCGAGGTGATGCGGTTCAGTCTGGGTTGCCAATGCCAGGTCCCCTGAACCCATGAGCCCTGAGACGAAGCCGTAGCATGAAGGTTCCAAGCTGCTGCAGCAAGCGAGGGGTAGAGGGTGGCTATACTGTGCCCATTAATCCATCTAGATTGCCAGAAAGAGATCTTCTCACCATTGCCAAGCTGCCATTGAACATTGATAAGGAATTGGTGTTGCAGAGGGAAGATACCCTTCCAAAAATGGGAGGCCGTCACTGGACAAACAAAAGTTTTTGAAGGACTTTTGTAATATAAGTCATGAAGGGTTTGGCTGACAAGGGAGTCTGATGCGTAAATGTTCCACCACCACTTCATAAGCAAAGCTTTGTTGAAAGTTTGCAACGCCAGGACTCCAAGTCCGCCTTGATCCTTGGGCTGGCAGATGTTACACCAATTTGCGCAAGCAATACCTCTCGAGTCTTTGTCAGCCCCGCACCAGAAGAATCTGCTTCGGACTTGATCAATGCGTTTGATGACCCACTTCGGAAGACGAAAGAAGGATGCGAAGTATATGGGTAGGGCGCTAAGCACCGCATTGATCAGAACCAGCCGTCCCCCTTTTGAAAGCAGTTTACCTTTCCAAACCGATAAACGCCTTTCAATTTTGAGAATGAGGGGTTGCCAATGCCGCTTGCACAACTTGCCTTTGGAAAGAGGCATGCCAAGATATGTAAGAGGGAGGCTGTCCTCCTTGCAGCCTAGGATGGTGGAGAAAGCATGAAGCTTGGCCTGAGAGCGACCAAAATAAACAACAAAGGATTTAGAAAAGTTAATAGCTAAGCCAGAGATGTTTGCGAAGAGCTGAAGGGCAATCTTGAGGTTCAGAATCTCTTGCTCATCTCCCTTGCAGAAAATCAGGGTATCATCGGCAAATTGGAGAACCGAGAGTTGAGATAACTGTCCTCTGATCGGCAGCTGTGAGAAAGTGCCATTGCTTCTTCCGAGCTGCAACATTTTAGCCAAGACATCTACCACCAAGATGAAAAGCATCGGAGATAGGGGGTCGCCCTGTTTTAGCCCACGTTTGGAGTTGATTTGTCTGCCCTTCTCTCCATTAATGATGATAAAGGATTTCGCTGTAGTGAGAATCATTTCGATCCATTTGCACCACGCCGTACCAAAGCCCCTGGCTTTAAGCAGTTGAAGTAGGAAATCCCAACTCACTGTATCAAAAGCTTTTGTAAAATCAATTTTAAAGAGAAGGGTGTCAGAGTTACACCTGCTACAGAGATTAATAGCCTCATGCGCTACAAGGAAGCAGTCTACAGTCGACTTGCCTTTCAGAAAAGCACTTTGGGACGATGACACCAGGGAGTGGAGGAGAGGACTGAGCCTGTTGGCGAGTATCTTTGTGAAGATTTTCAGGGAGCAGTTCAGGAGACTGATAGGCCTATAGTCAGTCACTAAGTTGGCTCCATCACATTTAGGAATGAGGATGACGTCGGAGTAGTTTAGGCGCCCTATATCTGTATCACCTCTATGGACAGACTGTATCATCTTGAGCAGATCATCTTTGACAGTGTCCCAAAAAGTGTGGTAGAAACTCATCGAGAAACCGTCAGGACCCGGTGCTTTATCACTGCTCATGTCAAAAACTGCCTTGTGCAGCTCTTCAATAGTTACAGGTTCTTCAAGGTGATGCAGGCTGACAGAATTTGTGGGGTAGAGGGATGGCCAGTCAATGTTGAAGTCAGAGATGGTGGCAGACCCACATATAGCTTGAAAATGTGACTCGAATGCTCTTCAGATTTCTGCAGGGTTGGTTGTGGTGGAGTTGTCAATGCTGAGGCTGTGGATATAGTTTCTTCTTCTTCGCCCGTTTGCAATGGAGTGAAAAAATTTCGAGTTAGTGTTGCCTTCTTTGATCCACTGCACACGGGATCTCTGCCTCCAGAATACTGTCTCTTCTTTGATCAAATTCTGAAGCTCAAGCTGAGTGGCTTTAAGGGAGGTTGGGGGGAAGGCAGAGACTCAGCTTCAATCTCAAGCTTGAGGAGAAGTTCTTGGAGTTGCTTTTTCCTTGTAGGAATAGAGCCCAGGATTTCTGATTGCCATTTCCGTATGCGCCTTCTGAGGAGGCCTAGCTTGCGGGAAAACACATCGACTGGATTGCCCTTGCAGTGGAATTGATGCCACCAATTATTGACTGTAGGAATAAAAGAGGGCTGCAATAGCCATGACTTTTCAAACTTGAAACGGAAGGTACGATGTTGGAGTGCCATAGTGTCGAGGATGATGGGGCAATGGTCGGATGAATATCTTGGGAGAGAGGATTGGATGCTATCAGGGTAATAAAGATCCCAAGCGGCAGAGACGAGGAATCTGTCAAGCCTGGCCATATAGGGTGTTGCACGCAGATTTGTCCAAGTGTATTTCTTTCCTGACAGTGGAAGATCAATCAATGAAAGGTCTTGGATAACATCGCGGAAGCATTTCATGTCTCTGGAAGAGCCCCGACCACTAGATCTCTCAGAATCAGAGATAGTAACATTAAAATCACCACAGAGGATCCATGCATCGTGGAGGAATTGTCGTTTGTGCTTGATTTCATGAAAACATAGTTCCCTATCATCGAGCTCAAAGGGTGCATAGACAGATGTAATAGACCATTGCGCATCAGAGCACCGGCCCTTAAAGGAGGCTGAGATGGAGAAAACATCACAGGCTGAGTAGGAGCATTCGAGTAGATTGTCATTCCAGCCTAGCAGGATACCTCCGCAGCGTTGAATGGAGTCTAATTGGATCCAGTTGGTAATAATAGTGCCACCTACAGATGAAAGTTTGTTGGATGTTGGATTACACAGTTTCGTCTCTTGCAAGCATACTACATGGGGGGAACAGTTGCGGATGCCTTCTTTTATAAAGGAGCATTTTGTGGAGTTGCCCAAACCTTTGACGTTCCAGCTTATGATCTTCATGAGTGAATAAAAATAAAACAGCACAAAAACAAGATATAATCACGAAGCACACTCGGCTTCCCCACTAAATTAGACAGAGAGGCCTGGCTGATCAGTGTGATCAGCGAGGGCCTTCTGAGCATTCGTGATGTTGTGCACCGAGTGTGGCCCCTTAGCCTCCACTCCAATTGATTCAGCTACCTCTAAAATGTCTTCACTGGAAAGTAAAGCAAAAGGGTTCTGATGCAAATTTGTAACAGAGGCAGCTGAAGAAGCTGTACCTGAGGCCTTCTTCTTGATGGTTGAGGAGAGGTGTTTCATGAATGGCCTAGAGCAGTGTAGCTTGGAGGCGGATCTGGCTCGCTTCTGGCGCTTGGATGGCCCTACTGAAAAGCCTGGAGGGGCGTCAGAAGATGAGTTGGAAGTTTGCCTGTGAGGTTTGTTCAGAAGAGAGCGAGTGCGAAAGCTTGTGTTGCCCAAGGTGGTTGTGCCGGCACGAAAAGGCTCGTGAATATCACCCTGCAATTTGCCAGACTCTGCTTGTGTCTGATCAGGGAGAGTACCTTCGACAGCGGGAGCAGTACCTTCAACAGTAGGCTGAATCTTAGTGAATAAGGAGAGGGGGAGTATGACCTTTCTGCCATTCCAAAGTAACTCACGAACTTCTTCACAGGACTCTTCATCCGAGGACGTAGATTTGTTGGCAGTTACGTTTGTTGGGATGTGGGGATCCTGCTTGATGTTACTATCTGAAGATTCGTTGATGGGGATAAACAAAGGAGCGGATTTGTTGGGGTCGGGAATCATAGGGGGGACCTGCGGGGATTGTGGGGTCGGATTTTGGGGGATTTTTGCATGCATGCAGCTCACCAAAGGGGGAGATAATTGAGGGGCTATCTTTGGAAATAATTCAAAAGTGCCGCCAACTGGCTTAATCGTCCCCGAATTTTGCTCTCCCAAATCTGCGGGGATATGCTGAACAGGATCCGGAATATGCGCCGCGTTTGAGGGGCCTCCAACCTCCATCGCCATTGCTCCGTCCGGCGCCTTGGGACGCCAGAAGCTGGAGATGACGGATGCTCCCGAGGACTTTTCTGTAGTAAAAAGTTGAACTTTACCGCTCTGAACATCTTCAACTGCGATTGGATCACCAAGTAGTAGCACTGGCACTTCATGGGTGATACGTTCAAGGCTCCAAGGTACGGTAAAACGGATGCGGAGGGTCTTGGGAATGAGCGTGATGTCAGCCACCTCGATGAGGACAGGGGCCTGGTCTCTGGTCCTAGCATCAAGCATTTCTCTGCTCAAGGTCACAAGCTTCGCAAAAGGCGAGATAAGCTTCTCCATGGTTTCTTGGTTCCAGTAATGGAATGGCAGAAGGGGGAGGTTGATCCAAACAAAAGACGGCTTAAGCCGGAGTTTTGCCCCAAACTCCATAGACCAGGGAGAAAAAGTAGCGGTGAAGCCAGAGAAACTGAAGACCCCATCCGCTATTGCACTTTCCGCTTCAGTGACAGTTGGGAACTGGACATGGTAGATCCCATCACTGACCCATTGCAACGACCACCATCGGCTAGATCTCCCCCATGCAAAATTGAAAGCACTTTCAAGTTCCTTAGTGAGAGGGATGCGGCGAGGGTTGATGAGATGAAGAAATGCACTGGCGTGTAGGGCTGGCAGAGCCTGGGCAATGGCATTATTATGGGGCAGATCAATCTCCATGGTCTCGACTCTGTTGTTGATGGGGCAGTCTCTGACCTTGTGGCCAAACTTTTTGCAATTAAAACTGTGGAAGCCATAGATGCGGCATTCTCTGGTGGTGTGGTCGCCGGCACCGCATTTGAAACATCGCCTCTCCATCTTCTTTGAGTGGTGGGTGTTTGTGATGGGTTTTTTTGTGAGGATAGAGTGGGGTTTTGGGGTAGGTTGGAAGGCCGGTCTTGGATGAAGAGAAGGATTAATGGCATGGGAGGTGAGGGGACGGTTTGAGTTGACGGCTGTGGGGTGCGGATATCGAAGGGGCATCTGTAGGGTGCCATGATGGCGATAGGGAGGTGGTTGGCGCAGCACCTGAGCGTAAGATTTGCTCAGATCCCTAGGGAAGAAGGCAGTCTCTCTCATCACCTCTCTCTCCATTTCCCCCTCCTGTATATTCAACTGATTGAGGTTGTCCTCAAATTCCTTATAGAACTCAAGTTTCCTGATTTCAAACGCATGCTCGAAATCGAACAAGACAATAGGTTGCTGAAACTTGTAACATTCATAACTTCCAAAATACAAATTGTAATTGTATGATATTACCCATTCTGGAAAGCTAAGACCATATATTACAAGTCTCTAGTTAACCATTTCTTCAAATTCAACCATATCGAAGCTATAAAAACCCTATATATTCTCAGCTGTGCATTCCTCCATACAATTGATGCATCTTGCCATCAACATAAAAACTTGTTAACTTGTCGGAATTACTCAATTCTGGATTTTATGGAAATCCGGAAGTGTCTACTACAACTTCCTAGTTGAACACATCCTCAGATTCATCCATTAAGGTCCTATAAAACTCCAATTTCTATCAGTATATACACAGGGAATGAGTTTTCTTTACAAAAATCAAGTCCTTCAATTTAGACTGATTCTGCCCGCAATCTAAAAAAAAATATAACTTTTGGTATACAAACTGGAATTGCATGATCCAAGATGTTTTGAAAATCTGCGACTCTCTACTATAAATCTTTAGTTGATCATTCTTCTAAATTCTCAATACATAATTCCAGAATTACACAAATTCACAGACTAGCTAACCTGAGCTAAACCTGAACCTGGTCTGCTTTAAAATTCAATATCAATTCAACCACAATTCCAATACTCATGAAACTTTAGAATCAGTAACTAGACATATACAAGTGTAACATATTCAAAAATTGCATTCAGATTCATAATAGACAGAGAGTTATAGCCCTTTGAAGTTGGTGAAAAAACATTCTTCTTCTCTCAACCTTGTAATAAACCTCTGGTTACAAAATAATTTTGAAACCCCATCAAACATTATCTAACAATTTTGAAATTTTAGAATCATGATCTAGACTCATACCACATACTACAGTAAAAATTTCATTACAATACCATACACCAATAAGTAGCTATGAATTTTTGAACTTCAATTCTATAACAAAGCTGAATCAGTTTTTGATTCTGGACCAGGCTCCAATCCATATTTTTTGAGGCATCAAATGAACTCAGAAAAATGTGAAATTTAAAACTATAGTTATTAACACATTCAAT
Source organism: Hemerocallis citrina (assembly GCA_017893485.1). NCBI lineage: Eukaryota > Viridiplantae > Streptophyta > Magnoliopsida > Asparagales > Asphodelaceae > Hemerocallis > Hemerocallis citrina. The sequence continues at coordinate 199,153,664 of CM030360.1, forward strand.
AACACCTAGTACAAATTTGAGATTAAAATACCCAACCAATCCCAAGATATCATTTTTAGAAGAGCACTCAAGTTTCCTAAAAACACAGCAGTTTCACTGTTCACTGCCCAAAAATGAAGCAATTGTTTAAGCTACTAAACAAACCCAGAAGAATATGATAAAATTAGAGGATAGTCTAAACTCATCCTAGAACATGCCACAAAAATTTCATGATCAAATTCTAAGTCATTTGCATGGTATAAATTCTTATACCACAACATCACATACACAAAAATAACTAGTTTAGAGTTTGAGAACACCCACCCAAGCATTTGAGTTTGGAAAGATAAAATCTTGCAACTTCCTTTAGTTTGCTTCTTCTCCTCCAAGCTCCAAAGCATACAAATGAAACTCTCTCTTTCTCTCTTCTCTCTTTTTTAACTAAGAAAATATGAGAAGAAGGAAATAGAGAAAATGGGTGCAGTGTTGGAGTTTTATAGGAAATAGGGAGTGGGGATTAGGGTTTGGCCGGAATTTGATAGGGAGTAGGTCGACGGTGGGGATGAGTGGGTGAGGGGTGAGTGAGAGTGGATGGTTTAGATCTAGTCAACCTAGGTCTTTAAGAAATTTCCTAGTAATTTCCCTTCCCTCATCCTACACCACAAACTTGGCAATTTGTGAGCCCTAGGATCTCATCAAGATCCAACCAATCTCATCTCATCAATTCTCAATTAGAAGTAGGGTTACTAACCCTAGGTTAGGTCAAAGAACTCTAACCCTAGTGTTGAGCAAACTCTAACCTGAAAGAAAACAATGTATGATAATTTATAATTCAAATTAATTTGTATATTCATAGCAAAATATATTTAAATATTTAAATTATAAAATATACACGGCCGTATTCACACTCAGGCAATTATAGATCGTATATCATATACGATCCTGTACGATCAAATCAACTATATATATAGACATTTTATCTACATACTTAAAATAAGATACACTGAATTTATATATAAAAAAATATGTTCATAAAAATTATTATTAGGAAAAATACATCATTGTGTGCAATTTTAAACTGTATACAGATTATAATGCAAAATAGTTATAGGCTATTTTGCGGGGTGTTACATTTGATGTCGCTATTTCCAATAGCAATCTTAGTTGGGATGATTCTTTTCCAAAATTAACAGAGAGCAAGAAAAAAAATCAAAAAATTGAGGTCGCTAGTGGCATTAGCAACTAAAATATAGTTGACATCGCTATTCCTACTAGTGACCTTAGTTCGGGAGGATTCTTTTCTCCATAAAGCAGTAGCTCTCTGGAATGACCAAGTACTTCAATATGATTGAAACAATATTGCTATTCACATAAGCTATTTCATATATACTGTAGAGGGTAATGGAATAGCGGCAACAAAAAGGAATTTCAATCTTTTTTTCAAGTGGCCGCTATTCCCATTAGTAATCTTCGAAAGGCAGAGGCCGCTGATGGAAATAACGGCCGCTGCTGACATGATAATAATTGACTCAGTCAGAAAAATAGTTGGGAAAGTGTTTTAGTTTGGTAAATAGTTTCAAAAGGAGACTTAGTACCGAAAAAATTCATTAAGATCGTCACACATAGAAGGCTACATTCTAAAATTCTTGTTTCCACTATAGCACTTTTTTCTTGAAACACCCCTCAATTATTTATTTATTTTTTAAAAACTCTTAGAGCATCTCCAATCGTTTGCTATTTTGGCATTTTGGCAAAACAAAAAAAACAAGGGCAAAAGAGCACTGCAGTTGTTTACCGTTTTGCCAATTTTTAACAAACGAGGAACAATTGCTTCTCATATTTGATAAATGAATTTGACAATTACCAAATATAGCAGAGTGAACGCCATATTTCATTTGTATTTTTTTTAAAAAAATAAATGCGTCCGATGAAACAACATGTTTTGTCCAATATTTTTTTTTTCTGTTTTAATGATCGGATGGAACAACATGTTTCGTCCTAAATTTTTTTTAAAACAAAAAAAGTCGGACGGTACAGATAAGAAAATAAACAAAAGAAGTAGTCGGGCGGAACATCATGTTCCGTCCTTCCATTTCTTTGTTTTAAAAATTTTAATCCAAGTCCTATTTCCTCCATTCTTTTCATAAATTGCCAAGGCCAAGTCAAACCAAGTTAAAAACAAATTACATCAAAGTTCAGGAGGCTCATTTTTTTTAAAAGTTATTTTAATTGGTTGGACGGAACAACATATTCCGTCCGTCCATTTGTTTTTCTCATTTGCCATATTATAGCAAACAACGAGTACAACGAAACACTCATTTTGCCATTTGCTATTTTGCTAAATTGCCAAAAATAGCAAAAACTACTGTGAGTGCTCTTATAAACTCAATTTTTCACTTTAACCCACAACATATGTGTAACACCCCGCAAAATTGGAAATAACAATTTTGCCCTTGTGTGTTACGCATGTGTATTTTGTAACGTGTTTTCATCACGTATCTTGATTTCCGACCCTTTATGCATTTCCCGTATTGATTTTTATCTTATTTGTGTCAACTCAAATGTAATATTTCAATCTCTGTATTTCTACGTGCTTTTTACGTGTTTTGATGCACGTATCGATTATGTGCTTCCACCGCTACGTGCAATATTTTCTATGTTTTTAAATTATTTATTTTATGTATTCAAATCTATTTTTTATAAACGGAAATTTATTTTCCCTTATTTTGATTAAAATATTATTATACGAGTAATGCATGTATTTTCTACGTACGTAACAATTTCATCGTGGAATACATAAAAAAATATATTTTCTTATATTGTATTTTATCATGTTTAATATTTTTCCGTTGATAAAATTAATTTTTGCATTTCGGTATTTTACGTGCGACGCACATGTTTCGGTGCGCGTATTTGAGCGTATCCATTTTCAAAATAAATTTCGGAGTATGTGTAATATCCGTAATTTTCAAAGAGTATAGATATAAATAAATATATGTTGTAACAGTAAAGTGGCTGTTTGTGGTAAAATATATATACATATTGGCATTTGTGTTATATTGTTGAAAAAGGAATAGTGTTTGAAGGGGGCCCACTGTGCTGAATGTGCAGCTTCTATGCTGCAGTTGCGGTTGTCTTTGAATGGTAATTTAAATGAAAATGTATGGTTAGAAGGTGGGGGCCCACGTGATTAGTAAGCTTGGGCTGATTGTGTATAGGTTAAAGTTGATTTGTGTACATGAATGGAGGGCCCACCGTGTGCTTGAATCATCCAGCTAATGGTCCCCTTTTCCAATGTTGCCTACACCTATATCCTAGTCTTTTGTACATGTACATGTATCTATGGAAATATGGTCAATATTGCACACTTGAAGTGGGGCTTGGCTTTTGTTGTGTGCTTGGTTTTCGGTTGGAAGAGAGAGGGATTCGGTTGGGGAGTTTAGAAGAGGAAGAGGTTGGGAGTTTGGGTTTTGAAGAGGTGGACACATGAAGGTTGGGAATTTTGAGAGTTAAGAAAATGAAAGGTTGAAGAATTAAGAGAGTAATTTATTAGGTGTGTAATTTTGCACTTTGATCCCTAAACTTGTCCTATAAATACCCTAGTGTTCTCTCCTTTTTCACACACCAAAAACAAAAGAAAACTAGAAAGAGAAAGAAAGCGAGAAAGAGTATTCTTGTGCTTGGAGGAGTTCTTGCTAGAGAAGAATGAGCTAGGATTGCTTGGTTGGAGCTAGGAGATAGAAGTAACATCTTCTTCTTTATTTGCATCCTTCATAAGAGGTGGGTGTTCTCATGCTTTCTAATTTTAGAACTATGCATGCTAGTAAATGAATATTATATTTTGATATGATAAAGTAGAAAAATCTATTCCATTAGATATGGTGAGAATAGTAGTAAATCATGTTATGATTAGTAAGTTAATTTACATCATGTTAGATGGTAGTGAGAAAAGAAACAATTGAGTATTTTTGCCATGAACTAGTATACATGAATATAGAGATTTTTTTGAGTATGTGAATAATTGTTGAGTTTTCCTTTTTGATAAGCAAATACATTTTCTGTAAAGTAAAATTTGATGCTATGGAACTTATTTGATTGTTATAAAAGAAATAATATGCTATCCTTGGTTAAAAGAAATGAATGCAAATTGTGTTTTTAGTAAGAAGAAACAATTTTTAAAGTTTGTTTTATTTGTTCTAAAATATGATTTATAAATCTAGGAGTTACTGTTAATAAGTAAACTCAGATTATATGAACAAATTTCAGTCAAACAAAAGATTAGAACAAATGGATAAATCGAGTTTTTATAAAAAAAAATAATAGAATGACAGAAAAGTTGAACAAAAGCATGACAGTATAATTTGATATCAGAAGGCACACTTGGACTTACTGGTTAGCCAGTGCACCACAGATCTCTCTTTGTAAGAGATCTAGGGTTCAAAACTTGCTAAACCCACTTTATTTTTATTCTGTAAAATTATTTCCGAGAACTAAGGTTGGCATTTGGGGTTTCGGTTTATTTTTCCTAATGCCAAGTCCATGTGGACTAGTTGGCTAGCGGGTGGGCCTTCGGGCGGTTACTGTAGCTGACTTGTTAGGGAATAGGATTCGAAACCTGATGGTTTCAACTATATTTTTTTTTTTGGTTTTGTTTCTTTCTAAATGAATTTTAATGCAAAGGAAAAAAATGGGGAAAAATTCTAGATTTCTATAAAATGAAATAAAGTTTATTAAAAAGAGTTGTAAAATTTTTCAAGTATATTTGGGCTATAAAAATCAATGTTTGAGATAGAAAAATGAATAATGTGACTTCAAAACTTATTATCTGAGAATATAATTTTCTTTGTGAAGAAAGGTAAAATATTATTTGTGAAGTGATTTCTCTTGAAAAGATTGCACTCTTATTTTTGTTTAAAGAATATTTTGAAGTGAGACATTGTAAGAGCTTGGATTTTTTATAACATTTCATATGATGAAATTGTGTTCTTGAAAGGAATGATTTGTTTATAAAGAATATGAAGGAATAACTAGATCATGAATAGTGTCAAGATTAAGAAAGTGTTTACTTTGTGGATAAGTGCTAAGATAAAATATGGATCATTAGTGAATAAGTTGAAAAATGAAAATATCTAAGTTTAAGACATGTTTATGAAAGGGTATGTGTACCCATGGATTCTTATACATGAAAAAGTTATGATTTTAGAGTTAGTGAGACCTCGGGTACCGGCACTATTTGATTTGAAAAGAGTTGAGATATATTCTGAGATATGGCCATGGAGCTATCTCGTATTTGTTGATAAAGTCCGGTAGGAGGTAAAACTAATTCTAAGCTTGGAAATTTATTTATATCTTGAACTAAATAATTAGGCACATAAGTGAAGATGTAGTGAACCTGGGCAAACGTAAGTGGGTTGCTTCTATATAGTCGGCGGTGGATCTCCGTGGCTATAGACCCAGTTGGCGGACTGTGGTTGCTCCGCGGGAGGCGGGCTTTTATTTTTAAATCCGGGACTTTGCGTAGTCGGACGGATAGTTGTCGTACTCCAATGTATATACGTATACCAGGGCTAGAAGGGCACTTGCGGGATGATTCGCACGATGAGGGATCTGTTATAACAGTCGGCGGTGGACTCCGTGGCTGGGATCTATATTCGTGGAATGATCTAAACCTTGTTTTATTATTGGGTAGTTTCATGGCGAGGGATCGAACCCTTCATTGTGGAGTACGTAGGTGCTTGCCTTCGGATCTATGTAGTATGGGATGCATAGAATCCGAACAAGTATGCATTAGTGTCATCCTAGTATAAATGTGTGCATTAGACATTAAGGCATGACATACACTTACATGTTTTAGTGTCGTCACGATTTAACACTTTATTGTTCATTCAACTTTTGTGATTTGTCAAAGTAATGAGATCGTTATATGTACGGCATAGAGATGATAGCCGAGTATAACATTTTCGTCAGTTGTAAGTGACTGACGTGCGCACAGCTTAATATGCAGGTAATGGACTTTTCCATGAAGAAGTAAAGATGTCATGATGCAGTTGATAATTTACATTGTTATAGTTGTATAAGTTGTATTTTATTTCATTGTTGTATTCTTCCGCTGTGTAAACAAAAATGTAATGAACTCTGATGTATTAATGAAAAGTTTTAATTTCCTTGTAAAATTATACGAAGTGAAGCAAAGATCCTGTTAATTCTCGAATTCGATCTTATTTGGAATTCGGGGCGTTACAATATGTAATTGTAATATTGCATTAGTCGTTAACTTTCATGCTTACATTTTTTGCGGTTGAACCGAGAAACTGAATTGGGTAATGCTACACCTACTACCAAATCTACTACATTTTCCTTTACTAACTTAGGTGACACACTACTATTTGATGTTTTTGTACCACCTACTCTATAATAATCTCCACTAATAATGTGCCACCAAAGATAGTAAAAGAAAAGGTAGTAGATTTGGTAGTAGGTGTAGCATTACCCAACTGAATTTAGACCATCTCCAACCATGCTAACCATCTCTTAATTTTAGCCAAAATTACAGATTTTGGAGAAATTTTTTGCTCCAATGGGACTCGCCAAAATAGATTTCTCAGATTGACTCGCCAAATCTGGCGAGTTTGTATCGCTCACCAAACTTTTCCTCCGCTCTTTCTGTCTCTCAAACCCCCCCCCCCCCCCAAAAAAAAATATCGTGATCTGCATAAAATCGCGATTAGAGAAAAAAATCGCTTAGAGGATAATCAAATCGCCAACACTAATTGCAAGGAGGAAAATGAAATCGCGATCGCGAGGAGGAAAAAAAATCGCGAGAAAGAAATCAAATTGCGATCGTGAGGAGGAAAAATCAATTGTGATAAAGAAATCAAACAGTGACCGCGATCACAGATTGCGAACCAGATCTGTGAAGTTTTGTTTTTGATAGATTCGGTTTTTTTTTTAAAAAAAATCTGGGCTTGGGCTTTTTAACCTTTTTTGACATTTTTATCTTATAACTTGGGCCTTTTATTTGGGTTTGTGCTTTATATTTTATTTTAATTTAGTTTTAGGTTTTAAATTTTAAATGACTAACCAAAATAGATAGCATGGTTGGAGTTGAGACTTTTTTCGTTAGCCAAATTATCCATCTGTTCTCTATTTTAGCTATTCTAGCTAGCCAAATTAGCTAGCATGATTGGAGATGCTCTTAGAGAGGTTTTTTTTATAATCAGGATAGAGTCGAAAGGCTCCAGCCTGGAATAAATAAATAAATAAATAAATGGAACTTACAAGGGTACAGTTTACAAGATACAAACTGCGAACAATAAAAAAAGTCAATAAGACAGACTAAAATAATCAAAAAAGAGAATAAACATGAAGCTAATGTGAAAATAACTTCAAACAGTCGGAAGTACACGAGATGCGAACATCCCAACACAAAAGTAAACAATAATCACACGGCGAGAGGTACAGCAGGAAGAAAAAAGCCCGTCTATGTTAGATCGGAAGTGCACTCAAAGCAACCAGGTAATAACGCAAATCCTGGGAGTGAAAGCAAAAGCACAGCACCCAACGTCCCAGTGGCACCAGGATCACAAACCACGAAACGGAGGAGCACATAGCCAAAGGACCAAAACAAAAAACCCAACCGCCATCGCGTGATCACCACTCTCAAAAGCAAACCGGGCAGAGAAGATAAAAAAAACCATAGCAGGCACCCACGAAAACACTTGCAAGCGCCACTCCCCTACATTGAGGTGGGGGAAAAATATGCCAGAAAAAACGAAGAGCAACCTCCGGTGAAACGGTGGTTGCTCTAACACAACTAGCACAGAAAATACCGGAAGATAAGAAATGGCCGTATACCGTAAAAGAGATCATCAAGCCAATAATCAAGGAAAGAACGAAAGCAGTAACGAAACTAAATAATTAGTAGAAGAAACCCAAACCACAGTAAAGTTGCTGAACCGCAACAATTCAGATAACCAAAGTAGAAAGACAACATATACTAAACAGGAAAGTGGGAAAAGAGAACATGAACTTTGTCAAGTTGCTGTAAATAACCCCAAAATAAGCAAAGTATATTCACAAACAAATGCAAAGGAAGCGCCAGATTTAAGTAAAGTGCAAGAGCAAGCTACTGCCAACAAAAGAGGGAATCAAAAAGCTTCAGCCAATAAGTACCAGAGCCCAACCGAAACCACTGCCCAGGCATCCAAAGAGAAGAGTAGACTAGAAGTGATGGCAGCTGCTATACTCACAACTGTAAATAAAAAACCAAAAAACAAAAGAAAGAATAAGATTAATAAATAGCATAGATCATGGAGGATGAAAAATAAAGTTAAGAACTAAAACTGCCGCCTGCTCGAGGCGGTGAAGCTAAAGGGCCTCCACTTTATCAGACGATAGAGTGGAAGTCCAAAAATTGGTGAAGAAAATCAAATCATCAATGAGGCTACCAATAGTGCGTGATGTGTGAGAGAAGATGCGACGGTTTCTTTCTTTCCAAACGATCTAGATGATCGCCACCATAGTGAGGTCCCAAGAGGCGAAAAAGACCTTCTGAATGAAACAGGACCTCCAACTTGTCCACCAAGATAGAATAGAGGTGGGGAAAGAGTGAACAAGCCAAGCATCCAGACTAATCGTCCAAAGTGGACGAATAAAAGATGATCCGCATCTTCATGATGGGAAAGACAAAGCACACACGATTGGCCTAAGGCTAAGTTTCTCTTGTTGAGATTTTCAACAGTGAGAATTTTGTTATTAATGGAGAGCCAAACAAGAATTTTAACTTTTAAAGGGGCACAACAACTCCATAGAACCTTTGCAAAAGGGGAATTGACACCACCGTGGTTAAGAAAATTATCGAAGAATTTAACTGAATAAGCCGGAGGTGGACTAGCGCCAAAGGACATCCTCCCTAAGATGCCAGGAATACTCACCCAAACATGAAAGACGTTGAAAGTATTGAGGCTATAAAGCATAAGGAAGGGTAGTATTGAAAGGGATAGCCCATTCTCTATGGTCATTGAGAAAATGGAAATATTCTGCCACCAAGGTGAGAGGGTTAAGGACCAGTCAGAAAATATCCGAAAAGACCGAAGCAAACTTGGTATTACCAAACCAAAGGTCGGTCCAGAATTTAGTCTTAGCCCCGGTGGCACACACCTTGTGAAGGCCACACCGAAAAGGTTCCACAACTTTCCACACTCCCTTCCAGAAAGGCGACGCCGCTGAAGAGAGAGACGGGAATAATTCCCAAATTATGTAACGAGCTTGACATTTTTGAATAATCAGCTTAGCCTAGGGCAAATGATCGACTTTCAAAATTCTCCATAACCATTTACTTAGAAGATCCAAATTTTGGTTCCTCAAGTCAAGGACACCTAGGCCCCCAATAGACTTAGAAGTACAAATAATTTTCCAGTTGCAGAGATGAATCCCTAATCTATAACTATCAGAACCCGACTAGAAGAAATTCCTACGAATTTGATCAACTCGCTTGATCACCCAGGAGGGGACATAGAAAAAGGACATCATATATAACGGAATCGATGAGAGAATAGAATTAACCAAGATCAATCTACCTCCTCGAGATAGTTGCCAACCAGACCAAATGTTGAGTCTAGATTCCACTTTATCAATCATCTGTAACCAGCCCAATTTGTGTAACTTTCCTCACCTTAAAGGGATACCAAGATACTTAACAGGGAAGGAAGAGGAAGCACAGTTGAAAAACTGGGCAATCACGAGTTGACAGTTGTTAGACCCGCCGAGCCAAAGAACAGAGGATTTAAGGAAATTAATCGATAACCCAGAAGCCATTTTGAAAATAAAGAGAAGGAGCTTAAGGTTCCAGAGAGTAGAACCGTTGGGCTTAGCAAAAATAATGGTATCATCGGCATATTGTAAATTCAGAACCTCGCGGAAGCTCTAGGAACCACCTATTTCTTTAATAACGTTGGCATCCCAAGCGTTGCGGAGAAGTTTACTGAAAACATCAGCAACGAGCAAAAATAAGAGAGAGGAGATAAGGTCACCCTGATGAAGACCACACTTGCATTTGAATTTGTTACCTTCCGTACCGTTGATGAGAATAGAGGAAGTCCCAGCAAAAAGACTAGACTTAATCCAGGCAAACCACCTTAAACCAAACCCTCTGTGGATGAGGATATCAAACAGAAACTCCTAACTCACTTTGTCATATGCTTTTTCGAAATCTAATTTTAAAAGTGTAACGCCCCTGCCCCTAGCTCAGACTGTTTATACAATTTATAAAACAAATTAGATACTATGTAGTACAACTGCCCACCACAGGCTGCCTCTCAAAAGGTGATTAACTGGATTGGTGATTCTTGATCATAGGCTATTATCTTTATATATTATTATATTATAGTATTTTATCGATATGGGATTATTTCTCAAACAACACAAATGTTCTTCTCTCTTCCGAAAGAGTCATTAAACCGGGTGGCCCCCCATAGAAGTAAGCCATGTCAGCCATAACCTTCGGCAATCTCAAACAACACTTTGCTGTTTTACCTTAATGCGTGGGCCCCATTGCACTATCCATCATATTTTTACCATATATGCATATATGCCATCATGTATATTTCACACAGCCAACTTACTATTTTCAACATATAATATATTATATACTATTATAGTTATTTTTAACATGGGGTGTTACAGACACCCCCTTCAGAAATCAGCGTTCTCGTTGAACACGGGTATGCACAATCTAGTGCAGGATCTCCTTTCTAGCCGTTGTGGAGCATCTGCTCTTCTATCCGCCCGATTATTCATGATCTCGGAGAACATCGCCCGATCAATCATAATCCCGGATTTAATTGAGCCGCTGACCACAGTCCCAGAGTACACTGCCCGACTGGGTCTATAGTCCCGAAGTACATCGCTCGACTATATAGAGTGCCCCACACCCGGTGTCGAAAGTCAGCTCTGATACCATTTGTAACGCCCCTACCCCTAGCTCAGACAATTTATACAATTTAGAATACAAAATAGATACTATGTAGTACAACTACCCACCACAGGCTGCCTCTCAAAAGGTAGTTAACCGAATTTGTGAAGGAAATTGGTTTGATAAAATGTCCCATATCGGGAGTTTAAAATGAATTAATAATATTAAAATATAATATAGCCTATGATCAAGAGTCACCAATTCGGTTAACCACCTTTTGAGAGGCAGCCTGGTTTGATAAAATGTCCCATATTGGGAGTTTAAAATGAATTAATAATATTAAAACATAATAGCCTATGATTAAGAGTCACCAATCCGGTTAACTACCTTTTGAGAGGCAGCCCGTGGTAGACAGTTGTATTACATAGAATAGGCTATTATATTTATATATTACTATATTATAGTATTTTATCGATATGGGATTATTTCTCAAACAACACATATGTTATTCTCTCTTCCGAAAGAGTCATTAAACCGGGTGGGCCCCCATAGAAGTAAGCCACGTCAGCCATATCCTTTGGCAATCTCAAACAGCACTGTGCTGTTTTACCGTAACATGTGGGCCCCATTACACTATCCATCATATTTTTACCATATATGCATATATGCCATCATGTATAATTCACACATCCAACATACTGTTTTCAACATATAATATATTATATACTATTATAGTTATTTTAACACTGGGTGTTACAAAAAGAATGCTCTCAGAATTGGATCTATGACATTCAGAAATAATTTCTTGGACACAAGCCACGCTATCAAGGATAAAATGATCCTTAATGAAACCCGACTGAGCGGGATCAATAAGAGGAGAAATGACTAAGCTAAGGTGACTGGAAAGGACTTTCATAATGATCTTGAAGGTAGTGTTGAGAAGACTAATAGGACGGAAAGCTGAAACAGAGTTAGCTCCCATGATTTTGGGAATTAGGACGATATGAGCATAATTAATACGCTAAAAAAAAAGACCTTGGTGAAGATCAGTGAACATCTCGAGAAGGTCTTCTTTGAGGTGATCCCAAAATTTTTGGAAGAAGAAAGAAGGGAATCCATCAGGTCCAGGAGCCGAGTCACTTCTTAAAGAAAAAAACTGCTGATTTAATCTCATCCAAGGAGAACGGAGCTTCGAGGCTAGACAAATCGTGATTTTCATTACCATAAAGCTGGGCCCAATCCAGGAAAATGGAGCGGGCATTGGAAGACCCCAAAAGGTTTTTGTAAAAAAGAAGGAAAGAAGCGTGAACATCAGGGGTGGAGGTTAGATCAATGCCATTATCAACAATGGAATAAATATGGTTGCATCGTTGCCGGTGCGAAGCAAATTTGTGAAAAAATGCAGTGTTGCCGTCACCTTCCTTAAGCCAGCGGATCTTAGCCCTCTGTGCCCATTTGATGTGGTCGTGGTTAAGAAGTGAAGCAAATTCACACTTACAAGAATTACGTTCGAGGCGGAGGGAATCAGAAATGGGACCAATCTCTTCGAGTTGATCAATGGAATTAATAGACGACAAGAAATATTCCTTGAGAGCATTAGCACGAGAGAATCTATCCTTACACCAAATTTTGCAGCCATGTTTGACAGCATGAAGCTTCAGAAGGATTCGACTCAGGCCGTGGGAACAAGTAATAGAGGAAAGACAATTAGTGATGAGGTTAACGAAAATTTGGTTTAGCAGCCAGTATTTCTCAAAGCGGAATTTGAATGGTTTGGAAAAATTATAGTTAGAATAAAAAGCTATAGGCACATGATCCGAAGACGGAGTAGACATGGCCCACATGAAAGAATTGTAAAAAAAGGAAATTCAATCCTGAGACGCGAGAGGTTTTAAGAGGTTCTAAGAGCATCCACTATCATTTTCTAAAGCCATTGCTAAATATAGCATTTAGAAATAGCAATAGAAGGATCACGCTGCAGTCGTCCAAATCTTAAAAATAGAAGCGACGGATGAACATCATCTGTCTTTGTATTTATTTATTTATTTATTTTGTTTTGTTTTGTTTGGGTATTCGGTGATTTTAAACGAAAAACAAAAAATTCAAAAAAAGTCAAAAACCTCCCAAACGGATGAACATCATCTGTTTGGTGGGTTTTGACTTTTAATTTTTTTTTTTTGTTTAAAATCATTAAAAAAATAAAAAAAAAATAATAAAAAAAAAAAATCATAAAAAAACACCAAACAGATGAACATCATCCGTCTGGGTTTTTTTCGGTGATTTTTTATTTAAAAATTTGTTTTCGAAAAGAGATGATCCTCCGTCTCTCGGTTTTTTGAATTATTCAACTAGACGGATGATCTTCATCCGTCCCTTTCGTCTAACGGATGAACATATTCCGCCTCCTATATTTAGCAATTGTCTAAAACCTTTGCTAAGTTTAACAAGCTACCGTGCGTTTCTATTCTAATTTTTTAGTTTTTAGCAAACAACTGCAGTGCGTTTTTCTAAACCTATTTCTAATTTTTGAGTTCTTAGCCACCGACAGTGGATGCTCTAAGAGCATCTGTAGTTGTTTGCCATATACCCAAAATATGGAAAAAATAAAAAAAAAGTTGCTGTAGTCGTCTGCCAAATACCCAAATTTTGGGTGTCGCATGAACAGGAGCGTGCCAAATATGGAAGACGGTTTGGCAAAAGCCAAATTATAGCCGGACGAAAGATTAAACACCGTCGCTTCAATTTCGTATACGACAAATTCGACAGACGAAAGATAATATACCGTCCGATTAATTAAATTTAAAAAAAAAAAATTGGACGGACGGTACATAATGTACCGTCCAAGATCAATTTGCAAAAGGCCAAATTGCCTAGGACGGAAGATTGTCTTCCATCCAAGGCATTTGGCAGGTTTGATTTTTTTTTTTGTTTTTTGGTCCTTTTATGGATCCCGTTAACTGTTGTTATTTTTTTAATATTTTTTTTTGTCCTTTTCCCTCACTTCAATGTATTCATATATATATTTATATATATTTTTTGATTTAAATTTCTAAGACAAAAGATAATCTTCTGTCCGAGCCAAATTTTGGCCTTTGAGAACTACAACCTAAATCCATTTTTTCCATTTCAATTTCCCAAGTGCCCAACCAAAATCTGAGTCAAAGACTTCTACAGATGCTTAAGAGGTGTTTCTAAAACTATACTGCTACACCCACTGCAGGTACAAACAGTGCTTAAAAGTCTTTTTAAGAGAGTGCAAACAGTGTTTTCTAAAAAAATGTGCTTAAAGTAAATGTATTATTCCCAAAACACCAAACACAGCTCCCCTCCAATCCCTCACCTCCACAGCACACCGAAAACCCCCAATCATTGCCCCCTCCTCCTCACTCAATTCATTCTCCCAAACCCTAATTAAACCCCCCAAACCCTAGCCACCACCACCATCATCCTCTTCCTCCATCAATGGCAATGGACCCACAGCAACAGATGGAGGTGGCGGCGATCCTCTCCACCGACGACCTCTCCCCCTTCCAAACCCTCATCCAAACCCTCATGTCCTCCTCTAACGAACCCCGCTCCCACGCCGAGTCCCTCTTCCACCTCCTCTCCCTCCACCACCCCGACCCCCTCGCCCTCAAGCTCTCCCTCCTCCTCCACTCCTCCCCCCTCCTCGAAATCCGCGCAATGTCCGCCATCCTCCTCCGCAAGCAGCTTACGTCATCCTCCGATTCTACCCCCAGCTCCTACCTCTACCCACGCCTCTCCCCCCAAACCCAGTCCACCCTCAAATCCACCCTCCTCTCCTCCATCCACCGCGAAGACACCAGATCCATCTCCAAGAAGCTCTGCGACACCGTCTCCGAGCTCGCCTCCAACCTCCTCCCCGACAACGCCTGGCCCGAACTCCTCCCCTTCATGTTCCAGTCTGTCACCTCCTCCTCCCCCAAACTCCAAGAATCCGCGCTCCTGATCTTCGCCCAGCTGGCCCAGTACATTGGGGACATTCTGCTCCCACATTTGCTGACCTTGCACTCGGTGTTTCTACAGTCGCTCTCGCATCCGACGTCAGCAGATGTGAGGATTGCTGCACTGAGTGCTGCGATTAATTTCATTCAGTGTCTGGAGACTGTGACGGATAGGGACAGGTTTCAGGATTTGTTGCCGGTGATGATGCGGACGTTGACGGAGAGTTTGACAGCGGGGCAGGAGGCAACTGCGCAGGAGGCGTTGGAGTTGTTGATTGAGTTGGCGGAGACGGAGCCAAGGTTTTTGAGAAGGCAGCTACAGGATGTGATTGGGGCGATGCTGCAGATTGCGGAGGCAGAGGGGTTGGAGGAAGGGACAAGGCATTTGGCGGTGGAGTTTGTGATTACGCTGGCGGAGGCGAGGGAGAGGGCGCCAGGGATGGTGAGGAGGTTGCCGCAATTTGTGGGGAGGTTGTTTGCGGTGTTGATGAGGATGTTGGAGGATGTGGAGGACGATAAGGCGTGGCATTCTGCGGAGGTGGAGGATGAGGATGCGGGGGAGACGAGTAATTATGGGGTGGGGCAGGAGTGTTTGGATAGATTGGCGATTGCACTTGGGGGGAATACGATTGTACCAGTTGCGTCGGAGTTGTTGCCAGTGTATCTTGCGGCACCAGAGTGGCAGAAGCATCATGCAGCGTTGATTATGCTTGCACAGATTGCAGAAGGTTGCTCTAAGGTAATGCATTTGTGATTGGCAATTGAAGTGAAGAGAGGGAAGGATTGAGTGGGTGGTATATTTTGTGGTTTTGTAGGTGATGATTAAGAATTTGGAGCAAGTGGTGAATATGGTGTTGAACTCATTCCAACATCCTCACCCGAGAGTGAGGTGGGCGGCGATTAATGCGATAGGGCAGTTGTCAACTGATTTGGGGCCGGAGCTACAAACACAGTATCACCAGAGAGTGCTGCCAGCATTGGTTTCTCTTATGGATGATTTAAATAACCCTCGTGTACAGGCAAGTAGTTTTTTTGTGATTTAGCGGTTTGTTTTCTGGAACTTAGAGATGTTACTGCTTATTTGGTAAAATCTAGCATTCATAAAAAAGATGTATAATGGTGTTAACTGTTAGCTTTGTCCTACATGTGCTCTAAACGGTTTAGAATCCATGCTCTATCATGTAGAGAGTAAATAAAATGCCACTATTGTGAGAGATGTGCATTGCACCCAATAGTTATGCCATATTATAATCTTTCTGAACTGGTCAGGCAACATTGCGCAGTTAGTTAATATTAGTATCTTAAGCCTTGAGATACCTTATAGAAATCTATTGCTATCTTTATTGTAGTGAGGTAAAAATGAAAATTGAGTGTTTTCCTCCATGCATCTCCCTGCAGCTTGAATTATATGGGCTTGATCAGTCCAATCACTCCGATGGTGTGTAAAATTCATGATGTACCTTCGCGATTGGTTCATAATATCCTAGAGCTATCCTTGCCCCAGCTGCATTTCTTTCCAACTATCCTTCGATTAGTTTCACTGGTTTTGCCAATGGCAAAGCTAGTTCTCCCATATTCTATCCTAGTCTTGGTTGATTCGAAACGGTTGAGATTGTAAAGCACCTTTCCATCCGTCTTTTTAGAACTCACCTTTTATTTTATTTTATCAACTATTTTGGTATTAACCACACATATAATACACCACGAGTTTCATCCTACATATGCATAGAATGAATGATCCTTGACTATACAAACAGGTTAGGGCTAAACTCTTATTTTTGTGCAAGTGTATGGTGCAAGGAAATGAACTTGCCATCGATTAGTCTTTCCTCGTGCTAGTGATAACCCCATCATATATATATTTTTTATAACAATAATGTTAAGTATTGGTCTCTTGCTTTTAATTTAAGATACCACTACATAATTTCTCAAGGCACTAGTCTTATCTCTGCTTTGAGTTTTTTTTTAATCAATTAATTTGAAATGAAGATCATGGTCCTTTCGCTTTGTTGGTAAATAGTTTCTACCTCTGACATCCTTTGTGTCATATGATATAAACTTGTTTTGGTACATCCATCTTTCTCTTTTATCATACTACTGGATTTGCCCGTGGCCACATGCCTACAACACGTCTTCAGAACGATACAGCACATGAAAAGTCTTGTAAACACTAAAGCAACAATTATGTAGCTGAAGTTTGAATAGTATGACAATAATTAGTTGTAAATAAAAGTCCATATTTTCATTAGTATATGGTGAAAAATAATTATAAATTGGGGTATAAAAGTCCATGTTTCCATATATATATATAGAGAGAGAGAGAGAGAGAATTAAATAAATAAATGAGTTGTTTTGGAGGGGAATTTGAATTTGAGTTTTGGGGAGAAACTTTTGGGGGAAAAATGTGTTTTGTGAGGTTAGATCTGGGCCTTTGATTTTGGGGGGATTGAGGGAGAGCCACTTGATAGCTTTCTTTGTGTTTTATTATATATACTAGGTTTGCCCGTTGACACGTGCCTACGACACGTCTTCGGAATGGTACACCTTATTTGATCATATAAAATAGTTTTGGAGGTCCAGCAAATTAATTGCAGTAGCAGACATATTATATGAGAAACTTTTGGGGTCCAGAAAAAAACATATTATATGAATTTTTTGGTTTTTTTGAATTATTTTAAAAATTTTTTAAATTTAAAATTTAAAATTTTTTTCGGTTTTTTAATTTTAAATTTTAAAAAAAATTTTAAAAATTTTATTTTCTTAATTTTTTGAATAGAAGAGGGAGGGAGAGAGAGAGAAAAAAAAAAATTTAAATAAACATAGGAGTTGTTTTGGGTGGGGGATTTGAATTTGAGTTTTGGGGGGAAACTTTTGGGGAGAAAAATATGTTTTGTGAGGTTAGATCTGGGCCTTTGATTTTTGGGGGATTGAAGGAGAACCACTTGATAGCTTTCTTTGTGTTTTATTATATATATATATATATATAGAGAGAGAGAGAGAGAGAGAGAGAGAGAGAGAGAGAGAGAGAGAGAGAGAGAGAATTAAATAAATAAATGAGTTGTTTTGGGGAGGGAATTTGAATTTGAGTTTTGGGGGAAAACTTTTGGGGGGAAAATGTGTTTTTTGAGGTTAGATCTGGGCCTTTGATTTTGGGGGGATTGAAGGAGAGCCACTTGATAGCTTTCTTTGTGTTTTATTATATAGATTAGTTGCTTTTAAGCCTCTTACAAAGTTCCTTTGCACATCCCACAGATTTGAGCTCATGAAAGGTTGACCAACTTGTTACTTTGTGTTTGTTTTTGTAATTATGTACTACATAAAAGTTATGTTTGAGAAAAAAGGAACCTCGTACTTATAGGAGGTGATTTTCTCCTACAAAGTATTTGTAATTACTCGATGGGATCCCCAATGGATGATCGACATAATTCACTTGGTTTTTAATGTTGTAATAAGTTTGTCTGTATAACAATTGGCTAAGTGCAACACCAAATCTTCGTTTTCTTTCTTCCATCCGCCTATTAGGTTCAAGCGGTTTGGAGATCGTTTGTGCATGTTTTAAGTCGTTGCAAAGTGAATGGTTTCCAATAATACAACAATTGGCAAACATATGATGCATGGATAAAAACCCTCCAAAATGTCGTGATTTTTTGCACACATGTATTATGACACCAGAAACATAATGAACGATACAGTCCCACCATATGATTACATCTACTCTATATGAGGAAAATTTCCTCCTACAAGTATGAGATTCCCTTTCCTCGTTATATGTACGGGACACTTATTTTTCTGGTTGTTTGTGTTTTTTTTTCGACTATTAGAAATTCATGGTTTGTTCAATTCTGAGTGATTGGTTAGATCCTACCAAATGCCCTTTCGACTAAACAATTCCTCACCTCATAGAGATAGGTTCTACCCAATCCCATAACTCTCCTAATTTCTTCGTGCTTGGAGTGTCATTATTTTTTCTTATTTCATCTAAATTTTGTACAATACCCATTTATTCAATCATTTCTTATGTCTGTTTTGATACACATCTAGTGCAAATTACATGCTTGTCATGAATCCGACTGATGCATCGAAATGCATGTGATATGCACATGCACGCTTAGCAAATAAAAAAATGTATCCGACTAACACATGTTGTGTTCTTAAGATCCCACCTGGAGTGCTTGTCAAACCCATATCAGAGACATGTCTTGATCATCTAAGGCAAATCGTGCAGGGCAATTTAAAATGACCTAAAACTCTTGAGGTGCAGCTATGCAAGGGACAATCCTCACTTAGGTGAGGCACACTTATTTTTCGGTTTTTTTTATAAATTTCTAAAAAAGATTTTCTACACTTCAGCAACAAAATATATTTTGCAATTTATTATAGACTGAAAATTGAAGAAGAAACAACTGCAAAATAATACAAGAAACAGAAGAAAAAACATTAAAAGATGCAGCAGAAACATCAAAAGAAGAAATAGAGTATTTTCCTTCATGCAGCTCTTTTTGAAATTTTCAAAGTGGAAAGAGGAAGAAAAAGCAGCATTGGCAATAAGAAGACGAGAAAGAAGAAAGTTTGCCGTAATTTGTCAATTTCGAGTCTTTATTGGTTATGAGACCCAAAAACCACTAACCCAACAACCCTGTTTACCCTGTCTTGAAGCCTTTTTGTTTTTATCTTTTTTTTCTTTCTCTCTTTAAGTTACCAGGCCCACGACCCAAAATTAAATGAGCCGTTTTATGAGATGCATTCGCGCAGTTTGCATCATGTACGCTTTGTGAAACTGCCTCGCGTAAACAGTTTAGTTAGGTGGAAGACTTTAAAATCAGCTTCCCTTGCGCAAGAAATGCAAGAGGTGCACACCTTACACTACACTTTTCATGATTGCCATTTTTAGAAAGAAAAGACATGAGAGACGCGTGAAAGGTGGCATGAGAAGCTGTGGGGAATAGTAGAGGTTTATTTTGGCTTGATGTATATTATGTTATTAGCAATGGAACATAAATTCTGGACTGAACTTACCTGTGGTTAACATCAAACAGTGTCTGGCTAAGCACTCATATAGTCATATGTTATAGATTTATATAAAAAAGTAACTTCTAGAAGTGAAGTTTGTTTTCCTTGTCGAGTTCTTATACCCACAAATTTTACTAGTTTCATTTCTTGCCTGCATTATGTGGCTGTTTGGTAGATGCTTTTGGCATTGCTTCTGCAACTGTAGCTGTAGTTGCAATTGTACTTGTAGACTTGTAGGTGCATTTGAAGTTGAATCTAGCAATTGTAATATTTGGTCTAGGATGTTAAGGCAATTTGGGCCCATTTATGACTTAAATCCCACTTGCGACCTAGTTACACCAAAATTCGGTGCAAATTGGAGGTTGCAACTAAGCCCCACTTTTGCAACTAAGTTGCAACCTAAAAGTTGCCCACCCAGGCATTACATCTGCTCCTCACTTCGCAATTTGAGCCCAGTTGCAATGGATTTAGGTGTTGCCCAGCAAACCCTATATGATGAGAATAGGTAGAGTCGGTAAATATTTTTAACTTTCATTATAAACTACCTGCTTATTTTTTGCGTGAATCTGTCCTGCAAATATTTTGCTCTGAAGGTTTTTGTTGAGTTGGAATAGGAAGATTAGTGGATGTCCACTTTCTCTATAGTGTTTCTATTGACATTGTTTTCAAATGTTTTTGCAGGCGCATGCTGCTTCTGCTGTCCTGAATTTTAGCGAGAACTGCACACCGGATATATTGACCCCATACTTGGATGGCATTGTTAGCAAATTACTTGTATTACTACAGGTACTTGGTCAAATTAATTTTTAGTCCCATAATTTCAAAAAGATGCTGTACATTATAGATAAAGGGTGTTAATTACATTTTTTCTCCCTTTTCAGAATGGGAAGCAGATGGTCCAAGAGGGAGCTTTAACTGCTTTGGCATCTGTTGCAGATTCATCTCAGGTTCTGGATAAAGCCGTCAGATTAGGCCGTCGGAATATTTCTCTTTATTTACACCTACTGACATGTCATATTTATGCAGGAGCAATTCCAGAAGTATTATGATGCTGTCATGCCTTATCTAAAAGCTATTTTGATTAATGCAACTGACAAGTCCAACCGGATGCTTCGTGCTAAGTCTATGGAGTGCATTAGTTTGGTTGGCATGGCTGTTGGCAAGGAGAATTTCAGGGCTGATGCTAAACAGGTGAGTCCATCTTTACTTCTCATTCTTACTCCTTAGTGCTTTTATTGCTTTTAGTGGGTTTCTAAGGTGTCTTAAGGGTACAATAGAAGATCTTAGGTTATCTTTCACCTTAGACGACTTCTTTCTTTCCCTTTATTGGTTGTTTTTCATACTAATCATGGTTCATGTAATATTTGTATTTGAAATCACCCTTTTGTTAGCTTGCATATTTTTAAGTTAAATCTTACTGTCAATATGGTTGAGTTGTTGACTTTTCATGCTTTCGTTTGAGAGCCAGTTTTACATGGAAAATCGAAACTTTAAATTACCAGAGGGAAGAAATTAAGTTCCTATTTTTTCTCTTTCTTCTTGTATATGATTTCTTAGAGTTTCTTGTATAGGCTTATGAGTTTCAGTTATAGACTTATAGTTTATTAAATGAGGTTATTTATTCTACTTTCTTTTCCTCCTTTTCCTTTCTTATTCTGGGATAGGTTATGGAAGTGCTGATGTCACTACAAGGGTCTCAAATGGAGACAGATGATCCTATAACAAGCTACATGCTTCAGGTATAATTGAAAACAATTTCTTATGATTCCTGTTAATACTTCCTAGTGTTCCTTGTTTTGAACTCTGATCTCTTCAATAGGCATGGGCTAGACTGTGCAAGTGCTTAGGACAAGATTTTCTTCCATACATGAGTTATGTCATGCCGCCGCTGCTTCAGTCTGCTCAACTCAAACCTGATGTAACCATCACCTCTGCAGATTCAGATGATAACATAGATGAATCAGATGATGACAGGTTTGTTTTTGTACTTGAAATTATAAGTTATCACTGGTCATTTGAATACTTTATAACATGAAGACTAATATTATGAAGCTGTTTCTATGTCGTCTAAGCGTGCACTTCCTAGATACCCGTGCCCCTTGGTTTGTAAATCCGAAAAGCTGTAAATCCTACAGGGATCACCATGTAGCCATTCATAATTGAGAATTATTAATGCATATTATATGCTTACACTGTTATTTAGTTAAACTAAGAAAATAAGTATTTTCTATTCATGAAAAGAAATTGTAGTAATCGTTTATATTTGTTGGTATGCATTACACATTTGAGATCCACTGACCATGTCTACGTCCGCGCTTGCACACATTTTTCGTACTTCCGTGTTGGATTACTGTCCTAGATTCTTAAAGGTTTCCCCACATAGGAATAAGTCCAAATTATGTTTTATTTTTGTGCTTGCAGTTAAATAGAATCACTATGAAGCATCTTAAGAACCTCCTCACAAACATAATTTGAACAAGTTTGTTTATGTGCATAAGCTTACAAATCTCAAAGCATCCAAGCACAGAATTAAGAAAATTATATGTGCACACACATGGACATGTTGCCTTAGTGAATCCTAAATGAGTTGTGCATGCCAACAAATATATAGTTACTAATTTCTTATCCTACATTTTAAAGGTTTCCATCATGCTTTGCTTTGTGGGTGTTAGTGGATTCTTGTGGCACGAGGGTTTTGAAGATGTCTTCATATAGTCTATTTCTCTGACTGATAGAGTATCGACCCTAAGTGCTGTTTTGTTTTTTTAATAAATCATGGAACTGGAGTTTCCATTATTCTTATAAACTCAGTATCTAGGTATACTTGAGTCTTGAGCAAGTTAACACTGACCTTCTATTTCCATGCTTTAAAGTTTTACCATTTTATGCTTTACATCTCTTACCTAAAACCCACATAACTGCATCTCTTTTTTTGCCTGTCTGTGTCTGCATATTTATTTATTCAATTATTTGATTCCATAAATAGGACAAGTGGTCTGCAAAATAAATTAAACAAACTAGTTGTCAGTGGATGCTTCTAGTATTCTGAAATGTATATGTATATGATTGTAATGCAGCATTGAGACCATTACCCTTGGGGATAAAAGGATAGGTATTCGGACTAGTGTCTTGGAGGAGAAGGCCACAGCTTGCAACATGCTCTGTTGTTATGCTGATGAGCTCAAGGAGGGTTTCTACCCATGGATCGATCAGGTCAGTTAATCAGTGTTGACATTTCACACTTTGTCTTCTGGTAGTATGCAAATAGAATCGACTTCCTTACCAATTTAAATGATTATTTTCTCTTAATTTTTTAAAAAAATTTAGGTTGCTCCTATTTTGGTGCCTCTTCTCAAATTTTACTTCCACGAAGAAGTTAGAAGGGCTGCTGTGTCAGGTTTACTTTTTTTATTCTAATCTTCCTTTTGTCTATTGAGAGTTGGTTTTTAATGAACTTCTGTGAATTCAGCTATGCCAGAGCTACTACGATCTGCTAAGTTGGCAGTGGAGAAAGGGATGGCGCAAGGTCGTGATGAATTATATGTGAAACAATTATCTGACTTCATAATCCCAGCTTTGGTTGAAGCTTTGCACAAGGTATCTCTAACTTATCATAGAAATATGTCAGTCTCCATGTATTCAAGTTCCATGATTTTGATCTTCCTAAACTGACATTAACATTATTTTATCTTTATGTTAATAGGAACCCGAGACAGAAATTTGTGCAAGCATGTTGGATTCATTGAATGAGTGCATACAGGTTCCTTATTCTTTATCTTTCTATATTTTACTGGAATTAGTATATCTGTTATATATATCTTTGAGATGTACAGTAAATTTGAATGCCTGTCCTGTTATCCATTACTTAATGAGATCCTTTTATTATGAATAAGTTAGTCTGATGGTTGGCCAGCACAAAATCCCCTTTCTGTGAGTGCTTATTCCTGTTGTAGTCAGAACAGTAAACATGAGGTTAGTCCTGTAGAAAAGGGTAAAGACCTGCATGCTATTGGTAATTTGTGAAGTTGGTGTGAGATTTTGGTTAATTTGACATATGATTAGTGTGGTTAGGAACTTTATCATTATCAGTACATCCGGCAAGGGTAGCTAATGAGGGACGGGCAACGAAGCAGAAAAAAAGGAAGGAAAAGAAGATCAAGTAAGAGTAGGGTTTGTGGAATCACTCCTCTAGCATCTGACACACGGATTCACAAACTCAAGGCATCCAACACATGGAATACTTGTTTTTCAATATTCATCATTCATTCAATATATCATTGTCTTCTTAATTCAATTAATTTCAGCCTTTAAATAGCCCATTACAAGATAAACCAAAATGAAAATCAAATTACTAATGCCTAACTAAAAGATAAGTCATAATATCTTGTCCAAATCCATAACTAAAATAACAATACACAAATAAATCTAACCATTTTTATTTTTCTGCCAATTTTGATAATTGCTAACCAAATAATAATAAATTTAACTTTCTTTTTAAAAGTTACTGTTTGTTGGTATTGTAGAGACTAGAAGATATTTTTAAAAAAAAGTTGCTGTTCAATTGTAGGCTTCTTTTTGTCATGCATCAACTCTCCCATTGTTAGAAAAAACTCGACGTCGAGTTTTAAAATGAAGGACAACCACATGGATTCTCTCAAATGGCAAAAGTCGTTGGGAACTAATCTCTATGAAATGGAAATGTTGATGTTGAATGGGTGATGGATTTGAAGGCATAACAAAATCAATGTGAACAATCTTTGGAGAGGTGACAATGTCGGCGGTCAACCTGATTTGTATTTTCGATGCAAGCTTTGACTTGGACAATGTGAATGGTAAGGACAACTCTTTGGAAGAAGGTGGTGGTTGGAAAATGATTTCCTTGGCTGACTCTTCAAGGAGAGAAGATGCAACTGGTGAAGATGGTGAAGATGACGAGGGTTTCTCTAGAAGCGGTGGCAGAGGAGTAGTAGAATTTGAGTTTGGAGGTGTAGTTGTATCATCAACCATAGTGAAGCGGATATGATTCATCCATTCGTAATGTGGGATTGGTGTAATAACAATTCTAGATTCTGCCATAGAAGCTTCAATTACATTCTCATCTGTCTCATATGTTGCATCACGATCTTTGAACCACGCTTGTCCGAAAACAAACTGTACCCTTCTCATTGGCACCACATCACAAAGGATTGTCTCCTTCGTTCCATGAATAGAGAAGCCCACCCAACATCTCTTTCGAACTATAATCTTAGACCTTTTGTCGGTTGAGATCATATGGAAAGATTTTTGTTGATCTTCAGTAACAAAATTGAATTTTTTACAACATCTCTAGAAACCAAGTTTTTTGGAGACTCCTTATTGATGGCTAGCGTACAAGAATATCCATGGCAAGTCAACCAAAAATGACCCATGAATAAGAGAATTTTCTTGTACCTCTTTCCAAGAAGAAATAGATGGTGGAATATGGATCGATTGGTTGGACACGTGATGCAATTGGAGCTGTGATGGGACGGGCAGCAGAGTAGGAAAAAGGAAGGAAAAGAAGATCAAGATAAGAGTAGGGTTTGTGGAATCACTACTCATGCATCCGACACACGGATTCATAAATTCAAGGCATCCAACACATGAAATACTTGTTTTTCAATATTCTTTGTTCGTTCAGTATATCATTGTCTTCTTAATTCAATTAATTTCAGCCTTTAAATAGGCCATTACAATATAAACCAAAATGAAAATCAAATAAACAATTCCTAACTAAAACATAAGATCTTATCCAAATCCTTAACTAAAATAACAATACACAAATCACTCTAACCATTATTATCTTTCTACCTATTTAGATAATTCCTAACCAAATAATAATAAATAATACAAATTATTAGTATAATAAATATAACTTAAAAAAAAAAAACAAAGTTACTGGTTGTTGGTATTGTAGAAACCCGAAAATAAGCATTTCTATTGTATGCTTCTTTTTTGTCCTGCATCAGTACTCAGTAGCATACATAAATTCACTCAACTAGCGGCATGGCAGCTATTTAGTGATACTTGCAGTGACCTTTTTTAGTATTTTACTTCATTTGATGGTATTAATCAGAGAGTTTTGCACAGATAAAATGATACACAAACATGTTAGCATATTAAACCGTAATTATGTTATTTTTCCCTTTTAACTTTGGACTAAGAAAGCGTATACTGAATATTGTCTTTTTGTGTCACCCAGTCTCATTCAAGGATGATATTTTTGCATACTTGTGATATCATTGCCTAATTGTATTTGAAGCAAGATGTGAACTATGAACTTCCTTCGAAATTAACTGGCATCTCATTGACAAGATGACAATTCAGTAAATTACGAATGTGGGAAAAATATCTAACTAAATGCATGAAAGGGATGAACAATTTTCTCATTTAGCACTTGTGCCTGCACATGCACTCTTAAGAGCTTTTTAACATACAGTAGTAGAGATGTTTTTAGTCTCAGATCTCTTACCTCATCCTTCATTCACTTTAAACTCTTGAAGTTATAATAGAAGAGTAGACCGTCTGTTTAGTCTTTCATTCATCTTTTGTAGTTTAATGTTTCCATTCATTACTATTAAATACAAATTAAGCCGTTAAATCTTTTTAATCTTGAAAGTGACCATCAGAATTTGAAACCCCCTTTTTCCTTTGATGTCTTTGTTTAGCTCTCTGGACCACTTCTTGATGAAGGCCAGGTCAGATGTATTGTGGATGAAATTAAGCATGTGATCACTGCAAGCTCAACCAGGAAAAGAGAAAGAGCAGAGAGAACTAAAACAGAAGATTTTGATATCGAAGAAGAGGAAATTCTTAAAGAAGAAAATGAGCAGGAGGAAGAACTATTTGATCAGGTCAGTTACCTGACTTATCAATGTCCCCGTTTTTGTTGCACAAGTCACAATAAAATAGCTTATAATATTATGGTCGATATATATATTTGTTATACATTGCTTGCATGCCCTTTTCAGATCGGCAATTGCTTGGGTACTTTGATCAAAACCTTCAAAGCTTCTTTCCTGCCATTCTTCGATGAGCTCTCTAATTATATCACGCCTATGTGGGTAAGTTCTAAACTTGCGCCATACTGGAAATTCTTCTTGATTTGGTGAGACAGTGGGTGTCTTTCCTATTATTATCCTTGCTCGGCAAGTCTAGTGACTTGGTTTGATGCGACTGTGTCAGATATTTACTTTTGTGATATTGTTGGCAATATAAATTTTCATAGCATGTTAAGGCACAGTATTAGTCGAAAGGAATTACATTTTCTATTGGTATTTTACTAAATTTACTTGTACTTGTTTGCTTTACTTTTCATTTACTAGTGTAATGCACGTGCGATGCACGTGGGGAAAATGGGGAGGGGAATGAAAAGGCCAAAAAAAAATCTATCAACACGTGCGATGCACGTGGAGGGAGAATGAAAAAGACAAAAAAAACTTTTAATACGTGCGCTGCACGTGTTGACACACATACACAAAAAAATAAAAAATTGTTTATTTGTTTACCAACCCCATCTCTCCCATTATAATAGTTATTATAGATATCCCAGTAGTAAATATTGACAGGCGAGTATGTTGCATGTGAACATTTAATGGTATTTTCCACTTTTCAAGTAGGTTGGCTTCCACCCAATCTATTTGGGTTATAAATAAAGATATTCTTACTGCTGACCACTAGAATTGCAGAGTGTATTCTGATTGGCCTCATAAGTTCAATTTTGTGTTCTAGATCAAAGCAAACCTATCATTTTTTACTACAGTCTTGTATGCTTGGCTGACTAGAGAATTTTGGTGGCTTGCACATTTGTTGCGTCACGTGCAGGGACATATGATCCAGTTGAGCAAATTTTTGCTTAAGTGTTTGAATTTTAAATAACCCTCACTAGGAACACCTATATTTTTGAGATGCACGCTAAGCATGATGCGAGAAATGATGATCACGTCATATTTATGTGCAGTACATTTGCTCTTCTCAAAGTGTTCTCAAGTCTCCAATTATTGACACCCCTAAAAGACTAAATTGTGGAGCTTTGGTGCAAATTGATCACATGAGCACAAGGTTTCTCTACCTGCCACTTCGCCTTTTAGGATATCCAACTACCTTCCCTTGTCTGTATATTTCTCAGTTTGAGATTTGTCATTTTGTTGTCAACTCATTGTTGATGTCAGTTTCAAAGCTGGTTTTAGAGTTTTTGGTAAAAAGCGTATATGGAGCTTTGTGCTTCATTGCCTGGTTCAATTTGATGGGTGAATGCTTAAATAATAGTGAGTGGTCTAGGATCCTCTTTTTTGTTCTTTATCTAACTATATATATATTTTTTCTGATTTGAACTGACCCATGTCACTCATCTAAGTCCTGTACCTTTTTGCTCTATTTTGGAGGAAAAAGACAAGAATGTTCTTGCTATATTCATTTAATGTACTGGTGTAGTAGTCTGTTTCTTCTTTCTATCTTGATAGTTAATAGGAGTGAATTTGAAGAGTTAACACACGATACATGTGTGTACATGCATACAAATTGTTCCTTTTCATTCCTTCTATTTCTTATCAACTCGATTTGCCTTTGGTCTTATTAATTATCCCGAGTAACTTAGTTTGAGTCTTCTATTGCCTAGTTATAAGTGGTAATGATGTAATGTGTGGGTACATCATTTATAGGGCAAAGATAAAACAGCTGATGAGAGAAGGATTGCCATTTGCATTTTTGACGATGTTGCAGAGCAATGCCGTGAAGCAGCACTTAAGTAAGTCTCTTTGTACCATCTGTCTGTTTCCATAAAGATATTTGTCTTTACTGATTCCTCATCATATTAACAGACATTATGATACCTTTCTTCCATTTTTACTAGAAGCATGTAATGATTCAAATGCCGATGTTCGGCAGGTCTCTCTCTCTCCCCCCCTGTGTACCATTTTCCCTTCTCGTTTACCTTAAGTAGATATTAATTATATGTCTATTTGCATAACTATCTTCAGGCTGCTGTTTATGGAATTGGTGTATGTGCAGAGTTTGGTGGGTCTATCTTTCATCCACTTGTTGGAGGTAAAACTGTTACAATTTATTGCTTCCAATGATTATTTGTTTATGACTTGCTCCTTATCCAGTTACTTGTGTTTTGGGAAACACTTCAATTGTAATGGCTTTAACCACACCTAATAGTTAAATATACATCCCTGGAATGATATTTTGGTTCCTGTCTTCTTCTAGACATTCTACCACACCACAGGCTGAATTAGTGTGGATGCGACACTCGTTAGGATTATGGAAGATTCTTGTTCATCCAACTTTTCCTTGCCTAGAATTTCAGCACTAATAGATGTAGTTGGCAAAAGGCCTACAAGTATTTTTTTTTCATCATATCAATCATGGAGTATTTTTCTCAATAATTGACCCCATTTTGGTAGAAAGATGGCTTAGATGATATTATTCTTGTTTTTATTACATGCTTTATTGTTACTGTTTTTTTTTTGGAATATTTTTTTGCAGAGGCTCTCTCCAAGTTAAATAATTTGGTAGGACATCCCGATTCACAGCAGGCAGATAATATAATGGCATATGACAATGCCATTTCTGCTCTTGGGAAGATATGCCTATATCACCGTGATAGTATTGATGCTTCTCAGGTACTTCATTATCTACGTCTTGTCCACTCTTCTTGAAGTTCTTTAAATAATTTTGAAGTTATAATTAGCAGCTTATAACTTTTAATTTTTCTCACTTTAATTTAAATATCACCACCTCTTAGCTATCTAATATCTTAATGGTTTGCTTTGGTAATAGATACTCGACTGTCTTTATCTTTAGCACTTGTACTCTTTTATCTTTGTACTCTCTTTTATCTTTTAGTGGCTGTCGTTGTGCCGTTCAGTTTCCTTGAGACCAGTTTCGGTTTTCTTTAGATTGTGGACAATCATATAGAGTTTCTTAGGAAGATAATAGCTCTTATTTGTATACAGTTTTAATGCGCTTCAATAATAGTTCTTATGCGATAACACCAAATGACCAGTTAAATTACTGAATTACATTGGTTAAAAATTATACTAAGGTTTTTATATCAGATGTGATAAATCATTATCTATTTATTTATTTCGCTAAAATGTGAGCTAGTTGATGCATTACTGTCAGCAATGTGATGTCACTGTCTTTAGAAATGCTGGCTAGTTTGGGATATTTCCCCCCCTTTGTTGATAAGTTACGTGACGACACCATATTTTGTGCTAACAATTCTTGTCCCTTGGTGATGCTTAGAAGGAAATTTGTGAGGGCTTTTACGTGTACAATGAGGCTACATGTTTGATGGCCTGTGGGTCACAAAACTATAGAATTGTCTACTTGCGGTGCTATGGGGTTTCATATGTGCTAGTAGGATAGACATAGGAAAGAGAGAAGGAATAATAATTTGGGAGAACTTTTGTCAGTCATATTTATACTATAGTTTACTCCAATTCCGTCCTCAGCTTGATACATAGGCTACAATCCATAAATTTTATCAGTCCCAAAGAACTGTCAAAAAAGTGAAATCTGTCCAAAACGGAATTTTGCCCATAGCTGCTAATACCAGCAAAATAATTTAAACAACATGACCATTAATTGCAAAAATTAGATATAGTAAACAAAGAACAAACTTATGTTCTTTGTCGACTTCGATTCTTGGTTTCCATTTCCATCATTTCGGCGCTTACATGTTAGGGCCAGTGGATTTCCATAATAGTACCCTGTTCCTGGCACTGCCTAAATGGGAACTATTGGGGTTTTAACAGGTGTTAGGAGATTACATGTTTCAAGGCCTATAGGTTGCAAAATGAAGGGGAATTCATCCCTCCCTTCAGGTAGAGATGGGGCGGGTTATATTACTGTCTACTGCTACCTCCAAAGCACTTGAATCAGATTTGCCAGCTGTGGAATCCTTTCTCATCTTTCAACTTTTACTTGCGCTCCTAACTTGCTATATTTACATGGTTAACTTCTGTCAGATTGTTCCGGCTTGGTTGCACTGCTTGCCAATAAAAAGTGATCTGATTGAGGCCAAAATTGTACACGAGCAACTTTGTTCAATGGTTGAAAGGTAATCCAGAGTACTTCTGCTCATATTCCCACACACCCTCACACGTATAGATGTACTACAAACTTTCCATACTTAAATACAAAAAATAGGTATAACAATTTATTCATTGAATGCACTTTACAATTTGTATATTAACTTTTTGGTGCATTTTTTATGTACTTGGAGAAGTCAAACAGACCTTTAGATATATAGTGCTTCAGTGCTTTGACTAGCTATTTTTTGCTAGCACTCAACACCTTCACATTAGATCACTACAGTCAATTGCTACAGTCAATTGATGACTGTCAATGCTTTTGCTCCCTATGATTTTATTTAGCGACATTATTATTTAGTTATCATATCAAATGTGTATAGTTCAATGAAATGCAATTCTTGTTTGCAGGTCGGACCGGGAGCTGTTGGGTCCCAACAATCAATATCTTCCTAAAATACTTTCAGTGTTCGCGGAGGTAATACCCGTTTTACCCATAACCATGAGCAATTTGTTTCTCCTTAGGAACCTTCATTCTGGGTTCTTTCTACTATTTATACTCTTGTATCTATTTGTTGTCTTTTCATTATTTTCCTTCGAGTGTCTTCTTGCTTCATCCTTGTCCCATTTGATATGCTTCTCCATGGCCCACAAAATCTCATCTGCTTTTCAGGTGTTGTCAGGCAAGGAGCTCGTGACAGAACAGACTGCGAGCAAAATGATTAATCTTTTGAGACAACTACATCAAACAATGCCACCTGCTATGTTGGCCTCAACATTGTCTTCTTTACAGCCGCAGCAACAGCTCGCTTTGCAGTCTGTCATGTCGTCGTAAATATTTTTTGGGAGCATTATTTTGAAACTCTTAATATATGCTCAACCTTGTTTCTTCCTTTTGCTTCACCATTCTTTATAAGCCTCAATTTGTTCGGGGTGGATTTTTGTGATCTATAGGTTCGTCTCGCGGTCAAGAGTGGAAATGTTTAAATGAGTCTTGTTGCATGGTTGTAGAATGTGTATAGTATTTTTTTATGCCTCAGATTCATGTTTTCTGTGAAATTCAGTGAATAGTGGAGAGTGAGCAAGAAGGGAAAAAAAAGAACTGCCGAATAGTGACTCCAAAATTTGTGTGCTGGTTATAGAGTTGAGTGAAAAGTCTCGAAGGAGTACTTTTCTTGTACCAGTTTTGGTTGTTGGTATTTTGTAACAATTCGATTATTTGTGGTACTTGTATTTGTTCTTTAGCTATCGTTTACTGTGACCAACATAGCAATGGTAAAAAGACTGCAGTTTGGTGGGTTTACTGAATATGTTATGGGAAAATTGCAGGAAACCCACCTCAATTTTTGCGAGGTTGATTGAAAACCCAGCCTAGTTTTTCTTTTTTGCTATGAAGATAGTTTTCTTTGGGATGCTCATGCCTATCAAATGTGTATTTGTGGATATCCATTGCAATGTGGAAAAAGGGTTGGAAGAAAGTTTATGTACACGAGGTTAATCTTTTCCGAGTTCTCCAGGCCATCAAATGATACAAGGGACAAATGGTTGATGAATAACTTTATTTTGGTTCCAATTAGTCTGAGCGAGAATGATTCCTCCAGTGTATTTGGTTTCTCATTGTTATTGTCTGATGTTTTCAGCGTTGCAAAGACAAAGATTGAAGCTTCTAATGTGCTTCATAGCAGCTTCCTTATTTACCAGTATATAAATAAGATGTTGCAGGAATTGTAGTAAAATTTGAAGATAATTTTACACCTAGTCTGTAGTATTTATTTTGATAATTAATCATCTACATCTTAAAAGTAGGAATTATGCAAGGTGGAATTGACTGATATGTGAAACTTCTTATCTATTCATATCCTAATTAAGCATCCTAGCAATTAATTTATCTCATGTGCAACTCCAGAGTTGCAGGTACAGAAACTATAAATGATGATTGACATGAATGGCAGTGGCACTTAAGTAAAACAGATAACTAATTGAAAATTAGAGGAATCATTATGGGTAATGATGCGGTTTGTTTTTGGGGGTGGTTGCAACATGTGTGAGTTCTTGTAATTTGTATAGTGGAAATCGCGGTACTGGCTTTACGTTCGACCCTAGGCTGGGAACGGCCCGGGGTAGCAGGTGTGAGGTGGATGACGGATGCTCGGCTCGGATCCAGCAGCTCGGCTCGGATCTGGAGGCTCGGCTCGGTCTTATACCTGCACTCTGCCTAGAAACACCAGGAGAGATCTTAGTGACAGGCCCTCCGACGATCTAGTCAGTTACTTGGAAAGTAACAGGAGCTAGGATTTTAGAGGAAAAAGATTGATTACCTTTTAATGAAGGAAGGGGCCTGGTATTTATAGGCGGAGCAAACGGGTTTGAGATCCTGCTGGGCCGGGTTTGGACCCGTTTGCTCGTGTGCCTGACGTCGCAGAAGCCCATGAGGTTCTGGGTTGATCTGATGATCAGAGGAGAGCGGGTTTTGAGGGGATTTGGTGGCCCAGGAGGGGCCACGTCATCTGACCCATATCAGGAGCCCCCCACTCCTTGAGGTTATGAGGGGCGTTGAGTGCCGAAGAGTAGGAGCTCACTTAGCCGAGCGTCGAGGGTCGGGAGACGAGCCTCATCACTTGTTGGGAAAGCTGGGGGACGTCGAGATATGAAGAGGAAGAGCTCGCTTAGTCGAGCGTCGAGGGTCGGGAGATGAGCCCCCTCACTTGTTTAGAAAAGCTGGGGGACGTCAAGATCTGAAGAGTAGGAGCTCGCTTAGTCGAGCATCGAGGGTCGGGAGACGAGCCGCCTCACTTGTTTAGAAAAGCTTGGGGACATCGAGATCTGAAGAGTAGGAGCTCGCTTAGCCGAGCGTCGAGGATCGGGAGACGAGCCCCCTCACTTATTTAGAAAAGCTGGGGAACATCGAGATCAGAAGAGTAAGAGCTCGCTTAGCCGAGCATCAAGGGTCGGAAGACGAGCCCCCTCATTGTCGTCGAGAAGCTTTTTGTGGCTCGCGATGACATCCGAGAGCCGAGCATCAAGTTTATAGGAGAAGCTTTTGTGGCTCGCGGTGCCATCCGAGTGCCGAGCCTCAAGCTTGTAGGAGAAACTTTTGTGGCTCGCGGTGGTATCCGAGCGCCGAGCCTCAAGCTTGTAGGAGAAGCTTTTGTGGCTCGCGGTGATATCCGAGCGCCGAGCCTCAAGCTTATAGGAGAAACATTTGTGGCTCGTGGTGCCATCCGAGCGCCGAGCCCCCTAAAACCTGTTGGAAAAGCTTTGGTGGTTTGGCGGTGACATTCGAGCACCGAGCCTCAAGCTTGTAGGAGAAGCTTTTGTGGCTCGCGGTGATATCCGAGCGCCGAGCCTCAAGCTTGTAGGAGAAGCTTTTGTGGCTTGCGGTGACATCCGAGCGCCGAGCCTTAAGCTTGTAGGAGAAGCTTTTGTACCTCGCGGTGACATCCGAGCGCGAAAAGCTTTGGTGGTTTGGCGGTGACATCCGAGCGCCGAGCCTCAAGCTTGTAGGAGAAGTTTTTGTGGCTCGCGGTGCAATCCGAGCGCCGAACCTCAAACTTGTAGGAGAAGCTTTTGTAGCTGGCGGTGACATCCGAGCGCCAAGCCTCAAGCTTGTAGGAGAAGCTTTTGTGGCTCGCGGTGACATCCGAGCGCCGAGCCTCAAGATTGTAGGAGAAGCTTTTGTGGCTCGCAGTGACATCCGAGCGCCAAGCCTTAAGCTTGTAAGAGAAGCTTTGGTGATTTGGTGGTGACATCCGAGCGCCGAGCCTCAAGTTTGTAGGAGAAGCTTTTGTGGCTCGCGGTGACATCCGAGCGCCGAGCCCCCAAAACTTGTTAGAAAAGCTTTGGTGGTTTGGTGGTGACATCCGAGCGCCGAACCTCAAGTTTGTAGGAAAAGCTTTTGTGGCTCGCGGTGACATCCGAGCGCTGAGCCTCAAGCTTGTAGGAGAAGCTTTTGTGGCTCGCGGTGATATCCGAGCACCGAGCCCTAGATTTATTGGAAAAGCCTGGGGTAGTACTCGAGTAGTTGGCCACGCATTCCGAGCTGTCGTACCGGTTGATAGTGCTGATGGTAAAGAGGTAATTTTGCGCTCTAAGTTGATGTCATAGGCGTGCGAATCGAAGCACTTTAGATCCTGGTGGTCGTTGGATCTTGATCTTGATGATCAAGATCCAACGGTTAGATCTTTTTGCAAAAATCGAGGAGTCCCTTCCTTTATTATAAATCTCCCCCCTTCATTTCCTCACTTTGCGCTCACTTTATCAGACAACATGAATTTCTTTCGTAGCCGTCGACGACCGTTTTCTGGTGATCTTCCCGTTTCTCGGTATACCAGGTTAGTTCGTAATGTCGTGCTCTTAGTCCGGCTCTGAGGCAAGCTCTTCAGGTCGTTCGGAGGAGGAAGTCCAGTCGGCGTCGACATCTTGGTCTCTTGGTGACCTTGAAGTGAAGGAGGAGGTTCAGTCGAACTTAGGATCGGGGGGCGAGGGTGTCGTTGTTTATGATGTGCCCCCTTTACGAGTCCGTAGGCCGGGAGAGGAGCTTGTGGAGGAGGGTGAGCACGGGGAGGGAGACCCCGAGGGAAAGGAGTTTGTTGAGGAGGGGAGCATGTTGTGGAGGTGGAGTACGAGGAAGGAGACCTTGAGGGGGAGGAGTTTGGTGTGGAGGACGACCAGGAGGGGCCCGAATGGGGAACCGAGGGAGGCAACGATCGGGGAGAAGGGGAAGGAGGAACCGCGGGAGAGGTAGCCGGGGAAGAAACAGATCTTCCACCTCTGCCCCCATTATCGGCCCCATCTCCGGAGAAGAAGCTCCACCCCCGCAGGAGAAAGAGGAAGTGAATTCGTCCCGATAGTCCGGGTTCGCTAGATAAATACGGACCAGAGCCTGGGTTCGAGTTTGCCCCCGTGTCCAATAAAAACCCAGGGTCGATTAGGATGTACCCTGACGACATGGAGGGGCTTCTCGTGTTTACCTCATTGCTGCGGGACTCGGGCCGGTCTATGATCCAGATGGACAGCGTCCAGTGTGCTTTGAGGGCGGACTACCTGCATATCTTAAGGGCGGCCTACTTCATTTCGAAGGAATTCGAACTTCTGATGCCGAACCCCGGAATTCGTCCGACCACAGCACTGGAGTCGAGCTTCTGCATGTTTCCCAAGGACGCCTTCGTCTCGGGATTGAGGATGCCGTTGCACTCATTCATCATGAAGGTTTTGAAGTGGGGGGAGCTGAGCCCAATGCAGTATGGCCCTAACTCGTGGAAAAATCTGGTTTGCTTCATCCTGAAGTGTCAGGAGAAGGGGATCAAGCTGAGGCTCACGCACTTTCGTGCCATCCTAGGGATGAGCTCGCTTAGAGATACAAAGGGGATTTTTTACCTCTCACCGCGTCCTCACAGGAGGGTGATGCACGGCCACCTGGACTCCATCAAAGGATGGAAGGAGAAGTATTTTATCGTCCGGAGCGAGAAGTCTTGGAAGATTCTAACTATTTGGAATTTTAGTAAGCCGAACCACAAGCCCCCAAGCGTAGTGAGTTGACAGATAAAGAGTGGGCGACAGTAGAGAAGATTGTGGAAGGTCATAGCATAGGGTGGCCGCGCGTCATGGAGTTGCACCTGGCCCGAGTTGGACTGAGCCCAGCTGACCCTAGTATATTTTTGTTTTAAATTTATTTATCTTCCTGCCTTCGTGTTAACATTTGTTTCTTTTTCTTTCTTTTTGTAGGGATGTCTATCAAACAGCTTGTGTCACGCCCTGCTTCTCAAAAATACGGAATACGAGTACGTAACAAAAGCCCAGCGAATGATTTTCATCATCCATAAGCTGTTTCAAGAATCTTTGCAACGCATCACAGGAATAATCAGAGTCGGAAGCAAAAAGGCACAACCATTCATGAATACTTGCAACAAATTACCAACATGAATTTACTTGAAACCAAATACAATATTATTAACTAAATCAGAGTCTGGAGAAAAACAAATATCCTGGGTCACATCGCCCAAACACAAATAATATCCAAATAACCAAATACACTTTATTCCAGTTCAAGCAACAGGGGAAAATAATAATAAAGCAGAAACTCCAGTACTAAAACATCATCTCGCTAATACCTTCTGGCAGCTGACCGTCCTGATCTACAATTAGTAAATTTGCAGGAAAAGGAAAAAGAAGAAAATAAGTACCCGTTAATTGCAAGTCACGGGTCACAAATAATGTAGGGTACAAGCACATGGGAAAACTAACTAGCAACATGGTATACTAACAGGTACAGGTAACATATGTCAAGTGTCAAGTAAACAGGTAACATGTAAACATGTATCAATTATCAGGAAATCAGGTAATCAGGTAAATATGTATCAAGTATCAGGAAATCAGGTAATCAGGAAACAGGTATACAGGTAACAGGTAATTATGTATCAGGTAAACAGGTATCAGGTTATGTCAAGTCTAGTCTTGTTATTTTACTATCTAGGTAGCACTCATGCATCCCACCTTACATTGTTGCTACAACAAAACAGTTTCGCTTAGTAAGATTTCGTAGTGGAGTCCATATGACAGTATACTTAGGTACAGGAAACAGGAACAGGTAGAACCTAGTGGTTCTCTTCCAAGTACACCTTCCTAAAGGAAGTAATGCAGTCAGGTACAGGAAATAGGTATAACCTAGTGGTTATCTTCCGAGAACACCTTTCTATAGGGAAGTATGCAATCAGGTACAGGTAAACAGGATCGTGAATCATGCAGTCATGAACACGTAACAGGCAGGCAGGACTCAGGTCCTCTTCCAAGTACACGTTTCTATATTTTTCACTACTAGATCTTTCCCTTAAACCCCGGCTTAGTTACTTTTATTATTATGGTCATCAACAAGCATGAGTATGTACGAAATAATGTCAAACTAACATGGTATAATCAGGTTTAGGTTCAGGGAAACAAATCAGCATGAATGGATAATATACATTCACATATACGAGCAAAATAGTCTATGTTCATAATCAGGACAGCAAGACCAATCAGTACTAAAACAGTGATTTTGAACTCCACAGAAATGCAAACCTAGTTCCGTCGAAGGATCTGGAAACTAGACATCCACACGAATCCAACGAGTATAATAAAGTCACATACTAGTACACAACAACTCAGCTCAAAACAAGTTCGAAGACAGAAAACATGTTCAGTCAGAAATCAGGAAACCAAATTCAAGAGCATGAAAACAGCATAAAAACACTTTGAATAAATCCACGAAAAGTCTGGGGTAATCCCCTATATGTTTAGAGTCAAAATAACTAGTTTCATAATATTTCAGTAAGTATAGATCAGTCATCAAAAATACCAAAGCAACAGGAAAACAGAGTTTAACGAATCTGGAAATCTCAACACTGCTGTACAAAAACTAGGATATCTCGCAAACAGTGAATCGAAATCCAATTCTGCCAAAGGGATATGAAAATAGATAGATTTTACTAACTTTCATATTTCACAAAGAATTTTCATACAGTATAAGGAATTATAGTGAAAATAGGATTCTAACTAAACAGTAAGCAAAATACAGCACGAGTAGATTTTAGAAAAGAGCATGCAACACCACATAAAATTTGTCTTTAAAATTCATCAAAAATCTGGGTAGTCCCTAACATCATAAAAAAACACTAACCAAAATATTAGATGAAGATAATATGTATAGAATAATTTTTGAAAATAATTTGTTAACAAAATTCACCCAAAACAGAATCTGGAATTAATCGACACGTCTGTACCAAAACATTCATAACTCAGTCATATGAAATCCAAATCAAGTAAAACTAGTGGGGTTTGAAAATAGACAAAATTATCTAAAATTCATCTTTTATTTTGGAATTAAGATTCTGACTGTAGCATGGACGAAAATAGCAATCAAAACAGAACAAGCAGCAAATATAGATTTCACACCTCTAATCAAGAACATCATAACTTTCACAATATTGATCCATACACCTCCAAACTTGAAATACAACCTACCAAACATCTAAACATCATGATTTAGGATTACTAACATGTCTACACCTATTATTTCACATGGGCATTCAATCAAACACAATTCATGCAAATATTCACATACATGACTAAAAATCAAGTTTTGGGTAAATCCTAGGTTATCTTTTATCAAAATTGGTGTCATAAGTCATCTATGGCCAAATTAACACAATAGAGACAAAACCCATCAAGAAAAACACAATCTTTGGTTGTCTCTAGACC
Source organism: Hemerocallis citrina (assembly GCA_017893485.1). NCBI lineage: Eukaryota > Viridiplantae > Streptophyta > Magnoliopsida > Asparagales > Asphodelaceae > Hemerocallis > Hemerocallis citrina. The sequence goes on from CM030360.1 coordinate 199,192,822, forward strand.
CAACTACAATAGATGTGAACTTTTTGACTTGTATCAACCTAATGAATTGTAGTACAAGTTACTTGCCTTGATATGGAGATGAACGCGATCGTAATGCGAAGATGAGAGAAACCCACGAACCAAATCCACTCCAAGCGCGAATCCAAGCAATCAACAAACAAACTCCCACGAACGAAACCCCCTTAATGCAATGAACAAAGTGGAGAATACCCACTTCAAGGAACACCAAGAGAAGAGGTTGATGATGGTGCTAGATGGTGTCGACAATCCAAGGGGTGTAGGGTTTTGCATAGGGTGGCCGGCAAAGGAGTAGGGTGGTGGTGATGTAGGGCCGGCCAAGGGAGAGGGGGCTATGGTGGTCGATTATGTGGAGGGAGGGCTGCCGGTTTGGGAGATGCACAGGCTGGAAGTACAAGATTAGGGGAATAGGAGGCCGAGAATTAGGAGGAGAGGGTAATTAGGTTTAGGGTTTGGAATTAGGGGTTTGTGGGTATTTATATAGGAGGTAAAAGTGGGCTAATGGGTTGTGGGTATTAGTATGTAGTAATAGGTATAAAAATGGGTAGTGGGTATTGCGTTTCAAATGAGGATACAATTTATAGTGAATTCTATGGCTCCTTGAAAATCTCATTAGGGGTCAAAAATCATAGGTTTGGAAAAACACCACCAAAATACTATCACCTCACCAAAAATATAAAATAATGAACGAGGCCAAGAAAATGAGAAAAATAATCTCAGTGACGAAACCGAACAAAAGAGACGATCAAACAACACAAAGAGGTCATAATGAAATAAAATGAATATATATTGAAAACAAATCCAATATACGGTTCAAAAAAATACAAGAGAGATAAAAATAAACAAAAATGAAAAATACACTCCAAAAATACATAAAATAAAAAATAGGGGTTACAATCCTTCCCACCTAACAGAAAAATTTCTTCCTCGAAATTCAAAAGAAAGATACAAAGGGTAACTCCAAAAGAAAGAAAAAGACAAAACAAAACCAAAACAACTACTCAAATAAATGAGGAAACTTCTGCCGAATTTCCTCCTCCAACTCCCAAGTCGACTCACCAGGCGAGTGAGGATTCCAAGCAACATGAACCAGCTTGATGACCTTGTTCTTAAGTACTTTCTCCCGCCGATCCACAATAGCAACTGGCAGAATCTCACAAGTCAAATCCGGCCTAACGGTCAACTCAGAATAGTCGATCACGTGGCTTTCATCTCGGATATACCTCCTGAGTTGTGAGACATGAAAAACATCGTGCACTCCTAATAAAGCTGGTGGCAATGCAAGACGATAGGCCACCTTGCCTACTCGCTCCAAAATCTCAAACGGTCCAATAAACCTCGGGCTAAGCTTGCCCCCGCCACCGAACCGAATGACATCGTGCCACGGCGATACCTTGAGAAAAAAAGGTCACCAACAACAAACTCCAAAGCCCTACGATGGACATCAGCTCACCGCCTCTGCCTATCCTGAGCTGCCTGCAAGTGCTTCATGATCTGAACCATTACATCAACTGTCTTGGTGACCAACTCTGGACCCAACAACTGTCTCTCGCCAACATCATCCCAGCACACGGGTGACCTGTACTTCCGTCCATAGAGTACCTCGAACGGAGCAACTTTAATACTGGCTTGAAAGCTGTTATTGTAAGAGAACTCTACAAGGTGCAAATGATCCTCCCAAGACCCACCGAACTGAAGCATGCAGGACCTCAACACGTCCTCAAGAATCTGAATAGTCCGCTCTGACTGTCCATTAGTCTGGGGATAAAAAGCTGTACTGTACTTTAATTTGCTCCCCAAACTGTTCTGAAGACTCTCCCAAAACTGAGATCTGAATCTCGTATCCCTGTTAGATACAATACTAACTAGAACCCCATAAAGTCTAACAATCTCTTGCATGTACCTCTCAACAAGGCTCTCAGTAGACTGACCGATACGAAAAGGAATGAAGTGAGCACTCTTCATCAACCGGTCGACAATCACCCAAACAGCATTGTGACCCTTAGGACTTCTCGGCAAAGCAGTCACAAAATCCATGGTGATATATTCCCACTTCCACTCTGGAATAGGAAGTGGTTGAAGAAGTCCAGCAGTTCTCTGATGTTCTACCTTAACCTGCTGATAGATCAAATACTGAGAAACAAACTGAGCCACAGTCCTTTTCATACCCTGCCACCAGAAATGAAGCTTCAAATTCCAATACATCTTAGTACCACCGGGATGGATAGAATACGAAGACTGATGAGCTTCTTCAAGCAACCTCTGACGAACTTCACCCTTCGGGACACATAACCGGAAACTAAAATGAAGAGAACCATCTGAATGAATAACCATGTCCGTCCAGGATCCAGACTCAACCTCAGCTCAAAATTTCTGCAACTGCGCATCACCAGCTTGAGCTTCTTTAATCTGCTCAACAAGAGACGACTGCAGCTGGAGCGCCAAACAACTCCGACCAGAACTCGGCAACACAATATCAAGCTCCAACCTCTTCATCTGCTTAATGAGATCTCTCTGCTGAGTAAGAAACATAACTGTCGGTCTCCTACTCAAAGCATCAGGCACCAAGTTTACTTTACCAGGATGGTATTGCAAACTGATGTCATAATCGGCCATAAGTTCCAACCAACGCCTTTTCCTCATGTTTAACTCCTTCTTGGTGAAGACGTACTTGAGACTTTTGTGGTCTGTAAAGATCTCCACTCGGTCTCCAAGTAAATAATGTTTCCACAGCTTCAATGCAAAGATCACTGCCGCTAACTTCAAGTCATGAGTAGGATAGTTCTTCTCATGCGACCTCAATTGCCTCGATGCATACGCAACAACACAGCCTTTCTGCATAAGAACTGTTTCAAAACCCTTACCAGAAGCATCACAGTGAACCACAAATCTGCCTGAACCATCTGGAATAGTCAACACAGGTGCTGACGTCAATCTGTTCTTTAACTCAATAAAAGCCTCATTGCACTCATCAGACTAATAAAACTTCTGATCCTTCCCAGTCAATTTAGTCAATGGTCCTGCTATCTTCGAAAAATCCTGAACGAACTTTCGATAATAGCCAGCCAAACCAGGAAAACTCCTGACTTTTGAAACTGACTTGGGAATAGGCCAATCCTTCACAGCCTCAATCTTGGCAGGATCCACAAAAATACCATCGCTAGAAACAATATGCCCCAAGAAAGAAATCCTTTCGAGCCAAAACTCGCACTTGCTAAGTTTTCCATAGAGCTGATTATGTCTCAAAGTCTGCAGAACCACTCTAAGATGCTCAACATGATCTTCCCGATTCCGAGAATACACCAAAATATCATTAATAAAGACCACCATGATTTTTTCCTAGAATTGAGAGAAAACCCGGTTCATAAGACCCATGAATACAACCGGTGCGTTCGTGACCCCGAACGGCATCACAAGATACTCATAGTGCCCGTATCTAGTCCTGAAAGCAGTCTTCTGTATATCTGCAGCCTTCACCTTAACTTGGTGATATCTAGAACAAAGATCCAACTTCGAGAAAACAGTAGCCCCACTCAGCTGATCAAATAAATCATCGATCCTGGGCAACTGTAACACCTCGAATTTTAAAATATCGAGAATATTCGTTTTTATATTCTTATGGTGGTGAGAAGTATTTTTACGTTATATCCGATTATATTTTATTTTTAAATATTAATATTGGTATGCATAATTGTGTTGTATTGATGCAAATGATATATTGGAGTTTGAGTTGGGTTTTGTGAAGAAACATTGTTTATTTTATTTTATACTTTTGGAGGATTATTATGAGATAATTTTATGTAATTTGTATTGTTAGTATTTTAAAGTGTAAGAGTTGGGGTTTATTTATAATATATTGCATTTTGAGGGCCTATATGTAATTATACCATATTATTTATTATTATTATTATTAACTTCTACCAAAAACACCCCCCATCCCCCTTTTTCTTCTTCTCCCATTCTTTCTTTCCCTGATCTGGAACCGACCGAAGGGTACTCCCGCCGAACCCATCGGCGGCTGCTTTCCCCACCCGAAATCTCCACCATTTCTCCTCGGTTTTTAAATTAAACCGAGGGGTATACAAATTGAAAGGTCCTCTACACCGTGGTAGCATCGATTTGGAGAAATAACTCCGGAAAGGTATACTTTATTTTATTTATTTGTATAAAATTTAGTGTGGTTAATTTATTTTGAGTAGAATAGTTATGGTAGGGAGATTAGGAGGTGTTGGGCATTGTAGAGGCAATAGATTAGCAAATTATTGGGGATTTTGCCAGTTGCAAAAAAATTAGGGTTTTGGGTTTGGAAATGAGCATTTTATATATATAAATTATCTCCTTTATAGTAGTAGAATTTTAGTAGAACTATTATAATAAGTTGGGGGTGATTTTAGAAATTTCATGGGGATAAAATCCCGTAGTAATTTAAATATTACGTGCAATGCACATGCGTATCCCAGATGTTCAATAAAACGTCTGTGTGATATTAAGATTAGTGTTATTATTTTTCTGTGGTTGATTTGGATGAACTGAGCCTTAATTGTGTGGAAATTTGATAATAGGTGATGTTAGCGATTTCGGATGCGTGGCAGGGTGCTTCGAGTATTCGCAGGATGCTATGTGAGTATGATTGTTTTTATTTAATGTATCTAATGTGCCATGCAAATTTTAAATTAAGGTCGTCGTGTGTTGATGTTTGTAGATAAATAGTTATCTGCTTCGAGTTTGAAATGATCAGAGATATGTGTGTGTATGTGTGATGTGTGATCTTATGATTAATGTGATAAAGATGGAAAGTATGGTGTGTATGATGTGATATTGTGATGCGATAATAAAATGAAGTGAATGATGTGGTGTATGTGTACTAGGTATGTTATGTGTGTGATAAATTGGAAAATGCTATGTGATAGAGTGATGCGAAATTGATGTGATGTATGTGTGACGTGTGGGTCGTAAATGAGAATTTGATACGATAATTGCTGAGACAAATGGTTTGTGTATGCTTAAGACTTTAATGGAGATATATGCTTTCATGGTATGTTATAATGGCAAAATTGTATTATAAAGGAGTTATATTCTTAAGACGTTATGATATACAGGAGATATCTATATATATGGAGTTATATTATAACGAAGAGATATATATATGGAGAAATATTATAAAGGAGATATATTATAAATGAATATATGGAGATATTTTATTAAAGGAGTTATTATAAAGAAGTTATGTTGTAAATGAGTTGTCTTATAAAGGAGTTATATTTTAAATGAATATAAGGAGTTAATGTTATAAAGGAGTTATTATAAAGGAGTCCTTTTATAAAGGAGTTATATTAAAGGAGTTATTGTATTAAAGGAGTTATTTTATAAAGGAGTTATATTTATTGCCCCAAATTATATTTGGGGAACAGGAGTTATATATATATATAATGATATTGCCCCAAATTTTATATTTGGGGAACAGGAGTTATATTGTGAAGGAGTATATAATAAAGGAGATACGTATATGTATATAAAGGAGAATTAAATATTGCAGTGCCACACAATCTCCCAGGGGTTTGGGCTAGACCCCACAGGCCCGGGATACACCCGGGAACAGGAGTTATATATTGTCCCAAATGATATTTGGGGAACAGGAGTTATATATATATTAATATTGTCCCAAATTTTATATTTGGGGATCAGGAGTTATATATTGCCCCAAACTATGTTTGGGGATCAGGAGTTTCCCTCGCTGGTATAGGGCCAGGAGGAAGACGTAGCCTCGGACGTGTAAGACTCTGTGTGAGCATCGATCCGCGTGTTATATTTTGTTTTTGACTAGCCTTTTGGCTTTAGTCTTGGTTGGACAAGCGCGCAACCGTACTTTCAATCCAGCCCACAAATGATAGAGGCTTAGGACACCTGGATCTGGGTGATGTGGTGGGTTCGCGGGATTGAAATGTACGGGATGGGAGGCACAGAGATCCCTGTGTTGTACGAGGAGGTCAGTTGTGTGGGGGCACTGAAAAGGAGTAAATATAAAGGTGTATATGTGTATTGAAAGAATGTGTATATAAATATATTGATGATATGATATATATTTCGGAGATTATTTATATCATGGGAGATGTGAATATACTGCGGGAGATATATATGTATATATATTGGCATTTGACTTGAGATGTGATGTGATATTACCCAGACTGTGTGTTTGGGGTGCGGTGAGTATTACCCAAGCTATCGGCTTTGGGATTTGGTATGTGATTGCCCAAACTATGTTTGGGATATGGAGTATAATGTGATAAGAATGAAAGTGAAGTCAAAGGCATTTGTGCTATAAGTGGTATGTTAATGATGTGATGAAATGCGAGTAAAGTGCCAGGTGTATTGAGATGTTATGTTTTGAGTATAAGACATGAATTAATATGATATTATGAGAAGAGATGCATATGTTTATGGTGTGATACGTGATACAATACAATAAGACCAATACCTGTATTATGAGGTGGGTAATGAAAATGGTTATTAAAGAAAGTGTGCTGTGTTATAAGTGGTGTGCCTTGAAATTGTGACTAGGAACTACTCGCCTGCTATTTCGGAGGAAATAGTGGGAACTACCTGCCTAGGCACAATTTTCAGGATGGACGAGGGAGTTGTTGATATGCTAGTTGTATTGTGAGTTGGAAATAAAAATAAAGATGAGGGTGAAAATAAGCGATATGATGAGATTGGAATGAAAAGAAAGTAAAGGGTAAAGTATATTGTGATGATACGTGGGATGAATGTGTTATTATGAGACTAAGTGTGGGGAAGGTTATGCGATTAAATGAATGCATATGAGGATATACAATGACAATGAATAAGATGATTTAAAATGGAGTGGATGTGAAGTAATGTTACGAGATAAGTAGGAAAGAATGAGTTGTGTGTATAAATGAAAAGGAATGGTAAACGAAATATGTGGTTGGATAAGTATGCAGAAAAATGACTACCATATGTGATTAGTAATGAAAGTAAAGAAATGTGGAGGTGATGGTAATTATGAAATGATGATTATTTGTGTTGGGGATTTCAAAATACAAAGAAATGGAATGTGAATTAGTGTGTTGCTTTGTAATTGAGTATAAATTGAACGAGTTGTGTATATATGTATTTATATATATGCAGTCATAAATTAAGATGCATTTAGCGAAGGGTGTGAAGTTATGGATATAGTTGACGGATGCAGATTTGACGAGTACTTGATACAAAGTGGTATTCTTGATGCTTTAATGTTCAGATTCAGATTAAATCTTTTTACCTTGACATTTGTAAGTTTAATTTATATTCGTTATATTGTTTGGGTTATTTATTAGATTAGTGAATTATACTCACACCAGAAATGGTTAACCCCTTAGTGTTTGGGGGGTTAGGGGAGTCCGAGGACGACCCTAGATCCCCTACTGTTACAGGTTCTCATCAGTGCAGAGGTGAGGCGTAGATGGTAGGGTGAAGTTTTAAATTTAAAATTTTGTATTAATTCGCTTTATGAATAGTTGAAGTTATGATTTAAATTGTACTATGGATGTATATGCATGTATATGATGACGATGAGTATAGTGTGGGGTGGTATAGTATGATTGTGACCCGTACCCATCTTGTTGTGGTGTACTGGGCTCTGTGGTAGATTTTACAAAGGTTTTTCTAAAAACTTTACCTCGTTTTCAAAGAAATTTATAGTTTTTATTTGATATTTGATAATCTGTTATGTGTTTGGCCCCCAGAGCATTATATTATATTGCCTGTGTGTATCTGCTCATTTTGGCCTGGGGAGCCCATGAAATTATTGTGTATTTTGTGAGCTACGGAATTTTGAGCAGAATTCCGTAAGCTTTTTGTGTTTCGGGGCAAAATTTACAGGGAAGACTCTGTCAAAATTTTTCCTGAAATATAACTTTCTTAGTTTATGATTAAAGTGATATAGAAATTGAAAGATTTGAGTTTGGAGTCAAAAAAATAATAATTTTGGGGCGTTACAGCAACGGATACCGATTCTTCACAGTAACTCTGTTCAGCTCTCGATAATCCATGCACATACGACGACTACCATCCTTCTTACCAACAAAAAGGATCGGAGCATCCCAAGGTGAAACACTGGGTCTGATGAAACCCAAATCAAGCAACTGCTGAATCTGTACCTTAAACTCTGCCGGCTCAACCGGTGCCATCCAGTAAGGACTCTTCAATATCGGCTCTGTTCCAGGCTGAACATCCAAATTCCACTTCCCTATCAGGGGGTAAGCCAGGCAACTCATCTGGAAAAACATCCATGAAATCCCGAACCACAAAAGGTGCAGCCTCACAGCCTGAGTGCAATTCCATCGCACAATCCACCTGTTCCACTGCAGTCTTCGCTCGACCAAGAGAAGACTCTCCGGCATGGAACTGAAATTCTGCCCGATCTGGAAATTTGAAAACAACTTTCTTGGCACGGAAATCAATAAAGGCATGGGCTTCACCCAACCAATCCATACCCAGAATAACGTCGAATCCTGAATTTCCAATTATAATCAGGTTGGCCTTGAAATCTGCATCTCCAATAACAATGGGACATTGCCTGCACTCACGAGAACAACTGACAACTTCACCATCTGTCACGATGTTCCAAGCCTCTGACATGTTGCTGCACTCTAACTGATGGCGAGCGACAAATCGAGAGGAGACAAAAGAATGGGTTGCCCCAGAATAAAAAAGAATATAGACAGGAAAAGAGCAAACAAGGATGACACCTAAAAGGAATCAATGAAAAGAAGAAGCATAGAAGATCAAGGGTGAGGGAAAAACAACAATGCAGGAAACATAGCAAAAGGAAGCAAAGTAAGACTAAAGGAAATAAACAAAAGGAACAAAACAACAAAACAATAAAATAATATATACCTGCCACAAGTCCTTCAGCAGTCTCAGCATCTGCAGCAGTCAAGTTGAAAGCTTGACCTATCCTCGGAACAACGGTCCTCTGACCGACAATCTGGCATTGAGGAGGAAGCGGTGGCCTAACTAGACCACGAGCTGGAGCTGTCTATGGAACAGAATCCCTGGCTGGAAGAGCCACCTACTGAAACGGTTGGGGACAATCTCGCACTGCATGATCAGTAGAGCCACACCTAAAGCATCGACGATTAGCGCACCTACATTCCTTGCGATCATGCCCAGGCAACCAGCAGAAATCATAGTAACTACTCCTCTGAGAACTAGCAGACGAGTAAGGAGTTGCCCTGACTGGATGGGCGGGAACAGACCTCCGAATAGGACCACCAGAAGGCCTAGCAACAGCAGCGGGAATAGTCCGCTAAGAATAAGATGAACCACCACGAGCCTGCTCCTGAGCTCGAGCTGCTTCAAGGGCCTCAGCATAAGTACGCAAACAAAGAGAGACCAGATGCCTCTTGATATCCTGCTCAAGCCCATTTATGAATCTACGAGCCCTATCCTCTTCGGTTGCCACAAGAACGGCAGCGAATCGGCTAAGCCTAGTAAACTCCGCAGCGTACTCATCCACTGTCCTGGAACCCTGTTGTAAGAAAGTTCATGTTACAACATTCATAATTGTTCATGCAATATTGTAACAAATCCAAAATGGAACCATGACTTAACTTGTTTTAGGGCCAGGAATTGCTGTTCCATCTCAACTCGAGGACTACTGGGGAAAAACTTCTCCAAGAATCCCCGAGTAAAAGTAGCCCAAGCAATAGGCCTTTCAAGGCGCTCAAACTCAGCCATCCACTAGATATGAGCTAAATCGACCAGCTGGATGGAAACAACGTCCACCCGATCAGCCTCTGCAACATGAGCTGCCAACAACAAATGCTCAGTCTGGATCAGCCACTGTTCAACCTCCAAAGGCGTCTCAGAGCCGAAAAAACGATCGGGATGCAGCCTCATAAAGTCTGTAACTGTCCCTGGGCGAGGCGAAAGAGTTGCCTGTACATGCACAACAGGAGGCAGAACCTGGGCAGCTTCAAGGGCAGCCATCACCAGATCACTGTGGTTTTGCTGCTAATTAATCAGCCGCCGAAGCACAGCAGTGATAGCCTCAATCGGATCAACCTGCGACTGAGAAGAAAAACCTTTGCGAGCCATAGTCTGTACAAAACCAAAAACAGTTTACATCCAGAATCTGAGTTGGTATAAGTTTCATTTATGCATGCATGGTTGGTGAAGTGTTGTGCAGATCCCAGTTCGAGCCAAGCTTGTCAAATATATTAGGCAACTAATACATTAGCCAAATCTGATGCTCTGATACCACTAAAAACCCTGTCACGCCCTGCTTCCCAAAAATACGGAATACGAGTACGTAACAAAAGCCCAGCGAATGATTTTCATCATCTATAAGTTGTTTCAAGAATCTTTGCATCACAGGAATAATTAGAGTCGGAAGCAAAAAGGCACAACCATTCATGAATACTTGCAACAAATTACCAACAGAAATTTACTTGAAACCAAATACAACATTCTCAAATAAATCAGAGTCTGGAGAAAAACAAATATCCTGGGTCACATCGCCCAAACACAAATAATATCCAAATAACCAAATACACTTTATTCCAGTTCAAGCAATAGGGAAAAATAATAATAAAGCAGAAATTCCAGTACTAAAACATCATCTCGCCAATACCTTCTGGCAGTTGACCGTCCTGATCTGCAATTAGTAAATTTGCAGGAAAAGGAAAAAGAAGAAAACAAGTACCCGTCAATTGCAAGTCGCGGGTCACATAATGTAGGATACAAGCACATGGGAAAACTAACTAGCAACATGGTATACTAACAGGTACATGTAACATATGTCAAGTGTCAAATAAACAAGTAACAGGTAAACATGTATCAATTATCAGGAAATCAGGTAATTAGGTAAATATGTATCAAGTATCAGGAAATCAGGTAATCAGGTAACATGATAATCAGGTAACAGGTATACAGGTAACAGGTAATCATGTATCAGGTAAACAGGTATCAGGTTATGTCAAGTCTAGTCTTGTTATTTTACTATCTAGGTAGCACTCATGCATCCTACCTTACATGGTTGTTACAACAAAACAGTTTCGCTTAGTAAGATCTCGTAGTAGAGTCCATAGGGCAGTGTACTTAGGTACAGGAAACAGGAACATGTAGAACCTAGTGGTTCTCTTTCGAGTACACCTTCCTAAGTGAAGAAATGCAGTTAGGTACAGGAAACAGGTATAACCTAGTGGTTATCTTCCGAGGACACCTTCCTATAGGGAAGCATGCAATCAGGTACAGGTAAACAGGATCATGAATCATGTAGTAATGAACACGTAATAGGCTGGCAGGACACAGGTCCTCTTCCAAGTACACGTTTCTATATTTTCCACTACTAGATCTTTCCCTTAAACCCCAGTGTAGTTACTTTTATTATTATGGTTATCAACATGCATGAGTATGTACGAAATAATGTCAAACTAACATGGTATAATTAGGTTTAGGTTCATGGAAACAAATCAGCATGCATGGATAATATATATTCACATATACGAGCAAAATAGTCTATGTTCATAATCAGGACAGCAAGACCAATTAGTACTAAAACAGTGATTTTGAACTCCACAGAAATGAAAATGTAGTTCCGTCAAAGGATCTGTAAACTAGACATCCACACGAATCCAACAAGTATAATAAAATCATATACTAGTTCACAACAACTCAGCTCAAAATAAGTTCGAAGACAGAAAACATGTTTCGTCAGAAATCAGGAAACCGAATTCAAGAGCATGAAAACAGCATAAAAACACTTTGAATAAATCCACGAAAATTCTGGGGTAATCCCCTATATGTCTAGAGTCAAAATAACAAGTTTCATAATATTCCAGTAAGTATAGATTAGTCATCAAAAATACCAAAGCAACAGGAATACAGAGTTTAACGAATCTGGAAATCTTAACACTGCTGTACGAAAACTAGGATATCTCGCAACCAGTGAATCAAAATCCAATTCTGCCAAAGGGATATGAAAATAGATAGATTTTACTAACTTTCATATTTCACAAAGAAGTTTCATACAATATAAGGAATTATAGTGAAAATAGGATTCTTTACTGAACAGTAAGCAAAATACAGCCCGAGTAGATTTTAGAAAAGAGCATGCAACACCACATAAAACTTGTCTTTAAAATTCATCAAAAATTTGGGTAGTCCCTAACATCATAAAGAAACACTAACCAAAATATTAGACCAAGATAATATGTATAGAATAATTCTTGAAAATAATTTGTTAACAAAATTCACCCAAAATAGAATCTGAAATTGATCGACACATCTGTACCAAAACATTCATAACTCAGTCATACGAAATCCAAATCAAGTAAAACTAGTAGGGTTTGAAAATAGACAAAATTATCTAAAATTCATCTTTTATTTTGGAATCAAGATTCTGACTGTAGCATGGACGAAAATAGCAATCAAAACAGAATAAGCAGCAAATACAGATTTCACACCTCTGATCAAGAACATCATAACTTTCACAATAATGATCCAGACACCTCCAAACTTGAAATACAACCTACCAAACATCTAAACATCATGATTTAGGATTACTAACATGTCTACACCATTATCTCACATGCGCATTCAATCAAACATAATTCATGCAAACATTCACATACATAACTAAAAATCAAGTTTTGGGTAAATCCTAGGTTATCTCCTATCAAAATTGGTGTCATAAGTCATCTATGGCCAAATTAACACAACAGAGACAAAAACCATCATGGAAAACACAATCTTTGGTTGTCTCTAGACCCAACTACACTAGATGTGAACTTTTTGACTTGTATCAACCTAATGAATTGTAGTACAAGTTACTTGCCTTGATATGGAGATGAACGCGATCGTAATGCGAAGATGAGAGAAACCCACGAACCAAATCTACTCCAAGCGCGAATCCAAGCAATCAACAAACAAACTCCCATGAACGAAACCCCCTTAATGCAATGAACAAAGTGGAGAATACCCACTTCAAGGAACACCAAGAGAAGAGGTTGATGATGGTGCTAGATGGTGTCGGCAATCCAAGGGGTGTAGGGTTTTGCATAGGGTGGCTGGCAAAGGAGTAGGGTGGTGGTGATGTAAGGCCGGCCAAGGGAGAGGGGGCTATGGTGGTCGGTTGTGTGGAGGGAGGGCTGCCGGTTTGGGAGATGCACAGGCCGGGAGTACAAGATTAGGGGAATAGGAGGCTGGGAATTAGGAGGAGAGGGTAATTAGGTTTAGGGTTTGGAATTAGGGGTTTGTGGGTATTTATATAGGAGGTAAAAGTGGGCTAATGGGTTGTGGGTATTAGTATGTAGTAATAGGTATACAAATGGGTTGGGTCAATTTCAAATGGGGATACAATTTATAGTGAATTCTATGGCTCTTTGAAAAATCTCATTAGGGGTCAAAAATCATAGGTTTGGGAAAACACCACCAAAACACCATCACCTCACCATAAATATAAAATAAAGAGAACGAGGCCAAGAAAATGTGAAAAATAATCAAAATGACGAAACCGAACAAAAGAGACGATCAAACAACACAAGGAGCTCAAAATGAAATAAAATGAATATATATTGAAAACAAATCCAATATACGGTTCAGAAAAATACAAGAGAGATAAAAATACAGAAAAATAAAAAATACACTCTAAAAATACATAAAATGAAAAACAGGGGTTACAGCTTGACAACCGACAGGCCTTGCTGGCCATAGCTGCCAAGAGGAGGGCCGACCAAGAGAAGAAGGCTACCTCGACAGCGGGGCCCAATAAAGGGGCAGCCTCAGTGCCTGTGGAGCCGTCCCCGAAGAGGACGAAGAGCACCACCACTCGTCGAGGTCGACGAAGGAACCGGGGGTGACCTCCGGTAGTAGGAAGGTGGCCGCCGTCTTGGAGCAGGGGCTCCCGCCCTTCGCCCCAACGCCGAGGAGTTGGTGGGTAAGCAGGGCATAAGGCCGGACGTCCCGGATTGGGAGGTCAAGGCAGGGGATACCCTGACCGAGGACCCGGTGGCGCTGGAGGTGGTGGAGCATCTCGCCACGGATCGGGATCGGATGACTCTGGCGACAGAGACTATCCGACGGCCTACATGAGGTGGCCTCTGACACAAATTTTGGTAAGTGTTTGGTACTCGCTTTATGCATAGAACATAGAAATTTTTCTAACTTTGTCTTCCTCGGCCAGGCGTTGTTTCGTACTGGAAGCACTTCCACAAGTGCCTGGAGAAGGAGGTGCTTGTCGAGAAGAAGAATGCCGAGAAATACTTTCGTGAGGTGACTCGTCTGAAAGACGAGCTGAAGGAGGCCCAGTCTGCCCAGGCGGTCTTTCGAGCTCAGATGGCCTCACTGCAAGACCATCACTCGAACGAGCTAGCACATTTCTGGGTTAAGGCCAAGGCGGAGGCTGAGGAGATGCAGGTCACCTTGGCGGACACTCTAATCACGGCTCAGGGCGAAGCTTACGCCAAGGCCAAGGAGCACTTCCTGCGGATCTACCCGGACGCTCGTGTCGACCACCTCCACTTCGGGTGGCGGCTTCCCGTGCATCCGCCGATGCCCGGTGGCGAGGATGAGGAAGAGATGGGGGACCCTCATCAGGATGAGGCCAGGGGCGACCAGGCTGACGAAGAGGTGCCGCCCTCCATAAAAAGTACTTTAGGATTTTCTTTCTTTTGACTTTTTATTTGCCTTATGCGGACTGGCCACCGCCTTTTGTAACCCAAATTTTTTGAATTTATAAAAGAAAAGATTTTTGGCCGATCCTCTATGACTTGTAGTTTTTTGCAAGCTTCTTTTGTGACCGGTTGTTTTTTCCCTCTTCTTGATAGAGCACGAAGCCCTCGGCGCCGACCTTTGTTCCGCCGAGGTCTCCTTGCTCCAAAATGAGCTGGGGTCCAAGGAGAGTCTGCTGGCTCGCCATTATAAGCAGGCTCGCGATCGAGAGGCCGCGGTAAACTATTTTATGAATAAGTCTAAGGAGCTCAGCCTAGAGGCTGCTTGCCTGAAGGCCATAGCCGACCGGGACTGGGGGAGAGTCGAGACGAACTGGTCAATCTCGGATGCCTCCACCGGACGAATGGCTTCGGAGTCCTTTTTTCACGAGGTCGGCGTAGAGAAGGAGTTGGAGATTCGGAGGTTGAAGCTCATGTTAGGTGCTGGTCTGCTCGAGGGAGCAAGCCATTCTGTGTTGGGTCCTTCTCCGACCTTTTATCTGGAAACGGCAAGGCCTGCCGACGCACAGAGTTCTGTTGCCGGGATGTCCTTACTACCCGTGCAGGTGGAGCATGTGGAGGGTCCCGTAGGGAGCACTGAGTTCTAGTTTTAAGCCAAATGATTTGTAATATCTTCATTGTATCGTGTGGCCGTTTGCGGCGCTCCATGAGTAATTAAACTTTGATTTCTTAACTTTGATAATTTTTCAAGTAAGACTGGTAGGAGCGTAGCTCGAGGCCATTGCCGAGTGTGGCTATGCTTGAGGTCGCCACCGAAGCAGAAAGAGTCGTTAGGCTGTGGTTCGGGGGCACTGCCGAGCGCGAGGCCCTGTTAGGTTTGAGAAAGCTAGGGCGACGCTTGATAAGGGACGTTTCACCTTCCGATAACCATAAATGGGGACGTTTCATCTTCTGATAAAAATTAATGGGGATGTTTCATCTTCTGCCATTTGGACTCCCTGATGTCATAAATGCGCCTCTCCGTGGGGCTATATAACCTTCACCCCTTATCAATTGTTTCACCAGGAATTTCCGGTGACTTTTTTGCCACCTACTGACAATTTGGGGTTTCGGTTCCGAGGGTCGTTAACCCTGAGTTGTCAGTGGGTGAGAGGTGGGTCGATCCCGGGTGCTTGCCGAAGGCGGGCGCCCCAAAAATAAAATTCTTGGCCGAGAGTCTCGGATCAGTGGCTCTCCTGCCATCCTCTGACAATTCGGAGTTTTGGTTCTGAGGGCTGTTTACCCCGAGTTGCTAGCAGGTGAGAGGTGTGTCGATCAAGGTTTGGGACTCGGGGCGCTTGCTGAAGGCGAGCGCCCTAAATCTTAATAGAAACTTTTTGGGTACGGAAGAGAGCCGGAATCCCAGAGGGCCGAGCCCCCATAGTTGTTCTTACATAGGTAGTATGAGTGTAGCTGGAGGTCATCGTCGAGCATAAGGGTCGCAGGGTTTGAAAAAGTCCGGGCCTTGCTCGGGGTCATTGCCGAGCCCCCATACCTTAGGAGAAGCTATTATGAGTGTGGCTGGAGGTCATCGCCGAGCGTAAAGGTCGCAGGGCTTGAAAAAAGCCAAGGCCTTGCTCGAGGTCGATGCCGAGCCCCTATACATGTTCTTCGATAGATAGTATGAGTGTAGCTAGAGGTCATCGCCGAGCATAAGGGTCGCAGGGCTTGAAAAAGCCCAGGCCTTGCTCGAGGTCGATGCCGAGCCCCCATACCTTAGGAGAAGCTGTTATGAGTGTAGCTGGAAGAAATCGCCGAGCATAAAGGTCGCATGGCTTGAAAAAGCCAAGGTCTTGCTCGAGGTCGATACCGAGCCCCCACACATATTCTCGGATAGATAGTATGAGTGTAGCTGGAGGTCATCGCCAAGCGTAAGGGTTGCAGGGCTTGAAAAAGCCCAGGCCTTGCTCGAGGTCGATGCCGAGCCCCCATACCTTAGGAGAAGCTGTTCATGAGTGTAGCGGGAGGTCATCGCCGAGCGTAAAGGTCGCAGGGTCTGAAAAAGCCAAGGCCTTGCTCGAGCTCGATGTCGAGCCCCCATACATATTCTCGGATAGATAGTATGAGTGTAGCTGGAGGTCATCGCCGAGCGTAAGGGTTGCAGGGCTTGAAAAAGCCCAGGCCTTGCTTGAGGTCGATGCTGAGTCCCCATACCTTAGGAGAAGCTATTATGAGTGTAGCTGGAGGTCATCGCCGAACGTAAAGGTCGCAGGGCTTGAAAAAGCTAAGGCCTTGCTCGAGGTCGATGCCGAGCCCCCATACATGTTCTCGGATAGATAGTATGAGTGTAGCTAGAGGTCATCGCCGAGCGTAAGGGTCCTAGGGCTTGAGAAATCCCAGGCCTTACTCGAGGTCAATGCCGAGCCCCCATACCTTAGAAGAAGCTGTTTATGGCTTGCGGTGACATCCGAGCGTCGAGCCTCAAGCTTATAGGAGAAGTTTTTTTGGCTCACAGTGACATCCGAGCGCTGAGCCCAAAACTTGTTTTAAGCAAGCTAGCATGAGGCCAAGAGGGGTAAACAATAACATCATATTGACTTTACAAAATAAGGCACGAGGTGCTGAATACATCTTATAATTTACAGAGGGGTATCTACAAGGGCTAATCCTCCCCTTCGAGAAATTTGATAAGGTGCTCCACGTTCTAGGGTCTTTTGACAGCCTTGCCCTCCGGATCGGTAAGGCGGTATGTGCCGGGACATACAACTTCAGAAACCTTGTATGGGCCTTCCCAGTTTGGAGCCCGCTTCCTCTTTTGGCCGGGGTTAGATACCGCTAGCTTTTGGAGGACGAGGTCCTCTAGCTTGATGTTGGTGGGACGTACCCTTTTGTTATAGAACCTCTCGATCCTCTGCTGGTATGTGCTCCTTCTGATGGCGGGTTTTCCCTTGATCTCGTCTATGAGGTTCAGATTGGCACGCAGTTGCGCCGAGTTGCTTTCTTCATCAAAGGGCATGATTCGGGGCGAAGGGAGCCCGATCTCGAGGGGAATTACCGCCTCCACACCGTAAGTCAGATTAAATGGAGATTCTCTCATGGGGATCCTCTTCATCGTTCGATGGGCCCAAAGAATGCTCAGCAACTCGTCGACCCATAATCCCTTGGAAGAATTATTGAGCCATTTTTTTGACTGTCAAGGATCTGGCATTTTGCATTCTCGGCCTAACTGTTCGACTGCGGGTGGCACACCGAAGAGAAGCGTTGCTAGATTCTGAGATCCTCGCAAAACTTTCTAAAATTTTTACCTGCAAACTGGGTCCCATTATCCGTGATGAGTATGTGCAAAATTTCGAACCGACAGATGATGTGTTTCCAGAAGAATTGCTGAGTCTGCTGCTCGGTGATCATGGCCAGGGACTCGGCCTCGATTCACTTTGTGAAGTTGTCAATTGCTACTATTAGGAACTTCCTTTGGCTCATTGCTTTTGGAAAGGGGCCTACCAGGTCCATCCCTCACATAGCAAATTAGGGGGTTGGACTGGCCAGGGAGCGGAGGTTTGCTTGTGGAACCTTTCTCACCGAGGAGAATCTTTGGCAAGGACCACATTTTTTGACCAAGGCCAGGGTATCTTGCAACATCGTGGGCCAGTAATACCCGTGGTTCAGAGCCTTTTGGGCAAGCGATCAGCTCCCTATGTGGCACCCGCCAATTCCTTCGTGGAGCTCCTTGAGGGCATACTTGGCCTCGTCAGGGGCTAAGCAGCGGAAGTAGGGTCTTCCGTCCGTCATTGTGTACGAGCGTTTGAAGAGGGTTTCGTTGATCATGGCAAACCTTTCTGAGCGGACCCTGATCCGCCTTGCCTCGGCTCGGTCTTCGAAGAGCTCTCCTTCGATAAGAAGCTTTCGGATGGGAGTGGTCCAATCGTAAGGCTGAGCTCCTTCGTCTATACAGAGGGTCTCGGGGAGGTTGTTACTCGGCTTCAGGAGCACCTCGATCAGAACAGTGCGGTCGAAGCCTTCAAAGGACGAGGAGGCCAGCTTCGACAGGGCATCGGCCTGGGCGTTCTGCTCTCTTGGGATCCTCAACACTGCAGAATCGTCAAAGGATGTTAAGAGCTGCTGGACTACAGCCAAATACCGGATCATCCGATCGTCACGGGCCTCGTACTCTCCGGTGATCTGATTGACCACGAGCTGAGAGTTGCTGAAGGCCCTGATCTGTCTGGTGCCGGCCTGGTATGCTAGGATGAGCCCCGTGATCATAGCTTCATATTCTGCCTCGTTGTTAGAGGCCGGAAAGTTAAGGCGAAGAGAATATTGGAGAATGAAGTTGTCGGGTCCTCGCAAAATGATGCCTGCACCACTTCTCGCTTCGCAGGAAGAGCCATCGATGTAAACTTCCCACGTCTGATTGGCCTCCCCGCCGTCGGGTTGCTCGGAGATGGTGAATTCCATGATGAATTCGGTAAGGGCCTGTCCCTTGATTACCGTCCTTGGTTGATAGCTTATATCGTATTGACTTAGCTCGATCGACCACTTGACCAAGCGGCCGGAGCTCTCGGGCTTATTGAGGACGACCTTCAGGGGCTGGTCCGTGAGGACCTGAATCGAGTGCACCTGGAAATAGGGGCGGAGCTTCCGTGCGGCCATGATCAAGGCGTATGCCACCTTTTCCATTTTCGCATACCTGGTCTCGACCGAGAGCAGGACTTTGCTTAAATAGTACAATGGCTTTTGGACTCCGTCTTCTTCTGGAATGAGAACCGTACTGAGTATGTTTTCCAAGGCCAAAAGATAACGCCAGAGAGGCTTGACCGACTTGGGTTTGCTGAGGAGCGAAGGATTGGCGAGGTACTCTTTTAATTGGGCGAACGCCTTCTACTGCTGAGTGCCCCATTCGAAGCCTCCGGTCCCGTACAGAGCTTTGAAGAACGAGAGGGACTTCTCTCCGGACTTGGAGAGGAAACGGCCGATGGTCGCCAGTCTTCCCGTGAGCCACTGGACTTCCTTGATGTTTCTCGGAGGGGCCATGTCTATTATGGCCTGGATCTTCTCGGTGTTCGCCTCGATGCCGCGCTGTCTGACGAAGAACTCGAGGAATTTGCCCAAGGAGACTCCGAACGCACACTTGGCCGGATTGAGCCTCATGTTGTGGGTCCGAAGGACGCCAAAGGCTTCTTCCAGGTCGGCGATGTGGTATTGTCTTTGCTGGCTTGTGACGAGCATATCATCGACGTACACTTCCATGTTGCGACCGATCTGGTCCTTGAAGACTCGATTGACGAGCCTCTGATAGGTAGCACCGGTGTTCTTCAGCCCGAAGGGCATAACCTCGTAGCAGTAGAGACCTTGGTCGGTGACGAAGGATGTCTTGGCTATATCAGGGGGGAGCATTCGGATTTGATTGTAGTCCGAGAAGGCGTCCATGAAGGATAGGAGCTCGTGACCCGACGTTGCATCGATCAGAGCATCGATGCTGGAGAGAGGAAACGGATCTTTGGGGCACGCCTTGTTGAGGTCCGTAAAGTCTATGCAGATCCTCCAGCTCCCACTGGCCTTTCTCACCAACATGACGTTCGCCAGCCACTCGGGGTAGCTGACCTCTTGGATGAACCGGGTAGACAACAGTTTGTCTACCTCCGCTTTCATGACTTGCTGCCTTTCCGGGGCAAACTTACATCTCTTCTGGACGATCGGCTTCGAGCCCGGGGTCACGCTTAGTCGTGCATAATCAGGTCTTCGGAGATCCCGGTCATGTCGGATGGCTTCCAAGCGAAGAGGTCGACGTT
The DNA here is from genome assembly GCA_017893485.1 of Hemerocallis citrina. NCBI lineage: Eukaryota > Viridiplantae > Streptophyta > Magnoliopsida > Asparagales > Asphodelaceae > Hemerocallis > Hemerocallis citrina. Next base: position 199,213,283 of record CM030360.1, read on the forward strand.
GTGGCGAATGCAGTTGATTAGGTCGGACTTTAGGTCGGGCACGAGGGAGCAGCTCATGCGGAACCACTTTGACTTGTCTTCCGTCTCGAATGAGACTTCTTCTAGTTCGTCCGCAGTTTCGGGCTCTGGTTGGCTCCTTTCGGGTTGCAGTTCGATGGCATCTAGGGGAAACACACCGCCCCCGACTGCTGTCATATAGCACGATCGTGTTGCCTCTTGGTTTCCCCGAACGACCCCGACACCTGACTCAGTAGGGAATTTCAATTTCAGGTGGTAGGTCGAGGGAACAGCCTGGAGGGAGCAGAGCACTGGTCGGCCGAGGATGCCGTTGTAAGCCGCTTTGATGTTCACAACCATGAAGTCTATCGACTCGGTCCATCTGTGAAGGATCATACCGGTAGTGACATCCAAGGTCACGATCCCCTCTATCGGCACCGGGATGCCGGAGAACCCGTGCAGGGTGTATTCGACTGGTTTCAGCTTATCTCGGGGGAGCTTCAGGTTCTCAAACGCTTCCAGGAAGAGGATGTTCACCGAGTTCCCATTGTCCATGAGGATCCGACGGACTTCGTAGTTCGCCATGACGAGGCTGATGACGAGTGCATCGCAGTGCGGGAGCCGGACCCCCTCCAGGTCTTTCCCTGAGAAGGAGACAGGGAGCTGCTGGACCTGGGGGAAAGGGATGCCTCAGATGGCATTTACCTCTCGTACAAATGCCTTGTGAGAAGTACTAGAATCCCCTTCCATAGCCCCCCATGGATGCAGTGTAGGATGGCTTGGCCTCCGGTCTCTTCAGGCTCCGGGTCCCGTTCGGGGCGCTGTTTGAGGGCGCGAGGAAGAGGAGAGGGCCTTCGGTTCCTCGTATCCCTTCGGTTCCAGGCATCTTCCCGGGTGAATTCTCGGAGGTACTAGATGAGGGCCTCGATTTCGTCCTTAAGGGCCCAACAGTAGTCTTTGTCGTGCCCGTTGTCCAGGTAAAAATGGCAGTAGAACAACCTGTCCCTTTTCTTGTTGCTGATTGGTCAAATGGGCATCTGGACGAGGTCCTTGTCTTCGATCGCTAATAGGATGGCTGATACATTTTGTGTCAGTGGCATGTATCTCTCGAAATGCGGGATTGGAGGGACCCTCTTCATGCCGGTCCCGTCTTTCGGAATCTTCTTGGCTGGCTCGGCCTTATCGGCCTTGTGCTTTCCCTTCCCCGGGACCTCTTTGGCGTCCTCGGAATTTAGGGCCTCCTCCGCCCGAATGTACTTCTCGACCCGATTGACCAGGTCGGGAAAGTCGAGGGGAGGCTTCTTGGCCAAAAATGCCTTTAGCTGGCTGTGTCGAACGTTGTATCGGAATGCTGCCGAGGTGACCCCGGCGTTGAGGGAGGAGACTGTCCTTGCCTCTGCGGTGAACCTGGACGAACTGGCGGAGTGGCTCCCCTTCCTTCTTTCGGAGGTCCAGTAGGGACGCGCTTGTCTTTTCGACCTTCTTGCTGGTCACGAAGTGGACAAGAAAGTTGTCCTCCAGCTGATCGAACGAGTAGATCGAGCCGGGAACAAGCTTAGAGAACCATTCCTGAGCCGGACCCCGGAGGGTGGTGGGGAAGGTAAGACACAGGGGGGATCCGAAGCGCTGTGAATCATCATGAGGGTCTTGAACCCCTCCATGTGATCAGCAGGATCACCCTCGCCGTCGTAGGTCTCGAACTGAGGAGGCCGAAAGTTCCTGGGTATCTCTGCTTGTAAGATTGGAGCGGAGAAAGGAGGTCGGATCGGCCTATGACCCTGAGCCGGCCTTGGGGCGCCCTCGCCAAAATGGTCGAGGGGTTCTCCATTTCCTTTTGGCATCGTAGGACGTCCTCGTCACGTTCTGGCGGGCGGGTTAAGCCGCGAGACTCGATGGCTCCAGCATCCGACTGCGAGTAAGAGCGGTGGAGTGTCTCATTCACGAGGGTCCCTAAGATGGCCTCTAGGATCTCGTTTCGAAAGTTTTGGAACTCACGGCGTGTGACCGGAGCTTGTCTGGCCGAGTCGCATTGGGGTGGCGGCCTTCGGTTTGCGCAACTGAGCTCCGGCTCTCGCTCCTGAGATGGTTGCCTGGGATGGTTCGGGACCGAGTTGGAAGCGCCCCCTCCCCTAGTTCGGCTGGCTTTCCGGTTCTCGATGACCCGGCGTAGGTCGGTTGCGACCGAGCGAGAAGCGCCCGGTCCGGGTACGCCGTTGACCCTCGGATGGTTGGATCCCTAAGTGTCGGCGGGGATTTCCTGGGGAGGAGCATCCGGGCGACGTGCAGAGGTGACAACTCTTCTGGCCTTGGGTGCCATGTGAGAGCTCGGATTGAGGGGATGACGTTTCCTGGCCGGGGTCGGACTGAGGTCAGTACCGAGATTTTCCACAGACGGCGCCAATCTGATGCGATTTGTTTTTGGGGGTGGCTGCAACAGGTATGAGCTCTTGTAATTTGTATAGTGGAAGTCGCGGTACTGGCTATTCGTTCGACCCTAGGCTGGGAACAGCCTGAGGTAGCAGGTGTGAGGTGGAGGACGGATGCTTGGCTCGGATCCAGCAGCTCGGCTTGGATCTGGGGGCTCAGCTTGGTCTTGTGTACCTGCACTCTGCCTAAAAACACCGGGAGAGATCCCGGTAACAGGCCCTCCGACGATCTAGTCAGTTATTTGGAAAGCAACAGGAGCTAGGGTTTAGAGGAAAAAGATTGATTACCTTTTAATCAAGGAGGGGGCCTGATATTTATAGGCGGAGCAAACGGGTCTGAGATCCTGCGGACCGGATTTGGATCCGTTTGCTCGTGGGCCTGACGTGGCAGAAGCCCATGAGGTTCTGAATTGATCTAATGATCAGGAAAGAGCGGATTTTGAGGAAATCTGGTGGCCTAGAAGGGGCGACGTCATCTGACTCATATCGGTTAAGTAAGAGAGTTTTAAGTATTTGCTTGCAGCCAAAGTCGTCATATGAGAAAGGACATTTTACCTGCAATACCTATAATTAATCAGTTTTTTTCCCAACTAATCCTCCCCTTTGGACTTTGGAGGAATCTCTCAAATTTAAATGGAAAGAGGTTTTTTCTCTCTCCTAATCATAATTCTATGATTAGGTTAGTCAGAGACTCGCCTAAATTATTTCATGATAATGATCATTACAGGACTAATCCTACAATGAGACGAAAACCATATGCATGCACCCTTTGATGAGGAGAGGAGCAACTAGCATATTCTAACCAACAAACAAACTGGATGATGTTTATTCTGAAATTTTTTATTATTCCCTCTTTAGCAAAATAAAGTGATCGTACTTCTTATATCTTGTTGGTTGTCATTAAATTTAAGTACTTGTTCTTGAGAAAGTACTTGCTATGAAGTTTGTTATCAGAGTCAATCTCTGTTTCAGAATGAATGATAAACATCTAGGAGGGAAAAATAATTAAGTAGATGTTGATCCCCATAAGCAACTTGTATTTATTTTCTAGTAGCTAGAAGTCAAACATATTAAACTGATGCTACAATTTTTTATATATTTTTTTTATTGTTTAACGGTGAATTGAACGCCTCACATGTTTCATTAAAGAGAATTTAACAAAACATACAACAAAACATAAGACTCATGAAATTCTGAACCCAGCAGGTTGGGTTCTGGAACTCATACACTCCAACAAACAAACAAAAAAATATAACGAAATCTAATCATATTGATCGACCGGCCTCGCCAGAGCGAATTTCTCGTGCCAATTTGAGCTTACTTTCTCACTCAGTCCCTCGCTTGTATACCGTTTATCCTCTCCATCTATCGCACGATCGCTTTGTCGCCCCAGCAGTGGCCCAAACGTCAACTTAAAGCACCTTATGAGAGATACCGCAGACACTCCACCAATCTGACAACTCACTGTCCAGATTGAATCCTCGTTCTCATCCCCTCGCTTGATCCTCGTTGACTCTCCCTGCCACTTCGCGGTGAAGCAAGACGTCGCACCTGACCACTAACATGAGAGAGACCAAAGACACCTCTCACTTTGACCAGACTATGTCAAAGTAGAGCCCAAACTATAAATTGTCTGGCAATCGTCGCTCACACCAACTAGGATACATTTCGTTGCTAATTGTAAATAAGTTGTAATTTGGATATTAGGGGCTCCACAACGTCAACTCGAATTTCAAAACTCAATTTGAAATTCAAATCTCACCCTACGACAGCACTCTCAAATCAAATTCGAAATTCAAAACTGTTTTTGAAAGTCAAAAATCCCCCCCACTCACTGACCTCCCCCACATGCCTCCACGGCAGCCCCGACTACCCCCATGTTCGCCGATTGCCACCCCATTCCGGCGAATGGCAGTACTCCCGCCATCAGCCCCGATGCAACCAATTCGAACCCCCACAAGCTGCGCCGCCATCCTCGATGACGCCAACCCCCAGTCAGCACATCCCACAACCTCGACCACGAGCGGCGGTGCCTCTGACCTCCTCAATGTGCGGCACCTTCGGCCCTACCAAGTATGCGGCGCCCTCGACACACACCACCACTGTACCCTCAATGCCTAGCCGATCCTAGGCGCACCCCACTCCGACCTCGAAGTAAACCCCGAAAGATGGACGCGGTCACCTTCCGCCTCCAGGTGAAGACCAGTGCCACGACGAACATAATCAGTAGAGAAAAGTATGGATTTGGAGGATAATAAGGAGGGAAAGAGACGGTGAGTGTTAGATATTATTATAGTCCCATATTGGTTGTAGAGTTGTTTTGATATTTGTTCTCCTCCTGTATATATGTGGTATTGTACTTGGTTGAACTCAATTCAATATTTAGTATTGTTTTCATCACTCTGATTTATCTTAACATGGTATCAAAGCCAGGTGATACAAATTTCTTCCCAAAATCCTAAAATTCCAACAGCCAAAAAAAAAAATCCTGCTTCCTCTTCGTCAACAGCAACCTCGTCGACAACCTCCCGTGTTCTTCCTCATCGGCAATCCCCTGCTTCCTCGTCAGCAACCTACCCCCTCTCCAATTCCCGTTGACCTCCAATCCCCGACCACCTAAAACACCTGCTGAACTCCTGCTTCCTCTTCGTCAACAACAACCTCGTCGACAACCTCCAGTCTTCTTCCTCGTTGGCAATCCCCTGCTTCCTCATCGGCAACCTCCCCCTCTCTCTCCAATTCCCGTTGACCTCCAAAACACTCGAAACCCTCGTCGACTCCTCTTCCCCATCTTGCTCACAACCCCAAACCGTTTTACTCCCATTCACCTCACCCAAAACCCTAGCCACAAACCGAAACCGTTCTGCTTCCTTGTGCTTGATCGACGCGCCGCCGACTCCCATCTTAAACCCTAACCCTAATTTTTCTCTTTTTTTCCCAACCCAAATCCCCATACCCGAAACCCACAACTCATACCCGACCCATTTCCAAAGAAACCCTATAACCCATCTGTTCCCCCCCGACCCAAAACCCGTTTGTTTTTTCAGAAAAAAAATCAAAAAAATAAAAAATCAAAAAAATCAAAAAAATAAAATTATATATATATATATATATATATATATATATATATATATATATATATATATATATATATATATATATATATATATATATATATATATATAGGTACTACTACTTGATGGCATCTCAGTCTCTCCCATATATTTCCACCTCTACTGACTTCCCCGATGCAACCGCCTCTCGTTCCTCCTCCAAATTCAAAAATCAGTAGCGCCACTTTCAGTCTGCCTCCGGCCTCCTACCTTCTCCTTACATCATTTTTCACCCTACCCCACCTCTACTTCCGCCATCGGTAGCACCACCCTACTCCCTACGCCGATCCAGACACCAGCAGCATCTTCCTCCACATAGTGCTCTCAGTCACAACAGTGCTAGTCTTATTTCTCCTCGCAGTGCTTTTTTTCCTCACATCCTCGGCCATGTCAGTCACTCCGGCCTTGCCGTCTCCTGCTGATTGGTCTAATCTTCAACGCCCCAATCAGCTGTAACTACAGCTCATGGGTCAGTCTATCAATGCTGGTTCCTCTGCTCCTGCACTTTTTGCCACTCCCTGTATGAATTCGTTCTGGATTTTAGATTCTGGTGCATCACATCATCTCACTAGTAATCAGACACTGTTCACCACCTGCACAGCACTTCTCTCTCACTCTCCATCTCTACACACAACTGATGGCTCGCCACTTCTTATTACACACTCAGGGACGATTAACTCTCCTGCTCTCACATTACCATATATTCTCCGTGCTCCTCATTTATCAATAAACCTTATTTCTATTAGTGCATTGTGTGATAATGGTCTTGTCGTTACTTTTGACTATTTAGCTTGTTCTATTGCTGATTCCTCCGTCGGTGAGGAATTTGGGCGTGCTAGTCGTCAAGGTCGTCTATATTATCCAGATTTTCTTCGTACACATCACTCTCCTTCTAGTTTTGCCGGTATTGTTTCCTCTGATGCTGATCTGTGGCACAGACGCTTAGATCATATTAGCGCATCACGACTCCAGACTATAGCTCGTAGTGGTGCCTTTGGTTCTCTCACTTTTAAACATTTATCTGATTGTCAGGGTTGTCATTTGGCCAAACACATTGCCCTACCCTTTAGTCACAAAAGATCTTCTGAAACTACTCACCCTTTTCAACTTATTTATTTTGACGTATGGGGACCCTCTTTCGTACCTTCGTGGAAAGGCTATCTCTATTATGTTGCCTTCATCGTTGACTTCACTATACATACATGGGTTTTTCTTATGCGTCAGCGATTTGAGATACCTGATATTTACTGGTTCTTTACAACTATGATTCACATTCAGTTCGGTATGCGTATTAAGAATTTTCGATCGGACGGTGCACGTGAGTACACTTCCACCACTATGAGATCGATCATTCAGTCTCACGGCACCCTTTTTTCAGCAGTCATGCCCTCGCACACATGAGCAGAATGGTATAGCTGAATGTAAGCATCGTCACATCCTTGAGACGGCTCACGCTCTTTTACTCTCCTCTTTCGCTCCTTGTTCTTTCTGGACTGAAGCTATCATGACCTATGTTAGTCTCATCAAAATTACTCCCTCGTCTGCCCTAGCTAGTACGATGCCTTATGAGGCTCTTTATCATTCACCTCCTGACTTCAGTATGCTCCGTACTTTGGGTGCACCTATTACGCCCTTCTCCCTCCTACTGAGCGTACGAAGCTCTCTGCTCGTACTGCTAAGTGCGTTCACCTAGGTCTTAGTCATGAACATAAAGGTTATCGTTGTTTTGATCCATCAGCGGGTCGTGTTCGCATTTCTCGACATGTATCCTTTGTAGAAGACTCCCCTTGCTACCTAACCCCTTCTGAGAATACTAGATTTCTCGATTCCCCAGTTGTTGCTAGCCCCCCGACTTTATCTTCCCGCATTCCTTTTGATCCCACTCCTCTGGCTCCATTCATATCTCCTGCTGTCCTTACACCTGTTATTCCCCCTACCGAAACACCACCTGCATCCCCACAGCAGCCAGCACCCATCCCATCTACTTCCCCACCGACACATGCACCTACTCCACCGTCCTCACCCCCACACCCTGTCAGTCCACCATCTCTTCGTCAGTCTACCCGTTCCACTTCTGGTATTCCTCCAGCACGTTATACACCTGATGCCACTGGTCCTTCTGACCAGTTTGGTTTTGCCACCTTAGCTTCCTACTTGCCACAGTTTCATGCAATCTCACTGCTATATACTCTACACATGAACCCAGAACCTATCAAGACGCAATTCAATATCCTGAATGGAGGAAAGCTATTGCAGAGAAATTTCATGCATTTGATCAGACTGGCACTTGGGTTGTTGTTCCTCTGCCAGAGGGTGTTCAGCCTATTAGTTGCAAGTGGATCTTCAAGGTTAAATATCAACCTGATGGATCTATTGAGCGGCACAAGGCTCGTCTAGTAGCCCGAGGATTTACTCAGGAGCATGCTATTGATTATGATGAGACCTTTGCTCCCATTGCACAGATGACTACTATTCACACTCTTCTTGCTGTTGCAGCCATCCGTCTATGGCCGTTATACCAGATGGACGTGAAGAATGCTTTTCTTCATGGTACCTTATCTGAGGTTGTTTATATAGATCCTCCTCCTGGCCTCCCTACTCCTCATCATCATGTTTGCCGGTTGTGTCGGGCTATATATGGTTTGAAATAGGCCCCTCGAGCCTGGTTTGAGTGTTTTTGCCTTGTCATCACTAAGGCTGGTTTTAGTCAGAGTTCTCAGGACCATTCTATGTTTATGCGGTCATCACCGCATGGGAGGATAATTCTACTATTCTATGTTGACGATATGGTCATTACTGGGAATGACTCTGTGGGCATTACATCCACCCAAAAATACCTTCATCAGCAGTTCCATATGAAAGACCTTGGCAGACTATGTTATTTTCTGGGCCTAGAGATTGCTCATGGATCTCGGGGGATACTCATTTCTCAACAGAAATACACATCAGATATTATCTCCGCTGCATGCCTTTCTGACAATAGATCAGCCGATACACCCTTAAAGCTTCATGTGAAGCTTCGTCCCACTGATGGTGAGCTCCTTCCTGATCCCACTAGATAAAGACAGATTGTTGGACATCTTGTCACTTATGCATGACTAGACCCGATATTGCTCACGCAGTGAGTATTGTCAGTCAGTTTGTTTCTGCTCCTACATCAGTTCACTATGGTGCTCTTCTTCGGATTCTCAAATATCTTCGGGGTACTATTAATCGCTCATTATTCATGCCTGCTACATCCAAACTAGAGCTGAGTGCAAATTCAGATTCAGATTGGGCAGGTGATCCTACTACCAGACGGTCTACCACCGGTTTCTATCTATTTCTTGATGATTCGCTGATCTCATGGCGAAGTAAGAAATAGGTATTTGTTGCATGTTCTTCGACTGAAGCTAAGTACAGAGCAATGACAGCTACTACTAGAGAAATTATTCATGTTCGTTTGCTGTTATCAGATATGTGTGTCTCTTTTACAGAAGCTACTTCTCTTCATTGTGTTAACTGGAGTGCATTGCACATTGCAAGCAACCCGGTCTTTCATGAGCGAACGAAGCATATAGAGATTGATTGTCATTATATTCGTGAGCGCTTTGAGGCAGGGACCATTTCTCTCCATTCTGTTACATCTTCCCAGCAGACTGTAGACTTTTTCACCAAATTCCATACTGTTCAGAGATTTAGATACTTAGTAGGCAAACTCACACTATTTGACCCATCATGAGTTTGAGTGGGGTGTTAGATATTATTATAGTCTCATATTGGTTGTAGAGTTGTTATGATATTTGTTTTTCTCCTATATATAGGTGGTATTGTACTTGGTTGAACTCAATTCAATATTCAGTATTGTTTTCATCACTCTGATTTATCTTAAAGCGAGATCTGAAAAAGAGACGATGAGGGGAAACGAGGAGCAGGGGGGGGGCACCCTAGCCGCTACCTCCCAAGCTTCTGATCTAGGGTTTGGGATTTTGGGGGGAGCATCTCTCTCTAGAAAATCTAGAGAGAGAAACTCTTTTAAAAGTTTTCCAGAAGTCCTGATGCTACAATCTTTAATATTGTTACACATATTAATCCTTAATTACAACTCCGAATTGTAGTAAAAGATTCTATCTTTAGATGTGATATTAATCCATGGGAGATAAAACTATATGGGTAAAAAGGGATATGAGCAACTTGCTCATTTAGTAAATGAGTAAGTGATTATGTAGCATGCATGTGATACATTGGACAACTAATTCTTTTAAGAATTTTTCAATTACATGTATGTCACATCATCAATTGCTTATTTACTAAATAAGCAAGTTGCTCATACCCCTTTTCCCCAAACTATATAAATATGAAGTCTCAATGTACTTGTGCAGGAAGTTTAAGTTCAAATATGACCCACATTCGTAAAACTCTCAAGCTCAAAATTCGGTCTAGGAAAAGCTTGCACAAGTCTTACTTGATAACTAATGAATCAACTTCGAAGATACAATAACACACCAATATGAGTATTCCATGTTTTAAATGTGATAAGAGTTGAGAGTTTAGTAGCTAGACTAATTTTGAGGGCCCCCTTGTGGAACAATACATGACTGTTTGCCGAGGTTTTTATTTATGAGAGAGTTGGAATTTGTAACAAATAAATCATAACTCTGTAACTATATAAACACATATAATACACGTCCAAACTATATTCAATAAAATATAATGTGCACCGCACGTGTAGCCTAAATCTAAATATTCAAATATAAACTATTTTTTTCTTATTCAATATATATTCATTTAATTTGATGACTTCACTTTTTTAAGACGTGCATTGCGCGTACATTATACTATTTATTTATAATCCGCACATTAAATGCAACCGGTCTGATTCGAACCAGGAATACAGAGGGTACTTTTGTAAAGATCTTACTAACCGTCTAAAACTCAGAAGTACCACGAAGGATTAAAGGTTTATCAGTGTTTAAACTGTTGCTCCGAGTCCAGACAAATTTGAAGGTCAATTTGTTTCCTGGGCGATAGAGACACATATCACCTCCCAAACTCTAGCAGTGATACATTTTCAGACTCATCCCACTTGTTTGTACGCTCCAAGCTCTCTCTCTCTCTCATTTAATTGTCTGCCAAATGTCAGCAAATTTTTGCATTCCTATTCCTCTGTTGACCAGGCAAGAAAACAGAGGCAAAATCATGCATATGGATCGAGCTCATTAGTTAAACTATTAATAATGGATTAGTGACTAGATTAACTACTTAACAACTGCTAATCTCATTCTCATTGTTGTCTCTGTTGTCACTTGTAATGTAACGTAGTGATGTGCACACCCTTGGTCACTTCTTTAATCAACAATAATAAACACCATTTTAATTTTAATTTTTTTTTTCCAGACATAATTCTCTAGAAATTGGTGTAGCTAGCGCCTTGACACTCGATCCGGTTTTGTACCTTAGATATATTTGCTTGAAAAATAATGCAGAAGTTCATACAGTATGAGTTATGAGCTGGTATTACAACTTATTTTAAACATCCCAGTGATTCCAACTTGAAAAATGGCATCGTTTTTGTTTGCAATTACAGATTTTTTTTATAAATATGCCAATTTTTGAAACTATTTGTACTTATAGGACAATTACCAAAATATTTGCGCTCATAGACTCAACAACTAAACTCGCCGTTCCCAACAACGAGTTTAGTTGTTTCATCATAGCCGGTAGAACACGACGTGTTTAGTGCTAATTTTTAGTTCAAAATTTTCAAAGAAAATTCGTCATTCCCAACGGCAAGGATATTTATACTAAACTCGCTATTGGGAACAGCAAGTTTAGTTTAAAATTTTCAATGAAGATCCGCTGTTCCCAACGGTGAAGACATTTATACTAGACTTGCTGTTGAGAATGACGAGTTTAGTTCAAAAAAATTTCTATGGAGTTTTTTTTCTAGAAAATTCACTAAGTCCAAAAGAATATTTCACTCTCTGTAAAAATTTCTACATCCTCGCCGTTCCTAACAACGAGTCTAGTATAAATGTCCTCGCCGTTAGAAACAACAAGTCTTTTTTGAAAATTTTGAACTAAACTCGCTGTTCCCAATAGTGAGTCTAGTATAAATGTCCTAGCCATTGGAAACGTCGAGTCCCTATGAAAATTTAGAACTGAACTCGCCGTTGGGAACGATTAGTTTTTCAAAAAAAAATAGTACTAAACTCGTCGTTGCGAACGGCGAGTTTAATTATTAAGTCTCTGAGCATAAATACTTGGGTAATTGTCATCTTTCTGCAAATATTTGCAAAAGTATCTTCTAATTTTTTTTCTCACAATTACATGAAGTTATTGAATATTAGTTTTATTATAAGTTTAATATATCCAATCAAATCAGCGCATAAAAGAAGTAAATCTTCAACAACAGTTGATAACAAAATACATCAAATCATCTCTCATTGAAGAGTTATTTTTATTAAAAAAACTTTCATTGAAGAGCAAAATAAATTATGAAAGTCAATGCATCGACTTAGACATGCTCACCATAACACACCCGACAGACCGATTTTTTTTCTTCTATGCCACTTTTTATAACTACTTGCATGAAAAAATAGTTTTTTTTTTATAAAAGAAGAAGGTGAAATATGGTCACCCTGTTTCGTTAATAAGAAAATAACCAAACAAACCCAGTGTACTGGATCAAATTACAAACTACAGACAGAAAAATAGAACAAGAAGCAATATAGCCAGTACATACAATCAGATCTCATCTAACACCCTTAGAGGGTGGGTCACAAAAACTACAAAATCTAGGTTGAAGCGGCCACAGCTTGTCCCCGATCTCCACCAATAATGTACTGGACCCCATCTTGGGTCTAATCACAAAGCGAAGACCAACTAATTGTATGTACTTCAAGTAAGCTTCGTGCACCGCCTCCACAGTACGCGCACACCCACCTGAAGCGAATCACGAGGGATCTAGATATTCGCCGCTCCCATCCTTCTCCCCCCCACCTCCTACAACCTCACAAACAAACTCACACTCTGCCCAATCGAAGTCACAGTCAAAGGAGAGATGTGGAGAGGATACCTTCACATCTTTCACGCTTAAGCTCTCACAAGTGATTTCTTACCAAACAAAACTCTTACTCACCCTAACCACGGACACAGTCAAAGAGAGCCATGAAGAGGATACCTTCACATCTCTCACGCTTTTACTCTCTCAAGTGATTTCTCACAAACACTAACAGACACCTGCATAGAGTAGTGAGAAGCAACATCTTCATTCTCTCACTCTCTTACTCTCTCTCTCACGCAAAACCCGAACCAAATCACAACTAACTGAAGAATCACCTTCACCTCTCGCCCCTACGGGCGGTGGACGTTGTAGATTTCAGGTTCAATGATGAGGGCGTAGTGGCGGTGCTGTTGTAAAGCCTGTGGCAGTAGATTAAAGGAGGTCAAATTCAGGGTGTGACTCCCACACTGCCGACAAAAAACACAAACATCTCCAACTCTACCTATCCCCTCAGCCCACCTCATGGGGGGACCTCGTCTACGGGCCCAACCCCCACCCTGTGCGGTAACGAGTGAGCGCATTTCATGGGGGGACCCCGTCTTCGGGCCTTAGCCCCACGACCGTACTACACCTCATTCTTCACCCCGAGTCAAAACCAAACTCAGACAACTCCTCTGCTCCTCCCTCACTAATAAAACCACTGCTGTCTCTAACTCCGGCACTGCCATCATCACGTACTCTCTCTTCATTGCATACTCAACCAGCATCTCAACATCCAAATCGCAGCTGCAGATCACCGCAATTGACATTGAGTGTGAGGACATGGTGGCGGTAGCGATGTCTAGCGATAGAAACTAACCCCGGCTTCTTTGCACGCACAACCAACCCTCGAAATCCAAATTATAGCAGCAGATCGCCATGATTGACCCCGAGAGCTTGGACATGGTGGCGACATCGAAGATCACCCGGGCCCCAAGAGTGTGGACATTTTCTGACAGCAAAGATGCCGTTTCCGGTGCCGAGGGGGATGGATGACAGCGGAGGAGCGGCGTCGAAGATCGTCCGTCACCGCTGAGGAGGCTGTAGAAGCTATGGTGCCGGCGAGTTCAGCGGTGTGCCTCACACCGGTGCACAGATTCGGAAATGACCATAGTTGGGGCAGCTCTGGGGCTCGACGATCAGATCTGTCTTCATCCCCGAGGTCGAAGGCGGATGCTTTGGGGCTCGGCGACGTCGCGATCTCCCCGTCGGATCTGGAGCTCGGCGACGTGGACTGGGAGCGTGACGGGAAAGGGAGGGACGATAGGGAAGGACTTCAGGGAACGTCGTGACGGGGCAGCGGCGACGAAGCCTAGCCGCCGCCCCCACCCTCTCACAGATCTAGGGTTTCTTTTGGGTTTTTTTTGGGAGTTAGTTTCTCTCTCTAGACTTTTCTAGAGAGAGATGCTAAAGTATTTGTGTTCATAAATTCAACAACTAAACTCGCCATACCCAACCATAAGTTTAGTTGTTTCATGCTCGACGTTGGGACACAACGAGTTTAGTGCTATTTTTTGAGAAACTTGCCGTTCTTAACGGCGAGTTCAATTCAAAATTTTCAGTGAAGACTCGTTGTTTCCAATGACGAGAATATTTATACTAGATTTGCTGTTGGGAACAGCAAGTTTAGTTCAAAATTTTCAATGAAGACTCGCCGTTCCCAACGACGAGGACATTTATACTAGACTCGCTGTTGGGAACGGCAATGATGTAGAAAATTTCACAGAGAGTGAAATATTCTGTTGGACTTAGTGAATTTAAAAAAAAAACTCCATAGATTTTTTTTTTGAACTAAACTCGTCGTTCCCAATAGTGAGTCTAGTGTAAATGTCCTCATCGTTGGGAACGACGAGTCTTCATTGAAAATTTTGAACTAAACTCGCCATTCCCAACATCAAGTCTAGTATAAATGTCATTGCCATTGAGAATGGCGAATCTTTTTGAAAATTTTGAACTAAACTCGATGTTGGGAATGATGAGTTTTTCAAAAAAAATAAAAAAAAGATACACTCGCCGTGTTCCAACAGCTCATGAACTCAACAATTAAACTTGTCGCTGGGTACGACGAGTTCAGTTGTTGAATTCACGAGAGCAAATAGTTTGACAACTGTCTTATTTTTGCAAATAATTTCGAAAAGTGGCATATAAAAAAAATTCAACAAACTTCCTAAAAAAAGAAAACATTAGAAACTAAAATAAAAAATTAAAGCATTTTAAATCAAAAAAATTCTCAATTCTTTTCAAAAGAAAACCAAATGAAACTTTGGAAACTCAGTCAAATTCCGGGCCCATATAACAAACATCCCAAAAACTAAAAGAATAAAGACAACCAAAATCAATCAGACAGAGTCAGGGACAACCCCTCCACTATCTCTACCCCCCTTTAAAAATACTCAATTCCCTCCCAAAAACTTTGTAAGTCACTTCCAAAATGGAACTCCACTTCCAGCGAAAAAACACCTTCCCTCTCTCCACCTCAAAAACAGCCAAATTCAAAAGCAGAAGAGCCGCCGCCACCACCACTACCACCACCAACAATAGCAAGTTTGTCGGAGTCCGGCAAAGGCCGTCGGGCCGATGGGTCGCGGAAATAAAAGATACCACCCAAAAAATACGGATGTGGCTTGGCACATTCGAGACAGCAGAGGAAGCTGCACGTGCCTACGATGAGGCTGCTACGCTTCTCCGTGGATCAAATACTCGCACCAATTTCATCACTCATGTGTCATCAGATTCCCCTCTCGCTTCTCGGATTAGGAATCTTTTGAATCACAAGAAGCAACCTACAAAGCCAGTTACTAATACTAGCACTCGTACTAGTTCAAGTACGAGTACAATTACAATTACTAGTACTAGTACTAGTACTAGTGCTACTAAAACTAGTACTAGTACTATTATTCAGAAGAAGATGGACGAAGAAGTGTATCGTCCTTATATTGGAAATGAGAGCGAAGATGGATTGTTCGAATTGGGAACGGGTTGTGACGATAACTCGTCATGGGTGTTCGACTACCCGGGATTTGAGGGAATCACTGTAAGTAACAGCGGTAGTAGGTGTTTTTTCGAGGAAGAGAGTACTAGCGGGATAATGAGTACGGTTGACGCCACATCATCGATGTATGAAATGAATGGTGTTCAGGAGTACTTGGAGGCTTTGACGGCTGATTCATCGTCGTCGGCCGCCACAGATTCTCTGTGGGATCTTCCTCCTTTGCATCGGTCACTCTTTTGATTGAGGATCATATATCGAGTTTCTTGTTCTTGTTCTTGGTTATTTAAGTTTGTTGTAAACTTATAAAAAGAGTTCAATTCAAAACAACAGTAAACTGAAATCCTTTACATGTTTTTTTGAGGGAAAAAAATCTTTTACATTTTAGCTAATCAATTTGGCTGTTGTTCATATTTTGCTTTTACTTGGGAGACTTGGGGATTGATAATTTGGCAAACAAATAATATCGTATGCTTTTTCTATACCCGTTGACATTATAATAGTAAAGATACTGGTTCGAGAGATGAAACTTGGTATGATTGTTGGCTATTGCGTATGGTTTCGAGAGACGTGTATTGCCGGCTATCTGAACGAGGTGATTTCGGAGTTTTCACTGAAGTATGCCGAGCTCACGAATATCCGTGATCAGTTGGCTCAGAAGGCCATATATTTGTCCGCGCTCACAGAGGCCAAGCTTGGTGTACATGTAAAAGGCTCAGAAGGAAGCGGCTCAAGCTTGCCGAGGGAAAGGTTCAGAGATTGCAGTCGGAATCCGACCAGACGAAGATCTGAACAAGAAGTTTGACGAGCTTCCCTCCATGGTTCAGACTCGTCAATCGTCGAGAGGAAGCTGAAAACCGAGCTTCAGACCGCTCGTTCCGCTTCTGCCAAAATGGAGCCACGTCGGGTATAATACTCTGAAGGCCACCAGCACTGAGAATTTGAAGCAGTTGCGGGTACGAGATAGCCGAGCTCCAGAGGAAATATGCCTCGCAAGTAGGGCCGGCCCTGAGGTCCCGGAGCCCAAGACGAAATGTCAAAATAATTTTTTTTTTGCCCTGAATTACAATATATATTTTTTATGTGCAAAATTCGTGTCTACATTTAAATAAAAAAAAATTGGGGTTTTCTAAAATTGTAAAAAATTCGGGGGTCTGAGACAGCTGCCTCACCTGCCTCAAGATGGGGGCCGGGCTTGCTTGCAAGCAGAGTTGATAACTACAGGCGGGAGTTCGATGATGGGCCTTTAATGGTCAGAAGATTCACCTTGTGGTATCGATTGGGCGAAGATAACAATGGCTGTTCTTCCAGAGGAAGATGACGAAGAGGATGGTGACAAGGAAGTTGAGGATGGCGATGCGGAGGATCCGAAGGGGTCGGATACCGACAAGAAGGTGATGGAAGAGACGAGGGGATGACCAGCAACCCTGATGAACTTTTTTCCAAAATGACCCACTTTTAAAAATAAATATCCAAATGATCCACATTCGAAAATAATTACCAAATTGACACACTCAATGTTTCAAACAGCGATGATATGGCTAAAAATGGGGTTAAATCAGAACCGTCCAGATCGAGCACGAATCTTGATACTCGGGGGTAAAAAGGTAATTTCACATACAGATGGATCCAAAACGGGTATTGGGTCTCCTTCTCACCCGCGAACGGATCCACCATAACTGGGCACGGGTCCCGACCCGATACAGACCCAGATCACCAAGAGGAGAATCAGGGCCATTGATTTGACTAAATCAACTCAACATGCCTGATTTGCTCCCACCGGGAATCAAGGGCTAATTTCCCAAAACAGAATAGGAGGATTTCCCTCCTGGCTGTTAGGCAGGAAATCAGGCCCCTAACCGTTCCAAAGGCGACTATAAATACTACCCCTCTGCCACCATGACGAGGTTAATCACTTTTTCACCACTTAAGCTCTTTCTTAATCTTTTCTGATTACTGACAAGAGCGTCGGAGGGTGCGTCGCCAGAATCAACCCCGGTGTTCCGCACTTCCTTGCAGGTTGCGCCAGGAGTAAGAAGGCTGAGTTAACTGTTCAGGTGTTTCTCGATCTCACAAATTCATCTGTTTACCCCCACACCGAAATCAGCGGTAACAGATTGGCGCCGTCTGTGGGAAACACCACACGAACAGCCTCATCCCCTCCCTGGTCGTCCTCTCCAACCATGCCTCCCAAGAAGGTCAGATCCAGAGGATCCAACCGGGTGGCCAATCCTGCCGACCCTACGGAGGAAGCCCCCGTCAATCCTATTCCGCAGCCCGATCTTCCTCCACCGGCTCAGCAAGTCCAACCTCCTCATCCCAAGCAGCAACCCAACAATGACCCTTCCGGTCATAACGGCCGGAAGCAGAAGCAGCCCATCCATCAGGACCATGTTTCGGTCCATAATGGGTCCTCGGACTCAATGGCTTCTCATCATCCCGACCTCCGCAACACGCTCCTGAACCGCCAGAAGGACGATGACCTCCGCACTCACCTTGACGAGAGGCGGGCCCGAGAGGGAGCCTCCCGCCAGCGTCAGGGTGAGCGGTTCCCTCGTCGCCGAGACGGTAGGAGGTCCCCGGACCGCAGGGGCCGGGCAATATCTCCCGAACGCAGGAGGAGGAGACCGCATTCCCCCACGGATCGGCACCCTCGGAGGAACAATGACGCACCGATCACTCGTGCCGAGTTCCTGCAATTTCAGGACACCGTTCTGCAGGCTCTCAACCTTCGGCAGAACGTCCAAAATGCTCAGAGGGCTCCAACGCCCCCGAGGGACCCCAGTCCTCGTCGCCGAACCCGAAGTCCTTCCCCGGCTCCTAGCCGCCAGCAGCAGTAATACAGTCCTCGCCGATCACAGGACAACCGGCGCCACGGTCCGCGCTCCCCTTCCTACGAAGAGGAGTCCGGGGGGTCATATGATTACCAGCGGAGGGACGATGCCCCCAACCGCCGTCTCCATGAGGTAGAGAGGCGCATTGGCCGCATGGACAGAGAAGAGGAGTCCAGAGCAGGGACTGTTCGGCCGAGCAGACCCCCCTTCTCTCGGACGATCATGGAGGCTCACATACCGAGGGGTTTCAAACCTCCGCAGTTTGAAACGTACTCAGGTGAGTCCGACCCGGTGGATCACGTCGAGAGCTTTAAGACTCTGATGCTGATCCATCAAGTCTCCAACGCCATGCTCTGCAGGACCTTCCCCGCCACCCTCAGGGGGTCGGCTCGGGAATGGTATTCCAGACTCGCCCCCTCCTCCATCTTCTCCTTCGAGCAGTTTGAAACACTGTTCATCACTCACTTCGTGAGTAGCAGGCGGGCCGAGAAGACAAGCCTCTCCCTACTGAACCTGCGGTAGGAAAGGGAAGAGAAGCTGCGGGATTATGTGAAGAGATTCACCGCAGAGGTCAGGTCTATCGCCTCATTAGACCAGTCAGTGGCAACCGTGGCGTTCCAGTCGAACGTCCTCAACGCCAACCTCCGATCGTCCCTGGCCAAGAAGCCCCCGCATGACTTCGCCGACCTCCTCCTGAGGTGCGAGAAGTATATCCGAGCAGAGGAGGCCGAAGCCCTCCCGAGCTTCGGGGGGTCCTCCTCGGGGTCGAAGAGGAAGGCGACGGGGGAAGAGGGGTCCAAGAAAGCTCAGAAGGACAACGGCGGTCAACGCCGCCCTCCCCCCAGGTTCGAGAAGTTCACTCCCCTCACCACTAATGTCTCCACCATCCTGATGGAAGTGGAGAAGGAAAGAGTCATCCCTCCAGCTCCGAGGATGCAAACCCCGGCAAAGATGAGGAACAAGGACAAATGGTGTCGTTACCATCGGGATCACGGCCACGACACGAACGACTGCCGGGCATTGCGAGATGAGATAGAAGCCCTCATCCGAAGGGGGCAGTTGGCCAAGTTCGTAAAGGCTAACGATCGGGCGGAGCGCAACACTTCTCCGCCTCGGGGGGCTAACAAGCGCTCCGAGCGACGCGAGGAGTCGCCCGAGTTCGAGGAAGAACGGGTTCTGCACCTGATCCACGGAGGCCCCATGGGGGCTCCTCTAATTCCTCCCGGAAGGCCTTCGTCCGAGAGGTCAACTCGGTTCACAGCGCCCCTCCCCCCAAAGGTCTCGGCGTCCCTGTGTCTTTCTCCGACGTAGACCTCGAAGGGGTCCGAACCCCACACTGTGATGCCCTCGTCATCGACCTCCGCATGGCCAACTTCAAGGTGCAGAGGATTTTAGTAGACAATGGGAGTTCGGTCAATATCCTCTTCCTCTCGACCTTCCGAGGCCTGCAGCTGTCTCGAGACCGTCTCAAGCCGGCCGGTTACACACTCCACGGGTTCACGAGGGTCCCGGTAACCGTCGAAGGGGTGATAACCCTAGACGTTACTGCGGGAAGCACCCCTACTACCCGGACCGAGCCGATGGACTTCATGGTCGTCGACGTCCCGGCAGCGTATAATGTCATCCTAGGCCGATCCGGCCTAGCCACCCTAGAAGCCGTCCCCTCGGCGTATCATTTGAAAATGAAGTTCCCCACTCGGTCAAGAGTAGGGGAGGTCAGGGGAAGTCAAGAAACAGCCCGGAAGTGCTACACAACTTCCACCGGGGGACCAGTGCTCTCGCTCGAGACACTAGAAATCCCCGAGCCGATAGCTCGGTCGACGTCCGAGCCGGCGGACGAGTTAGAAGAAGTGCCCTTCTCGGACGAGGATCCGAGCTGCAAGTTCCTCATCAGCAAATCCTTGCCGACCGCACTGTGCTCGGACCTGATTAAATGCATCCGAGATAACCATGACTTGTTTGCATGGTCGGCTGCGGACATGCCCAGCATTTCCGAGGAGCTACTCGTCCATCGCCTAAGTGCCGAACCGGGGTGCAAACCGGTCCAGCAGAAAAGGCGGAAGTTCGCTCCCGAGCGACAGCAGGCCATCAAGGAAGAAGTGGATAAACTGCTGAAGGCCAAGTTCATACAAGAGGTGAATTACCCCGAGTGGCTGTCGAATGTTGTAATGGTCAAGAAGTCCAATGGCTCGTGGAGGATATGCATTGACTTCACCGACCTGAACAAGGCGTGTCCGAAGGATCCATTCCCTCTCCCGAACATCGACACCCTTATTGACGCCACCTCGGGCCATGAGCTCCTCAGCTTCATGGACGCCTTCTCGGGGTACAATCAGATCCGAATGTTCCCCCCGGACATTCCGAAGACGTCCTTCGTCACCGACCAAGGCCTCTACTGCTACCGGGTCCTGCCGTTCGGTCTGAAGAACGCGGGCGCCACCTACCAGCGCCTCGTCAACAAGGTCTTCCAGAGCCAGATCGGTCGAAACATGGAGGTGTACGTTGACGACATGCTCATCAAAAGCGTCCGAGGCACTGATCATGTAGCCGACCTCCAGGAGGCTTTCGGCGTGTTGAGAAGGCACAGTATGCGGCTGAACCCGAACAAGTATGCGTTCGGGGTCTCTTCGGGAAAATTCCTCGGCTTCATGGTAAGCCAACGAGGGATCGAAGCTAATCCCGAGAAGATTAAGGCCATATTAGACATGGCCCCACCTCGGAACATCAAGGAGGTGCAGAAGCTCACCGGTCGGCTAGCTGCTATCGGTCGATTCCTCTCGAAGTCAGGGGAAAAGTGCCTCCCCTTCTTCAAAGCACTCAGAGGGGCTAAGGGTTTTGAATGGGGCCAACCACAACAGGAATCGTTCGACCAGTTGAAGGCATACTTGGTGAACCCCCCTCTGCTCAGCAAACCGGTCCCTGGCGAGACCCTCTTCGTCTACTTGGCTGCTTCCGAGCAGACCTTGAGCACTGTCTTGGTGAGAGAGGAGGACCGGGCCCAAAGGCCTATCTACTACGTGAGCAAGGTGCTTCGGGACGCCGAGCTCCGCTATCCGAGGATCGAGAAGATAGCCTACGCCCTGGTCATGGCAGCAAGGAAGCTTCGGCCGTACTTTCAATCCCACTCGGTCGTTGTCCTCACCGACCAACCCCTAAAACAAATACTCCACAAGCCAGAGACCTCGGGCCAGCTGATGAAGTGGTCCATAGAGCTGAGTCAGCATGACATCTCTTACCAGCCTCGGACGGCAATTAAGGCACAGGCCCTCGCCGACTTCATCGTAGAGTCCACAATCCCTGAGGTCGGCCGCATCCCGAATGGACCCCCCATTTGGACAGTCTTCGTGGACGGCTCCTCCTGTAACGAAGGAAGCGGTGCCGGCATCATCCTGAACGGCCCTGATGACTTCGTCCTGCAATATGCGATCCGCATGAACTTCAAAGCCTCGAACAATGAGGCAGAGTACGAGGCACTCATCGCTGGTCTCGGACTTGCACGAAGTGCTGGCGCGCAGCGCCTCCGAATCCACAGCGATTCCCAACTCGTCGTGAATCAAGTCTTGGGCGAGTATGAGGCCCGAGACGAGCGGATGGCAAAGTACCTCGCTAAGGTCCGGGCCCTCATGAGCCGGTTCGAAGAGGCGCTCATCCAGCGGGTCCCCCATGAAGAAAACTCACAGGCCGATGCCCTCTCCAAATTGGCCTCGTCTTCCCTGCAAGGTCTTGAACAAACCGTGCTGATCGAGGTCCTCTCTAAACCGAGCATAGAAGACGAGGCACCCGCCTCGGTGGAGTCGTTGCCGGTCATGCTGCAGGACAATTGGATGAAGCCACTGGTGGAATTCTTAAGGGATGGGGTTCTGCCCTCGGATCCTAAGGAAGCACGCCGAGTCAGAACTCGGGCCGAGCGCTATGTCTTGATCGAGGGTATCTTATACAAGCGCTCCTTTTCTCAAGTCGACGGTCGGCCATATCTAAGGTGCCTCTCTCCAGAGCAGGCCGAATATGCCCTACAAGAGCTCCACGAAGGCATCGGCGGGGCACATTCAGGTTCCAAGTCCTTGGCCCGAAAAATTCTGAATTATGGATACTTCTGGCCGACCCTCCTTCAAGATGCCGAGCGACACGTTCGGAAATATAGCTCTTGTCAGAGACACTCCAGCATCCGCCGCCTACCTCAAGCTAACCTCGCCTCCCTATCAAGTCCTATCCCCTTCGCCATGTGGGGAATGGACTTACTAGGGCCTTTCCCTCCGGCTCCGGATCAGTTCAAGTTCCTGGTCGTAGCCATCGACTACTTCTCGAAGTGGGTCGAGGCCGAGCCCCTCGCCACTATGACCGAGAACAAGGTGGTACAGTTCTTCTGGAAGAACATCGTCTGCAGGTTCGGCATCCCCCGTATCCTCGTGACGGACAACGGGACTCAGTTCACTGGCGCAGCTTTCCGAGCTCTGTGCGACGACCTTGCCATCCAGCAACGCTTCTCGTCCGTCTCCCACCCTCAGTCAAACGGACAAGCAGAAAATGCTAATCGGCAGATCCTCGCCGGCATCAAGAAAAGGTTGGATAAAAGTTCCAAGGGCTTATGGGTCGACCAACTCCCCAACGTCCTATGGAACTACCGCACGAGCAAGCGGACCCCCACAGGCGAATCCCCTTTCAATCTCACCTATGGGTCCGAGGCCGTGATACCTCTCGAGGTCGGAATACCCTCCCCCCGGCTCACAGCTTTTGACGAAGAACAGAACGCCAGGAATCTCAGGGCAAACTTAGATGTGATAGATGAGCTGAGGGAAAGAGCGTCAATTCGGCAGCAGACTTACCGAAGAAGGGTTGAACTAGCGTACAACAAAAAGGTCCGACCCGCCAACCTTGAGCAAGGAGATTTGGTCTTGAGAAAGCTAGCCATATCCTTCCCCAGTCAGAAGGGCAAGTTAGCTCCGAACTGGGAAGGGCCGTACAGGATCACGAGAGTAGTTCGGCCCGGGACATATCGTCTTGAAGACCTGGAGGGCAGAGAAATTCCGAGGACCTGGAATGCCGACCACCTTCTGAAATACCAGAAGAGCGCCCCGGCGCCTCCCTGAGTAACCAGAGGTGTCGAACCATTCCTCTCCTCCAAATTGTAACCTATTTTCATAAATTGTACTGTGTAAAACGGTTCGCCGTCAATTATTAATAAAGAAAGCTCTTCCATGTTTTTGAATTCGTATGTTTCTCTCCCCTCTTCTTTTTAAATTGTGATTTCAACCAATGGTTCGGAGTCCACGTTCGGCTCGACTTCACCTCCTTGGCTCGTCCCCGGATGAACCAGGGGTAGACCGTCGTTCGGAACTGCTCCCGCAACCGTTGAACTTTACCAATGGTTCGGAGTCCAACACTCGGTTCGACTTTACCTCCTTGGCTCGCCTCCGGGCGAGCCAGGGGTAGATCGCCGTTCGGAATTGCTCCCACAACCGTTGAACTTTACCAATGGTTCGGAGTCCAACACTCGGTTCGACTTTACCTCCTCGGCTCGCCTCCGGGCGAGCCAGGGGTAGATCGCCGTTCGGAATTGCTCCCACAACCGTTGAACTTTACCGACGGTTCGGAGTCCAGCACTCGGCTCGACTCTACCTCCTCGGCTCGCCTCCGGGCGAGCCAGGGGTAGATCACCGTTCGGAATTGCTCCCACAACCGTTGAACTTTATCGATGGTTCGGAGTCCAACACTCGGCTCGACTCTACCTCCTCGGTTCGCCTCCGGGTGAGCAAGGGGTAGATCGCCGTTCGGAATTGCTCCCACAGCCGTCGAACTCCACGAAAATCCCGAAGTCAAACACTTGGTTAAAATCCTGCCCTAAAGATTGCTTCCCGGAAAGCTCCAACGTTGTGGCGAGCGCTCGGCTTATCCTTAGTCCGAGCCCTCTCCGACTTCATAGAGACGGGAGAGGATAAGAAGGGTGGGACCACCCTCCGGTCGGAATCCGAGCAAGTGCCATTCCGACCCTGCAAACGGAGAAAACTCACTTTCTCCTCAAAAATCGCGCCTGATCTCGATCAGACGGCCCAGATCTCGCCGAGGACACTAAACGACAAGATAGGGTTTTCTTGAGAAATGTGCCCGTCTTGAGATGCGCGTCGTCATCCAATGGCTCAGGTTGCGCCACGTCGCTCGGCACGCCGAGATTCCCCCACGTCGCTCGGCAGCCGAGCAAGTGCCTTCCCGAGCTCGCAAACGGAGAAAACTCACTTTCTCCTCAACTTTCGTGCATGATCTCAATCAGACGGCCCAGATCTTGCCACCTGCGCTAAACGACAAGATAATGTTTTCTTGGGAACTGTGCCGCCTCGAGATTCGTGCCCACACTCAACGGCTCAGATCTTGCCACCTGCGCTAAACGACAAGATAGCGCTTTCTTGGGGACAGAGCCGCCTAGGAGTTCGCGCCGTACCTTGTCAGAGTCGCTAAACGACAAAATACCGTACTCATGGGAACCCGTTCGGTTCAAACGCCCTCGCCGACGGAAATAACATGCTCGGTTCAAGGACCTCGGCGCGACTAACACAGTTATAAGCAGGACAAATATGCAGAGCAACGAAAGATTTTATTAATGATCGGCACATAATACAAAACACATCTCTTCCATGGTTACAAAGTGTTTGGAAACAAAATACACGCCGCCGACCCACTACACTTAGCCCTCATATGGAAAAATCTTCAGTAGACTGTTCGGCCGACTGTTCGCCCTCCTCGGCTGATAGCTCCCCTGCATCGTTCCGGAGCTTCGCTACCACAGTCTGCAAGTGTCGAATCTCCGAGAGCAAATCATCCCGCTCGACTATAATCTTCGACTGGTTGTGCCGAATACACTTGACCCGAAGAGCGTTGCTGAACGCGGTTTGCGAATCCTCGTCCCCTCCTGCAGGGTTCAGCTCGGCGATCCTATCGTCCAGACGCTGGATCTCGGCTTCCCGTAGGTCGAGGACGGACAAAAGGTGAGCCCGCTCACCCTCGGCTCGGCATAACTCCAGCTCGACGCTCCAAGGACTCAGGGCCGCCGTCCCAGAGGAGGCCTCGGATTCAGACTCATCATCCGAGTCGGGGAGATCAGCATATGAATCGGCCGCCTCGAGCTGAAAAAAGGGAAAAACAAATAGCAAAATTTCAATGCACTGCCGAAGTCCAACACTTGGAAATTTGTCACAAGAAGCTTTCAGATTTGCATCCGCATATATATATATATATAGTGGCTTCACATACATCAAGACCGACTCTACTACAATGTTTTACAACAAGCCAGAGAGGATGAAAAGCGACATGTTCAGGGCCTTTTCGGAAGGGGAATGCTTCGGTTTAGGGAAACGCGAGGACGACGAGGCCTGCCCTCCGAGCTCGACCCTAAACCAACGAAGCGCGACCCCCCTTCGCTGCTGGCTCTAACTGCGGCGCCGGCCGAGGCCCCGCTCGACGAGACGGCCGCACTGCTCTGAGCGTCGGCCGGACTCCGTCTGGTCATAGGCGAGCGTGTCGCAAGTTCGTAAAAAGAAACCCCTCTCTCGCTCTCTTCACGAGTACAGGACGTACTGCGGCCGTTAGTCCTCGCCGGTACAGGCTTGAGCGACGCGACCTCTTCCTCCAGTTCAATGATTCTGTCTCTCAGCGCGTCGTCCTTCGCCATCTTCTTCAGACGAGAGGGTCTGGACGAGCCTGAGACGGTGGCTCCATCAGTCGCAAGCCGTCGGAAGTGGGTGACCTCGATCTCCCTATCTATCGTGATCCTTCTGAGCCTGTCGACTTCGGCCAATAACCTCTTGCGCTCGGTCGATGCTTTCTCCAGCTCGGAAGTCAGTTTCTCTTCCGTTGCCGAGCGTTCTTTCTTCACTAATTCCAAGTGTTGGACCTCGGCCAAAAGGTCGTCATTCTTCTGCTCGGCGGCAGTGAGCTCTCGACGGAGCCGCTTGACTTCGCCTTTGGGACAAGCAGCTTGGGGGTACTTCCGCAGTTGCCACAGCTCGCGACAGTACCTCCGCAAAGCTGCCTTCGTCTCCTCCAGCCTGCCGAGCAGGAGAAATCGATTCTGTCGGCTCTGCCAGAGCTCGCCCTTCGTTTTTGCCAGCTCCTTCCGAAGGTATACAACCTCCGTGATCGGACCGAACTTCACCTGAAAAGTGGAGATAAATCCGATGGGACAATACACGGAAACATCTACAACTAGTCACACACAAATCCGAGGCTCAACACTTGGATAAATTTTGGCCAAACAAAACATTTTCATTCAAATCTAAGGGAAAGGTTTTACAAAAGCGGTGGCCAGTCCGCGGTTGGGCTTACAAAAAGACAAAACAACAAAAGGTAAAAAGAGACAACCGAGTCAGGGGTCGACCTTTTTGTCGTTCGGGTCCGTCGACCCCCCGGTCTTGTCCTCGCCATCACCCTCGCCTCCACCTTCGCTCCAGCTCTCCTCCTCGGAGTCGTCCTCCTCTTCGTCCTCGGCCTCGGTCTCCCCCGGGCCTTCGACGACTTCCGTCTCCCCCTCGGGGTCGAGCAACCCCTCGGGAACACCCTCCTCCCCTTCCACGGGGTCGTAGAAGTTGTAGATGGATGTGTCGAAGCCCGGGTTCTTAGCGGCTACATGTTGCAAGGCTCGACCGTAGGCATCCGCCATGTTCTGGAGCATGTGCTGCGCGGCCTCCTCCTGCACGGCCTTCCTCACCTTCTTCACCTTCTTCAGGTGTTTGGCCTTGATCTTCTCGGTCCTTTTCCGAGCCATCTCCGCTTCCGACCGAGCATTGGCCAGCGCCTCCTTCAGCTCGGCAACCTCTTTCTCTGCTCCCGACCGAGCGTTGGCCAGTTCCTCCTTCAGCTCGGCAACCTCCTTCTCCGAAGTCCCGAGTTTGGTTGCCGCATCCTTCGACAGCTGAACGGCATCGGCCAGCTGCTTCTCCAACCCTTCCACTGCGGCACCCCTCTTCGTCGAGAGAAGCTGCTCGGCATCAAGCTGCTGCGCGACCTTGACGCACTCCGCCCTCTCCCGTTCGTTCTCCCGCTCCTTGTTCGCCAACTCCTCGACCAGGAAATTGAAGTGGCAGAGAGTCTGAAAAAGAACAACGCGTTAAAACCCGAACCCAAGAACTTAGAAAAATTCTAAGGAAGAAATATGGATGAGGGAGGGCTCGGCCCACTTACCGACATGGTATTCCGAGCAATCTGCATCACGGCGTCCCCTGCCATCCCGGCCTTCAGGGTCGCTCGATCCTTCGGGGTCGGCAGGTGCCTCACCGCTTCCATGCAGATATTGCCGTCGCCCAGGAAACCGTCGACGTTCATCACCTGCCAGTCGGGGACGAAGATCTGCTTATGACGCTCGATCAAGATCTTCTCCGCCTCGGGAGTGAGGGACGGAACTGTCATCGACAACACCTCCTTCACGCCGAACACACCGCTCGACGAGCCGGGAGCATCCCCCTTTGAGATCGGTGTCGGCGCATCCGAGGTCGGAAGGTCGAGGACCGGCGCACCCGAGGTCGGAGGGTCGAGGACCATGACCTCCCCCTGCGCGAGGACCATGACCTTCGGCTGGTCGGTGACCTTCGCCACCGAAGGCCTCTTCGGGGCTCGGCTGTCCTGAGACCCTGCCGACGGCCTCTTCTTCTTCGCCTCCTGCTCCGATCTACCCTTCGCCATCAGAGCTTTGTAGTCCAGCTTCATCGTACCTGCACGAGCCGAATGAAAAAACTTAGAGAAATTTTCATGAACTTTAAGCAAAGAATATAAATACCAGAAGCATACTAGGGTCGATCGGACTGAGACCCCCTCGGAACAGGTCCTCCTCGGTAATATCTTTCCAGCTTAGCGCTGGCAGGGCGAGGAGCTTCTTCTGGACCTCCGCCTCCTCATCACTCAGCGCCACCTCCTTCCTGGTCCGCTTGGGCAGACCTTCCTTTGCCCAAACCGTCGGTATCACCCACGGCGCAGGAGCTCGGATGAGGAAGTACTTCTCCTTCCAATGTTTGATCGAGTCCGGATTCTCGATCAGCTTCACGCCCGTCCGGGGCAAAAAAAAGAACCTTTGTTCGTCTCGCCTTGGCTGACAAGGTCGGTAGAGGCTCCGGAAGAGGAACATACTCGGCTTGCCGCCGACCTCTTGGCATCGGAGGACGAATGCCGTGACGTGCCTCCATGTGTTCGGCATCAGCTGGGCAGGGCTCAACCCATACCATGTCAACACATCCACAACGAACGGGTGGAGGGGAAAGCGGAGTCCGGCAATAAGGGAGTCGACCGGAAAGACGCACACGTCCGACGAGGACTTTGTGTTAGCTCGGAAACCCGGCCCGGGGAGGAGCAGTCCATACTCGGCAGGAATCCGGAAGCCCTCTCGGATCAGGTGAAGGTCACCCTCGGTGAGAGACGAGATGGTATGGTCCACCTCGGACAGCTCCCTCGACTCGTTCTCTTCCACCAGCTTAGCCGTGCCTTGGGTCACTCTCTCCAAAGCGTCCTCGGCGTAGTCCCGTATGCCTCCCACACTCGACAAAGAAATGGGCTGCCGACCGAACGCCCCCGCTCTCTTCGGCGTTTCCACGATCGTGACCACGGCTTTACCCTTCTGGGACGCCGCCACGACCTCCTTAGACAGCTCGGCCACTTCGTCCTCCCTATCCGGACGTACGACGGTCTGATCACTCGGCTCCTCTACCTCCTTCCCTCTATCCCCTCGGCTAACGGCTTGCTCCGAGGCAGGGGTCTCATCCGAGATCTTAACCATTTTTTCTAAGAGAGAAGGGAAAGAGACTGACCTTGAAGTGATATGTACGGTCGGAAAGTTCACCGGAGACAAGGAACGCTACCGCGACAGCTAGCACCGCCACCAGAGAGCTGAAAACTTCGAAGGCAAAGTGAGAACTGAAGAGAGAGAGTAAAAGTAAAAAATGAGACTTGATCTAAGGAGGGGGTGAAGATTTATAGTAAAAAGGAACGTCCCTTGGACTTCCAAACGAAAGTTTGCCACTTTTGGGTTGCTCTCGAAACGTCGCGAAGGCCCATCACCACTGTCTTCTTCACCAAGTCAACTAGCTCGGCGCTAGGGGATCTGAATCCGAGCTACACGCAATCCGAACCAGTCTACAACAGGGTCCGGTCGGAATCCGAGCAAGTGCCTTCCCGAGCCTGCAAACGGAGAAAACTTACTTTCTCCTCAACTTTCGCGCCTGATCTCGATCAGACGGCCCAGATCTCGCCGAGAACACTAGACGACAAGATAGTGTTTTCTTGAGAAATGTGCCCGTCTTGAGATGTGCGCCATCATCCAACGGCTCAGGTTACGCCACGTCGCTCGGAGGATCGAGCCTTCGGACGCCCCACCTATGTCTAGAGAAGCCAGAAAAAGTTTTGATTCAAAGTTTTAAGGCACCGCCCTCGGCGAGCACTCCCCGGGCCCTAGTCTCGGTCGGTATTCCGCCGACCCACGGGCCCCGGTCAAAAACAGATCGGCACTCCCCCCATCTCTAACTCCTCCGGGTTGACATCCATCAGAAGCCATCAGCCCGGAAGGAAGACAGAGATGGGAGGGGGCCCATCAACACTCAGAGATCAGGAGAAGCGCACCATTCCGAGCTAGTTGGTTGCAACTGGAAGGCTCGGCGTGTCAGAGGACTCTGGCAACAGCGCCTTCACAGTTGCAAACAACGAGCTCAGACGGTCCGAAAGTCAGATTCGGACATGGATGATCACCTCTCCCACCATGATCTTTGCCGACCCTGACACCCGCTGCGGAGCAAACAGAGTAGGCAGAAGATCTTGGTGGAAGAACGACCACCCGTCCTTCCGAAGTAGCACACACCCCGGGTCCGGACTACGATCGTCGCCACTACTGCCTTATTCTCTCCCGCTCCTGACATCCCCTTCGGAGCCGTGAGGAACGGGAGAAGAACAAGGCAACAGGGCGATCACCCGTCCTTCCGAAGTAACTCATCCCTCGGGTCCAGACCATGGTCGTCGCCACTACTGCCTCGTTCCCCCCCCACTCCTGACATCCACTTTGGGGCCGTCAGGAGCAAGAGAGGAACCGGGCAGAAGAGCAACCACCCCTTCGGACCTTGAAAGATAAGTTACCCGAGGCCTATGCCTCCGAGGTTGGAAACTCAACATTGCTGCGACTAAAATGACAAAGGGGGTGGAGTACTTATAGCCTAACCACCAAGAACCAGCCATTATGACCCTCGGAAGATGGAACGCCACGCATTAATTGAAGGAGTTATCCTTAATAACCTGGGGAAGGGGGAACGCCGCACAAACCCCGGGGCACCATTAATGTCCTTGGAAACAGAATCATCTAGAGACAGTCCGCGCCACATCGCCCGGATTTACCGGGACCCCCTGTCTTCGGTCGGCAGCCGAGCAAGTGCCTTTCCGAGCTCGCAAACGGAGAAAACTCACTTTCTCCTCAAAAATCGCGCCTGATCTCGATCAGACGGCCCAGATCTCGCCGAGGACACTACACGACAAGATAGTGTTTTCTTGAGAAATGTGCCCGTCTTGAGATGCGCGTCATCATCCGACAGCTCAGATTGCGCCACGTCGCTCGGATTTACCGGGACCCCCTGTCTTCGGTCGGCAGCCGAGCAAGTGCCATTCCGAGCTCGTAAACGGAGAAAAAAGACACCGAGCTACTACGACCATTGGATCTCTCAGAAATTCGTGCTTCTAATGATGAACAGTCCAGATCGCGCCACATGCGCTAAAAGACAAGATAGCGTTTTCTTGGGAAACGCGCCACCATCCGACGGCTCAGATTGCACCACGTCGCTCGGCCTGCCGAGACCCCCTGTCTTCGGTCGGCAGCCGAGCAAGTGCCATCCCGAGGCCGTAAACGGAGAAAAAAAGCTCCCGAGCGATGACAGCCGTCAGATCTTTCCGAAATTCGTGCTCGTCCATGATCGACAGCTCAGACCAAGCCACCTCATTAATCGGTATTTAAATCGTTTTTTATTTATTTAAATCGTTTTATTTATTTAAAAATTGCGAAAAAATTGCTAAAAATTCGGGAAAGTTAGCTAAAAATTCTGGAAAATAATTGAAAATTCGGGAGCACGTTTTTGAACTCTTGAACGAACAATTATTACCTAGAATGTACTGTTAAGACCCCCAAACGATTAGCAAATACATCACAAGATTAAATAAATACCTCGAAAAATATAGATAAAAGACCGTCAAATACACGAAATGACTAGAGAACAGCACGCAGCATCAAAAATTACCTCACTACCCCCTTCGAGACTCAAAACCCTCCATTTGGACTCCGATACAACTCCACTAGCCACCAAAACAGTTAAACTACTCCTCAAAGGCTGATCACACTCAACCTTTAGGAGTGGGGGGCTCGTGATATGGCTAAAAATGGGGTTAAATCGGAACCGTCCAGATCGAGCACGAATCTTGATACTCGGGGGTAAAAAGGTAATTTCACATACAGATGGATCCAAAACGGGTATTGGGTCTCCTTCTCACCCGCGAACGGATCCACCATAACTGGGCACGGGTCCCGACCCGATACAGACCCAGATCACCAAGAGGAGAATCAGGGCCATTGATTTGACTAAATCAACTCAACATGCCTGATTTGCTCCCACCGGGAATCAAGGGCTAATTTCCCAAAACAGAATAGGAGGATTTCCCTCCTGGCTGTTAGGCAGGAAATCAGGCCCCTAACCGTTCCAAAGGCGACTATAAATACTACCCCTCTGCCACCATGACGAGGTTAATCACTTTTTCACCACTTAAGCTCTTTCTTAATCTTTTCTGATTACTGACAAGAGCGTCGGAGGGTGCGTCGCCGGAATCAACCCCGATGTTCCGCACTTCCTTGCAGGTTGCGCCAGGAGTAAGAAGGCTGAGTCAACTGTTCAGGTGTTTCTCGATCTCACAAATTCATCTGTTTACCCCCACACCGAAATCAGCGGTAACAAGCGAGTTATTTGATAATAAGCTCGCTGTTTGAAACAACGAATTTAAATGTAGGAATTTCTTTAATACTGGAGAAATTTTGTCAAGTTAGTTCAGATAGACTTTCTGTTCATAACAACAAGTCTAGTTTGGAGTTTTTTTTTTCTTTAAAAAACCAAGCCCCTCTTCTCCCACCCCTTCACTTCATCTTTGGAAATTAGCTTACAAGTACACTCGCTATTTAGGATAGCGAGTTCAGTTGAAATAAACTCTCTATTTCGAATAGAGACTGTACATGTAATTTTTTTTTAGAGAGTTCAACTGACTCTGGAAACCAGCTTACAAGTTGACTAGCTATTCGAAATAGTGACTGTAGTTGAACTAAACTCGCTATCCTACCTAGGATAGCAAGTCTATGTTTGAACATATCAACTGGAAGTGAAGGGGTGAGAGAAGAAAGACTTGGTTTTAGAAGGAAAAAAACTCGCTGTTTCGAACAACGAGTCTAGTTCAACTAGGCTCGCAATTTGAAATAGCGAGTCTAGCTTTACTGTTATAATACTTGGCAAGATTTCTCCAAGTGTTGGAGAAATTCCTACAACTAATCTATTGTTTCAAACAGCGAGTTCAATATCAAATAGCTCTCTTTTTGAAACAGCGAGTGAGTCAGTTTGATAATTATTTTTAAAAAAGGGTCAGTTAGATATTTATTTTGAAAAATGGGTTATTTGGAAAATATCAACCCTGATTCGGGTGTGTCTGTATTTTTTATTTGTTTTGAATCTACAATGGATATTCTTGCTTTGTTTACATTCATTCACTCAGAGTTTGGAATGTAAAATGAATATTTATGCTTTGTTTACTTCTTGTACACTCTAAGAGCGAGGCCAATGGCACCCTAAAAGCCCTCCCCATCGGTAAATTTTCAAAACCCACCCCCCAACCGATCCCTATTTCTGGGCCCACATAAAAAAAGAATGGCAATTGCGAAAATGGAACCGCAAAGATGCGGTTCCATTTCGCACCGCATCGGTAGGGATGGCATCGGGGCCGGGCTGGCCCGGGACCGGCCCGGCCCGGCCCGCCCGGGCCTAGGCCCGGCCCGGCCCCCCTATTATCCGGTCCAGCCCCTGAACCGGCCCCCCTATTGGTGGGCCAGGTCCAGTCCCAAATTTTTGGGGTTCAGCCCGGTCTAGCCCGGCCCGCTAGTGAACCGGGACCGGTTGAACCGGCCCGTGCGGTCCGGGCCGGGCCGGGCCTACCGTTGTGGAATTTTTTTTTTTTTTTTTTTTTTTTTTTTTTTTTAATACAGAAAATTAAAAAAAAAAAATTTTTAAATTACCAAAATACCCCCCAACGGATTTAAAACGGCTAGTTTTGGGGGGTACTTTAGGAAATCAAAAAAATTACATTTCCTATAAATACAACACCATTCCTTTCATTTCTCTTCACCAATTCACTCAACTATCTTTCTCTCTACTATTCTTTCAACAATCTTTCAAGGGATCAAGTTCAAGTTTGAAGGAGGGCAATCAACAACAATCAAAGTGATCAACTCATTCAACAACAACAACTCAAGTCTCATTTTTCTCTACAACAACAACTCAAGTCTCATCTTTCTCTACAACAACAACTCAAATCTCAACTTTCTTACGGTATTTTAGTGTAATTTTTATTTGTAGAATTACCATATCATACTACTTCTTTTAGTTCTTTATTGTCATATAATTTGTGTTTTCTTGATCTTCTTTCTCTCAATTTTTTTAGATTTTCTTTTTAATTTTGGTAAAGTGGCATAAGAAACATACACTACTCATTTTAGTATAATTTTAATTTTTAGAACTAACATAGCATAATACTTCTTTATTGTCATATAATTTGTGTTTTCTTGATCTTCTTTCTCTCAATTTTTTTAGATTTTATTTTTCATTTTGGTAAAGTGGTAATAGAAACATACACCACTCACTCACTACTTTAATTTTATTTATTCAAAGTTAAATGGCCTCTAATCGATCACGCGGTGGTGGTAGGCATAGTAGTCAAGAATCTACTAGTAATCACCTTCCTTCCATTCCTAACCAATATATAGATAGTGAAGACACATTTGTTAATTATGATAGTTTTCCCGATTTGAATGAAACACATTCAAATCCTATAGAAATAGAAGATAATGTAGAACCACAACAATCGGAACAAGGTCCTTCTCTAAACTCAAGGAAAACTAGAGGGACTACTTCGGAAGTAAACAATTTTTTCAATTTTGTCCCTTCACAAAATGATAAGAGTGTAGGACTTAAAATATGTAAGAAGTGTCAAGCCCCGTATAAGTTTAAATTAGGATCGGGCACGGGTACACTACAACGTCACTTAAACAAATGTCAACCACAATTTTCGAAAGATCATCTCACACAACTAAAAATACATCCTAAAACCGGTCAAGTAGATAGTAGTACATATGATCACGATCACGTTCGTAAGGGAATCGCGAAATTGGTAATTAGGGGTGAATTGCCATATTCGTTTGGTGAACAAAAATATGTAGAGGATTTTGTACAAGACACCTTCACCCCCCACTTTAAAAAAATTGCTAGGAATGTTGTTAAGGGTGATTGTAAATTAGTTTACAACGAGATGAAGGATTTTTTGATAGCAACACTAAAATCACTAAACACTCGAGTTTCATTGACATCGGATGGATGGGTAGGAGTAAACGGGGTTCCAATGATGTGTGTAACATGTCATTGGATAGATTCGGATTGGTTACTTCAAAAGAGAATAATTTCTTTTGGATATGTTAGGTACCCACATAAGGGTGAAATTATAGCCGAACACATTATGGAAGCATGCAATAATTTTTATATTTATGATAAAGTGTTGGCTATTGGTTTTGATAATGCATCCAATAACACTAAGGCAATTGAGAGTTTAAAAATCACTTTAGATCCTGTGGAACCCGAAATTTTTCATGTTAGGTGTGCTTGCCACATTTTAAATCTTTGTGTGCAAGATGCACTAAAATATGGAAACGATAAACTAGAAGCTATGAGAGATTGTGTCCATTATATTACATTGAGTGGTCCAATTTATCAAGCTTTTCATGATTGGTGTAAACTTAGGGGCATTGTATGTAGACGTTTTCCTAGAGATGTACGACATCGTTGGAATTCAACCTTTGAATTATTAGGTGTTGTTCTTCATTATCGTTATAGTCTTAGAGATTTTTGTGTCGCAATGGGTATGCAAAATTGTATGTTAGATGATGATTTTTGGTTTTTTGCCGATAGTTTATATAAATTTTTACAACCTTTTAACGATGCAACTTTGCAATTTTCGAAAACATATACATCTACATCTAGTGGTATTTTACTTAAAATTGTGACTATGATGACAACAATTAAGGATTTACAAAATGACCCTTTTATTGGAGATATGGTTAATGCGGCATATGTTAAGTTTTTGAAATATTTTCATCCAATTCCCATGTTATATTGTTTAGCTAGTGTAATGAATCCTATGATTAAATTAGAAGGTACAAAAAATTTAATAGATATTTTCTACACTTATGCCCCACATGATGCAATACTAGATTTTGATCATATTGCTTTTACTCATAAATTTGAGAATGTTTTGACTAGGTTATATGATTCTTATGATAGGATTTATTCAGCTAACACTACTCAAACACAAACACAAAGTGTTCAATCTTCTTCTTCTTCTTCCTCCACATTAGCAAAGGGAAAGAGTCAAGCTAGTCTAGGTATTTTAAATCTTATTAAATCGAAAAAGGCTAGGACCAATTCTCCAAATGAGCTGAATTGGTATAATGCACAAAGTGCAGTTGAAGATGTAGAAGATGTCTTACAATATTGGAAGACTAATGAAGCAATTTTTAATATTCTCTCCCGTATGGCTAAAGACCTGCTAACAACACCGGTGTCAACTGTTGCATCGGAAAGTGCTTTTTCTAATGGTGGCAGGATAATGAGCCCGAGCAGGAACCGATTGACAGCAAAAAATTTGGAGATGCTAGTGTGCGCCGAAGATTGGATGAAAGCGGAAGAGAGGACCCAAGACTTACTTGAAGCACAAACTGGAGGTGGATCCACAAGCAGCGATGAAGCACAAAGCGGAAGAGAATGAACTATTTAGGTAGATTTAGTTAATTTACTTTAACTTGTTGTTCAATTAGTTGTAATTAATGGGAAAATTTAGAGTGATGAGATTCTATATTTAGGTTAAGTTGAAGTGCACGACAGTAGTCCACTGCCTTCTCTTCAATCTAAGTAGATGCCATCTCGATCTTTAAATTCAAGTAATTCCCTTGATTTGTAATTTTATGATTTCTATGAATTTTATTAGACAAATTTGTATGAATTTTATTCATGTACTTAGTTTTATTGTAGAAGTTCAAATTTATTTAACCATGTACTTTATTTATTCGTGTACTTCAATTAATTTTTTTTTGGATGAAGATGTAATTCAATTATTTATGAAATTTAACTTTTTGAAATTGTTATACAATTGCAAAACCATACACTTCTTATACAATTACAAATTTATGAACTTCAATCTATAATGGGTAAAAAAAAAAAGAATTACAAGGGCCAGACCCGGCCCGGCCCGCGAACCGGCCCGGCCCGGCCCGGCCCCCCCCACTAAGGGTTAGGGGCCAGGTCCGGGCCAGGGTTCTTCACCGCCAGCCCGGCCCGGCCCGGCCCGCGATTTGAGGAGCCCGGCCCGGGTGAGCCCGGGACCGGTCAAAACCCGGTCAAACCCGGCCCGGCCCGGCCCGAACGGCCCGAATGCCATCCCTACGCATCGGGTGGGCCTCCCTTTAAAAAATATTTAATATTTGTTTTTTTTGTTTTTTGTTATTTATTTTGTTTTGATTTCATCTTTTAAACTTCTTTTTATGTTAACTATTATAAATAATAATTATACCATTGTTAATTTTTTACAAAGATCTTCAAAATGATACCAATATTGATTATCTTCCGGATTCATTTAAGTTTTAAATTAATAATATAGATCAATTAATTATATTAAAAAGAAATTGAAATGCATAAATATTTGTATGCATTGATGGATTATTTGTATATTTTTTTTCTTATGGGTTTTTTAACGAGGCCATCAATAATTGTATTACCTCTTTCTTAGTAAGTGTATTATCTATTTCTAATTAATTGTGTTATAACTTTTTAATTATTTGTATTATCTTTTTGCATTGAAAAAAATAGTTTTGTGAAAAAAAATATACAATTTTTTTTTTGGAAACCCCAAAATGGGGTACCATTGGAGCACCCCATTTGAAACCCCAAATCAAAATGGCATATTCTAAGGAATATGCCAAAATGGAACCCCAAAATGGGGATGGAGATGGGGTTCCATTGGGAATGCTCTAAGTATGGAAT
This sequence comes from Hemerocallis citrina, assembly GCA_017893485.1. Lineage (NCBI taxonomy): Eukaryota > Viridiplantae > Streptophyta > Magnoliopsida > Asparagales > Asphodelaceae > Hemerocallis > Hemerocallis citrina. The sequence goes on from CM030360.1 coordinate 199,251,003, forward strand.
GTATACCGAATATGTATGCCCTAGCGTAGGATGCTGGCAAAGTGCCGAGTAGAGCATTGGAGTTGGTTGTTGGCGAGGTGCCGAGCAGAGCCTTGGAGTAAGATGCGCACAACACATGTTTCAGCAGAGTAATTCGTACACAATACACACTTTAACAAGGGTCTATTTTGGAGCAAAATATGGATTGCGCCCCCCCCCCCCCCCCCCCCCTACACACACACACACCAAACAAAACTGATCCACTTTTTAAAACTAATTTGCAAGATATACGAATTTCAAAACTAATTTCGATGATAGACCAGTTCTCATAGGCAGTAGTACCGAATTGCGGCCTCTTCGATTTCGAGGCCACAGTTCACAACTGTAGAACTGCGGCCTCTTCGATTTTGAGGACATACGATACATCTTTAGCTAATAGGCTCCGACACTTGGAAAAAAACTGTGCAAGTGTAAAATGTGAAAAATAGGAGACTGCAGTTGGGTACTGCGGCCTCGATACCACATAACTGTGGCCTCAGTTATATACTTGATGAGGTCGAGTTCTTATAACCTTCTAATCCCCATTCTCCCTTTCACTTTATCTCTATCAAAACTCTCTCCAACTCCGAAACCCAAATCTCCGTAAACCCTAGAACCCAAATCTAGCTCATCCTCTCTGTAATATCTCTCCAAAATTAACGAATCCACTTCACCTCAGCTTCCTATACCCATCCAGATTCAATCTCCAATTCCCAAATCCTAATTTCCCTATTCGTCCAAAATCTCAAACTCTCCTCACCCACATTCAAGCCGGCAACACCCTCGACGATTATGACTTCCTTTGTCTTCTCCAACATCATCTCCGTCATCATATCCACGCTCAAACTTCGGGGTTCTATTGAAGGCATTCATACAACCCTATAAAGTATAGCATGTGTGTGTTATGCTTTTTATTAGATAATTACTCACATATTCGGCTATTTATGTATATATATGGTTTTTAAAATTCATATTTGGTTATATTACGGGGGAGAAATAGTTCGAGACCTAAAGTTAGGAGCTTGTTATAGTGACGTCAAACCAGAAGTAGTTTGGGCTCTCCATAATATTACAAAGGATGAACCAGTAGAGAAGGTGTACAAAATTACTAACTGGGATAGATGTGAATGGAATGTTAAAATTGGTCCGAAACTTATAGCTGATGCAAAACTCAGAAGACGTAGGAAAGGGAGGCCGAGAACTACACGCATTCACAATGATATGGATGTCGGATCAAGCTCCCGCAGTAGACTAACTTGTAGTAAATGTCATCAAAGATGACACAGTAGATGCAGTTGTAAGAGTGATATTTCCTCGGGTACTACTAGTGGATCATGGGTAAGTTGTAAAATTTTTGATACATTTAAATATTTGGTTTCATTTTCATGTAATTTAACAATTCATACATATTTATAAGATGAGTCGAGTGGGGCTTCTGGTACAAGTGACTTACGTATGGGAGCACGAGTGCATGGTATACGACCACCATGAGCTTCTAGAGGGCCTTCTTCGAGCAATCGGTTGGCATGACAAAAACATTTGTAGTTCAAAGTTTCTAGTTTGTGAGTTTGTGAGCTGAAATTTGTGAGTTGGTATTTGTATTTGCTAGTTTGTAGTTGGTGGTTGTAGAGCTTGTGTTTGTTGTTTTTTTTTTATTTGTTGTTGTTCTTCATTTGTGATAGTTTTTGTAAAAGTTTGAGTAGTTTTGTGTTTTGTTGTTGTCGTTGAATTTGTGATTGTGGTTTGAATTTGGATACTAATTCCTGATGAGAATCGAATAGTATGTATCTCTGTATTGAATTTGGATTGATGGGGATTTGATCTGGAACAAATGTTGCCTGCCGATTGTGTACGCAGGGAAACATTTGATTTTGATGTTTTACTGTATTTTTTTCCAACAAAGGTCACAGTTCAGTTGAGACCGCAGTTGGCAACTACGACCTACATATTGCAAAAATTCACAGAGAGTTTCAAGATCTCTAGAAGCTTTTGTGAATTGTGGACGTGAACAGTCGCAGTTGGTAACTGCGGGGAGAAATGAATTGAAGCCGCAGTTGTCAACCACGATTGTTCAACTTTAGAAACTCACAGAGAGTTCCTCGGAGCTAGATACTCTTTGTTATTTTTGTTCATATGTAATATGCCAACACACTACGTGCGCAATTGATTGATCTCGTCTCTATAGTATGCCAACACACCACGTGGGTTATCCTTCCACGTCTGTGAACCAGTCCAGTAGCCCTAGTATGAGCCAAAATCGCTTCATCCTCTGGAGTGGCCATCCACCACTGTAATTACCAGGATATGTGGGGCCGACCGGGGTGTAGGTGCTCCCAGCACCACACATGTAGTATTACCAATGGCCCAGTCATCTACCTGCATTCAAGGCACAAGTGCACAAACTTCTATACAATGCGGCTAATGCTGCACTACCCCAGCTGTACTGGTCGACTTTCCTAATATCGGCGATCAACGGTAGGTACATTAGCAGCACGACATCACATGACAAGTTCGAAAAGATCACACCACCAAATATTGTCATTATGTATGTCCTGGTGTAACACTCAACTTCGAATTCTGGAGAGTCATCGTTCAAGGAGTCTTTGAACACTTCCTCCAACCATGACATCTTAATGGATTGGCCAACAAAGGTTCTCTCGCCCAGCTCAACACCGAGGTATTCTCGGACGAGTTATTCTTTATCAAAATCCATACTCCCGGTCACGGCTACCCCATTAACATGAAGACCCGATATCATCGCATCATCTTGAAACGTGACTGTCATCTCTCATACGGGTAAATGGAAAGTATGGGTCTCCGGTCGCCATCTCTCAAGGAGAGCGGTAAGAAGGGCACGATCAATCTTGATAAACCCCATCAAGCTTATTTTGTACAACCTAGCTGCGGTCAAATGTTCGTGTGTGTGTGCATGTAGCGGCAATTGTGTAAGGTCCTATAGAAGTGCACTTTTTCGACACACGGTTCCAAACAGATTTTGATTGGTGTTCAGTTTGCAAAGTTATAAAATTCAGGTCTAACAGACCTGGACCTCCACGTGCAACGGAAGAGGAACTAGGTTCAACCATGTCGGAAGATGAGGGAACTAAAAACACAATGGAAGAAATGATGTTTTAGGTACAAAATTATTATGTGCAAATTAAAAAGTTGGAAACTAATCAACCCTTCTTACATGTGAAGGTGCGGTACCACAAACTAGTCCACCACTATTAGAAGTGTCGCGCCCCGCTTCCAAACTACGGAATGCAAGCACGTGACGTTGACCCACCGAATGACTTGCGTCATTCATAAGCTGTTATCGATTCAACTCAACAATATAACGATGAGCAATACAACCATGCATGCAATGAAAGGATAATAACATGAATAACAATACTTGGAATTTGAGCATGAAATAACCAAGTATAATAATAATCTAACACTGAAAACAACAATAACAATATTCGGGTCAAAGCCCACAATACGAAGAAATAATAGTGTTCAATTATTGATGTCTTCATAACAAAACAATAGTTATTTAGGCGGCGGTGCAAATCAATTCTTCACCATTGTAGTTCTCCTAATCCATCAAGAAATTCTCCTTGATTACCTGTAAGCTTTTCATCTAAAAAAAGAGAATAATATGTCCTTAGTGCAAGTCGTGGACAACAAGTAGAGAAAGCAATGAAATAATGGCATTTACGATATAACAATGAATTCAATAAACAATAGAGTCGATAACAATGAACAATGGCAAAATAATAACGATGCAATGTGCAATTGTAATGATCAATAACAATAACGATAAATGATATAAACAATCGATAACACTATTCAATAATGATGACAATATGCAATAACGATGCGATGACAATCTTAAGTCTATTATTCATTTTAATCCTAACTAATGTAGCACTTCATGCGTCCCATTTATTTACCACATGGTTGTTACATGCAAAAAAGTTACGTTTAGACTTAGTGGTGAATTTTATAGTTCATGTACTTGGCAACGATAATCAATATTCAATAGTTACAATTCAAGAATTACTGCATGATAAGATAATTGGCCCCGATACAATACACGATAGATTGGGTTACTGCCGTAAGCCACAATCCATCGACAAAACAATAGACGTTAACAATATTTAGGGAAATACAAGCCCCTCATCCAAGTACAGTTCCTACATTGTCCACTACTTAAGTCACCCTTAAACCCTGGTTTGTTAACAATTCTTTATTCAATCAATGTGCAATGGTTGTTGACAACATTAATCACAGCAAATACGTCTATGTGAACATGGTATTAAGATGTATAATGTCCATAATCTTACTAATCATATTCAACTAATACACCAACATTAATTATTTGAACAATCAATACTAGCATACAATCTACAGTAGTTGTGTAATGTCATGACATGAATTACAATAACAATCCCTAGTTCTATATTCAATAATTAACTACATGAATACATGCAAGATCTCCATAAGTCGGAGGCAAAAAAGACGACACGAAGTCAAGACTACTACTTGGATCCGCTCGTGTAAATCCGTAGTATCCCAACGATAGATAACAATAGAAGATATACGATAATCAATATAGATCTACTTGCGAAATTCAATAAACAATCTCGAATACGATACAATACAATTCGATGGTGAGATGACTTGCCTTTAACAACGACGTTAGATCCAATTATACGAAGAATAACGGGATGAGAATGCCGGCGACACGGCGACGAGCAAACGATCACGATGATCACGATCCGGCACGGATCTTGATGAGGATCAAGATTGGATAATCGGACGGCTGAGATCGAAGATCAAGGTCAAAATCAAGATGATGATCACGATCGCGATGATCAAGATGTAGATCAGACGGCCAAGATCAACTATGCTGCTGCTGCTGCTGCTGATGATGATGATGATGATTGGACGAATGGAGATCAAAGGATCAAGAAGATGATCATCATGATCGAATGCATCGGATGACCCACATTCACTTGATCAAAATTCTGATCAAACAGTAAACTCCCTCATGTACCCCCTCTGGTTAGTTCGAGTGAACTCCCTCAGGTACCCCCTCTGGATGAGGGCCTCGATCTCGTCTTTGAGGGCCCAACAAGTATCAGTCTTGTGCTTGTGGTCCCGGTGAAACCGGTAGTAAAATCTCTTGTCCATTTTCTTTTTGTTGTTGAGGCAAGATGGATGGTGGACGATCCCCTTATCCCCAATCTCCATAAGGATGACCGACACACTATGAGTCATCGGAGTGAATTTTTCATAGCGGGGGACCGGAGGCGGTCATTTTTTACCGAGTGGGTCTTTTTTAGCCTTCTTCGCAGGTTCAGGACCATCTACCTTCCTCTTCTCCTTAGCGGCAGTCAGAAGTTGGAGTTTCCTTTGATGAGACAGAGTCAATGGCCCTGAAATGAATAATCCATAGTTTTGGGCTTCTGCCTAACCTTGAGGGTGTAGCGCCTCTTCGGCGCGGTTATACTTCTCAATCCTATTGAGGAGGTCAGGAAAAATCAATTGGAGGTTTCTTCTCCAAGGAGGCCTTCAGCTGGTCGTGACGAACATTATACTGGAAGGCCCCGAATGCAACGCCAGCGTCGATAGAAGAAACCGCCCTAGCCTCGGAGGTGAACCTCCGTAAAAAGTCATGAAGGGACTCCCCTTCCTTTTGTTTGAGGTCTAGGAGGGACGCGTTTATCTTCTCGACCTTGCGACTGGTCACAAAGTGAAAGAAAATTTATCTCGAGTTGCTCTAACGAGAAGATCGAGTTGGGGACGAGCTTTGAAAACCATACCCATGTCGGGCCACGCAGAGTGGGGGGGAACGCTTGACAGAGGAGAGGATTCCAGGCGCTGTGAATCATCATGAGGATTTTAAATCCCTCAATGTAATCACCTGGATCACTCTCTCCATCGTATGTCTCGAACTGAGGTGGTCTGATATTCCTCGGAATCGAGGTGTCGAGGATTCGAGCAGAAAATGGGGTTCCGGTAGGCTGGTGCCCCCGACTGGATTGGCCTTGACCCTCGCCGATCAGGGCAAGGCGATTCTCCATCTCCTGAAGGTGCTTAAGTACAACGTCATCCCTTCTCGCCGGTCGGGTCGAGTCGTGCGACTTGCTACCCTGGTTTTGCCCCTCATGGAGGGGCTCGTGGCTTTGACGTTCGGCTTTGGGGCCTTCTCGGAGGGCCTGGAGGACCTCGTTCCTGAACTCCTAGAACTCGATCCTCGCGACGGGGACCTCTTCAAACTGGGTAGTCAGGGAACGTTGATCTCTCGGGGAGCAGCTGCACTGTTGCTCTCGACCCTGGGTCGGATGGATGTTATGGGTCAGAGCTTGGTTGGAGGGGCAGCTCCACCCTTAGAGCGATCGAGCTGTTTTCGGAGGTCGTCCTCGTGTCTTCAATGATTCATGACGTTCCGAAGATCATCGACTTCCTGGCGCCTGGGTTGCCTTGCGGTAGAGCGTGAGGCTCTCAGACCCGGACCTAATGGATCCTCGGGTCGGTGCCTTCGGGAACCTTGGGTATCTGCATGACTGTGAGTCGAGTGATGAGGGTTGGCATTTCGTCCTACCGTGGCCGCCCTCCTAGGTTTGGGTGCCATGGAAGGAAGGAGCAGCTGGAGGAGACCGGAAGCTGGTTTTGGATATGTGAAGTTTCCACAGACGGCACCAACCTGATGCTGCTTGTTTTAGGTGTGGGAGCAACATATGTGAGTTCTTGTAATTTATAGTAGAGTAAACAGATCTCAGCTGCAGATCTGGATCTGACACAGGGGGATCTCCTGGGGAGCTAGAGAGGAGGTGCTGCTGGAGGCGGGCCGACCGGAACACCTGCAAGAGGCCTAGAAATACCGGGAGAGATTCTGATGACAGACCCTCCGACAATCTAATCAGTCACTGTAGGAAAGGGAAGCTAGAGTTCAGGTAGAGAAAAAGCTATTACCTGCATAAATGAGGGAGGAGTCTGGTATTTATAGGCAGAGAGTGGGAGCCCTAACCCTAATGGGCCGGGTTGACACGCTTTTGTGGGCCTGAGGCAGCAGAAGGCCCATTGACTTCTCAGCCTTGATGATGAGTGGTTCATAGATCTTGAGGGGATCAGACGATTCTGATTGTGCTCGAATATTTATCCGCATCAAGAATAAATATACATTAGTTTATTACATAAATTCCAATTGTTCTAAGTTATTAATCTTTAGTATATGTTTGAAAGAAGAAAAATATGTATAATGGATGTTCCATGCACTCCAAAGAAGTAGGTGAAACTAAATGCTTACCCACCCAGTATATGCATTATATTCACATTCTCATTTCCTATACAAATACTGACAGTCCTTAAATAACTAGCATCCACAAGTAAGCCTAGTAAACATAATAACGTGGAAAAGATTGGCTTCGCATAGAATATGGATGAAACTTGTTTCACAGTTCATTTTCTAGGTTTTTCTCCTCTACTTTTGGTCACTTATTAACCGGTGTTAATATAACTTACAGTATTGCGGCTATTGCCCTCATCATGTCATTGATTTCAACAACATGAAATTTTAGATCCATTTCTTTTCCTTTACATTTCAACTTGTACACAATGTAACTCGAACTCAAGGCCACCAAACCAAGCTCTCAAATTACATGATAACAACAACAATATGTAGGTACACATCTACTGAACCAAGTTGCACATCCCTGGATTCCTCATACACCACAACGGCTGCATTGGCTCCGCCCCGATCCCCCTCCCCACCATCCTCCCCCTCCACTCATTCAACCTATCCGTCGCCTCTCCGTACCTCTTCCTCCCACTCCCATCTGTATTTCCCGACCACATCACCTCCCCAAATGCGGAAGACCTAGGCCACAGCCTCGCATCCAGCACCGTCCCATCCGCCTGCTCCGACCACAATGCCACCTCCCCTCCCAACACCAACCTAGCCTCCTCCATGCTCAGCCCGTATGTTATATCATAGTCGTACACTCTCTGCCATGTCTTAAAAGGACCACACCAAGACCCCCCATCAGTCCCTAAGTCACTCCCTACAGTATCATACTGACTGTCATTCCCTACAAAATCCCCATGTCCACAGTCCAAGTAGTAGAAGTCGGACGAAGAGACAATGGCACGATAACCGGCCTGTACGATCCGTTTTGTGTTGTTAGGCCCATTGTTCCATGTCTGAAGTATGGTAGTCTCTGTTGGAAGAATGGATGAGGAGACATTCACGATGGGGTCGAGTAGGACATCTTCATAGTAGACTGCGGTTTTGTTGAGTGAGACAATGAGGGGGTGAGTTGAGTTGATGAAGGTTTCGAGGACCTGGCTGAGAGTCCCACCATTTATTAAGAAGGACTGGATGGTGGGGTCGTCTTTCCAGCAGCCGGGAACGATTTCGTCGGCGCCACCGTGGAGGAAGGGGTCCGGGAAGAGAGCAGCAAGGTCGCGAAGGACGTTGTGGGTGACGGTGTAGGTTTGGGGGATGAGGGGGTTGAGATGGCCGGTTCCGGGCTCAGAGGCGAGACGGTTGGCCCAGTCATTGGGATTGGGAAGCCAGAACTTATTGGCGCATGTCACGATTTCGGGGTAGGCTGAAGCCCATGAGCCAGTGTGTCCTGAGAAAAAAAAAAAAAAAAAAAAAAAGCTCACTCACTAGCAAAGAGACTTACTACTCTACTAGTACTTGCATAAAGATATTAATTTAGCGTTCTTACACAGAAACTCTGTTGAATTGCTGTAGACATTAGGAGACTAAGAGATTAGTAAGATTAGTTAAATCTAGTACATAAAAGGGTAAAATCTGGCCTATTTTAGAGTTATTGTTCTCTTAGTTGATGAATGATGACCGAGTCCCTGTCTTGAAATCAGAAGCAACATATCTATTTTGGGATCAATACTGACCTCATCCCAAGTTTAGAAAGATACATAATGTAGAATTTACAACTTTTTCTTAGTTAGTGAAGTCTAAGGAAAAATGAGCACCTTGCACGAATCGATCAGGAAACTGCCATAAAGTATAAATTTCAATAGCGAAAAGCATATGCATAAATTCTACATGTCACTTATCTTCTTTATAAATCATCAAGTGGTACCTATGTGTCACATTCTACACGTCAATGTCTCCCTCAACCTGCACTTTCCTGTGTCATCACTAAAGAGGGAATTAGACTCTTCTAACTTCACAAATTTCTTATCCCCTTAACTATTGATCTTTTCCCCCATCATCCTCAGATTCATGACAATTGACAAGCAAAGTGACGAGTAAAGTGTTTCTTGCATGATCTTCTTGAATCCTGAGAAAATCTTGTTTGTGATACTAGTGTGTATCATGAAGCATTGGTTTATAGGAAACCCTATAAACTTGAGTAAGACATTTCGACAAACAGTTGGGGATATTCAAAAAAAAAAAAAATCAATAAATTTAAATGAAGAGTACGTTTTCCCACTTACCAGGCATATCAATCTCCGGCATGACTCTGACCCCCCGACTGAACCCATACTCCACAATCTCCCTCACATCCTCCACCTCATACCTCATCCCATCCCCATACGCCCCCTTCTCCGCCAACCCCCTCTCCGACGGCAACACAATCGGGAACGAATGCGAGTCCGTAACATGCCAATGAAACACGTTCAACTTATTCATCGCCATCGCGTCAATAGTCCTTAAAATATCCCTTTTCGGATAAAAATTCCTCGACGTATCCAACAACAACCCCCTGTACCCAAAATTCGGCCAGTCCGAAATAAAAATATCCGTCGCAACCACAGGCGGGTTCCCACCCCAGCTTAGCTGGGAGAACGTCTCCAGCCCGTGGATTGCGCCCCAGACAGTGACAGCTGTAAGATTTGCAGAGTCTGAATAAATGGATAGCGTGTAAGATTCATCTATGTCGTGTTGCAGAATGGAATGGGGGTCGGATACAGAGATTGTTAGCGACTTTAGTGGTTGAGACGAAGTAGGTTGTATAGAGGCGGGGGGGACGACGATAGGTTGGTGGTTTTGCAAGGAGATGAGGCGGGAGTAGCGGGAGATGGCGGGGTTGAGGACACGGTGGAGGGGGTGAGGGGAGTGGATTTTGAACGACGGCGAAATGGTGGTGGCTTTGGGGATTGGCCATGACATATTTTGGGGTTTGGGCCATACATTGATAGGGAATGAGTTATTAGTAGGGACTAGGAACGATATTATGAAGATAGAGAGAGTACGGAGTAGGAAAAGGAGGGAAGTGGCCATTTTTCTTCTTCTTTCTTTCTTTCTTTCTTTCTTTTGAATGATTGGAAAAGTGGAGTTTCCGAAGGAGTACTTATCAGAGTGGAGAATTGTTGGGGAGTTAGTGATTTGGAGGTATGTGGTGGGTTGGATTCTTGAGAGAGGAGAAAGTGCCACGTGGGATGGGATGGAAGGGAAGTGAGAGGAAGTGGAATGGTTGGTTTGGAAGAGTCCAAATGGTGTGAAGTTGAGAGAAGAGTTGGAAGTGTTCGGGGGTTTTGAGGGGTGAGTTTTTATGGTTTCGTTTTCATCTGAGACTTTTGTATTACGTTGTTTGGGGACATATTATTATATTGGAGATTCGGCTATCAACAAATTAAGTTTTTAGAATTTTTTTTAGAGTTTCTCTCTCTCTAGAAAAATCTAGAGAGAGAAACTTACCCCCAAACCAAATTCTTAGATCTAGAGAGAATAGTCTGGGGGCGGCGGCTAGGGCTCGCTGCTGCCGCCCCCTCCTACACCCATCGTCCCTACCTCCACTCCCTCTCCTCCCCTGTGATCGGTCGACGTTGATGCCCCCCTCCCATCACCGTTGCTGCTCGATGTTGATCGCCCACACCCATCGACTTCGACGTCGACGTTGATCGCCCACACCCATCCTCCATTGCCGCTCGCCTCCGTCCCCTTCTCCCCCTTCGCACCAACGGGATTCCACCAACGCCCAGACCTGACGACGCCTGGCCATCTCCGTCGAAGCGCCCAGCCGTCGAGCGACGCCTTCCCTTCTCCGTCGAAGCGTCCGACCGTCGTGGCGTCCGGCATCCATCCATCGAGCTGATGCCCAAGTAGCGGCGACGACCTCAAGAACTGTGAGGGGGTGTGCTGATTGGGGTTGGGGTTTGGGTTTGGTTCGCTTTGCTAGATATTTGCCCGGATGTTCTTCGCCGTTGCCACCATGTCCACACTCTCGGGACCAATCATGGCGATCTGCTACTATGATTTGGTTTTTTAAGGGTTGGTAGTGCGTGTGAAGAAGTCGGGTGTGCTTTTCTTTCTGTGATTCGCATTGTTGAGCGTGTTGGTGAGGTTGACAGTGCCAAAGTGCGAGACGACAAGGGTTTTATTTGTGTAGGGGGTTGGTGGAGCTGTCTGAGTGGGGTGTGTCTCGGTGTGATGATTGCGGTGTAGCACGGTTGTGGGGTTAGGGCCTGAAGATGGGGTCCCCCCATGAGATGTGCTCACTCGCTTCTCCTGTGCCCTGCGCCTTCTACCGACGCCGTCGTCCGTCTCCCTCAGTGGTGCCAGAACGGTTCCTTCACCGCCACCACCATGTCCACGCTCTCGGGGCCGATTACGATGATCTGCAGCCATGATTTGGGCCTCCAGGGTTGGTATAGTCGGCAAAGTAGTCGGGGTTTGTGCTGATGGCAGCGCCATTGATAATGGCTGGAGCTTGTACCCCATTCTGTTGGGGTGTTTTCTTGAGGGGCGGGGGCTGCATGCGGGCTGCTTCACCTGATGGCCACAGTCGACGGGGCTCCACCACCACTACCTCTCTCACGATTTCCAATTCGCGGTTCTCGTCTCCTCAGGTCGCGGAGCGACTATGTTGTGTCAGAGCATCCTCCCGCGCCTGTTGTCGCGAACGTCATGGATCTGGAGCTCAAGTGTGTGAGGTTGGTGGTTCGGTATGGGGCCCGTGGGGCCAGGCCGGTGATTGTTTGCTGTAGGAGGTGGGGACTGTGTTGCACGTTGTATTGCACGATTATGGGGCTTGGGCCCGAAGATGAGGTCATGTGGGGCTTGGGCCCAAAGATGGGGTCCCCACAGCAAGGAGAAGGCAGGGATCGGCGGGTGTTAAAATCTTGCCAGACTAGTTTTAGGTGGGTGTACATGTGCCGTGGAGGCACTGTACGAAGCTAAACTGACGTTTACAATTTTGCTGGACCGAGCTTGTTTGTCGGCCCACCCTCCAGGGTTGTTGGAGGGATTTGTTGTTTGTACGGATCATATTGCTTCATATATGTTTTATTTACTGTCTGTAGGTTGTTATCTGGCACAGTTCTCTGAGTTTGTATCATTAATTTCTTATTAATGAAACAGGGTGGCCATACTCCACCTTTTTCCCTAAATAAAAAAAACCAAACAAAATAAGGAATTTTGTTTTAAAAGATAGATAATTTTTTGTTTGATTGTCATTTTTATGTCAGTTCTTTTCATTTAAATATATAACCTTTATATGATATATGAACACAGATTGATGACTAGAATATGGAATATGTACACTAGACTGACTGTCTAAAAATTTCTTTGGAGAGAATTCAAATTAATCTCAACATAGGTAATTTCATCGTGCTTTTTTTTTTCGTTTTAAATGATTTTTCAAACATGCAAATACAAAATTTTGGTCAAGGAGAGACGGAGAGTAACTAAAAACTATTTTCCTCTAAAAGAAAACATGGAGAACACGACGCTAACAGATTTGACATCAATTATATGTACTACACGCTTGGAGCGAGTGATCGTTGTTGAATGTAATAATTAAGATAATATATAGGAGATTAATTTCGTAGTGTGGATCCTCTAGCTTGTACGTGTGGGTTCGAGGAATGGTATACAACAACAACTCTCACTTATACGTGTGGGAGCAAATGTAGTTGTGACTTTTCTAATTAACTCGGTGATGTGGGTAATTAATTCGGCACAATGCGAACCGTCTGATCTCCTCAAGATCCGTGCACTCCTTCAGATCATGCCTAATTGTCCCTAATGGACCTCCTGCTACTTTAGGTCCACAGAGAAACCGGTCCACCCGGCCCATAGGGTTAAGGCCCTCACTCTCACTCTGCCTATAAATACCAGACCCCCTCCCCCTTCCCAAAGGAAAGGAATTTTTCTGCACCTGAACCCTAGCTTTCATTTTCATTCCAGTGACTGACTAGATCGTCGGAAGGCCTGTTATCGGGACTACTCCCGGTGTTTCTAGGCGCTGTGCAGATACTCAGGGCAGTCAGCTACCAGCAGCTCCAGCACCACACAAAATACACATCTCAGATCCAGATCTGAGGGTGAGATCTGTTTCAAACCTGTCTTTCCACTACAAACTTCAAGAACTCACACATGTTGCTCCCACCTCAAAATCAGCAGCATAAGGTTGGCACTGTCTGTGAGAAAGCATACTGACTCGATCCCAGCCAAACCCTCCTATGGCTCCTAAAACCAGAAGAGCCCTCACAACTGGACGTCATCCTGACTCCCATCCTCCTCACAGCTGTGTGAACACACAAGGGTCTCAAAGACAGCAAGCTGAGGGTCCGTCGGACCCGTTCCGAGCGCTTCACGCTTTGTCGCCGATGACCTACAGCATGTCATCAACCACCGACAGCCCGTGAATGACCTCCGACACCAGCTCAGCCGATCCAAGAGCGGAGCCACCCCTTTTAACCCGGCTTCGACCCACGGCACTCACCCATCCCTGGGCCGAGAGCGTAAGTGCAGCCGCTCCCTGAGGGATCGTCCACCCCCTTGTAGTCAAGGCGAACAAGCTTCAGTCACGAGGGCCGAGTTCAAAGATTTTAGGAACGAGGTCCTCCGAGCCCTTCGGGGCGGTCCCGGAACCTAGCTGCAAAATGACAGCCTTCGGCAGGAAGAAGTCCAGGGCCCCAAGTCTCACGGCTCGACTCATCCACCGAAGCAGAACAAGGCTGTCCTTCAGCGCCTCCAAGAAATGGAGAATCGTCTCGCCCGCATCGGCAAGGGCAGTCTACAATCCAGTCGGGGTAATCAATCTACTCGACCCTAGTTCTCCACTCAAATCCTCGACACTGAGATTCCAAGGAATTTCAGACCACCTTCATTCGAGACATATAATGCAGTGATCCTGCTGATCACATGGAATGGTTCAAAACCCTCATGATGATTCACAGCACATCGGATCATCTCCTTTGTCGTGCATTCCTAGACACCCTGCATGGTCCCGCATGGGAATGGTTCTCCAAGCTCGCCCCGAATCAGTTTTCTCATTCGACCAGCTCGAGGTGAACTTCTTAGCTCACTTCGTGCCTAGTTAGAAGGTCGAGAAGACGAGCTCGTCCCTTCTAGACCTCAAGCAGAAGGAAGGAGAGTCCCTTCGGGAATTTGTATGGAGGTTCACTACCGAGGCTAGGGCAGTCTCTTCTCTTGATGCAAGCTTCGCGTTTGCGGCGTTTCGGCACAACATTCGCCACGACCAGTTGAAGGCCCCATTGGCCAAGAAACCGCCCATTGATTTTCCCGACCTCCTCAACAGGGTCAAGAAGTATATCCGAGCTGAGGAGGCTCTGCACCCCGAAGACCCGAAAGAAACCCCAGCCAAGGGAAAGAGGAAAACTAAAGACTCTGAGCCTACAAAGAAGGCTCAGAAAGATGTGTTCGGTCAAAAATGACCACCTCTGGTCCCTCACTTAGAAAGATACACACCGCTGACTCAGAATATGCGACTATCCTGATGGAGATTGAAGATAAGGGGATCATTCGTCTTCCTCCTCGACCTAACAACAACAAGAAAATGGACAAGAGATTCTACTGTCAGTTCCATCGGGACAACGGACAAGAGACCGATAATTGTCGCGCCCTCAAAGACGAGATTGAAGCCCTCATCCAGAGGGGATACCTAAGGGAGCTCACTCGAATTAACCCAAAGGACCAGAGGGATCCACGGTCTTCGCCTCCTCCTCAAATGGTCGGCAGGCGACCTAAGCTCGAAGAGGCCAGGGGACCGGCCATCCTTCACTATGTCTATGGCGGACCCATGGGAGGAGAATCGAATACCTCCCGTAAAGCCTTCGTGCGGGAAATAAAATCAGTCCATAACTACCCACTCCCCGGAGATCAGAGACTAGCGGTCTCGTTCTCCAGCAAAGATCTGGAAGGCGTCTGATTGCCTCATTACAATGCCTTAATGGTCAGCCTTAGCATGGTCAATCATGAGGTTCACTGCATCCTAGTTGACAAAGGAAGTTCGGTCAATATCCTATTTTTGGCCGCATTTGAAAGACTCAAGCTCCCTCGTGAGAGATTAAAACCAGTCGGGTACATGCTTCATGGGTTCTCCGGTGTCCCTGTCCAAATTAAGGGAATCGTCACACTTGATGTGACCGTCAACACGGCCCTAACCCTTCGTACTGAAGCAATGGACTTCATGGTGGTCGATGTCAAGGCCGCTATAATGTCATTCTCGGCAGACCCGGCCTCTGCTCTCTCTAGACGGTGCCCTCCACCTATCACTTGAAGTTGAAATTTCCCACCGACCACGGGGTCGGTGTGGCTCGAGGTAACCAAGAATCTGCACGTTCGTGCTACTTGGCCGCAGTGGGGGCAGAGTTTTCCCCCTTGACGTGGTAGAGCTTCTGTTTGATAGGAGTCAGCTTGTCTCGGAGCCCATAGACGAATTGGAGGTGTCCTTCTCTGGGAAGACAAATTCAAATGGTTTCGAATGAGCCAATCTCTGGCTCCTAGCCTAAGGCTGCCCATCATTGGTTGTATTCGTCGGAATGCCAACCTCTTCGCCTGGACACCATCCGATATGCCCGGGATTTCTGAAGACGTTATTATGCACAAGCTAAGTGTCCACCTGGACTCAAGGCCAGTCCAGCAGAAGCGACGTAAGTTCGCTCCAGACAGGCAACGAGCGGTGAAGGAAGAAGTAGACAAGCTCCTCTCGGCTTGGTTCATACAGGAGGTCAGCTATCCAGAGTGGCTGGTAAACGTTGTAATGGTGAAAAAACCGAGCAGAAAGTGGAGGATCTGCATAGATTTTACAGGCCTCAACAAGGCTTGCCCAAAAGATCCATTCCCTTTCCCGAGCATCGACGCCCTGATCGACGCAACCTCTTGTCACGAGCTGTTGAGCTTCATGGATGCCTTTTCAGGCTACAACCAGATCAGAATGTTCCCTCCGGACATTACTAGGACGGCTTTTGTGACCGACCACGGCCTCTACTGTTACCGAATCATGCCCTTCGGGCTGAAGAACGTCGGTGTTACATATAAAAGTCTTATCAACCGGGTCTTAAAAGAGTGGATATGAAGGGACATGAAGTTATATGTCGACGACATGCTCGTCAAGAGTCACAGAGGACAAGATCATGTCAGTGATCTCGATGAGGCTTTTCGGGGTCCTGCAATTTCATAACATGAGACTCAACCCCTCTAAATGCGTCTTCGGGGTGTCCTTGTGGATGTTTTTTGGATTCATGGTGAGCCAGTGCAGCATAGAGGTGAACCTCGAAAAGATTCAGGCCATACTGAACATGGCCCCTCAGAGAAGTGTTAAAGAAGTTCAACGGCTCACGGGTCAACTGGTGGTCATTGGTCGTTTCCTCTTCAAGTCCGGAGAGAAGTCCCCTCCATTCTTTAAGGCCCTCCGGGGGGTGAAAAGCTTCGAGTGGGGAGACTCTCAGTAGGAGGCTTTTGTCCTCTATCTGGCCGCTTCGGAACATGCGCTCAATGTCGTGCTAGTCAGGGAAGAAGGCGGGGTTCAGAGGCCCCTCTATTATGTCAGTAAGGTCCTGCACGATGTTCGATACACAAGGATAGGGAAGGTCACTTATGCGTTGGTGATGGCCGCTCGAAAACTCGACCATACTTTCAAGCCCACTCCGTCTAAGTCCTTACAGATCATCCCCTCAAAGTAGTACTCAACAAACCCAAGAACTCTGACCGCTTAATCAAGTGGTCAATCGAGCTGAGCCAGCACAACATCAGCTATAAACCCTAGACGGCCATCAAAGGGCAGGCTCTCACAGAATTCATTATGGAGTGTACCATCCCTGAGTCCACTGAAATCCAAGAAGATGAACCTATATGAGAATTCTATGTCGACGAATCATCGTGCGAGGTCCGAAGCGGAGCTGGCTTCATACTTAGGGGGCCCGACGACTTATTCCTTTAGTATTCCCTACGTCTCAATTTTCAGGCCTCCAACAATGATGCGAAATACGAAGTGATGATCGTTGAGCTCACACTGGCCTGCAAGGCAGGTGCAAGATGAATACGGGCCTTCAACGACTCCCAACTCGTGGTCAATCAGATCACTAGGGATATGAAGCCTACGATGCTCGGATGTGAAATAGTACTTGGCATGTGTGAAACAGCTCTTATCAGTCTTCGAATGTGCGGTGATCGAACGCATCCCGAGAGAACAAAACAGTCAAGCCGGCTCCTTGTCCAAACTTGCCTTGTCATCCTTCGAAGGCTTAGATCACACTATCTTAGTTGAGGTTCTCCTCAAGCCTAGCATCGAGAACCTCGAAGTCTTTTGCCTCAATCCCGGCGTGCAAGCCTGGACGTGGATGGATCGCATCCGAAAGTTCTCGGTCGAAGGCAAACTCCCACCGGACCCGACCGAAGCTAGGAAGATAAGGATTCGATAAGAGAGGTTCGCATGGATAGACGAGGTGTTCTTCAAGCACTCATACACTAAGGTGGACGGAAGACCATATCTCCGATGTCTAAATCCTAAGGAAGCCAAGTACACACTAGAGGAGCTACACGGTGGAATTGGGGGATGCCATATGGGCAGCAGGTCGCTCGCAAGGAAAGTTCTCAACCACGACTATTATTGGTTGAACATATTGTAAAACGTCCAAGATCTTGTGAAAAGGTGTGTCCCTGCCAGAGATTCTCTTTGATCAAGCACATGCCACAAGCCGTACTAAAGTCGCTGACCAGTCTGGTTCCCTTTGCCATGTGGGGGATGGACTTAGTCGCCCCCCACCCCCCCCCCCCCCCCCCACACACACACCAAAGCCACGGTCCAAAGGTGCTTCCTCATAGTGGCTGTCGACTATTTTACTAAATGGGTCGAAGCAGAGCTCTTGGCCATAATCACCGAACATCAAGCCCAACAATTTTTCTGGAAACACATCGTCTGTCGACTCAGGATCCGCGCGTGTTCATCACAGATAATGGAACTCAATTTACCGACAGAAGTTTCCAAAAAATTCTGTGAGGACTTCGGGGTCCAGCAGCGCTTCTCGTCGATATCCTTCCCCCAGTCGAACAGCCAAGTTGAAAATGCTAACTGCCAAATTCTTGAAGGCCTAAAAAATGGTTGGACAAACTCCCAAGGGGCATTAGGTCGACGAGTTACCGAGCATCCTTTGGTCGTATCGAACGACCAAGAGGATCCAGATGGGCGAGTCCCCATTCAACCTAACCTACGGGACAGAGGCTGTCATCCCACTAGAAACCGGTCTCCCGTCACCTAGGATCATGAGCTTCAGTGAAGAATCAAACCTGACCAACCGCCAACTTGGACCTAATCGACGATGTCCGGGAGAAATCCATCATCAAGAGAAATATCTATCAACAGCGGATTGAGAGGTTCTACAACAAAAAGGTCCTTCCGACCGACATCAACGAGGGTGACCTCGTACTTAGAAAGCTTGCTATCTTTGATACCAGCAAGAAGGGCAAACTAGCTCCGAACTGGGAAGGTCCATACATGGTCTCCCAAGTGGTACGCCCTGGCACGTACCGACCGAAGACCTGGGGGGCAGGATAGTCAAGAGACCCTGGAACGCTGAGCACATTATCAATTTCCATGAAGGACCCTAGGAACATCTGTGGTTGTAACATGCATTATGCCTCATCCTTTGTAACCAAGCTTGAAATAAAAGCAATGAAATTTCTTTTCAAAATAGAATAAAATGTCTCAGTTTCACTCTTAATGAGGGATTCCTCAATCTCTCATGACCTCGCCTCTCGGCGTCGACTCTCAACCCAAATGAGGGATTTTTCAATCCCTCAAGTCCTCGCCGCTCGGTGCTCGACACTTACCTCGAGCTGCCTACTAGCTTTCGCACTAAGCTAGGCCACTCGGTGCTCAACCCTTAATGAGGGATTACTCAATCTCTCACGTCCTTGCCTCTCGGCGTCGACTCTTAACCCAAACGAGGAATTTTTTCAATCCCTTAAGTCCTCAGCGCTCGACACTTACCTCGAGCTGCCTAGTAGCTTTCGCACTAAGCTAGGCCACTCGATGCTCAACTCTTAACGAGGGATTCCTCAATCTCTTACGTCCTTGCCACTCGGCGCTCGACACATACCTCGAACTGGCTTTCGCACTAAGCTAGTCCAATCGGTGCTTAACTCTTAACAAGGGATTCCTCAATCTCTCACATCCTCGCCTCTCAGCATCGAATCTCAACCCAAATGAGGGAATTTTAAATCCCTCAAGTCATCGCCACTCGGTGCTCGACACTTACCTCGAGATGGCTATTAGCTTTTGCACTAAGCTAGGCCACTCGGAGCTCAACTCTTAATGAGGGATTCCTCAATCTCTTACATCCTTGCCTCTTGGCGTTGACTCTCAACCCAAATGAGGGATTTTTCAATCTCTCAAGTCCTTGCCGCTCGGCGCTCGTCACTTACCTCGAGCTGGTTACTGGCTTTCGCACCAAGCTAGACCACTCGGTGCTCAACTCTTAATGAGGGATTCCTCAATCTTTCACATCCTATCAAGTACCCGGCACTCGGGCTGATTGTCTCATATTCAACAAAGCAGTAAAGGATCATTTTATTACGACATATAGACGTACATCGACACGATCGACTGAGCCGTATGAGAAGGTATACAACATAGTTACAACTAATAAAAATTTGGCCTACACTTCTGCTTGGGGGCCTTAAGACTGATGCAAACCAGATCAAGCCCAACCGAGCGTGTTTGCTCGCCGACAGGCACTTTAGGGTCCTTAGGCGACGCTAAGGTGGATGCTCCAGCAACCGAACTCTGAGCATCACCTGGCCTCGGTGGTTTCTCCAACCTCAGGGTCGAAAATGGACCCCCATCGGAGGGCCAACCGCTCCTGAAGGAACGGGTCCGGGATCCATCCATTCCGAACATCACCTTCAATCGTTGGATCTCCAATTCCTTCTCCACTATCACCTCACGGAGAAACGACTATGAAGAAGGGAATTGAATGGAAGCGAGAGATCTTGACCATCCGGAATCAGCGTCAGCCAGACCTCGGTTGGAAATCATCTTCTTCAGACGGGCCAATTCTAAAGTCAGTTCGTTCGATCTATTCATGAAGTAAGTTAGGGCCACTTTTCGATCCCTAGCTTCTTTGCAGTAGTGCCCCGAATTGGCCTCCAGGGACTTCAAGCAATCCCTATGACGATCAAGCTCGGTGCAGCGATGGTCGGCTATCTGGTACATATGAAAACAAAATCATTCCAAGCCTCATAGACTTAACCAAAATCACAAGAAACTTCTCAGCAAAAAAATGGGAGAACAAGGGTTGGCCAAAAAGGTTTCTTTCATTAATTTGCAAAAACGGTACAAAAAGTATGATGGCCAGTCTGCGTTTGGCAAATACAAAGAAATATGTATAACATAAAACGAAAGAAAGCTACTGCTGAGAGTGGGGCACCTCATCATTCCCCCCGACTTTGGCTTCGAGGTCGACAGCCGATTGCTCCTCCTTGCCAGGCGGGTGGCCTCATCCTCCTCCTCGTTGTCTTCGGGGGTCGGCAGAGGCTCGTTAAACTTCATCGAGTAATGGAAGTCCTCGAGATCTCACTGGGGTACCGGCGAAGCACATACTCGATCGCTCGACGGTAGGCTTTGTTCTGAGATTCGATCACCTTGTCAATCACGACGGCCCTCACCTCATTGAGCTTCTTCTCTATCTCCGCCTCCATATCCTTCTTCCTGCGAGCTTGATGCGCGTTCAAGGTCGTCAGCTTTGCCCGGATAGCACGTTCGCGAGCCTCGGTGGCGTCGAGCCGCAACTTGAGCTCCTTCATTTCACACTCATAACGCTGAGCATTCTTTACTTCGCGGTGGAGCTCCTGAGCGTGCAACCTCCACAACTGGGCTCCTACCATCATAACCTACAAGCGAGGGGCCGACACTTTGGAATTTGCAGGAAAAATGAAAGGGGAATTTTCAGAAAAAATGAAAGGGAAGCTACGAAGTTCATTACTACTTACCACCATCTCGGCCTGAGACCATCTCATATAGCAAGACTCAGTCATCTCGGTGGAGAAGCCCTTTCGATCATGAGGTGGGGCAAGGTGCTCCACTGCCTCCACCGCTATCGGGCCTTCGGTTAGCGAATATGCCGCCTTCATCAACCAATCAGGGGCCCAAGGAAGGAGCCCAGCCTCACCAACCATCTCTTGCACCGAGGGCTTCAAAGGCAGGATGCCCTTCGTCAAGAACTCAGCAACCTTAAGGTTACTGGAACTCAGTACCATCTTCATCGGCCTCAGGGTTCTGGGTACCGCAAAAACCTTCGTCATTTTGGACTTCGGATCCGAAGTCCCTTCTGAACCTGTGTGGGATGGCCCCTTCCTCTACTTCAACATGTAACTACCGTTTCCGCTATTTTTATTTTTCCCCCTTTTGTAATATTTTAATTGTAATTGAATAAAATACTCTTATTTTTTCTTTCTTGATTATTTTAATTAAATTTGTTCATAAAATTCTTCGTTCTTCTTGATTGAACTATTCTTGTTGATCCTATTTTCTTTTATTTAATTGTGAAATTTTTTATTTGAACCCTATTATTTTAGACCTATCTCTTATTAAACCCTAAAACCCAATTTCAATTGTTCCTGAACCAAAACCACTCTTATTGGATCCTAAACCACTAACTCAACATTCTAATTACAATCCTATTGCAAACCCTAAAACTTGCACGATTGAAACCCTAATAGCAGTCTATTCTCTCTCTTCCCGTTTCTCTCTCCTCGACCTAGTTTTCCCGCTCAAACCCACTGCCCCTCCATCTCCGGCACCCTCCGCCGCCCTCCTGCGGAGACCCCTCTAGTCGATGCCACCACCAGACCCCGACCTCTCCTCTCCTGTTTTCCCCGCTGTCTCTCTATTTCCCGTCGACGCCCAGCCGAAACCCCACCTCTCCCGTCAATCAGTTGCATCCTGATGCCACCCTGCGTCGATCTGTGCTGCCGCCCTAGCCGCTCGATGCCCGCCCTCCGTCGAGCCACGTCGGCCAGATCCTGTGGCCCCCATTATTGTTGATTGCATGTTGCTCTTGCTGTTTGTGCTTTGGTTCTTCTTTTGCACGTAGTTCGCACGTGCTAATTTGTGTGTTCGTAGGTTCGTTGTTCCGGGATTCTCATCCCGTTATTCTTGGTATTAATTTCTTCGTCCAAAAGGCAGGTCACTTTCCCCTTGAATTGAATATCGTATCAAATTCAAGTTTTATTGAAATTCTTGCAAGTAGATCCTATTCGTTTATCGTATCATTGTATTAATTATCTTTCGTTGGGTCTATTGAGAGTTTACATGAGCTAACCCCAATATTCTTGACTTCGTGCCAATTTTGACTCCAAAGATTGAATCTTTCGTGTATTCATATAGTATCATTAATAGGGTTATGCTTATGGTCACAACACAATTAAATTATTGTAGAAATAATTGCTATGTTGTATGCTTGATTGATCGATTGATGTTTGATTGATGCTAAATTAGTGTAAGTATGTGTTTCTAATTTTATTTATCATGTTATTGCACCCATCATGCTGATTATGAAGTTTACCGACTATTTGAAGTGGAACCCATCATGTTTAATTAATTTATTTTATGAAAAATATCTAAAAACATGTATGTTGCTTGCTGTCTGTATGTTGTTTGCAATTTTCGACCCAGTAAATGATCTCAAAATAAATTACTTTCTGAATAAGAGTTGTATCCTTATCTTTTTAGTTTCCAGAACATCTTGAATTTCTGAATTCCGAGTTGTGTAGCAAAAGTTATGCCCATTGTACTACAGCTGTGTTTTTATTTCCAGATTTTCAGATTCTTATATGTTTCATGTTTAAACTGTTAAAAGGCTGATCAAATGTTAAAATTTTACTCTGATAATTTCCAGATTGTTGATTAACACATTTAGAAGCCTAAAAAATATTTTTACTAAATTTATTATTGAGTTTTTGCTGATTCTAAATATATAATAACATGATGTCGAGTTCTGCCTGAACATGAAATATGTAAAGAATGATGTGTTTGACCTAGCTACTGTTGTCAGATTTTGAACTTTAAATATGCGTTGGAACTGTGTGGAAGTCTAGTTTTCAGAATTTTTGACGTTTTTAGTTTTCGAGTTCTGAAACAGTGGGAAATTGTATTTTTGTACATACTACTCTTACTGTCCAGAATTTTATAATCCAAATTTTAATAGGTTAATTATTCGTATATCATAGTATTGCATGAATTGAAGTATGTAGATTGCATTGCATGATCCTAATGAGTTATTGTCATCATTCTTATCGTCCTATCCATGTTATCATCCTATTGTTCTCCTATTAATACTATTGTTCATCTCATGTCTCAAATTGCATATTGTTTTGTTGCATCGATAAATAATTAACAAGTTGGGGTTTAAGGGATTGGCTAGAGTAGTTGATGATATAGGAACTGTACTCGGATGATGGCCCGTGTTTTTATCATTATCATCATCGGTAAGAAATTACATCATGGCCCGTGTTATTATCGTTATCGTCATTGTGCAAGAAATTATCTCAATGGCCCGTGTTATATTGTTATCGTCATCATACCTAGTACATGATCTATAGAATCTACCACTATACTCTAAACGAAATTGATTGTATGCATCGAACCTGTGGTATGGAACATATGGGACACAATAGTACATGCATTAGTTAGGATTTAAGATGATTAATAGACTTAAGGATTACACATCGACATTGCATATTGTTCATCATTGTTTCTATTGATATCAAATATTAGCTAAGTGTTATTGATATTGATCATTGATTATTGTTACCGAATATTGAATCATTGTTACACCATTGCATCAATTATCATGATATTGATTATTGTTATTGTCCCATGTTATTGATTCCTATTGATCCATTGATTCATTGTTATATCGTTATTCCATTGTTCCTTGCTTTCTTTACTTGCTGTCCATGACTTGCTCTAAGGACAATTTTTCTTCTCTTTTTAGATGAAGTGTACATAGGTAATGAAGGAGAATTGCCTGCTGGGATTGAGAACAAACTTTCTAAAGAACTATTGCTTTATAATTGAATGTTATTTCATTAAACTATTGTATTGAGACTTATTACTATTGTGTTTGGGATTTAATATTGTATTGGGCTTATGACCCGGATTTTATTATTATTTCCAGACGTTAGTTTATTGTATTTGGATATTTCATATTGCTTCATTCCAAGTATTATTGTTCATGAGATTATTATTATTATTGCTTGCGCAATTGTTCTGTACTGATTATATTGTTGAGTTGATCGGATAAACAGCTTATGGGTGACGTTAATCATTCGCTGGGCCAATGTCATGTACTCGTATTCCGTATTTTTGGAAAGCGGGACGTGACACGACTGCTGGGCAGCCTTCTCCTCCAACTGGGCCCTTCTCTGCTCGATTGCGACGGCATCCATTGCTGCAAAATAAAAATTGAAGTTATGAGAACAGAGAATAAAAATACAAGAAAAAAAAACATACAAGGATCGGTAGGGCTCAATCCGATCTAAGCAAGGTGCCTCTCGTGCACGGTTTGCCTGTGGATGCTCTTACCCTCGGCGACCCGCCTCACATCTTCCCACTCCTCTTCTGTAAGATCCTTCATTTTTGGAGGCTTGAGGTTCGGCTTGTAGAATGCCCATTCGGTCGAAATATCCCATGGGTCGGACTCCGAATAATGAAATACTTGTTCTTCCATCCCTTAATGGAATCCGGACGGCCATGGACGACTCTGTTATGGGGGTGAGGGGAAATGTAGTATATACACTCATGTGCCGATGACGAGCTCATGCTGAGGGCGGCTCTGAAATAATTCAGCTTCAGCGGTACCCCTCTCTTGTCGCTAAGAAGGATGTAGCACACCAGCTGCTTCCAAGAATTGGGCCCGAACTGCATGGGGCTTAGACCCGCCCAGTTCAAGACCTCCTTCACGAACGGGTGGGGTAGCCTCAACCCTGAGTCGAAGGCATAAACCGGGATCATGCAAAACCATGAAGACAAAGTATCGAGAGGTCAGATCCCTGGGCTAGGCACCATCAATTCATATTCCGAGGGAATGAAATATCTCGCTATTACCAATGGAAGGTCGGTGCTCACTACTAAGCTTGGCTTCTCATCACTCTTCAACTTCGTCGGCTCGGAGAAGAGGGCTGTACTCCATACCAAACTTTGTCCTCCAAATCGTCTGGGTACATCCTAATCGAACCTGGTTGCAGAAAGTGGGGGACATCTAACCCGTGCTTCGGGAGGAATTCAGATGGGTCCTTAGGACTGTCTGGAAGGGTCCACTTTAACTTTTTCCTCCGAACAACCTTCTGAGCAAATGGCTCGATTTTGGGCCTCGGTGAATCCACATCCTCTTCCTCAACGCCCTTATCCTCGTCCCCATCTTCTTCGCGCTCGTCATCCACTTCCCCTCCACCAACCACCTCCACCTCTTCAGCACCTTCCTTCCTCAAAGTGACTCGACTCCACTACAAAGGGTTTGCAAACTCGGAGCGGCATGGGATTGTATACCTGCGTATTCTCTTCGAATGCCTCCCAGCTCGAGGAGTCATTGGTGTGATCAGCTCTGCCCTGGTCGGACGTAGAGGCCAAAGAATCGGACTGAGCCCTCGACATTATATTAAATTTACTAACCTGTTTTGTCGGTGCCGAAGAACACACTGAAGATATACTGTCAGTGACTGAACAGTATCTAAAGAGAGAGTCTGTATCTAGAAAGAGCGAAAGGTAAAAAATGAGATGGGGGTGGAGGCATATATAGGCAAGGGGAAAAAATGCCTCGAAACCTGCAAATCAGTCTCAACCTTCTGATCTTAATCCAATGGTGGATGAGATTTTGAGGTCTCGTTTTCCATAAATCATGACACCATGTGCTCACATGCGGTACACATGCCAACGATGGATGAGATTTCGACGCCTCAACTTCCCACTGATGTCGCGTGTCCACGTGTTGAACACGTGCTAAACACGTGCCAACTATAGCCAAAATTCGCAAAGAAATCTCACACGCCTACCACGCTCGACGCTCAGTATGAACTTCGAGCTGGCTATTGGCTTCCTCACAAGTCTACCACGCTCGACACTCGGCATTAATTTTGAGCTGGCTACTGGCTACCTCAACAAGCCTACCATGCTCGACGTTCAGCATTAACTTCGCGCTGGTAACTGGCTTCCTTACAAGCCTACTACGCTCGACGCTCGACATTAACTTCGAGCTGGCTACTGGCTTCCTCACATGCCTACCACGCTCAATGCTTGACATTAACTTCGAGCTGGCTTGTCATGCCCCGCTTCCCAAAAGAGAATACGGAATACGAATATGCGACAAAAGCCCAGCGAATGATTTTCATCATCCATAAGCTATTCAAGAATCATTACAACATCTCATAAAATAATCAGAGTAGGAAGCAAAAGTATCAACCAACATGCACATATGAACCGAAATACCAACAAGAATACTTGAAACCAAATACATTAATTTCAAATAGTCATGATCTGAATAAGTCAAATATCCTGGGTCACATTGTCCAAATACAAGAATAAATCCAAGTATCAAAATACAATATTGTTCAAGCAACTACAAGAAATAATAATAACAAGATCCAGCACTAATACTTCATCTCACCAATACCGTTTGGAAACTGTTCTCCAAAATCTACAATTTAACAATTGCAGGGATAGGAAAAAGAAAACAAGTACCCGTCAATTGTAAGTTACGGACCGCTTGTAATGCAGGATACAAGTACATAAAAAACTAACTAGTAACATGGAATAAGCATGATGATAATGTAAAACAACTAGCATGGTAAGGTGAACAAGTACAAGTAGCATGTATCAAGTGTCAAGTAAACAAGTATCATGTAAACAAGTAACAAGTATCATGAATCAGGTATCACGAAATCAAGTAACAAGTGACAAGTGTCAAGTATCATGTCTCATGTATCATGTAGTCAAGTATCAAGTAAGCATGTATCATGTTCAACCATCAAGTCTCATGTATCATGTAATCAAGTATCAAGTAGGCATGTATCATGTTCAGGTATTATGTATTAAGTCTTATAGTGATTACTATCTAGGTAGCACTTCATGCATCCCAGATTTTACTACATGGTTGCTACAGTCAACACAGTTTCGTTTTAGATTTCATAGTGGACCATAGAGGGTAGTGTACTCAGGGACAAGTAATCCAAATCATATACAAAATTCCAAATTAACCAAATTATATACCAAATTTCAAATAATCCAAATCATATACCAAATTCCAAATAATTCAAATCATATAACAAATTCCAAATGTGGAAAACACGGGCCCCTTTCCGAGTACACGTTTCTGAATTATCCACTACTAGATCTTTTCCTTAACCCGGGCTTGGTTATTTTATTACTAATGTAAAACAGGCATGTATGTGTCACGAAACAAGTCAAGAATAATATGGAATGATCAAGTAATAAGTTCAAGTTGCAAGATAACATGTACGGGTGCAAGATATCTCATGGAAGGATAAAATAACCAAATCTCAAGTTCAGAACAGCAAGACCATACTGTAGTAAAACTGAAATTCCTGTTATTACAAACATGCAAGTCTAAAATCGTCGAAAGTTCTAGAAAATAGACTTCCAACCGAATCCAGTGAGTATAAATAAGTCATATAGTATTTCACAAAGACATGAGTCAAAACTGAATTGAAACCAGAAAATACGTTCAGCCAGAAATCAGTAAATCGAATTCACACTCAGGAAAATAGCATCAAAACATTTCAAATAAATCCAGGAAAAATCTAGGGTATTCCTCTATATGTCTAGTATCAAAATATAAAGTTTTATAATTTTCCAGAAAAATTAGTTTAGCCAGTAAAAACCAGAAACATCAAGAAACGATAGTCTGGCAAATCTGGAATTCCCAACACAGCTGTACGAAAACTGTAATATCTCGCAAACCGTGAAACGAAATCCAAATACTCCAAAGGAAGATGAAAATAGATAATATAAACTAACTTTCATATTCCACAAATATTTTTCATACAGTCAAAGAAATCGGGGTGAAATACGATTCTTTACAGAACAGCGAGTAAAATACACTAAGTACAGTCTTTATAAACAAGCATGAAAAGGCATATAAAACTCATCAATAAAATCCACCAAAATTCTGGGTAATCCCTAGATAAGTATAGAAAAACTAACCAAAGTTCTAGATCAAAATAATATGTGTAGCACAAGTATCAAAATAATTTAGTCATCAAAATCACCGGGAAACGAAATCTGGAAAAGATCTACACCTCTATAGTAAAATAGTCATATCTCACACATACGAAAACAAAATCAAGTAAGGTCAGAGGGGTTGGAAAGAAGACGAATTTCTCTACAAATCATATTTTATACTAAAATTAAGATTCTGGACTTAATATGGTCTAAATTACTGATCAAGACAGATCACCGACAAAACACAGAATTTCCTCAAAAACCAAAATCAACATAGATCCAACGAAACTTGATCCACACACAACCAAACATGAAATCGAGTCTACCAAGTGTCCAAACATCATGAAATAGGGTAATTAACATATTCAAAGCAAGTCTATCATATGGATCTCAACAAATATCCAAATTCTCACAAAAATCCCACATACATGAACAAATCAAGAACGGGCAAAACCTAAGTTGTTTCATGTCAAATTTGTGTCATGTGTCAACTATGGTCAAATAGCACTATAGAGACAAAACCCATCAAGAATAACACACACAAGAGTTGTCTTTAGAGCCCAACTACACTACAAGCGATATTTTTGACTTGTATCATACAAAAAAATTTGAGTACAAGTTACTTGCCTTAACCGGAGATGAAACGAACACTAAGAATAATGGGAACGGATTCCCGGGCACGAACACGATTCCAACAGATCACGAGAACAAGGAACAACAGATCACGAACACAATTGGACGACTCAGATCAAAAGATCAAGAGATTAAGGCAATCGGATCAGATCGAACGACTCTGATTGAAGATTAAGATGTGATCAATATCTTGATAATGATGATGATGATCGGATCAGATCGACGATCGGACGACCACCAATCAAAGTGATCAAAACTTGATCAAAATAACCCATGAACACGATAATGAACCACGAAAAATGAACTACGACCATAGCTTGCGATCACAACCCGAACACACACAAATCACTCCCGCACACCAAGAGAGCGAGAGAGAGAGGGTTGCGAGCTGTGAGGGGAAACACAGCACATGCACTGCTGCGGGCTGTCGCTGCCTGCGACGCATCGGGACAGGGAGGGCGCGCTGCACTTGCTGACTGAGGTCTTCGTTAAGGCGCAGCGCAAAGGAGAGACGGAGGCGATCGGGGGAGAGCAGCGCGGCGCTGGGCTGGCACGACGCGATGCGACGGGGTTCTGGTGCTGCGCGGCTGCCGAGGAAATACAACAAGGAGGAGGGCTTCACAGTGCAGTAGGGATGCGGGGTTGGTGGCGTCGTCGAGGTGCTGTTGACGTGCGACTGGAGAGGAAGAGGAGAGCATGGGTCGACTACAGGCTGGTGAGGTCGCGACGACAGAGGCGCTGCCGCAGGTGGCTGCGGTCAACCAATGTGACAGGGGATGCAGGGAGAGAGAGGGAGCGGGACGATGGGGAGAGGAGAGCGGGAGAGACGATCGGGAGGAAGGGGCGACTAGGTAGAGTAGAAGATGAACAAGTATTAGGTGGAAGATTAAGAGGCACACAGGGAAGGGTTTAATATATAGGTAGGGAATATAATAGGGTTTAAAGTTGGGGTATGACGACTGATGGAGTTAATAGGGGTTTCGGGTTTAGTTAGGGAATTGGGTATGGGGGAAGTGCTAATGGGTAGGAGGGTATTTGGGCTATTGGGTTATATAATAGGGTAGTTGGGTTTTGGTAAAAAGTAATTGGGTTGTAGGGTTTAAGGAAAATGCCCAATAAGAAAAATAGGATTTTAAATCACAATAAAATAACAAATAAATATTGTTTACAATAAAATGTAATTTGTAATCCAAAAATAAAATTTATTTAAAATACTACAATACAGTTAGTAGATAAAAATGGGTTTTTAATACCAGTCAAAAATAACAAAAATAATAATTGTAATAATAATAATAAGAGTAATAATAATGAAAATAAGAATTGTATTACAATATAAAAATCATATAAAATAGTCACACAAAAAAATTTGATCGAAAGCAAATTTTAATAGGAGATCAAAAAAAAAACAAATTTTAACAAAAATAGTTTAAGAGCGGGAAAAAAATAATTTACAAAAATCAAAAATTCAAAAATTCACAGAAAATACGGATTTGGGAAAACATGGGTTACAATCCTACCCACCTCACAATAAAATTTCGTCCTCGAAGTTTGCTTAGGCAGTACATAGGAAAAGGCAAAAGCAAACTGGGGAAAGGGCAACAAAACAGAGGGTTAAAGGGAAAGGAACAAAGTAGAGGCAACACCAGAAAAAGAAAGAAGATAGATAACAAGGATGTCAAATGGAATGCAAGAAAAGAAAACAATAAAAGGAAAGAATCAACACAAGATAACAAAGCAAGATAGGGAGTAGACAGAACTGGAATCAAAGAGAGAAAAGATAAGGAAGAATTGAATCAAATAATTAATGGGTGCATGAAGGCAAAATGGAATGCAAGAAAGAAGTAACCGGTATCAAAAATGAAGAAGAAACAACACAAGACTTGCAAGATAACAAAGCAAAGAGATGAAGGAATAGATAGAGCTGGAATCAAGGAAAGGACAGATAAGGAAGAGATGAACCAAGCAATGAGTCAACAGATAAAGACGAATACAAGGAATGGTGAGAAGCAAACAATGCAGGAAAGGAGAAACAACAAGGGAATCCTGAGATCTGTGGGTTATGGGCCCACCACGCTTCCGCTGCGCCACTCTGATCGGGGAAGACTCTGCAAATAGCATCCAACGATGCCGACTGATGGACCAAGCAGAAAACAAAATAATGGATGGCACCAAAATCAAAGGATATGGATACGAGAAGAAACGAATTCATACCAATCAAAGTGATAAAAACTTGATCAAAACAACCCATGAACACGATAATGAACCACGAACAATGAACTACGACCACAGCTTGCGATCACAACCCGAACACACACAAATCACACATGTACACCAAGAGAGCGAGAGAGAGATGGCTGCGGGCTGCGAGGGGAAACACAGCACACGCACTGCTACGGGCTATTGCTGCTTGCGGCTCGTTGAGACAGGGAGGGCTCGCTGCACTGGCTGACTGCGGTCGTCGACGGGGCACAGCACAAGGAAGAGGTGGAGGCGATCGGGGGAGAGCAGCGCGGCGCTGGGCTTGCGTGATGCGACGGGGTTCTGGTGCTGCACGGCTGCCGAGGAAATACGGCAAGGAGGAGGGCTTCACAAGTGCAGTAGGGATGCGGGGTTGGTGGCATCGTCGAGGCACTGTTGACGCGCGGAGGAAGAGGAGAGCAGGGGTCGACTGCGGGCTGGTGAGGTCGCGACGGCGGAGGCGTTGCCACAGGTGGTTGCGGTCGACCAAGGGGGCAGGGGATGCAGGGAGAGAGAGGGAGAAGGACGATGTGTAATACCCTGAATTTTTATTTAATGAGAATTGTTAATTTTTACGTGTAGTGCACGTAGAAATTTTGTATGTATATTTTCTTACAAAATTATCTCTTATAACATGAACAAATAAACATTTTTCTTTCTCTTTATTTTTTAAAAGCCTCTTTTAAAAGCCTAAGAGTGTTTTTCTAATTTAAGCCCACCTTAATAAATTAAAGTATTTTATTAAATGGCCCATGCGCCTAAAGCCCACTATTTTGAGGTCCACAAACTTAATTAATCTTTTAATTGTCACTACTTGTCATGTAGACACAATTTGTGGACAATTGATTAATTAAATTTGTACAACTTAATAATGGGGGGTACTAGAAAGGGTACGTGCACACACTAGAGTGTGCATTGCACACCCTTCTAGGGGTGGCCGGATTGTGGAGAGAGAGAGAGGGAGAGTGGGATGAAGTTGAGCGGTGGTTATGTGATCATGGAAGTTACTACAACTTCCCAATTCATCTTGGTCCTTAATCTCTAACTCATTGATTAAATCCTAGCCATCTATTCTCATCCTAAAAGTGTATAAATACCCCTATATTTTTTTCTCATTAGTACATTACACAATTCATTAAGAGAGAGCAAAAGATTGAGAGACAATAGTGAGCAAAAGATTAGAGTGTACAAAATTGTGTGTGTTCCAACCTAGAGGTGGCCGGCCAATCATCAAGGAAGCAAGGAGAGCTCAGGTTCCTAGCAAGCACAAGGAAGAGGAGACAATTTGCAATTCATTCTAGGAGGAGAATGCTACTTTCTTGCATTCTAGGAGTTTTCATTCGTTTCTTCAACTATAGGTGGGTGTTTCTCAATACTTCTAAATGTAGATGCCATGCTAGGGATGTTTGCTAAAATAGTTGAGAAGAAATTGATAAATTGTAGTCTCATGTTTGGTTGATTAGAGATAAAATAGTAGTTTAAAGATTGACTGTTAAAATGATTGCTAATGAATAAAGATGTGAAATTGATATGCTAGAATCAATCTTATCATCATGCTTTATGTCCATGGACTATGCTATGTGAGACGAATTGGTACTTATGAGACACAAATTGACTAAATGCATGTGTTATTGGTAAATAATGAATTTAAAAATACTAGTTTACTGTACTTGTATATACATTAGAATCTGGCGATAATTAAATAATGAACTATGCTCTGAGTATTTATTTTTGAGTTTTTAATCTTTGCGGAATAGTCGACCGATCATACTGTAACAGTCGACTGCCCTGATCATTTTATTTTCGAGTTTTTAATCTTTGCGGAACAGTCGACCGATCATAGTGTAACAGTCGACTGCTCTGAGTATTTATTTTCGAGTTTTTAATCTTTGCGGAACAGTCGACCGATCATAGTATAACAGTCGACTGCCCTGAAGTTTCAACTAATGTCTGGATTTTCGTGAGATAATTTTCTATAACCTGTGGCCTAGGATAAATAAGAATTTGAGACTATTTTTGGCAAGAAAGAACTTATTATTTTATTGGTTTAAATTGTCTCTGAATACATGTCTTATTTAAAAGAGTTTTTGAAATGAGTTTAGGCAATGAAAGTGGGAATTTTTGATAAAATGACAGTGCGGTAATTTCATGGTAGTTGAATGAGCTATGAATGTGACAAGTTAGAAAAACGAATTCTTTTGTTTATGCATGAGTTGTACAAGAAAGTGAAATTGAATGTTAAGATGAATTATGAAAGATTTTATGAGCATGAGTATGCAAATGCTATGAACATGAAAGGAAAATTAATGTTAATTATGAAAAAGACTTATTCGATTTTTAATTGTGAATTGAAATTGAGAACTAGAGTGTAGTTAAGCCTCATACCGGCATTGAAAAAAGATATGCTGAAATGAAAATTTGAGATGAAAAGACCAAGATTGGGTCATGTTGAATAGATGATTAAGACCGGTTAGTGGAAAGGCTAACTCTAGAGAATTAAATTTGTTCATGATTCAAATAACTAAGGACCAGATACATAGTGAAGAGGTGATGAAAATAAGAGGAAAACACGAGCATGAGGGCCTCGGAGCTATGGAGTGAGAATATTCACAGACTGTCTTCACGATACGTCGTGACTTGACGTAGATATATCTCCAGGAGTCCGTACCATAGGCGACGCTCATGGGGTGTTTGGTGAATGCGGGTGGTGTCATGTCCTATGACGGAGGCTGAATTGTCCACAGGCTGTCTTCACGATGCGTCGTGACATGACGTGGGATTCCCCTCCAGGCTGTCTGGACATGAGCTCTTACTCATAGAACATCTAGGATACTTATCGTAGTTACAGTAGTAGTTTAAGTCATGACGAAGGATTGAACCCTGTAAGATGAAGAACGGTTAAGGGCTTGCCCTCAGACCTATGTAGTATGGGATGCATAGAATCTGAACAAGTGCGCATTAGTGTCATGTAACATAATAACTGCATTAAGGACTAAGCACACTGCATAACACGACATCTATAGGATAGTCCCTTTAGTATTGTTTATGAACAAGTTTGTGGTTTGTTAAGTGTTGAGAATCGTTATACTGTTTCCGGCATAGAGAGGATGGCCGTGTATAATATTTCGTCAGTGAATGAACTGACGCGCCCACAGTTTTACATGTAGGGTAAAGATGCTTGACAAATTGAAGTATACATGCTGCTCAAAGATTGATTTAAATGTTGTTTTATGTAATTACTATAAAATTGCTTCCGCTGTAATAATGTAGAGGTATAATGTAACTCTGATGTAAGAAATATTTCAATTTCTTTGTAAAATTGTACGAAAGAAGTGTAAAGATCTTGTGGAACTTCGAATTCAGTTGTATTTGGAATTCGGGGTATTACACGACGGGGAGAGGAGAGCGGGAGAGACGATTGGGAGGAACGGGTGGCTAGGTAGAGTAGAAGATGAACAGGTATTAGGTGGAAGATGAAGAGGCACACAGGGAAGAGTTTAATATATAGGTAGGGAATATAATAGGGTTTAAAGTTGGGGTGTGACGGCTGATGGAGTTAATAGGGGTTTCGGGTTTAGTTAGGGAATTGGGTATGGGGGAAGTGCTAACGGGTAGGAGGGTATTTGGGCTATTGGGTTATATAATAGGGTAGTTGGGTTTAGGTAAAAAGTAATTGGGTTGTAGGGTTTAAGGAAAATGCCCAATAAGAAAGATAGGGTTTTAAATCACAATAAAATAACAAATAAATATTGTTTACAATAAAATGTAATTTGTAATCCAAAAATAAAATTTATTTAAAATATTACCATACAGTTAGTAGTTAAAAATGGGTTTTTAATAACCAGTCAACAATAACAAAAATAATAATAGTACAAATAATAATAGTAATAATAATAATAAGAGTAATAATAATGAAAATAAGAATTGTATTACAATATAAAAATCATATAAAATAGTCACAAATAAAATTTTTGATCGAAAGCAAATTTTAATAGGAGATCCAAAAAAACAAATTTTAACAAAAATAGTTTAAGAGTGGAAAAAAATAATTTACAAAAATTAAAAAATCCGAAAATACACAGAAAATACGGATTTAGGAAAACAGGGGTTACATGGCTATTGTCTTCCTCGCAAAACTACCATGCTCGATGCTCGGCATTACCTTCGAGCTGGCTACGGGCTTCCTCACAATCCTACCATACTCGACGCTCAGCATTAACTTCGAGCTGGCTACTAGCTTCCGTGCAAGCCTACCATGCTTGACGCTCGGCACTAACTTCGAGCTGGCTACTAACTTCCTCACAAGCCTACCACGCTCGACGCTCGGCATTAACTTCGAGCTGGCAACTAGCTTCCTCACAAGCCTGCCATGCTCGGCGGTCGGCATTAACTTCGAGCTGCCTACTGGCTTCCTCGCAAGCCTACCACGCTCGAAGCTCGACATTAACTTCGAGTTGGCTACTAGCTTCCTCGCAAGCCTACAATGCTCGATGCACGGCATTAACTTTGAGCTGGCTACTAGCTTCCTCACAAGCCTACCATGCTCACCAGTCGATGCTCAATGCTCGGCATTAACTTCGAGCTGACTACTGGCTTCCTCATAAGCCTACCATGCTCGACACTCGGAATTAACTTCGAGCTGGCTACTGGCTTCCTCACGAGCCTACCATGCTCGACACTCGATGCTCGGCATTAACTTCGACCTGGCTACTAGCTTCCTCACAAGCCTACCACGCTCGACACTCGACACTCTGCATTAACTTCGAGCTGGATACTGGCTTTCTGGCTACGGGCTTCCTCGCAAGCCTACCATGCTCAACGCTCGGTATTTACTTCGAGCTGACTACTAGCTTTCTCGCAAACCTACCACGCTCGATGCTCGGTATTAACTTTGAGCTGGCTACTGGCTACTGGCTTCTTCATAAGCCTACCACGCTCGACGCACGGCATTAACTTCGAGCTGGCTAATGGCTTCCTCACAAGCCTACCACGCTCGACACTCGACGCTCGAAGCTCGGCATTAACTTCGAACTAGCTACTAGCTTTCTCACAAGCCTACCACGCTTGATGCTCGGAATTAACTTCGAGTTGGCTACTGGCTTTCTCAGCCTATCATGCTCGCCACTCGACACTCGACTGACTACTGGCTTCCTTACAAGCCTACCACACTCGACGCTCTGCATTAACTTCGAGCTGACTACTGGCTTCCTCACAAGCCTACCACGCTCGACTCTCGGCATTAACTTTGAGCTGGCTACTACATTCCTTACAAGACTACCATGCTCGACGCTCGGCATTAACTTCGAGCAGGCTACTGGCTTCCTCACAAGCCTACCATGCTCGATGTAACCCTTGTTCCCGTATATATGTATTTTCTCTGTATTTTCTGTATTCAAAATTTTTATAACTTTCTTCTTGCTTTAAATTCTTTTTCCAACAATTACATTTTCGATTGATCGAATTTTAACAAAATATCATTCCGGTTTCTAAGAAATTTTCTATTTCATTTTATTATTTGAAAATTATACTTATTTCGAATAACGGTGTATTTCAATTTATTGATTGACTATTTATATTATGCATTGTTTGGATTATTTTAATAAATCTGTTAAACTCGAATTTGCATTTGATATACATATATTATTATTATTACTATTATCAGTATTATTTTGTTAGTTTTGTTATTTAAAGCATCATTATTTTTATTGTTAATATTATTACTATTATTTTATTTTAAGCCGATCATACTTTATTTTTATACGTATTCATTATTTGATTTAATGTACAATGTATATGTATGTTTTATAAACCCCTATAATGCTTATTATTTTTCCCCTATTGGATTCAAATATATTAATTGATTTATAACCCAAACCCATTACCCATTCTCCTATTGGATTATCCACCCAAATACCCAAACCCAATAACCCACTATATAAACCTATATAAAACCTAACCTAATTAACTCTAACCTAATCACTGTTCTACCCTAATACACAGTAGCCGCCTCCCTGTCTCCTTCTTCCTCCAGCCTTCTCTCTCTTTACCCATCATCTCGACTTATACCTTCCGGCATCCTGCTCCTCGCCGCTCAGCCCTGCGGCCAACCCCCATCCAGCCCTCCTCTCCATTGCTGCACCTTCTCCCCCATGTTCTCTTCCTCCTTGCGATGCGGCAGCGCCTCCTCGACAGCCAGCAACATCAGCCTCCTCGCCAGCCTGTCGCACCTACACGATACAATGCCAGCAGCCGCCTGTGCCCCTCTCCCTGTGTCGCACTGCCCTCAGCCGACTGCAGCGTCACCCTGCTCCAACGCCAACAACAGCAACCACAGTGGTAGCCCCGCAATCCCCTGTGCGTGCCCTGCACCCTCGTCATCTGAGCCAACGATGCCAGTAGATGCACCCACAGCTAGTGCCGCACCCCTTCAGCCTTCCCCGTGCCCTTACCGTCGCCGTCCTGCCGTCGTGCCGCCCCTGTGCCGCCGCCGAAGCTCATAGTCACCACCCAATCCCTTGCTGTGATCATGGAGTTTTTTTTTATCTTGTTGAACCTCAGCCGTCCGATCCTAATCATCATGATCTTGATCTTCTTTGATTGGTGGTCGTCCGATCGCCGTCGTGATCGCGATCATGATCTTCATCATCAAAGCTCTTTTTGATCGCAGTCGTCCATTGGTCTGATCTTGATCGCCATCAAGATCTGTGTCGGGATCCGTTCCCATTATTCCTCTGTCGGATTCATCATCTACACCCCAAGGCAAGTATCTTCTTGTACAGTTCGTTTTCTAGTACAAGCTTTTCCTTGAAAATACTGCAAGTAGATTGTAAATGTGACTCCTCTTTGTTTATCATTGATGATATCATGTTTCGCCTTATCTATCACATGATCTAAGAGTCATAACCCTTCGTTGATACACTCGTTCACACTAGTATAATTATGATATATTTCATGCAAAAAGTATCTTATTTGGTTTTTGTTCTGTCTTGGCTTGCTATTTCGATCCCGATAACACCATAATATGAACTTGAGTCCTGAACATGAAATATAGCTCTAGATGTTTCAAATTCCGAGTTATGGTTTAGGAGATATCACAGTTTTACTACTGCTGTGTCTGTAATCGCAGATTCATAAAAACTGCTGCACCACTTTGGTTTATAATTATTTCAACTATGCTACCAGTAAGTAAATGACTTGAAATTTTTCATGCTGATACTAGACACCCTAGAGAACATTCCCTAATTTTCTTAGAATTAATTAATGAAGTTTCAAACCTGTTTCACATGTATAAACTCAGTTTTACAAATTCTGGCTGAACACAAATGCTGTATAGTTTGCTATTTTGACATCAATTGCTACAACTTTTATGTGTCTTAATTATATGCGTTGGAACCGGGCAAGAGTCTAGTTTCTAGGTCTTCTAATGGATCCACATTTGCTATCTTGTAGCAACAGGAATCGCAGTTTTGGTGTAGCAATGTCATGCTTTCCAGAACTGCAATTCTCGTAGTTCTTGATAATCTTAATTTGTGTTGACCCTCAAATATGCTTTATAATTACCTTAAACTTGTTCCATATTCTTGATCATGTTTACTTGACCTGTTTCACACACTTTCATGCTTGTTTGATGATAATAATAAATAATAAGCCGGGGTTTAAGGGAAAGACCATAGTAGTGGACAATATAGGTAAGTGTACTCGGAAGGGGGCCCGTGTTTCCCACTTGATACATGCTTCATGAACTAGTTATATTATTATTCGATTCATGAACTAGTATATTATTTGATTCATGAACTAGTATATTATTTGATTCATGAACTTGTATATTATTATTCGATTCATGAACTAGTATATTATTTGATTCATGAACTAGTATATTATTATTCGATTCATGGACTTGTTATTACTCGATTCATGAACTAGTATATATTTGATTTATGACTTGTCTTGTTATGACTTGACACATGAACTAGTTATATGATTACTCGATTCATGAACATGGCTTACTTGATACTTGATACCTGAGTACATCGCCCTATAAAATCCACCACTAGGCCTAAACGTAACTGATTGCATGTAGCAACCATGTAGTAAAAGTATGGATACTACCTAGATAGAATTAAATATTAGACTTAAGATTTACTATTCACTTGTACACACTTGATACCCTACTTGAGACTTGTTACTTGAGACTTATTACTTGAGACTTGTTACTTGAGACTTGTTAGTTAACACTTGTACGTGATACTTGTACGGATATCATTACATGTTCACTAGCCACTTGTTCTACTACTAGTACTTGTTACTCAGTCTTGTCACTTGAGTTGTCTTTCTTGCTAGCTAGTTTCTTGAATCCCACTACTTGTTGCATCCTTATTATACTATGTTATACATTCTTGATTCCAAATCTTGTTTCATATTTCTTGCACTTGTTTTCATACCCTTGCTTGTACTACTTGCGGCCCTAACTTGCACTAAGGGCATTTGTCTTGTTTTTTCTATTTTTTTTGTTTTATATTTATATATACAGACTTTGGAGACGAACTGCCTGCTGGAATTGGTGAGCAGACATTCTAGGCTTCGCTTGGAGAAAAGACTTGCTTTAAATATTTTATTTTTGAGTCATTTATTTCTTTGGCTACTTGAATCTTGTAACGGGCTTATAGTCCGAGTTTCTATCTTTTGATCCAGATTTGAAACCTATTTGGGATATTATTATTTTGTTTCAATTATTTCTGTTGATTAATAAATTATTCATGTATTCATGGTTGTGTATATCTTATTATATTTCTTGTTATGATGCTGAGTCGATCCTACAGCTTATGAATGATGAAAATCATTCGCTGGGCTTCGTCACGCGCTCGTATTTTGTATTTTTGGGAAGCAGAGCGTGACACTCGACGCACGACATTAACTTCGAGCTGGCTACTGGCTTCCTCACAAACCTACCACGTACGATGCTCGACATTAACTTCTAGCTGGCTACTGGCTTCCTCACAAGCCTACCATGCTAGATGCTCGGCTGGCTACTGGCTTCCTCACAAGCCTACCGCGCTTGAAGCTTGGCATTAACTTCGAGCTGCTACTGGTTTCCTTGCAAGCCTACCATGCTCAATGCTCGGCATTAACTTCGAGCTGGCTACTAGGTTGGTTCCGCACAAGCCTACCACGTGCGATGCTCAGCATTAACTTTGAGCTGGCTATTGGCTTCCTCACAAGCCTACCACGCTCGCCACTCGACGCTCAACGCTCGGTATTAACTTCAAGCTGACTACTGGCTTCCTCACAAGCCTACCACTCTCAATACTCGGCATTAACTTTGAGATGGCTATTGGCTTCCTCATAAGCCTACCACGCTCGATGCTCGGTATTAACTTCAAGTTGGCTACTGGCTTTCTCAGCCTATCACGCTTGCCACTCGACACTCGGCATTAACTTTGAACTGGCTACTGGCTTTCTCAACCTATCACACTCGGCTCTCGCGCTCGGAGGTCGAAGCTCGGTTGTCACGGAGTTCAATCTTGACCTCATGTCCCTCTTCGGGGATCTTCCATCCTATCCTCGTGCACATTGTTAACCGATCTTCTCACAAGGATGGACTACTCCTCGATGGTTGGTACATACAACCCTCCAGGAATGGGGGGCCTGTGATGTGGGTAATTAATCCGGCTCAATCCAAACCGTCTGATCCCCTCAAGATCCGTGCACTCCTCCAGGTCATGCCTAATTGCCCTTATAGGCCTTCTGCTACTTCAGGCCCACAGAGAAATGAGTCACCCGGCCCATTAGGGTTAGGGCTCCCACTCTCACTCTGCCTAAAAATATCAGACCCCCTCCCCCTTCCCAAAGGAACTGAATTTTTCTGCACCTGAACTCTAGCTTTCATTTTTTTTTCCAGTGACTGACTATATCGTCGGAGGGCCTGTCATCGGGATCACTTCCGGTGTTACTAGGCATTGTGCAGGTACTTAGAGCGGGCGGCTACCAGCAGCTCTCCATCTCCAGCACCATACAAAATACACATCTCAGATCCAGATCTGTTGCTCTCACTTCAAAATTAGCAGCATCACTCGGCATTGGAGAATCAAATAAATCGTTACTGATACAGATTGGCTTTTTATGAAGTAGGGAATCCATGTTCTGAGTTTTAACTTGTCAACTATTTCAAAATATGAGATAAAAGTGCGGGGTAGGCAGAGCATCGACTAATATATTGGCAGATTCGTAGGTCATTCCTATCCCATTAAAATAGGAGACCGGCTGTCCACAGTGTTACTTAACTTTATTTCACGAGATGATTAACACCTACTGATATGGGTCAGATGACGTGGCCCCTTCTGGGCCACAGGATCCCCTCAGGAAGCGCGCACCGCCGTAACATCTGAATCCGCCATGTCAGCACAAAAACCACCCGGGCCTCTGCCACATTAGCCTGGAAACCGCCCAGGCCTCCGCCACGTCAGCCCTATACTGCTTGGGCTTCTGCCACGTCAGGCCCACGGGCAACCAGGTCCAGACCCGGCCCCAAACGAGTCCGACCAAGTTGGCTTCTCCTATAAATACCAGACCCTCTACCCCTTATCTAGGTAATCAATCTTTTCCACTCAAAACCCTAGTTACTGTTACTCTCTCTCAGTATCTGACTAGATCGTCGGAAGGTCTGCCACCGGGACCAACCCCGATATTCCTAGACCGTCTGCAGGTACACAAGACCTCAGATATGAGCCTCCTGATCCAAACCGAGCATCCAGCCTCCACCTCACTCCCGCCTACATCCTTACCATTTGCTCGGCTGAGGGTCGTTCGCACCGGAGCTTCCTCCACCAATACAAATCAAAAAGAACTCACACCTGGTGCATCCACATGCCTCCCAAAAACAAACCGCATCAGGTTGGCACTGTCTGTGGGAAACTCTATTGTAGACGCCGGCCCGAGCTCAGCCATCAACGGTACCCTGTCAACCCGAGCTCACATGGCGCCCAAAGCCA
The DNA here is from genome assembly GCA_017893485.1 of Hemerocallis citrina. NCBI lineage: Eukaryota > Viridiplantae > Streptophyta > Magnoliopsida > Asparagales > Asphodelaceae > Hemerocallis > Hemerocallis citrina. The sequence continues at coordinate 199,293,328 of CM030360.1, forward strand.
CAAGAGCTGTTTCCTCACCGCGTCGGCAGGACGTGCCTCCATAGGGCATCACCGCCAACGCTCATGCTTCCAACAACCCGGGGGTCAGTCACGGACACCAACCGGGTGCCTCCGGTCCGGTCCAACCCAACCTACGGGGGGTAATCCAAAATCGACAGGCGAGCCGGAGTAGGGGAGGGGCCGCTTCCAACTTGGCCCCGAACCATCCCAAACCTCCTTCCCAAGGGCGGGGGCCGGCACTCAGCCGCGTCGGCCGGCGCCCACCGGCTCAACAAAATCGGGCCGAGCGAGCTCCGGTCACCCACCAGGAGTTCCAAGACTTCCGAAAAGAAATCATGGAGGCCATCCGGGGAACCCCCATCGATGAGAATATCCGCTGCTCTCACTCCCGTTCGGATGCCAAGGCCAGTGTGTCTCGTGTCCCGATAGTTCGGCCGGAGTATGACGATGACATCTTGAAGCGCCTCAAGAAATACCCCGGAACTATCTTGCAGGCAGAAATACCCCGGAACTTCTGCCCACCTCAGTTCGAGACTTATGACGGGGAGGGTGATCCTACTGATCACATGGAGGGCTTGAAAACCCTCATGATGATTCACAGCGCGTCGGATCCCCTCCTGTGCCGCGCCTTCCCCGCCACCCTCCGGGATCCGGCTCATGAATGGTTCTCCAAGCTCGCACCCGGCTCCATCTATTCTTTCGACCAATTGGAGGGCAACTTCCTCGCCCACTTTGTGACCAGCCGAAAGGCCGAAAGGACAAGTGCGTCCCTACTTGGCCTCCGGCAGAAGGAAGGGGAGTCGCTCCGGGTGTTCGTCCGAAGGTTCACCGCTGAGGCGAGGTTGGTCTCCTCCCTCGACCCAGGGGTCGCCTCGGCAGCATTCCGGCACAACGTCCATCATGAACAGCTGAAGGCCTCCCTGGAAAAGAAGCCCCCGATAGATTTCCCCGACCTCCTCAATCGGGTCGAAAAGTACATCTGAGCTGAGGAGGCCCTGAATCCAGAGGACTCAAAAGAAATCCCCGGGAAGGGAAAACGCAAGGCCGACGATATCGAGCCAGCAAAGAAAGTTCCAAGAGATGGGAGCGCCACAAAAAGGGTTCCTCCGTTCCCTCGCTTCGAGAGATACACTCCGCTGATGCAGAATGTGTCAACCATTCTCTTAGTGATCGAAGACAGGGACCTCGTGCAATTCCCACCTTGGCCGAACAACAACAACAGCAAGAAGAGGGATCAGCAGTTCTACTGCCACTTCCACCGGGACAACGGGCACGACACGGATCATTGCCGTGCCCTGAAGGACGAGATCGAGGCCCTTATCCAATGAGGGTACCTCCGGGAGTTCAAATGGGAAGACGCTCGGGACCAGAGGGATACGAGGAACAGGAGGGCTTCCCCTCCTCCTCGAGAGCCCAGACAGCACCTTGAGCGGGACCAGGAGCCTGAGGAAGCCGAGGGTCAGCCCATCTTACATTGCGTCCGCAGAGGGCCAATGGGAGGGGAGTCCAACACTTCCCGCAAGGCGTTCGTCCGTGATGTCAACGCCGTCCAGGGCCCCCTCTCCCCCCAGGTCCAGCAACTCCCTGTCTCCTTCTCGGGGGAAGACCTGGAAGGAGTTTGGCTCCCGCACTGTGATGCACTCATTGTCAGCCTCAGCATGGTGAACTTCGAGGTCCGACGCATCCTCGTTGACAACAGAAGCTCGGTAAACATCCTCTTCCTAGAAGCCTTCGAGAACTTGAAGCTCTCCCGAGATAAGCTAAAGCCAGTCGGATACACATTGCATGGATTCTCCGGCATCCCGGTGCCAATAGAGGGGATCGTCACTTTAGACGTCACAGCTGGTACGACCCCACACCGAAGGACCGAGTTAATGGACTTCATGGTTATAAACGTCAAGGCAGCTTACATTGCCATACTCGGCCGTCCCGGGCTCTGCTCCCTCCAGGCGGTTCCCTCGGCCTACCACCAGAAGATGAAGTTCCCTACCAACACTGGTGTCGGAGTTGTCTGAGGAAACCAAGAAGCTGCATGATCGTGCTACATGATGGCAATCGGGGGCGGGGTGTTTCCCCTCGATGCCGTCGAGCTACAGCCCGAGAGAACCCAGCCGGAACCAGAACCGGCAGACGAGCTAGAAGATGTCTTGTTCGAGACAGGTGACCCATCAAGATGTTTCCGAGTGAGCTGCTCCCTCGCTCCCGACCTCAAATTCGCCCTGATCAGCTGCATTCGCCGCAATGTCGATATTTTTGCCTGGAAGCCCTCTGACATGCCCGGTATCTCTGAGGATCTTATCATGCACAAACTCAGCGTGATCCCCGGTTCGAAGCCGGTCGTCCAGAAGCGACGTAAGTTCGCCCCAGAGCGACAGCAGGCGGTAAATGCAGAAGTGGACAAACTCTTATCTGCTCGTTTCATAAAAGAGGTCAGCTATCCTGAGTGGCTGGAGAACGTCGTAATGGTCAAAAAAGTGAGCGAGAGCTAGAGGATCTGCATAGAATTCATGGACCTCAACAAGGCGTGCCCCAAAGATCGTTCCCTCTCTCCAGCATCGACGCTCTGATCGACGCCACGTCGGGTCACGAGCTCCTGTCCTTTATGGATGCCTTCTCTAGCTACAACCAGATCTGAATGTTTCCTTCCGACATAGCCAAAACGTCCTTCGTCACGGACGAAGGGCTCTACTGTTACCGGGTCATGCCCTTCGGGCTGAAGAACGCCGGTGCTACTTATCAGAGGCTTGTTAACCGAGTTTTCAAGGATCAGATCGGGAGTAACATGGAGGTGTACGTCGACGACATGCTCGTCAAGAGCCAACAGGGACCGGATCATGTCACCGACCTGGAAGAGGCCTTTGGGGTCCTTCGAACCCACAACATGAGGCTCAATCTGGCGAAGTGTGCGTTCGGCGTCTCCTGAGGAAAGTTCCTCGGGTTCATTGTCAGCCAGCACGGCATCGAGGCGAACCCTAAAAAAATCCAGGCCATAATAGACATGGCCCATCCCAAGAACATCAAAGAAGTCCAGAGGCTACGGGAAGACTGGCAGCCATCGGCCATTTCCTCTCGAAGTCCGGAGAGAAGTCCCTCCCTTTCTTTAAGGCACTGTGCGGAACCGGAGGGTTCGAGTGGGGTACTCAGCAGCAAGAGGTGTTCGCCCAATTGAAGGAGTACCTCGCCAACCCTCCTCTCCTCAGCAAGCCCGAACCAGGTGAGCCACTCTGGCTTTACCTTTTGGCCTCGGAGAACGTGCTCAGCGCCGTCCTCATTCGAGAAGAGGAAGGAGTCCAAAAGCCTCTGTACTATGTGAGCAAGGTCCTGCTCGATGCCGGGACCAGATTTTCCAGGATGGAGAAAATAGCATACGCCTTGATCATGGCCGCACGAAAGCTCCGTCCTTATTTTCAGGCGCATTTCGTCCAGGTGCTCACGGATCAACCTCTGAAGGTCGTGCTCTATAAGCCCGAGAGCTCGGGACGACTAGTCAAATGGTTGATTGAGCTCAGCCAGTACGACATCGGCTATCAACCAAGGACGGCCATCAAAGGGCAGGCCCTCGCCGAGTTTATCACTGAATGCACCATCTCCGAGAAACCAACAAGCAAGGAAGCCGACCAGACGTGGGAAGTTTACGTCGACGGTTCCTTTTGTGAAGCGGGGAGTGGTGCGGGCATCATTCTGCGGGGTCCAGATGGCTTCCTCCTTCAATACTGCCTCCGCCTCAACTTTCTGGCATTTAACAACGAGGCTGAGTACGAGGCCATGATCGTCGAGCTCACCCTGGCTCATCAGGCCAGTGCCAGACAGATCAGGGCCTTTAGTGACTCTCAGCTTGTGGTCAACCAGATCACTAGAGAGTACGAGGTCCGGGACGATCTCATGATCAGGTACCTGGCTGTGGTCCAACGGCTATTAACGTCCTTCGACGAGTCGGCAGTCTTAAGGATCCCTCGGGAGCAGAACACCCAGGCCGATGCCCTGTCAAAGTTAGCTTCCTCATCCTTTGAAGGCCTCGACCGCACCGTCCTGATCGAAGTCCTGTTGAAGCCAAGTACAGACTTCCCTAAGGCTCTCTGTATTGAAGACTGAGCTCCCCCCGATGACTGGACCACTCTTATCAAGAAATTTCTAATCAAGGGAGAGCTCCCCGAAGACCGGACTGAAGCGAGGCGGGTCAGGGTCCGTTCAGAAAGGTTCGCCTTAATCGACGCAACCCTCTTTAAAAGGTCCTACACAACAACGGATGGCAGACCCTACCTCCGCTGCCTGACCCCTGATGAAGCAAAATACGCCCTCAAGGAGCTACACGAAGGGATCGGCGGATGCCATATGGGAAGCCGCTCACTCGTGCGGAAGGCTTCGAATCACGGGTACTACTGGCCCACTATACTGCAAGATGCCCTCGCCCTAGTGAAGAAGTGCGGTCCCTATCAACAGTTCTCTCCCGTGAAGAGGGCTCTGCAAGCAAACCTCTGTTCCATGGCCAGTCCGACCCCCTTTGCAATGTGGGAGATGGATCTGGTAGGCCCATTTCCGAAGGCAACAGGCCAACGAAAGTTTCTCATAGTGACCATCGACTACTTCACGAAGTGGATCGAGGCCGAGCCATTAGCAACGTTCACCGAGCAGTAGACCCAACAGTTTTTCTGGAAACACACCATCTGTCAGTTCGGGATCCCACAAGTGCTCATCACGGACAATGGAACTTAATTCGCGGGTAAGCACTTCCGCAAGTTCTGCGGAGATCTCAGGATCCAGCAGCGCTTCTCCTCAATATGCCAATCCCAGTCCAACGGCCAGGCTGAGAACGCGAAATGCCAAATCCTCGACGGCCTCAAGAAGCAACTCGACAACTCTCCTAAGGGGTTATGTGTCGATGAGCTGCCAAGCGTTCTGTGGGCCCACCGGACGACAAAGAGAATCCCCACAGGAGAGTCACCATTCAATCTGACATACGGTGCGCAGGCCGTCATTCCCCTGGAAATCGGGATCCTCTCACCCCGGATAATGGCCTTCGATGAAGCAAGCAACTCTGCACAGCTGCGAGCCAACTTGGACCTCGTAGACGAGGTCAGGGAGAAGTCCGCCATTAGAAGGAGCATCTACCAACAGAGGATCGAAAGGTTCTACAACCAAAATGTGCATCCCACCAACATCAAGCTCGGAGACCTCGTCCTCCGGAAGCTGGCGGTGTCCAACCCCGGCCAAAAGAGAAAACTGGCCCCAAACTGGGAGGGCCCATACAAGGTATCAGAGGTCGTGCATCCGGAAATGTACCGCCTAACCAACTCAGAAGGACAGGCTATCAAGAGGCCCTGGAATACGGAATACCTCATCAAGTTCCTAAGGGAAGAGGGTTAGCCTCCACCCCATGTAAATTATGAAGAATGTAATCGGCACGTCGTGCCTTGTTTTTGGTAAAATTCCAATATGTTGTAAATATGCCAGCTTTCTTAAAACAAGTTCGTAGCTTCGTATTGATTCTCATTAAATACATGCCTCGGGGTCGGCGCTCGGATAGATTAGCGAGCCAGAAAAGCTTCCCTTACAAGCTTACGGTTCGGCGCTCGGATAGAATTGCGAGCCAGAAAAGCTTCCCTTACAAGCTTACGGCTCGACGCTCGGATAGAATTGCGAGCCAGAAAAGCTTCCCTTACAAGCTTACGGCTCAACGCTCAGATAGAATCACGAGCCAGAAAAGCTTCCCTTACAAGCTTACGACTCAACGCTCGGATAGAATTGTGAGCCAGAAAAGCTTCCCTTACAAGCTTATGGCTCGGCACTCGGATAGAATCGCGAGCCAGAAAAGCTTCTCTTACAAGCTTACGGCTCGATGCTCGGATAGAATTGCGAGCCAGAAAAGCTTCTCTTACAAGCTTCCTGAGAACAAGTGTGGGGGTTCGTCGTCGACCTCGAGCAAGGCCGAGGCTTTCTTCAAAGCACCTCGACCATTACGCTCGGCAACGACCTTCAGCTACGCCCGTTACTGGCTTTCTCCCCGGTGTGGGGGCTCGGCATCTGTCCCTAGCATGGTTTGGGCTTCTTCACGCCCCTCAACCAATGCTCGAGGCGACAACCGCTAGCTACACCCGTGCCGTCTTCTTGAGAACAAGTATGGGGGCTCGGCATCAACCTCGAGCAAGGCTGAGGCTTTCTTTAAAGCACCTCGACCTTTATGCTTGGCAACGACCTTCAGCTACACCCATTACTGGCTTTCTCCCCAGTATGGGGACTCGGCATCTGTCCCTAGCATGGTTTGGGCTTCTTCACGCCCCTCAACCAATGCACGAGGCGATAACCGCCAGCTACACCCGTGTCGTCATCCTGAGAACAAGTGTGGGGGCTCGGCGTCGACCTGGAGCAAGGCCGAGGCTTTCTTCAAAGCACCTCGACCTTTATGCTCGGCGACGACCTTCAGCTACGCCCGTTACTGGCTTTCTCACCGGTGTGGGGGGCTCGGCATCTGTCCCTAGCATGGTTTGGGCTTCTTCACGCCCCTCAACCAATGCGCGAGGCGACAACCGCCAACTATACCCGTGCCGTCTTCCTGAGAACAAATGTGGAGGCTCGGCGTCGACCTCGAGCAAGGCCGAGGCTTTCTTCAAAGCACCTCGACCTTTACGCTCGCCGACGACCTTCAGCTACGCCCATTACTGGCTTTCTCCCCGATGTGGGGGCTCAGCATCTGTCCCTAGCCTGGTTTGGGTTTCTTCACGCCCATCAACCACTGCGCGAGGTGACAACCGCTGGCTACTCCCGTGCCGTCTTCCCGAGAACAAGTGTGGGGGCTCGGCGTCGACCTCGAGCAAGGCTGAGGCTTTCTTCAAAGCACCTCAACCTTTACGCTCGGCGACGACCTTTAGCTACGCCTGTTACTGGCTTTCTCCCCGGTGTGGGGGCTCAGCATCTGTCCCTAGCCGGGTTTGGGTTTCTTCATGCCCATCAACCACTGCGCGAGGTGACAACCGCTGGCTACCCCCGTGCCGTCTTCCCGAGAACAAGTGCGGGGGCTCGTCGTCGATCTCGAGCAAGGCCGAGGCTTTCTTCAAAGCACCTCGACCATTATGCTTGGCGACGACCTTCAGATACGCCCGTTACTGGCTTTCTTCCCGGTGTGGGGGGTTGGCATCTGTCCCTAGCATGGTCTGGGCTTCTTCAAGCCATCAACCTATACACGAGGCGACAACCGCCAGCTACACCCGTACCGTCTTCCTGAGAACAAGTGTGGGGGCTCACCGTTGACCCCGAGCAAGGCCGTGGTTTTCTTCAAAGCTACTGGACCAATACGCTCGGCGAAGACCTTTTGCCACGACTACCTCTGCAAAATTTTCATTAAGGTTTAGGGCGCCTGCCTTCGGCAAATGCCCCGAGCTTCGAGTCGTTGGTTGACCCTCATCTCACCCGGGAACAGCTTGGGGTTTTGCAGCTCTCACGAGCCAAAACCCCGAATTGTTCGAGGGCGGCAGGAGAGCCACCGACCCTCCGAGTCAATTGGCCGGCCCACCACTCACCAACGAACAACCCGGGGTCTTACGGCCGTCAAGGCCAAAACCCCAAATTGTTCGAGGATGATTGGTGTGCCTCCAATCCGGAGCCCTCAGACCAAGTTTTTATTTTAGGGTGCCCGCCTTCGGCAGGCACCCAAGTCGAGTGGCAGATCAGCCACCCACTTCTTGACAACCAACAAGGGGGAGTGGGGGTTATATAGCCCCCTGAGATGCACAGTTATTGCGTCTGAGAACCCTAAACGGCGGAAGGCGAAACGTTGCCATTAATACCCATTGGGAGGCGAAACGTCGCCATTAATGACTGGTGAAAGGCGAAACGCCACTGCGTGTGCGCCCGCTGCACCGGGCACCTCGGTGGCGACCTCCTGCGTGCCGAGCTCGGCAACAATCCCTGCCAAATAAGACAATCAAGGTTCAGAAAATCGAATTCTTTTTATTATTACTCATTGCGCACCAGTAACGGCGGCACAACTACAATAGACAGCTTACAACTCAGTCACACTCGGCTTAAAACTCGAATTTAGCACTTCCTTCAGGGTCCTTGTTACGCTCGGCATGACCAATCCGGGAAGTCACCCCTACAACCGAGCTTCCTGCATCATCCGCCTGGGCACCTCCCAATAAAAAGGTCGGAGACGGCCCCGGTACCGAATTGCTCGCCTCCTCGATCAAAACCGCGCCCAGCACCAGCTTTAGCCTGCGTATCTCCAACTCCTTCTCGACCACAGCCTAGCGAAGAGCAGACTCCGAAGCCGACCGCTCTCTCGAGGCATCCGAGATCGACCAGTCTGTCTCGATTACCCACCAGTCCCGGTCGGCTATGGCTTTCTTCAGACGAGCCACCTCCAGACCGAGCTCCCTAGACGTATTCATGAAATAGTTCACGGCGGCCGCTCGATCCCGAGCCTGTTTTCACTGACGAGCCAGAGACGCCTCCATGGCCTCCTTCCCCGCTCGGACCGGGGATTCCTCGGCGGAAACAGAGTCGGCACCCAAGACCTCGTGCATCTACCAAAAAGACGAGATAAGACAACCAATCACAAAGGAGACTAAAAATTGTGCATGTTACGAAACCTTGGCCAAAAAACTATATTTCATTACTTTCAAAAAAATTGCTACAAAATTGCGGTGGCCAGTCCGCACGAGGCATGTACAAAACAGGATGAAAAACCTAATCTATGCTTGGGGGGAGGTGGCACCTCTTCGTCACCAGTCTCCTCGCCACCTGGAGTCGGCGGAAGGTTCGGCTGCCAGTTGTAGTGGAGGTGGTCAACGTTCTGGTCCGGATAAATCCTCCGAAAATGCTCCTTGGCAAGATTGTAGGCCTTGTCCTGCGCCATGATGAGAGCATCCACCGAGGCGATCTCCATCCGCTCCAGGGCCTTCCTCCCCTTCTTCGCCTCATCCTCGATCTTCTGCTCAAGGCGCTCCACATCCTTCTTGTGGTGGTCCATGATCGAGGCCATCTGGGCCTCGTGGACGGCTGCCATGCTCTTTGCCTCCTTCAGGTCGTCCGTTGCCTTGTTCAGCTCGCAAAGATACTTCTCCGCGTTCCTCCTCTCGATGAGGATCTCCTTCTCCAGGCACTTCTGAAAGTGCTGCCCGTGAAGCATCGCCTATCCGAGGAAGAAAAAATCAGAAAAATTCTAGAACCCAAACCAAATACAAAATCTCAAATACTTACCGAGATCGATGCCTGAGACCAACGCATGAAGGCCTGGTCAGACGTCTGCATCGCCAGCACCATCCGATCTCGCTCGGTGGCGACCTTCCTGATGAACTCGATGGCCACGGGACCCTCGAGCAAGGAGCCCCCCTGTACAATCGACCAATCAGGAGCAAAGGGCCGCAGCCCCACCATCTCCTCGGCAGAGGGCCGAAGTGGGAGAAGCCTCTGCCCCGGGGCCTCGACGGTCCTCTTGCTGCCAGAACTGCCCCCCGCATCCCAGACGCCCTCGGCGTATGGGGATGGTGCCTCTTGGTCTTCTTCGTGGGAGAAGGCTCCTCGGCCGATGGAGTTGGTCCCTTCCCAGACCCCGCACCCTAGGCGGCCAGCTTTTCCTGCTCTGCCTCCTTCGCCTTCTCCGTCCTCCTCTTTACGGCGGCCGCAATCAAGGCACGTCTGTCATCGACCTGCTGGGACGTCATCTCTGTAAAAATAAAAGAAGAAAGGCTAACGTTAATACGAAGGCAGAAAGATACAAAAATTCAGAACGAAAACATACTAGGGTCGGCTGGGCTCAGTCCGACCCGGGCCAGGTGCATCTCCATCACTCGAGGCCACGCTATGCTGTGCCCCCCAACAATTTTGTCAACCACCTTCCACTCCTTTCTGACAAGTCACTCCGCTTCGGAGGTCTGTGGTTCGGCTTGAAGAAATTCCAGGAGGTCGGAATCCCCCAAGACGTCTCGCTCCGGACCACGAAGTATTTCTCTTTCCACCCTTTGATGGAATCCAGATGGCCGTGCATCACCTTTTATGGGGCCTAGGGGAGAAGTAAAAAATCCCCTCCACATCGCCGAGCGAGCTGATCCCTAAGATGGCTCGGAAGTAGGTTAACTTTGGTTTCACGCCCTTGTCTTGGCACTTCAAGATGAAACAAATCAAGTGCTTCCAAGAGTTTGGGCCATACTGCATCGGACTTAGTTTCGCCTAATTTAAAACCCTCTTGACGAAGGGGTGCAGCGACAGCCTCAGTCCCGAGACGAAGGCATCCTCGGGAAAGATGCAATAGCCCGGTGCAAGGGTTGTAGTGGGTCGAATGCCGGGGCTCGGAATAAAGACTTCGAACTCCCGAGGAATGAAGTAGGCCGCCCTCAAAATGTGAAGGTAGTCCGCCTTCAAAACACACTGGATGTCGTCCATCCGAATCTTCACCCGGCTCTCCTCACCCGGTATGGGAGGAAGAGGGTCGGTATCTTTGATATCGTCGGGGTACATCCCGATCAACCCCGGATTTTTAAAGGAGACCGGGGGAAATTTGAACCCCGGTCTAGGGGCATACTTATCCTGAGGAGGGGGACTATCCGGAAGGCTTAACTTCCTCTTCTTCCGACGAGGACGAGCCTTCCTCTCGGGAGACGGCATCGACAAAGGTGGCAGGGGCGAAAGGGCGTCCTCCACACCAACTGCCCCTCCTGCTGTGCCTTCGCCATCACCTTCCTGATCGGGCCCCCCTTCATCTTCATCATCTTCATCATCCTCAACAGCGCCCTGTCCCTCAACATCATCCTCCTCATCATCCTCAGCATCCTCCTCATCATCCTCGACATCCTGATCCTCACCCTCCTCATCATCCTCGGCATCCTGATCCTCATCATCCTCATCATCCTCGACATCCCGACCTTCCTCTTCCTCCTCCTCGCCCTCATTCACGGGCTCCTTCCCCGGCCTTCGAGATCTCAGCGGCGACACGACAAAGACCACGTCACCGTTACCGTCTGATCCAGGGTCGGTCAGAACCTCCTCCTTCACCTTATATTTGCTCAGGGACGATGACGTATCTGATTCGGCTTCCTTCACGGAGCGGCCTGACGAGCTAGCCTCGGATCCGGACTGAGAGCGTGACATTACTAGACAGAAATACTAACCTGAAATGTGCACCGTGCAATCACCGAAAAAATTCGCCGACGGCAAGTAAGACCATGTTCTTATGAAATTGGAAAGCGAGAGTAAAGAAATGAAGAAAAGAAAAGTGGGGAGGGGGAGATTTATAGCGGAGAAAGCGACTCCTCGATTTTTACAATCAAATCTGGCCATTGGATCTTCATCATCAAGATCTAACGGCCACTAAGATCTAAAGTCGCTTCGATTCTTGTGCACATGATGTCAGCAGTTGGCACAAAATTACCTTAACGCCCCCAGGTTTTTTCCAACAAACACTTTTTGCGAAAAGTTAGAAGGGTCAGAGCTCGGATGGCACCGCGAGTCCCAATTTCCTCTTCTATTGAACAGAAGGGTCGACGCTCGGATGGCATCGCGAGCCACAAACTCCTTTCCTATTTCACAGGAGGTTCGGAGCTCGGATGGCACCGCGAGCCCAAATTTCCTCTTCTATTCAACGTAAGGGTCGACGCTCGGATGGCATCGCGAGCACAAACTCCTTTCCTATTTCGCAGGAGGCTCGAAGCTCGGATGGCACCGCGAGCCCCAATTTTCTCTTCTATTCAACAGAAGGGTCGATGCTCAGATGGCATCGTGAGCCACAAACTCCTCCTGTAGTTCACCTAAGGCTCGGAGCTCGGATGGCACCGCGAGCCCCAATTTTCTCTTCTATTCAACAAAAGGGTCGACGCTCGGATGACATCACGAGCCACAAACTCCTTCCCTATTTCACAGGAGGCTCGGAGCTTGGATGGCACCGTGAGCCCCAATTTCCTCTTCTATTCAACAGAAGGGTCGAAGCTCGGATGACATCGCGAGCCACAAACTCCTCCTGTAGTTCACCTGAGGCTTGGAGCTCGAATGGCATCACGAGCCCCAATTTCCTCTCATATTCAACAGAAGGCTCGGAGCTCGGATGGCACCGCGAGCCCCAATATCTTCCCCTATCTCACAAAAGGCTCAGAGCTCGGATATCACCGCAAGCCATAAAGACTTCTACTCCTAAAGCATTAAATGAAATAAAATCATTATGTTCCATTCAGCCGCCGCTACCAAGTTCGAGGGCTCGGACCTCGGATGAAAGCGCGAGCCCCAGAACCCTCCTCTATTCACTGGGGGCTCGGAGCTCGGATGACACCGCGAGCCCCAAGATCCCCCTCTATTCACAGAAGGCTCGGAGCTCGGATGGCACCGCGAGCCCCAAAACCCTCCTCTATCTAACAGGCGAGGGGCTCGTCTGCCGACCCCCATGCTCGATGAGACAACCTCTGTTCGACAGATCTTGAAGTCCCCTTGCTCTTCCAACTAGCGAGGGGATCGCCTCTACCGACCCTATATGCTCGGCAAACCGAGCTCCAACTCAATGGCCCTTGATGTCCCCTTGCTCTTTCAGCTAGTGAGAGGATCGTCTGCCGACCCTCTACACTCACTGGCCGACCCCCTATGCTCGACAAGAAGACCCCTGCTCGGCAGATCTTGATGTCCCCTCGCTCTTCTAACTAGCGAGGGGATCGTCTCTACCGATCCTCGACGCTCGGTAAGCCGAGCTCTAACTCGACAGACCCTGGCGTCCCCTTGCTCTTCCAACTAGCGAGAGGACCGTCTGCCGTCCCTCTACATTCATCTACCGACCTCAGACGTTCGGTAAGCCGAGCTCCAACTCGACGTACCTTGACGTCCCCTCGCTCTGCCAGCTAGCAAGCGGATCATCTGCCGACCTTCTATACTCTCCTGCCGACTCCCATGCTCGGCAAGGTGCCCTCTGTTCGGCAGATCTTGACGACCCCTTGCTCTCCCAACTAGCGAGGGGATCGTCTCTACTGACCCTAGGCGCTCGGCAAACCGAGCTCGAGCTCGATAGACCTCGACGTCCCCTTGTGTAGCGCCCCGATTTCCACGTAACTAGGAAACCGTGACACATGCCAAGATCTTTCCTTCAATTAGTCACGATAAAAAAGGTTGGAAAATTTAAAACTTTTTATTCAACACAGAGTTACTACATAATAATTACAAATCTCAATTTGTAATATCAACCTGTAGCGCCTGCCTTTTTTTTCTTTTTGACTCCAAACTCAATTCTTCCAATTTCTATATCACTTTAAACATAAACTAAGATAGTTATGTTTCAAAGAAAATTTGGGCAGAGTCTCCCCTGTAATTTCTGCCCCGAAACACAAAAAGCTTACGGAATTCTGCTCTAAATTCCGTAGCTCACATCACAAGCAATAATATCACGGGCTCCCCAGGCCAAAATGAGCATCATCACACAGGCAATATATATATATGCTCTGGGGGCCAAACTCATAACGGTATATCAATTATCAATTAAAAACCATAAATTCTTTACTATTTACAATTAAACCATAACAACGAATTATAAACTGGAGCTCCACTCCACAGAGACCTGTACCTACACCTCACCTCTGCACTGCTGAGGACCTGTAACAATAGGGGACCTAGGGTAGTCCAGGGACTTCCTAACCCCCAAACACTAAGGGGTTAGCCATTTCTGGTGTGAGTATAATTTATTAAATAGGTAAATAAATTAAACTTACAAGTAAAAACATAACGAACTCACAATTACCAAGATAAACAAATCTTACTCGACCTCTGAACATGTAAACCTTATAGACAGGATTTCACGTCCAATACTCTTTGAGTCATCACCTATATGTATATCCATACCCGCTCATAACATACTTATCTTTAGTAATCATTTGAATAACCCCTCTCATAATACAAATAATGATCTTATTGCATTATATCACGTATCACGTCATAGACATATGCGTTCATTCTCATACTACCACATTCATTCATGTCCTACCTAACATCTCATTGCACATTACCATTTACATGCATTTCATTACAATATACTCCAAATCCCAACCATGGTTTGGGCAATAACATATCACACCCCAAGGCTGATAGCTTGGGTAATAATCACCGCACCCCAAGCCGACTTTTGGGTGATATCACATCACATCCCAAGTCCATAGCCTGGTTATTAATTTACTTCAACTATCACACTCGCAATTCATCTTGAATGGAAAAGACACGTGTACATATAATTGATGTGCTAGTGTATGCTATGACTTAAACTCTAATGCAAGACTACCAATACAATGATGCTCCTATTCTAATGTCAGCAAGTCTCCGAAGCAACATGCAGCCCATACTACATGCGACCCTTCTCAAGCCGTTTCTCCATATATAGGGATTTGAACCCGCGTTATGAATTCTAATTGTACACAACCTGTTCCTGACAGATACAACGTGACTGATGAGGTTGCAGACGTGGTCAAGTCCAACTAATGCAGTCCGCTAGTGGTGTCCATGTTGCCACTGCTACCCGGCTCACCGGACCTCACTCAAAAACCTGACGAACCCTCGGGGTTACTGCCAACAGGGGAGCCCCCTGCCGCCCCCTAGCCGGACCGTAGTCCATGGCCTGTTCGCCCTCCTGGCATAGGACCCGACGGAGTTCCGGGGTCCATCCCCCTAGCTCCGCCCGCCTTATCATGGCACTTCAGGAATTAACAATCAAGATACGCAACCCATGCTCCCAACTCGTGAGAAGGCACCCTATGTATCCCTTTGACAGGAAGGTGCAACACAATAACACCACCTAAGATCGGCCCCAAAGAAAGGTTTGGTCGTACGGTGCACCCTACTACCAACTCCCCTTCTTTCTGGCAAAAAGGTTAAGTAAATGATCTTTATAAGTCACTACCTTAATGATGTCCCTGACCCGAACAATCCTAGGGATGACCATATTATAAACACAACTTGCTATCTCTTAAACTAGACTTCGTAAGATAACTCTACTAGGCTGCTCAACCTAGACTTACCAGAATCCCTCAGGATCCGGTTCTTGGCCTATCGATCCAAGACCCCGGCCATGCGAACATACATGCATGCCACTACCCTGAACTTGGATTCCGTCTATACTCCGGTCCTCGATCAACCTACACCGGTTAAGATCCGATGGTACACAAGGAGTGACTCCTCCACAGTTCCTTAGGAGTAAGAAAACATGTCTTGATGGTCGATAGCCCCTAGGGTAATAATATCACCCTAGACGAGCACAACAACTGTGTGCTAGCTAATAAGCTATATACGGGTAAACTAACCACATACGAGCCAATAAGCTACGTATGAACCAACCACTCCCTACGAGCCAGGCGGGCCTCGTATGAGATAACAACGTACATACCAGCCAAATAAGCCGCGTATGAAACCAATAGCTACGCACGGGCCAGTCGAGCCACGTACGAGCACAACCATATGCAAACAACCATACAGGTAATCAAACCTAGAAGCAACTAGATGTGCTTACTAGCAACTTGATCTTCCATTACTAGAAGCAACAGAAGAATCTACTAATAGTCTATGATAGGCATTCTACCAATGAGAAACCCGAAGCGACATAATAACCTTTATTGAACCAACTATTATTAATGACCTTTCTAATCCTTATTACCCATAAGGATAAGGAATGCCCTCATGATAGGGTCCAATTCCAATTTGAACCTCACACAACTAGAATGCACGGTTTCCTTTCCAAAACGAACTAGAACTACATGCAACGAGATTCTTGGTTTCTCTCTCAAGTTAGAATCACCTAGGAGCTAGATGTATGGGTTCTTTTCAATCTTCCACTATAATCATAATACAATGCGAGTGTGGTTCCTTGAATTTAGAACTACTATGCAACTTGAGTATTGCAACTATAACACGATGGTCTTTCACTAACGCTACCACCACAACATGATAGTTCTCTCCTACACTACCACTATAATGCGATAGTTGTTTACTAACGCTACAACTACAACATGGGCATTTACTATCATTCAAGCATGAGTAACTACTACACCTTAAGCATGGATGTCTATTACAACCTTAAGCATGGTTTATAACCTTCCTATAATAATCCAAGCATGGTATATAGCATGAGCCTCAATCCTACCACAATCCAATCCATAGGATGGGTTCTTTTCACTCTCCACTACGAACAACTAAAATGGGTCCTTTCCCGCATACACAAATAATATAGCCATAGGAATGGGTTCTTTCTCAACCTACAACAAGTAACCAACATAAAAGCGTGATCTTTTAACACCCTACAACTAACAACATCGAAAATTGTTCCTCTATCATACTACAACTAACATAACATGAAGTTGGGTTCTTTTAGCAACACAAATTACTCAACCCTCAAAGTGGGTTCTTTCTCAACCTACAACAAACCACACCCAAAAGATGGGTTCCTTTCTTAACATACACAAGTAGTAACCCTAAGGATGGTTCTTTCTACACATACATAACAATTAAAGAGAGCAAGCAACTAAATTAGAAGTAGAGAATCCCCCCATACATAACTAATCCATTATATAGGTTTTATATACTCAAAATAGTTAATTTCCCCATATGCCTCATCCATAAATCATATCAACACTTCAGTTTATTCAAACTTCGTTAAAATATCAAATACGTATATAGAACTATACTCGCCATATTTTAATATCATCATATAAATATAACTCATTCCCATATACACATATACGTTATTCAACCATCTTTTAAAACATTAATACGTAACAAATTGCTACTCACGTATTTCTCAACCCACAAAAATACATAAATAAATTAACTCACCACATATTTCTTAAATCACAAAATACATAGATAAATTAATACTCACATAGCCCGCGAAAATCCGAAGCGCCACCATGCCACCTCGCATCCAAAGTCGCAAATATCTCCTATCATCAATTTCAAAGCAATTAAAACTCAAATCATCCTAACCAATCATAAAAGCTAATAACACTATTCCAAATATCACACAAGCGTTTATTAAACGCTTGGGATATACACGTGCGATGCACGTGATAATCTAATGCCTATGGTATTTCCATCTCCAAATAATTACTAGAATCGCCCCCAAAATATTCTAATAATCCAACTATACTCTCCATCATTATACGAGAATTAATTCATATCCATATTATTCTCTTTTACAAACCCAAAACCCCAATTTACTAATAACTTACAATCTCTCTAACAATCCACTAATTTCTCACATCTACTACTTCCAACATCTCTAAATCTCTCTACCCTAATATTCCTACTCCATAAAAATTAACCCAACTAAATTTTATACAATAAAATAATTAGGGTTTTACCTTCCCAAAATCTATTCGAAAATCCGACGCAACCACGATGAAGAGAATCCCTCATTTATTCTACCCCTCAATTTAATTCGAAATCGACGAAGAAATGAGATGGATTTGAGGTGGGGAAAGCATCGGTCGATGGGTTCGTGGGGTTCGGGATGGGAACAGGTCGGGAATGGAGATGGGAAGGGAAGGGGAAGAAAGAGAAGGAAGAAGGGAATGGGGGTCGGGTTTCTTTTTGATCGCCTGGGCGTGAACGGGAGAAGGAGGAAGGGAGAGGAGGCCGGGGTTCTCTGGGGTCGGCATCGAACAAAAAGGGAGAAGAAGAAGGAAGGGAGGATGGGTTGGGTTTTCTCTGGTTGGGAGTGAACGGGAGGAGGAATAAGTAGGGGAAGGAGAAGGAGTAGGGGACCGGGGGAGGTGGTTTCTGGGTTGGGGTGGAACCAGACGGGAAGAAGAAGAAAGAAGAAGGGAGAAGAAGAGAAGGTGGGGGGTCCTTTTTGTAAAAATGTAATAATAAATAAGTAGATAGATGAATAATGTAAATGGATATTTCGTATAAGCTCCCTAGCCTTGCTACATTTCAAATAAAGCCCAACTCTCTACTTTAATAATCCAAACAATACAAAATACCTTAAAACTACTTCGTAATAATCCATATAAAATAAAGTAGACAATAATTGATATTTCTCAATTAAAAATAATTGTTATCAGAAAATACATACTCGCGTGCAATTTTCAATTGCGCACAGATTACGATGCAAAATAGTCATGCGCTATTTTTCGGGTCTGCCACCGGGACCAACCCCGGTATTCCTAAACCGACTGCAGGTACACAAGACCTCGGATCCGAGCCTCCTGAGCATCCAGCCTCCATCCCACTCCCGCCTACATCCTTACCGTTCGTCCGGCTGAGGGTCGTCCGTACCGGAGCTTCCTCCACCAATACAAATCGAGAAGAACTCACACCTGGTGCATCCACACGCCTCCCAAAAACAAACCTCATCACCTACATTGCACATACTGATTTCTACATGACTCATTCCGATTATGTTTCCCAAAAATATTCATTGCCTTGAACTTAGCCGAATTCAAATTTGAAGATAACAATGTGCAGCAAATCTTCATCCGAAATAACAGGTATGAACTGGTCACGGTGAGCTAGATGCTCGCTGGACCTGATCGATCAATTCCATCATCATTGCATTGATTACTTGGAATGACACATATGCTCTCTTTTGATCTAAAAGTACTTTCACTCATAAGAATAGGAAATATATGACCACCTAATAAACAGATAAGAGAACAACATTGAATCTTGCTTCCAAAAAAAAAAAAAACATAGAATCTAAAGGGGACAAGAAAAAACCCTCTCATGTTATAGGCTTACAGCAAGTAGGGGCGTGAAGATTACAGGTAATCCAATCTAATTTTGTTCACTATCGGTATTTGTTATAGATATATCACAGGAAAATGCGTCAAATCATTATTAGAAATTTTGGGTTACTTAAAAATGTGAGTACTCCAATTAATGATTTTGATTCGAGAAGAAGCTGTGAATATGTGATACTCAGATGCATAACAATGTGATACATATTAGAAAAACTGAGAATCTTATTGATTCTTCGACACAATTAACACAAATTATCAAGAAAAACTAGATCGCACAAATCACACAAACACACAAGAATTATTTTGGTTGGGGTTTTGCCCTTAATCCACAGGAGGAAGAACCGAAATGTTATTTCAACTAGAGACGATACAAGAATATTATAATTCTCATCACGACCCTCTCTCAAGCCTAACTAGAACTTGGTTGATGCTTACAATGGAGAAACTTTCTCACCCTCTCATATGAAGTACTATCTTCTTCTATTCGGCACTCAATACAATCATATCGTTCTAAGAGCCGTTTACATTGTATTTATAGATCTAGAGAAACCCTAGTTTGATACACTTGGTACATTAACCATTCGATTACTGCTGAAGAGATAACCCTGCATTGGGAGTCATACGATCTGACTTGAAGACGAAGTTTGGCTTCTCACGAATCTCCAAGACCCTACCCAAATAACTCATCAGCGCCACGGTCGGTCAACCGTACACAACAGTCGGTCGACCGTTCCCCTCTCGGGAACCCTATACAGTCGGAGCGGTCGACCGACCCCAAGAGCGGTCGATCGCAACTCCACATATTTGCTTCTACTGGCTACTTTCCTTCTCCTTCAATGCCTCGCTTTGATCCATCTCAACGCTTGATCGTCTTTTTCATCGGACATGTGTATGCAAGACATACAAACCTGATATGGCTAAAAATGGAGTTAAATCGAAACCGTTCAAATTGGGCACGAATCTTAAAGTTACAGGGGCAAGATGGTAATTTCACCAACATACGGGTCCGAAATGGGAATCGGGTCTCTCCTCTTGGACCCGACAACCCGTGAACGGATCTGTTCAACTAAGAACGGGTCACCACCCGTTAAGGACCAAGTCAACAGGATATCAGGAAATTCTGGATCGTCCTTATCACTAGGAGGTGGTTCTAACTGTCCCTATCCAGCCACACCGGGAAGTAGGGATTCGATCGTATCCCGAAATAGATCTTCCAGGCGACTATAAATACCCCCTACCTCCTACTGTTACAAGGCGATCACTCTTTGTCTACCTAAAGCTCTTTCCTTTTCTTTTGAGTATTGACAAGAGCATCGGAGGGTTCGTTGTCGGGATCCATCCCGGTATTTCGAACGTTTGTGCAGGTCCGCGGGAGCACCAAGGAGTCAACCTATCAACAAGGGAAGAGGTCAGATTTGCCCTATTCGAGTTCTTGTGAATCTACAAGTTCATCTGATTGCCCCTACACCGAAATCAGTGGCAACAGATTGGCGCCGTCTGTGGGAAGACTCAAATAGCTATTCGACCCTCCTCCTTCAACCAAAGCTACTCCTAGCAATGCATCCCAAGAGGAAGTTCGCCAACCGTAGAACGACCTCTACTCATCCTCCTCCTCCTCCTCCTCCAGAGTGTCTCCCTCCGCCCATCCATCCGGTCCTACAGCTCGAACAGCTGATTCCTCAATCTATTCAGCAGCCTCTAGGGCCCCAAGTCACTGCTGGGGAGCCCTCTCAGCGAAACCGCCAGAAGCAACCTCTGCATCAAGTTCGGGTTTCCATCCACAACACCTCCACAGATTTCATGGCCTCCCATAGCCCTCCAACACCGAAGGATCTGTGGGATGTGCTCAACAACCGGCAGAACGAGCCCAAGCCCGACCTTCGGATCCGTCTGGACAAGAGGCGGACCTGCGAGGCGAACCCTCGCCGAGAGCACCCGAGGGATCGGTCACCCCACCGAACAGACCCAGAGGGTCCAACTCTCCTCGGAGGCGGAGAGAGTCACCCCAGCGTCGCCCAAGGCGAAGTCGCTCCCCGGCTGGCCATCCTGTAGCTCGAGCCCATCGAGAGCAGGAGGCCCCCATCACGAGGGCAAAATTTCAGCAATTCCATGAGGCAGTCCTTCGGGCGCTCAACGCCGCCCCCAACAACGACCATCGGGCTCCCAGCCCTCAGCCAGCTCCTTGTCATCATCGCTGCTCCCTCAGTCCTAGGTCGGCTCGAGCCATTGCCGTCATTCCCTAAGTCCCAGGCCGGCTCTAAGCCATCGTCGTCCCTCTCCCAATCCTCGTCCTACTCAAAGCTACCTCCGTAGCCCCAGCCCTCTTCGACACGAAGACGAGTCTCGAGGCTCGGCAAGGCATGACCGAAGGGAGGACTCGATCTACTGTCGTCTCCGTGAGATGGAGAGACACCTCGGTTAGCTCGACCGAGATGAAGTACAACAGGTGAGGAACCTCCACCCGAGCAAGCCCCCATTCTCCCACACTATCATGGAGGCCCCTGTCCCGGACAACTTCAAGCCTCCACACTTCGAAACTTACACCGGGGAGTTGGACCCCACAGATCAC
This sequence comes from Hemerocallis citrina, assembly GCA_017893485.1. Taxonomy (NCBI): domain Eukaryota; kingdom Viridiplantae; phylum Streptophyta; class Magnoliopsida; order Asparagales; family Asphodelaceae; genus Hemerocallis; species Hemerocallis citrina. The sequence continues at coordinate 199,314,580 of CM030360.1, forward strand.
ATTGAGAGTTTCAAAACTCTCATGATGATCCATCATGCCTCCGACGCCCTCCTCTGCAAGACCTTCCCGGCCACTCTCAAAGGTCCCGCTCGGGAGTGGTATTCCAGGCTCGCTCTGGCCTCTATTTTTTCTTTCGATCAGTTTGAAGGCCTCTTCCTCACCCATTTTGTGAGCAGCCACCGCTCAGAGAAGACGAGCACCTCCCTACTCTTCCTTAGCTAAAGGAAGGGCGAACGGCTGAGGGATTATGTCAAGTGATTCACCACGGAGGCCCGTCTATCGCTTTCTTGGATCAGTCAGTGGCTTCGGCCTCATTCCAATCTAATGTCACCAACCCTGATCTCAGGGCGTCCTTGGCCAAGAAGCCTCCTCAGAACTTCTCCGAGCTCCTTCTCAGGAGTGAGAAGTATATCCGAGCTGAAGAGGCTCTCAATCGCCCCACTCTGGAGGGGTCATCTTTTGGGAACGTACGGAAGGCTGGTGATGAAGAAGGAGCTAAGAAGCTCCAAAAAGACAATCGGGGTCAGCGTTGTCCTCTCCCCCATTTTGAGAAGTTCACTCCGCTTAACGTGAGTGTATCCACCATCTTGATGGAGATTAGGAACGAGGGTCTCCTACCACCTCCCCCTAAGATGAATACTCCCGAAAAGAAGAGAAACCGGCATAAGTGGTGCCGCTTCCATCGGGACCATGGGCACGACACAGACGACTGTCGGGCCCAAAGGACGAGATTGAAGCCCTCATCCAGAGATGGCAGCTTGCTCGCTTCGTAAGGAGGGACAGGACTGATTAACCTCCATCCCCTAGGGGGCTAACAGACGAGCCGAGCAACAAGTGGAGACTCAGGAGGACGAAGCGGTGGCCATCCTACACCTGATACACGGAGGCCCAGTAGGGGGAGATTCTAACTCCTCCCGAAAAGCCTTTGTTCGAGAAGTGAACGCTGTCTAGAGCCATCCCCCTCTGAAGGGACTTGGGGTCCTAGTCACGTTCTCCGACAGAGATCTGGAAGGCGTACGCATGCCCCATTGCGACACCCTCGTTATTAATCTCCGAATGGCCAACTTCGATGTTCGCCGAGTCTTGGTGGATGATGGTAGCTTGGTAAATATCCTTTTCTTGGAGGTATTCAAGGGCCTCCAGCTGTCGAGGGATCGGCTCAAGCCGGCGGGCTACACTCTTCATGGGTTCACTGGGGTCCCGGTGACGATCGAAGGAGTTATAACCCTCGATGTAACCACTAGAAAGGCCCCAATGACTCGCACAGAGCCGATGGACTTCATGGTGGTGGATGTCAAGGCCGCCTATAATGTTATCCTGGGTCGACCAGGTTTGGCCGCACTCCAAGCTATCCCTTCGGCCTACCACATGAAGATGAAGTTCCCCACCCCCTCAGGAGTGGGAGAAGTGAGAGGAAGCCAAGAAGCGGCTCGCAAGTGCTACATGACCTCGATGGGAGGTCTGGTCCTCTCTCTGGAAGCCCTCGAACTTCCACAGGAAGGTAGCCAGACTATCTCCAAGCCAGTGGACGAACTGGAGGAAGTGGCCTTTTCCAAAGAAGACACCACTAAGACGTTCTGCATCAGCAAGGCTCTTTCCCCCTCCATTAAGCAGGACATCTCCCAGTGCATACGGGAGAACCGTGACCTCTTTGCTTAGACCACGGCAGATATGCCCGGGATCTTAAAGGAGCTCTTAATGCACCATCTAAGCGTCGCCCCTGGGGTCAAGCCCGTCCAACAGAAGCGGAGAAAATTCGCTCCCAAATGCCAACAGATGATCAAGGAAGAGGTTGAGAAGCTCCTGAACGCCCGATTCATCCAGGAGGTGAACTATCCCGAGTGGTTGTCCAATGTGGTGATGGTCAAAAAGCCAACGGGAGCTGGAGGATATGTATCGATTTTACAGATCTCAACAGGGCATGCCCAAAGGATCCATTCTCCCTCCCTAACATCGATGCCCTGATCGATGCGACCTCCAGCCATGAGCTACTCAGCTTCATGGATGCTTTCTCGGGGTACAACCAGATCCAGATGTTCCCCCCGACATCCCGAAGATCTCTTTTGTGACCGATCAGGGCCTGTACTGCTACCGAGTCATGTCGTTCGGTTTGAAAAATGTAGGTGCAACCTACCAGTGCCTAGTCAACATGGTCTTCTGAGACCAGATTGGCCGAAACATAGAAGTCTACGTAGACGACATGTTGGTCAAGAGCATCCAGGGGCAGGAGCATGTCCTCGACCTCCAGGAGTCCTTCGGGGTGCTGAAGAAGCACAACATGAGGCTGAATATGAACAAGTGTGCGTTCGAGGTCTCGTCCGGCAAGTTCTTAGGGTTTATGGTCAGCCATAGGGGCATAGAGGCCAACCCCGAGAATATCCAGGCCATACTTAAAATGGCTACCCCCTCTAGTGTTAAAGATAACCAGAGGCTCACCAGGCACCTCATGGTGATTGGGTGCTTCCTCTCCAAATCTGGGGCGAAGTGCTTCCCGTTCTTCAAGGCCCTCAAGGGAGCTAAAGGCTTTGAATAGGGGCAAGCGCAGCAAGAGTCCTTCAACCAGCTCAAGGCGTACTTAGCCAACCCCCCACTCTTGAGCAAGCCAAGGCCCGAGGAGGTCCTCTACCTATACCTCGTCACTTCAGATCAGACCCTCAGTGCGATCTTGGTAAGAGAATAAGACAGGGTGCAAAGGCCCATCTACTACGTCAGTAAGGTCCTCCGGGACGCCGAGCTCCGTTACCCGAAGCTGGAGAAGATGGCCCTTGCATTGGTCATGGCGGCGAGGAAACTCCGCCCGTACTTTCTGTCTCATTCGGTAGTCGTCCTCACCGACCAACCGCTGAAGCAGGTTCACCATAAGCCAGAAACGTCAGACCACTTGATGAAGTGGTCCATAGAGCTGAGCCAGCATGATATCAGCTACCAACCCAGAACCGCTATCAAGGCATAAGCCCTAGCTGAATTCGTGGTGGAGAGCACTATCCTCGACCCCTGCGAGTCAGCTGCCAAACCCCTGGTCAGGACCGTTTATGTGGATGGATCCTCTTGCGCCGACAGAAGTGGGGCTGGCATCATATTGACCGGCCCAGATGCTTTCGTCCTGCAATAATCCCTACGCTTAAACTTCCCTGCATCGAACAATGAGGCAAGGTATGAGGCCCTCATAGCGGGGCTCTGCATGGCTCGCAAGGCAGGATCCAAGCGCGTAAGGGTCTTCATTGACTCGCAGCTGGTCGTGAATCAGGTGTCCGGGGAATATGAAGCAAGGGATGAGCACATGGCCAAGTATTTGGTGAAGTTTAGGGGGATACTAGCCTTATTCGAAGATGTTCAGCTCTAGCATGTTCCTCGAGAGAAAAATGCACAGGCGGATGCCCTCTCCAAGCTCGCCTCCTCCTCCCTCCAGGGTTTAGAACGGACCGTCCTAATAGAGGTTCTCCTCAAACCAAGTATCAAGGAAAATATCTTAGAGCCAATGGAGACTATGCCCCTTACACATGGGGAGAACTGGATGAAGCCCTTACTTGAGTACCTTAGGGACGAAGTCCTTCCAGAAGACCCGAAAAAGGTGAGAAGGATCAAGACCCGAGCAGAGCGGTACACACTTCTCGATGGAGTCATGTACAAATGCTCCTACACTCAGGTAGACGGCCGACCATACCTGAGGTGTCTCTCCCTTGAGGAAGCACTCTATGCCTTGAAGGAGACCCAAGACGGTATGTGTGGCACACACCTGGGAGCGAGGACCCTCGCCCGTAAACTCTTCAATTACGGATACTTCTGGCCCATCCTACTTACTGATTCAGAGGAGTACGTCTGGCAATGCGGCTCCTGCCAGAGGTTCGCCCCAATCCGTCGCCTACCTTAAGCCCAACTCTCCTCCCTGGCAAGCCCAATTCCTATCGCAATGTGGGGGATAGACTTACTCGGACTGTTCCCTCCAGTGTCGGGCCAGCTGAAGTTCTTGGTCGTGGTGATAGACTACTTCTCTAAGTGGATTGAGGCCGAACCCCTCGAACGATCACTGAGAATTCAGAAGTTCTTTTGGAAGAATATTGTTTGTCGGTTCGGTGTGCCCCGCGTTCTCGTGACCGACAATGGAACCCAATTCTCAGGGGCAACTTTTTGCGAATTCTGTACCGACCTCGGTATCCAACATCGGTTCTCTTTGAAATCCCACCTGCAGTCCAACGGCCAAGCGGAGAATGCTAACCGCCAAATCCTCTCTGGCCTAAAGAAGAGGCTTGACAAGTCCACCAAGGGACAATGGGTCAAACAGTTGCCCAATGTGCTTTGGAACTATCGCACCACCAAGAGAACTCCGATGGGGGAGTCTCCTTTTAACCTCACATATGGCTCAGAAGCCATCATTCCCCTGGAGGTCGGCCTACCCTCGCCCAGATTGATCGCCTACCAAGAAGAGCAGAATGCAAGCCAGCTCCGCAACAGTTTGGATCTCATCGATGAGGTCCGAGAAAGAGCATCTATTCGGCAAGAGACCTACCACTGTAGGATAATGCAATCTTACAACAATAAGGTCCGCCCCGTTAATCTCAAAGCGGGCGACCTAGTGCTCCGAAAGCTATCAATCTCTCTTCCCAGCAAGAAAGGCAAGCTAGCACCCAATTGGGAAGGTCCGTATAGGGTTTCCAGAGTTATTCACCTCGGCGCGTATCAACTTGAAGATCCGGGGGGCAGGAAGATACCAAGAACTTGGAATGCCAACCACTTAATAAAGTACCAAGAGGGTGTTGTAACACCGCTCCAAGCAACTTCAGACAACTCTTGAGTCGAGCAGTCTCCATTCGATCCTTTTAATTATCTTGTTATTTTTCTTTGCAAAATGTAAGAGTGGCTCGCAACTCAGAAGCAGCCACTTAATTCATCTTTAATAAAGGCGAGATACTTCCTAGGAATTTTTGTCTATAATAACCTACTTGACTTGATTTGAAATGTAAAACTCTAAAAACGACATGCTCGGAGTCCAACACTTGGTTTGACTCCGCTTCAACTACTTACTTCTAAGCAAGTATGAAGCGGATCACCATTCGGAATTGCTCCTACAGCTGTTGATAATCTCTAAACGACACACTCGGAGTCCAACACTTGGTTCGACTCCTCTTCAACTACTTGCTTCTAAGTGAGTACGAAGAGGATCACCATTCGGAATTGCTCCTACAGCTGTTGAAAATCTAAATGACACACTTGGATTCCAACACTTGGTTCGACTCCGCTCCAACTACTTTCTTCTAAGCAAGTATGAAGTGGATCACCATTCGGAATTGCTCCTACAGCTGTTGATAATCTCTAAACGGCATGCTTAGAGTCCAACACTTAGTTCGACTCCGCTTCAACTACTTGCTTCTAAGCGAGTACGAAGCGGATCACCATTCGGAATTGCTCCTACAGTTGACCTCTAAACGATAAGTTCGGAGTCCAACACTTGGTTTGACTCTGCTTCAACCACTTGCTTCTGAGCGAGTACGAAGTGGTTCACCATTCAGAATTGCTCCTGCAACTATTGATAATTGCAAATGCTAGCAAAACACACAAGTTCAAGAAACAAGGGCTATTTCATTAAAGTTTGAGGTACAAGTCTAGCTACAGACCAACAACTCATCTTTACATCGAGATACAAAACTTATGAAACGAAGATTACAAAAATTACAAGAGAGCTACTCTAACCCCTCCTAGGGAGAGGAATGCTCCTCTTAAGCGACAAACGAGGACGGCGAACACCGTGTTGTTGCGACCGTACATCTATGGAGGTCTCCAAACCGGCGAGCCGAGTTGTGTCTCCGGCACCTAAGAGCCTAAGCGTTGCCCCAACAGAGGCTCCGCTCGACGAGCCAGCCACTCCACTCTATGCGTCCCCAGGGTGCCTCGGGATGGGAGGCGAACGTAACGCCAGCTCATGGAACAACCTCCCTTGTGCGTACTCCACTCGGGGGCAGGAAGTGGTCCTGACGTTGCTCCACTTCGAAAGATGTCGTAGCTGATGATTCTCCACCTCTTACTCAACGACTCATTCCTTCAGCGAGTCATCTGTTACCTTGATCTTCAGACGAGGCATCCGACTCGAACTACCCGCACGAGAAGCATCGGTGATGGTCCTCCGAAGCTGCGCCGTCTCCAGGCTCTTCTCGAGTACCATATTCTTCAACCCCTCTCTCTCGGCTCTGACTTCGAACAAAGACTGACGAAGGAACTTGAGCCTTAAGCCTTGGTTAAAGGCCATCGAGGGACTCCTTTCCTCCCCTTCAAGAGATGCTTCGTGAGCCTTCTCCTTTAGTCGTTTCAGCTCCGAGGTGCGACGGGCTAGCGTCAGCTTATGATGATCTAGTTCCGACTCGGTCTTGAAAAGCCTCTCTCGACTCCGAGAGAGAGCCAACCTAGCAACTCCTAGATCCGACCGGAGGCGAGATACTTCGGCCACTTCGACCATCTGAGATGCTTCGACCATTTGATACACGTCAGCGATCTGAAAAGGCAAGGACATGATGACACTAAGTTATGGAAGCTCCTACAGGGACAGCTCACATGCGAAACAACTCAAGCTCAACACTTAATCAATTTTCATTAAAAGTCAAATTTCATTGAAATCCCAAGTACAAAAAGTGGTGGTCAGTCCGCTATTAGGCGTCACTACAAAAGATCCTAGATAAAAATCTACGACTAAAATACGAAGAAGAAACTAAGGAAGTTGAGTATCCACCTCGGTGGATGGATCCACCATGAGCGCTAGTTCGTTTCTGCCACCCTCAGCTGTCCCCAATGCCGGTGCCATCGCCAACAGAGGGTCCGTCACTATGGCTTGCTCGCCGTCTGCATTTTCTCCTCCTTCAATCTCTGTTCCCTCCTCCTTATCGTCGGGGAATAAGAAGTACCCCGAACAGTCGAAGCCGGAGAGACGTTCGCAGACATCCTTCAGGGCCTTAGCGTAGGCCTTTTGCATGTTTTTCTCCAAGTAGTCGATTTCCTCCTTCTCTGCCGCAGCCTTGGCCTCCCGTACGGCCATGTCCCTCTCTAACGAGGCCTTCTCCCTCTCAGCAGCTCTCTCTCGAGATGCCTCTTCCTTCTCCACGTGGCGGACTCCTTCGTCTTCGCCAGTGCCTTCTCCAGAAGCTTGATCTGGGTGGCTTGTGTCTCTGCCAAAAGTGCGGCTGCCTCTAGCTCTCTTTTGGCCTTCGAGTGCTCGAGTCTCTCCCGGTCCTGCAGAGCCTTCAGCTCTTTCTCCTGCTCTGCCACTCGCCTCATCAAGTGGCTGAAGTGGCAGATCGCATGCGAGAAAACAAGCAGGGTAAGAGTCGGGCGAATAATTTCACATCTAGAGCTTACCATCATCTGCACCTTGGTAATCTCCAAGGCAGAGTCGCCCACGGTTCTGTGCTCCATCGACGCCTTATCCTTGGGCATGGCCAAGTTACGAACAGCGTCCATGCAGCTTGTAATGCCCCTTCCCCTAGCTTAGACAATTTATACAATTTAGAAGACAAATTAGATACTATGTAGTACAACTACCCACCACAGGCTGCCTCTCAAAATGTGGTTAACCGAATTGGTGACTCTTGATCATGGGCTATTATATTTATATATTATTTATTTTATGTGCAATCTCGATATGGGACAATCTTCTCACAACACTTCTGATTTCTCTCTTCCGTGAGAAGTCAACAGGTTAAAGGAGGAGGTGGGCCCCCCAGGCATGGCCACGTCATTGTGGCAATTTTCCAACAGCATGTGCTGCTGTATACAGCACCCGTGGGACCCCCACTACAAACCAGTATTCCTTTTCAAGTTTAATTACACAAGTGCCATCAATACACTTTTTTATTTAACACAAACAGCCATATATGTTTCAACATATATATATATATATATATATATATATATATATATATATATATATATATATATATATATATATATATATATATATATAATACACTTTGAAAACTACGGGGTGTTACATACATCCCTCTTCAGAAATCAGCATTCTCGCTGAGCACGGGCATGCACAATCTAGTGCAGGATCTCCTTTCTAACCGATGTGGAGTGGAGTACCCTGATTCTGCTAGGTGCACTGTACCCCGATTCTGTGGGTGGTCCATTATTTCCGGCCGCCACCTCGCTCCCTCTCAGGAATACCCGTACATCTGCTAGCTCCATCTCAGAGGACTGCTGAGCTTCTTCAACCTCTTCCTATTTTCGGAGTGGAAATGGGAGAACATTACCATGGACTTTGTTAGTGCTTTGCCAAGAAGTCCCAAGGGTCACAATGCCATCTGGGTAATTGTGGATCGCTTGACGAAGAGTGCCCATTTTATTCCGTTCAGGGTGGGCCAGTCTACAGAGAGCCTTGCCGAGAAGTACATGCAGGAGATTGTCAGATTGCATGGGGTCCCTGTCAGCATTGTATCAGACAGAGACACTAGATTCCGATCACAGTTCTGGGAGAGTCTTCAAGTCAGTCTTGGGAGCAAGCTGAACTACAGTACTGCATTCCATCTACAGACAGATGGGCAATCGGAGAGGACCATTCAGACATTAGAAGATATGTTGAGGTCATGTGTTCTGCAGTTTGGAGGATCTTGGAAGGATCATCTACACTTGGTGGAGTTCTCATACAACAATAGATACCAAGCAAGTCTTAAGGTTGCTCAATTTGAAGCCTTGTATGGTCGGAAGTGTAGAACGCCAGTGTGTTGGGACGACATTAGTGAGAGGAAGCTGTTGGAGCCTGAGCTGATCACGAAGACTATTGATGAGGTGGTCCAGATCAGGAAGCACCTACAGGCAGCTCAGGACAGGCAGAGGAAGTGGACAGATGTTCACAAGAGGCCATTAGAGTTCGAAGTGGGTGATCATGTGTTCCTCAAAGTATCACCGTGGAAGGGAGTTATCCGGTTTGGAGGCGGGGGCAAGCTAAGCCCTAGATTCATTGGGCCGTTTGATGTTGTGGAGCGAGTAGGCAAGGTGGCCTATAGACTCGCATTGCCGTCGGCTCTATCTGGAGTGCATGATGTCTTTCATGTCTCCCAACTCAGGAAGTATGTCAGGGATGATAGTCATGTCATCAACTACTCGGAGTTGTCTGTTCGGCCAGATTTGTCCTGTGAGATCCATCCGATTTCGATCTTGGACCAACAGAAGAAGGTTTTGAAGAACAAGGTCATCAGGTTGGTTCGGGTTGCTTGGAATCCTCATTCACCGGGTGAGTCGACTTGGGAGCTTGAGGATGAGATCCAGAAGAAGTTTCCCCACTTTTTTGTGTAATTCTTTTCTGTTCTTCGGGGTTATTCTATCGCCACTTGAGTAAATATCGAGGACGAAGTTTTTATTGTAAGGTGGGTAGGATTGTAACTCCCGTTTTCATTTTTCCCCTTTTATTATTGATTCCCATTGTAATCTCCATTGTAATTCTATTTCATTTCTTTTTGTCTCATTATTGTATTGAATAATATTAGTTCTAATGTTATTCATCATTTATACCTAATCTCAGTTTGATTATTTAAATCTACTCCTTGTGTTCCTAATTCATATTTAATTTCATAAATTTGCCTTTTGTCCTATTGGGTTGTGAATTGTCCTTCTATTTGATACATATTGTACCCAAAGCCCAATATCCACTCCTATTGGATCTGGTACCCAAACCCACTAACCCAAACTAATCCTTAGCCCCACTAACAGTCAAATCCCAAAGATCTCTCCTAATCACCCCCAACAACCTGTAACCCCTCAAAATTGAAGATTGAATCCCAATTATTTAGCCCCATAATCTCTCCCCGTATCTCTCTCTCTTCTTAAAATAGCCAACCCTTCATCTTCTCCCCAAAAGAAAACCCCCTACCGTGCAAACCCTAGCTGCACTGTTCACCCCCCTAACCCCCGGACTGTGCAACCCCCACCTACTGTTGAAACCCAACCCTCTTTTCTCGCTCAATCCCCTTCATCTTCCTCTTTCGCTCAAGCCGTCAACCGAGCACCCCCTGTAGCGCCCCGATTTCCGATACCGGGAAACCGTGACACGAGCCAAGACCTTTTCTTCAATTAGTCACAATACACAGAAAAAACAGGAGAATTTAAAACTTTTTATTCGATACACAATGTGTTACAAATCTGAATACTGTACAACTGTAATACCTTACAATAGAGTTACAATATTACCTTTACATTTCTAAGCATTACAACCTTCAACATCTTACATCAGAGTACTTCTCAACTAATACATAACCAGTACATATACTGCAGCGGAACTAAACTTAATACTGACTCCTTGCTTTCCTTGCCTTGAGTCCTCTTGAATCTCGCCTTTATACTTCGGCGATCCAGTACCTATGGAAGTGGGGACGTCAGTATTCACTGACGCTTAAAGGCTGATCATATAGCAGCGAATCTTCCAAACAATATACAAAATATATAGCAATGGTGTAGTTTAAGTGTACGTGAGTGCTATGACTAGACTCTAATACAATATTGAAATAGAACTAATTATACACAACCCGTTCCTGACAATACTCCATGACTCTGTGAGGTTGCAGAGGGGGTCAGGTCCCCCTATGCAGTCTGCTTATGGTGTCTCTGTTTTCCACTACTACCCGGCATGCCGGACCTCACTCAAACAAGGTTGCAGGTGCTGTCTAGTTCCGCCACTGCAGTCATATAGTGGTGTCCATGTTAGCCACTATTGCCCAGTGTATCGGGCCTTAATCCAAAATCCAAATCATAGGGTTTCGCAAGCGCAAGGCAGCGCGAAGCCTACCCTGTGGCACCCTCTGGGGTATCGCAAGCGCAGGACTGCACAATGCATCCTGTGGCACCCCAGCCACGGTATTTCAGGAATTAACAGAGCGAGATACGTAACCCGTGTCCTCAACCTGTGAGATGGCACCGTACGTATCCCTTTGACGGGACGCTTCCTATTCTAATGTCAGCAAGTCTCCGAAAGCAACATGCAGCTCATACTACATGCGACTCCATTTCAAGCCGTTTCTCCATATATAGGGATTTGAACCCACGTTACGAATTCTAATTGTACACGACCTGTTCCTGACAACTACACGTGACTCGCGAGGCTGCAGATGTGGACATGTGCCACTGTTGCATTTCGCCCGTGGTATCTATGTTCGCCACCGCGACCCGGCTAACCGGACCTCACTCAAAATAGACGAACCCAATGTATCGGGCGTCATTCCAAAAATCAAACCAGAGAGTTTCGCAAGCGCAGGGTAGCACGAAGCCTACCCTGTGGCACTCTCTGGGGTATCGCAAGCGCAGGACTGCACAATGCATCCTGTGGCACCCCTAGCCACGGTACTTCAGGAATTAACAGCGCGAGATACGCAACCCGTGTCCTCAACTTGTGAGACGGCACCGTACGTATCCCTTTGACGGGAAGGTACAACCCGGTACACCACCTATGATCTGCCTCAAGGGACGAGTTAGTGTAAGGGGCCCCCTACAACTGACCCCTCTCTCCCAGCAAAAGGGTTTAAGTAAAAGAATCCTTGTAAGTCACTATCCTAGTGATGTCCCTGACTCGAACAATCCTAGGGATAACAATATTAGAACACAACATGCTAGGCCTTAAATTAGGCTTCGCAAGACACCTCTACTAGGCCGCTCAACCTAGATTTACCAGAATCCCTCAGGATCTGGTTCATGGCTCATCGATCCAAGACTTTGGCCGTGCGAGTATACACGCATGCCGCTACCCTAGACTTGGATTCTGTCTATACTCCGGTCCTCGATTAACCTACCCTGGTTAAAATTCGACGGTACACAAGGAGTGACTCCTCCACAGTTCCTTAGGGTAAGAACATATGTCTTGATGGTCGATAGCCCTTAGGGTGGTAATCTCACCCTAGACGAGCACAACGAACTGTGTACTAGCTAGCAAGCTATACACGAGTAACACCCACATACGAGCCAATCAAGCTACGTATGAAAGAATAACTACCTACGAGCCAGGCGGGCCTCGTAGGAGATAACCACGTACATACCAGCCAAATAAGCCGCGTATGAGACCAACAGCTACGCACGGGCCAGTCGAGCCGCGTACGAGACAACAACCTACATACGAGCCAACTAAGCTACGTATGAGACCCACGGCTACGTACGGGCCAGTCGAGCCACGTACGAGCACGACCGTGTGCAAACAACCATACAGGTAATCAATCCTAGAAGCAACCAAACGTGCTTACTAACAAACTTAATCTTCTACTATTAGAAGCAACAAAGGGATCTACTAGTAGTCTATGATCGGTATTGTACTAGGGAAGAACCGAAGGCGATAAAATGGCCTTTATCGGACTAACTATCCCTAGTGGTCTTCCCAATCCTTCTTACTTCAACCTATTGCGCCTTAAGTATGACATACAATTACAAGCAGCTTCCTACGACAATCAATCATATAACACAACCACCATGATATTCCTATGTATGGATGTGATTAATGCTTATGCTTACATTGAGCTCAAGCATGAAAATCACTAACGACCTTAAACATAAAATCCTCTATAGTCAATCGTAGGTTACAAATTGAGCATGGAAGCCTACTACTTATCATAACCGACCACCACCACCCAACTAATATGAACAAGCAATGCTCCAAGGTATAGTAGGTAGTTCTAACACTACTCCTACAACATTCTAAGCAAGTATTACTCTAGCATGGTGTAGAACCCAACATAAATCACTACAACTAGCCATGGGTAGTTTCTTTACTCTAAGCATGAACATCATAGTATGGGTATCCTTAACTTAATATGATCAATAATTTGCATGATACCTACTTACATAACATAAACTTCTCTACTATTTATCTAGCATGGTATACAATTTGCATACAATTTAACTAGCACGATATGCAAAATACTTACAATTAAGCTAGCATGGTATATCGCTTTCCAACAATTAAACTAGCATGGTATATGAGTTTATCATGGATCCTACAACACTCTAGGCACAATAAAATTTATCCAAACATGGTAGGAAACTCTTGGATTGATTCCTACAACATTCTAAGCATAATTAATTAATCCAAGCATGGTAGGAAACTCTTAGAATTTGTCCTACATCATTCTAACATCATTAAGCATGCCAGATATTTTTAGAATAAATCCTACCATTAACTAAGCATGAAACATGATAGGATATTTTTAGAATACATCCTACAACATTCTAAGTATAAAAGCATGGTAGGATATTTTTATAAACAATCCTACAACATGTTAAACATCAAGCATGATAGCATATTTTTAGAAATAATCCTACAATTTTCTAAACATAAGCATGATAGAATTTCTTAGAAAACATCCTACAACCTTTTGAGTCTAAAACATGATAGGAATATTTTTATAAACAATCCTACAACATTCTAAGCATGGAAACATGGTAGGATATTTTTTAGAGGTAATCCTACAACTAATTAAGCATGAATATGGCTTCTAAATATTTTTAGAAATGATCCTACAACATAAGTAGCATGAATATGGCTTCTAATTATTTTTAGAAAAGATCCTACAATATAAGTAGCATAAAAATGGCTTCTAAATATTTTTAGAAATGATCCTACAACATGTGAAGCATGAATAAGGCTTCTAATCATTTTTAGAAATGATCCTACAACATGTGAAGCATGAATAAGGCTTCTAAATATTTTTAGAAGTGATCCTACAACATATAAAGCATGGATATGACTTCTAATATTTTTAGAAGTGATTCTACAACATAAGTAGAATGAATATGGTTTCTAATTATTTTTAGAAGCAAAGCTACAACTAACTAAGCATGGTAAACATGGTAGGATATTTTTAAAAGCAATTCTACAACTAACTAAGCATGGATTATGGCTTCTAAATATTTTTAGAAGCAAAGCTACCACTAACTAAGCATGGTAAACATGGTAGGATATTTTTACAAGCAATCCTACAACTAACTAAGCATGGATCATGGCTTCTAAATATTTTTAGAAGCAATCCTACAACTAACTAAGCATGGATATGACTTCTAAATATTTTTAGAAATGATCCTACAATATTCTAAGCACAAAAACATAAAGGAATATTTTTAGAAAATATCCTACAACATTCTACTACTACTACTACTTCTATTTTGATCAACACATACACACAACCATCTACTACTACTACTACTTCTATTTTGATCAACACATAACATACAACTTACTACTACTACTACTACTTCATCATCATCAAAATCACAACATACAACTTACTACTACCTTATTAATCAACATACATGCTTCTACTACTTCATTTTATTACATACTACTACTTATTATTTTAGCTTACTACTACTTAGTTGCTTACTAACCTTTATTGTTACTAGTGGTAAAGAAAAGATCATTTTTTTTTATTTATTTTACTTTACATCTAGTAAAAAGAGAAGATAGCTACAACTAGTGATCAAAAAAAAAGAAGATCTTTTTTAATATCCACAACTAGTGATCAAATAAAAAGAAAAGATCCTTTTTAAGCTACAACTAGTGTTTAATAAAAAAGAGAAGATCTTTTTCATATTTACAACTAGTGATCAAATAAAAAGAAAAGATCTTTTTTAAGCTACAACTAGTGATTAAAAAGAAAAGAAAGATCTTTTTTATTTAACTACAACTAGTGATTAAAAGAAAAGAAAGATCTTTTTAATTAGCTACAACTAGTGATTAAAAGAAAAGATCTTTTTATTAGAACATATGCCTTTATTATTAGTCCAAGGTTTAATCAAGTCCTACAACCTTACATGGTTGTAAACAATTCATATGCCTTATGTATGGTTCCATATCAAGTCCTACAACCTTACATGGTTGTATGCAAAAGTTATGTGTATGTATCTTTTTAGTCCAAGTAGTTAACAACATTCAAATGAGAAAACTCATACAACCACACCACTACAAAGTAACCACACCAAAAGAAAAATAAACAAGAGGGTAAGAAGAAGAAGAACATCAAAACCATCATTCAAATAAACAAACAAACAAACAAACATACAAACAAAGAAAGCATGAAGAAACCCCCACCTTATCTAACTTTGGTGGAAGAACTTGCTAGCTACCTTCTCCTTCCCCTAAGCTTTCTTTAGAACTCTTCTATTAACCTACAAAACAAAACTCTCAAGTTACTTTGTTCTCTCTTTCTTTTCCTTTCTTTCTTTCTTTCTTTCTTTCTTTCTTTTTGATCTTTCTAAAATGAGAGAAGGAGGAGAATGAAGGGCTATTTATAGAAGGGAATGGAGGTGGTAAGTGCACCCATTGGCATAAAATAGCCCCAAAAGGGGGAGGGCCGGCCATACCCATAGGAGGGGGGGAGTGGTGGAGGTGGTATGTGAATGAGGTGTTATGTGGGTGTGGGGTTATGTGAGGGTTTCTAGAAGGGTTTCCTTGACCTTGTCATGCACACTTAACCTAGGTTAAACACTTCTAAACCCTAACAATCTAATAGATTTTGTCATGACAAAACTAGCGTTGTCCAAAAATACACAACACATAATTTGTATGATGCACTAATCGACATACTACTCGTTCGTGCGCATATATGTCCGTATACCGGAAAATCTTCGCATAATCCGTATAAAATAATTAAATCTTGGAAATAATAATAAAATAAATTTTATTATTAGTTCGGAAGATCACGGTATCAATTTGATACAATACGGATATATACTGACCGATATCTGGATACAGATAATGTCTAGGAGCAAACCGGGTAAAAATCACCAAAATGTTCTAATTTTGGAATTAAAACAAAATAATAATAAAATAATAATTTATATACGGTAATATCCGTCCGGGATATTACACCCCCCATCGACGCGCCGCCCCTCGCGACCTCCTGTCGCCTCGCCACCCTCCTCGTCGCACCGAAGATCCTCGACCTCCTCCTCTGCTCACAATCTCCGAAGAACACATCGTCTCCACTCGAACCCATTATTGCCATCGCCATTACCCATCACCACTCCTCGTCACTGCCTTGTCCTTACCCCTCCATGTACCCCCGCAACCACTGCAGACCCCCTAGCATGTCGCTGTCGCTGTCCAAGGGCCGAGAACCCCCCGTCGCCGCTTTCCCCTGTTTTCGGAGTGAAAACAGAGCTTGCCATTCACTTGGTCGCTATCGTTGCTCCTCGACCACAGTGCCGCCGCCCGTCGTCGTTGCCCTCGCCGCTGCCGCCATCCCCGACCGTCGCAGTTTCCGCTCCACTCTCCTGCCAACTTTCACTCTCCCTCTCTGTCGATTGAAGAAGAAGAAGCGTTAGTGGGGGGTTTTGCTGTTTGGTGTTTGGGAGAGGGGATTGGAGTGTTGCTGTTTGCTGTTCTGATTTGGGAGGGGATTGGGTGCAATTGGTGTTTGCTGTTTGTTTGGAGGGGATCCGATCTCAGTGTTTGGTGTTTTGCTTCGGATCTGATGTGCATGTTTGGTGGTGTACTGTGTTGCTATTTGCACGTGACTCGCACGTGGATCATGGTTGTTGTCCAGGATTCTGATCCCGTTATTCTTATTATTTCAGAGCTAACGTCATCTAAAGGCAAGTCATCTTACTCGAATTGTATTGTATAATATTCGAGATCATTTATTGAATTCCGCAAGTAGATCCATACTGAATATCGTATATTGTTATTGTTATCTATCGTTGGGATACCACGGATTTACACGAGCGAATCCAAGTGGTAGTCTTGACTTCGTGCCGTCGTTTGGCCTCTAATGTATAGAGATCTTATATGCATTCATGTAGTTAGTTATTGAATATAAGAATAGGGAACTGTTGTTGCATTTCATCTCATGACATTATACACAACTATTGTAGATTGTATATTAGGGTTGATTGTTCATGTGATGGATAATGATAAATTAGATAATTATAATTAGAAGGGTTATGGACATTATATATCATAATACCATGTTCACATAGTGGTAACTTGTTGTGATTTATGATTGTTAACCTCCAACTCACCATTCATAACATCTTGATTATTTTTATGCATGAAAAATTATATTGAAACCCTGAAATTTTACTGCCAACCTGAATATTGTCGTGTTGTTTCAACCTAGATAATGTCATAAAAATCAGTAACTTTCTGAATATGAAACATAGCCCTAAGTGTCTAGTTGTCAATAACATCCAGGATTTTCGAATTCCGACTTATATTGCATGAGTTATGACCCTTTTGCTACTGATGCATTGTAATTTTATATTCATGTACATACCATGTTAGGCTGATGAATTAAGTGAACTAATGATCAAATATTACCATGATAAATTCCAGATTGGTAGATAACATGCTTAGGGTGATAAAAATTATTTTTACTGATTTTTACAATGAATATTTACTGTCTTTACAACTGAAACTAGTCAACACCGATAACCAGCCAGAAACTAAAATCTCTAAAGAACACTGAATTTTACCTAGCTACTATTGTAGGAATGTTGACTTTAAATATGCGTTGGAACTGGGCAGGAGTCTAGTTTCAAGAACTTCTGATGGATCTGCATTTGCTATCCTGTAGCAATGGAAATTCTGATTTTGGTACAACAACCTACTGCTGTCCAGAATTGAGTTCCTATGTTTAATAACATACAATTGAATCTATAATGTTATATTTGGTGCATTTAATTGTATAGAATACATTGCATGATTTATGATTGTGTAGTCATCTTTTCTAGTGTCCCTTATTAATCACATTATTGTATATTAATTGAATAAAGAATGTTAATCAAGCCGGGGTTAAGGGTTGACTAGGATAGCTGATGACATAGTGAATGTACTGGGGAGTGTGGGGCCCGTGTTTCCCATGTCTTATCGTTAAATGGGACTAAGTGCCACGTAGAACTAAGTGCCATGTCAAGGATTGATGGGGGCCACCTCTTGTAATACCCCTGCCCCTAGCTCAGACAATTTATACAATTTAGAAAACAAATTAGATACTATGTAGTATAACTGCCCACCACAGGCTGCCTCTCAAAAGGTGGTTAACCGATTAGGTGACTCTTGATCATAGGCTATTATATTTATATATTATTTTATTATAGTTCACTCCCGATATGGGACATTTTTACTCACCTGTCCTGCTGCTCTCTCTCCTCGTGAGAAATACACCGCCAATCCATTCCGGGTGGGCCCCCCTCCTACTGGCCACGTCATCATGCATTGACCAAAGTCAATAGCACAATCAACAGCACAAGTGCTGTTCACATGGGCCCCCATCTCTATCATAATACCATTCAGTATCAACTTAAGCCAATCTGTATATATACTTTTTCAAAGTATATGTGTATTATAAATTTTTTTTTAACACGAGGTGTTACAGACACCCCCCTTCAGAAATCAGCGTCCTCGTTGAGCATGGGCATGCACAATCTTATGCAGGATCTACTTTCTAGCCGTTGTGGAGTATCTGCTCTTCTATCCGCCCGATTATTCGTGATCCCGGAATCCTCCGCCCGACTATATCGACATGCCCCACACCCCGGTGTCGAAAGTCGGCTCTGATACCATTTGTAACGCCCCTGTAGTACAACTGCCCACCACAGGCTGCCTCTCAAAAGGTGGTTAACCGATTAGGTGACTCTTGATCATAGGCTATTATATTTATATATTATTTTATTATAGTTCACTCCCGATATGGGACATTTTTAGTCACCTGTCCTGCTGCTCTCTCTCCTTGTGAGAAATACACAATCAATCCATCCCGGGCCCCCCTCCTAGTGGCCACGTCATCGTGCATTGACCAAAGTCAATAGCACAATCAGCAGCACAAGTGTTGTTCATGTGGGCCCCCATCTCTATTGTCACGCCTCGCTTCCCAAAAGTACGGAATGCAAGCACGTGACACGGCCCAGCGAATGACTTACATCATCCATAAGCTATTATTGATCCAACTCAACAATATAAACAAGAAATAAAACAACCACGCATGCAGTGAAAGAATAATCACATAAATAACGACATTGAAAATTAATGCATAAAAATAACCAACATCAAAATAACCCAACATCTGGAAATTTAACAAACAACATTCGGGTCGATACCCACAATACAAGAAATAACATTTGTTCAATTTTATTAGAGTTATCAAATAGAGCAACAATTATTTTAGCGGCGCAGCAAAACATCCCATTCACCATTGTTGCTTCCCTACTCTCTCAGGTAAATCTCCTTGATTACCTGTAAGTTGTTCATCTAAAGAGAGGAAAAAGAAAGTCCTTAGAGCAAGTCGTAGATATGCAAGTAGAAAAACAGAGAAACAATGACAATGGTGGTATAGCAATGAATTCAATAAACGATGAAATCAATAGTGTTGAACAGTGACAAAGCGATAATAGTACAATATGCAATAACTATGATTTATCACGATAACGATGAACAATATCAATAATGGCAACAATAATGATAACACTGTTCAATAAAGATAACAATATGCAATGATAATGTGATGAGAGCCTTAAGTCTATTATTCATTTTCTTATCCTAGCTAATGCACGTACTACTGTGTCTCATGTGTGCTGTACCACAGGTTCGATGCATACAATCAATTTCGTTTAGACTAAGGTGGTAGATTCTATAGTTCATGTACTCGGGAACAATATTCAATGATGACCGATGACCAAATCAATCGAAATACTGAAGTCAGTAGTCTGCAATTAACCGATGACCGATATGACCAATAGACTAATAGACCGATAGACCGATAGATCGATAAATAGGGAAACACATGCCCCTTTTCCGAGTACAGTGACTATGTCATCAACTACCCTAGTCAACCCTTAACCCCGGCTTGATTTACATTCTTTATTCAATTAATACACAATAATGCGATTAATAAGGGACACTAGAAAAGATGACAAAACAACCCTAAGATCATGCAGTATACCCTATACAATTAAAAGCACCAATTCAACATTATAGGTATAATTATATATTATAAAACATAGAATCTCAATTCTGGATAGCAGTAGGTTGTTATACCAAAATCAGAATTTCCGTTGCTACAGAATAGAAAATGTGGATCTGTCAGAAGTTCTTGAAACTAGACTCATGTCCGGTTCCAACGCATATTTAAGTTTACATTCCGACTTCGGTAGTTAGGTGAAATTCAGTGTTCTTTACAGATTTTAGTTTCTGACTAGTTATCGATATTGACTAATTTCAGTTGTAAGGGCAGTAAATAATCATTGCAAAAATCAGTAAAAAATAATTTTTATCACCCTGAGCATGTTATCTACAAATCTGAAATTTATCTTGGCCATATTTAATCATTAGTTCACTTAATTTATCAGCCTAACGTGATATGTACATGAATCTAAAATTACAGCGCAGCAGTAGTAAAAGGGTCATAACTCAGGCGATACAAGTTGGAATTCAAAAATTCTGGATGTTATTGACATCTAGACACTTAAGGCTACGTTTCATATTCAGGAAGTGACTAATTTTAATGACGTTATGTAGTTTGAAACAGCACAGTAAGGTTCAGGTTGGCGTAAATTTTCAGAATGTCAACATGTTCTTTTTGAATAAAACGATTAAAAAGTTAAGAATGATGAATTGGGGTTTAACAATCATAAATCACAGTGAGCCATTCCTATGTGAACATGGTATTAAGATATATAATGTCCATAACTCTAATAATTACAATCAACTAATTCATCATTATCAATCACATGAACAATCAACCCTAATATACAATCTACAATAGTTGTGTTTAATGTCATGAGATGAAATGTAACAATAATTCCATATTCTTATATTCAATAACTAACTATATAGGTGCATGTAAGATCCCTATACATTAGAGGCAAAAAGACGGCACGAAGTCGAGATTACCACTTGGATTTGCTCGTGTAAATCTGTGATATCCCAACGATAGATACAATAACATTATACGATATTCAACATGGATCCACTTGCGGAATTCAATAAAAGTCTCGAATATGATACAATAAATATTCGATAAGAAATGACTTGCCTTTTTGACGATTAGATCCGATAAAAATAAGAATCCATGACACGTGCAAGCTACGTGCCAACACCGAACAGCAAGCACACAAGATCAACAGCACAACAGCAATAAGATCAACACTGGATCCCCCCAACAGCAACGGCTCCTTCGGATTCGTTGTACTCGAACAGCAAACAGTGGGATCGACCAATCCTGCTTCGCCAAAACACCAAATAGGGAAAGACAGATCCCCCTTTCCAAACACCACACAGCAAAACGCACCACTCCTGACTCTTCTTCTTCACGCAATTGAGAGAGGGGGAGAGAGAGACGGCGGATTGCGGCGATCTGGGGCGACGGCAGCGGTGTGGGTGAAGACGACGAGCGGCGGCACTGTGGTCGAGGAGCGACGCAGCAGTGACCAAGAGGACGGTGGGCTCTATTTTCACTCCAAAAACAGGGAGAGTGGCGATGGAGGATCTCTGTGCTTGGACGACGACGGCGACAGGCTAGTGGGTTCGCGGTGGTTGCAGGGGTGCACGGAGGAGCGAGGACGAGGTGGTGGCGAGGAGTGGTGATGGGAAATGGCGATGGCGACAATGGGTTCGAGGAGTCGATGGGTTCTTCGGGTGTTCGACGACGAGGATGGGAGGAAGGGATGGCAACTGGGGTGGAAGGCGGAGACGGAGATGACGGTGATGGCATCGCGGTGAGGCCGCGACGGGGAGAGGGCGACGGCGAACAAGGATGGAGTCGAGCGAAAGGAGGAAGACGATGAGCGGGAATTTAGGGGTTTCAACAGTGGGGGGGTTTGCACAGTAGGCTAGGTTAGGGTTTGCACAGTCTATGGGTTTTCTTTTTGGTTTAAGGCGGTTGTGAGTTTGGGTTTTAGGTTAGGGTTTTGATTAAAATAGTAATAGGAGAGATTATAGGGCTTAATAATAGGGATTTAATTTTCAAATTTTGGGGGTTATAGATTGTGGGGAGTGATTAGGAGGGATCATAGGGATTGACTGTTAGGGAGAAATTGGGGGTGGTTTTGGGTTTGTGGGTTTTGGGTAAAAGATCCAGTAGGAGGTGGATATGGGCTTTGGGTTCAACATGGATCAATTAGGAGGACAATTCACAATCCAAGAAGACAAGGCAATTTTATAAAATTAAATCTGAATTAAGAATACAAGGAGTAGATTTTAAATGATCAACTGAGATCATGAATAAATTATGAATAACATTAGAATAAATATTATTCAACACAAAATGAGACAAAAGAAATGAAATAGAATTACAATGGAGATTACAATTGGGATCAATAACAAAAGGGGGAAAATAAAAACGGGAGTTACATCTATCATAATACCATTCATTATCGTCTTAAGCCAATCTGCATATATACTTTTTCAAACTATACTTTTTCAAAGTATATGTATATTATAATATATTTTTAACACGGGGTGTTACACCTCTAGGACCTACGGGGGCCACCTCTAGAACCCATCACATGGAACTAAGTGCCATGTAGAACTAAGTGCCACGTCAAGGATTGACGGGGGCCACTTCTAGGACCTACGGGGGCCACCTCTAGAATCCATTACATGTTCGTGTTATTATTGAAATGTTATATTATGCCGAGTACATGAACTATAGAATCTACCACCTTAGTCTAAACGAAATTGATTGTATGCATGGAACCTATAGTATGGAATGCAGTAGTACGTGCATTAGCTAGGATTAAAAATGAATAGTAGACTTAAGACATTCATCACATTGTCATTGCATATTGTCATCTTTATTGAACAGTATTACCGTTAATGTTACCATTATTGTTATTGTTTATCATTATCGTTATAAATCATCGTTATTGTACATTGTACTGTTATCACTTTGTCACTGTTCAAACACTATTGATTTCATTGATCATTGAATTCATCGTCATACCGTTATTGTCATTATTCTCTGTTTCTCTACTTGCTGTCCGCGACTTGCTCTAAGGACATTTTTCCTCTCTTTAGATGAATAGCTTACAGGTAATCAAGGAGATTTACCTGACGGACTAGGGGAACAACAATGGTGAAGGAGATGTTTTGCTGCGCCACTTAAATAAATGTTGCTTTATTTGAGAACTTTAATAAATTGAACAAATATTGTTTTCTTTGTATTGTAGGCTTGACCTGAATGTTGTTTGTTAAATTCCAGATGTTGGGTTATTTTGATGTTGGTTATTTTTATGCTATGAATGACGCAAGTCATTCGCTGGGCCGTGTCACGTGCTTGCATTCCGTATCTTTGGAAAGCGGGGCATGACATAAGAAGTTGGCAGTGAATATATCAAGTTGAAAGCTTCATCCTCTTCGCTAAGATCATCAACGTTAATCGCCTTCAGTTCAGATATTATCTTATTGAACTCTACAATATGATCTTGAAGATGGGTACCTTTCTTCATTAAGAACCTAAACAGCTTTCTCTTCCAATACATCCGATCTAGCAACGATCCCGAGTAGTCAGATTTGAGTCTCGCCCATAGACTCACCACACTTTTCTCCTCAAGAATATTACATTTGACTTCGTCCGCCAATTGCAACCGGATTAAACTTAAGTCCTTCAAATAAATCTCATCCCAGTTCTCCTGCTTCATGTCGGTTGGCTTCTTCTCTTCTAAGGCAAGGTGCAAGTCCTTCTGAACCAAAACACCATACATGTCCACCTTCCATAGATTGAAGTTGATCTTACCGTCAAACTGCTTGATCTTCATCTTTTGATCTACCATCTCCTTTAAGGAACTCAAAGAAACCCACGAACCTGGCTTTAATACCACTTGTTAGGAAAACTAAGGATCTTGTTGAGTTTTTCGACACAATCAACACAAACCACAAAGCAAAACTAGATCGCACCAATCACACAAAGCACACAAGAATTATCTTTGTTGGGGCTTTTGCCGTAATCCGCGGGAGGAAGAACTGAGATATTATTTCAACTAGAGAATATATAAGAATATTGTGATTCTCACCACGACCCTCTCTCAAGCCTAACTGAAACTTGGTTACTGCTTACAATGGAGAAACTCCCTCACCCTCTCATATGAAGTACTCTCTTCTTCTATTCGGTACTCAATAGAATCATATCGTTCTAGAAGCCGTTTACATTATATTTATAGATCTAACGAAATCCTAGTTTGATACACTTGATACATTAACCATCTGATTGCTACTGAAGAGATAACCCCTGCGTTGGGAGTCGTACGATCTAACTTGAATACGAAATTTAGCTTCTCACGAATCTCCAAGACCCAACTCAAATAACCCATCAGCGTCGCAGTTGGTCGACCGTACACAACAGTCAGTCGACCGTTCCCCTCTCGGGAACCTTGTACAGTCGGAGCGGTCGACTGACCTCAAGTGATGAAATGCACATATCTAGACATTCTGAAGGATGAACAGATCATGTGAATTGTATCATTATCCTTCTCTCAAAGTTTCTCTCTCGATCGACTCTTTGAGCTTCTTGCAGCACACACTGGTTTATGGGCCCTAGCCTACCCCGACATCAATCGTGGCATGTGCTGACAAGTTCTGGCTCCCCCGACTCCAACGACTAGGCCAACCGCCTTGCTTCTGAACCTTGGCACCGGCCATCTCAACCCCCTCATCCATCCGAGAAACTGTCAGGTACTGGATTCCTGACTGAACTCGGCGTCGCCATTTCTTAGAACTAGGGTTTATGAGGAAGAAGAAGAAGATGATTTTGGGGAGGATTCTGTTTACTTAATTCTTGATTTTATTTCCATTGACCTAGGCCTTTATATAGGCGGTTACAGAGAACACGTGCAGGTAATGTAAAATACAATTGGCCATTTAACAGCTCACCACACCATTCCCGCCAAGCAACATAAGAAAAAAAGGAAAAGAAATATAGTGTGCAGTGCACGTACAGTTTTAATATCTCAGAAATAAACTGATACAATTAACAACTTATCTGAATCACCCTTCGATGCCACTCCAGCTCTACATAAGTAATGGCAGACTCCCCTGTACCCTAACAAAACCTACCATGTTGCCCACAGTGTCATTCGTGATGTCGCCTCCCTCCCTCTTCCCAGAGCCCTTCTTCCATGCTGGTGCTGATGAAATCACTCCCGGTTGTTGGAAGGACGACCCTACGTACCATCCAATCCTTTTTAACAAATGGTGGAACTCTTACCCATCTCCTCAAAACTTTCATCACCATGACGTACTCACCCCCTCATTGTCTCACTTAACAAAATCGCGGTCTATTGGGAAGATGTCTTCCTCGACCCTATCGTCGTCAATGTAGACCCCTCCGTTCTCCCAAAACAGACTACTATACTTCTGACATGGAACAATGGGGGGGCCTAGCAATACAAAACACATCGTACAGGCAGGTTATCGCGCAGTTGTTTCTACTGCAGATTTTTCCTACTTGGAATTTGGGCATGGAGGCTTTGTTGGGAATGGTAGCCAGTATGATACTGTAACAAGTGATTCAGGTTCAAATGGTGGATCATGGTGAGCTCCTTTCCTTTCAAGACATGGCAGAGAGTATGATTACGAAATAACTTACTGGCTGAGCAAGGAGGAAGCGAGGTTGGTGTTGCGAGGGGAGGTGGCATTGTGGTCGGAGCAGTCAGTTGAGAAGGTGCTGGACGTGAGCCTGTAGCCTTGAGCTTCGGCAATGGCAGAGGCTTTGTGGTCTGGAAATCAAAGTAATGGAAAAAAAAAAGAGGTATCCTGACTCCTGAGGCGACTGACCGGTTGAATGATTGGCTAGATCGGATGGTTGGAAGGGGAGTTGGAGCCGAGCAGATGGTGTAGTAGAAATCCTGGGATGTGTAACTTGGTACAATAGTTATTCTGTTAATATTCTATGGTACCGTATCACAAAATAAAAGTTCTAGCTCTCCAAAAGCAATATCATATATATTAAGGAACATACATTTTGTGGGATCATTTAGGAACATATCATGGATTAATTACAAACCACAATACCTGAAACTTGCAATATTGTGAAGCTCGTTATTGAAGGCAGAACTGACTACATCCCTATACTTAGTGACTGTAACAGAAATTGTTACACCAGCAGAATTTGTATACAACTTAAAAGACTACTATATACTCACACCAGGACTCATCTCAATATAGGAAGGTTTCTGCACTAGAGAAAGTCTAGGATCCAATCGTTCACTTTTCGGAAGACTAAGATTTCGGCTATGCAGGTGACCCATCTGAACCCAAATCGGATTTCTGCTGCCTATCACTTGATTTAATCTTAACCGAGTTTTTGACCTCTTCCTCTTTCTTATCGACAAAACTCATCAAATTCTTGATGCTAGTTAATCTCACTGGGCGCCTAACTCGTGAATCAGTTAATGTCCCACCAACAACGGTGCTGCTATACCTTGCATACTGATAACATATCCTTACAAAGAAGGCAACCAGAGCGATAACGCAGGTGAGCCCGCATATGAGGAAGAGGCCCCAGAAGCGCTTAAAGTCCAGTTGGTTTGGATTGCTCGAGTCATCCTGAGAATCACAGCCCTTCCGGGTCAGCCAATGGTCATGGATCTGTTGGAGCTTGCCATTCTCTGATAGTGTTAAGATTGCAGTTGAGAGGTCGACAGCCAGA
Source organism: Hemerocallis citrina (assembly GCA_017893485.1). Classification (NCBI taxonomy): domain Eukaryota; kingdom Viridiplantae; phylum Streptophyta; class Magnoliopsida; order Asparagales; family Asphodelaceae; genus Hemerocallis; species Hemerocallis citrina. Next base: position 199,341,174 of record CM030360.1, read on the forward strand.
GGCGAGTCTCTTGGGAAAGCCTGTTAAGAAAAAGGAAGGGTATATTTGCTTTATTTGATGCAAAACATAATAGTTTTTCTTTATACCCACCCCTATAGAATTGATAACATAAACTCATAAAACTTTATGTTATATGAGATACATTTCAAAAAGGATGAAAGTATCCTCAAGAGGATATGTATTGAGGGTTTTTGGCCACCTCTCTTGGTCTAATTGATAGAACTCAGGTTTTGGGGATTATATCAAAATAGGAAGCTTTTAGGAGTGATAAGAGAAAAAACTAACATATAAGATGAATTTGTGGAATACTCCTGCATTCCATATTGATTTATCTCAATTATGGGATTGACTCGTTATGTAGTGATAAGACATCATATATGCCAGAGACTGGGAGTAGAAAAATGAAATGACAGCTTAACATGCACAAAATTCTTGCAATATTTAAAAATTGGAAAATGCTTTCAAGGTAATGTTAATCCTGATAAGAGTTGGAGCGCTGAGGATGGCTAGTCTAAAATCGATATGATGCACAAGAACCTCAACGAAAAGCAAGCAGAAAAAACCAGGAAAATGAATCAGCAATTTGAAAAAACAAAACAAAACAAAACAAATTTGCAGTAACTAGAAGGAGCAAAGACTATCATTCAAGGAAGTAAGAGATGCATCTAAATATAGTATATCTCTTCAAATTTTACTTCCTCAATCCCCGAGATTAGGTGTTCTACTGTTATTTTCTTGGTAAAGTAGTAATTCATCTATTAATCTTATAAGAAATATTGTCAATGCTCGAGAAATAGGCACACCCAAAAAAATTCCTTCAAATATTCATCAAATAACGTCTAGATAAAAGTTTTATTGAATAAAACCCAAATCAGAGTGTCCAAATTTTAACTAAATATAACACGGGCAAAAAGGTATAGGAAAATGGTTATATGCAAGGATTTTGAACAAAGGTCCAAATTTTACCAAAATGAAGTGATTGGTCCAAATTTTAACAAAATGAAGTGATTGGGTTTTTTGGGTTGACAAGCTTCTTTTACATAATTCGACTTACTATCCTGTAAAATGTATAAGCAAGATCTGATCACAAGAAAACAAATTAGGTTAGCTAAGTTATGGTGTTAAAGTGGAAGACAATTGTAAATATCTTTAGTTAAATTAGTAAGAACAGATGAGCATGTTGTGGGGTTCATATGGTAGTCCAGTCCACATGATATTTATTATAAAGTTGGGAACAAAACTTATCAGCTTCTTCATAACTACCTCCTTTCATATTAATAAACATAGTGCGTTTGGAAAAGTAAATACTTACAAATCCCCATCCACTTTTCGTGAATGTGTTACCCACTGTTTTGAACTTGAACTTGCAGTAAATGGACAAGAAGAGGTCGATATACGGGAGTTCATCCACAACAGCAGAAACTCCACCCTTCGAACCAGGCTCCAAGGCCTTGGCATATTCTTCAGGTTGTTTTAATTCAACCAACCTGGACTCGGCAACATTGAACACTTCCATTAAGTAATTCTTTGCAAATGATCCAACTTGGTAGCCAATTCGATCTGAGCTTGAGATCAGGCCATCTAGCCCTTCAATCCCCGATGAGAGTTGTTGAACAGTTAAGATTGATGTCAAGCTTGCAGTGTAGCTTGAATTGATTATTAGTACTACAAACAACCAAATGAGCAACACCAACCGCCCAAGGGACCCCACAACATTCTCTCCTGCAGTAGATTGTCAGCAATATTATAAATAGATATGAAAAATAAGAGGTTATTAGTCTATGTAACAACGACAACTTAAACTAGCAGTAAGGTTTACTCACGGTGTGCAAAGAACATCGTTGAAAAGCTAAACCTGCAAGTTTAACAGTACGAGATGAGTTCTTCAAAATTCTAAGAGTTGTAGTCAACGAAAATGGAATCTGCTTCAGAAGAGAACAAAATGATAGAGCATCATCAATAGAATAATTCTTAAGTAATCATAAGTTCAAGTCAGTCTAATAATAAAGTTGCTCTGATATAAATGATTATCTAAGAGAGAGAGATGGAGGGAGGGGGTGCTGTTAAGGGTGAATCACTACCTAAGAAATAGTTACTAGCAACATTCAAATTGAAGTATTACGATTCTTATATATTACAATTCTATCCTCTGAGACAAATTAAAGTATTTTTGAAACTTTCTTATTTGGACAGAGCCTTAATTAGCCTAAAATAAAAACTATCATGCAAATACAGTGTTTCTTTTATATAATTCCACATAATTAGAAAAATGAGAGTTTCTAATTCTGTAAATAAGTGTTTCTAACAAACAGAAAAAGAGCACAAATTTTAAAAATATTCCCTATAACTGTACAACATAAATATATTATTAAGATTATATCTGTTCGAACAATTCCCACGGACTAAATTTCAGGATAAAATGGTGTAGTAAAAAAAGGAAAAAAAAAGAGTAAAATAACATGTACTACTGATAGTAAAATATCTATCAAAAGAATACTCACCAGCAAATTCTTACTAGTTGTTGCCTTGGAGAACCCCGGAAGTCCGTGTTCAACCGATGCTCTAGAATCCAAATTACTGTGCCAACAAGCATAAAGAAAGAAAACGTAACGCACCACATCCCTAATGTGAATGGCTTTAGAAAATCCCAAGGTCCCGAATTAATCTGTTTTGCAGGAGCAACTATAATTAGGCCGGATTCCATGTATGGTTGAGTAAAATCCACAATCCTTGTGCGATTTGTAACAATAGCAATGTCCCCTACTGCTGCATCAAAGTACTAAACAAAAAAAAAATATTTCAGTCATTAAAGGAGCGAAATTAGAATTAACTGGATCTAAAGTACTAAGCACACATACATTAACAGCAACTTTTTGCACAAGGGCACTGTAACTTGGATTTGCAGAACCATCTCCGAATAGAATGAATTCATATGGCACTGGGTATGGCAACAAACTCACTGCAGCTTTAAAAACATCTATGCAATATCCTTCTACAGTTCCAGAGGTACTATTTTTTGATACAATTTCCTTGTAACTAGCTCGATAGGGAACTCCAATCCTTAAAGGCTTCCCATTGTTTGGGAACACCCACCCGCGTGGTGTGCTAATGGTTTTATTAGGCCAAATGATACTATCTAACCGTTGGTTGTTGGTAGAAGTGTTCGGGGGCTTGCCATACAATGTTTCAGGAGAAACTACCGAGAGACCTGAATTATTAGCCCAGAATCCAATCCTGTGAAGAGCATCCTCACGGACATTAAGAATATCGTAAGCTGGATGGATTAAATTTCTATCTGAACTAAATTGAATTTGCCCAGTTACGCCGGTAAAGTTCATAAGCAGTAGTTTCTGAAGTAACTTACTGCCTTCATCAAAAGTTCGGAGCTTCTCCAAATGCATAGCACTTCCATTGACATGATGCAACCTTGAATCATAGGAAAAAGAAATGTCCTGTCCTTCATTAAGAAGCTGGTCAATAGCATGTGCCACTAACCAAACTGAATCATATGCATACAGCCCGTATGTGTTCAATCTTAAACTAATATTGCCTTCACGAACTGTTTTATCCCAATTCGAAGTAAACGCCTGTTTGAGTTCAGAATCCGGGGTATGCTGGCGAAGAATAACAAGCCCTTGAATAAGGTTCATAGTTTTAGGGTTTGAAGATTCAGAAGAATCTAAAACAGAAGCTAGCCAGTCTGTTGCTATCCAAACATAGCCAGTACCCAACATCTTATGTACATTTGCAGCAGAGAAAATTTGAAGTCCTGCGTCAGGGTTTACATGGATAACATAAACTCGGGACTCCATTAAATTAACCTCTGCCAGCAAATTACTTATTGTAGTTATATTGGCAGTGGGAGGGAAGGCAGCTTTGTAGGATATTTTGGACCGTTGACTTGCAAGTGCATCACCTAAGGCTGATATCCCTCCTCTCCCATAATCGTCGTCCACGTACATGGCGATCACCTCTCGCCATCCATTGTACTTTATCAAAGCTGCTACTGCATTCATTTGGAAGTAGTCACTCTGAGTTGTTCGAAGGAAATAAGGGTATTGTAAGGAAGAAAGAGTGGGATCAGTGGCTCCAAATGAAAGAAGTGGGATGCGGAGTTCGTTCGCAGCATGGGATAGGACATGGGCAATTCCGGAAGATTGTGGGCCTACTATCGCGACAACATCATTCACCATCAGCTGCAAAGCTGCATGAGAAGAGTATAGTAAAATTCACCAACGAAGAAGGTTTCACAATAAAGGATAGAACTAGAAGGCACCAATAGCGAAATATAGTAAAATCATAAAAGAAAGCGTAAAACTGTAAATGTCTAATCCAACTATCCAAGAGATGAGAACACCAGTAGTTAACACCTCTAATCTCACTAATAATTCTTTTCTAAAGATGAAATCTCAAATAGACAATCCTTTATACAAAACCCTGTGAATCCCTTCACAACTCCAAACAACATTAGTCAATATACGATTATGAAATGCCAATTCCAAACACAAACGTCCAAATTGATATGAATTCATGCAAGGTGGACTAGACATCTCAAGCGATGTATGGAATTATGCTAACTGAATACGTTCATTTGATTGCAAGACAATATCCATCATAAAATTTTAGTTCAGATGACTCCATGATTGACGGGTGGTATGAAGAACACCACAAATTGGAATTTATCATTTCCTTAAGGCTGAGGGTCCATTGGGTCCTTGTTCGACATCAGGCACAAACAGTTGTTTTTTTAATTTTTTATTTATTTTATTTTATAACAGTAATACAATCAACATAATTAAATAAAACCATATAACAATTAGTTTTACTTCTGGAAATACAAAGTGATACTTACAGAAAATGAAACCCTATATTTTAATTGAAATGATAAAAAAAAGTCTTATTTAAAAACTTTTGTATGGTTTCAACTGTAACATTACAGTAGACAATCAATTAGGACTTTTCTTTGGCGAGTAGGAGCTCGAACGGTTAAAGACCTCTGTTCTCAACAATGTAAATAACATAATTAGATAAAACAAACGAAAGAAGAAAGTTGGCTGGCCAATGTTCTCCTCCATAACATTTTTAAAACTTGTCAAATAATGAGGTCTTTCCTAATTTGCAATTTTGATCTTTAGTTACTTATCATCTCCTAATATTTGATGTCATGTCACCCGGAATTTTTACCAGTTGACACTTAATCCTTTCTTCATTCTTCCTATATGATACGATATGATACACTTGAGGGATAAAAAAAACTGAATGAATTATATTGACACGTCTTTGGTTTATGTTTGTATTTTCAAGGTATGATGGTAAAATTTTGGTTTCTACGAATTATAACACTACTTAAATCTGTTCTTATATTGAATATCAACTAAAACATTAGATATATACGTGTGTTGTTGCTTTTTCTGTGTGAGAGCAAACAGATGATGTGAATTCTTTTTAGAAACAATAAAAAGAACTGACCTTTTAGTTTTCGCCGATATTAACTATTTCAAGCTGATCTCGATTCATGAATCTGACTCGTTTGAACCATTGGATCTAATCTGGATGGTGACGATTGCTCTGATTGACCTACAAAAACCTGAAACATCGGGGTTGGCCCTGACGACAGACTCTTCGACGCTTAAGTCAGAACTCAGAAATATATGAGAGTTTTTTAGTGGCAAAATATTGATTACCTGGTTCTTGTGTAGGTCATGGGGTATTTATAGTCGCTTTGGAGGCTGTTTCAATATTTATTGATCTATCTCTACTTCCCGGCGTTTTGATAGAGTTGGTTATTCTCTTCTTCATGAAGAGATAGGGTCGTTACCCTTCTCTTGATAAATGGATAGGGTTAGTTGACTCTCTTTTTCATCAAGATAGAAGTGGTTGTGGAAATAGAGTTATAACTCTTCTCTTGTAAATATATATGGTTTTTAAACTGTCTCTTATAGATAATTATGAGTGTAAAATATTTTTTAGATAATCATGAACTCCTTCATGCTGGGCTGTTATAACAACCAAATTTGACAAATCTATATTGGGTAGTTGGGCTTGAAAGAGGCCCAACCTCTTTTTACAACCCGTTTCTGGTGGAATTTACCTTTTTACCCCTGAGAGCTTTAAGATTCGTGCCCAATTTGAACGGTCCTGATTTGGTTCTATTTTTATCCATATCAATGTGTAATAATTAAATCTAAGTTTCACTTCCACAAAAGGTATAAAAATGCATGTATCTTTACATTCTTAATGTTCATGTCTACATTTAATGTTTGTTTTATGTGAATATTATTTGGCTAAATTTGAAAGGAAAAAAAACCCTCAACCATATGCATTTCTAATCAAATACCCCTCAACTTTTTTTTTAACAAACCCCCTCAACTTTTTTCTCAAAAACACCCCTAAGAATGCATAGAGTTAAAGGGTTTTTTTTTTAAACATCAATGAAAGTTCAAGGGTGTCTTTTATATCATATTTAAAAGTTCATTGGTGTTTTATGTATCATTAATATAGCTCAGGGGAATCTAGGGAGCATCTCTTAACGAGTTGGGCTCCAAACTCGCTGTTGGTGAAGATGACCGCTCGGGAAGCAAGCGGGATGATGGGTATCACCAGACTCTAAAGGAGAGCCGTTCTTGGAGGCGAGTTTAGGGAGCATCTTTGGACGAGTTGAGCTCCCAACTCGTTGTTAATAAGATGGCCGCTCGGGAAGCGAGTGGGATGATGGGTATCACCAAACTCCAGGAGAGACGTTCTTGGAGACGAGTTTGGGAAGCATCTCTAGACGAGTTGGGCTCCGAACTCGCTGTTGGTGAAGATGGCCGCTCGGGAAGCGAGCGGGATCAAAGGTATCACCAGACTCTAGGGAAGAGCTATTCGGTAGGTGAGTTTAGGGAGCACCAGACTCATTGTAGGGAGCAATGAGTTGTTGGAGGAGCTCAAGTCGCGAACTGAGCACCTGACTCATTGTCTGGAGTCGATGAATTGTTTATGTAGCTTTGAAAAAGGGCTGATAACCGAACTCATTGCCTTGAGTTATTTGTAACATCCTGATTTTTTTTTAATAAAGAGTTTGTTCATTTTTACGTGTTTTGCACGTATAAATTCATATGCATTTTTCCTAGAAAAATTTCTCTTTATAACATGAACAAATAACTGTTCTCTTCATTTCTAAAAAAAGGCCTAATTTTAAAGCCTAATTAAATCTTAGGCCTAATTGTCTCTTTCTAGCCCACTATAATTAATTAATTAATTATTTTATTAGAGCCCATGGTTAATTGGCCCATTAGTGAGCCCATTAATTTAATTTTTCCTTTTAATTAGTCTAACTTGTAGTGTAGACTAATTTAGTAGACAACTAATAATATTTCATGAACAAACTTATAATGGGGGGTACTAGTGTAGCATGTGCATTGCACTAGCACGTGCATGGGGCACTTTTGGGAGTGGCCGGATTTCACAAGAGAGAGGGAGAGATGGGAGTAGTGGTGAGGTGGTTGCTCCATCATGGGTAGTTGCTACAACTCCCTATTTCATCATAGTCCTTGATCCTTAACTATTTGGACTAATCGTAGCCTTCCATTTGCACTCAAAAATTGTATAAATACCCCCTACCCTCTTCATACTTGCACCTAAAATTTGTAAAGAAAGAAAGAAAAGAAAATGACAATTTGTGAGTTAAAAGATTGAGAAGTAATTGTAAGTTAAAAGATTGAGAGTTGAGTTGTTCTTGCACCCATTGGTGGAGGCCGGCCTAACCTAGGGGGGGGTTCGGATTTTCTTCAAGCAAGGAGGAGACGACGATTGGTGGCACAATCTAGGAGGAAAGGATCCATTCGTGCATTCTAGGAGGTTTCTAGGAGTTCTTTTGTTTGTTTCTCTCCAAATAAGGTGGGCAATTTTCTACTACTTCTAACTAGTTACCATGCTAGGTTTAGGGTTGTAATCACAAGAAATATTACTTTATGTTGTTACCATGATTAAGGAGAAACAAGACCCATTTAGACTTACATGAAGAGATTGGTGAAATAAATTAGATTATGTGAATGAAAATGTGTTGTGATGATTTGATAACCTACTTGCATGCTAAAATGGGTAATTGTGATTTTTATGGAAGTTTGTTCATATGTGTTTGTAAAAATGCTTATAAATGAATTGTAGAATACAAGTAGTATGTATGCCATGAAAATAGATTGAATAGTGGTTAAAATGCACATTTTAATTTGTCATATGAGAGTGGTGCTATAGCCCCTAAATTGTTATCTTTATTTCGTTGGAAACATGAGAAATGAACATTTTGTGAATTAGGACTAATTTATTTAAAAGAATGGATTTTCATTAATAAAGAGAAAAAGTAATTTTTGTGGAAACTTTTGATTATGAATAAAGTGAAAATTTTGATTTTGTTCTCAATATCAAAAATATATCTATGATCTACTTTAAATTGCAACCTGGTGCAATCGACAGTCGACCGAACTACAGACGACAGTCGACTGTCAGGTAACAAATTTTGGATTTTAGTTGCAGAACAGTCGACCGACTATATTTTAACAGTCGACTGCCCTGATTATTGGTTTTCGAGTTTTAAATCGTTGCAGAACAGTCAACCGACTATATTTTAACAATCGACTGTCTTGATTATTGGTTTTCGAGTCTTAAATCCTTGCAGAACAGTCGACCGACTATATTGTAACAGTCAACTGCCCTGATTGATTATTAAGACCGGTATAGAGGAAGTGCTAACTCTAGGGGATTGATTTTATTCATAATTCAGATAAATTAAGAACTATATACATAGTGGAGATGTGACGAATGTAAAAGAAAAACACGAGTATGAGGGCCATCGGATTAGCGGTGTGAGAGTGATTCACAAACTGCCTGCTTGATGCGTCATGTCATGGCGTGAACACTACTCCGGAATTATCGTCCCGGTGGCGACGCTTGTGGGGTGTTTGGTGACTACGGGTAGTGACATCGTTCCATGACGGAGGTTGAATTGTCTATAGGCTGTCTGCATGATGCGTCATGTCAGTGCGTGGGATTCCCCTCCAGACTGCCTGGATATGGGCTCGTAACTCATAGAACATCTAGAATACTTATCGTAGTTACCGTAGTAGTTTAAGTCACGGCGAGGGATCGAACCCTACAAGATGAAGGACGATTAAGGGCTTGCCCTCGGACCTATGTAGTATGGGATGCATAGAATCCGAACAAGTGTGCATTAGTGTCATATAATATAAATAACTGCATTAAAGACTAAGTGCACAGCACAACACGACATCAATAGGATAGTCCCCATAGTTTTGTTTGTGATAAGTGTGTGCTTTCTAAGTAAGAGAAAACTGATGTATTATATCCTTGCGTCAGTTGAATGAACTGACGAGCCCACAGTTTCCATGCAGGACAAAGTGAATGAAAAAGACTAAGGAGGAATTGATGCTTAAAGAATTGATGCTTAAAGAATTGTTCAAGTGTTGTTTTATTTCATTTATGTAATTGATATAAATTTGCTTCCGCTGTTTAAATGTAACTTGATGTAATAAAGTTTTAATTTCCTTGTAAAATTGTATGAAAAGAAGTGTAAAGATCCTGTGGAACTTCGAATTCGGTCTTATTTGGAATTCGGAGTGTTACAGAGTGGTATCAGAGTCATGCTTCCAAGTAGTACAAATTTATAAGGAACAACACCCTAGAGTGGACATTAGTGTGTTGAGTATAGAGATTTAAATGTAAGTTACTTTCATTTGTGTTGCTCTAAGATTTATGCTTCTTCTCCTCTCTCTGAGATGGCAGACCACTTCGACCCAGCTGGCGGTGATGACTGGCACATAGTCGAGAAAGATTACTACCCCGGGCAAGCTGATTCTGATGAAGAAGATCCTGAATAATTTGATGAGAAATGGCCTGAGTCCCGAGAGATCACTCCACCTTCGGATTCATCTGATGATACCTCTGACGAGGAAGAGCCAGTTCCGAATAGTCTCATTGTGTCTCTTCAGAGGCAGGTAGACTCAGAGGGAGAGAGCAGAGCTACTGCAGGCACAGTGTGCAAAGTGCAAGGAGAGCATTGCAACTCTCAGTCATCGTGTTTGGGAACTCGAGAAGAGGAAAAACATGTACGATGTGCTGAAAGAAGAAGTGGAACTGCGGGAAGAGCTTCGAGAAGCCAAAAGGAACCGTAGGAACTATAATGTTGTATCTTCTTACTGTTTTTATTTGATGTCAGAAATGTTTTAAATTCGAATGTATAAAGTTTGAAATTCAATGAAATAAAGAGTTGATTTAAATTCATGTTTTATACTTCGAATTTAATAGATCTTTTGCATCAGAATATGGCCGGAAGAAGAGTTAGAAGCGGAGAAGGGCTGGACTTGGAAACGAAGTTAGCGAGGGTCTATCAGACACTCAATGCCGTTGCCATGAATCAGAACCAGGGGAGGGTGCCTGTGAACCCAGTACCCGAAGCAATCAAACTCGTGGAATCATTCAAAAGGATGAAACCACCCGTGTTTGAGGGAAAGTCAGACCCTGACGCGGCTGACAATTGGATCAAACAGGTCGAGACTATCTTCGAAGTCTTGGAGACTCCGAAGGGCAGCAAAGTGAAGCTGGCTGCACTGCAGTTCGAGAAGGATGCAGCTGTGTGGTGGCAGTCGATGAAGCGGACGATGGGAGATGTTCTTGGCTGGGAGGAGTTCCGCAGTCATTATTTTCCATCAGACGTCCAGGAGAAGAAGGCCATGGAATTTCTGGCACTGCAGCAGGGTGGTATGTCGGTCAGAGAGTATGAGACAAAGTTCACTCAGCTCTCGAGGTATGCGCCCGAACTTGTGATGGACGAGGTAAAGAAGGCTCGAAAATTCGAGCATGGATTGAGGCCAAGTCTGAGATCAAGGATGATACCCCTCGGTATCAGGAGGTTTGACAAGTTGGTCAAACGCGCGGCAGCTATTGAGGCAGATATGGAGAGTTCCATGTTGTTCAAAATCGGAGGAACAATTGGCAAGTTAGGAAGAGGCCCGCCGTTTCCGAAAATGTCAGGGGACAACCGCCGGCCCAAAGGTTCAAACCGACTAGGGCGAACACTGTCAATGTGGCTAGGAGATCCGGGAATGTTTGGGTGAGACCTCCTGTGGTGACTTGTTACAATTGTGGGGAGACAGGTCATTAACGATCCCAGTGCCTAAGCTGCAAGATGTCGTCCGTAAGGGACCACCTCAGCAGACCGGGAAGAAGCCGTACCAGTAGGGACGAGTATTTGCCTTGACTGAAGCTGATGCTGATGAAGTGGATCACGTCATCACTGGTATGAGGGAGGATGTTTAGAAGTGTTTTCTGTTGTTCTCTTTTTCTGTTTTATTTAGTAAACTATTATGTAACGAGTGTGTTATATAACAGGAAAACTTTATTTGAATGGAAAGAAAGTTGTTTTGTTTGATACTGGATCCTCTCACACTTTTGTATTATCTAAATTTGCTAAAGTTTTGGGAGTTGAACCGAAAGTCTTTCCAGGGAAGGGCTTAGCAGTAGCTACTCCATTAGGGGAGACTTTAACCACTGATCGGTACTATGCGGACTTCGAGATCATGATTGGGGACAGAATTTTCGGGATTGATCTGATCGAGCTGAATGTCTTGGGAGTCGATGTTATCAATGGCATTGATTGGATGTCGATATACAGTGCAAACATCGAGTGCAAGACCAAGGAAGTAACAGTGAAGGCTCCAGGTGGTCCTGAGGTCACTTTCCAAGGAAAGAAGAGATGTTCAGATTTGATGGCAGCTATCAGCAAGAAGAAAGTTCCTGTAGAGGTGCAGCAAATTCCAGTGGTTCAGGATTACCCGACTGTATTCTTGGAAGATTTGCTCGGGTTACCCCCGCATCGTGATGTAGAGTTCAGCATCACTATTCAGCCAGGGAGTGCACCCATTTCCAAGGCACCGTATAGGATGGCGCCTGTGGAGCAAGATGAGATCAAACGGCAGATTGAGGAACTGTTGGAGAAAGGCTTTATTCAACCGAGTGCATCGCCTTGGGGAGCACCGGTGCTGTTGGTAAATAAGAAGGATGGTTGATGAGGATATGCATCGATTACCGAGAGCTGAATAAGGTCACTGTTCAGAACAAGTATCCTATTCCCCAAATTGACGACCTGTTCGATCGTCTACAAAGAGCAGCTATTTTCTCCAAAATAGATCTTCGATCAGGATACCATCAAGTTCGAGTGAAGACTGAAGATGTGCATAAGACTGCGTTCAGAACTCGACACGGACATTACGAATTCTTAGTTATGTCGTTTAGAGTGACGAATGCACCTGCAATCTTCATGGACATGATGAACAGAGTTCTGAGGCCGTTTATTGATTCTTTCGTTGTAGTGTCTATCAACAATATTCTTGTGTACTCCAAGTCGGAGGAGGAGCACACTGAGCATCTGGTTGCAGTTTTGAAGAAGCTTCAGGAGCATGGGTTGTATGTCAAGTTGTCCAAGTGCGATTTCTGAAAATCTGAAGTGGCATTCCTGGGTCACATTCTTTCTAAGGAGGGAGTGACAACTGATCTGCAGAAGATAGAGGCGGTGAAGGATTGGGCAAGGCCTACTACAGTAAAGGAAATCTTCCTTGGGCTAACTGGATACTGCAGGAGGTTCATTCAGGGCTATGCTCAGATAGCCGTGCCGCTCATTGGTCTGACCAAGAATAATGTGAACTTCAAGTGGACTGAACAGTGCGAGGCAAGCTTTCAGGAGTTGAAAGAGAAGCTGACTATTGCTCCCATTTTAGCTTTGCCTAGAGCAGGTGTTGAGTATGATGTCTATAGCGATGCTTCACATCGTGGGCTTGGTTGTGTCTTAATGCAAGAAGGGAAAGTGATTGTTTATGGGTCTAGGCAACTAAGACCGCATGAGAAGAATTATCCGACTCATGATCTGGAGTTGGCTGCGATTATCTTCGCCTTAAAGCAATAGAGGCATTACGTGTATGGTGAGAAACTAAACATGTACACAGACCACAAGAGCTTAAAGTACATCTATCAGCAGAATGATTTGAATCTGAGGCAACGGAGATGGCTGGAAGTACTTGAGGACATTCGTCCAGAGATTAAGTACCATCCTGGAAAGGCTAATGTTGTTGTTGATGCACTTAGCCGAAAGAGCAGTCTGGCTAGTTTGATTACAACTCAGAGGCATCTTGCAAAGGAGTAGGATCGAGCTGGTATTAAAGTTGTTCTGCAAGGCTTGGGATCATCTTTAGCTCAGTTGAGGCTCCAACCAACACTGAATGAAAAGATTATTGTAGGTCAGAAGGAAGATACAGAGACTCAGAAGATGGAGCAGGTTGGTGCTGGCAGGTTGTCAGAGTTTCAGATCAGGGATGATGTGTTGTGGTTTGGAGAGAGGCTATGTGTTCCAGATCAAGCAAAATTGCAGGAGAGTATTCTTCAGGAGGCACATGCTACTCTTTTGTCTGTACACCCTGGGAGTACCAAGATGTATAAGGATATTAAGCAACATTTCTGATGGTCAGGTTTGAAGCGGGATGTGGCTGAGTTCGTGGCGAGGTGTGAGATTCGTCAGCAGGTCAAGGCCGACAATCAGAAACCTGGAGGTTTATTGCAACCGTTACCTATTCCGGAATGGAAGTGGGATAACATCGGCATGGATTCCATCACGGATTTGCCCAAGAGTTCAAAGGGCAATGATGCAATTTGGGTCATAGTCGATCGACTAACCAAGTCCGCTCACTTCTTGGCGATGAAACTCACTTTGTCCACGGACAAGTTGGCCGAGCTGTATGTTGAAGATATCGTCAGGCTTCATGGTATTCCGTTAACCATTGTGTCTGATCGAGATGCGCAGTTTACTTCGTATTTCTGGAGGAGTCTTCAGACAGCTCTGGGTACCAAGACGGATTTCAGCACTGCTTTTCATCCTCAGACAGATGGGCAGACCGAGAGAGTCAACCGTATTCCTGAGGATATACTTCGGTGTTGTGTTCTAGATTTTAGAGGCAGTTGGGAAAGGCATCTAGCTCTGGTGGAGTTTGCCTACAACAACAGTTTTCAGACTAGTATTGGGATGGCGCCGTACGAAGCTCTGAATGGCAGGAAGTGCAGAACACCTGTTTGTTGGTTTGAAGTGGGGGAGCGGCAGATGTTTGGGCCTGAGATTGTGCAGCAGACCTCGAAAAAGATCGATCTGATCAGGAAGAGGTTGGTGGATGCTCAGAGTAGGCAGAAGAGCTATGCAGATAACCGGAGGAGGGACCTTGAGTTTGAGGTTGGTGACTTTGTCTTTCTGAAGGTTTCACATAGCAAGGGTGTGATTCGCTTCGGCAAAGGTGGAAAGTTGGCCCCAAGGTTCATAGGCCTGTACAAGATATTGAAGCAGATTGGGAAAACTGCTTACCATTTGGAGTTGCCGGAAAAGTTGTTTTAGGTGCACAATGTCTTCCATGTGTCTATGCTGAGAGGGTACATTTCAGATCCGAGTCACTATTTGCCCGAAGTGCCGGAGGGTTTGCAGTTGGATCTGAGTTACATTGAGCTTCCGGTTGAGATTGTCGATCGTCGGGAGAAAGTCTTGAGGAACAAGACGATACTGATGGTCAAAGTAGTCTGGAGAAATCAGTTGGTTGAAGAGGCTACTTGGAAATCCGAGGAGAGGATGATGAAAGATCATCCTCAGCTCTTTGTTTGATTGTATCTTCTTTTCTCTTCTTTTTCTTTTCTTCTTGTTGTATTTCTGTTTTCCCACTCTTTAAGTATAGTTCCGGGGACGGAACTATTCTAAGAAGGGAGTGTTGTAACATCCTGATTTTTTTTAAAATAAAGAGTTTGTTGATTTTTACTTGTTTTGCACGTATAAATTCATATGCATTTTTCCAAGAAAATTCTCTTTATAACATCAACAAATAATTGTTCTCTTCATTTCTAAAAAAAAGCCTAATTTTAAAGCCTAATTAAATCCTAGACCTAATTGTCTCTTTCTAGCCCACTATAATTAATTAATTAATTATTTTATTAGAGCTCATGGTTAATTGGCCCATTAGTGAGCCCATTAATTTAATTTCTCCTTTTAATTAGTCTAACTTGTAGTGTAGACTAATTTAGTAGACAACTAATAATATTTCATGAACAAACTTATAATGGGGGGTACTAGTGTAGCATGTGCATTGCACTAGCACGTGCATGGGGCACTTTTGGGAGTGGCCGGATTTCACAAGAGAGAGGGAGAGATGGGAGTAGTGGTGAGGTGGTTGCTCCATCATGGGTAGTTGCTACAACTCCCTATTTCACCATAGTCCTTGATCCTTAATTATTTGGACTAATCCTAGCCTTCCATTTGCACTCAAAAATTGTATAAATACCCCCTACCCTCTTCATACTTGCACCTAAAATTTGTAGAGAAAGAAAGAAAAGAAAAAGACAATTTGTGAGTTAAAAGATTGAGAAGTAATTGTAAGTTAAAAGATTGAGAGTTGAGTTGTTCTTGCACCCATTGGAGGAGGCCGGCCTAACCTAGGGGGAGTTCGGATTTGCTTCAAGCAAGGAGGAGACGACGATTGGTGGCACAATCTAGGAGGAGAATGATCCATTCGTGCATTCTATGAGGTTTCTAGGAGTTCTTTTGTTTGTTTCTCTCCAAATAAGATGGGCAATTTTCTACTACTTATAACTAGTTACCATGCTAGGTTTAGGGTTGTAATCACAAGAAATATTACTTTATGTTGTTACCATGATTAAGGAGAAACAAGACCCATTTAGACTTACATGAAGAGATTGGTGAAATAAATTAGATTATGTGAATGAAAATGTGTTGTGATGATTTGATAACCTACTTGCATGCTAAAATGGGTAATTGTGATTTTTATGGAAGTTTGTTCATGTGTTTGTAAAAATGCTTATAAATGAATTGTAGAATACAAGTAGTATGTATGCCATGAAAATAGATTCAATAGTGGTTAAAATGCACATTTTAATTTGTCATATGAGAGTGGTGCTATAGCCCCTAAATTGTTATCTTTATTTCGTTGGAAACATGAGAAATGAACATTTTGTGAATTAGGACTAATTTATTTAAAAGAATGGATTTTCATTAATAAAGAGAAAAAGTATTTTTTGTGGAAACTTTTGATTATGAATAAAGTGAAAATTTTGATTTTGTTCTCAATATCAAAAATATATCTATGATCTACTTTAAATTGCAACCTGGTGCAATCGACAATCGACCGAACTAGAGTCGACAGTCGACTGTCAGGTAACAAATTTCGGATTTTAGTTGCAGAACAGTCGACCAACTATATTTTAACAGTCGACTGTCGTGATTATTGGTTTTCGAGTTTTAAATCGTTGCAGAACAGTCGACCGACTATATTTTAACAGTCGACTGCCCTGATTATTGGTTTTCGAGTCTTAAATCCTTGCAGAACAGTCGACCGACTATATTGTAACAGTCGACTGCCCTAACTATTGGTTTTCGAACCTTTGGCTTAGTATAAATGAGAATTTGAGACATTTTGCAAGAAAGAACTTGTTATAAATTATTAGCTTAAATTGTCTTTGGATAAAGAAAAATAAATATTTTGTTTAAAAGAATTTTGAAATGAGATTAGGTAATGGAAAATTGGAAGTGTGAAATTTTGACTTAAGATTGATAAAATGAGAATAAGAGAATTATGTGGGAAAAATGAATGGTGAATACGACAACTTGAAAAATAAATTTATTGTCTTATGCATGAAATTGTACATGAAAGTGAAATAAAATATCATGATGAATTATGAAAGATCTTATGAATATGAATACTCAAATGCTATGAACATGAAATGGAATTAAAAGCTAGAAGGTAGCTAAGCCTTATACCGGCATTGAAAGAATATTTTCAGATGAGATATTGAAAAGAAAAGACCAAGTTTGGGTCGTATTGTTGAATTGATGGTTAAGACTGGTATAGAGAAAGTGCTAACTCGAGAGGATTGATTTTATTCATAATTCAGATAAATTAAGGACTAGATACATAGTGGAGATGTGACGAAAGCAAAAAAAACACGAGTATGAGGGCCATCGGATTGGCGGTGTGAGAGTGATTCACAGACTGCCTGCTTGATGCGTCATGTCATGGCGTGAACACTACTCCGAAATTATCGTCCCGGTGGCAACGCTTGTGGGGTGTTTTGTGACTACGGGTGGTGCCATCGTTCCCTGACGGAGGCTGAATTGTCCATAGGCTGTCTGCATGATGCGTCATGTCAGTGCGTGGGATTCCCCTCCAGACTATCTGGATATGGGCTCATAACTCATAGAACATCTAGAATACTTATCGTAGTTACCGTAGTAGTTTAAGTCGTTGCGAGGGATCAAACCCTACAAGATGAAGGACGATTAAGGGCTTGCCCTTGGACCTATGTAGTATGGGATGTATAGAATCCGAACAAGTGTGCATTAGTGTCATATAATATAAATAACTGCATTAAAGACTAAGTGCACAGCACAACACGACATCAATAGGACAGTTCCCGTAGTTTTGTTTGTGACAAGTGTGTGCTTTCTAAGTAAGAGAAAGTTGATGTATTATATCCTTGCGTCAGTTGGATGAACTGACGAGCCCACAGTTTCCATGCAGGACAAAGTGAATGAAAAAGACTAAGCAGGAATTGATGCTTAAAGAGTTGTTCAAGTGCTGTTTTATTTCATTTATGTAATTGATGTAAATTTGTTTCCGTTGTTTAAATGTAACTTGATGTAATAAAGTTTTAATTTCTTTGTAAAATTGTACGAAGAGAAGTGTAAAGATCTTGTGAAACTTCGAATTCGGTCTTATTTCGAATTTGGGGTGTTACATTATTAAGTTGTGAAGCCCTTTGTGTTTGTTGCTTGGCAGATAGTTGCACCTAATGGCGGATTGGCCACCGCTTGATGTATCTTTATCTTTTTGAATTGCAATGAAAACTCCTTCAGTATTTGATAGTTGTGTTCTTTGCCGACGACTGTTTGTGAAGTAGTCGATGGCTATCACTAGAAAGATCCGTTGTCCGGTGGCGGTATAAAATTGTCCGAGCAAATTCATTCCCCACATTGCGAAGGGAATGGGGCTTAACATAGAGCTGAGGTTGGCTTGGGGTACCCGATTGATGGAGTACTTCTAGCAGGGGATGCATCGGCGGACGTATGTTTGGGCATCGTTGAAGATAGTGGGCCAATAGTATTCATGATTGAGAATTTTTCGTGCAAGAGACCTCGCGCCTAGGTGACTGCCTCCTATTCTTTATGTACCTTTTTTATAGGGTAATCAGCCTCTTCGGAGGAGAGGCATCGTAGGTAAGGTCTACCATCAACTTGGGTGTAGGAGAGCTTGTAGATGACTCCTTCGATGAGTGTATATCTTTTAGCCATCACTCGGATCTTTCTTGCGTCTTTGGGGTCAGTAAGGAGAACTCCCTTGTCGAGGAAGTCGATCAAGGGTTTCATCCAACAAGCTTTGAGTATTAGGGGGGTGATAGACATGAGTTCCAATGTCTTTTCTTCGATGTTTGGCTTCAGTAGAACCTTGATGAGCACAGTATGGTCAAGTCCATTGAACGATGAGGAGGCTAGCTTGGAGAGGGCATCTGCTTGCTCATTTTCTTCGCGTGGAATGCAAGTGACTTCAGCTTCTTTGAAAGTGGACATAAGTTTCTTCATATAGCCCAAGTACTTGATCAGGCAGTCATCTCTGGCTTCGTATTTGCCCCAGATTTGGTTCACTACCAGTTGGGAGTCACTGAATACTCCGACTCTTCGTGCCCCTGCTTTCCTTGCTAGGTGGAGCCCGGCGATTCGGCCTCATTGTTGGAAGCTGGGAAGTTGAAACACAGCGAGTACTGGAGGGTGAACTAGTTGGGATCGAACAAAATGACTCCAACTTCACTCCATTCGAGGCAAGAGGACTCATCCACATAGACACTCCAACGTGGGGAGTTGTCTCCTTCCTCAGGAATGGTGCTTTCGACGATGAATTCGGCCAAGACTTGGGCCTTGATTACTGTTCTCGGACGAAAAGTTATATCATGTTGACTCAACTCAATAGACCACTTCATAAGTCTCCCAGAGCTTTCTGGCTTGTGGAGGACTTACTTGAGCGGCTTATCGGTGATGACCCAGATTTCGTGCGGCCGTGACTAGTGCATAGACAATCTTCTCCATCTTTGAGTATCAAAGCTGGGCATCGTGGAGTACTTTACTTACATAGTAGACCGGCTTATGCACCCTATCTTCCTTCCTTACCACGACGGCGCTGAGGGTCTGATTTAAGGTAGCCAAATAGAGGTAGAGGACCTCTCCTGGCTTGGGCTTGCTAAGAAGTAGAGGATTGACAAGGTGTGCTTTGAGACGTTTGAAGGCTAATTGTTGTTCTTCTCCCCACTTAAAATTTTTTGCTACTCGGAGAGCTTTGAAGAACGGAAGGCACTTTTCCCCAGACTTGGAGAGGAAGTTCCCAATAGCGGAGAGGCAGCCGGTGAGCTTCTGGACTTCTTTGAAGGTAGTCGGGGAGACATGTCGAGTATGGCTCTTATCTTCTCAGGGTTGGCTTTGATTCCTCTTTAGCTGACCATGAATCCTAGAAACTTCTCTGAAGATTCCCCCGAAGGCGCATTTCGAGAGATTTAGTCTCATGTTGTGTCTCCATAGTACATCGAAGGCTTCTTGGAGATCGGCCACATGATCGTCTTTTCTGAGGCTCTTGACGAGCATATCATCTACGTAGACTTTCATGTTTCGGCCGATTTACTCCTTCCGGTGTTCTTCAACCCGAAGGGCATGACTCAATAGCAGTAGAGCCCTTGGTCGGTGATGAATGACATCATCGGGATGTCCGATGGAAACATTTGGATTTGGTTGTATCCTGAAAAGGCGTCCATGAAGCTTAAGAAGAGCTCATGGCCTGAGGTGGCGTCGATTAAGGCGTCTATGCTCAGAAGAGGGAAGGGGTCCTTCGGACATAGTTTATTGAGGTCAGTGAAGTCTATGCAGATTCTCCATTTGTCGTTGGCTTTCTTGACCATTACCAAATTCGCTAACCACTCGGGGTAACTAACTTCTTGAATGAAGTGGGCGGCTAGGAGTTTCTCGACTTCCTCCTTGATTGCTTGCGGCCTTTTACAGGCTTACGATGGTTCTGTTTGATGGGCCTGACTTCTGGATTCACACTTAACCTATGCATGATTCGATCTTCGGATATGCCCGACATGTCTGAAGCGGTCCAAGCGAAGAGATCCAGCTTCTCCGTAATGCAAGTGATCAATTTCTCCTTGACTTGATGAGGGAGTGTCTTGCTTACCCGAAAACACTTAGCTTGATCCTTTTGGGAGAAAGAAATTTCTGCTAGTTCTTCTACGGGTTCAAAGCTAGCTTGTCCACTATCTTGGGGGAGTTCCATAGTATCGAGAGGGAGGACCAAGTCCCCCATTGTGGCAGTGTAACATGCCCAAGCAGCTTCTTGGCTTCCCCAATCCCTGTTGCGGTAGGAAACTTCATTTTCATGTAGAAGGCTGAGGCAACTGCGTGAATGGCTACTAGCCCCGGACGACCAAAGATGGCATTGTAGACAGACTTTATGTTGACAACCATGAAATCGAGTACTTTCGTGCGAGTAGCTGGAGTTTTTCCCACAGTTATGTCAAGGATGACTATTCCTTCGATCTGAACTGAAGCTCCGAAGAATTCATAGAGGGTGTACCCGGTGGGTTTGAGACGGTCTTGCTTGAGCTTGAGGCCCTCGAATACATTCAAGAAGAAGATTTTTATCGAGCTGTCGTTATCTATCAGAACGTAGCGCATCTCATGATTGGTCATACATATGCTGATTACAAGTGCATCGCAATGAGGTGTTCGAACACCTTCGAGATTTTGGTCTGAGAATGTGATTGAAACCCCTGAACTCTTGGGAGGGGGATGTTGTGCACTGCGTTCACTTTACAGAAAAATGCTTTCCTTGAGGAGTTAGACAATCCCTCCATAAGTCCCTCATGGATGGAGTGGAATACCTCCATGCGTCCCCTGCCTTGGGACTCGAAAGGTCTCTCTGGTCGCTTGTTGGCTCCTCTTTCGGGAAGAGGTTCGGTGTTGTTTCTTTAGGCGAACTTGGCAAGGTATCCCCGTCGGAGCAGGGCTTCAAGCTTGTCTTTGAGGGCTCGACAGTCATCTATGAGATGTCCATGATCTTTGTGAAACGCGCACAACTTGCATTAAGCAGAGTGTACTTCTCAAAACGAGGCACTGGGAGTGGACGACGCTAGCCTGTGGCATCCTTCTGGGACTTCGTGGATCCATTTTCATTGATGCTCTTCCATCTATTCCTGGATGAGAGCACCTTTTGTTCTTGGGGTCGAATAGCATCTTCCACTCGGATGTACTTCTCAACTCTTTGAAGGAGATCGGAGAAGTCCTGAGGGATCTTTTGATAAGAGAAGCTTTGAGGTGGTCATGATTCACATTGTACCTGAAGGCAACCGTGGCTATAGCTGAATCGAGTGAGGTGATGGATCGGAACTAGGCTGTGAAGCGTTGAACATAACTTTTGGGCAAAATTTAAAAAAACGTCACAAAACTTTGGGCCAGTTTAAACAAACGTCCCTAAACTTTTTCTTTTTAAAAAAACGACACAATGTTTAACTTTGAACTGACAGAGTTACCTACCGTTAACTTTCTTCTACGTGCATTGCACGTACTCTAATTATATGACGAAAATACCCATGTTCTTCTCCTTCTCCAATTCCCTACCGTAATTTAAAAAAACTACACAAAACTTTTGGCAAGTTTAAAAAAACTACACTAAAGTTTTTTTTTAAAAAAGGACACAATGTTTAAATAAGGTCCACTGGATTAGTTAGGGTTAGGGTTAGGGTTAGGGTTTGGGTTGGGTTAGGGTAGGGTTTAAAAAAACCACTCATCTTTTATTTGTGTTTAAAAAAACATCACTTAACTAATCAGATGTTTAAATAAACCCCCCGAACTAACCCTAACCCTAACCCTAACAAACCCAGTGGACCTTATTTAAACATTGTGTCCTTTTTTAAAAAAAATAAAAACTTTAGTGTAGTTTTTTTAAACTAGCCAAAAGTTTTGTTTAGTTTTTTAAAATTTTGCTTTTTTTAAGGGTATTTTCGTCATATAATTAGAGTACGTGCAGTGCACGTAGAAGAAAGTTAACGGTAGGTAACTCTGTCAGTTCAAAGTTAAACATTGTGTCGTTTTTTTAAAAAGAAAAAGTTTAGGGACGTTTTTTTAAACTGGCCCAAAGTTTTGTAATGTTTTTTTAAATTTTGCCTAACCTTTGAGGACTCCCCATCTCTTTGCTCTAAGTCAAGTAAGGAGGCACTTGTCTTCTCTATCTTGCGGATGGTGATGAAGTGTGTGAGGAAGAGTTCCTCAAGATGATTGAAGGAGAAGATGAACCGCGGAGAGAGACGAGAGAACCATTCCCATGTTAATCCCTTCAGGGTTGCTGGAAAAGTCTTGCAGAGGATGGAGTCGAATGCTTGGTGGATCATCATGAGAGTTTTGAAACTCCCAACGTGGTCTACCGGATCGGACTCTCCATTGTATGACTCAAAGGCTGAAATTTTGAAGTTGACTGGAATGTGAGCCTCGATGATTTTTTATGGAGAAGGGGGGGTCGGATAGGGTGGTATGTTTCCTCATGTCTTTCCTCTTCTTGTTTCAGCAGTGCTAGACGGTCCATCTTTTGGAGTTGCTGAAGGACGACATTGTCGTGTTCTTCGAATCTAGTGGACCCATGGGACTCCTCACGTCATGGAGTGGAGCGGTGAAGGCTAGTTTGTCGGATCATGCTAGGAACGACGTTGAGATCTTGAAGGATCTCATCTTTGAAGTTTCGAAACTCTGCCTTAGTGGCGAGTGCTTCTTCCTATCTACCTCTCCTGGGGGCCGATCGACTTATTGGTGTTGGGATCCTTCTCCCGCACAGGGGAGAAGTTCCTTTTTGTCCCCTTGAAGAGTGATGGCTTCTTCGCCCTTTAGGAGAGAGGGTTCTTATGCGTCCCTAACTTTGAGGGGAGGGGCCCCTCTTGCTTCCCGAGTGCTGGATGGGGGACCTCATCCCCGGCTCACTGTCCGTTCAAGCAACCTCGGAGGTCAGACCCCTGCTGTTAGGAGATTATGAATTGGCGAAGGTCCTACTACGTTTGAGGTGACGCATGGTGCACCGTAGAGGGCGTCGATGTGTAGACCGACCCTCTATTCTCACCAATACGCTGCATATAGTGCTGACTTCTTCGGGAGCCCCACGGCGGAGCCTCTTTGGAGGAAGGCTGGGTAGGCTATTCCGGCTGAAGAGGTTGATCCAATTGAGGGGGTTGATCATGCTGAAGGACAAGAGGGACGTCCTCAAAAGGAGGGATTGGAGGAAGAGGGTTGGCTCATCGGCTTGAGCTCGCTGCCTTCTATTTTCTCTTTGGAGGCATGGCTAAAAAATATGGTTTTTTACCGGCGAATTTTGGTCGGATTCCTTTTCTGTTTCCACAAACGGTGCCAATCTGTTGCTATTTTTTGTGTGGGAGCAACAGATGATGTGAATTCTTTTTAGATACAACAAAAAGAACTAACCTTTTAGTTGTCACCGATAATGACTATTTCAAGCTGATCTCAATTCCTGAATCTGACTCGTTTGAACCGTTGGATCTGATCTAGATGGTGACGATTGCTCCGATTGACTTGCAAAAGTCTGCAACACCAGAGTTGACCCTAGCAACAGATCCTTCAATGCTCAAATCAGAAATCAAAAATATATGAGAGCTTTTTAGTGGCAACATACTGATTACCTGGTTCTTGTGGAGGTCATGGGGTATTTAGAGTCGCTTTGGGAGTTGTTTCAATATATTGATCTATCTCTACTTTCCGATGTTTTGATAGAGTTGGTTATTCTCTTCTTCAAGAAGAGATAGGGTCAGTTACCCTTCTCTTGATAAAGAGATAGGGTTAGCTGACTCTCTTTTTCATCAAGATAAAAGTGGTTGCGGAGATGGAGTTACAACTCTCCTCTTGTAGAACCGTCTCTTATGGATAATTATGAGTTTAAAATGATTTTTAGATAATCATGAACACCTTCATGTTAGGTTGTTATAACAACCAAATTTGACAAATCTGTTTTGGGTAGTTGGGCTTGAAAGAGGCCCAACCCCCTTTTACAAACCAGTTTCTGGTGGAATTTACCGTTTTACCTCTGAGAGCTTTAAGATTCGTATCCGATTTGAACGGTCCCAATTTGGTTCTATTTTTACCCATATCAATGTGTAATAACTAAATCCAAGTTTTACTTCCACAAAAGGTACAAAACTGCGTGTATCTTTGCATTCTTAATGTTCATGTCTACATTTGATGTTAGTTTTATGTGCATGTTATTTGGTTATTTTTTATAAAAAAACAGCCCTCGACTATATGCATTTCTGATCAAACACCCCTCTAACTTTTTCCTCAAAAAACACCCCTCAAAATGCATAGAGTTAAAGGGGTTTTTTATAACATCAATGAAAGTCCCGGGGTGTCTTTCATATATGTCCAGGGGTTTTTTATAACATCAATGAAAGTCCAGCTGTGTCTTTTTTTAAAAAAAATAGACCTCAACTATATGCATTTCTGATCAAACACCCCTCAACTTTTTTCTCAAAAAACACCCCTCAAAATGCATAGAGTTAAAGGGGTTTTTTATAACATCAACAAAAGTCTAGGGGTGTCTTTTATATCATAATTAAAAGTTCATTGGTGATTTATGTATCATTTATATAGCTCATGGTAGTTTTTTCAAACGAAAATTTAGCGCTAAGAAAAAAGGTTGAGGGGTGCTTATTCCAAAAAAAAACAAAAATTAAGGGTGTTTGATCATAAATGCATATAGTTCTGATGTGTTTTTTCAAATTTAGCTTGACACTTAATCACATCTTGGAAGTTTTTTAATCTTTCTTTCCTCCATCTCTTTCAATTCTTTTCTCGTTTTTTCAATTCTTTTCTCGTTTTGGGTCTCAAATAATATATCATTAAGCTAAAGACTTAAAGTATCTTTTCTTTGTACTGCTTAACAAGACAAAAAAAGTTATAAACTTCTCATAGAACCTAATACCTATAAAATAAAACACAAACAAAGCTATCAAGTGGCTCTCCTTCAATAGTAAAGAAATCAATGGTCCAGATCTAAGCTCCCAAAAGACATTTTTCCTCTCAAAAGTTTTCCCCCAAAACTCAAATTCAAATCCCCCCAAAACAACTCCTTTATTTATTTAATTATTTCTCTCTCTCTCTCTCTTTCTCCTATTCAGATCAGCTTGCTCCCTCTATTCCCCAAACCAGAGAGCTCCAATTTCTCTCTCCCTAGAGTTTTTAATCCGCTAACTCCAAATTCCTAAAATCATTTTCTTAAACCTTCGCTTCCATTCCATTGGCGAAGCCTCCATCGTCCTCTCAAGCGCAAATCTCAAAGTAAATCCAAATCCAAATCCAGCATTGAACCTCAATCAAGAGGTCGTCGCCGATATCTGATCCGTTGCTGATTCCGTATCGATGACTCCCCTCCACCAAATCGAGCGTGAATACAAGCGACTCCATATCGGCGACTCCCCTCCACCGAATCGAGAGCCTTTACATGCGATGCGGCGACTCTAGTTTTATCTCATTAACCGAATTCTCATTCTAATTTTTAATTTTGTGTGTGCAGGGGATTACTCAATTTTTTGCTGACTCGAATTTTGTGTGCATGGGATCTAAGTGCAGAGAGGTATGATTGTTTTATTTTTGGGTTTAAAAAATTTTAATTTGGTGATTTATTTGATGAGTTTTTTATTGATTGTGATTTAAGGTGTACGCAAGTGAGAGATGGGTTATTTGGTGGTCTCAATTTGGGCTTCCAAACCATAGCAGGACAGGTAAGCTGATCAGCAACCTAAAATAACTTAGCAAATATGCAACATTAATTTCTTTACTACAAGAAAAAAACTATCGTGAAGTGTTCTCTTTACTGATTATTAGAAACCATGGATAACATAACATATAAGAACTTTTAGTGTAGATATATAGGATTGGGATGACTGGAAAGACAGCTAAAGTAAATTTATTATTGATCCATTTTGATTTTTTTTATAAAGATGCAATGGGGAGACAAAGTGGAGATAAAAAAAATGATTAGGTTGGATTAGAGTTTTGAGAACTTCATGTATTTGGTTGAAATAATAATAAGAGGTATTTCAATTGCAAACTGAGTCTCAAACAACAAATGTTTAGATTATTGGTATTATAGATATCTTCACACCTGCACTTGGGTTACTATTGTATTTAGACATGCTCATAGTGGTTATGGGATTAGAGTAAACTCTATAAAACCTATATGATTATGTCCTTGCATAACTATTACAAGCATCTAAAAGTGGATGCTGAAGTTAAAAAAAAAACTTTGTGCAGTGTTTCTAACAAACTATATACATTCTAGGTTAGTAGTTTAAGCTAATGATCAAGAAGGTGATGGTTGAGCTTAAAGGTAGATATGCTGCTTCCTCATATAATATGTTTCCTACTTCAGTTAATTTGCTGGACCTCTAAAACTATTTTATATAATCAAACCAGGTGCACTGTTCCAAAGACGTGTCGTAGGCACGTGTCAACGGACAAACCTAGTAAGAGATTAATTTATTAAAATTGTTAAGAAGTCGGAAATATCTCAATTGCTTTTTGAAAGTACGTTATTCCTACATCCACCTCCTGCTTGCATATTAGGTCTTTTTTTAGCAATTATTCATGTTTTTTTTTTTTTTTTTGATAAAAGATGACACACGTCATCGTTCCATTAATACGAAATAACGAAACAAAGCATTACAACAGAAATAAAAGCACGTGAGCAACAGGCTACACGAAACATCAAAAGTACACGGGCTAACTCAAGTACAAAGATAAGCAATTATTCATGTTAGTTAATCATTCCATGTTCTAAATTTTCTCATATTTCTAAAGAATATTGTTGCCAATTTGCAAATTTGCTTTTTGCATATGTAACAATAAATCTTACCATACAATACACGATGGGATATCCATGTAAACGATACACGACACGATAAACGATTTGACAACTATGATTGAAGCCACTCATAAATTTTCAAGTTTGAATATTTTATCATTCACTTAAAATATTAGGGCTTTCCTTTTTGTAAATATCGCTTCAAATGGGCATGTTTAATTAGCATAATTATGTGCCTCGCTTGAGATATTTTGTCAGCATTGCATGACCTGTAACAAAATTGGAGACTTTTTGGTTTGGAATTGACACCCCATGCCCGTATATTAACTAATATCATTCTATAAATATTTTTCAATATAGTCAAACTATAATAATAATTGCACCGAGGGTCTAGTAGTTATGCTATTATATAACAAGTAACAAGTATCAAAACTCATATTAACAAAGCGAAAAATAAATCCCCAATACCTTTGATAGTACCAACGAACCCACTGCACATTGTATCATGTAAGATCAAATTCAACCTCGTCCCTGAAAGAATGCTCGGATTGTTGTTCACATCTTTCTCTGCGATCTCAATTGCAGGCTTCACGGCCCTACCAATTGTCGAATTGAACGTAAAAAGAACACCCACATTCACAACCTTTGGCCTCAAGGGCACAATGGAGCTGTTTTGGCTCCCACCCAAACCCCCAACTAGTAGAATCAAAAGGCTAAGAATCAATACCCTAACACAGAACAACAAACCCATTTCTCAGTATTCTGCACAAACCCAACGGCTCAAAACACTGAATTGAGTGGGTTTTATGTAGTTAAATCAACATGGGTTTGAAATTCTCAGAACCATATGAGAAATTTTATAAAATTTCATGGGCACATAGAGGGAACCCAGATGAACCTGATATGAACAAAATCGGAGTAAGAATCAAAAGGGGTATACTGAAGGTTGTAAGAATTTTGGGGGAGATAAAGAAGTACCTGCAGCTTGAATTTTTTTTCCCGAAAATGGGCCACTTTTTCAAACTAATTCCCAAAATATACCATCTTCGAAACTAATTCTCAAAATAGACACTCGCAGTTCCCAACTGTGCTCAACTCTATTTTGTTGACGCAGTTGAAAACTGCGCTCTAAGTATATGCCACAATAATCCAACTCCAACACTTGTGTCAAAATAGTGTTTAGAAGAAAACTATGTTCACCTTAGAACGCAGTTGGCAACTGCGTTCTAGATTGGACTAAACTCGCAATTTTCAACTGCATTCCTAATTCAATTGTTCATCAGTTGGAAACTTCAGAAATGCAGTTGGGGACTGCGAGTTTAGTGCAATCAAAAACACAGTTGCCAATTGCGTTCTAAGGTGCACATGGTTTTCCCCTTAATATTATTTTGACACAAGTGTTGGAGTTGGATTATTGTGGCATATACTTAGAACGTAGTTGCCAACTGCGTCATCAAAATAGAATCGAGCACAGTTGGGAACTACACGAGGTCTATTTTGAAAATTAGTTTGAAAAGGTGGCCTATTTTGGGGGAAAAATCTATAGCTTGCGCTATGATTAAATAGAGAAGAATATGACTTTTTTGCCGTACTAGTCCACTATTTGAAAATATTAGCGATTATGGGGAATTTTTTTCCCAAAATGACCTACTTTTTGAAAGTTTTTTCTAAACTAACCTACTTTTTTAAAAAAAATTTAAACTAACATGCTCGTTGTCTCAAAAAGCAAGTTTGATAAAAATCTCATCGCTTTTTGAGACAGCGAGTATGAGGTTTGAGTTTTTTTATTTCTCCCTGACCAAGGCTCGCTGTCTCAAAAAGCGAGTGGGTTTTTACCAAACTTGCTTTTTGAGACAGCGAGTGTCGTTTGGGGGTTTTTAAAACCCAAACTCTTTGTTTCAACCTCACTCTCTCTTTCAACTCTCTATCTTCCTCTTCCTCTTCTAACCCCGAAACCCTAACCCATTTTGGCGATCTCCCCTCATCGATTAACCCAAAAATCCTCACCTACGATCTTCCACATCTGTTACCTACAATCTCTCCTCACACTTCAACTCCCTCTATTCACGCTCTGAAAACCCTAAACCCCAATATCCAAGAAAATTGTCGAATCGAAAATTTGGGGGAAAATAGTGCTGTTGAAGGAGCTACTTCGATCTCGTATTGACTATTTACCTCTTCAATCACCCACCTTTAGCTGGTCTCTGGAAATTCTCTCCACGGTCTCTTTCTCAGAAAGCGATGTGGTTTTGCCTACACTCGCTTTGTCAGAAAGTGACTGTAGGTAAAATCCAATCGCTTTCTGAGAAAGCGACTGTTGAGTTGAGAAATTTCCAGATCTCTCAACTCTAAACTCGCTTTCTCAGAAAGTAAGGAGGCTTAAACCAGACTCGATTTCTGAGAAAGCGAGTTTAGGGGGGAAAATTCCAATTCAAGCTGCATATGCGAATTCATTCACAATCTCTAAATTCATATCTACTCCAACATCTATGAACCCAAATTCATTCACAATCTCTAAACTTCCAATGATTTTGAAACAAATGAGAATTATCATAATTCAAAATTAAACACATACAAATTAGTAGATAGTCCACATCACATAATACAACAATTACATACTACTACAAAGTTGACAAAACAAATACAAACATATTGGAATTTGACATGGTTTAAATGTTTCGAGATCCTCTATTTGAATGGAGATAAGGAGAGGAAGAAAAAAATGAGTCTGGAGTATTAAAAACCCCTAAACGACACTCGTTGTCTCAAAAAGCGAGTTTGAAAAAAACTCACTCGCTTTTAAGACAACGAGTCTTGACCAAGGAGAAATAAAAAAAAACCCCAAACCTCACACTCGCTGTCTCAAAAAACGATGAGATTTTTACCAAATTCGCTTTTTGAGACAGCGAGTAGGTCAGTTTGGAATTTTTTTAAAAAGTAGATCAGTTTGGGAAAAACTATCAAAAAGTAGGTCAGTTTGGGGAAAAATTCGATTATGGGCTTGTTTCAAAACTATTAGCGCTCGTGGGTTACTTGGTGCCACGTCAGCAACGGCCGCTATTCTCATTAGCAACATCTTCACTTTGAAAGTCACTAATGGGAATAGCGGCTTATGTTTTAAAATATTTGAATTTTTTTTCTGTCGCTATTCCAACTAGTGATCTAAGTATATATGAGGTCACTAATAAGATTAGCGACCTCAAATGAATATATTGAGACACTTAGCATTTTTTAGAGAACTTTTTCTCTCTTGGGAAGAAAAAAAATTAATACCAAGGTTCCTAGTCCGAATAGCGACCTCAGTAGAAGACTAAATTTCCTTGCTCTCTGTAAGATTTGCAAAATAATCATCCAAATAAGGTCGCTATTCACAATAGCGATCTCAGTAGAAAACACAATCTCCTTGTTCTTTGTAAAATTTACAAAATAGTCACACAACTAAGACCTTTATTCGGAATAGCGACATTTGCACAACTAAGGTCGCTATTCCGAATAACGACCTCAGTTTAAAAAATAAATTGATAATTATTTTTTTTAGAGACCAAAAGATCTCTAGATTTTGCTAACTGTTGGAATGTAGTTCATTAAAGGTCGTTAATCTCATTAGCGACTTTATATATGCTTTGGTCGCTGATAGGAATAGTGACAAAAAAAAAATCATTTTTTTAAAAATAGAAGCTACTATTCTCATTAACGACTTCTGAATAGAACAGACCGCTAATGAAAATAGCGACCGATGCTAACGTGGCACCAAGTGGCCCACGACCTCCAATAGTTTCGAAACTGGCTCCATAATCGCAAATATTTTTAAAAAGTGGCCTAGTACGGCAAAAAATTCGAAGAATATTAGGAGGGTGGTGAGACTACTGCTCATAATAATTACAAGGGTCCACATCAACTATGGCTTGAGAATCCATTTTTTTTTTTCCAGAATGACATATTTTTCGAAAACAAATACCAACATATCTACTTTCGAAACTAATTATCAAAATGTTTCATTCGCTATTTTAAACAACGAGTCTAGTTCAATTAGGGTCGATGTTATACTTCAATTAAGATTGTTGTTTGAAATGGCAAGTTTAGTTTTAGTATTTTGTCACTTGGCGAGATTTCTCCAAGTGTTGAAGAAATTTCTACAACTAAACTTGCTCAAATATAATATTGGGAGGGTGGTGAGACTACTGCTCATAATAATTACAAGGGTCCACATCAGCTATGGCTCGAGAATCGATTTTTTTCCATAATGACTTACTTTTCGAAAACAAATACCAAACATATCTACTTTCGAAACTAATATCAAAATGTTTCATTCGCTATTTTAAATAGCAAGTCTAATGCAGTTAGGGTCGTTGTTCTACTTCAATTAAGATTGTTGTTTAAAACAATGAGTTTTGTTTTAGTATTTTGATACTTGGCAAGATTTCTCCAGGTGTTGAAGAAATTTCTACAACCAAACTTGCTCAAATAACTCACGGTTTGAAATAGCGAGTTAATCAGTTTGGTAATTAGTTTCGAAAGTGGGTCAATTTGGTATTTATTTTCAAAAAGTGGGTCATTTTGAGAATTTGTTTTGAGAATCCCACTTTAGGGTTAAGCTCGGATGCAAAGCAAGGAATTGTGCAGAAAATTTCCAAATTGGAACATATCCGAGAATGAAAGGTTCAAAGCAAATCTCTGTTCCTTTTTCTTGGGAAATTATCTATTTGCCCCTATTTTGAAGTAAATTTTCTTTTGTGGTCGTGTAGTTTCAATGTTATTTTTTTTTGATGAATCGGATAGAGCCAAAAGGCTCCAGCCATCAAAAAATATATTAATCAATAAAACAGTTAATATACAAAACAAATAATCAATGGTTTTACAATATGTAAAACAGAAATAAGCGAGCAAATAAGAAATACAATAACAGACTCAACATCAGCAAAACAGAGGGGGGAACCACAGCAAGATGCACCACGCCGTTACCCGAGAGCGGAGCAAACGGCCCGAAAAAGTGAGCAATGAGAAGGAGACAAAAGCCAGACTGTCGCACTCGAGTGAGGAGGTGGACCTCCGCGACCGATCCAAGACAATGGAGGATAATACTCCTCCCACGACGGCATACAACTCCACTAGTAGTCTAGAGGGGGTCTAGCAGCCCAACGGAGGAAATGCACTGCCTACAACAGTGAAGCCAACGAGAAGGCAAGACTCAACTGTGCCCTAGCTGAAGAGCTGACACGGAAGCTGCTTTCCTCGCAAGAAGCCGAGCACTCACTCGGATCTTCGAATGGTCAAAAACTTTCTTGTTGTAGCCTCGCTTGACGGGGGGAGGTGCTACCCTCACAGAAGGGGACGAAAGCGCCGCAAGGTCCGATGATGAAGCGCCTACTGAGATAGGGCACGAAGGGGAACCGAGACTGCTGGGAGCAACCGATGAGGCAGAAAGAATGGTCTTGGAGAAGCCGGCCCAACGGGGAAAAGAAGGGACATGAAGACTTAAAGGATGCTTAAGGGGAAGGGAGAGCATGAAAAGTTTAAACGCCCTCAGGACCTGATAAAGCCATGACTGGACCCCTAGATGTTGATGCCAAGAGAATAAGCATCCTGGATAATGAAAAGAGACCGCAGAAAATGTGGGGACAGAGATCTTCAAAACACAAGGATAGTCATAAGATAAAGAAGGGGCCTTAAAATAAACTGCATCTCTGTCAGGGAGCATTAGGGGATCCGAAATGCGGGAGTGCAGAGCAAGCTCCCTCGCACCACGGGAGAAATAGGATTTAAAACAGTCTGGATTTTTACCCAAAATCCAAATCAAAGACGAGCAGCTGAGAAAGGGCGGGGACGAGCCTTGTAAGAGCCCCGGCGAGGGAGGGAGACAAGGTTCGTAATTACTTTACGATCCTTAAAAAGGAAAGCAATGTTAGGCCGATGAAGAGTAACAAAAGGTGCTCGAAGAGGAGAGAAAGATGTTGAGGAAAACGTCGCTGACAGAGGAACAACAACTGAGGAGTCGAGGTCCTTGCTCTTAACCCTACTGTACTTACTAACCAAGCTATTCAGAAGCTTGCGCTTTAAGAGAGGGTAATTAAGAAAGGTGAGGAGTTTGGCCGGTAAGGAGTGACCTCTGGGAAAGCCAAGAAGTTTTTGAAGGGAGAAGCATCGATTGCGAGAGTATCCGAGCTTATCACAGAATAAGCACTTCATTTTATTCATACATTCACGCTTAAGATGTCCCAGAAGGAGGCACCTGAAGCAGACCCGATGAGGTTCGGGCTTACAATGCGAAAAGGAATTAGAGAAGGTG
Source organism: Hemerocallis citrina (assembly GCA_017893485.1). Taxonomy (NCBI): domain Eukaryota; kingdom Viridiplantae; phylum Streptophyta; class Magnoliopsida; order Asparagales; family Asphodelaceae; genus Hemerocallis; species Hemerocallis citrina. The sequence continues at coordinate 199,374,441 of CM030360.1, forward strand.
GGAGAACCCTGCGAGGGGTAGATGACATTCAGAGGAGAAGAAGATAAGTCCCGCAGCAAATCCTGATCCGAAGCTGAACAGGAAGAGCTCGCTACAGCCTTGATGCGATTCATGGAAGAAGCCTTCCAAGAGTGGAGCAAAACAAAGCTCCAACAAGGAAAAGATGATGGATAAAGAAAACTCTTACAGAATTGAAGCCAATGATAAAGCTCAAACAAAGCTCCAACTAAGTTAAGCAAAACCAATGATACAACAGAACCGCGCTTCTCAAAGATGAGAAACCGCACACTCCAATTGGGAGAAATAGGATGGTGAAAATAGAGAAAAAGAGAGGATAGAAAGCACGACCGAGCTAGAAGAAGCTCTCGGTCAGAACACCAATAGGAGCTGCAATAGCCGCTAGCGAAAATGAACCCCAGGGAAAGGGGAGCACAATGCCAGAACGACTAATCAGACAAACCGAGAGAGATCACAGCTAATGGGGACCTACTCAGCGCACAGATAGAAGCAGCAAGGAGAAAGTAAAGCACCAAGGAACAACCCAACAAAACCAATCTATCCGATACTACCCAACAAAACGAAATATGCGGATCTACCGCTAATGGATTAAACAAACTAAAACTCACAGTGAGTGGTTGAGAGAGGAGTCTGGAACGCTGCGGGGGGGGGGGGGGGGGGGGGGGGGGGAGAACGTGGCTGGAAAGCTCCCCCTGAAGGGGGACACTGGCGAGAGGATGGAGGGATGTCACCGGAGGGAGGCCGCAGAGGAATCACAGCCGAGGGGGGAGCAACTCAATGAGCTGAAGAAAGAAAAGGAGCACGGAAACAGCCACGCTGCGTTGGGCTGAGGCTGGACGCGGAGCCATCCTGGAGGCGGTGGGAAGCTCAGAAAAAACCACCGAAGGGGAACAGACTGATCGCCAAGGAGAGGGAGTAGAGGGAAAAAAGGGATATGGGTTTGGAGATAAAGGAGAGCTGAACACAATTAAAGAAGGGAGTAAGGTGGATGGAGGGGAGGATAGGCCGGATCTGGCGATGGAATGACGGAGAAGGCAGCCAGGAAAAAACGCTTCAGAATCGCTTTCAAAATCCATAGTTTCAATGTTATTGATATACCCTTTTTTTGTCTTTTAATTTAGTGTACTGTTGGGTTTTGATCCTCTCTGTGTTGAGGATTTGTTTGTTGCTTTTACTCTTCTTTCCCCGGTGTTATCTTTGTCTGTATGAAACTCTGTTCTGACTTTTGGTTTTAATGGATTGGCTGAAGCCTGTAGGCTTCATCCCTTTTGTAAAAAAAAGAAAAAATTAGTGTACACACTTCATATTCTGTACATCTTTGTACAGTCCATATATTATCTTGATAGAATGCAAGTTTATACAAATATCTTATGCACTCGCCTTTGATTCATCCTTCGCAAAGGAGGTCATTTTAGCAAATATATCTACTTCCGCACTATTCTATTTGGATATCGTATAACTAAAGTTTGCTAGATTTTGTATTTTCTTTTAGAGCCGACCACCCCCTCTAAGTGGATGTATTACAAGCGTAATTTTGAGTCTGATTGTGAGCGTTTCTATTTATTTTAAATAGATGCTACGAGTAATGTTGTAGACTACTGGTACATGTAGGACTATGTACGGAAAGTATACATGTTAATTCAAAAATTTCTAATACCATAGAAAAACTCACATTTGAATATCCACGTTCATCTTTGTCTACTCAAACCACAAAATTGAAATTTACCGGCTGATCCATTTATGAATTAAATTCGAGTTAATATTTGTTTGTCACTATAATAAAATAATAGACAATACGGGCAATTAGAATCCAGATGGGTGATTTCTTTTTTTTGATGAATCGGATAGAGCCAAACGGCTCCAGCCATCAAAACATATATAAATCAATAATAACAGTTAATTTACAGACAATAATCAGTGGTTTTACAAGGAGTAAAACAGAAACAAGAATACACAAATAATACAAAAATGGCTGAATAGCACGCCAAGCGGAGGGTGCGAGATCAAAACGAAGCGCTACACCGAAAAAAGGGACGGGAGCGGAGCCATCATCCGGGATAATCAAAGCTTCTGAAGGAGCCAACCGGGCAACCCGAAACCGAAGGAAGATCAGGACGGCAGGAAAGCGCCAAGAGCCAGGAGGCCAAAACTCCCCACTCGAAAGCCACCAACTCCACTAGCAGTCCCTGGGAACTCTAGCAGCTCAACGGAGGCCAAAACAGACTGCCTAAACCACGGATGGCAAAGCATAAACAAGTCTCAACTGCGCACCAGGTGATGACCTGACACAGAAGCTGCATTCCGCGCCAGAATACGGGCACTCACTCGAATCTGCGAAGTATTATAGACTTTCTTATTGTATTTCCACTTCACGGGGGTGGTTGCTACCATCGCTGAAGGGGGCGAAGTAGACTCGAGGTCAGAAAAACTAGCTTCGATGCGGAGAGATGGGGTAAAGAAGCAACTTGGGGCAACCGACGAGGCAATAGGGACGACGCTAATAATAGAGGAACGACGGGGGCGAGAAGAGTCATCCGTGACCGGGGGAGACTTAGGGGGGATAGAGTACAAGAAGGGTTTAATATCCATCAGGAGCTTATTGAGGCACAATTTAACTCCTAAATGTTGATACAAAGAAAATAAGCATCCCGAAAAATGAAATGAGAACTTAGACCATTTGGGATAAGATATCCCTAATGCACAAGGAGTATTAAAAACTAAAGAGGGGACCTCAACAGAAACAATAGTCTTGATTGGGTGCACTGTTACAAAAATTGTTTACAAAATTCCTTTTTCAAAGAAAAGATAAAAAGGCACAAAAACACAGAAGAGAACAGGAGAGAGGAAAACCGAAAGAAAAGAAAAAGAAAAATTAATAAAACAACTTACAAGAACAAATGAAAAGTACAACTTGAGAAGCCGAGACCTGTGTATCACACAGTGTCCTTAAAACAGATTTCGCCTCTTTCCGGTTGCTGGAATGAACGGAGGCGTCTATCTCCCAGGATGCAACGACTTGGAGCGATCCCGTAGGCACCACGTACCACTCCCGAACTGAATACAAGCGCTCGAAGCTATCACCGACTTACCAACAAAAGTAGAACGACGAACAGTACAGAGGAAGACTCAGAGAAGGAGAGAAGAATATCTGGTTTTGTGCAGGGAAGAAAGTAAAGGGGAGGCCTCTATTTATAGAGCCTGGGTTAAATTAGTAACGGCAGACAAGGCTGTTAATGCCTTCACTGTAACGGCAGACAAGGCTGTTAATGCCTTCACTGTAACGGCAGACATCATTTACTGCCTTCAGTGTAACGGCAGACAGTGAATTGAATGCCTTCAGTGTAACGGCAGACAAAATATTAAATACAGCACTGAAACGGCAGACAGAACTGTTTCTACATTCATTTCAGCCATTACAAAAGGAAAACTGTAGCAAAAAGTGGCTCTGCACGGGGTGGGGGTCAAATTGGTCCGGCATTCGTGTCCGCAGGTCGTGCGGGCGCACACAAGTCGCATGTAATCCGGTCCGTGATTTGCACCCCCCCTTGCGCGCGCGAGAGAGAGCCTCTCTTCTAGCCATCTTACAATGCTTAGAAGGAGATTACTATATATCCTCTTCTATTTCCTTTGTTATTTCCGATGTGGGACTATGTTCCCTTAACCCTTTTTCAAGAATGAAAACGTCTCACTTTGAGAGACAATTTCTCATTCACCCCTTAACCGATTTTAGCAAACCAATATATGATTTTGATCTACTCACGAAGGAGAACACAAATCAATCAAGATCTCTCAATAATTCATTGAGGATCTTACTCAAAAAATTGCTCAAAAATCGGTTCGAAAATGGTGTCTAAAACACTCATTTTCTAACAATCCCCACATGAATGAAAATTGACGACCACAGACAGGACAGACTGACACGACAGACTGACACGACAGACTGACCCGACAGATTTGGTGATAGAATTCAACGATTGATTTCTGTATAGGATAGGTAGGTGTTACCCTTTGAACCTTCCCTTATGAAAATATGTTTACTTTACTAACTAAACAGTAGACGCGATGTCTTTGAACTGTTCTGCCATTTGTATAAACGATGACATATCTCACACAGAAATCTTTCTAACGCTTTTTCAGTTCTCACTGTTATGTTCGTTTTGGCCATGAACATACGCCTGGTTCTGCAAGAGTTTAACAGGAATATTGCCCTATATTATTCCCTTGGAAGCGGCCCTTCTTCCATCTTACATAGGTGATTTCTTACTTAAGAGTAACCCGCATTACTCTGCTCGGATATCCGACGCATAAGAATCATTAAAAGCCTAGCTTAACCTGTTACCTTGCGGGCATCACTGTTTCATCATGGGAATGGACATGGAAAAGTTCTCACAGTGATCTAACTTGGTCTTTACAATTTAGTTGTCCCTTTGAACCTAGATCTTGGGATCTCTAGTCAGCTAGGTTGGGTTTCCATTGTATCGACTTATTCTTTCATGGGCTTTAGTCCCATTCCCCTCGATGATTTATCAACTAACTCTCTGTTTAACCCTTTGGTTAGTGGATCCGCAATGTTATCTTTTGACTTTACATAGTCCACAGAGATAACCCCAGTAGAGAGTAGTTGTCTAATGGTATTATGTCTTCGACGAATATGTCTAGATTTACCATTATACATATTGCTCTGTGCTCTACAAATTGCAGATTGACTATCTGAATGTATGCAGATTGGAGGCACATGCTTCGTCCACCTTGGAATATCCTCAAGGAAGTGGCGTAACCATTCAGCCTCTTCCCCACATTTATCTAATGCGATAAATTCTGATTCCATCGTGGATTTAGCGATCACTGTTTGTTTCGAGGATTTCCAAGAAACTGCTGCACCACCTAGTGTAAACACATAGCTACTAGTGGATTTTGAATTATCACTCGATATCCAGTTCGCATCACTGTATCCTTCAAGTACAGCCGGGTATCTCGTATAGTGCAGCCCGTAGTTACGAGTAAAACGCAAGTACTTCAGTACTCTTATAATTGCTTGCCAATGCTCGCTTCCAGGATTACTTGTGTATCTACTTAGTTTACTTACTGCATAGGCTATGTCTGGTCTTGTACAACTCATTAAGTACATTAGACTGCCTATGATTCTAGAGTATTCTACTTGAGAAATACTCTCCCCTTTATTCTTGGATAAATGTAAAGTTAGATCTATTGGAGTTCTGGCAATTCCAGAATTATCTTTATCAAATTTTCCAAGAATATTGTCAACATAATGTGATTGGCTTAAAATAAGCTCGTCTGATGTTCTTGTGATTTTAATTCCCAATATAACATCAGCTAGTCTCATGTCTTTCATGTCAAACATCGAGTTCAACATGTTTTTAACAGATTTAATTATCTGATCATTGCTTCCAATAATAAGCATGTCATCTACATACAAACATATAATGACATATCCATCTTCTGTGTCTTTGACATATACACATTTGTCACATTCATTGATCTTGAAGTCATTTGTCATCATGACATTGTCAAATTTTTCATGCCACTGTTTTGGAGCTTGTTTCAAGCCATATAATGACTTCACCAGTTTACACACTTTCTTTTCATGTCCTGGAGCTGAAAAACCCTCAGGTTGTTCCATGTAGATTTCTTCATCTAAATCTCCATTAAGAAAAGCTGTTTTTACATCCATTTGATGTACTTCAAGATTGCGTAGAGCTGCTACGGCAAGTACCATCCTAATGGAATTTATTCTCGTCACAGGAGAATATGTATCAAAGTAATCAAGACCTTCCTTTTGTTTATAACCTTTAATTACAAGTCTTGTCTTGTATTTATCAATTAATCCATCAGGTTTTATTTTTCTCTTGAAGATCCACTTGGAACCTAAAGGTTTACTACCCGGTGGAAGATCCACTAGTTCCCAAGTATGGTTTTGCAAGATAGAATCAATTTCACTCTTGATGGCTTCTTTCCATTGAGGACCATCACTAGAGTTCACTACTTCCTTGAAGGTTTGGGGTTCTCCTTCAAGCATAAAAGTCAAGAAATCCGGACCAAAAGATTTTTCCGTTCTTGTTCTTTTACTGCGTCGAGGTTCCTCCTCAACTTCTTCATTTTGGTCTTCACTATCTTCACTGATAGTCTCATGTGTTCGTTTGGAGGAACTTGGTTCCTCCTTTGACTTACATGGAAATACATCTTTAAAGAACGATGCATTTCTAGATTCCATTATCGTGTTCTTTGATATCTCAGTGATATCGGATTTGTACACCAAGAACCGATAGGCACTACTGTTAAGTGCATAACCAATGAAAATAAAATCAACTATTTTTGGTCCTATTTTCATTTTCTTAGGTGGAGGTACTGCCAGCTTGGCAAGACATCCCCACATTCGCAAGTAGTTGTAGGATGGCTTTCTTCCTTTCCATAATTCATATGGAGTTTTTTCTTCTTTCCTTTTGGGCACCTTATTAAAAAGGTAGTTAGCTGAAAGAATAGCTTCTCCCCACAAGTTTGGTGGTAAACCAGAACTTATTAACATCGCATTCATCATTTCTTTCAATGTACGATTCTTTCTCTCAGCAACACCGTTGGACTGAGGAGAATAAGGCGCTGTGGTTTCATGTATAATCCCATGCTTAGCACATGTGTCAGCAAATGGTGATTCATACTCTCCACCTCGATCGCTTCTTAGCGCCTTAATTTTCTTATTGAGTTGATTTTCAACCTCATTTTTATAGAGAACAAATTTCTCTATAGCTTCATCTTTGCTTTTAAGCAAGTATACATAGCAATATTTTGTGCTATCATCTATGAAGGTAATAAAATATTTATTACCACCTCTTGTTTGTATCATTTTCAAATCACAAATATCAGTGTGAATTAGATCAAGTGGTTCAGTGTTTCTTTCAACACTTTTAAATGATGATCTTGTTAGTTTTGCCTCAACACAAGTTTCACATTTGTGTTTGGAATCAATTTGGAACGTTGGTATGTGATTCAAGTTAATTATTCTTCGCAAAGTATCATAATTAACATGTCCTAGTCTACCATGCCATAAATTGGAAGACTCAAGCAAATAAGTAGAAGAGCTAGCTTTATTCATATTCTTGACCATGGTCATTACATTGAGTTTGAACATTCCACCACTCATATATCCTTTACCAACATACATTCCACTTTTAGACAAAACAAATTTGTTCGACTCGAACACTAAACGAAAACCGTGGTTATTAAGCAACGAACCAGATACCAGGTTCTTACGGATTTCAGGAACATATGCAACATTGTTCAGAGTCAGTTCCTTTCCAGAAGTCATCTTCAAGATCACCTTGCCTTGGCCCTTTATTTCTGAAGTAGCCGAGTTCCCCATAAACATTTTCTCCCCATTCTCTAATGGTTCGAAAGTGGAGAACATACTTCTATTGGAGCACACATGCCGAGTAGCTCCAGCGTCAATCCACCATTCCTTCGGGTTTGAACCTAACATATTCACCTCTGATATCACAGCTGAGAGGTTGATATCGGAAACATCTTGAACAATTCCTTGAACCAAGTTTGCTTCTCTGTTCCTGTTCCTCTTGGGAAGTCTGCATTCAGTGGACTTGTGACCCATTTTGTCACAATTGAAGCACTTGCCTTGAAACTTCGGCTTCTTGGAGATTCCTCCCTTAGGCCCCAACTTCGGACCCTTGTTGTTGTGCTTGTTGGAACGTTGTTTATGTTCCATTACATTTGCCTTAGCTGCATGACTGATGAGTCCAACTTTTTGTCATGCCCCGCTTCCCAGAATACAGGAACACAGGCACGTAACTGAGGCCCAGCGAATGATGCAGATACATCATTCATAAGCTGTAAATTTAACTCAACAACAAGATAACGATTTCAACCACGAAAGCATATAAAATCACAACAGGATAACAAAGTACATGATATATTACATGAACATAACCAACAACTGGAAAGAAACATAGTTACGGGTCAAACACGCCCGGATTACACAAAGATTACATGAATAAACATGAATTAAAATAACATGAAATTAAACAAGACTAGAATCTCTGTTCAGCAACACCTTCAGGTAGTTCTCCATCTGGGCCTGCAAGTATATTATTACAAGGAAAGAAACAAGTGGTACCCGTTAATGCAAGTCACGGGCCGCAAGTGGTACAAGCAACGGGACAATTATAAAATGAAACAAAAGCAGGGAAACGAGCAAGGAATCAAGAATTATATAATAGAGCAAATACAACATGTGACAGAATCAAGAACAAGGCCTCATGGAACAAATAGCATGCATGTAAACAAGTAAATAATCCATAGGAACATGTAACATGTAAACGAGTAAGCAAGTAAACGTGTCAACATGAACGCGTAACATGTAAACAAGTAAACAAGTCATCATAACCATGTAACATGTAAACGGATCATGCAAGTGTACGTGTCATGTCATGTTTTTTTTTTATTAATCTAACTAGGTAGCACTTCATGCATCCCATACTACATGGTTGCTACTCGCAAGCAAGTGAACGTTTAGACCGTGGTGGATTCTATAGGTCACGTACTCGGGAAACATATCCAGTCAAGTCAAGTCGAGTCGAGTCAAGTATATCTTGTATCAAGATACGTGCAATGTGGAACATGTAGTTAGTGTGTCTTGTAACGTGCACATGTAAACCTGTAATTTAGCAAACTTGTAACTTGTAACTTACAAATTCGCAGCGAGGAACCACGAGCCCCCGTCCGAGTACGCTCTTCTATATTACCCACTACTAAATCTTTTCCCTTTATACCCCGGCTTGTTATCTTTTTATTTTAATCAAACATGAACAAAAACTACATGCAAGAACAAGAACGGGTAACATGACAAGGGTAACATGACGAGATCAAGTATCAAGACTTATACGAGGCAGGAAACATATTTCAGGGCTTATAAAACATATGATGCAACTAATGACATGCATAACACTTAATTAAGAATAAAAGATATTATAACAACATGCAACTTAGTAACAAACAATTCATGCACAACATCATGTATAATTATAGGAGTATATATGTGTGTATTAATTTTTGTGTTCGTGTCATGCATACGAGAACAAAGTATTCACGATCACATGTGAATACAGATCGACGGGTTAGGTATGGAAGCGGGTATCAATTCGACTTATGAATGCGAAATGGAGTAAAAAAATAATATACTTGCGGTATTTTTACAAGGGCTTGTACTAGAACAAATAAAATTGTACAAGAGACACTTGCCTGGTAGTTGACGACGATGAAATTAAAGATAGAATAACGGGATCAGTATCCCGGGCAGCAGAACACGTGCGAGATGTTTGGCAGCCACGCCAAAACAGAAAATCCCAAAATAGCAAACTCCAAACAGCAACTCCAATAGCAACTCCAAATAGCAAGCAACTCCTTTCTCCAAAACAGCACCAATTCCTTCACAAACTCCGAGACAGCAAACCCTCCACAACACCAAACACCATACAATAATCCACACAAAACGGCAAACACCCCCACACAACTCCAAAGAGAGATACAACCAACCCAACTCAACTTCACAATAGTAATATGAATAGTACTGTACTGTTCCCTTCTTCCAATCAATAAAAACCCACACAGTAAACAATACCTCTAATCTTTTTCTTCTTCTTCTTCTTCTTTTTCAAATGGCACCCAGAGAGAGAGAGAGAGAGAGAGAGAGAGAGAGAGAGAATGGCGGAAGAGAAGTGAGTTGCGATCGGCGATGGGAGGAGGCGGTAGCGATCGAAGTCGGAGTTCGAGCGAGAGAGTGGAAGCAGCAACGGGCGGCGCTGGTTGAGCGGAGGAGGCTGCGGGAGGGGAGCAACGACGGCGGGAGGAGCGCAGGCGCGACTGAGGCGACGACAGAAGGGGGAGCGGCGCAGTTGGCTGTTCGCGCGCGAGGCTGGCGACCAAGGTGGACGGTGACGACTGTGGATATCGACAGAGGAGGGCACGGGCTCGATTGGTGGTGCTAACTTCGACGGAGGTGGAGCGGCAGGGATGGAGCGAGGGCGTCGATGTGGTCTGTGATGTCGAATGGGGACACTGGCGGTGCTCGGGGGTGTTCGGAGCAGGGACGAAGAGGTGGCGCCGGTTGAGTCAGCGGCGGCGAGGAGGTGGGCGAAGCTTCGGGGGATGGAAATGAGAGGAGGACGATGGCGGGGGAGCGGTGGAGGCGCGGCTGGGCTCGAGCGAAAGGCGACGGGGCTGGCGACTGCGCGCTGGCGGGGAGCAGTGCTGTCGACGATGGCGAGCTTGGTCTTCGATTGTGGGAGAGCGGCGAGATGGCGAGCGTCGAGAGTGTGCAGCGGAGGGCAGAGCGACTGCGGAGGAGATGTGGTGGTCGATCAAGGTCGGACTGTCGATGGGAGACAAGGCGACAACGGTGGGTGATTGTGGGAGCGGAGGTTTGCGGTGGGGAAGATGAGCGGCACTGTGGTGGACGACACAGGGGAGCCTGCGGAGATGGAGCGCGAGGACGAGGCTTCGCTGTGGGTGGACGAACGGGGAAGACGATGGGTTTGCTGATGACGAGGAGAAGTGCGGGGGTTCGATGCTGGTGGAGTTGTGGTGGAGAAGATGAAGACGATGGAAGAGTGGGAGGGGTTCTTTTGGGTTTGCTCTGTTTTGTTTCTTTGGTTTGGTTGAGAAACAGAGAGGGAGAGGGAGAGAGAAGGTACGGGAATGGAGGGGGATTTTATAATAGTATAGTAGGAAAAGATAATGGGGAAGAGAAGTGGGGTAGTTACGAGGAGTGGGGAAATGTGTTGTACGGGATTTGAGGAGTATGGGGGAAAGTGATCTGCAAAGTGGGGAGTTGAAGTTGGAGTACGGGACAAAAGGTGGGGGAGGGGAAAATATTGTATACGGGTAGGAGTAGGAAATAAATCTGTACAATAAATGGGTTCTGAATTATTGGATGGGCTTGGGCTTTAAAATGGGTTTAAAATATTAAATAAAGTAATTTAGATATTGGGCTAAACAATTGGGCTTAGATTAATTAATTAAATAAATAAGTTCAAAATACAAGTTTGGGCTTTGGATTAATTTAATAAATCAAATACGAATTTGGGCTTTAGAATAAACAATTTGGTTTCAGAATAAAATCAAAATACAACTTGGGCTTAAAATAACAATTTAACAATTGGGCTCACATTTAATAAAATTAATAATGTAAACTTGGGCTTATAATAGACCGTTGAGTTTATAAAAATAGTTTAAATAACGAAATCAATTAGGAAAAAATAGTTAGGAGAAACTGAGGATTTAAATACAGAAAAATACTATTAAAAATACATATTAATGAAAACAGGGGTTACACTTTTTCAGATCCCCTATTGTCTTCTTCAATGCGAAGCCTGACAATGAGATCTTCAATGCCCATTTCTTTTCGCTTATGCTTTAGATAATTCTTAAAGTCTTTCCAACCTTGTGGTAATTTTTCAATTATACAAGCCACTTGGAAACTTTCACTTAAGTTCATACCTTCAGCATGAATCTCATGCAAGATTAGTTGTAGTTCTTGAACTTGACTGAAAACTGTTTTAGAATCTACCATTTTATAGTCTAGGAAGCGGCCCACAATGAATTTCTTGGCGCCGGCATCCTCAGTTTTATATTTATGTTCTAGTGATTCCCAAAGTTCTTTAGCTGTTCTTTTGTCAATGTATACATTATACAAAGAGTCGGCTAATCCGTTCATTATATAATTTCTACACAAGTAATCAGCATTTTTCCAAGCATCCACAGCGGCAATGACTTGGTTATCTTGCTCATCTTTCTTAAGATCTGGAGCATCTTCGTTCAAGAACCTTGCAAGATTCAGTGTGGTCAGATAGAACATCATCTTCTGTTGCCACCTCTTAAAGTTCTGCCCGTTGAACTTCTCAGGTTTCTCCCCATGGGAGACTGAGACAGGTACAACGGTGGGCATTGGCACTCGTGTTGCAGCAGCAATCAGTTCTTGCGTTGTATCAACAACCGGCACATAGACCGTTTCAGACACAACAGCATTGTCCAATGCAGTAGTCATTGTGAATCTGAAATTTACACAACACGAGTGTAAGTTTTCAAGATAAAAGAAATAAAAAGAAAAACCGTGCCTCAAAATCGGAAATGAAAGAAATCGAAAATCTGTTTTAAGTTTGTTACAAAAATTGTTTACAAAATTCCTTTTTCAAAAAAAAGATAAAGAGGCACAAAAACACAGAAGAGAACAGGAGAGAGGAAAACCGAAAGAAAAGAAAAAGAAAAATTAATAAAACAACTTACAAGAACAAATGAAAAGTACAACTTGAGAAGCCGAGGCCTGTGTATCACACAGTGTCCTTAAAATAGATTTTGCCTCTTTCCGGTTGCTGGAATGAACGGAGGCGTCTGTCTCCCAGGATGCAACGACTTGGAGCGATCCCGTAGGCACCACGTACCACTCCCGAACTGAATACAAGCGCTCGAAGCTATCACCGACTTACCAACAAAAGTAGAACGACGAACAGTACAGAGGAAGACTCAGAGAAGGAGAGAAGAAGATCTGGTTTTGTGCAGGGAAGAAAGTAAAGGGGAGGCCTCTATTTATAGAGCCTGGGTTAAATTAGTAACGGCAGACAAGGCTGTTAATGCCTTCACTGTAACGGCAGACAAGGCTGTTAATGCCTTCACTGTAACGGCAGACATCATTTACTGCCTTCAGTGTAACGGCAGACAGTGAATTGAATGCCTTCAGTGTAACGGCAGACAAAATATTAAACACAGCACTGAAACGGCAGACAGAACCATTTCTGCATTCATTTCAGCCGTTACAAAAGGAAAACTGTAGCAAAAAGGGGCTCTGCACGGGGTGGGGTCAAATTGGTCCGGCATTCGTGTCCGCAGGTCGTGCACTGAAACGGCCTTCAGTGTAACGGCAGACAAAATATTAAACACAGCACTGAAACGGCAGACAGAACCGTTTCTGCATTCATTTCAGCCGTTACAAAAGGAAAACTGTAGCAAAAAGTGGCTCTGCACGGGGTGGGGTCAAATTGGTCCGGCATTCGTGTCCGCAGGTCGTGCGGGCGCACACAAGTCGCATGTAATCCGGTCCGTGATTTGCACCCCCCCTCTGCGCGCGCGAGAGAGAGCCTCTCTTCTAGCCATCTTACAATGCTTAGAAGGAGATTACTATATATCCTCTTCTATTTCCTTTGTTATTTCCGATATGGGACTATGTTCCCTTAACCCTTTTCAAGAATGAAAACGTCTCACTTTGAGAGACAATTTCTCATTCACCCCTTAACCGATTTTAGCAAACCAATATATGATTTTGATCTACTCACGAAGGAGAACACAAATCAATCAAGATCTCTCAATAATTCATTGAGGATCTTACTCAAAAAATTGCTCAAAAATCGGTTCGAAAATGGTGTCTAAAATACTCATTTTCTAACATGCACTTGGGGAACCGAAGATCGGCATTGCCGAGTGAACCCCCTCGCACAACGAGACCGATAAAGAGAAGAGAAGTATGATGAAAACAATCCAGATGGGTGATTTCAATTTATGTGCATCATTTGATTTTCTCTTTTGTCATATGATGTGACATTTGTTTATATATATATATTTAATTTTCAATAATATTTCTTCTTTTGGCATTTTTTTATATCTATAATTTTTACAACTGCCATTGTAATTTATTAGCAAGCATTTTAAGAATTTTTTCCCATGTCCCTCTTTTTGAAAGTTTTTCCCAAACTCCTCTACTTTTTAAGAAAAATTTCAAAACGTCCTATTTGCTTTCTGAAAAAATGAGTTTGGGAAAAATCCCATTACTTTTTCGGAAAGCGAGTGTGAGACTTTAGTTTTCACTTGGCAAGACTCGCTTTCTGAAAAAGCGATGAGATTTATCCCAAACTTGCTTTTTCAGAAAGCGAGTGCGATTGGGGTTTTTTTAGCCCCCAAACTCGAATTTCAGATCTCACTTTCTCTTTCAACTCTCTATCTTCCTCCTCCTCTTCTAACCCCGAAACCCTAACATCTCTCATCTAAAAATTTCTTCAATTAACCCAAAATCCTCGCATCTCTCATCTCGTTTCGACGTCACTTAATCTTTCTCAACCTTCTCACCTTACACTCTCAAAACCCTATACCCATCTTCCGAAAGATCCATATTTTGAAATTTTGATAAACTTGAAGATGATAGCAACTTCAACTCTTCTACCCATATATCTACGGCTATATTCTTCTGAATAAGCTTGTGAAGGTATGATTTATATCACCTATTATTTTGTACATTTTTGTAGGTTTTGTTTGTGGGTAGATAATAACTCGTATATTCGTATAAATATACATAGGTATGGATTACGATATTTCTATTTGGTTATACTTTGGTAGTGAAATTATTCATGATCCAAAGATAGGTTGTTGTTATATTGTCGTTGATCGTAAAATAGTTTGGGCACCTCGTACCATTACATTGGCAGAAATAGTTGAGAAAATTTATGAAGTTACTAATTGGGATAGGAATCAATGGAATGTGAAAATTTTAGCTCGGTAGGCAGCAAAAAAAGGATATGGTCAGTATTTTATGACAGTGCCCGTATCTACTGATAATGCTATGAAGTCAATGATTGTTAGGACACTTGATCCCAATTGTACTTGGTCTGCATTGGAGTTATATATTCAGCAAATCCAAATTATGAATGCTCAGTCACATGATAATCCTAGTTCAAGCTTCGTACGAGAAGTACTGACACAGCAGATGAGGTCTAATCCTGTTCAAACTTGACAAGCAATCCCACTGTTCCCACAAGAAGACACGTTCACAAATACAATAAGCCCGAATTCTACAAATATTGAGTTGCCACGTCAACCTAGTCCGGTTCATGACTATGTTTGAAATGATACTATATTTGAATTATTTCAAAATGCTACCATTAATAACGACCTATTAGACGATGATGAAGAAGAGGAAGAAACGGACGATGAAGTTGATAAGTGTAGAAAATGATGATGGGGACGAAGATGATGAATATGCAATGTAAACACAAATAACAGCAAATCTAATGAAGTGAGAGCTACTAATAGCTATGCCAATGTTAACGCTCATATTATCGAGGAGATGACACAAGATGCTAGGGTACATCAAGTTTCACAAGAGTTGTCTGGTCCATCCAATGTAGACGAACTGTACATTGGACAGGAGTTTATAAGTAAAGAGACGATTTAGCAGGCTGTGAAGCTGTATTATATCAAGAAACATCGTGAATTCGTCACATTGAAATCTTCACCGACACTGTATACCAAATGTAAATTGGCACCTAGAAAACGTACAATTGAGGAGATGGTGCAAAATTCCCCAGTAGTAAGTGATGGTGGCTGCCCTTGGAGATTGCGAGCATTCGTTCCAAAAGCTGGGACAAATTTCGTGGTGAAGAATATAGTTGAGGCTCATACTTGTACGAGTCCCACGTTGAATCAGGACCACTGTAAAGTTGATTCTAACCTTATTTGCAACTTGATTGTGAGTGTGGTGAAGTCTGAGATAGGTTTAACACCGCGGGCCATTATTAAGATAGTGAAACTACAATATAGTTATCAGATTTTATATAAGAAAGCTTGGATTGCAAAACAAAAAGCAATTGAGAGGTTGTTCGGTACCTTCAAAGAAGCATATATGAAGTTTCTTTTTCTTCTATCAGCGATACAAGCAGCAAATCCAGGAACCGTTGTCCACTGGGATAAATATCAGTCTAGTCCTGGCGAGAAAACATTCAAAGGAGTATTTTGGGCATTTGGTTCTTCGATTGAAGGTTTCAAGTCTTGCAGACCTGTAATTAGTGTTGACGGAACTCACTTGTACGATAAGTACAAAGGTTGTTTGTTAATTGTTATTTCTCCGGATGCGAATGATAATTTATTTCCATTTTTATTTGCATTAGTTGATGGAGAGAGTATAAATACTTGGACATGGTTCATGAGTTGCATTCGGTATTTTTTCACCGATCGTACTGAGTTGTGTGTTATCTCTGATCGTCATGCTGGTATTTTGTCTGCTATGGAATTGCAAAATGGAGCTTGGAACGAACCTAATGCATATCATCGTTATTGTATGCATCATTTCGCTACAAATTTCTTTAGTAAATTTGGTCGCAAGGCAATGAGGAAAAAAGCCAAAATTATAGCGTGTCAAAACCAACCCAAAAAGTTCAGTACCAAACTCGTTAAACTTGAAATCATCAATGACGAGGCGGCTAATTGGTTGAAAGAAACTGGTTGAGAAATTGGGACTTTATGTAGATGAAGGTCGACGATATGGCATAATGACTACGAACCTATCAGAAGTCTTTAATTCAGTCTTGAAAGCTGTCTGTAGTTTACCGGTAACTGCGATTGTGGAGATAATCTTTTATCGTCTAAATTCTTACTTAACTACTCGTCGACAGGAAGCCAATAAACTTTTATCTGAAGGGAAGATTTTTGCTCGAAGAGTACAGAAATTGATCGATAGCCGGCGTGAGAGAGCAAACCGACATGAGGTTACAATGTTTCATCATGAACCTGGAGTTTTTGCCGTCAAAACGGATCTACGCTTGGTAAGTGGAGAAAGGAAGGGTGGGAACTTGCACACTGTTAACTTGGGTACTAAAACATGTACATGTATGAAATTTTAACTATATCATATTCCATGTTCTCATGTATTGGCAGCTTGTGCATATCGTGCAATCGATTACATGCCTTTTATTGATAAGTTTTACTTCGTTACTTCATTAGCACGAACATGGGCTCCCCTCTTTCATCCAACTCTAGATCCAACATATTGACCTACGTTTGATGGACCACGACTTATAGCTGATGCAAGTCTGCGACGTTCAAGAAAAGGCCGGCCAAGATCTACGAGAATTCGCAACGACATGGATGTGAGAGATAGGTCTAGCAGGGGTACGGGAATGAAATGTTTGAAATGTGGGTTGCATGGACACAATAAGCGGCGATGTAGTAATGGGGGATCTCAAAACATTTAATCCATGTCAAATTCGAATGTGTTTGTGTTTATTATGTCAACTTTGCAGTAGCTTGTAATTGTACTATGCGATGTGGACTTTCTACTAATTTGTATGTGTTTAATTCTGAAAAAGCGATAATTCCCATTTGTTATCAAGTTATTGGAAGTTTAGAGATTGTGAATGAATTTGTAAGTTGCATGATCTTGGAGTACATATATGGCAGATTGCATATGTATGTTGTAATGGATTTTTTCCCCTAAACTCACTTTCTCAGAAAGCGGTCTTATTTAAACCAGCTAGCTTTCTCAAAAGCGAGGAGGTTTCGCCTACACTCGCTTTCTGAAAAAGCGAGTGTAGGCGAAATCTCATCACTTTCTGAGAAAGCAAATGTGGAGTAGATAGATTTTCAGAGGCGCGTGCGAAGTCCTTCATCGGTTCCACGACATTACTCCTCAACACAGCAGCACATTTTTTAGCCATAGTCCAAGTCTGGCCCATCTACAAAATATGAGAAGTTGAAATATTAAATACAGTGCATATGTATATATAAACAAAAATTTTAGAAAAACATTAAAAGAATACAACAAAACTTAACAACTAACGATTTTACAAAGGGCCGATGCCTTCGGTTGGAACATAGGAAAATTCATTGAATGTTCATCTGCTGGTTCGGCTGCTTGTCAACGAATCAGGACTACCACACCAGTAGTAGTCTGCACCGTGGGAGAGATATAACGTCTAGTCATCCTATCATACCAAGCCATGTAAGTTACATGCACCGATGCATCAAACAGTGGAATGTCACCAATGATTTCGTCGAACCGGTGCTCATTCCATCTCTCAACATATGTAGCAAAGCATGCGGCCCAATTGTGTTCGGGTTGTCGACCCATTCCAGTAATAGAATGCATATCGGCATTGAATGGTTCAGCAACAGGAATACTTTGAAGCAAACCAAACTAACATAGCACTCTATTAGCATAGTAGAATTCGACTGTGCTAAAGTTGATTGGAGGTGCCTTTGTCAGCCACAAATCACGCCTATAGAAGCAAATAGGCAGTAGTCGACCCACACGCACCTCCTTGTAGGGCTGCCACATGACACAATTATCTGCCAACCTATCCAATTCATCTCGAAAGTACGTTAGGCATTTGTTGGGGTTGGCCGTCCATGTGAGATTGCTGGACCAGTAAACACCGAATGGAGGTAACATGTGTTGTCCTCGAGGAGATGGACCCAATTGGGTTATTTCCTACGCACTACTGGCCAACCAACATGAATACGCTCCCAGCTCCAAACTTGAAGTAAGATCATTGGTCCATTCATCTGCACCGAACCAAGACTGCAGTTACACAAACTCCTTTCCAGAGACGCCAACGCGGCACTACCCCAACTGTACTGTCCGACTCTTCCCATATCGACAATCAATGGTAGGTACATCAACGACACTGAATGACCAGTCGAATTCGGGAATATCACGCTGCCAAATAGTATCAAGATGTACACCCTGCAATAGCACTCAACCTCGACCTCAGTGGAATCTTCATTCAATCTATTCTTGAAAGTCTCCTTCAACCACTTCAAGCGAATGAACTTTCCATTTATTGCCCCCGTTTCGACTTCAACACCAAGGTATTGTTCCACAAGATATACCGGCTCGAAGTCCATCGTACCGGTCACTGCCTGCCCATCGACTGGAAGACCGGTGAGTACGGAGACGTCCTGTAGTGTTACGGTCATCTCCCCAACTAGCAGGTGGAAGGTATGGGTTTCAGGCTGCCATCTCTCAAGAAGTGTGGTAAGAAGAGGCCGATCACATTTGATGGAGCTCATCAGTCCAATACCATATAACCCGCTGTCCCGTAGAATCTCGTGAATCCATGGGTGCATAGGAAGTGGATGACCCCTCCTCCCTCCTAAATGTACACTCCTTAGATTCGCCTTCCCACACGTCCTTCGAACGGTGATGTGATTGAAGAGTAAGCAGTGTAGGGTCGATGGGACCTGGACCTCCAGAAGGAACATAAGATGATGAAGAAGGGGCTGATGAAGAAGGGCCTGCCTCATTTGGATTAGTTGAGACCTGCACAACTGTAGCGCCCCGAATTTCTAATATGATAACTTAGAAAATACGTGGCACAATCTCAGCATCCACTTCAATGTAATAGTACACATAGCTCAAAACACAAATAATTTTCTTCCAACTTTTATTACAACAATCTTTTTTCAAATGCAGCAGAAATACAAACACCTTGAATTAAAAACATTCTTTTTACAACACTTCTCCTTACAAAAATTACACAAGGCTCTATTACATTACTTATAATCTCCAAAGCTAACTCAAGCGTGCAAACCCCCAAACTCTAAGCAACAACCTGCAACACATGAGGCTAGAGATGATCCCTAACCCCCAAAACTAACGGGGTCAGCCATAAATGGTGTGAGTGATATAAACAAACAAACAACATAATTAAACAATAAACATGGTTTCTTAAACAACATGTACTGAACGAGAGAACATATACTAAACATGTATTGTGAAGTAAGAAATGACAGGAAAACATGAAAACATCAAGTGTGGCTTAACCAAATGTTAGAAGAATCATTCTCAAACAAGTACAGCTTAACTGTGCTGTACAGTCGACTGATTAATGGACCAGTCGACTGTTCACTGCCAAATACCCGGTTATCAGTCATTCTCAATACCACAGATCGGATACCCGATTATCAGTCACTCTCAACACTGCAGATTGGACACCCGGTTATCAATCACTAACAGTGATTCTCAACACCGCAGAGTATACCCAACCCCAGAGATCATCGACTCTCACACCGCAGAATATACTCATCTATCAATCAATCCCAATACTACAGATCGGATACCCGGTTATCAGTCATTCTCAACACTGTAGATTGGACACCCGGTTATCAATCACTAACAGTGATTCTCAACACCGCAGAGTATACCCAACCCCAGAGATCATCGACTCTCACACCGCAGAATATACCCATCTATCAATCAATCCCAATACTACAGATCGGATACCCGGTTATCAGTCATTCTCAACACTGCAGATTGGACACCCGGTTATCAATCACTAACAGTGATTCTCAACACCGCAGAGTATACCCAACCCCAAAGATCATCGACTCTCACACCGCAGAATATACCCATCTATCAATCAATCCCAATACTACAGATCGGATACCCGATTATCAGTCATTCTCAACACTGCAGATTGGACACCTGGTTATCAATCACTAACAGTGATTCTCAACACCGCAGAGTATACCCAACCCCAGAGATCATCGACACCGCAGAATATACCCAACTGTCAATAAATCTCAATATGTCCATAATTCAATAATCCATCGTCAAACAGTCAAAGGAGAAATCTCTCCACTCAACAAACCCAAGTCTTTAATAAATTCCATAATCCAAATCCAACAATAAAATATATTGAAAACATATGTTATATAGAAGAATAATATTTATAAGGGTAGGTTATAGATCCAAAACATTTAAAGAAATAGTCGTTTAAAGAACATCAAAACACCTTAGAAAAGTATCAGTACCAGTCGACTGCAAAAGGTCACCAGTCGACTGTCCAAAGGGAAATCCAGTAATTTTAAGAAAATAAGTTAAGTACTATAAGTTGACTTATAAAAATCATAAATTGACTTACCAACAATATAAGATGACTTATAAAAACATAAGTTGACTTACCAACAATATAAGATGACTTATAAAAATCATAAGTTGACTTACCAGATCATAAGTAGACTTATAAAAAACATAAGTCGACTTAAAGGAGACATAAGTCGACTTATAAGAACATAAGTCGACTTACAAAAACATAAGTCGACTTACCAGAGAGAAATTCCAGAAATCTTTAAGAAAGTATTCTAAGTGTTATAAGTCGACTTGCAAAGTCATAAGTCGACTTAAAATACAATATAAGTCGACTTAAAGGTCATAAGTCGACTTACCAGAGAAAAATCTACGATAACTTTGAAAAATAAATTCTAAGTGTACCAGTCGACTGAAAAGGGTCTAAGTCGACTGTCCAGAACGGATTTTCGAGAAAAACTAAAGATACAGCAGCTGGGTCGTACCAGTCGACTGTCGGCCTACAGTTTTCATAACTTAGATCTGAATACAATAATCAAAACTGAAGTTTTTCTAAAGATTCCTTGTTTATAAAAATAGTTCGTATTCAGGAAAAATGTCAATTCTCAAATATTCTTCATTATGGACACATTACTCAATCATACAATATCTCAAAACTCAATTCTCATGTTCTTAACTCCTAATTCTTCCATTAGGGTTTCTCGATACTAAATATCTTCCACAACTCAAAACCAAATCTGATTTGTAATCACAAGATCCAGATGTTCATCCCTCCAATCCCTTTTTGTCATAACCATACTCAAATCTTAAACATGTTTCTAGCAATAAAGAATTCATTAATCAAGATCTACTAAACATTCATAGATTTCACATACCTAATACAACAATAACCATTGCATCGTTCTCATACAAAATACACTAAATAAACAAGCATGTCAAACAAGCAACAAACAATCATTCACATAAATCAACAACAAAACAAAGTTCATATCACTCACCTTTAGAATTGAAAAGATCCAACGAAAAAGCCTTTCTTTTTGCGAGATCCAAATCTTCCTCTTACTCTTCCAAAACAAATCTCAAAATTCTGTATTCTTTTTTAGTAATGACGGCTAGAAAGGTCTATTTAAACAATCCGGAAATAAGTTTTAGGGTTTTACGACAATTTTGCAAAATAATCCCTTCAAAATGCAACTTTATACATATAGTTCTATTCTTGGAAATTCCATCAAATTCATTTAAATTAGGATTTAAAAGTAAAATATACTCGTAAATCTCAATTGGTACTGTTCAAAATGTCCAGAAAATATATTTTGCATTTTTAACCCCTAAAATGTCAAATTTGCAAAAAGGTCCTTCTTTTCTCAAAAATTGCAAATAGATCCGATTAATTTCAGAAAAATCTGAAAAAATGCTAAATAAATCCCAAATATTAAATAATGATTTTTCATAAAGAAAACTTAACTTTCCAAACTTCTCAAAAAGTATTTGCACGTGTTTTGCACGTGTAAAGGATAAATTTTTCTGAAAATATTTATTAAATCATTTAAATTCATTTTCAAATAATATTTGAAAATATGGGGTTCTACAACAACAATAACATTTTAATCAATAGACCGATATTACATTTTTTGTATGATAATCAAACTAATCGAATAAAAACAATTATTCACTTACATTAGTGCGCTCGGTATCACCACAACCACGACCACGTCCACCGCGAAAAGGTGGGCCAAAAGAAGTACGTGGTCCGTCGCCTCGAGTATTTGGTGGTCTACTACTCGATCCTTCCTCCACATTACTCATCGTGCGTGCCATTTATAATAAACGAGAGTACACTACAACTTAAACAAATTGTTATTAACTATACCAAAAATATATAACCTACATCTAACTACATATATAACCAATGTTTACACTATATACCTACATATACTCGAAATGGAATATACTATATACCTACATATACTCAAAAATTTATAACCTACATATAAACAAACATGTTCAATAATAATGCTTAATTAACCGAAAATTAAAAATCCAATGTTAAGTTAATGCTTCAAATTTTGGGTTATTTTGAAGATCCAATGTTTACTTGGGAAATAAAAAAAATTGGGTGATTTTGGGTCAAATTAACAAACATACAATGTTAATGCTTTAAAATTAACGCAATATTAAAAAAGTGAAAGTATGAGAAATATACCGTCCAAGTAGGGTGATTGAATATGCAGATAGTGAATAGGAGGTCGAAGAAGCTCCTTCACCTACACCATTTATTCCCAAATTCAAAAATGAACGAACTCATGGATATTGAGGTTTAGGGTTTTTGGGTTAATTGAGATGAGATATATAGATGAAAGAAGTGAAAAATCGAAATGAGATGAGAGATGCGAGGATTTTTTGGGTTAATCGACGAAATTTTTGGGTTAATCGACGAAAACGAGATGAGAGATGGGTTAGGGTTTCGGGGTTAGAAGAGGAGGAGGAAGATAGAGAGAAATAGAAAGTGAGATCTCAAATTCGAGCCTGGGGGCTAAAAAAGCCCCAATCGACACTCGCTTTCTAAAAAAGCGAGTGTGGGATAAATCTCATCGCTTTTTCAGAAAGCGAGTCTAGGCAAGTGAAAACCAAAGCCTCACACTCGCTTTCCGAAAAAGCTATGGGGTTTTTCCCAAACTCGTTTTTTCAGAAAGTGAGTATGGCGTTTTGAGAATTTTTTTTAAAAGCAGAGCCGTTTGGGAAAAACTTGCAAAAAAGAGGGACAGTTTGGGAAAAAGTTTGCATTTTAACTAGTAAATAAAATATCAGGAGTTTAATTCATGTTCACCCCCGCCCTCCCCTCGGCACTATTGGAACTGCCATTATCCATCACCGAATCCCTTCCTCCCATCTCAGTTCTCTCTCTTCACCGTTAGTAGTCAACAACATCTACCATCGACCAATTCTTTATTTAGCTGCAAGCAACATTTTACAACTTGTATTTTTTCCGTGCATTTCATTGGACCAAGATTTCTATCTTCACGACACTAAACTAAACACACCGACCAAAATAATCTGGAATTTTTTACCAAATTATCCCTCTTTTTGTAAGTATGTACCAAATTGTCTCTGTTTGATAATTTAATACCAAAAAACTTCCTGTCGCTAACTGAGTTAACGCGCCTAGTAATTTTCCTATCGCTATCTCAGTTAGCGTGTTTCCAGGGGATACAACTTTTTCCTCAAGTGGGGGTATGAGAAAAAACTCACCCAATATAGGCACGCTAACTCCGTTAATGCACATATTTAAACCACTCGTGCTAACGGGGTTAGCGTTCGTAGATGGGATACTAGGGGAGCCTATCCTCATGTAGAGGTGTAGGATAAAAACCCCAAGTATAGGCACGCTAATCCCGTTAGTGCGCCTCATTATATCAGGCACGTTAACCGGGTTAGCGTGTGTCGTTTGGATTTTTATTAATTAAAGCTCGCTATCTCACTCTCATCTCACTTCTACTCTCTCCGAAAACCCAAATCAGGCGATTTTTAACCCAAACCCCCAAACCCCCAAACCCTAGTCTTCGATTTGGCTATCTACCCATCCCAATCTCTCGAAATTATTACTAAAATATCTTCTTCACTGCCGAAAATCTCATCTCAACCAAGAAATTCCCTAAGTTATTAGTGAACCTATAAACCCTTTTCCCCAAAATTTTCGAAGTAGAGGATCGGATCTGCAGCGGCGAAGTCGACTTCGATCTTCAACCCCACATTCGTTTGTAAGTGTTCCTAACTTATGGTGAATAATTTTTAGTGATTTTGGGTGAAGGGATTTGAAATTTTGGGTTCATTTTAGGTTTAAATTTGCATTATACATATATTAAATTTGGGTGAAATTGTGGGTTCATTTTGTTTTGTACTTTATAAATATATGAAATTTAGGGTTAAATTTGCATTAGTAGATTTAGGGTTTGGTTTGCACTTATAAATTTGCATTGATAGATTTAGGTTTAGGTTTAGTTTTCATTGATGGATATACAAATTTGCATTGATAGACTTGATAAGTTTGCATTGATCAATTTGTGCGTGAATGATTTTGGTTGTAAAATTACCATTCCACATGATAAATTTGCATTGTGTAATTAATCATAATTAAACCAATATTGGAATGGACATTGTGAGTTATATTGTTTGACATTGAAAATTTGGAAATTAGACATTGTTAATTGTGTAATTAATTTGTAGTGATTTTAAGATAAATTTGTTAATATATATTATCAAACATGTAGGATTGTATTTGATATAACATATGGCATGGACAATGGGTAATTCCAAAGAAGGAAGTAGTAGTAGACCTCCAACAACCCGGAAAGGTCCACGAACATGTTATGGACAACCTCCCAAAAAAACGAACCGTGGTGGACAGAGACGTACCAATGTAAGATGATTTCACATTAATTTAATACGTTCAGTTTTAACATCAATAAAATTATAAATTTGTATGTTGAATTTCATTTTTTTTTGGGTGTAGGATGAGGCTGGTCCTTCTTCTCCGGCCACTCAAATGGGCCCGTCTCCTCCTCCTCCAAATCAACATCGACCTTCCTCTCCATCTAGTCAGCTGGGCCCATCTTCTTCCTCGTATGTTCCTCTGGTGGTTCCCGGTCCGATCGACTCAAAGCTGTTGACTTTACAAGGTCAGCATCGCTCCAAAGACGTTTGGGAAGGAAATTCTTCGGAGTGTAATTTTAGGGGGCATGGCACGTTAGAGATGCATCCCCGTATACATGAGATATTACAGCAATGTGGGTTATACGGCATAGGGTTGATGAGATCCATTAAGGCGAACCGGCCCTTATTAACAGCCCTTCTCGAGAGATGGTATCCCGAGACGCATAGTTTTCACTTGTCTGTCGGCGAGACGACAGTGACACTGCAAGATGTTGCTGTAATAACGGGTCTGCCAATTGATGGAGTGGCCGTAACTAGCACAATGGATTTTGAACCAGAGTTCATATCCACGAGTATCTCGGTGTAGAGGTGGATCGATCGGCCCTTGTAGGCAAATCGTTGAGACTGAAATGGTTGAAGGAAACATTCTCCGGTACGTTGACTAATGCCTCCACGGAGTTGCAAGTACATTGTTACTGCCGGGCGTACATAATGACACTGTTCGGAGGTGTGATGTTCCCAAATTCCTCCGGAGACTCCGTTCCGTTAATGTACCTACCACTAATCGCCGATCTTGGTGGAGTTGGAGGGTACAGTTGGGAAAGTGCTGCGTTGGCCACATTGTATAAAGCCTTGTGCAATTGCTCTCTCGGTGACAAGCAGATGAACAGACCAATGTTGATGCTACAGGTCTGGAGTTGGGAACGACTACACATTGGCCAACCCGTTGTCGCAAAGCAATCACCAAAGTGGGCGAATCTTCCCGAGGACGAGAACATAAGGCCACCACAAGGTGTGTATTGGACAGGTTCATTGATGTGGAAGGCTAGCCCTAATAGATGCCTCTCATATTAGCGGGACGAGCTTGACCACTTGGCAGACGAATGTATTAAGTGGCAACCATATACGGAGGAACGTTTAGCGAGATTGCCTCCAGTTTGTACCACGACTCCTCAAATGTGGTTGACAAAAGCATCTCTTATCCACTTTGGTACAGTTGAGGCCTATTTTCCAGATAGAGTACTTCGTCAGTTTGGGTTGCATCAGAATATACCAGTCCATCAACCGTACAATGCCGATCTACACAGTGTCACTGGTATGGGTCGACAAGCAACTCACGATTGGGCAGCTTCATTGCACGTACACGTGGATATTTAGAATCATCGTGTCGATCACGTAATTGCAAATATTCCACCGTTCGATATGTCGTCCCATGTCCCTTATATGACGTGGTATAGGAGAATGACTCGCCTTTACATTTCCCCAACAAGCCAATATCCAGTCGAGGTCTAAGTACCGACACGTAGACATGTCACCGATCCAGTAGACACCCACTCTGTTAATCTGCCAATGTTTCAACCGAAGGCACCATTGCTTCGGAGTGTTGTAAGTTTTATGTCCATATTTACATTGAATTTCTTATTACATCTACTTATTCAATTTATTATCACGTTTCTTTCATTTTTGTGTAGATAGCCCAAACATGGATTCAAGCGAAAGAATGCGCGAAAGTATTGAAAAGTAATATAGCCGAACCGTTGAAGGTATTCGCTCGTAAAATTCGCTCGTAAAATAGATGCGATATTGTCCAGTCCTGTGTACCAAATAGGTCGTCGGAAGACAACGGCTACAAAATCTCGTCCACGTCCAATAATACACGAAGAAAGACAGCGAAGAAGGGACCCATCTCCACCGATTGATGAAATCCAAGAAGAGGAAGAAGAAGAAGTAGACGAAGATAGTATTCCCCTCTCCGGCTTAACTCAAGCTAGCCCAAAGCGTCCTAAACGTGCAAGGAAACGTCCAAATCTTTTCACTCCTTTGTAAGTAAATTTTCGTTTATGTTACAGATTTTTGTAATTTGGTTGGAATTTGTGGTAGTTTATGTATGGCTGAACTATTATGATTTTCCTGGGATGTGTTTTTAATGTTTGGAGAAGGGTGGAATATTTGTTGGATGTATATGTTTGGAGGAGTGTATGTTCGTTGTGTATGTTGGCTGAAAGTTCACAATGCTGTCTATGTTCGTTGTGTATGTTTGTAGATTTGAAATTTGTGTGTTGTTTGAATTTTTGTAAAAAGAGATTTGTAGATATTTGAGTTTGAGAGGTTTGGCTGGGAATGTGTTATGTTTTGTGTGAAACAATTTGTGTAGATTTGAGAGGTTTGACTGTATGTTTGGAGATTTGAGTTTGGCTCAATTTTTGGAGATTTGAGATTGTAGAGATCTGTAGAGATTTTGGCCGGGAATGTGTTCTGTTTGTAGAGTTTGGCTGTATGTTAAATGATTTGTGAATGTATTGAGGTATCAGTTTAAGATTTTTACTAGTCTGTTTGTGAAGATTGGTACACACGTTAACTCAGTTAACAGCCTTGGTAAAAGTGGCACGTTAACTGGGTTAACATGTGTAAGTATCTCAAATTTCTAGATAGTTTCAACTTTCTGGAAATTTGAAATCTCAATAGTCGTTAACTCAGTTAACGGCCTTGGTAAAAAGAGGCACATTAACTGAGTTAACGTGTGTGAGTATCTCAAATTTCCAGAAAGTTTTAACTTTCTGGAAATTTGAAATCTCAACAGTCGTTAACACAGTTAACGACTTTGGTAAAAAGAGGCACGTTAACTAGGTTAACGTGTGGAAAATTTGAAATCTCAACAGTCGTTAACTCAGTTAACGGCCTTGGTAAAAAGAGGTACGTTAACTGAGTTAACGTGTGTGAGTATCTCAAATTTCTAGAAAGTTTCAACTTTCTGGAAATTTGAAATCTCAACAGTCGTTAACTCAGTGATAAATTCCCGATGTTTGTTGATGGAGTATAACTTTACCGCATGTTGAATCGATTCTTTAGTTTGGAACTCTTGCCCAATGGAGAACTCATCTATGGTGGATGAACCGGACGACTCTTGTGGACCATGATTTACTCTCGCACTTTGTGCCATTTCCTCGGTAACATGATCGTTGACATTATTGAAGCCATCAGTAAAGTTCACATCGACATCATTACTATCATGTATATTAATATTTACATATTCATCTTCTTCTTCCTCGTCTTCATTTTGTAATCCGTCTTCAGGTTCATCGTCTGTTTCTTCTTCATCGACTAAATCATTATTAACGGTAGCATTTTCAAATATCCCGAAAACATTGGTATTCGGAACGTAATCATTAACCAAACTTGGTTGACGTGGCAATTCAAAATCAGTAGGATCCAGGCTTGTAGTATTTGTAAACGTGTCTTCTTGTGAGGACGATGGAATTGCATGGGATGTTTGAACCGGATTCGAAACAATCTTATGGATTGGCACTTCACGTGCGGAGCTTGAACCAAGGTTAGCATGTGGTTGGGAATTAATATTTTCAGTTTGCTGAATATATAGCTCTAATGCAGACCAACTAAAATTCGGATCAAGTGTTCTACCTGTAACGCCCCGAATTCCAAATAAGACCGAATTCGAGATTTCACAGGATCTTTACACTTCACTTCGTACAATTTTACAAGGAAATTTAAACTTTTCATCATACATCATAGTTCTTTACATGTTTATACAGCGGAAGATAAAGATGAAGTACAACAATGATAAATAATATACAACTTGCACATCTTTAACTTGTAATAAATCAACAGCATCATAATGACTTTACTTCTTCATGAAAAAGTCTAATTCTTGCATAATAAGCTATGGGCCCGTCAGTTACTTACAACTGACGAAAATGTTATACTCGGCCATCCTCTCTATGTCGTACATATAACGATCTCAATACTTTAACAAACCACAAATTGAATGCAAAATAAAGTGTTAAATGTGACTACACTAAGCATGTAAGTGTATACGATGCCTTAATGCCTAATGCAGATATTTTATACTAAGATGACACTAATGCATACTTATTCGGATTCTATGCATCCCATTCTATATAGGTCGGAGGGCAAGCACCTACGTACTCCACATTATAAGGGTTCGATCCCTCGCCATGAAAACTACCCAGTAATAAGAACAAGGTTTAGATATTTCACGAGTATGGATCCCAGTCCCGGAGTACACTACCCGACTGTTTTACAGACTCCTCGTCGTGCGAATACCCCGCAAGTGCCCCTCTAGCTTCGGTATACGTATATACACTAGAGTACGACAAACTATCCGCCTGACTACGCATGGTCCCGGATTTAAAATAAAACTCGTCTCCATCGAAGCAACCTCAGTCCCGAAGTACACCGCCCGACTGGGTCTATAGTCCCGGATTACACCGCCCGACTATATAGAGTACCCCACTTACGTTTGCCCAGGTTTACTACAGCTTCCCTTAAGTGCCTAGTTTCTTAAGTTCAAGACATGAATAATTTATCATACCTAAAGTTAGTTTTACCCCCTACCGGACTTGTGACCCCTATTTCCGCAAATACATATTTTCCTGGGTATTTTTCCGTATTTTGGTATTTATAAATTTGTTATTGTTAAATCCATTTTGAATTTACTGTTAAAGCTTTTCCTAAACAATAGTTATAATTATTTTGAATAAACATTGTCTCTATTTCTTCTTGATCAACTATTCACATTTTAAACTCAAATCAAAAATATTATTATTGCTGCTTGGACTATTTCAACAACTTCTTAATTTATATATTGATATTACTCTGATAAATTCTATTGTTGTGGCTTATTGTTACTAATATTATTATTTTCACTATTATTGTTGTTAGTATCTTTATTCTTATTGTTATTATTCTCACTAATTGTTATTATTAGTATTATTATTTTTACTGACATGGTTATTTTATTATTCTTATGGTTACTGTAATTATTTACAGTTATTATTGGTTATTAAATCAATTCTGTTCTTAGTTAATAATTGTGTTCTTGATTGTTTTAAATAATTTATGCAATGTGATACAAATTGTATTTTGATATAAATCGTATTTTATCGGATGCCTTATTCTTTTGTATTGGGGTTTATATTGATCCATTATATTTATGTAAATCTATTTTATTTATTGGATTTTATACCCAATTACCCAATACCCAATATCTTCCTTTTTCTCCTATAAATACTCTAATCTTAACCCTAACCCTAATTATTTTCTAAACCCTCAGCCGTCCTGTGCAACCCTAAACCTCTTCATATTCATTCCCCTGCCTCATTCCGCTCTCTCACCTCCCGCTCTCTGTTCCTTCAACCTAACGCCCAAGCCCACTCCCATTGCCACCTCCGATCGCCCTCCATCATCGCCCTCATTGCCACCATCTACCCACCACTTCGACGCCATTATCCGCCTCACCTTCATCCCCATCCTCACCATCAAACTCACTAAAACCCATCTCGTCTTCGCCATTATCCGTCGCCATCCATCGCCATTACCCATCACCGCCTCATCTTCGCCCTTTCCGTGCACCCCCGCAACCTCCGAAGATCCCCATCGTTCTCATCGTCGCCGTCCAAGCCGAAGAAGCCCCGTTGCTCGTCTCCCCTGTTTCGGAAGTGAAACAGAGCTCGATTCGTGCCGCCATTCTCTGTCACTGCGTCGCATCCCGACTGCAGTGTCGCCGCTCGTCATCTTTGCCGTGGTCATTGTCGTCCTCCGCAGTCGCTGCAGTGTCATCCAGGGTCGCTGCCAGTTCCCCCGCTCTCTCTCTCGCTCTCTGTCGAAGTGGGGACGAAGAGAAGTGATTGGTTGATTACGGTGTTTGCTGTTTTGGTGTAGTGGATCCTGCGTTGCTGGTTGATGTTCTAGGGAAGAGTTGAGGCTGTTTTTGTGTGTTGTTGGATCCGCTGTTGTGCTGATTTGGGTATTTTGCTGTTCTGTTTAGCACGTGGTTCGCACGTGCTTGCGTGCTCGCCCGTGTTTCAGTTTGTCGCTCGGGATCCATTCCCGTTATTCTTTCGTCGGATTCATCGTCACCCTAAGGCAAGTATCTCTTGTACATTTTGTTTTCTAGTACAAGCTCTTCCTTGAAAAACTGCAAATAGTTTGTAAATGTGATTCCTCTTTATTTATCATTGATGATCTCATGTTTCTTCTTATATATTACATGATCTAAGAGTCACAACCCTTTGTTGATACACTGGTTCACAACTAGTAAAATTTTGATTCACTTCATACAAAAAGTGTTTTAGTTGGTTTCTATTCCTGTCTCGCCTTGCTGTTTCGACCCCGATAAAACCAAAATCTGAACTTGAGACTTGAACATGAATTGTAGTCCTAAGTGTCTAGTTGCCGATAACATCCAGAATTTTTGAATTTCGAGTTACGGTCAAGGAGATATCGCAGTTTTACTGCTACTGTGTCGGTAATCGCAGATTCATAAAAACTGCTGCAACACTTTGGTTTACAATTATTTTAACTACGCTACCAGTAAGTTAATGACTTGAAATTTTGCATGCTGATACTGGACACCCTAGAGAACATTCCCTAATTTCTCAGAATTAATTAATGATGTTTCAACCCTGTTTCATATGTATAAACTCAGTTTACAAATTTTGGCTGAACACAAATGCTGTATAGTTTGCTGTTTTGACACATGTTACCATAACTTTTATGTACCTTAATTATATGCGTTGGAACCGGACAGGAGTCTAGTTTCTAGATCTTCTAACGGATCCACATTTTCTATCTTGTAGCAACGGGAATCGCAATTTTGGTACAGCAACGTCATGTTGTTCAGATTTGAAATTCTCGTTGTTCTTGATACTTTGATTTGTTTTGATCCTCGAACATGTACCCTACCTAGCCTAGACTTGTTCCATGTTCTTGATTATGTTTACTTGACTTGTTTCGCACACCTTTATGCTTGCTTGATGATAATAATAAATAACAAGCTGGGGTTTAAGGGAAGGACCATAGTAGTGGACAATATAGGTAAGTGTACTCGGAAGGGAGCCCGTGTTTCCCAGTACATGATTCATGAACTTGTTGTATCTTGATGTATTCATGAAGCCATTACTCGGCTCATGAACTTGTTGTATTCAGGAACCCACTGTGTGGTTCTTGAACTTGTTAGTATTCACGAACTTGTTTCGTGAACTTGTTATTTTATTTTCGTATTCATGAACCATGCTTGCTTGGTACTTGATACCTGAGTACACCACCCTATAAAATCTACCACTAGGACTAAACGAAATTGTTGACTGTAGCAACCATGTGATAAAAGGATGGCACATGAAGTGCTACCTAGATAGTAATAACTACAAGACTTGATACATGATACTTGAACATGATACATGCTTGCTTGATACTTGATTACACAATACATGAGACTTGATACTTGAACATAATACGTGACACTCGCTACTTGATACTTGTACTTGACAACTTGACACTTGACACTTGTTACTTGTTACTCGACACTTGTACGTGATACTTGTTACTTGATGCTTGATACCATTACATGTTCACTAGCCACTTGTTCTACTACTAGTATTTGTTACCCAATCTTGTCACTCGAGTTGTCTTTCTTGCTAGCTAATTTCTTGAATCCCCACTACTTGTTGCATCCCTATTACATTCTTGATTCCAAATCTTGTTCCATATTTCTTGTACTTGTTTTACTATTTGCAGCCCTAACTTAGACTAAGGGTGTTTGTCTTGTTTTCCCTATTTTATCCTTTTTATATTTTTACAAACAGACTTTGGAGACGAATTGCCTGCTAGAATTGGTGAGCAGACGTTTTAGGCTTCGCTTGGAAAAACTGCTTTAATTATTTTTGTATTTGAGTTATTTATAGTTGTTGCTACTTGAATCTTGTAACGGGCTTATAGTCCCGAGTTTTATCTTTGATCCAGATTGAAAACTGTTTGGGATATTATTATTTTGTTTCAACTATTTTCTGTTGATTAATAAATTATTCATGCATGCGTGATTGTGTAAATTTTGTTATATTCTTGTTATGATGCTGAGTCGATCCTACAGCTCATGAATGATGAAAATCCTTCGCTGAGCTTTGTCACGCGCTCGTATTCTGTGTTTTTGGGAAGCAGGGCGTGACACGACTTAATCACAAATACGAGATCGCTCCACGACCATATCTCAAAAATATATCTCAATTCTTTTAATTCAATAGTGTCGGTACCCGAGGTTTCACTAACTCTAAATCACAACTTTTCATGTACATGAATCCATGGGTACACATACCCTTCAATAATCATGTCTTAACTCAAAGTATTCTTATCTTCAACTTATTCAAAATTCGATAAATGTCTTGTTTTAGCGTCATTCATTCAATTCATTTACTAACTTTCAAAGGAAATAATTCTTTTCATGAACTCATAGCACAGATTCAAATCTCATTTAGGAACTTAATCATATAAAAATTCTTTACCACAATCAAGCATATTCATATAGTCTCATCAAAGGAAATCAAATAACATAGCAATTCTTTCCAAAGCTCTATATGAACTCACACTAGATTTTAATCTCATCAAGTATTTCTTATTCAACATAAGTGTATAATCTCTTCAAGAGAACTCAATTCACATAGCAATATTATACTCTTCTTTTTAAAACAAAAGTCATACTCTTATACAAATTAATTTGAAGTCATCAACTCATTTTTATCTCAAATCTTCTTTTATTTCTCAAAATATACATAAAAAATTATAAAACTAATTTTAATAAATTCTATTTCATTTTATAGGAAATCTAGAATTTTTTCTCAAATTTTCTTTGCGTTAAAACCCCTCAAAATTATTAAAATATCAAAAAAAAAGTGAGCTTACTGGGTTTCGAACCAAAGCCCAACTCGCCAACAGTAAGCGCACAGATTCCCACACCGCAAGCCACTAAGTCCAAGTGGACTTGGTGTCAAAAACCATTACCGAAATACCCATATATCTAGCTTCCGGTTTCGGAAATAATTTAAATGAAAACAAGATAAAATGTGTCCTACAAGTTTTGAACCCAAGATCTCTTACTAGTACAGTAGTGCTCTGTGGTGCACTAGCTAACCAGTAATTCCAAGTGTGATTATTGATTAGGAGTCGTATTAATATGATTTTGTTCACACTGTTCTGAGATTGATTATTTTTCGCAAACTCATTTATCCAAATGATCCAATCTTTAGGATATAAACTTTCCTTTGACTGAGTTTAATTTTAAAACAGCAGCCAACCAATTCCAAATTTATTTTTAAAAATATATTTCTATTTTTTTCAAATAGTTCTTCTTTCCATTTTACATATCAATTTGCATTTTTCTCAAAACTTGAACTTAAGAATTATTTTCATTAAAACTAGTTTATGTACTCAATTATACTAATTAAAATTTTGTAATAAAACCCAAACATGTCTCTCAATCATGAGGATCTTAAAAAGAAACTCTTTTATGCAAAAATTTATATTTTTGATATAACATGGCAATATGCATAAGTTAACACATTTTCATGGCTACAATTCAATTTGTTTTTCTTTCTTTCTTCTTTCTAATCATAATGGCACTAAGGCATATATTTAATATAACATTGCTTCAACAAATTTTCATACAAATCATATATTCGACATGTACAAATTTACAAGCATACTAATATGAATCATAGTATTAATTCTTTTGTAAAAATTATTCTTTCTAATTATCATGGTGGCACTTAATCACAACAAAATTACTTTCATTCATGGCATACTACATTAGCATGGATTATGTCTATATATTTCACATCAAATTCAATTCATACTACTCATTTATAAATTTAAGCATGCATTCTCTACATTTAGAAAGAAAGAGATCACCCACCTCTTGTGAAGAATTAGCAACCAAGAATGGAGAGATAATTTCTAGTTCCTAGCTCCAACTAGCACCTTCTTGTCCTTCTCCTCCTAGCAAGAGCTTCCCAATGCACAATGGTACTCTCTTTCTCTCTTTCTTTTCCTCTCTTTATTTTTGTTTAGTTTAGGTGTGAAATGAGAAGGAAACTAAGGTGTATTTATAGGACAAGGTGAGGGTTTAAAGTGCAAATTTTGCCACCTAATAAATTACTCAACTTAATTCTCCATCTCTTCATAATCCTAACTCTCATAACTCCCAACTCTTCACATCTCCACCTCTTCAAAAACTCAATCCCCAACTCTCCATGCTCAAAACCGGCCAATCCCTCTTGCCACTTCACATACCACGTGCACGTGTTGTGCACACACATACACAATATTTAGTACAATTCTTATAGTTCCAAAATGTGTATTAAAAGTTGTTACATGTCATGTGTGAGTTCATGCACAACTTAAAATGTGATTTAATTAATGGGCTTGTCGCATGGGCTTTCTTTTTAATCAATTTAATTAATTAGTCTGGTGGGCTTTCCTTTTAATTAATCTAATGGGCTAGAATCTAACTTTAGGTCCATGGGTTTAATAAAAGGCTAAATAAAAGATTATGCATGCTAAAATAGTAAATGAGTGTAAGAAAATAGGGATAGAAAAATTAATGCGTGCATCATACGTGCAAAATTGAAAAATGCATTTTTTATTAAAATAAAAAATACGGGGTGTTACAACACTCCCTCCTTAGAATAGTTCCATCCCCGGAACTATACTTAAGAGTGAGAAAATACAAAGAAAGAAAAGAAAAGAAAAGAAAAGAGTTTACAAAAATTTTAGTTGAAGAGTTGAGGGTGATCTTTCATCATCTTTTCCTCTGATTCCCAAGTGGACTCTTCAACAAATTAGTTCCTCCAAATGACCTTGACCATAGGTATTGTCTTATTTCTCAATACCTTCTCTCGACGATCCACAATCTCTATTGGACGCTCTGCATAGCTCAAATCCAATTGCAAACTGATATGGCTAAAAATGGGGTTAAATCGGAACCATCCAGATTGGGCACGAATCTTGATGCTCGGGGGTAAAATGGTAATTTCACATACAAGTGGATCCAAGGCGGGTACTGAATCTCCTTCTCACAGATCCAATAACCCGCGAACGGATCCACACCTATTGGGCACGGGTCCCGACCCGAGGCGAACCCAAACCAACGAGAGACAAATCAGGATCCCTGATTTGGCCAAATCAACGGCCCTGATTTGCTCCCACCGGGAATCAAGGAAAGATTTCCTCAACAGACTGAGGATTTTGCTCCCGGCTGTTACACAGGAAATCAGAACCTTAAACGGCTCCCCTGGCGACTATAAATACAACCCCTCTGCCTCCATGACCAGGTTAATGACTTTTTCACCACTTAAGCTCTTTCTTAATCTTTTCTGATTACTGACAAGAGCGTCGGAGGGTGCGTCGCCGGAATCAACCTCGGTGTTTCGCACTTCCTTGCAGGTCGCGGCAGGAGCAAGAAGGCTGAGTCAACTGTTCAGGTTTTTCTCGGACTCACAAATTCTATCTGTTTACCCCCACACCGAAATCAGCGGTAACAGATTGGCGCCGTCTGTGGGAACGACCACACGAACAGTCTCAGCCCTTTCCTTATCGTCCCCTCCAACCATGCCTCCAAAGAAGGTCAGATCTAGAGGGTCCAACCGGGTGGCCAATCCTGCCGACCCTACGGAGGAAGCCCCTGTCAATCCTATTCCGCAGCCCGATCTTCCTCCACCGGCCCAGCAGGTCCAACCTCCTCATCCCAAGCAGCAACCCAACAATGGCCCTTCCGGCCATAATGGCCGGAAGCAGAGGCAGAAGCAGCCCCTCCATCAGGACCATGTGTCGGTTCATAACGGATCCTCGGATTCGATGGCTTCCCATCATCCCGACCTCCGCAACACACTCCTGAACCGCCAGAAAGAGGACGACCTCCGCACTCACCTTGATGAGAGGCGGGCCCGAGAGGGAGCCTCCCGCCAGCATCGTGGTGAGCGGTCGCCTCACCGCCGAGAGGGCAGGCGGTCTCCGGACCGAAGGGGCCGAGCGGCATCGCCCGACCGCCGAAGGAGGAGGCCACAGTCCCCCGCGGATCGGCACCATCGCAGGAACAATGGCGCACCAATCACCCGTGCCGAGTTCCTACAGTTCCAGGACACCGTTCTACAGGCTCTCAACCTTCGGCAGAACGCCCAAAATGCCCAGAGGGCTCCGACGCCCCCGAGGGATCCCAGTCCTCGTCGCCGAACCCGAAGTCCTTCCCCGGCTCCCAGCCGCCAACAGCAGCACCGCAGTCCTCGCCGATCCCAGGACTACCGCGCCGCAGTCCGCGCTCCCCTTCTTATGAAGAGGAGTCCGGGGGGTCATATGAACACTAGCGGAGGGACGACGCCCTCATCCGCCGTCTCCATAGGTAGAAAGGCGTATTGGCCGCATGGACAGGGAGGAGGAGTCCCGAGCAGGAACAGTCCGTCCTAGCAGACCCCCTTTCTCTCGGTCGATCATGGAGGCCCACATACCGAGGGGTTTCAAACCTCCGCAGTTTGAAACATACTCAGGGGAATCCGACCCAGTTGACCACGTCGAAAGCTTAAAGACACTGATGCTGATCCATCAAGCTTCCGACGCCGTGCTCTGCAGGACCTTCCCTGCCACCCTCAGGGGGTCGGCTCGGGAATGGTATTCTAGACTCGCTCCCTCCTCCATCTTCTCGTTCGAGCAGTTTGAAACACTGTTCATAACTCACTTCGTGAGTAGCAGGCAGGCCGAGAAGACAAGCCTCTTCCTACTGAACCTGCGGCAGGAAAGGGAAGAGAAGCTGCGGGACTATGTGAAGAGATTCACCGCAGAGGTCAGGTCTATCGCCTCCTTAGACCAGTCAGTGGCGACCGTGGCGTTCCAGTCGAACGTCCTCAACGCCAACCTCCGATCATCCCTGGCCAAGAAGCCCCCGCATGACTTCGCCGACCTCCTCCTGAGGTGCGAGAAGTATATCCGAGTAGAGGAGGCCGAAGCCCTCCCGAGCTTCGGTGGGCCCTCCCCGGGGTCGAAGAGGAAGGCGACGGGGGAAGAGGGGTCCAAGAAAGCTCAGAAGGACAACGGCGGTCAGCGTCGCCCTACCCCCAGGTTCGAGAAATTCACTCCCCTCACCACTAACGTCTCCACCATCCTGATGGAAGTGGAGAAGGAGGGAGTCATCCCTCCGGCTCCGAGGATGCAGACCCCGGCAAAGAGGAGGAACAAAGACAAATGGTGTCATTACCATCGGGATCACGGCCACGACACGAACGACTGCCGAGCATTGCGAGATGAGATAGAAGCCCTCATCCGGAGGGGGCAGTTGGCAAAATTCGTGAAGGCAAACGATCGGGCAGATCGCAACACTCCTCCGCCTCGGGGGGCTAACAAGCGCTCCGAACGACGCGAGGGGACGCCCGAGCTCGAGGAAGAACGGGTCCTGCACCTGATCTACGGAGGCCCCATGGGAGGCTCCTCTAATTCCTCGCGGAAGGCCTTCGTCCGAGAGGTCAATTCGGTTCACGGCGCCCCTCCTCCCAAAGGTCTCGGCGTCCCTGTGTCTTTCTCTGACGCAGACCTCGAAGGGGTCCGAACCCCACACTGTGATGCCCTCGTCATCGACCTCTGCATGGCCAACTTCAAGGTGCAGAGGATTCTAGTAGACAATGGGAGTTCGGTCAATATTCTCTTCCTCTCGGCCTTCCGAGGCCTGCAGCTGTCCCGGGACCGTCTCAAGCCAGCCGGTTACACACTCCACGGGTTCACGGGGGTCCGGTAACCGTCGAAGGGGTGATAACCCTAGACGTTACCGTGGGAAGCACCCCTACTACCCGGACCGAGCCGATGGACTTCATGGTCGTCGACGTCCCGGCAGCATATAATGTCATTCTAGGCCGACCCGGCCTAGCCGCCTTGGAAGCTGTCCCCTCGGCGTACCATTTGAAAATGAAGTTCCCCACTCGGTCGGGAGTAGGGGAAGTCAGGGGAAGCCAAGAAACTGCCCGGAAGTGCTACATGACTTCCACCGGGGGACCAGTGCTCTAGCTCGAGACACTAGAAATCTCCGAGCCGAAAGCTCGGCCGACGTCCGAGCCGGCGGACGAGTTAGAAGAAGTGCTCTTCTCGGACGAGGATCCGAGCCAGAAGTTCCTCATCAGCAAATCCTTGCCGACCACACTGTGCACGGACCTGATTAAATGCATCCGAGATAACCATGACTTGTTTGCATGGTCGGCCGCGGACATGCCCGGCATTTCCGAGGAACTGCTCGTCCATCGCCTAAGTGTCGAACCGGGGTGCAAACCGGTTCAGCAGAAGAGGCGGAAGTTCGCTCCCGAGCGACAGCAGGCCATCAAGGAGGAGGTTGATAAACTTCTAAAGGCCAAGTTCATACAGGAGGTAAATTACCCCGAGTGGCTGTCGAATGTTGTAATGGTCAAGAAGTCCAATGGCTCTTGGAGGATATGCATTGACTTCACCGACCTGAACAAGGCGTGTCCGAAGGATCCATTTCCTCTCCCGAACATCGACACCCTTATCGACGCCACCTCGGGCCATGAGCTCCTCAGCTTCATGGACGCCTTCTCGGGTTATAACCAAATCCGAATGTTCCCTCCGGACATTCCGAAGACCTCCTTCGTCACCGACCAAGGCTTCTACTGCTACCGGGTCATGCCGTTCGGTTTGAAGAACGCGGGCGCCACCTACCAGCGCCTCGTCAACAAGGTCTTCCAGAGCCAGATCGGCCGAAACATGGAGGTGTACGTTGACGACATGCTCGTCAAAAGCGTCCGAGGCACTGATCATGTAGCCGACCTCCAGGAGGCCTTCGGCGTGTTGAGAAGGCACAGTATGCGGCTGAACCCGAACAAGTACGCGTTCGGGGTCTCTTCGGGAAAGTTCCTCGGCTTCATGGTAAGCCAACGAGGAATCGAAGCTAATCCCGAGAAGATTAAGGCCATATTAGACATGGCTCCGCCTCGGAACATCAAGGAGGTGCAAAAGCTCACTGGTCGGCTCGCTGCTATCGGTCGGTTCCTCTCGAAGTCGGGGGAAAAGTGCCTCCCCTTCTTCAAAGCACTCAGGGGGGCTAAGGGTTTTGAATGGGGCCAACCACAACAGGAATCGTTCGACCAGCTGAAGGCCTACTTGGTGAACCCCCCTCTGCTCAGCAAACCGGTCCCCGGCGAGACTCTCTTCATCTACTTGGCTGCTTCCGAGCAGACCCTAAGTGCTGTCTTGGTGAGAGAGGAGGACCGGGCCCAGAGGCCTATCTACTACATGAGCAAGGTGCTTCGGGACGCCGAGCTCCGCTATCCGAGGATAGAGAAGATGGCCTACGCTCTGGTCATGGCAGCGAGAAAGCTTCGGCCGTACTTTCAATCCCACTCGGTCGTTGTCCTCACCGACCAACCCCTCAAGCAGATCCTCCACAAGCCTGAGACCTCGGGCCGGCTGATGAAATGGTCCATCGAGCTGAGTCAGCACGACATCTCTTACCAGCCTCGGACGGCAATTAAGGCACAGGCCCTCGCCGACTTCATCGTAGAGTCCGCTATCCCTGAGGTCGGCCACGTCCCGAATGGACCCCCCATTTGGACAGTCTTCGTGGACAGATCCTCTTGTAATGAAGGAAGCGGCGCCGGCATAATCTTGAACGGCCCTAACAACTTCGTCCTCCAGTACGCGATCCGTATGAACTTCAAGGCCTCGAACAACGAGGCGGAGTATGAGGCTCTTATTGCCGGTCTCGGGCTTGCACGCAGTGCTGGGGCGCAGTGCCTCCGAATCCACAGCGATTCCCAGCTCGTCGTAAACTAGGTCTTGGGCAAATATGAGGCCCGAGACGAGCGGATGGCGAAGTACCTTGCTAAGGTTCGGACCCTCATGAGCCGATTCGACGAGGCGCTCATCCAGCGGGTCCCTCGTGAAGAGAACTCACAGGCCGATGCCCTCTCCAAATTGCCTCGTCCTCACTGCAAGGTCTCGAACAGACCGTACTGATCGAAGTCCTCTCCAAGCCGAGCATCGAAGACGAGACCCCTGCCTCAGCGGAATCGTTGCCGGTCATGTTACAAGATAATTGGATGAAGCCTTTAGTGGAGTTCCTAAGGGACGGGCTCCTACCCGAAGACCCCAAAGAGGCTCGCCGAGTCAGAACCCGGGCCGAGCGGTATGTCTTGATCGAGGGCATCCTATACAAATGCTCTTTCTCTCAAATAGACGGCCGACCGTACCTAAGGTGCATCTCTCCGGATCAGGCCGAATATGCCCTACAAGAGCTCCACGAAGGCATCGGAGGGGCACACTCAGGATTTAGGTCCTTGGCCCGAAAAGCTTTGAATTATGGGTACTTCTGGCCGACCCTCCTTCAGGATGCCGAGCGACACGTTCGGCAGTGCAGCTCTTGTCAGAGACACTCCAGCATCCGTCGCCTCCCTCAGGCCAACCTCGCCTCCCTATCAAGTCCCATCCCCTTCGCAATGTGGGGGATGGACTTACTAGGGCCCTTCCCTCCGGCTCCGGGTCAGTTCAAGTTCTTGATCATAGCCATCGACTACTTCTCGAAGTGGGTCGAGACCGAGCCCCTCGCCACTATAACCGAGAACAAGGTGGTACAGTTCTTCTGGAAGAGCATCATCTGTAGGTTCGGCGTCCCCCGTATCCTCGTGACGGACAACGGGACTCAGTTCACTGGCACAGCATTCCGAGCTCTGTGCGATGACCTCGCCATTCAACAGTGCTTCTCGTCCGTCGCCCACCCTCAG
Source organism: Hemerocallis citrina (assembly GCA_017893485.1). Classification (NCBI taxonomy): domain Eukaryota; kingdom Viridiplantae; phylum Streptophyta; class Magnoliopsida; order Asparagales; family Asphodelaceae; genus Hemerocallis; species Hemerocallis citrina. The sequence continues at coordinate 199,416,330 of CM030360.1, forward strand.
TCGAACGGACAAGCTGAGAACGCTAATCGGCAGATCCTCGCAGGCATCAAGAAAAGGTTGGACAAAAGTTCCAAGGGCTTATGGGTCGACCAACTCCCCAACGTCCTATGGAACTACCGCACGAGCAAGCGGACCCCCACGGGCGAGTCCCCTTTCAACCTCACCTATGGGTCCGAGGCCGTGATACCTCTCGAGGTCGGAATACCTTCCCCTCGGCTCACAGCCTATGACGAGGCACAGAATTCCAGAGACCTCAGAGCAGACTTAGACCTGATAGATGAACTGAGGGAAAGAGCGGCGATTCGGCAGCAGAGTTACCGAAGGAGGGTTGAACTGGTGTACAACAAAAAGGTCCGACCCGCCAACCTTAAGCAAGGAGATTTGGTCTTGAGAAAGCTAGCCATATCCTTTCCCAGTCAGAAGAGCAAGCTGGCTCCGAACTGGGAAGGGCCGTACAGGATCACAAAAGTAGTTCGGCCTGGAACATATCGCCTTGAAGACCTAGAGGGCAGAGAGCTTCCGAGGACCTGGAATGCCGACCACCTCCTAAAATACCAAGAAAGCGCTCCGGCGCCGCTCTAAGTATCTGGGGATATCGAGCCAGTCCAGTCCTCCGACTTGTAACCTATTTTCATAAATTGTACTATGTAAAACGGTTCGCCGTCGATTATCAATAAAGAAAGCTCTTTCGTGTTTGTGAATTCGCGTGTTTCTCTCCCCTCTTATCACCTGCTTTTTAAATTGTGATTTCAACCAATGGTTCGGAGTCCACGTTCGGCTCGACCTCACCTCCTCGGCTCGTCTCCGGACGAACCAGTGGTAGACCGTCGTTCGGAATGCTCCCACAACCGTTGAACTACACCAATGGTTCGGAGTCCAACACTCGGCTCGACTTTACCTCCTCGGCTCGCCCCCGGACGAGCCAGAGGTAGATCACCGTTTGGAATTGCTCCCACAGCCGTTGAACTACACCGATGGTTCGGAGTCCAACACTCGGCTCGACTTTACCTCCTCGGCTCGCCCCCGGACGAGCCAGGGGTAGATCACCGTTCGGAATTGCTCCCACGGCCGTTGAACTACACCGATGGTTCGGAGTCCAACACTCGGCTCGACTTTACCTCCTCGGCTCGTCTCCGGACGAGCCAGGGGTAGATCGCCGTTCGGAATTGCTCCCACAGCCGTCGAGCTGCACCGATGGTCCGGGGTCCAACACTTGGCTCCCAGTCCTTTCAAGCTTCTCCAGTAGATCGATGCCGGGGCTTCGCTCGGCCACGTAATCCGAGCGATCTTGCCCAGTTGCCGAAGACCGAAGCCCTACGTCTTCGGTCGGCCACCGAGCAAGTGCCTTCCCGAGCTCGTAAACGGAGAAAATTCACTTTCTCCTCAACTTTCGTGCATGATCTCGATCAGACGGCTCAGATCTTGCCACCTGCGCTAAGCAACAAGATAACGTTTTCTTGGGAACTGAGCCGCCTCGAGATTCGCACCTACGCTAAACGACAAAATGGTGCTTTCCTGGGGACAGAGCCGCCTAGGATTTCGTGCCGTACCTTGTCAGAGTCGCTAAACGACAAAATACCGTACTCATGGGAACCCGTTCGGTTCAAACACTCTCACCGACGGAAATAACATGCTCGGTTCAAGGACCTCGGTGCGACCAACACAGTTATAAGCGAGACAAATATGCAGAGCAATGAAAGATATTTTATCAAACAATCAGACCTTAATACAAAACGCATGGTTACAAAGTGTTTGGAAACAAAATACACGACGCCGACCCACTATACTTAGATCTCATATGGAAAAATCTTCACTAGACTGTTCGGCCGACTGTTCGTCCTCCTCGGCCGATGGCTCCCCTGCATCTTTCCGGAGCTTCGCTACCGCAGTCTGCAAGTGTCGAATCTCCGAGAGCAAATCATCCCGCTCGGCTATGATCTTCGACTGGTTGTGCCGAATACACTTGACCCGAAAAGCGTTGCTGAAAGCGGTTTGCGAGTCTTCATCCCCTCCTGCGGGACTCAGCTCGGCGATCCTATTCTCCAGGCGTTGGATCTCGGCTTCCCGAAGGTCGAGGACGGACAAAAGGTGAGCCCGCTCGCCCTCAGCTCGGCGTAACTCCAGCTCGACGCTCCTGGGACTCAGAGCCGCCGTCCCAGAAGTGGCTTCGGATTCAGACTCATCATCCGAACCGTGGAGATCAGCCTATGAATCGGCCGCCTCGAGCTGAAAAAAAAAGGGGAAAACAAACAGCGAAATTTCAATGCACTACCGAAGTCCAACACTTGTAAATTTTCTGAAGAATTTTCCCATCATATTCAGACATAATGGTTCCACATACAACACAATCGACTCTACTACAAAGTTTTGCGACAATCAGAAAAAGCATAAAGCGACAATATCAGGGTCTCCTCGGAAGGGGAACGCTTCGGTTTAAGGAAACGCGAGGACGACGAGGCCTGCCCTCCGAACCCGATCCTAACCCAACGAAGCGTGACCCCCCCCTCGCTGCTGACCCTAACTGTGGCGCCGACCGAGGCACCGCTCGACGACATGGCCACGCTACTCTGAACATCGGCAGGGCTTCGCCTAGCCACGGGCACACGTGTCGCGAGCTCATAAAAAGTAATCCCTTTCTCGCTCTCTTCGCGAGTGCACGACGTGCTACGGACATTGGCCCTCTCCGGCGAAGGCTTGAGCGACGCGACCTCCTCCTCAAGTTCAATGATTCTGTCTCTCAGAGCGTCGTCCTTCACCGACTTCTTCAGTCGAGAAGGCCTCGACGAGCCCGAGACGTTGACACTACCGGTCGCGAGCCGTCGGAAGTGGGTGACCTCGATCCCCCTATCTATCGTGATCCATCTGAGCCTGTCGACCTCGGCCAACAGTCTCTTGCGCTCGGTCGACACCTTCTCCAGTTCGGAAGCGAGTTTCTCTTCCTCCGACGAGCGTTCTTTACCCACTAACTCCAAGTGTTGGACCTCGGCCAAAAGCTCGACATTCTTCTGCTCGGCAACGGCGAGCTCTCTACGAAGCCGTTCGACCTCACCTTCGGGACGAGGGGCTGGGGGTTGCTTTCGCAGCTGCCACAACTCGCGACAGTACCTCCGCAAAGCTGCCTTCGTCTCTTCCAGCTTCAAGAGCATGAAAAACCGCCTCTCTCGACTATTCGAGAGCTCGCCCTTCGTCCTGGACAGCTCCTTCCGAAGGTGTGCAACCTCCATAACCGGACCGAACCTTACCTGAAAAGCAGAGATAAATCCGAGGCCCAACACTTGAAGAAATCTACGCCAAATCAAACACTAAATCCGAGACTCAACACTTGGATAAATTTCGGCCAAACAAAACATTTTCATTCAAATCCAAGGAGAAAGTTTTACAAAAGCGGTGGCCAGTCCGCAGTTAGGCTTACAAAAAGAGACAGAATAGCAAAAGACAAAAAGAGACAACCGAGTCAGGGGTCGACCTTTTTGTCGTTCGGGTCCGTCGACCCCCCGGTCTTGTCCTCACCATCGCCCTCACCTCCGCCTTCGCTCCAGCTCTCCTCCCCGGAGTCGTCCTCCTCCTCGCCCTCGGCCTCGGTCTCCCCCGGGCCCTCGACACGTTCCGTCTCCCCCTCGGGGTCGAGCAACCCCTCGGGAACGCCCTCCTCCCCTTCCACGGGGTCGTAGAAGTGGTAGATGGATGTGTCGAAGCCCGGGTTCTTGGCGGCTACATGTAGCAAGGCTCGACCGTAGGCATCCTCCATGTTCTGGAGCATGTGCTGCGCGGCCTCCTCCTGCACGGCCTTCTTCACCTTCTTCACCTTCTTGCGGTGTTTGGCTCTGATCTTCTCAGCCCTCTTCCGAGCCGTCTCAACTTCCGACCGAGCATTGGCCAGCGCCTCCTTCAGCTCGGCAACCTCTTTCTCCGCTCCCGACCGAGCGTTGGCCAGCTCCTCCTTCAGCTCGGCAACCTCCTTCTCCGAAGCCCCGAGCTTGGTTGCCGTATCCTTCGACAGCTGAATGGAGTCGGCCAGCTGCTTCTCCAGGCCCCCCACTGCGGCAGCCCTCTTCGTCGAGAGAAGCTGCTCGGCGTCAAGCTGCTGCGCGACCTTGACGCGCTCCGCCCTCTCTCGTTCGTTCTCCCGCTCCTTGTTCGCCAACTCCTCGACCAGGAAATTGAAGTGGCAGAGAGTCTGAAAAAGAACAACACGTTAAAACCCGAACCCAAGAACTTAGAAAAATTCTAAGGAAGAAATTTGGATGAGGGAGGGCTCGGCCCACTTACCGACATGGTATTCCGAGCAATCTGCATCACGGCGTCCCCTGCCATCCCGGCCTTCAGGGTCGCTCGATCCTTCGGGGTCGGCAGGTGCCTCACCGCTTCCATGCAGATGTTGCCGTCGCCCAGGAAACCGTCAACGTTCATCACCTGCCAGTCAGGGACGAAGATCTGCTTATGACGCTCGGTCAAGATCTTCTCCGCCTCGGTAGTGAGGGACGGAACTTGGAGGGACAACACCTCCTTCACGCCGAACACACTGCTCGACGAGCCGGGAGCATCCCCCTTCGAGATCGGTGTCGGCGCATCCGAGGTCGAAGGGTCGAGGACCGGCGCATCCGAGGTCGGAGGGTCGAGGACCGGCGCATCCGAGGCCGGAGGGTCGAGGACCATGACTTCCCCCTGCGCGAGGACCATGACCTTCGGCTGGTCGGCGACCTTCGCCACCGAAGGCTTCTTCGGGGTTCGGCTGTCCTGAGGCCCTGCAGACGGCCTCTTCTTCTTTGCCTCCTGCTCCGATCTGCCCTTCGCCATCAGAGCTTTGTAGTCCAGCTTCATCGTACCTGCACAAGCCGAATGAAAAAACTTAGAAAAATTTTCATGAACTTTAAGCAAAGAGTATAAATACCAGAGGCATACTAGGGTCGATCGGACTGAGACCCCCTCGGAACAGATCCTGCTCGGTAATGTCTTTCCAGCTTAGCGCTGGCAGGGCGAGGAGCTTCTTCTGGACCTCCGCCTCCTCATCACTCAGCGCTGCCTCCTTCTTTGTGCGCTTGGGTAGGCCATCCTTCGCCCAAACCGTCGGTATCACCCACGGTGCAGGGGCTCGGATGATGAAATACTTCTCCTTCCAATGTTTGATCGAGTCCGGATTCTCGATCAACTTCACGCCCGTCCGGGGCGAAAGATAGAACCTTTGTTCCTCTCGCCTTGGCTGACAAGGTCGGTAGAGGCCCCAGAAGAGGAACATACTCGGCTTGGCGCCGACCTCTTGGCATCGGAGGACGAATGCCATGACATGCCTCCATGTGTTCGGCATCAGCTGGGCGGGGCTCAAACCGTACCAGACCAGGACTTCAACCACGAACGGGTGGAGAGGAAAACGGAGTCCGGCAACAAGGGAGTCGACCGGAAAGACACACATGTCTGACGAAGACTTTGTATTGGCTCGGAAACCCGGCCCAGGGAGGAGCAGTCCGTAGTCGGCGGGGATCCTGAAACCCTCTCGGATCAGACGAAGGTCGGTCTCGGTAAGAGACGAGATGGTATGGTCCACCTCGGACAGCTCCCTCGGCTCGTTATCCTCCACCAGCTTAGCCGTGCCTTGGGTGACTCTCTCCAAGGTATCATCGGCATAGTCCCGGACGCCTCCCACACTCGACAGGGCAATAGGCTGCCGACCGAACGCCCCCGCTCTCTTCGGCATTTCCACAATCGTGACCACGGCTTTACCCTTCTGGGACACCGCCGCGACCTCCTTAGGCAGCTCGGCCACTTCGCCCTCTCTGTCCGGACGAACGACATTCTGATCGCTCGGCTCCACTACCTCCTTCCCTTCATCCCCTCGGCCAACGGCTTGCTCCGAGACGGGGGTCTCATCCGTGATCTTAACCATTTTTCTAAGAGAGAAGGGAAAGAGACTGACCTTGAAGTGATATGTACGGTCGGAAAGTTCACCGGAGGCAAGGAACGCTACCGCGACAGCTAGCACCGCCACCAGAGAGCTGAAAACTTCGAAGGCAAAGTGAAAACTGAAGAGAGAGAGTAAAAGTAAAAAATGAGACTTGGTCTAAGGGAGGGGTGAAGATTTATAGTAAAAAGGAACGTCCCTTGGACTTCCAAACGAAAGAACGCGACTTTTGGGCTGCTCTCGAAACGTCGCGAAGGCCCAACACAACTGCCTTCCTCACCAAGTCAACTAGCTCGGCGCAATGGGATCTGAATCCAAGCTACACGCAATCCGAGCCAGATTGCACAGACTCCGGTCGGTATCCGAGCAAGTGCCTTCCCGAGCCTGCAAACGAAGAAAACGCACTTTCTCCTCAACTTTCGTGCCTGATCTCGATCAGACGGCCCAGATCTCGCCGAGAACACTAGACGACAAGATAGTGTTTTCTTGAGAAATGTGCCCGTCTTGAGATGCGCGCCATCATCCAACGGCTCAGGTTGCGCCACGTCGCTCGGACGCCCCACCTATGTCTAGAGGAACCAGAGAAAGTTTTGATTCAAAGTTTTAAGGCACCGCCCTCGGCGAGCACCCCCCGGGCCCTGGTCTCGGTCGGTATTCCGCCGACCCACGGGCCCCGGTCGAAAGCAGATCAACACTCAGAGATCGGGAGAAGCGCACCATTCCGAGCCAGTTGATTGTAACTACGAAGGTTCGGCCTGGCTCTGGCAACAGAACCTTCACAGTTGCAAACAACTTGCCCGGAACGCCCTTCATTTCTTCCGGAAGTCCGAGCCATGATCTCCCCCGACGCTGGTACCCACGACGGGGCAGTCAGAGTCCGGAGAAGATCATGGTGGAAGAACGACCGCTCGTCCTTCCGACAAACTCATCCCTCGGATTCGGACATGGATTATCACCTCTTCCACCAAGGTCTCCGCCGACCCTGACACCCACTGCGGAGCAGCCAGAGTAGGCAGAAGATCTTGGTGGAGGAACGACCACCCGTCCTTCCACGGTAGCTCATCCCTCGGGTCCGTACTACGGTCGTCCCCACTCTTGCCATATTCTCCCTCGCTCCTGACATCCACTTTGGGGCCGTCGGGAACGAGAGAAGAAAAAGGCAAAAGAGCGACCACCCCTCCGAACCCCGAAGGAGAAGTTACCCAAGGCAAGTACCACCGAGGTCTAAAACTCAACATTGCTGCGACTGAAATAACAAGGGGAATGGAGTACTTATAGCCTACCCTCCAAGAACCAGCCATTATGACCCTCGGAAGTTGGAACGCCGCACATTAATTGAAGAGATCAACATTAATGACCATTGGGAAAGTAAAACGCCGCACGAACCCCGGAGCACCATTAATGTCCTTGGGAACAGGATCGTCTCGAGACGGATTGCGCCGCATCGCTCGTCCTACCGAAACCCCCTGTCTCCGGTCGGATGCCGCGCAAGTGCCTCTCCGAGCTCGCAAACGGAGAAAACACACTTTCTCCTCAACTTTCGTGCCTGATCTCGATCAGACGGCCCAGATCTCGCCGAGGACACTAAACGACAAGATAGTGTTTTCTTGAGAAATGTGCCCGTCTCGAGATGCGCGCCATCATCCGACGGCTCAGATTGCGCCACATCGCTCGACCTGCCGTAACCCCATGTCTCCGGTCGGGTACCGAGCAAGTGCCTTTCCGAGCTCGCAAACGGAGAAAACACACTGTCTCCTCAGTTTTCGCGCATGATCTCAATCAGACGGCCCAGATCTCGCCGAGAACACTAAACGACAAGATAGTGTTTTCTTGAGAAATGTGCCCGTCTTGAGATGCGCGTCATCATCCAACGCTTCAGATTGCGCCACGTCGTACGGACAGCCGAGACCCCCTGCCTTCGGTCGGCTGCCGTACGAGCGCCTTTCCGAGCTTGAACTTGCCCCACGTCATCCGACCGAAGCTACGAGCACGTCGCTCGGACTGCCGAAACCCCCTACCTTCGGTCGGCTGCCGAGCAAGTGCCTTTCCGATCCCGTAAACGGAGAAAAAAGACACCGAGCTACTACGACCGTTGGATCTCTCAGAAATTCGTGTTTCTAATGATGAACGGTCCAGATTGCGCCACGTGCGCTAAAAGACAAGATAGCGTTTTCTTGGGAAACGCGCCACCATCCGATGGCTCAGATTGCGCCACGTCGCTCGGAACGCCGAACCCCCTAGTCTCCGGTCGGCAGCCGAGCAAGTGCCATTCCGAGCTCGCAAACGGAGGAAAAATCTGCCGAGCGATGGAGACCAATGGATCTTTCAGAAATCCGCGCTCGTCCATGATCAACGGCCTGGATTGAGCCACGTCATAAATCGGTATTTAAAATCATTTTTTATTTATTTAAATCGTTTTATTTATTTAAAAATTGCGAAAAAATTGCTAATAATTCGGGGAAATTAACTAAAAATTCTGGAAAGTAATTAAAAATTCGGGGGTACATTTTTGAGCCCTCGAACGAACAATTATTGCCTAGAAAGTACTGTTAAGGCCCCCGAACGATTAGTAAACACATCGCAAAATTAAATAAATAGCCCGAAAAAATGAATAAAAGCCGTCAAATACTCGATATGGCTGGAGAACAACACATGGCGTCAAAAAGTTACCTCACTACCCCCTTCGAGATTCTAAGTTCTCCATATGGACTCGGATACAACTCCGCTAGCCACCAAAACAGTCAAACTACTCCTCAAAGGCTGATCACGCTCAGTCTTTAGGAGTGGGGGGCTCGTGATATGGCTAAAAATGGGGTTAAATCGGAACCGTCCAGATTGGGCACGAATCTTGATGCTCGGGGGTAAAATGGTAATTTCACATACAAGTGGATCCAAGGCGGGTACTGAATCTCCTTCTCACAGATCCAATAATCCGCGAACGGATCCACACCTATTGGCACGGGTCCCGACCCGAGGCGAACCCAAACCAACGAGAGACAAATCAGGATCCCTGATTTGGCCAAATCAACGGCCCTGATTTGCTCCCACCGGGAATCAAGGAAAGATTTCCTCAACAGACTGAGGATTTTGCTCCCGGCTGTTACACAGGAAATCAGACCCTTAAACGGCTTCCCTGGCGAATATAAATACAACCCCTCTGCCTCCATGACCAGGTTAATGACTTTTTCACCACTTAAGCTCTTTCTTAATCTTTTCTGATTACTGACAAGAGCGTCGGAGGGTGCGTCGCCGGAATCAACCCCGGTGTTTCGCACTTCCTTGCAGGTCGCGGCAGGAGCAAGAAGGCTGAGTCAACTGTTCAGGTTTTTCTCGGACTCACAAATTCTATCTGTTTACCCCCACACCGAAATCAGCGGTAACACAAACCCTCTGCCACTTCTTGCAAATGATGACTCGGATCCAGGATATAACCTCGTAACATAGACACATGAAAGACATTATGCACTTGGGACAACTCTTCTGGTAATTCTAACTGATAAGCTGTCTTCCTAATCCGTTTCAATATCTTATAAGGTCCAATGTATCCCGGGGCTAGTTTTCCTCCCATTCCAAACCGAATCACCCCCTTGGTCGGAGACACCTTCACAAAGACAAAGTCACCTTCATTAAACTCCAAGTCTCTCCTCCGGTTGTCGGCATAACTTTTCTGCCTGCTCTGTACGTCGACTAACCTCTTCCTAATCAGCTTGATCTTTTCGGAGGTCTGCTGCACATTCTCTGGCCCAGGGGAACTGTCGTTCCCCTACTTCGTACCAACACACCGGTCCAACACATCGGTGTCCTGCACTTCCTTCCATTTAGAGCTTCATACGGTGCCATCCCAATGCTTGCCTGAAAACTGATGTTGTAGGAAAATTCCATAATAGCCAAATGCTTCTCCCAGCTACCACCAAAGTCCAACACACAACATCTCAGCATATCTTCCAGTACTTTGTTGACTCTCTCAGTCTGCCCATCAGTTTGAGGATGAAAGGCCATACTGAAATCAGTCTTCGTCCCCAAAGCTGCTTGAAGACTTCTCCAGAAATGTGAAGTGAAACGCGCATCTCGGTTGGATACTATCGATAGCGGAACTCCATGAAGCTTCATAATCTTGCCAACATACAACTCTGCCAGCTTTTCCATTGACCAAGTAAGCTTCATTGCCAAAAAGTGAGCTGATTTAGTGAGTCGATCCACTATCACCCAAATAGTATCATTGCCTTTGGAACTCTTGGGCAAACATGTGATAAAGTCCATGCTGATACAATCCCACTTCCACTCCGGGATGGGTAATGGCTGTAACAAACCTCTGGGCTTCTGATTCTCGGCTTTGACTTGCTGACAAACTGCACACTTGACAACAAACTCAGCCACATCTCGCTTCATCCCTGGCCACCAATAATATAGCTTTATGTCCCTGTACATCTTGGTACTCCCTGGATGCACGGATAATAAAGTAGCATGTGCTTCCTGAAGAATACTCTCCTTAAGTTTCGCTTGATCTGGCACAGACAGCCGCTCGCCAAACCACAATACTTCATCATTCACTTGAAACTCTGCCAACTTGCCAACACCAACCTGCTCAACCATCTCCTGGATCTCTGGATCTGTCTTCTGACTGTCAATGCTTTTGTCTCTCAAGGTAGGTTGAATCCTCAACTGAGCTAAGGAAGCTCCCAAACCTTGCAAAACCACCTCAATCTCTGCTCGACCAAGCTCCTCTGCCAACTTCTCCTGAATCGTGATCAATCGAGACAAACTGCCCTTCCTGCTGAGCGCATCAGCCACAATATTGGCCTTGCCCGGATGGTACTTGATCTCAGGTTGGATGTCCTCCAACACTTCTAACAATCTCCTCTGCCTCAGATTCAAGTCTCTTTGCTGATAGATATACTTCAGACTCTTATGATCCAAGTACATGTTGACCTTCTCCCCGTACATATAGTGCCTCCACTGCTTCAAAGCAAAGATGATCGCTGCTAACTGCAGGTCATGGGTTGGGTAATTCTTTTAATGTGGTCTCAGCTGTCTAGACCCATAATCTATTACCTTTTCCTTTTGCATCAGCACACAGCCCAAACCGTGATGGGAAGCATCGCTGTAGATATCATATTCGACTCCTGCTCGTGGCAAAGCCAAAATGGGAGCGGTAGTCAATCTTCCCTTCAACTCCTGGAAGCTAACTCTGACCATTTGAAACTCACGTTCTTCCTTGTAAGCCATGTGAGTGGCACAACTATCTAAGCATAGCCCTGAATGAATCTTTTGTAGTATCCAGTTAAACCCAGAAAGCTCCTAATCTCTTTCATTGTGGTCGGTCTTGGCCAATCTTTTACTGCCTCAATCTTCTGCAGGTCAGTAGCCACTCCCTCCTTAGAAAGGATGTGACCCAGGAAGGCGACTTCGGTTTTCCAAAAGTCACATTTGGACGCTTCGCATACAGTTTGTGCTCCTGTAGCTTATTCAGTACCTCTACTAGGTGCTCGGCATGCTCTTCTTCTGACTTGGAATAGACCAATATGTCGTCGATGAACACAACGACAAAAGAATCGATGAATGACCACAGAACCCTGTTCATCATGTCCATAAAAATAGCCGGTGCATTGGTTATTCTAAACGGCATAACTGGAAACTCATAGTGACCATGTCTAGTTCTGAATGCCGTCTTATGCACATCATCTTTCTTTACTCGGACTTGGTGATATCCTGACCGTAAGTCAATCTCGGAGAAAATAGCTGCTCCTTATAGACGGTCGAACGAATCATCGATTCGAGGAATTTGATACTTGTTCTGTACTATAACCTTGTTCAACTCTCTGTAGTCGATATACATCCTCATTGATCCATCCTTCTTCTTCACCAAAAGAACTGGGGCTCCCCAAGGTGACGCACTAGGCCTGATGAATCCTTTGCTCAACAACTCTTCAATCTGCTGTTTGATCTCATCTTGTTCAATCGGTGCCATTCTGTATGGTGCCTTGGAAATAGGTGCACTCCCTGGCTGAACAGTGATGTTGAACTCTACATCTCGATGAGGGGGAAGCCCAGGTAGATCGTCAAGAAACACTGCCGAAAAATCTCGAACCACTGGAATCAGCTTCACTTCTTCAGGAACCTTCTGCTCTGACAAAGCTGCTACCAACTTCTTACACATCCTCTTACCTTGAAATGTAACTGCTGGTCCTCCTGGTGCCTTCACCACAACTTCCTTGCTCTTGCACTCAATAGTGGCATTGTAAACTGACATCCAGTCTATGCCAATAATGATGTCGACCCCCAAAACTGCCAACTCAATGAGGTCGATGCCAAAGAGCCTGCCTCCGATCTCAAGATCACACCCTTCATAAAGACATCTTAGATTCTACGGTTTCTCTTGGCTGCTCTGAGCTCTTCCCGTAGTTCCTGGATTTCCTTCCTCATGTCTTCAAAGCTCTGTTGCCACTCCTGCTTATCCCAGCGAGTGAGGTGATCCAACTTGGCAAAGTGTCGATCATTCACGTGCTGAGCCTTCTCGAGTTCACACACTTGAAAACTCAGCTCCCGAATGCGCTCCTTGTCTTCTGCCCGTTGCGATTCCAAGTGGTTTACTCTCCACTTTTGATCATCTAATTCTCGTCGAAGAGAAGCAACAATATCATTTGGGTCATCTGGAATGAGTTCTTCGTCTGAGGATTCTTCGGGGAAATCAGACAGAGGTGAAGTAATCTCCCTGGACTCAGGGAATTCCTCTTCTATCTCCATTAGTTCTTCTTCTTCCTCTTCTGGGTCTTCTTCTTCTTCCATTGGCTCTTCCTCTTCAACCTCGAAGGGGACAAACCAATACACCTCATTCTGGGGATAATGCTGATTAGCCATCTTATAGGAAAAAGGAGGAGAAAATTTCATTTCATAGAGCAACACAAACATAAGTTTAAATCTTTATAAGTTGAAACTCACACTCTAATGTCCACTCTAGGGTGTCGTTCCTTATAAATTTTTACTACTTATGAAGCGTGGCTCTGATACCATCTGTAACGCCCCGAATTCCAAATAAGACCGAATTCGAGATTCCACAGGATCTTTACACTTTACTTCATACAATTTTACATGGAAATTTAAACTTTTCATCATACATCAGAGTTCTTTATATGTTTACACAGCGGGAGATAAAGATAAAGTACAACAATGATAAATAATATACAACTTGCACTTCTTTAACTTGTAATATACAACAGCATCATAACGACTTCTTCATGAAAAAGTCCAATTCCTGCATAATAAGCTGTGGGCCCGTCAGTTACTTACAAATGACAAAAATGTTATACTCGGTCATCCTCTCTATGCTGTATATATAACGATCTCAATACTTTAACAAACCACAAATTGAATGCAAAATAAAGTGTTAAATGTGACTACACTAAACATGTAAGTGTATGCGATGCCTTCATGCCTAATGCAGATATTTTATACTAAGATGACACTAATGCATACTTGTTCGGATTCTATGCATCCCATTCTACATAGGTCCTGTAACGCCCCGAATCCCAAATACAACTGAATTCGAGAGTTCTACAGGATCTTTTCGCTTCATTTAGTACAATTTTACAAGGAAATTTGAACTTTTCACTTTATATCCGAGTTTACATGAAAACATTACACTTAACATTGCACAGCAGAAGTAAAATTTACAACAATTAAATAAATGTACAACAACATTGTATAATCTTTAAGCATCTGTTCCTCTTTAATCTTTATCATGTCACTTACCTGCATATAAGACTGTGGGTACGTCAGTTTATTCAACCGACGAACATTATACACGGCCATCCTCTCTATGCCGGAATTAGTATAACTTATTTTCCATATTTAGCAAACACAAACTTGTCACATATCAAACTAAAGGGAATACCCTAATGATGTCGTGTTGTGATTGTGCACTTAGTCCTTAATGCATTTATTCATGTTACATGACACTAATGCGCACTTGTTCGGATTCTATGCATCCCATACTACATAGGTCCGAGGGCAAGCCCTTAATCGTTCTTCATCTTTGTAGGGTTCAATCCCTCGTTATGACTTAATCTACTATTGTGACTACAGTAAGTATCCTAGATGTTTTCTGACCTACGAACTCATGTCTAGGCACCCTGGAGGGAATCCCAATGCACTGACACATGACTCATCATGCAGGCATCCTGTGGTAATTCAGCTCCTACCATAGACATGACACCACCCGTAGTCTTCAAACATCCCACGAGCGTCACCACTGGGACGGTACTCTGGAGCAGTATCCTCGCCCTGACTCATCATGGGACATCCTGGGATACGCTCTCGCCGCTGATCCAATGGCCCTCATACTCAATGTTTTTCTCTTACTTTCATCACGTCTTCACTATGTAACTAATCCTTAATTCTAATGAAATAGAATCATGAACAAAATCAAAGCACTAGAGTTAGCCTCTCCACTAATCCGGACTTATTCATTCATTCAAACATGACCAACCTTGGTCTTTCATTTCAAATTTCATTTCATTTCTTTCCAAATGCCGGGGGAGACTTAGCTACTCTTTTGTTTCAATTCCCATTCACAATTTCTAAGTTGAGCGTTTCAACTCATAAGTTCACATGTTGAGTTGTCATACTCAAAAATATTTCTTTTCCAATCATGATTGCTAAACCGTTCAATAGTCCATAATTATGCATTAAATTCAACTATTCATCATGTAACTCATAAAATATTATTTTCACATTAAAAACCACATTACTAGTTATTTAATAAAAGATGAATATTTATACATCATGAATTGTCACACCATTCTCCATTGAGAATAATTCACATCACTAGTTATTTAATCAAAGATGAATATTTATACATCATGAATTGTCACACCATTCTCCATTGAGAATAATTCACATCACTTCATATAGTTCCTTTTTATTCGTATTTCTTTTCTAATATTCCACTTTAAGTCTTTTGCAACTTACAACTTTATACAAATGCAAGTGTAGAACTTATAGTTCTAAATTATACTTTTATTCTCTAAACATACTCCACTTCATGCAAATAATTCTCAAATTATTTTTCATAAACTCCACATATTTTTAAAATAATAAATATATTTTTTCCATATTTTTTTTGATCATTAAAACACCCAAAAAAAATGTTTTTCCCCAATATAAACACACAGCCGATACCAAGAGTCGAACCAGCGACCACAGGGAACCCAACCGAAGGCACAAGCTACTAGGCCGAATGCTTCACGCGCTTATAAGAGAGGGCAAGAGCATTAAGTGCTCTCGGCCAACTGATTTATTTTAAAAGTGTTCGGAACAAAAGAATGGTGTCAACGGGATTCGATCCCTCAACCTTGGAGAATACCCACATATATACTGTAGCGATTAAGAGTGATCCGACCACTCGAGCTATGGGCTCGGGTTGTCACTAGTACAATTCGAATTTCATTTAAATCAATGCTCTCTGTTATTTAAAATACATCGATGTTCATCAACATCTTACTTCAATTTGCTCTTACTAATATACTGTAAAAATTCCAGATTAATCATTTCCATTATGAATTCTACTCCAGTATATGAAAATAATTTTCTTAATGATTAAACATATTTTCCCCCAATAATTAACACATTTCTACCATACAATTTGGTTAATTTGATATACCCCTACTAATGCATTCTTTTTCGACATTTTAATTTCACTAAGCTCTACATCAATTTTCTGCTCTTATTCATTTCACAACCATAACAATTGCATCCTAATTCATTCGTTACAACGTCATAACAAATATTCCATCTTAGCACATAAAGCGACATTGTCAATCTACCAATTTGCACATAATTTTTAATGTTAATAACGAAGGTTTCTTTACACAATTCATAGCCATAAACATATCGCATACACTTGAATTTTAATAATAGAAACACATACAATTTGCATATCAACGATTCAATCAATTTAGATCATTTTTCCAATTAAGTGTGCACTCTGATTAATCATTTTCATGCATCATTTTTCTAATTAAATCTAGCATGCATTCCTATTTAGAAATAGGAAAAATTTACCCACCTTAGTGAAGAAAGTACAACTAGCAACCTCCTAAACGAATGTCCTTGCCACGAGAGCGGTCCTCCTCCTAGATGCGCGCACCCGAGCTTCAAGAACACCAAAACCGAGAGCCTCCCCTTGTGTTGCCGGCCTTCCTTCTTCTTGATGCAACCCCAACTTTTCCCACACACAAACTCAATCTTTTACTCACTAAATAAACTACTAGATGATGTATTTAGACTATAGGTTGAAGGAAATAATTTGCACAAGAATACTAGCCATGGGGGGGGGGGGGTATTTATACTAAAAATCTAGGGAAATGGATGGCTAAGATTGAAGGAGGAGTTAGGAACAAATGGCTATGATTTAAGGAGGAGTTATACTAACCACCCATAATCAAGTAACCACCACCACTATGATCCCACTCAAATTTTTGGTTTCCCTCCTAAAGCTCCAACCGGCCAAGGCTAGGAAGGTGCACTTTGCACGTGTACGTGCAATGCACGTGCATGCAAATGCCTCCAAAAATTTGTACATTTTATATATATAAAAAATCTTTAAATTGTATTCTACATTACAAGTTGTATTTAAAAATAAATTAGCCCATGGGCTTTAGTTTTGGGCCAAAATAATAATTAAAAAAATAATAAATTAAATTAAATTTGGGCTTTTTAAAAGAAAGGCTTTTTCTCTATTTGAAAGAAGGCTTTGTATAAAATAATTAAAAGCACGTATTTAAAAAATCTATACTCATCATAATGAAAATAATCATAACATTTAATTCAACCAAAAATATTGCACGTGCACACTACGTGCAAAATCAAATAATTTTTCATTAAATGAAAAATCGGGGCATTACAGGTCCGAGGGCAAGCACCTACGTACTCCACATTATAAGGATTCGATCCCTCGCCATGAAAATTACCCAGTAATAAGAACAAGATTTAGATATTCCACGAGTACGGATCCCAGTCCCGAAGTACACCGCCCGACTGTTATACAGACTCCTCGTCGTGCGCATACCCCGCAAGTGTCCCTCTAGCCCCGGTATACGTATATACACTGGAGTACGACAAACTATCTAGCCGACTATGCATAGTCCCAGATTTAAAATAAAACTCGCCTCCATCGAAGCAACCTCAGTCCCGGAGTACACCGCCCGACTAGGTCTATAGTCCCAAAGTACACCGCCCGACTATATAGAGTGCCCCACTTATGTTTGCCCAGGTTTACTACATCTACCCTTAAGTGCCTAGTTTCTTAAGTTCAAGAAATGAATAATTTATCATACCTAGAGTTAGTTTTACCCCCTACCAGACTTAATCACAAATACGAGATCGCTCCATGGCCATATCTCAAAAATATATCTCAATTCTTTTAATTCATATTGCCGGACCCGAGGTCTCACTAACTCTAAATCACAACTTTTCATGTACATGAATCCATGGGTACACATACCCTTCAATAATCATGTCTTAACTTAAAGTGTTCTTATCTTCAACTTATTCACAATTCGATAAATGTCTTGTCTTGACGTCATTCATTCAATTCATTCACTACCGTTCAAAGGCAATAATTATTTTCATGAAATCATAGCATAGATTCAAATATCATTTAGGAACTTAATTACATAAAAATTCTTAACCACAATCAAGCATATTAATATAGTCTCATCAAAGAAAATTAAGTAACATAGCAATTCTTTCCAAAGCTTTATATGAACTCACACTAGATTTTAATCTCATCAATTATTTCTTTCTCAACATAAGTGTATATTCTCTTCAAGAGAACACAATTCACATAGCAATATTCTACTCTTCTTTTTAAAACAAAAGTCATACTCTTATACAAATTAATTTGAAGTCATCAACTCATTTTTATCTCAATTTCTTCTTTTATTTCTCAAAAATTTACATAAAAAATTATAAAACTAATTTTGATAAATTCCATTTCATTTTATAGGAAATCTAGAATTTTTCCCCAAATTTTCTTTGAATTAAAACCCCTTAAAATTATTAAAACATCAAAAAAAAAAAGTGAGCTTATTGGGTTTCGAACCCAAGCCCAACTCACCAACAGTAAGCGCCTAGAGACCCACACCGCAAGCCACTAAGTCCAAGTGGACTTGGTGTCAAAAACCTTTACCGAAATACCCATATATCTAGCTACGGGTTTCGGAAATAATTTAAATGAAAACAAAATAAAATGTGTCCAACAAGTTTTGAACCAAAGATCTTTTACAAGTAAGTGCTCTATAGTGCACTGGCTAACCAGTAAGTCCAAGTGTGATTATTGACTAGGACTTGTATTAATATGATTTTGTTCACATTGTTCTGAAATTGATTATTTTTCGCAAACTCGTTTATCCAAATGATCCAATCTTTTAGGATATAAATTTTCCTTTGACTAAGTTTAATTTTAACACAGCAGCCAACCAATTCCAAATTTATTTTTAAAAATACATTTCTATTTTTTTTCAAATAGTTCTTCTTTCCATTTTACATATCAATTTGCATTTTTCTCAAAACTTGAACTTAAGAATTGTTTTCATTAAAACTAGTTTATGTACTCAATTATACTAATTAAAATTTTGTAATAAAACCCAAACATGCCTCTCAATCATGAGGATCTCAAAAAGAAACTCTTTTATGCAAAAATTTATATTTTCGATATAACATTGCAATATGCATAAGTTAACATATTTTCATGACAACAATTCAATTTGTTTTTCTTTATTTCTTCTTTCTAATCATCATGGCACTAAGGCATATATTGAATATAACACTGCTTCAACAATTTTTCATACAAATCATATATTCGACATGTACAAATTTACAAGCATACTAATATGAATCATAGTATTAATTCTTTTGTTAAAATTCTTCTTTCTAATTATCATGGTGGCACTTAATCACAACAAAATTACTTCCATTCATGGCATAATATCTTAGCATGGATTATGTCTATATATTTCACATCAAATTCAATTCATACTACTCATTTATAAATTTAAGCATGCATTCTCTACATTTAGAAAGAAAGAGATCACCCACCTCTTGTGAAGATTTAACAACCAAGAATGGAGAGATAACTTCTAGCTCCTAGCTCCAATTAGCACCTCTTTGCCCTTCTCCTCCTAGCAAGAGCTCCTCAATGCACAATGGTACTCTCTTTCTCTCTTTCTTTTCCTTTCTTTATTTTTTTTTAGTTTATGTGTGAAATGAGAAGGAAACTAAGGTGTATTCATAGGACAATGTGAGGGTTTAAAGTGCAAATTTCTCCACCTAATAAATTACTCAACTTAATTTTCTATCTCTTCATAATCCTAACTCCCATAACTCCTAACTCTTCACATCTCCACCTCTTCAAAAACTCAACCCCCAACTCTCCATGCTCAAAACCGGCCAACCCCCCTTGCCTCTTCACATACCACGTGCACGTGTTGTGCACTAGTGCACACACATACACAATATTTAGTACAATTCTTATAGTTCCAAAATGTGTATTAAAAGTTGTTACATGTCATGTGTGAGTTCATGCACAACTTAAAATATGATTTAATTAATGGGCTTGTCGCATGGGCTTTCTTTTTAATCAATTTAATTAATTAGTCTGGTGGGCTTTCCTTTTAATTAATCTAATGGGCTAGAATCTAACTTTAGGTCTATGGGTTTAATACAAGTCTAAATAAAAGATTATACATGCTAAAATAGTAAATGAGAGTAAGAAAATAGGGATGGAAAAATTAACGCGTGCATCATACGTGCAAAATTGAAAAATGCATTTTTTATTAAAATAAAAAATACGGGGTGTTACACTACCAATCATGGATTTCAGAGAGTTGTCGTATCCTACGGGCACAGTCATAAAATATTGACCATCACCTTTTTCCGCTGCATAACGGGCTAAAATTTTAATCTTCCATCGTTCTCTATCCCAATTAGTAACCTCATAAACCTTCTCTACAAGTTCTTCCATTGTTATTGTACGGAGTACCCAAATTATTTCGGGATCAACGGTACTATAACAACAACCTATTTTTGGGTCACGGATAATCTCACCACCAAAATAAAGCCAAATAGGAATATCGTAATCCATACCTATACATATTTATAAAAAAAATAATCATTATCTACTAAACAAATTGTATTTGATAAAATGATATACAAATCATACCTTCAAATGTATGATCAGAAAAGATGGGAAACTTTCGAGCTTCGAGAAGACGACGTTGTTAATGGGTTGATAACAAATCCGCTATGTACATCCCCAAACAAACAAAAGCCCAAACATGGATTTAGGATTTTCAAAGTGGGAGGATATATGAAAGTGAGAGAAGAAGAAGATGAATGAAAGAGAAGAAGAAGAAAAAGAAGATCCTTTAAGATTTTGTAGAGTATTTTTTAGTAAGATCTACAATTGGGATGCTAGGGTTTTTGATTTGGGTTCCGAAATTGAGGGAGAAAAAGAAGAGAGAGACACTATAAATATAATGATGTACTAATTAGCGATTAAGATTTAATAAAAGCCCAAACGACACACGCTAACCCGATTAACGCGCCTGGTATAAAGAGGCGCGCTAACGGGATTAGCGTGTCTGTACTTGGGGTCTTTTGCCTATATTCTTACTTTAAGAGTAGTCTCCCCTATTGTCCACCTATCACGCTAACTCCGTTAGCGCGAGTGGTTTAAACATGCACGGTAACGGAGTTAGCGTGTCTGTAATTGGTGGGTTTTTTCACAAACACTCTGCTAAAGGGAAAAGTGTTATCCCCTAACACATGCTAACTGAGAAAGCGCAAAGAAAATTACTAGGCGCGTTAACTCAGTTAGCGACAAGGAGTTTTTGGTATTAAATTTTCAAACAAGGACAGTTTCGTATATACTTACAAAAAGTGGGACAGTTTGGTAAAAAAATTCAAGAATCTGATACACACCAATCCTCGCATTGATACTTGTACACCATAGAAAAACTCAATCAAAATTTTGTTACTAGTCAAGGATCATGTCCAGTCCAACTCCTACTATGCTTACTTTTTATTTTATTTTATTTTTACTACAGATAAAAACCGAAATCCCCCCCTCTTCTGAAATTTTTGTGGTACTAGGCCACTTTTTGAAACTTTTTGTGATTTTAGATCACTTTCCAAACTATTAGTATTTTTGGCTAGCCAATGTCACGTGAGCAGCGGCTGTTATTGAGAATAGCGGCCTCTTCATAGCGACCAACACATTGGGCTCCCACACTTGACAGATTATAAAGAGTATTATATAATTGCAAACCACTTGGTGTAAGTGAGGCCGCTATTGTCAATAGCGGCCTCATCTAACTAAGGTCGCTATTTCCAATAGCGACCTCAGGTGGGCCTAAAAGCGATTGGGCCAACCTGCGGTCGCTATTGGGAATAGCGACCTTGGTTATACAAGGCCGCTATTGACAATAGCGACCTCAGTTTCACCAAGTTGTGTCCATTATACAATATCCTCTCTATAAGCTGACAAGTGTGGGAGGCCGCTATGACCAATAGCGGCTGCTGCTAACGTGGTACTGGCTAGCCAAAAGCATAGTCACAAAGTTCGGGTTTAATTCGGAAAATTTGCGATTTATTCGCGAATATTTCCTCAGCCGAACTAGTTCACGAATTATACGTCGCTTCCCGAATTATTCGCGAAGTGCGCAAATAATTTGCAAAAATCACGAATTGCTGAATTATTCGCAAATAATACCCAATAAGTAATAACCCAACTCAAGTATTCAACCATATTTCCTTGTAGCATCTTGCTTTCCTCTTCCCTTGCGTTTTCTCTTCCCAGCCGCGCAGATTTTTTTTCCCAAATTAGAAGGAGCGACGATTCCTCTTTTCCTATTGCAATCAAAAAAATTTCGTTCGCTCAATCACTAAAAGGTATGATTCTCGATCTCCTATTATTTTCATCTATGTCCATGTTCTTTGCAATTGTTGATCAATAAAATGAACCATTTGTTGTGTGAACTTGCTGCTATCCAATTTTTAAGAGGATATGGAACCAAGGGGAGTGAGGATTGAAGTATGGTATGAACCTGGAAACTTGAGTTTGAAATTATTTTGTAATTGATGTCTCTAATTTGTAATAGTCTAAGATATTCTCTTATTAAACACTCTTGTAATTGGTTGTTTGGTGCATAGGTTAAGTAGCTAACAAACAAAACAAGACTGAGATTTAGGTGATGCTATATCAGTGTTTTCGGAGCTAATTATGGTGTATGTGTAATTTGTGGTATGCAGTGTGATGTCATATAAAACTGATGATCAAAGCAAGGAAATAATCGTAAAGCTTATTGATTCTTATCTTATACAATATACAGTGACTGCATCCACAGATTACTAATAAATATTTTTTTGCTTTGGTGTTGGGTACCAACTATTAAGATGTATTAAATTTTGTATTTCTTTCTTTCCGAACACATGCCGATTTTTTTTCCGAATTTTCTGATTTTTTGCCGAATTCCGAATATTGAATCTTGCCGAATTATTCCCGAACGCCAGATTTGTGACTATGGCCAAAAGTGCTAATAGTTTGTGAACTGGCCTAAAATCGCAAATAGTTTCAAAAAGTGGCTTAGTACTGCAAAAAATTCCCATCTTTCTCCTCCCTCCTTCCCGCCATCGCCAACCTCCGATCACCTTCCAAAACCCTTGGTTTCCGATCCGGTTCCCAAATGTCATGGGGCCTCGGATGGAAGCGCGCCTCCGAGGTCTTCCACCTCTCCCTCGACTACGGTAACCCCACCACCGCCGGCTCCACCTTGCCTCAAGACACCGTCTTGATCGATCTGGAAGTTTTCGATGAGGAGAGGGTTAGGGTTTCGATGTTGGTGATGAAGAGGTGGGAGGCGCTCAAGGCGGTAAGGATGATGGGGGTGTTGGGGAAGCTGGTCAGGTCGGATCCTGTGCCGGCGGAGTTTTTGAAGAGTGTGGTTGCGGCCTCTCGGTCAGTTTCTTGATTTTGGATCTGAAATTGAGCTGGTAAAGTTGATAATTATGAGATACGAAAAAGTTGAATGTTGAATTTGGTAGGATCATATTTGGGGTTTGGCAGTTGTTCGATTTATTTGCTTGTTAGGGATTGTGAAACTTGTTTGAGGATTATGATTTTAGCGGTAGTTTTGGAGGAAGAGTGGTTGGTTGTTTATTTGTCGACAAGTGGTGGAGACCCCTGGGGGATGAGGGAGAATGCTAGTTGAATCCAGAGTTTTACATGCCCTTATGGTGTGTTTAGCGAGTGGGAATTGGAGACGGAAGTGGGGAACTCATGTGATATGGGTCAGATGACGTGGCTCCTCCGGGGCCACAGGATCCCCTCAAAAGGTGTCACATCCTCGATCATCCAGATCTACCACGTCAGTCCTAAAACCACTCGGGCTTCCGCCACGTCAGGCGCACGGGCGACCGGGTCCAGACCCAGCTTCAAACGGGTCTAGACCCGGTTAGCATGGCCTATAAATACCAGGCCCTCTACCCCTTCAAAAGGTAATCAATCTTTCCCCTCTCAAATCCTAGTTACTGTGACTCTTCTTCAGTGACTAATTAGATCATCGGAGGGTCTGCCACCGGGACCAACCCCAGTGTTTCTAGACCGAGTGTAGGTACACGAGACCATTGGATCCGAGCCTCCAGATCCGAGCCGAGCATCCGATCTCCGCCTCGCTCCCACCTACTCCCGAGCCGTACCCTCAGCTGAGGGTCGGGCGTACCATCTGTACCGAAGCTTCCGCAAAATACAAATCGAGAAGAACTCACACCTGGTGCAGCCACCCCCCAAAAACAAACCGCATCAGGTTGGCGCCGTCTGTGGGAATGATGCGGACACCAGTCCAAGCCCAGCCATCAACAGTATTCCGTCAATTCGAGCTCACATGGCACCCAAGGCCAGGAGAGCTGTCACCTCTACACATCGCCAGGATGTCCCTCCTCAGGATGTCCCCGCCAACACTCATGGATCCAACAATCTGGGGATCAGCCTCGGACACCAGTCGGGTGCCTCTCGCTCAGTCGTACCTGACCTGTGCGGGTCATCCAGAATCGACAGGCAAGCCGGACTAGGGGAGGGGCCGCTTCCAACTCGGCCCCGAACCATCCCAGACCTCTGCCCCAAGGGCGGGAGCCGGTGCTCAGCCACATCGGCTGGAGACCGCATCCCCAACGTAACCCGGCTGAAAGAGCTCCGGTCAACCACCTGGAGTTCCAAGACTTCCGGAAAGAGATCATGGAGGCTATCCTAGGGACCTCTATCAACGAGATGCTCCACCACTCTCACTCACGATCGGAGGTCGGGGCAAGCGTGTCGCGCGACCCGACGATCCCTCTGGAGTATGACGAGGACATCTTCAAACGCCTCCAGGAGATGGAGAACCACCTCGACCACTTCGACGACGGCGGCACGAGGCTGGCTTGGGGTCACAGGCTGACCCGACCTCCTTTCTCCGCTGCAATCCTACAAGCAGAAATACCCCGAAATTTTCGACCTCCCCAATTCGAGACATATGACGGCGAGGGTGATCCTGCTGATCACATGGAGGATTTCAAGACCCTCATGATGATTCACAGTGCTTCGGATCCCCTTCTGTGCCGTGCTTTCCCTGCCACCCTCCGGGGCTCGGCTCGGGAATGGTTCTCCAAGCTCGTCCCCGGCTCGCTCTACTCGTTCGATCAACTGGAGGCCAATTTTGCTGGCCCACTTCGTTACCAGCAAAAAAGCTGAGAAGACGAGTGCGTCTCTACTGGACCTCCGACAGAAGGAAGGAGAGTCCCTCCGGCAGTTCGTCCGGAGGTTCACTATGGAGGTGAGGTCGGTCTCCTCCCTCGACGCCGGGGTCGCATCGGCAGCATTCCGACACAACGTCCGGCACGGCCAGCTGAAGGCATCCCTGGCAAAGAAGCCTCCCCTCGATTTTCCTGACCTCCTCTGTCGGGTCGAAAAGTACATTCGGGCCGAGGAGGCCCTAAATCCAGAAAGCGCCAAAGAAGACCCGGGGAAGGGGAAGCGAAAGGCTGACGAGGTAGAGCTGGCTAAGAAGGTCCCAAAAGATGGAACCATCACGAAGAGGGTACCTCCGGTCCCACGCTTCAAGAGGTACACACCGTTGACACAAAATGTGTCAGCTATCCTCTTAGCAATCGAAGACAGAGACCTCGTCCAGTTCCCCCCTCGATCGACCAACAACAAGAAAAGGGATCATCAGTTTTACTGTCGTTTCCACCGAGACAACGGGCACGAAACCGACCACTGCCGTGATCTGAAGGAAGAAATCGAGGCCCTCATTCAACGGGGTACCTCTGGGAATTCAAACGAGGAGACGACCGGGATCGAAGGGACAAGAGGAACCGGAGGCCTTCGCCTTCTCCTCGAACACCCAAATCGTGTCACGAGCCGAACCCTGAACATGAAGAAACCGAGGGTCGAGCCATCTTGCATTACGTCCACAGAGGGCCCATGGGAGGAGAGTCCAGCACTTCCCGCAAGGCATTCGTCCGAGAGGTAAATGTCGTCTAGGGTCCCCCTTCCCCCCAGGTCCAGCAACTCCCTGTCTCCTTCTCAGGGGAAGACCTGGAGGGAGTTCGACTTCCTTACTGCGATGCACTCGTCATCAGCCTCGGCATGGAGAACTACGAGGCTCGTCGAATCCTCGTGCACAACGGGAGCTCGGTGAACATCCTCTTCCTGGAAGCATTCAAGAACCTCAAACTCTTCCAGAATAAGCTAAAGCCAGCAGGATACACCCTGCACGGGTTCTCCGACGTCCCGGTGCCAATAGAGGGGATCGTGACCTTAGACGTCACCGCTGGTACGACCCCTCACAGACGGACCAAGTCGATGGACTTCATGGTTGTGAACGTCAAGGCAGCCTACAACGCCATCCTCGGCCGACCGAGGCTCTGCTCCCTCCAGGTTGTCCCCTCGGCCTACCACCAAAAGCTAAAATTCCCCACCAAGTCAGGTGTCGGAGTCATCCGAGGAAACCAGGAAGCAGCACGATCATGCTACATGACGGCAGTCGGGGGCGGTGTATTTTTCCTGGACGCCATCGAGCTACAGCTCGAGAGAAGCCAGCCAGAACCTCAGTCGACGGACGAACTAGAGGAAGTATCATTCGAGACAGGGGATGTATCGAAGTGGTTCCGAGTGAGCCGCTCCCTTGCTCCCAGCCTCAAATCCGACCTGATCGACTGTATTCGCCGCAATGTCGACCTCTTCGCCTGGAAGCCCTCCGATATGCCCGGGATCTCCGAAGATCTGATCATGCACAAACTCAGCGTGATCCCCGGCTCGAAGCCCATCGTCCAGAAGAGACGTAAGTTTGCCCCGGAAAGGCAACAGGCGGTGAAAGCAGAGGTGGACAAACTCTTGTCTGCTCGTTTCATACAGGAGGTCAGCTATCCTGAGTGGCTGGCGAATGTCGTGATGGTCAGGATCTGCATAGACTTTACTGACCTTAACAAGGCGTGCCCCAAAGACCCGTTCCCCCTCCCTAGCATCGACGCTCTGATCGACGCAACGTCGTGTCACGAGCTCCTTTCTTTCATGGATGCCTTCTCAGGCTACAACCAGATCCGAATGTACCCCCCTGATATAGCCAAGACATCCTTCATCACGGACCAAGGTCTTTATTGCTACCGGGTTATGCCCTTCGGGATAAAGAACGTCGGTGCTACTTATCAGAGGCTCGTCAACCGAGTCTTCAAAGATCAAATCGGTCGCAACATGGAGGTATATGTCGACGACATGCTCGTCAAGAGCTAGCGGGGCCAGGACCACGTCGCCGACCTGGAAGAAGCCTTTGGGGTTCTTCGGACCCACAATATGAGACTCAATCTGGCGAAGTGTGCATTCGGCGTCTCGTCGGGAAAATTCCTCGGGTTCTTCGTCAGCCAGCGTGGCATCGAGGCGAACCCCGAGAAAATCCATGCCATAATAGACATGGCCTCCCCTAGAAACACCAAGGAAGTCCAAAGACTCACGGGAAGACTGGCGGCCATCGGCCGTTTTCTCTCCAAGTTCGGAGAGAAGTCCCTCCCCTTCTTCAAGGCTTTGCGTGGAACCGGAGGCTTCGAGTGGGGTACTCAGCAACAAGAGGCGTTCGCCCAATTGAAAGAGTACCTTGCCAACCCTCATCTCCTCAGCAAGCTCAAACCAGGTGAGCCACTCTGGCTCTATCTTTCGACCTCGGAAAATGTGCTCAGTGCTGTCCTCGTCCGAGAAGAAGACGGAGTCCAAAAGCTGCTATACTACGTGAGCAAGGTTCTGCTCGCAGCCGAGACCAGATACTCAAGAATGGAGAAGGTAGCATACACCTTGGTCATGGCCGCACGGAAGCTCCGTCCCTATTTCCAGGCGCATTCAATTCAAGTATTCACAGATCAGCCTCTGAAGGCCGTGCTCTACAAACTCGAGAGCTCCGGACGACTAGTCAAGTGGTCGATCGAGCTCAGTCAATACGACATTGTCTACCAGCCAAGGACGGCCATCAAAGGGCAGGCCCTCGCCGAGTTCATTACGGAATGCACCATCTCCGAGCAACCTGAAAGCGTGGAGGTCGACCAGACGTGGGAAGTTTACGTCGACGGGTCCTCCTACGAAGCGGGGAGTGGTGCGGGCATCATTCTACAAGGCCCCGACAGTTTCCTCCTTCAATGTTGCCTCTGACTCAACTTCCCAGCCTTTAACAACGAGGCTGAGTAAGAGGCCATAATCGTTGGGCTCACCTTGGCGCACCAGGCAGGCACCGGACAGATCAGGGCCTTTAGCAATTCTCAGCTCGTGGTCAATCAGATCACTGGAGAGTACGAGGCCCGTGATGATCGAATGACCAGGTACTTGGTCGTGGTCCAGCGACTATTGTCATCCTTTGACGAAGCCACAGTCATAAGGATCCCCAGAGAGCAGAATGCCCAGGCCGATGCTCTGTCAAAGTTAGCTTTCTCGTCCTTCGAGGGTCTCGACCGCACCATCCTGATCGAAGTACTCCTAAAGCCGAGTACTGACCTCCCCGAGACCCTCTGCATCGAAGACAGAGCTCATCCTGACGATTGGACCACTCCCATCAAGAAGTTTCTAATCAAAGGAGAGCTCCCCGAAGATCGAGCCGAGGCAAGACGGATCAGGGTTCGTTCAGAGAGGTTTGCCATGATCAGCGAGGCCCTCTTCAAAAGGTCATACACCACGATGGACGGAAGACCATATCTTCGCTGCTTAACCCCCGACGAAGCAAAGTATGCTCTCAAGGAGCTCCATGAAGGAATTGGCGGGTGCCATATGGGAAGCCAATCGCTTGCACGAAAGGCTCTGAATCACGGGTACTACTGGCCCACAATGCTCCAAGATGCCCTGGCCATGGTAAAGAAGTGTGGCCCCTACCAAAGGTTCTCACCAATGAAAAGAGCTCCGCAAGCGAACCTCCACTCCCTGGTCAGTCCCACTCCCTTTGTTATGTGGGGGATGGATCTGGTAGGCCCATTTCCGAAGGCAATGGGCCAAAGAAAGTTTCTCATAGTGGCGATCGACTACTTCACGAAGTCGATCGAGGCCGAGCCTCTGGCCACGATCACCGAGCAGCAAACCCAACAATTTTTCTAAAAACACATCGTCTGCCAATTCGGGATTCCACAAGTACTCATCATAGATAATAGGACTCAATTCGTGGGTAAGAATTTCTAAAAGTTCTGCGAGGATCTCGGAATCCAGCAGCGCTTTTCTTCAGTATGCCACTCGCAGTCAAACGGCCAGGCCAAGAACGCGAACCGCCAGATTCTCGACGGTCTCAAGAAAAGACTTGATAACTCTTCCAAGGGGTTATGGGTCGATGAGCTACCGAGTGTTCTCTGGGCCCACCGAACGACGAAGAGAATCCCTATGGGAGAGTCTCCATTCAATCTGATATACGGCGTGGAGGCCGTGATCCTCCTGGAGATCGGGCTCCCTTCGCCCCGGATCATGGCCTTCGACGAAGCAAGCAACTCAGCACAGCTACGTGCCAACCTGGATCTCATAGACGAGGTCAGGGAGAAGTCTGCAATCAGAAGGAACACCTACCAGCAGAGGATCGAAAGGTTCTACAATAAAAAGGTGCGTCCCACCAACATCAAGTTGGGGGACCTCGTCCTCCGGAAGCTGGCGGTATCCAACCCCGGCCAAAAGAGGAAACTGGCCCTAAACTGGGAAGGCCCATACAAGGTATCTGAGCTCGTATGCCTGGGCACATACCGCCTAACCGACCCGGAGGGCAAGGCTGTCAAGAGGCCCTGGAACGCGGAGCACCTCATCAAATTCTTAGAAGGGGAGGGTTAGCCTCTTCACCCAATGTAAATGATGAAAAATGTAATCGGCACGTCGTGCCTTGTTTTTATAAAGTTCAAGTATATTGTAATTATGCCAGCTTTCTTAAAACAAGCTTTGACTTTGTATACGCTTTCTTTAAAGAACACGTTTTGGGCTCGGCACTCGAAAGAAACCGCGAGCCACAAAAAGCTTCTCTTAGAAGCTTAGGGTTCAGCGCTCGGAAGAAACCACGAGCCACAAAAAGCTTCCCTTACAAGCTTAATGCTCGAGGCTCGGATGTCACCGCGAGCCACAAAAAAGCTTCCCTTACAAGCTTAACGCTCGACGCTTGGAAGAAACCGCGAGCCACAAAAAGCTTCCCTTACAAGCTTAACGCTCGACGCTCGGAAGAAACCGCGAGCCACAAAAAGCTTCCCTTACAAGGTGTTTGGCTCATCGTCGACCTCGAGCAAGGCTTTTGGCTTTCTTCAAAGCCACGACCTTTACGCTCGGTGATGACCTTTAGCTACGCCCATCACCGGCTTCTCTAAGGTATGGAGGCTCGGCATCTGCCTCGGGCATGGTTTGGGCTTTTCCAAGCCCATCAACCTATGCGCTCGGCGGAAACCGCCAGCTACACCCATGCTGTCTACCTGAGAATAGGTATAGGGGCTCATCGTCGACC
Source organism: Hemerocallis citrina (assembly GCA_017893485.1). Lineage (NCBI taxonomy): Eukaryota > Viridiplantae > Streptophyta > Magnoliopsida > Asparagales > Asphodelaceae > Hemerocallis > Hemerocallis citrina. The sequence continues at coordinate 199,446,249 of CM030360.1, forward strand.
TTGAGCAAGGCGTTTGGCTTTTTTCAAAGCCACGCGACCTTTACGCTCGGTGACGACCTTCAGCTACGCCCATCACCGGCTTCTCTAAGGTATGGGGGCTCGGCATATGCCTCGAGCATGGTTTGGGCTTGTTCAAGCCTATCAACCTATGTGCTCGGTGGCAACCGCCAACTACACCCATGCTATCTACCTGAGAACAGGTATGAGGGCTCGTCGTCGGCCTCGAGCAAGGCGTTTGGCTTTCTTCAAAGCCACGACCTTTACGCTCGGTGATGACCTTCAGCTGTGCCCATCACCGGCTTCTCTAAGGTATGGGGGCTCGGCATCTGCCTCGGGCATGGTTTGGGCTTGTTCAATGCTGATGGGGCTGATTATTGTGACCTTAGATCCTTAGTTCAGCTTCTTTTCTATCTCTGAATGTTTTCCTTCACTAGGTTTATGCTTCTTCTAGATATATTCTTCATGTGCTTATTTTGTAGTATGTTTTTTGGTCCTCTTCTATAGAGGATGGGATGTATGTTTACCTGTCTGCCTGTTATCCAGACTCTGGCTCTGATGCCTGCTACTTCTCTGTGTTCTTTAATACTTTTTGGTTATATATACTAGTTGATAAATCTGTTAATGTCCATATTTTGGAACAATAATCTGAATGCAATTAGACAATTAAACTCTCTATATTTGGTAATTTATTCTTCTTTTCTCTTTTCCATAGGAAACAGCCTAAAAGCAACTAAATGAAGCGGATTCAAAATTTACTCAAGACTAATCCATCAATGTGAGGATGATACACTGAAATGAAGAACCTTAATTTTGTACTTGTTAGAAGCTCCTGAGTACAGTCGACTGATTCCTTAACGACAGTCGACTGAACATAGTGGGTTGAGTTTCCAAAAGTTCGCGGAACAGTCGACTGATTCTTAGCCAATAGTCGACTGAACTGGCAGTCAACGGGAATTAGAGATAAGCACAGTTGAGATACACCCTCATCCAAATCCGCAAAACAAATCAGATTGAGTTATCAAAAACCAGGAAACAAATATTGTATAACTGAAAATAACAATTTCCCAAAAATCAAGAGATCTGGTCTGGTAGTTAATGAAGAGGATTTGACTCAATCCATATCCGGTAGTGGAGGAGATTGAAATCTGGAGCTTGAGATCTGCAGAGGGGGAAAAAGAAGCTATAAAAAAAAGGATCGATCGAAGGATCAAGGGCATCAAGAAAAAGGAGAGAACAAGTACTAAAAACTCGGCATGAGGGGGAGGAGAACAAGTCGACTTCAGAGGAGATCAAGTCGACTGCAGGCTGATTGGTTTCAAGCGGATCATCATACAAATCAGTGTTTCTTCTTCTCTCTTTAATTTTTGTTCTTGTTAAATTCATTAGAGTCATGTATTCAAAACTGTTAGTCAATAAAAGTTGGATTATGTGCAACTAAACTCATTTTGGGCAGATTGAAACCTTAGTCATGTAATCAATCTTCCTTTGCATTACTCCCATCACTTATTGATTAAACTTGGTAGTTCGTGATCAAATTTATGATATGCAGCTTTTGATGCTTGACATTCTTACTATTCAAGTGTTGTTAACTCAACGTAGTTGTTGATGTATAGTCGACTGACTCCTTACGACAGTCGATTGAACTGACGTTCTGGTTAACACAACCAAAGTTGAGTTATCAAGTTTGCTTATTATAAAATTGAATTTGTTACATGAGTAGATTTAGATGATCGAATCTAGTGCTCATGAGAAGTAACACAAGAACTCATTTGGGTTCTGGGGTTTAATCAACTTGGAGGATCTAGATTTGATACCAACTTCTAGAGCTTTGAGTGTTTGTTAATTTCCACAGTTTCTATGCTTTCTTCAAGTGAAACTTAGTAGATATCATGCTAAAACACTTAAGGAGAGAAAGGAATTAGAGTAGATACCATGCCTAATTTCTTAGCCCAGGGAAATCTTTAATTTAAGAAGTAGATACAATGCTCTTAAATGAACAAATATGAGTGATCAGAGTAGTGTAGAAGTTGATCGAACATTCTTGGCTATAGGTGGAAATCGAGCCCAACTAATTCAATAGATATTTTTGTGACTCAAATCTCATTTCCTTTCAGGCATACATTTAGAAATGAAACTTAATAAAAGCTTTCTGATTATTGATTAGTAAGTTAATTACTACAATCTCTGTAGGATCGACCCTTGCTTTTCACTACGCTTCTGAAAACGATTCGTACACTTGCGAGGTTTTATAATTTGTGTTTAGATTATCTATTCATTTAGATAACTGAGCTTTTCATAATGTACGTGCGATGCACGTCTAAAAAAGTAAAGTCATCAAATTAAATGAATATATATTGAATAAGAAAAAAAATAGTTTATATTTGAATGTTTTGATTTGGGCTACACGTGCGAAGCACATTTATATTTATTGAATATAGTTTGGACGTGTATTATACGTGTTTATATAGTTACAAAGTTAGGGTTGGTTTGTTACAAACCCCAACTCTCTCATTAAAATAGTAGAGATATCAGGCTGGAGTCTCCATGACTCTATCCTTATTATCAAAAAAAAAAAAAAAAAAGACAAACTGAGTGCCTTCTCTCTTATTTTTCGTTTCTCTTCATGTCATCATCCTCTTTCTCTTCATGTCATCATCCTCTGCTCTAGACAAGGAGCTGCATGAGTCTAGACAAGTAGCTGAGCAGACCCGAGGTTTTACAAACATTGGAGGAATAATTCATGTGAAATATAACACACTAATGTGTAGCATCAAAGCCACTATTTGTTAACCAAAATTAATTAAAAATTAATCTGATTTAATCTAATCTAATCTAATCACCATGAATTATTATATTAACATGCTTACCAGTTTCTTTAAAATTAAAATTAAAATTTGAGTTGCCAACACTCCAATCTAGAATGGTTGATATTAATGATACTGGTAGTAAAATAGATGCGGCAATCAATTTCTATACATATATTTCAACCATGGTAGAAAGTTCTGCAATTTCCTTGTATCCCAACTGTTCATAATACTCAATTGATGCACTACTTACCTCTGTGGATTACTAGGGGTCAAACCTTAAAATTTCTTTCAAAACGGCACTCTTGAACATGAACTAACCAAATTAGGCAGACTGTAGTAGGAGAAATTACAGGCGAAAGTAAAAGGTATTTAAAAGAATTTTGTTGCTTGTATAACTTGGTTTGAACTAAAACAACACAATGAGATTAAGGTTGCTGGCTTTTGCATTGCAGTGATGGAGGAGATTTGCATTGACGTTCTATATATATGATGATCTTTATCCTCTCTATCAACATAGTAACATAGTTTTGGGAAATTTTCTTGCACTTGGTTTGGGTACTAGTAATTAGATATTGTAACCTTTTTTTTTTTTTTTTGATAAAAGATGACATCGTCATCGTTTCATTAATGCAATATTAAAAAAACAAAGTAGAACTACATACAAAGATCATGCCAAACCCAGTCTATCCCGACGACAGAACAACAAAAGAAAGACAATGAAGCATCTACCACTAAGAAACTACGACAACATCATCAAAAGAACAATCTAGAAAGCGGTAAGATACAACTGATACAACTGATACCCTGCCCTAGGGCACGCTACTGTAGCAACTCTACTACGGGAACCTTCCCATGGAACCAAACCACTGTCTCCAGCTGCTACCCTGTGTATCGGGGCAATTGTCTCCTATTCCTCTTCTTCCATCCGTAGTCGTTTCATAGCGCCCCGAATACCTGTCCAATCATGAGCAAATGTTAGAATTCTGTGCATAAGCCCTGTCGAGGTACATTTGGAATTACGAAAGCATAAATCATTCCGCATCAGCCATATACACCACATAGTAGCTGACGCGGCAATCCCCCACTCGTCTCTCTCCTTGATGCTCCCTAACTCTACCCAACATCTACCCCAGACCTCTGCGCTGCATCTAGGACTCTGTAGCCCCCTGAACCGTAGACAGACAGTATCCCACGCTAATTTGGACTTAGGACACCCGAAAAAAAGGTGATCACTATCTTCGTCCTCACTCTCACACTCCCCACATAGCGCTACGATTGGCACCTTCCTTTTCAGCAGATTGATCTTAGTTAAGATCGCATTATGCCTCACTAGCCACGCAAAAATCTTAACCCTATGAGGAATGGACAAATTCCAGATAATTTTGGCGTCCTTGCATCGCATTCCACCGTCGTTAATGCGTTTATACATTGAAGAAACCGTAAATTCCCCCGTAGGCTCCAAAAGCCACTCTCTACTATCTTCGGAGCTAACAATAAATCTCCCCTCCTCCTGAACGAACTTGTTAAGATTAGTGAAGTCTCCGATTTGACTCTGAGTAACCTGTCCCCTAATTTCCAGCGAGATTCTCCTGTTACGGCACACCTCCGCCACTATCGTATTGTTATTAATCGTCGCCTCAGCTGCTTCTGGGAAAAGACTACTCAGATTTGAGTCACCACACCACTTGTCGTGCCAAAATCTTGTATCCTTTCCTTTCCCTACCCGACATCTGGTATGAGCGTGGTATAACAGACCAACCTTAGCGACGCCCTTCCAAAGCACGGAATATTTCCCGGACACGCTTCTCCCCCCAAAGCGGAAGGCCTTCCTCCCTCTATACCGTTCAAAGGAGTTACACCACCAATAATGGCGTCTCCTCCTCATCTTCCACCACCATTTGCACAACAGAGCCTTGTTCATGTCTCTAAGGTTAAGAATCCCTAATCCACCGAATTCTTTTCTTTTGCAAACTCTACCCCACTTCACCAGTGGCATTCCTTTGCTTGATTCGTCCGCGCCTTTCCATAAGAACCTTCTTCTGCTTTTATCGATCCTTCTGATAACCCACTGCGGTAACTCATAGATCGACATAAGAAACGTTGGCAGGCTACTCAGCACCGAATTTAGCAACGTGACTCGACCGCCTAGCGTGAGACTACGTCCCTTCCATTCGGCTAACTTCTTGTCTATCCTTTCAATGAGAGGTACCTAGTCGGTTCTATGAAGAGCACCCAGCCTAATAGGCACCCCTAAATAGTTCAGAGGGAAACTCCTTCTATCGCACCCGAAAAAGCTCTGAATACCCTCGATCGGAACTGACAGTTGTTCGCTAATTGGGATCACAGCCGTCTTGTCAAGATTAACTTTCAACCCAGACCATGCCCCAAAACATTGCAAGGCCAACTTAATAGCGCACATCTCCTCCTCCTTGGCTGCTCCAAACAAGAGCGTGTCATCAGCATATTGTAGTATTGAGATTGATTCAGTAATTCCTTTGACCCTGATACCCTTTATAATACCTTGATCCCGTCCCCTACTGACCGTTTCTGGTAACCCATCATCAACTATAGCAAACAGCATAGAAGATAAGGGGTCACCCTGCCTGAGCCCTCTCTTGCATTTGATCTCCTTCCCCGACTTACCATTCACCTGGATAAACGACTTCCCCCCTTGGACACATCTCATAATCCAGGATATCCACTTGTTCCCAAACCCTTTAAGTTTAAGCGCTTCCTCCACACTTTCCCAATCTACTGAATCGTAGGCTTTTTCGAAGTCTATTTTCAAGAGGAAACCATCCACTTTGTCCTTATTACCTCTAAACACCGCTTCATGAGCAAAAGCCACACTATCCATGATATCTCTCCCCCTGATAAAACCACTTTGGGAAGCCCTTACCACATCGTTCAAGTGAGGTGACATCCTCATAGCGAGAACTTTCGTCATGATCTTGAATGAGCCATTAAGAAGACTGATGGGCCTGTAATCGTCCACCCTACTAGCCTCTTTCTTTTTCGGAATCAATACAACATTCGCATAATTAATCCTATCAAGTTCCAGACACCCGTTGTGGAACTCGTAAAAGATATTCATCAAGTCCCCCTTGATGATCTCCCAATAGACATTGTAAAAGAAAATTGGAAATCCGTCTGGCCCCGGTGCTTTTTCCTGCCCCAAAGAATTAACAGCGTGACGAACCTCCTCCTCCGAGAAAACACCCTCTAATCCTTCGCTGCCTAGAATTATAGACGAGTCCCACATGTCCTGCAAAAGAAGACACCTTCCCCTATTCCTAATTCCGAAAAGTAGCTTGAACCTTCTATCGAATTCCTGCCTGATGATACCTTCATTCTCCGTCCAGGCTCCATCGATGTTCAGACCCGCTATACGGTTTTTCCTCCTCCTGCTGTTTGCTACTTTGTGGAAGAATTTTGTGTTTGCGTCTCCCTCTCTAAGCCATTGCACTCTAGCTCTTTGTTTCCAATATTGCTCCTCCATATCCCCGATCAGCTTTACCTGCACTCGATTACTGAATTGCTCCTCGACCTCCTCCGCCACTAAGTCCCTTTCTTCTTGTGCAATTTCAAGCTCGGCAATCTTAGATCCTAACTCTTGAAGTCTATCCTTGTAACCCCGGAATTCACTCTTTGCCCACTCTTTCAGCCGTTTACGAAGTCTCCTCGTTTTTTTGACCCAGATCCCTATCACCGATACCTCCCTAGTATTGGCCTCCCATGACTCTTGAATAATGATGCGCGCATTTGGTGATAAGGTCCATGCTTTCTCGAACCGGAAGGGAGCCGGACTCTTAAAGTACCCTACTCCACAATCCAGCAATAAAGGGAGATGATCTGAGGTAAACCTAACAATAGACCTCACTGATGCAATTGGGAAAACATCGTCCCAATCTGAGGAAACCAAAATCCTGTCCAACTTGGCTAAAATTGGTTTTGCCTGCATATTAGACCACGTGAACCTTCAATCTGACTGCTCCATCTCCATTAGTTCTAACTCATCTATAAGATCATTGAACCGGCTTGATCGATTCTGCTTAGGCCCCTACCCCCGTGTTCGTGTCCGAATCTGGTAATGTTGAAATCTCCCCCCACGACCCATGGGTCCGTCCAGGCTTGCTTGATATCTCTAATCTCTTTCCAAAATCGATCTCTCCTCCTAGAATCGTAAGGACCGTATACCGTGGTAACCGCGTGAATCCAATCGTCACTTCTCCTTCTCACTCTCAAAGACACCGTGAACTCCCCTATCCGATGCCCCAAAATTTCGAATAGCGAAACATCCACCCCTAACGCAATACCCCCCGAAAATCCCACTGCTGGCTTAAACCTCCAATCGAAGTTCTTAGCCCACGACAGTTGCTGAAACTCTTCCACGGATGGATTCTCTATCCTAGTCTCTTGGAAACCGCAGAAAGATGGCCTCACTCTACCCACTGTGTTACTAATGAGATTTTTTTCCCCTTTTGATGCATACCCCTAACATTCCAAAATATGTACGACATAAAAAAATATTTCCCTCCTATCTAACTAACTATGACTAGCTCGAGTACCCTATGACTACCCCCACGTAGTATCCTCTCTAATCCTGACAGCGAACTGAGACTGGTCCTCTCTGCTCACCCCCATGTCTAACCCATACAGACTAGCGAAGTAGATAAGAGAATCATCATTAAGTAAATTTAATACTGAGAAATTGGACGTAAGAGTACCTCCACAGGCAGACGCTGGCTCCTTTCCTTTTGCCACAACCCTGATAAGATCCTCCTCACTAGGACCCTACGATCCCCATTTATCTAATTGCCTCTTGCTTTTCCTTTGATACTCCGTAATCTTCTTACCCGTGCTGCTCAACTCAACAGGCATCACTTCATTTTCTCCCTCTTCTACCTCTGTTACTGAGATGACGTCATCCTCTCTGATCCCCTGCAATGCACCGATCATTACATCCTCTTCCTCCATCTCCACCGTCAGGGGCCTACCAGGAACATACTCCTCAACTTGGAGAGTGTTTTCTCCCACCTCAGATGGCTGCTGCACAGTATCACCCCCTTCCCCAATAAGAGTAGTTGAAATCCCCAACGATCTCTTCGTTGGGCTAGCAAAACGGCATGGGCCTCTGAATGACCTCTCAGGCCCAATGTCGCTTGATGGCCCACCCCGCTCAACAGACTTAAATTTTCCCCTTGCATCACCGATGGGCCCAAACGATTTGTGCAGCCCATTGAGCCTGTGGGCTAGAAGAGCTTTAATGGCTAACCGAATGGAGACAGCCACATCTTCTTTAGAAAAGGACAGAGCCGCTCTTAGGTCTCCATCGTCATTAAGGCCCTCGGAATCCGCTCCTTCTTTCTGCCGTTTGAGAATACCGGGTTTTAAGGGGGTCACATCATCTGACTTGGCACCGTATTGACCACTCGAATCAAGCGTCGTCCCTCCTGTCCCTTCGTCCACCCTGTCTTCCACGTTGTAGCGTGTAGGGCCCACATCCATGTGAGCAGCAGATTTCGAAAGGCCAGGATTGCTTCCGATACGATCTGATGGTGTAATCGGTACTTTGTTCTTCGTTTGAAATGAATGGCTTGGATCAAAGGATCTCCTATCCAACGGCCTCCGCCCATCGTCAACCTCCAGCTCGTCTCCAACCATTTCGAAAACGTCTTCTTCTCGACATCGCTCGCCTTTGAAAGACACACATTTCTTGAGCTCAGTAATGACCTTCACTTCGAAGCACTCATCTTCAAAATCGACACTGATGATAGACGGGATGTCAAATTTGTTAACCACTCCGACTTTGATTCGCGCGAATTGGATATTCGAGTGAACCAATGTTCCTCTATCGATATCGATAATCAAGCCAAAACTTCTCACTGCGTCTTGGAACCTTGATCTAACCCAACATTGAAGTGGCAAGTTAAAGAGCCGAATCCAAACTGAGTAGAGGGACTGGGCTTTGAGAGCCCCTTCCACTCTCGTCCACCTCCTGAAAGTGACGTAGAACTCCATACCATCACTTCCCTTGCCCTCCATACCTTTCATCAGGAGCAACTCCGCCATTCCTTCTTCATCCTTGCATTGAAGCATGAAAACATTTTCTGCACTCTGTTTTGCCGCCCACTTCCATCCCAGTGAGTTCGCGGCGATAGTAGATATAAGCTCGTTGATATCTGCACTTGTAGGATGGCCGGTATGAGCTTTAACTACGATATTCCTGCTATACCTCCTCTCGAACTCAGCCATAACTGGGGTCGGCGTGATCTTAGCCGATGCCAATTTCCGCCTCCCTGCCGTGCTCTCTTCCGTAATGCTGTTTTGAGACTTCGCTGAGGCCGCCGGAGATGAAACCACTTTGTCGGAGCGAGTGACGCACTTGCCATGAGGACACGCCGTGGATATGTGCCCCGATTGCTTACAGCTGAAACAGAACCATTGGTTCTTGCATTGGTTGATCGTATGCCCTCTTTGGGCGCACTTATGGCATAATGCTCTACCGCCGACCCCTCCTCCTCCAGAGGAATCTCCACTTCTAGTGCCGTCGGCGCCATCGACTCTGCCCTTACTCTTCCTTGCCTTAACAAGCACCCATTCTCCTTCTTCATCCTCCTTCTTCTTGGGCTCTGTCAACTCCGGCGAACGCGACAGACGCAATGATCTTGGAGCTCTGAGGTCAACCTCCCTACGATCCACTCCCCTGGCAACCTCTACATAAGATCTCTCTCTTCCATCAGCTAAAGAGTGCGAGTTGAACCTATCGCGATGGGTTCTCTGTTGATCTCTCGATCGATCTCTCTGATCATCTCTCTGATATCTAGCTCTAGAGGAAGACCTCCCCCTCTCCCTATCCCCTTCGTTAGCATAGTGAGACCGTCGTCTATCTGCTCTCTCCTCCCTATCACCTTCCCTGCTCCTCTTAGCCATGGACAAGAACTCTGGGGCAGCTTGGGAAGGAAGTTTGAATGAGTGAGACCGTCGTCTATATTGTAACCTTTTATATGTTCCCTTTTGACCCTACGGAATTACAGTATGTCTCTCTCTTAGTAATTAGATATTGTAACCTTTTATATGTTCCCTTTTGACCCTACGGAATTACAGTATGTCTCTCTCTTAGTAATTAGATATTGTAACCTTTTATATGTTCCCTTTTGACCCTACGGAATTACAGTATCTCTCTCTCTCTATATATATATATAGAGAGAGAGAGAGAGTAATGCCACTCCTACTATCAATTCCACTACTAATTTCTTCACTACCTTATGTGGCACACTATTATTGGAGTGTATGTGTAGAGTAGGTGGTAGAACTCTCTAATAGGAGTGTGCTACCTAAGGTAGTGAAGAGAAAAGTAGTGAAATTGGTAGTGGGTGTAGCATTACTCATATATATATAGGAGAGTCTTCGGTTGGGAACGCACTTGGTGCTAACTGTGTGTGCCTTGCTAATGGCGACATCATTTTAATTGTTGCCGCTTTTGGGGGATAGCCGATCTCATGATTAAACATTTGCCGCTATCCCTAATAGCGGCAAAAGTCAAAATGAAGACGCTATTGGCAATGACGGCAATAGGCGTTAGTACACAGTTCACACCAAGTGCATTCGCAACCGAAGGCTCCCCTATATATAGTTTTCTAGCCACACATTCATCTAGATCCACTATGTATTATATTCGCTACCTACTTTTCAGATTTTGAAAATTTGACCGGCTCCTATCATAGAACAAATGAAAGGTGTACGATGTGTTAACTTTTACCTTTTCAAGTTATGGAAATTATGTAGTCCAACTCCAAAAAGTGGTAGTTAATACATCATACACCTTTCATTTGCTTTATGATAGGAGCCGGTCAAATTTCCAAAAGGTGAAAAGTAGATATCGAATATAATACCTAGTGTGCCTAGGTGAATGTGGAACTAGAAAAATGCTAACTACTACTTTTTGGAGTTAACGGAAATTATGCAGTCAAAATCATATATGCGTGTGCGTGTGTATCTTGCTTGTTCAATTAATATAACATGCTGCCTTGGGATATATCCCATGTGTACAGTTGATGAGCGATGCGATATGGAATTAGATGAAACTTATCTGCCATCTGGCTTAAGTTAGAAGCTGCAACTGAAGAGTACATTCAGAAAGTTCTCAATCTTTTAAGAGTGTCTGTCAGCGAGTACATCCCAGATATCAAAATGGTGACCAAACTTTTGATCATCTGAAGTCCCATAATTTGTCGAAGTTTAAACACTTACATCAGGTATGTGTAGCCATGACACTTCTTTGTTTCCTGGATGAGGCTTTATGCATACATGTATGGAATCTTACACTAAAGTTTTAACTTCTACCTGTGCTGATTGGGAAATTTATATTTATGTTCTGACACACTTGTGCAGGCCGAAACTTAGGCTGAGATTTTGTGTTCTAAAAATATAATAATAATAATAATGATGATGATGATAATAATAATATTTATTTATTTATTATTATTATTATTGTTATTATTATTTATTGTTATTTTTTTTATAAATTAGCATTTAGTTAGTTCCTGGTGAGGACTTGGGCAGCTCTACTACCATGTGAAATTACAGTCACTACACAAAAACTCCAAAATTTTACTGCAAGGGTTGAGGAATGTATATTTATACTCTAACAGATAAGTTTAGAGTTGTAATTTTTATTTTTGGTTCAGGGCTTTGATGGGAACAGTCTGTCAGTAAGTTGGAGACGCATGGTATTACTTGTAGAATATTCATATATTCCAGATGCTGGGAAGGCTGTTTACCATGCACGGTCACTTGAGACATTTTGCGCTCAAAATGGCATTAAGCTGTCTCTTACTAACAAGAGTCCAGGGTTTTTTAAGCATGCTTTTACCGTTCCCACACCTTTTATGTCTCCATTGTTTACTGGAAGCTTCCCATCAAGTCCACTTGTATTCAGTCCTGATTATGGTCCTCGCCGAGGGAATCATATTGATTCAGTTCCTCCCCTTAGCTTGGACGGTCACCAGATTGGGAAGACATCTTTATCACCATCTTCTCCATCATTACCCAGGCAGCCATCAGTGCATGTACGGTCATTACATGAGAAACTACAAAACTTGCCACAAGTTGGCATAATACATTTGGCTCTTCAAAATGATTCAAATGGTTCTATATTAAGGTCAATTTTTTTTTTCTCTTGATGTAATCTAGTTTTAAGTTCTTCAATTTAATATATTGTTTCAGATGGAATGATGTGTTTGTGATTGCTGAACGTGGAGAGCTTGCTGAAAATTTTCTTCAGTGTGTTAAGCTCATCTTGTCATCAATGATGCGAGGTCACGAAGGAGAGGATGTTTATTCTTTAACGAAGGTGTCATCAGTATCTGATTTGGTTGCTCAGTGGCCAAAATTTGAAATTGGAGGCATACTCCATCGCTATATCAGACGCTATATCGGACGCCAAACTCAAGTAGGTGTTTCCTTTTTTCCCTCTAGTTTAAAGAAGTCTCTTTGCTGTGACTTTGATTTAAAGCTGACATTATTTTATATACGAATTGGAGGTCATAGAGGACAACCAAGAAATTGGTGCATTTATGTTTCGACACACTGTTCCTGCTGTTCACTTGACATCTGAGGACGTTCGTTGGATGGTGAAGTGATTTTAAGTTTATTGTACCCCTCTTTGTATTTGTTAAATTTTCCTGAAATGGACTTCATTTTTAATGGTAATGCTGAGTAGCTTGATGTGTATATTGTTAAAATAAGTATATTTCACACAAGAAATGTACATTCCTTTTGTTCAAGGCTCCTTATAAAAAAATTTCTTCATTTATGTTAGATATAGGGAGAAAAATCATTTGAATATTACTTTTAGGGATTAACCCTTTGAACACTGTATATAAACCTTTTTGGTACTTATGTTTTCCTATACTGCTATCAAATGATACAATCTAAATTTTGTTAGCCCTATTCTTCAAGAAAAAAAAATGTCTAAAAGCCAACCTGCATATTTCAATCTAGCTTCTCATCAACTTTCTCTCTCTTCTGCCCTTTTTCGCAAAATACCAGATTGAAGCATGGAGAGACCGAATTATAATCTGCACAGGACGATGTGGACCCCCTCCAAGCCTCCTGAAGGCTTTCTTTGATTCAGGCGCCAAAGCCTTCATTGCATCAAAATGGAGCCCCCAGACTCACAGTCCATAGCATTACATGGTTTGGGTGAGCAAAATGGCGATGAGAACGGCAAATTTGTAATTGGAGATGAGGACGAAGATGAAGCTGAGGACAAAGAGCAAACGCAAGAGCCGGAGCCCAGCAGTCCTGGAAGCGACTGGGAAAACATTGATGCTGAGAATGGTTCTGATAACATGACTGGAATGATGATGATGAAGAGGATCTTTCCTGATTTGTTTGTCTGCTATATGACAAGCTGATCGGAGAGGGGGCAAGAGTCGATGTTGCTCTCCATCAAATACTTCAAAGCCATCGCAAGTTGAGATACACATGTCATGTCCCAAATATACTCTAGTTCTTGGAACACATACTGAGAATGCTGTAATTAATTGATACACCGAGAAATAAATGTGAAGGAAGAGGGAGATCAATTTTTGTATTGTAAAAAATGTTATACATTCACAATGACAATGTAGAGAAAAAGAATTGTTGTCAAATATGTGTAATCATTACCAAATAAGATAAATGAATAAAAGGAGTTTGTCTGATCCCCTTGAGGGGACATAAATTTCCAGCAATCTTTGAGTCAGATCCTTGTTATCTATGAGTTGGCATTGGCCAATTTTCAGGTTTTATCCAATATTTTAGCATTTCCAAATGATGTTGTGGAACATATTACTTGTAATCTTTCAAACAAACACACTGTATATACACAGCAAAGCAAATCCTGCACTATGCAAAAGAAGGTTCAAATTCACATTCTACAAAAGCTGAAACCCTGATAAGGGGATCCAAACAAATTAAAGCAATCATGGTATGGCAGGAAATACTATCAAGCTTTCTGAACAGAAAACCCGAGGATGAATTCTTTGATTTCGTCACTGCTAGCTCTGTCTAGAGCTGTTCTTCCATCAGCATCTGTGATCGTATACTCTGCACCAGCTCTCAACAGCTCTTCTATTTTTGGTTTGTCACCCTCTGATGCCGCCAACATCAACAAAATATCAACTGGGTGGATATTTTGATTCAGAAGTGCTTCCATCTTATCATATGTACCTTCGACAGCAAGCATTCCCATATAATTGAAGTACTGCAAACTAAGAAATTATATTATGACTTTGTTCATACCTCAAAATGTGATGCTTTTCATGCCAAGTTTTATTTATGCGAAGGGTACAAGGATAGATACAAGTATACAAATAGTTATGTAAACAAACACCGAGTTTTTTCAAAATGGATAGCTGCTTGAGGGTTTCACCATAATGGAATTGCAGTGGAGACATAATACCCACGTCAAACATTAAAAAAAAAAGAGCCAACAAATCTGGAAAAGTTGCAATTTTTTCTCAAACTAAGCCACATTTTCGAACAAATTCCCAAACAAGGACACTTGCCAAACTAATTCTCTGGGTGAGCCACTCTACGTCAGCTGTTGAACTGCGGCAAAAGCTCTATTGAAGCCACAGTTTCCAACTATGGCTTCTTCATTAAAGTTTGTGAGATTGCCGCAGATTCCCATCTGCCGATCTGCGGCAACAGTGCAAATCATTGCCGCAATTGGGAATAGTGACTGTGTTTCAAAGTTTTGAGACACAGAGAGCTACCTGTTGGAGATAGAGTGGGATACTTAGAAAAATACTAAGTCAAAATATGTTGTACAGAGCCCGCAGTCCCAACTGCCACCTCGATTATACTCTTGCCGTAGTTGGGAATTGCGGCTTAATGAGGGACCCACTTAACACAACTTTATAAGTATTGGGTTTCATCTCTCTCCTCTTCACTTCATCTCTCCAACTCCGAAACCCAATTCTCAGAACCCTTGATTCCAATTTCCTCCATCTACTCCGATTCCTCCACCTCCGTCAAGTCTCTTCCCACTCCTCTTGACTCCCCCAACCTCGTCAAAGCCCTATGTGGTTGCCAATTTCTTTCAATTCTAACCAATTCCGAAACCCTAATTCAGAGATTCCACCTAATTTCACCTCACTTTCCAAATAAAAACCCTAATCCGAAGTTGCGCATCATCTCCAGCATCACCCCCAACCATCTCTCACATCATTTACGCCGTCATCTCCGCTGTCGAATTCCATATTTTTTCAAGGTATTAATAAAACCCTAAATTATAATTTTTGTTATCCTTAGTAAAATTCGTTTATTATGCTTGTTTGAATATAGATTAATGAGATTTAAACTAAGGTGTTGTTACTAATATACTCAATTATATATATATACTAGATTTGCCCGTGGGCACGTGCCTACGGCACGTTTTCAGAACGATACAGCATATGAAAAGCCTTGTAAACAGTAAATCAACAATTATGTAGCTCAAGTTGAATAGTATGACAATAATTAGTTGTAAATAAAAATCCATGTTTTCATATATATATATATATATATATATATATATAGAGAGAGAGAGAGAGAGAGAGAGAGAGAGAGAGAGATAATTAAATAAATAAATAAAGGAGTTGTTTTGGGAGGGATTTGAATTTGAGTTTTGGAGGGAAACTTTTGGGGGGGAAATGTGTTTTGTGAGGTTAGGTCTGGGCCTTTGATTTTTGGGGGATTGAAAGAGAGCCACTTGATAGCTTTCTTTGTGTTTTATTATATAGATATATAGGAAAATCTTCCATTGTGTACCACCCCTTCGTATGCACTTGTGCACCACCCCCATCCATTGAAGTGTTACAAAATTGTACGGCTGAAAATTATTATTTTTATAGTCACATGATGGATGGGCAAATGAATTTCAAATGATTTAATTTTACATATTTAGACTAATTTAGATGTGTAGATCAATATGAACGATTCGGATCGTCGATACGAAGACGGGAAGGCCGAGTGCGCACGCCGTGTGCACCATAGGTGGTGCACAACGAAAGACTTCCCTATATATATATATATATTAAAACACAAAGAAAGCTATCAAGTGGCTCTCCTTCAATCCCCCCAAAATCAAAGGCCCAGATCTAACCTTACAAAACACATTCCCCCCCCCCCAACCAACAAAAGTTTCCCCCCAAAACTCAAATTCAAATCCCCCCCCAACTCCAAAACAACTCATTTATTTATTTAATTCTCTCTCTCTCTCTCTCTCTCTATATATATATATATATATATATATATATATATATGGACTTTTATACCCCATTTTATAATTATTTTTCACCATATACTAATGGAAACATAGACTTTTATTTAGAACTAATTATTATCATACTATTCAAACTTCAGCTACATAATTGTTGATTACTGTTTACAAGACTTTTCATATGTTATATGATTCTGAAGATGTGTCGCAGGCACGTGGCGACGGACAAATCTAGTATATATATATATTATTTGAAACTTTATTTTATATACAATGTATTTTTGAAGGAGACTAAATAATCACAAAACTGGATTTACACTTAGCCATTTGTGATTTTAATCTAAATCTAAGACATAATTGTACTCCATCAAAATATCGTTTACGGAGTATCAGTTTCCTTTATTAGTTGAAAGTGATATGGAGTCATATCTTACAAATCTAGACGAAACTCAATTCTATAAGTTGGATTAGCTCATAAAAAATGTTTCCTAACTAATAGCAAAGTTTTGTATTTTTTGAACTTATTTGTTTACTTTTAACTTATTTCGCTCTCATTTTGAAGTATCGAGCGAATACAAGGAATCATACTCCATCGAATTTGAGCATGAAATCTATAAAATTGGTGAGACTATTTATTTTACAAAGTATCTCGTTACTAATCAAGTAACAGG
The DNA here is from genome assembly GCA_017893485.1 of Hemerocallis citrina. Taxonomy (NCBI): domain Eukaryota; kingdom Viridiplantae; phylum Streptophyta; class Magnoliopsida; order Asparagales; family Asphodelaceae; genus Hemerocallis; species Hemerocallis citrina. The sequence continues at coordinate 199,462,979 of CM030360.1, forward strand.
TGAGATATAAACTCGAATTTTCTCCGGTATCGGAGTGTCGGTTTACATTATTAATTGAAAGTGATACGAGGTCATATCTTGCAAACCGTGAGTCGGATCCCTGTTCTACAAGTTAGATTAGCTCATAAATGATGTTTTCTAACTTTGAGTCTCCATTTCGTTTTTTTAAAACTCATTTGTTAAGATTTCACTTGTTTCACTCTCATTTTGAAATATCGAGCGAAGACAATGGATTATACACCATTGAAATTGAGCTTGGAACTTAGAAAATTGGTGACTATTTATACCATCCTATTTGTATATTCATTAATCGACTAATATTTTCAATATTACTTTGCAGATTCATCATCGCATTAATGGCATGAACGCACAGTGGTGCAGGACCCTCAGATAGTACTAGTATGCCATAGGTAAATAGTATGTTTTTGGATGTTTAAAGAATATGTTTATTTTTATGCATTTCACAAAAAAGTTATTTATTTATGAAGGACGAGACGAATGAAGCTGGTACACGTGGCTGAGGATAGGGACCACGAACGCGCGGTGGACAACCCCCGAGTAGTACCAGTGAGCCATCTACCAGCGGTGGCCAAGGACGCGGACACGCACCTACAAGTGTAAGAGTAATTGATGTATATTTCACTTTTAAATTTGTATTTATAATGTTGTACATAATATAACAAATCTTTCATGTTTGTGTAAGTTGTTGGCCAATCATCCACGTCTACCAATGTTGGTCAGACTTCTTTATCTTCCGATGCACCTAGAGGTCCAGGTCCAAGAGACCCTACACCGCTGATGTTGCAACAGAATTACAGATCTCAGTCTGTGTGAAACGGTTCATCAAAGGAGTGCACTTTTTGTGTACACACGACGTTGCCAATGCACCCACGTACACGGCATGTTAGTCGACATTGGTTTCTACGAAGTAGAATTTATGGGGTCGATGAAGCTAGATCGTGTTCTGCTTGCAGCTTTTCTCAAGATATGGCGGCCGTAGACACATTCGTTCCATCTACTTGTAGGAGAGATGACCATCACACTTCAGATATCACGGTCATTTCAGTATTTCTGATTGATGGGAAGGCGGTGACTGGTAGTATGGGGTTTGACAGGGAGTAGCTCGTTAGAGATTTCCTCGGTGTTCAAGTGAGTCTACTTTTGTTGGCCAATCTATCCGACTCTCCTGGCTTAAGTCAATGTTCGACGGATTCTTGAACGGTGATTCATCTGAGTTTCAGGTCCAGTGCTACACCCGGACCTACCTACTGACCCTGTTTTGAGGTGTTATCTTTCCGAGCTCCACCGGTTCTACCGTACAGTTGATGTACCTGTCGTTGATAACTAACCTTAGTTGCACTGGCCAGTACAGTTGGGGTAGTGTTGGATTAACGTCCTTGTACAAGAGCTTGTGTGGAGGAGCGTTGAATGCAGCATAGATGACGGAGCCGATGGCGATAATACAGGTTTGGAACTGGGTGTGTTTACATGATGGTCGACCCGGCATAAAAAAGTAGTCACAGTGGTGGATGAAACACAGAGAAGATAAGGCAGTTGGCTCCCATCGGTGTGTACTGGACTAGGGGACACATGGAACGATAACCCAACGTGAGGTGTTGACCCACTGTAGATATGAACTTGAGCAGTTGTGAGATCAGTTCGTCAAATGGGAGCCGTACACGACCGAGAGATTTGAGAGACTACCACTTGCTTGCACGGTGCGTAAAAAGCTATGGTTGACGAGAGCCCCACTCGTCAACTTTGGTGTTGTGGAGTTTTACTTTCCGGACTGAGTGCTACGACAGCTTGGACTATAGCAGAACATCCCGGTCGCACGATCATATGACACTGCTCTGCATGGTGTGAATGGGATGAGTCGTTTGCCTGATCATGAATGGACAGAATATCACCAAGTTCATGTCGAAACATGAAATGACCGGATGTTCAATATGATCATTGAAGGTATTTCTCCATTTGATGGCTCATTGCACGATGTCTACATGTCCTAGTATCGATGCGTCACACGGTTGTATATTGCTCCTTCCACTGTATCAGCAGGGGTCCAGCTACTAGTTTCGAGGAGAGAGGCAGAATTAGCTCTTAGATATTCCTCCTTGCAACTCATGTATCAACCAAAGGCGTAGTCATCTCAGTCCATTGTAAGATAGAATATTTTGTTGTTTATTTCATATATTTATCTTTAAACTTTTTCCCATTGAATCATTCTAATTTGTATATGATACATTCTCATTTGTTGCAGATTGACAACGCATGGGTGATGCGCGGAAATGCGCTCGTGCCTTGACAAGTAATATGGTCAACGACATCAAGGAGTTCGCATGAAAAATTCTTAAACCGTGCAGGTCGCAACTTGAAGATGTTGGTGAGGGAGCAAGACTAGATGCAATGTTGACAGCTTCGGTTCCTTAAACAGGTAGACGTAAGAAGGTGGTTAGGAAGCTTAGGCAGCAGGCACAACAAGAGGAGAAACAACAAGAAAAGCCGCCAAAAGAAGAGGAGCAAGCACGTGAAGAGGGATAAGCACGTGAAGAGCCAAATGATGATGACCTAATTATGCCCATCTCATAGTTGACACAAGTAGGTGGTAGTTGGCCAATCCCACGTTGAAAGAGGAGGAAGCCCACACTTAATACACAGAGTTAAATTTGTGCAGATTTTTTCTATAATTATGATTTTTCTATAATTGAGCAGATTTGTGAAATTGTGGAAATTTGTGCATGTTGGCAACTAATCTTTGTGATGTTATGAAAATTTTTGATATTGTGATATATTGTGAAAATTTATGAAATTGTGAAAATTTGCGCATCTTGGCAACTGATCTTTGTGATATTGTGAAAATTTGTGCATGTTGTAAAAATTTGTAATATTGTGAAAATGTTTGATATTGTGATATATTGTGAAGATTTGTGAAATTGTGAAAATTAGTGCATGTTTCGAGTTGTAAAACAGGAAAACAGTGAGATATTATTGGAAAAATCTTGTTGCATAATTTTTCCTTTAACCAGATTAGCGACAATGCAAAATATAAGCAGAATAATAACACACAATTGATAAGGAATTCGGTACAAATTGGTGCATACATCTCCGGAGCTGCTGCAGATCTTCACTTTATGGGAGAAAATTGTACAAAGTGTACACAACACTAAAAAAAACCTCACAACCCAAAACCCCAAGAATATTTTCCCACAAAAATCCCTCTTTACAAAGTGTTTATACAGTCAAAAATTCCAATCCAATTTCTCTCTCTCTTTCTCTCGAATTGGGGATGATCAGAATTAGAAAGATTGGGATGCTTAAATAGCATTCCAAAGCAGGTATTAGGTAGGGGTTAGGAGAGAATTTAGTGAATGGGTTTGGTGGGGAGTTAAGTGCCTTTGACCCACTTACTCCTTGACAATCTCCCACTTAAAGACTGATTTCAATTTGTCTTCACACCTCGATCAATACAACAGCTCTTTCCGGTCTCGACCATTCGTGCAAGCCAACTGCAGCTGAGCATAGCTTCAGTTTGTCAATAGTCACCGTCTTTATTAGCATGTCGCCGGATTTTGACTTTCACTAATCTTTTCTAACTTCAAAATTCCATCTTCCAGAAGTGACTGGATGAAATGATATCGCACTTGTATGTATTTTGCTCTGGAATAAAAAGATGGATTTTTTGCCAGAAGGATAGCACTCTGACTGTTGCAATATAAGACATTGTCTTCTTGTTTATGGCCCAATTCTTCCAATAAACATTATAGCCAAACTATTTTTTTGCTGGCTTCCGTAACAGTGATATATTCCACTTCAGTGGTAGAGAGAGCAACTATCTTCTGTAGCTGAGAAACCCAACTCATTGCTATACATCCTAGAGTATAGACATAGCCTGTAGTGGTCCTTCTGATATCGATATTTCCGGATAAATCAACATCCATATAGACTGTTAGTGTCGTATCTCTACCTTTGAAACAAAGTGCTTTGATTGTTGTACTCGCAGATATCTGATGATCCATTTGACTGCATCCCAGTGTACCTTGCCAGGATTATTCATGTACCTGCTAACAGCCCACTGCTTGAGCAATATCTGGTCTGGTACAAACCATGGCATGCATCAGAGTTCCAATTGCTGAGGCGTACGATCTCTATGTGTGCATGCTCTTCTTTCGTCTTCGGTGACAGTTCCTTGGAGAGTCTAAAATGAACACCCAAAGGTGTACTCACTGGCTTAGCATTCTGCATGTTGAACATGGAGATTACTTTGTTAATGTACTCTGCCTGTGATAACATCAAAGTCCTCAACTTCGTGTCTCTCTTGATCCTCATTCAAAGAATTTGCTACGCATCGCCTAGATATTTTATTACAAACTACTTTGACAATTCCTGCTTCAGATTGATAATCTCTTGCATGTCAGGACTTGCAATGAGCATATCATCTACGTACAACAATATAATAATGAAGCTATTGTCGAACTTCTTGATGTAGCAACAATGGTCTATTTGGCATCTTGTGAAACCGCTGTTTGCATATGAGATTCTTCTTACGTGCTTGTATGAAGCCTTCTGGCTGCTTCATATAAATTTCCTCCTCTAAATCACCATGAAGAAAAGTTGTCTTTACATCTAACTGTTCAAGATGTAAATTCTCTGTAGCTACAATTTTCAATGCCATTTTGATTGTAGTCAGCTTCATGACTGGAGAGAAAATTTTATTGTAATCAACACATTTTGTTGAAAGCCTTAGACTATCAATCTTGCTTTGTAGCGCTTGCTTCCATCATGCTCATCTTTGATTTTTAATACTCACTTGTTGTGAAGAGCTTTCTTGCCTGGTGGTAGTTCAGCTAATTTCCACATCTGATTTGACATGAGCGAGTCCATATCAACCTTCATGACATACTCCCATTTGATTGGATCCTCCACCTGTATTGTTTCATTATAACACTCTGGTTCTCCATTGTTAGTCAGTAATAAGTAGTGCAAAGAAGGCGAATAGCGCTGGATTGGTATAGGAATTTTGGGGGAGCGCTATTGGGTTTATGTCTTGCATACGAGATTGGATAAGAAGACGATGAAACGATGGAGGAATCGAGACGATTGGAAACGGAGTGGAGGCAAGGAAAACAGTCAGCAGCAGAAGGCTAGAGGAGTTACGGTCGACTGGACCTTGGGGTCGGTCGATCGCCCTACTGCAGCGAGGCAACGGTCGACTGGCTTGCTCTCGGGTTGGCTTTAGAAGGTTGCGGTCGACCGTACCTTGGGGGTAGGTCGACCGACAGCAGCGCTGATGGGTTATTTGGGTCGGATCTTGGTGATTCGTGAGAAGCCCAACTTGTTCTTCTAGTTGGACCTGACGGCTCCTATCGTAGGGTTATCTCTTCAAGAATATCCAATGATTATTGTATCAAGATATCAAACTAGGTTTTCTCTAGATCTCTATATATTATTGTTATTGGCCTCCATTGAGAGCCAAGAAAGTGAGTACTTTATTAAAGGAGAGATTGAGTGATTCCCTAATTGTAAACAACTAGTACTTGCTGGTGAGGCTTGAGAGAGGGTCGTGGTGAGAATTGTAATATTCTTGTATCTTCTTTAGTTGAATAACATCTTGGATTTCTTCTCCCCCGGATTAAGGCGAAAGCCCCAACCAGAACAAATTTGTGTGCTTTGGTGTGTTTGGTATGATCTCATATGTGCTTGGTGGTTTGTATTGATTGCATCTAATAACTCAACAAGATCCTAAGGAGGGTTTCGGTAGAAATCCCTAACAAGCGTCTCACTTCTGGCCTATCTTTGTACATCACATTCTCATTGAATATGACATTTCGACTTTTGATGATCTTCCGATTTTCATAATCCCAAAATCGGTAGCTGAACTTGTCACCACCATATCCAATAGAAACACATTTATTAGACTTCGGATCTAATTTACTTCTTTTAGCAGAATCAATATGCACATAAGAAATACAATCAAATACTTTCAAGTGTAAAAGGTTTACCTCTTTTATGCTCCAAACTTCCTCTGGTATTCCACCATTCAAAGGTACAGAGGACCCACGGTTGATCAGGTAGGTTGCGGTGTTGAAGGCTTCAGCCTAGAACAACTTGGGTAAGCCAGCATGTATCCTCATACTTCTGACATGTTCATTCAGAGTTCTGTTTATGCACTCTGCTAGGACATTCTGCTGCGGTGTCATGAGAATCATTTTCTCCATCTTGATGTCGTTGTTTGCACAAAATTCTCTGAATCAACGATTAGTGTACTCTCCACCATTGTTAGACCTTAACCGCTTGTATTTCAAACCAATTTTATTTTCCACCATGGCTTTCTATTTTCTGAAGGTATCAAGACTTCTCATTTCTTCTTCAGAAAATAAACACGCACCTCCCTTGTAGAATCATCAATAAATGTGACATAATACAGCGAGCCTGCTAGAGATTGAACCGGAGATGGTCCTCATACATCAGTATGAACCAACTCTAACTTTTCTCCCTTGTGTGTCTTGCCAATCTTTGAAAAGCCGACATTTTTTTGTTTGTCGAAGATGCAATCCTCACATAGGTCGAAATCTACGCTCTTCAGATATGGTAGCTTCCCCTTTGACATAAGTGTCTTCATCCATTTCTCGCTCATATGACCAAGCCTTTGGTGCCAAAGGTTTGATTTTCCATCAGCATTGCACTTGCAATGATACTCTCCAAGTTGAGGTTACGTAGAGAGTATCAGTCTTCTTACCACGAGCAATGATGAGTGTTCCTTTGGTAATCTTCCATTCACAGCCTAAAAAGGTTGTACAATAATCTTCTCCATCAAGCTGTCCCACTGAGATCAAATTTCTTTTAAGGCAGGGAATATGTCTCACTCCTTGCAGTTTCCATGTAGTCCGGTTCAACAACTTTACTCGGATGTCTCCTTTTCCAATGATCTTCAAGGTTTCATCATCGGCTAGATGAACCTTTTCGAAATCACCACTGATGTAATTCTCCATGATTTCTCTGCATGGGGTGGAGCGGAAAGATACCCCTGAATCCAAGATCCATGATTCAATTGGACTGTTGACGCTTAGAATCATAGCATCACCTGCTTCCTCGATCACGTTGACAGATTCTTGTGCACCGGTATCTTTCTTCGGTGCTTGAAAATCCCGTTGAAAGTGACAACTCTTGCTACAATTGTAGCAATCAAAAGCTTTCTATCTCGGTCTAGATTTATCTCATCTAGATTTCGATCTGCTGCGATTAGAGTTTCTTTTTGAAGCTCTCCCTCTTGACTCCATATGCAAAGCTGAGAAGGTTAATACTTCACCTGATTCTCTTTGCCGAATATCTTCACTCAATACCAGATTCTGAACATCATCGAACTTCAATTTGCTATTTTCCGACGAACTACTTACTGCTGCAACAATAGCATTTCAACTGTCTGGTAGAGAGGATAAGAAAATCAAAGCTTGAACTTCATTATTGAACTCGATTTCTACTAAACTCAATTGGGTTGTGATTGTGTTGAATTCGTTCAGATGTTGAGCCACCAATGCACCTTCCGTCATCCGCAAATTGAATAACCGCCTCATCAAGTGAACTTTGTTTGAGGCATGTGGCTTTTCATACATACTGGATAGAGCCGTCATAAGACCCGTCATGGTCTTTTTCTTTGCTATGTTGAAAGCAACATTGCCGGATAACGTCAATCGGATAACTCCCACGGGCTTCTGTCGAGAAGTTCCCAATCTTCATCCTACATGTCTACTGGTATTTTTCCCGAGAAAGGTTGATACAGATTTTTCTGATACAGATAATCTTTAATCTGCATCTTCCTAAAGCCAAAGTCCGCACCATCAAACTTTTTAATTTTCACCTTCCTTTCGTCTGCGGCCACCGCTCCCACTCGAATTTGGCTTCCCGTAAATCGATTCTGACTATTCCTCAACAGAATTCACAATCAGAGCTCTGATACCAGTTAGGAAAATTTTGTTGCAGATTTTTTCCTTTAACCAAATTAGCGAGAATGCGAAATATAAGCGAAAAATAACACACAAATTGATAAGGAGTTCGACACAAATTGGTGCCTACGTCTTTGAAACTGCTGCAGATCTTCACTATAAGGGAAAAAATTGTATAAAGTGTTTACAACACTCAAAGAAACCTGACAACCCAAAACCTAAAGAATTTCTCCTATCAAAATTCTCTCTTTACAAAGTATTTACACACTCAAAAAATCCCAACCCAATTTCTCTCAACTCTCTGTCCTTTTCTCTCAGATTGGGGATGATCAGAATGAGAAGGATTGGGATGCTTAAATAGCATTCCTAAGCAGGTATTCGGTGGGGGTTAGGAGAGAATTTAGTGAATGGGTTTGGTGGGGAGTTAGGTGCCTTTGACCCACCTACTTCTTGATAGATATCACTATTTCAACTGAAACCTGAACTACGGTTTCAGTTTGGAGCAATTGCGGTAATATCAAAACTTCGATGAAGAAGCCACAGTTGGGAATTGCAGCTTCAATAGAGTTGTTGCCGCAGTTCCCAACAATAGCTACAGCTGATGCAGAGTGACTCACCTAGAAAATTAATTTGGCAAGTGGCTTAGTTTAGGAAATAATTTTAAAAAGTGGCTTAGTTTTGGAAAAAAATTGAAAAATTGCGTACCAAAACGACATTTCCCCTAGCAATTTTATAACAAAATCCATTCCACTTTGTGTTCGTCCAAGCTTCTACCAGTTATATTATTTACTCACTAACATTTTAAGATTGAAGAAAAATGTGTATTTTAAGGTTAAATTGATCAACATTAAACTGTCTTCCTCTTAAATGGTCCAATTCAATAAGCAACTACAACATAAACAAAACACTAACAAGTATATATATAAAATAAAAAAATAAATAAAAAGTAACCTGTTCAACATCATCTCTATCAAAGTCCTCCCTTGACTGGCTACCATAGATCCCAGCTCCCTCAGCATCAACTCCACTGTTCCCAAACTTGAACCAGCACCTGGTTCCAGTGCACCCAGAACGACACCCACGTCTTGTTGTGGGTCCCACTTTGGACCATATCTTGTTGGGCCTCAACCACCCCACCCTCTTTGAGAAACCCAAGAAGCTTGAGCTTGAGTTCTTCTCTATTGTTGATGAAGATGAAGATGATATTGATGGTATGTGGAGATGGATGGCACTTGGGATTGATGCCATTTTGTTGCTGGTTTTTTTGATGTGCGAAGAAGAATGGAGAAGAAGAGGGGAGGAAAAGATAAGACTGGTGCTTATCTTTGTTTAAATTGTAAGGGTCAATTCTGTAAATTGTACAATAACAATGGCATAAACACGAATTACTGATGTAAGAAAGATCATATTATAATACTTATGTGATATCATATAGGAAGTGAGAGGGGCTTTAGGATCTCACTGTGATATAGCACTTTTTCCGATCTCCTTGTATCAGGTCATCTACCTTGGGAACATAGATGATAATCAAATGTTATTGTATGCTCGTTGACATCCCCGGTGTTTGCAGTGTCTTTCCGCCGTTTCGCCACTAGAGTCCCTCTAGACTGCTAGTGGATTTGGATGTCGTCGTGGAGGTAGTTTTTTTCCAGTTTTCTTGGGTCTTTAGCTCGTGTCTCTGGGCCTTTTGCTACGCTCTCTGGTTTCGGGATGGTGTTGCTTTGCCGTGTTTTGGCCCTCAGTGTTGATACTTGTTATTGTATTTCTATTTTATTCGTTTTTTTTTTCTGTTTTACCTCTTGTAAAACCCTTGACGCTTGTTTGTATTATTACTGTTTTATTGATTAATATATTTTTGATGGCTGGAGCCTTTTGGCTCTATCCGATTCATCAAAAAAATGTTATTGTGTCACATGGTTTGAAATACAGTATTTTTATTGTGCTTCATATAGTTAGAAATGTATATTGTGTAATGATAATGTGTCTCATTAAATAGTGGAGCACATGTAGTGCACAAATATTAGCGACCATAGTGTTTTTTTTTTTTTGGATAAAAGATGACTCACGTCACCGTTTCATTAATAAGTAATAACAAAACACAGTAGTACAGCAGAATTTAAAAATACAAACAACAGACCTGGTGTACACACCAAAGTACTCGGACCTACCCGATACAAAACAACAGCAACAACATACTAATACCAAGCTTTGAAACTAAATCAACAACATACTAATACAAAACGAAGCCCCCTGTAGTGCGCAATGACTGAGCGGCGGCTACAACAAACACTGAAGCTGACTCCCACCTTGTTGATACCCATTCGTCGGCTTCCACTGACCGCCTATCCCTCTACTGCGCCTCTGAGGCTAAGTTCCCTCGTTGTTCCTGCTTCTCTTCGCTCCCTCCTTTGCATCTGCCCAATCGTGGATAAGATTAAATAATTTTTGCATGGCGACAGATAATCTATATTGACATTTGCAAAAAATAAAATCATTTCTTTGTAGCCAAAGACTCCAAATAGTAGCTGCAGAAGTAATATCCCAAGCCCTAGTGTTAGTGTGGCTAATGTGATCTTCTCTAAATGATACCCAAATGTCTTTTGTTGAGATGGGAACCCTATTACACCCAAACCCCCGACAAACGATGTCTCACGTAGAACGAGCTCTCGGACATTGAAAAAGAATGTGATCAACGTCTTCAACTGCGTTAAGGCACCTCTCGCAATTGACGTCTGTGTTCGGGATTCTCTTCTTAAGGTTCACTTTTGATAGGATCGCATCTTGGTATGCTAACCAACAGAACACTTTCACCCTGAATGGTACAGGTGCTCCCCAGATTACCGCTTGAGCTTTACATCTGAGGCCTCCGTGGTTAATCCATGAGTACATCGATGACACTGTAAACGTTTTAGATTCTTCTCGCTCCCACCATCTCTTGTCTTCCAAGTTGGCTTGTAGATAACTGTTTTGCTTGACCAGAAGATTCAAAGCCTCGAACTGTCGCACTGCCTCTGAACTTAAGTCTTGGGACACGACGAAACTCAGCCTACCGTTTTTCCTGATGTCGGCTACAGTGAGATCTAAATTCTGTGTTGCTACTGCAGCCTGTGGGAATTGATTAAGCAAAGTAGATTCTCTGCACCATTTGTCCTTCCAGAATCTTGTCTTTTTTCCGTTCCCTACCTTGCATCTAGTGTTGGTGAAGAAGATTTCTCCTTGCTTTGATATGCCTTTCCATAGAATCGAGACTTTGGCTGACGCACTCCTCCCGCCGAACCGAAATTTCTTTCTCTTGCGAAAACTGTCAAAAGAGTGTTTCCACCACCCTTTGTGGTTGGAAGAGATCTTCCACCACTACTTCGAAAGCAAAGCCTTGTTCATGTCTTGTAGATTCGTGATCCCCAGTCCCCCGAATTCCTTTTTCTTACAAACCCGTCCCCAATTAACCAAATGGAATCCTCTGTTGGCCTCATCCGTTCCTTTCCAAAGGAATCTCCGCCTAAGCTTGTCGATGCTGTTGGATACCCATCTAGGAAGTTCGTAGATGGACATTAGGTACAACAGGATAGCGCTAAGGACCGAATTGAGAAGAATGATCCTCCCCCCGAGCGAAAGGAATCTGCTTTGCCATCCTACTAGTTTCTTCTTAATTTTGTCGATAACAAAATTCCAATCTTCTTTCAGCAGGATACCTGGTCTGATAGGCATCCCAAATATTTGATTGGGAAATCGCTCGACTGACAGCCTAAGATCGTGGAGATATCGCTAACCGACATTGACAAGTAGTCGGAAGCGGGAAGGACACTCGTCTTACCGAGGTTAACTTTCAGACCCGACCACCCTTGAAAGCGGGCCAATACCCCTTTGATGGCTGTTACTTCTTCCACCGTGGCCCTGCCAAAGAGGATAGTATCGTCTGCGTATTGGAGGATTGACATGGGCTGGTTAATCCCTTTAATTTGGAATCCTTTGATGATAGAATTATCTTGCGCTCTTCGAATCATTTCCGCCATTCCATCCGCAACAATAGCGAAAAGCAGTGACGATAACGGGTCGCCTTGTCTGAGGCCTCTTTTGCACCTGATCTCCTTCCCCTGTCGACCGTTAACCTGTATGGTGGATTTCCCACCTCTGATGCACATATTTATCCATAATCTCCATTTTTCACCAAAGCCCTTAAGCTTTAGGGCTTCCTCCGCGTAGTCCCATGCTACCGAGTCGTATGCTTTCTGGAAATCAAGTTTCAGTAGAAAACCGTCCGTCTTCCCTCTGTTAGCTCTAAAGATCGTTTCGTGTGTGGAAGCAATGCTATCCATAATATCCCTACCTTTGATGAACCCACTCTGTGAAGGTGCAATCACCTCGTTCAGGTGGGGTCCTAATCTTTGGGCTAAGACTTTGGTTATGATTTTGAACGATCCGTTCAGCAAGCTAATTGGTCTGAGATCTTCATGGGAATTAACTGTGCTCTTCTTTGGAATCAATACGATCGTTGCGTAGTTAAGCCTGTCCAGATTACACACCCCTTCGTAAAGCTCTTTGAAGATATTTAGAAGATCATCTTTGATAATCGTCCAATATCTTTTGCAAAAAAAGATTGGAAATCCGTCTGGGCCTGGGGCTTTATCCTGGTCGAGATTCTTTACGGCGTCCCACACTTCTTGTTCAGAGAATTGGATTTCTATTCCTTCGCTCCCATCAATTCTTGAGTTACTCCACATATCTGGCGCTAGCGCGCATCTCCCCGCTAAGTCTCTTCCCAAGAGGTCATGAAAGTGCTTGTCTAGATGGTCCAAAATGAGATCTTCGTTTTCTGTCCACGTCCCGTTGACAGTGATCCCCGTGATGTTGTTTAATCTTTTCCGGCCGTTTGCCACCTTGTGAAAGTATTTAGTGTTTGCGTCCCCTTCTCTGAGCCATTGAACTCTCGATCTCTGTTGCCAGTACAGTTCTTCCATCCTCCCGATCTGTTGAAACTCCAATCTGTTGCTAGCGAGCTCGTCTTTCTTTTCCTCTTGCAATTCTCTTTCCTCTAAAGAGGCTTCCAGACTGTTGATTCTGTTAACGAGAACCTCTCTTCTGTGGAAAATGAGTCCCTTCTCTGCTTTCGCCCACTCTCTTAATCTACTTCTAAGGCGTCTCATCTTTTCAATCCAAACTCCCACGGCTGTCGACTGCGAAGTACTAGCGTCCCAAGAGTCTTTAATAATTTGCCTCGTGTCTTCGTGGATGGTCCAAGCTTTCTCGAATTTGAACCCGTAGTGTTTCCTCTTTCTTTTTAATCCGCAGTCTATCACCAGGGGAAGATGATCTGAAGTGTATCTGAGCGCTGATTTGACCTTGGCCGTCGGATGAAGATCTTCCCAATCGTTGGAGACCAACACACGATCTAATTTTGCCAATATCGGATTGCGCTGCATATTCGACCAAGTGAATTTCCTGTCATTCATCTCTAGCTCCAGTAACTCTAATACGTCTATAGTCTCGTTGAAAGAGTCTACATCCGTTTGGCGGTGGCCTCTGCTGTTGTGCTCCTCATGGAATCTAGTTATATTAAAATCTCCCCCTACCATCCAGGGTCCTTGCCATCTATTTCTAATGAGCCTCAGTTCTAACCACAGGTCGTTGCGGCTCCTACTGTCGTATGGGCCGTATACGTTTGTTATTGAGTGTATCCAGCCGTCGCTTCTACGTTTAACTCTAATCAAAACAGTGAAGCATCCGATAACCTCGTCGATGATCTTGAATACAGTCGCATTAGCCCCTAGAGCGATTCCTCCAGAAAACCCCCTAGTCGAATTAAAACGCCAGTTGAAGTCTGCGACTCCTCTAAGTGCCGCAAACTCCTCCTCCATGGGTGACTGTAATCTAGTTTCCTGAAGCCCACATATGTCTGGTCTAATCTTGCTCAGTGTCACTCCTATCGCTCTTTTTTTCAGTCTTTGTCGCATCCCTCTAACGTTCCAGAATGTATAAATCATTGAACAATTTTAATTCGCGTCTATTCGTCTACCCCCTACCCTATTTCCCCTCCCCTCCGAAGGGAACGAGAGCTCAAACCCCTGAGATTCTGGAACCCTCTCTAATAATAGCTATATTAGCTAAGTGTGCTTCTCTAGTGGACCCCATATTTTGTAGAACCCCGTATTTTCAAATATTATTTTTATATTTGAAAATGAATTTCAATTTATTTTTGGGGATTTAATGAGTATTTTCAGAAAATTTATCTTTTGTACACGTGCAAAACACGTGCAAATGCTTTTATGAGAAGTGTAAAAATTTAGTTTCCTTTATGAAAAATCTTTATTTAATATTTGAGATTTAATTAGTATTTTTCCAGATTTTTCTGAAATTTATTGGAGCTATTTGCAATTTTTGAGAAAAGAATGACCTTTTTGCAAATTTGATATTTTTAGGGGTTAAAGTGCAAAATATGATTTCTGGAAGTTTTGAACAGTACTAATTGAGATTTAGAATGTATATTTTCTATTAGATCCAAATTTAAATGAGTTTTGATGGAATTTCCAAAGAATGATCTATATATGTAATTTGTGTTTTGGGAAGGGTTGTTTTGCAAAATGTGGGTAAAACCCTAATTACCCATCCGGCATATTTAAGAGAATTTCTTTCCCAGCCGTCATTTCTGATAAAATATTGTATTTTGGAGATTTATTTTGTGGAGCAAAGAGCTTTGGATCTAGCAAAAAGGAGGATTCATTTCGTAGACTTTTCTCTATTCTAAGGTGAGAGATATAGAAATTATTTTGTGGTTTGATTCATGCGTGTGACTTGTTTTGTTTGTTGATTTTGTGAGAATTATAATTCATCTTGATTGATTGATTGATCTATGTGTACAAATATCACGATGTAATGATTGGATGTTGTGAACCATATAGATGTTGCAACGTGGTATGAACCATGTGGAAATGGTGGATGAAATAGTAGATTTTTATCATTAAAATTGTTTTCCAAAAGCATGTTGAGATTTGTGTATGAATACCTGGACATTAGATTCATAATTCAGATTTGATTTAGATTTGTGAAAGAAACTTAGATCTTGTAAAACCCTAACAAAGGATTTGTGATTTAGAATATGAGAGTTTAGATCTTGACACATTAATGTTTTGAGTGAAATATACATATACCTGATGAGATTCGTTGAGAATCATTATTTTTCCCTGATTAAGAACTATTTACATGATCATTAGTTCATTAGAAGCTCCAGAATTCGATTTTGTAATCAGACCTAATTTTGAAATTCTGTAGGCCGACAGTCGACTGGTCTACTGTGCAGTCGACTGGTACGAGCCTGATATTTTATTTTAGATTTGTTGAAAAAGTTGCTCTGGACAGTCGACCTAGCCCTAGGCAGTCGACTGGTCCACTGAGAAAATTATTTTTGTAAGAATTATTAGTCCTTCTGGACAGTCGACCTATTAACCATTTAAGTCGACTTATACACTTAGAATATTTTTGAGAAGATTATTGGAAATTACCTCGGGTAAGTCGACTGACCCTCTTGTAAGTCGACTGTTACGGAACTTAGTTTATTTTTGTAAAATCTTGAATTTGGTCCTCTGGACAGTCGACTTATCATCAGTATGAGTCGACTGATACTGAAGGATATTTGTAGACTTCAGTGTTAATTCGAATGATTAGTTTTTATATACTTGATATTTCAGTTTAGTTTAAGATTAAGCAATTGACCTTGAGATATTCAGTTGAGTATGTCATTGAGACATTTAGATGAGCCACTTTGTTAGTGGGATTTGGTTTAGACTTTTGAGTTTGAGTCTCTAGAGGCGTATGACCCTAGTATACCGGTGTTGAGTATTTGGTTGAGGCCCATTGAGGCATTTCAGTTATTTGAATTTGAATTTAGGCCGGTAAGGTACATCACTCTAGGAGATTCGTTAAGTAATCAAATTAACCAAAATTTTAAGGACAGGCACTAGTGGTGATATGATGAACGGGAACATGAGTCACGAACCTCAGTATGGCTTTCGGTGTGGGATTTAATCTCCGGAATTATCACAGTAGATTATTAGTGGTGTGGGATATGTCTCCGAAATTATCACAGTCTTGTGGTGTGGGACAATCTCCGAAATTATCACGGTAACTATTGTGGTGTGGGATTGATCTCCGGAATTATCGGAGTCGAGGTGAAGCACATGTGGTATTCGTTTGGGGATGTGTCAATGTTTCGGTGTGGGATGATCTCCGAAATTATTCAAGTGAAATATCTTGGGTGTGGGATCCATCTCCGGAATTATCGGGCATGTGATACTTTCCATGGTTTATCTTTATCTCGTAGTAGTCATCGTGTTAGGATTAGTTCATAACGTGGGGATTGAACCCTATGAAGTGAAGACGTTAAGGGCTTGTACCGAACCTATGTAGAATGGGATACATAGACTTCGACAAGTACGCATTAGAGAGTCTGCATTTAGAACTTGTGTTTTCTTGGCTTGGTTTTATGCATGTGGTTTTCTTGTTTTCTACACATGACACTTAGCTTAGTATCACTCGATGTTTTATGTTACCTTTCATTTCGTACTTTCCATATTCCTTTAGTACTTGTTGTTTAAGAATTTATAAGGTATGAGCTTATGTTGTTTATTTGTTTATTTTTATATTTCTCACACCATTTATGGCTGACCCCTTTAGTTTGGGGGTTAGGGATCATCTCTAGCCTCACATGTTGCAGGCAGATGCTTAGAGTTGGAGATGGAATGCTTAAGTTGGTTTTGAGGATTAATTGACATATAAGAGATTGTGTAAATTTGTAATATCAGTTTTTGAGATAAATTTGTGTTGTAAATGAAGAGAATATTGAGTTGAATTGTTTAGATTTCCGCTGTGCATTGTAAATGATTTGTTGAGATAAAAGTAGAAAATTTTAGTGGTGTTGTTGATGTTTAATATTATGTTGAAGTGGATCACTGGGAATGTGCCACGTAATTTCTATGTTATTAATCTGGAAATTCGGGGCGCTACATATTTAATCCGTATAGGCTAGCAAAGTAAATAAGCGATTCATCAGTTAAAGAGTTAAGAATAGAGAAATTCACTTTAGAGGTACCTGCTCCTGAAGTGTCGTCCTCTTGTTATGCTAGACCTCTGTTGACCCACTCGTCTTTCCCTTCTTCGAAACTTTCTGTTCCAATCAGCTGTCTTTTGCCCTTCCTTCTGTATTCTGTGAATTTTTTTGTGGATGTGCTTCCCACGCTTCCTCTCACTTCTTTGTCCTCGCCATAAGTTTCTGTAACCGAGATAAGGTTGTCTTCACGAACCCCGTAAAGTGCACCAATCATGCAGTCTCCTACTTCCTCTTCAGTTACTGAGCGATCAAGAATAGCTAGCCTATTGAGTGTAATCGGCTGATTGAGGGTATCTTTGGGATTGTTGTCAGCTTTGTTTTCATCTTCGATCGAAAGTTCAGAGCTTGGGCCCATCATGTGTTGAGGATCGTCTAGCTCTATGGGCTTTGGGCCATCTTCGATGTTGCTTTTTGACAGGATCAGATTTGAGATTGCATCTTGAATTGAGACTTCGATTTCTTTCTGAGAGAATCTAAGCCAGTCAACATCTAGCAATCCTAGCTCCTTGATGTGACCCAAGCCTACTCCAACAACTTCTTTGAGAATACCCATTTTGTTAGCTGGCTTCAAGCTGTCCTTACTGACCCCATCCCCTATAACTTTTGCAATAGCCTTCCCATCGCCGAATGCTGTCGCGTCTGGAACAGTGTTGCCGCCCCGTCCAATACGCAACGTACCTACGCGTGCGTTCCTTGGAGTAATTTGAGGTACCATTTTCCAACGCGGCGCCGCAGTCTGACCGACAGCTGGAGCAATGAGCGGCTGAGATGCGTTGCCCTTCGAAAGATTTTGGCGCTCAATCCTAAATGCTTCTGTTTTGCCTGTTGTGTGCGATGAACGATCAAGATTCGGGATCCTCACATCCAACCGCTAAGCTTCATCTTCTTCCTCTAGCTTCGCATCTAGCTCGTCGATAATTTCTTTTGCTGAACGTTCTCTGAATGACACGTTCTTTGGGATTTCAACGATCACCTTAACCTCGTAGATGACGTTATCAAACTCCGTGATGATCTTGGACGGAATGTCTGCCTTGTTTTGGACTCCGACTTTGATGCGTGCAAATTTCCTGGCTGAATGGGTGACTGTCTGCCGATCGATATCCATCAGCATGCCGAACGAGCGAATGACGTTTTGGAAACCAGAGCACACCCAACAGTGGAATGGGAGATTGTATAATCGGATCCATATTGGAGGATAGGAGTCAGGCTTCAGAGCACCATGGTCGCGGGACCACCATTTAAAGGTGACGAAGAATTCCAAGCCATGCTGATCTTTCCCTTCAAGACCTTTCACTCTTATAGCTTCTCTGGCGATGGCTTCGTCGTTGCAGTGAGCGTAGAAATAGTTGGGCCCAATCTCTTGAATGACCCATATCGGCGATGGAGAGGATGCGAACGCTGCTAGAAGCAGCTCGGAGGCATCGGGAGCTGTTGGTAGGCCGGTTTGAGCTTTAATCAGAATGCCGCCATTGAAGCGTCGCTCGAATTCCGCTATAAGTGGAGTCGACACTATTGTAGCTTGTATAACGCGTCTATTACCTGCTACACTTTCTTGTGATTTGCTCCCTTCTGAGCCAGCAACGGGACCTGCCTTGGAGTGTTTTGAGGTCGATGGCACTGCTGCATTTCGCTTCGGACAAGATTTGGAGATATGGCCAGAAGTCCTACAGTAGTAGCAGAACCAGTCGAAGACGCATTTGCTAATGGAGTGTCCTGGTTTGGCGCATTTATGGCAGTTCTGACGACCTCCCACCCTCGAGCTTTCCGAGACGCTGGTAGGAGGGGAAGCCTTCCTTGTTTTGCAGGGCTTGACAAGAACCCATTCGCCGTCTTCGTCTTCCTTGGTTGGACGGTGCTCTTCCTTGGTTATTATACGAGGAGAAGTTGATCGGCGTCGCACTCTATGTGCGGCGTCTGTTGCTGGCGGACCTCTAATAACCTCGACGAACGACCTCCTCTGCTTGCTGACTCCTGCGCGCGCCGTCCCTGTAAGCTCTTCGTTGAGGTTGGGCTTGGATGTGATCAGATGCTCTTCCTCCTGTCGACGGTGTAGCTCTTCCTCTTTAGCTCTAGACGAACGGCGTGCCTCCTGACCATAGTGTTACTATCATAGTGTTACCATAGTGTTACTATCATTATTTATAGAATCGGTTATTATTATTATTTTATTTTTTTTGAAGGAAAATGTAGAGTATGGCCACCCTGTTTTATTAATAAAGAGTTAAAAAAACAAACTCAGAGTACTGAGCCAAGTACAAAATCCTACAACACAACAAAAGTACATAAATTCACCTCAAACATAGAGGGTGGGGTAAAACAAAGTCCAAACATACATGCATCCAAACAAACATACAAACAAGGTACAATGAGGCATCTACTCCCCCCAATAAAATCCTGGGGTGGTGGGGATCAATCAGCATACTCTTCCACATGAAAGACGCTCGCAATCCTCCCTCTAGGACCTGCTGTGTCAACGTTTGCCCAAAAGAAAATAAGATGCATAATGTGAGTTAAATTACTAGAAATACTATTACATGTCCCACGGAAGTAACAATTATTCATGTCTAGCCAAAGACCCCAGGTCGTAGCGGCAATAGCGATAAACCAAGCTTCTCTCATCGTTCGTCTCTCATTAGCGAACTTTGGTCCTACCCGCAGATCATCATACTTACTAGGATACTCAGTCGTCCCCAGGGTGCTAAGTACCTCCACAAGGACTCCTTTGCTCCTGGGACATTCTAGAAAAAGATGGTCTCTTGTCCCAAAGACAACATTGCAGAACCCACAGGTAGAGTCAAAATTCGGTTGGCGTTTAGCGATGTTCTCTCTAGTCAATATTGCGTCATTCAGTACTAGCCATAGGAAAACATTAACTTTCAGTGGGGTTTTCGCCTTCCATACCACGGCCGACCAATTCGGGCTACATCCCCTAAAATGGATGTGGTTATAAAGGGAGTGGACAGTGAATGTGCCATTCTTTTCCAGTCCCCAAGATTTCTGATCGGGACCTGGGAGCATATAACTCCAGTGCTGGCGATATAGGTCTGAAGTTCCATGAGCCTATGTTAGGAGTTTGGGTGAAGAGGATGTTTGAAGGTCAGTTTCCAGGAGCTTCTTCTCCGGGCTGCGACCAGCGTGCAGTGCGGTTGTGATGCTTGATCATACAAATCAGGAAACATGGTTCTAAGTGTGTGTTCACCACACCACTTATCCCACCAGAATCTGGTGAGCCTGCCATTCCCAATAGACGACATGACACAGCTAATGAAGGGATTGTAGGCCTTAGCAATACCTTTCTAGAACCAGGAAGCGCGTGGCCCTACCCTGAAACCCAGATTTCTCATGCCATTCCCATGTAGATATGTCTGAACGAAATCCTGCCATCCTTGTCCATTAGGGTGAAATACTTTCCACCACCATTTTTCCAGGAGAGCCAAATTCATATCTCGTAGATCAATAATACCTAGACCTCCGTGTATCTTTTTCATGCAAGCTTTTTCCCATCTGATGAGGTGATATCCGCCTCTATCTAGACTTGCCCTCTTCCATAAAAACCATTTTGAGTTCGGTCAATTCTCTGGATAACCCACCGTGGCATTTTGAAAAAGGACAAATAATATGTAGGTAGATTTGAGAGAACTGCATTGATAAGAGTGATTCTTCCTTCCAAGGATAAGGCTTTACCTTTCTATCCAGCCAGACAGTTTTCCACCCGGTCAATGATAGGTAGCCAGTCCGCCTTCTTAAGTTTCCCCAGTCTCAGTGGTAACCCCAGGTATTTAATGGGAAAACTCTCAATAGAGTAGTTAAGAATCGTGGCATGTTCTTGTGCCTCCTCTGTAGTAAGGGCAATGGGGATAAGAGCGCTTTTGTGGAAGTTAACCTTGAGTCCCGACCAAGCTTCAAAACTATAGAGAATTCCTTTGAAAGCGGTAGTTTCCCCGAGATTGCCATTTCCAAATAGGAGAGTATCATTTGCGTATTGGAGAATAGAGCAACCTTGGCGATTGACTCCCCTGGCCACCGGTGAGATCCAGCCGGCCCTGATGCAGTTAGCCATCATGGCCCGCAATACGTCTGCCACAATGGTGAAGAAGAGAGGGGAGAGAGGATCTCCTTGTCTAAGGCCCCGTTTACATGAGAAAGGATGACCCGAGACCCCATTCACTAAAATAGCAGTTCTACTGGTGGTGAGATATGTGTGGATCCATTTAATCCATCTAGCCCCAAATCCTCTTCCAGCCAGTGCTTTTAGGAGACATTCCCATTCAACTGAGTCGTAAGCTTTCTCAAAATCCAATTTTAGTAGGTAGCTCTTAGCATTCGATGTGTGGCAGTGATGGATAGTTTCTTCTACCGTGGCCATACTGTCCTGAATACACCGTCCTTTAACAAACCCTGTTTGCTCGTTACTAATGAGTCCGTCCATCACCTTTTCCATTCTATTAGCCAGGGTCTTTGTGATAATCTTAAATGAGCAGTTAAGGAGACTAATGGGGCGGAAGTCCCCCACCCGTAGGGAGTCTTCTTTCTTAGGGATCAACACCACCTCAACAAAATTAATTCTACCTAACTTAAGTTTATGTTCATAGAGATCAGCGAACAGGTTAATCAGGTCGTCCTTGATTTCCACCCAGAACACCTGGTAGAATAGAATTGGGAAACCATCTGAACCTGAGGCTTTGTCCTTTCCGAGTTGCTGCACTGCCTCCCGAATTTCCTTTTCCATAAAAGGAGCTTCGAAGGAACGAAACATGGGTTCAGTTTTGTCCGCAAAACCTTGCCAGAATTCGTGGTGCAATAGGACTCTCAAATCTGCCTTCTGCCCAAAGAGAGACTTGAAGTGGGATTGGGAAGCTCCCCTGATATCCTTGTCCCCTTGAATCTCTCCAGACTCCGAATGGATTGAATGGATGAGATTAGATCTACGAAGGGCACTGGCAACGCGGTGGAAGAATGTTGTATTTGCGTCTCCTTCCTTGAGCCACGAAATTCTGGATCGATATTGCCATTTGAGTTCCTCAAGTCGATAGAGTTGGAGAATGTGTTCTCAGAGCTGAAGCAACGTATTCCGCTCCTCTTGTACCATTACCCTAGTTTCCTCTGTCTTTTCTAACTCCTCAATGCCTTCAAGGAGGGAATCTTTTGCTCTCCAGATTAGTACAAATCTGGTTCGATTCCATTTTCTGAGCTTAGCCCGCAGTCTTCGAATTTTTTCGCACCAAATTGCGGTTGCTTTAGTCCCTCTAATGGGGCAGGACCAATTCTCGTTAACCAAGTGATGGAAGCCTTGAATTTCCAACCACGCTTTCTTGAATCTAAACCTGGGGAATTTTCTGGGATGCACTTCTCCAGAAGAGAGGATAATAGGGACATGACCCGAGGTTGGTTTAGGAAGGTCCTTGGCCCATGTCAACGGCAATTTGGCATCCCACTCTGCGGAGACCAAGATCCTATCGAGCTTAGCTAAGATGGGCACTACTTGCATGTTTGACCAGGTAAAATGCCTATTAGTGTTGGGAATGTCAACCAGTTCCAGGTCCGCGATAACCTCGTTAAACATTTTCCTATCAGAGTCACTAAATCCTCTGCCCCTGGGCTCAGACGCAAACCTGGTGATGTTAAAACCTCCCCCCACAACCCATGGGTGCGACCAGCGTGCTTTAATTGCTCGTAGTTCAGTCCAGAATTCAAACCTAGCTGTAGTAGTGTGCGGACCATATACCATCGTAATAGACTGGGTCTACAGGTCAGATCTGCGTTGGAGTAGGACTGACAACGAGAATTGTCCGTGGAATTCATCTAAGCAGGTAAACAACTCGGGATTAAACCCTAAGGCAATACCCACAGAGGCCCCAAAAGAAGGGCAAATTTTCCATTCTGAAATGTGATTCCCCCCCCCCCCCCAGTCTACTTAGTCTAGAAATGTGGGTCAGTTTGGTATCCTGCAGACCAACAATGCTAACTTTCGATTTAGCAATGACATCTCTAACCATTTCCCATTTGCCTCCCCTACCCAGGCCTCTAACGTTCCATAAGAGAAGCTCCATTAACTACAATTAGATATGGGACCATGACTCGCTTTGTCAGTCGAGTTCAAGATGAGATTAACTCTATCATCTCCCACCCCCTAATCTTATTTAGGATGAAAGCGTTCCTATCAGTATCGCTCACTGCTAGACCATAGGTTTTGTCTAGACTAAAAATCTCAGTATCAGTCATAAAATTGAAAATATAAGCTAGGAAGGAACATGTATCTCCATCGCAAGTTTTAACCGATTTAGCCGCTGCCGCAATCTCCAGATAATCGTCTAAGGACTCCTCAATAGCCCTTTTAGCCGCTTTCTGTACTCTAAAACCTTTGTCGCGGTATGTAGATATGGGAGGGGTCGGTTGAGAGGTAGGGAAAGTGGAGGGGACAAACTCCGGTGGAATATCCAAGGGATCATCAGCAATCTCCTCTGACTCCCCAGACTCCTCATCAGAGTAGACCAAATCATCTTCGAGATTTAACATCGCATCTTGATCCTCCTCATCATTGTGGCTCTCTAACACGGAATTGGACACCCCAGTAGAATCATACACATTCCCAGCTGCTCCACTGTAAGAAATATTTATTGGGGAATTAGTATTGAAAACTCCACTGGGCTTCTCCAAATTTAAGTTTAAGTTGGGCCCATCTTTTAAGTTAACTTCCTTTATAATTTCGCTGCCATTGTCGACTTTGGGCCTCTCTTTAGGCCCAAACCCAACCATAATATTGCTGCATGTTGGCTTGTTACGTGCTTCAACCAATGGACAGTACGAGGGGGCACGTATTGCTTCGTAATTGGCTGGCATTGCGGTCGATGTGAGTGGCGACAAAAGCTCTACCTCTCAAATCGATGAAGCGACGAAAATGAGGTTGCGCTCATCTATTCCTTTTCCCCTCTGCTCCTGTTCATCTCCCCCAAAACTTCCTCTTTTTTGCATTTGAAACCAGTCTTTTGGTTTCGATCGTTCGTCTTCTTACCCAAAATAGCCTCCTTATTCGACCGCTCCCTTCCCAAAGTTTCCATCATTTCCTTTATTGGCGACCGACTTAGTCTGTTGGTCATGCTTGTGGTCAAGCTACTATCTTTTCTGGTGCTAACCGCTTTAGCCACTTGCTCCCCTCCTAGCATCTCTTCCCTAGCTACTAGGGGTTGGTTTCCTTTTTAAGCTCTATGTTTGACGAAACTTCCAAGGTGGGGGTCTGGGTCTGCGACATCAGCCATACTTGGCTCTGGGTGCAGATCCACCATGTGCAGGCCCTCCTGGCCGTTGGATTTTTTGGTCAAGCCCTGATTTTGATTGCCGCTAAAAGGTGGAGTTTTTTGGGGGTCAACGCTTGCCGTCACCTGGACATGGCGTTCCTCCTTTCCCATTGCAGCTCTGATGACTTCACGGTGTGCCCTTTCTATCTTATGTGCCCCATCCAAGGTGAGGTCCCACTCAGTGGAGACCACCTGCCTATATGATCGGCCATCTCTGAGTGCGGGGGAAGGGGATGAGATGGATAGGGGCTCCTCCATCTTCGACTTCGCTTGCTTGTTAAGAACAAACCTGATGAGGTATGATTCCTCGAAAGAGAAGACCTTTGCAAAGCGGGGCATTAGGGTGATGTCTGGGCTTATGATCAGTATCCTAGTTGATACAATTTCCGATCGTCGGATCATCTTTTCGTCTATGTCTTCGATTGTTCCAAACTCAGAGACGATCTCTTGCAAAGCTTCTCTCTTCCAGAAGTGGAGTGACACATTGTGGATCCAAACCCAAAATCTCTCCCCTTGTGGCAGCTCAGCCCCAAATCTGGGCAACCATGGGAAGAACTCCATCTTGAAGTAACCAAAATCCACTACACCCATGTTGGAGACCTCAATCATATTCTCCGGCGACGGAAAAGACACCAGAAATTGAAGGTGGCACATTTTTTTAGCAACCCAGTCCTTGTGAGGCTTTCAATGGCCATTTCGTGTTCAACGCATGGAGGAGGTGGTTCTTCGATGGGCACCCTTCTTTAACTTTAGCAACAACACACCATTGACGGAGCCATTTCTTTTCGTGTTTGATCTTTTCTAGGCTGTTGGTAAGTCGAATGAAAGTTGGGTTGTCTTGCGATCTACCTCTTCTAACCGGTCGCTCATCATCGTTTGTTGGAGGTGGCTACGTTTATGCACACGTATGACATGTGACCCCATTTCATGCATTTTAGGCAGCTCACCTCTTTCGTGCATTCTTGCTGGAAGTGACCCATTTCACCGCAGTTGAAACACGACACTGGTTTGTGTTTCCCTTTCCTTTGCTTTTTTTTGTTCTCTGGTTGATTTGGTGGGGAGAAATTGAGCCTCTTCTTTGCTTTACTGCTAACTTCTATCCACTGTTCTGTCTCGATCATTTCCTCACTCGACCCAGGTGCCCCTTCCACCCTGAGCTCATTTTGTAGACCCCCTCCTTGGACCCTCTCAATAATGGGCTTCAGCGGTGGCTGAGTAACCTGTGTCTGCAGTGGCGGTGACTAGGGAGGGTTCAGTGTAGGAAGTTTTTGGTTGTAGGAGGTGGGACGGGGATGATGAAGTGGGGTAGCATGTGTTTTGCCCTCCCAATTTGGAGGTGGAGGAGGTTGGGGGAGGAGTTGTGGTGGGTGTTAGGCTTTGTGGTTGTGCCTTGGGGCCATGGTTGTGGTGGTGTTTAGGGGGGGGGTGGCCTTTGTTTGTGGAATGATGCACGGTAGGATAGTACCTATGCTGATCATGTTGCCTCTGGACATATTGCCTCTGATCCTGCCTTTCACCATAGTAGTGGCAACGATCCCTTGGGGGGGTTCTTTTATGCTCAAAAGAGCCTATAAAAGGACCCTCTCTGTGGGCCCTTCCTCTTGGAGGCGACGTTGCGGGGCAATGATGACTGTAAGCTCGCCCATTCCGACCTTGATGCGTACTATAGTGTGCACGCAAGGGGGAGCGAGCTAGTCTGAGCCCCCTGTTGTCTTCCTGTATAGGGAAAGGTGGGGGTGTTGGGGCTGTGTAAGGACAACTGTTGGGAAGGGTAATGACTTTGGTGGAGGTGGTGGAGGTGGGGGTAGAGAGGAGGGGATGGAGTTAGTGGCATGAGTGGAAGGGGATTGGGTGTGGGGGTGGGGGTGGGGGGGGGGGGGGGGGGGGTCGGTGGTCGGCCCACTTCGGTGGTGGTGGCGGACCCTCTCGTTGGGCCCACAACTGCTTAACTCCAACTCCGACAGAACCATTGGCAGCTCTGATCGAAACTTTTCTATTGTTAACCTGTTAGACTATGATAAGAAATGTTTTGATTTTGTAATAGGTCTTGTAGAAGAGTAGTGGTGGTTTAGACATGTAACACCCTAGTTTTCATTTATGAGATTTTTGTGACTTTACGTGTTTTGCACGTGTGATCTCATTTGTATAAATTTTTCATATAAAATATTTTTTTTAGTATTTGTTTTCCCTTGTTTTTCAAAAAAGTATATTTTTCTTTTTAAAGTCTAATTAAAATCTAAAGCCCAAATTGTCTTTTTAGCCCACTTTATTAATTAACTATTTTAATTATTTAAACCCATGGTTAAATTGGCCCATTAATGAGCCCATTTAACTTATTTCTCTTTTAAAATAATTGAACTTGTATTGTAGATTTTTTCAGGAACAAATAAATTTTAATGCACATGTACACTTATAAGGAGGGGGGTACTAGTTGGCACGTGCAAGCACTAGAGTGTGCATTGCACACCCACCCTAGGCCGGATGGAGCAAGGAGAGATGGAGAGAGTGGGGTTGTGGATTGAGGTGGTTATGTGATCATGGGTAGTTACTACAACTCACTAACTCATCCTACCCTTTGATCTCTAACCATTTGATTTAATCCTAGCCATCTATTCTCACCAAAAAAATATATAAATACACCCTAGTTCTTCTCATTTAGTACACTAGAAATTTATTAAAGAAATAAAGGATTAGAGTGAGAAAAGATTGAGAGTTTTGGTGAGTAAAAGATTGAGGAGTTTTGTGTGTGCTCAACCAAGGAGAGGCCGGAAGTGCAATAGGGGGGAGCTCGGGTTGCTACATCCAAGGAGGAGGAGGCAATTTTTTAGGCACAACTTAGGAGGAGAAGGGTCCATTCGTGCATTCTAGGAGATTTCTATTCGTTTTCTCCAAATAGGCGGGTGTTTCTCATGTTAGAACCTGAATAAGAAATTCCAACAAAGTTGTGAAGAAATCAAATACAGAAAGGAAAACAGTAAACAAGTAAACAATGAAGTTGTACAGAGTCGAGATTTTTAAGAATCTCTGTCCTTAAAGAGTAATGGGGACTCTTCAGTTGAGTAACTGGTGAGCCATTACTCTGCTGTTACAGAGTAATGGCCTCAGTTACTGAATCTGAAAGGTCTTTTCAGTTCAGTAGGGGAAAAGGCTGTCTGGGCAAAAAGTAAAATAAAAATTTAAGCCAGACCAAACCAAGCCAAGCCGAACCGAGGCCGAGGCCGAGCCGAGCCCGAGCCCGAGGCCGGGGCCGGGGCCGGAGCCGAAGCCGGGCCGGGCGCGCGCGCGTGCGTGAGCGCGTGCGCGCGCGTGTGTTTGTCATTTTGGCTAAGTCCTCTCTCCACTACACGTTAGTGGTAACCCCCGGGCCACGCCCTCTAGTCCAGTTTTCTAGTATATATACTAGTATAAATCTTTTCCAATTTCCGATATGGGACTATCCATTTGTTAAGTTGGTACCTTTCAAGTACCCAACTTTGGATCAACATTTCTCATTCATACGGAATTCGTTTTTGGCAAGTGAGTATACTACGGAATAGTACTCGACGAGAGGATCGCAATCCACTCATTTTCCGGTGCCGCCGGTGGCCGGAGCTTGCCGGAATCCGGCCCGGAAAACTGCAAAAATTAATTCCAACATCTCATACTTCTAATTCTAGTTACCATACTAGGAATGTTTTGATAGAATTATCAATGAAAACTTAAGTGGAATTGACTCCATGTTTGCTTATGTAGAGATTGAATTGATAATTTAGAAGATGTTTATTGAAATGATTGCTAGTTGATAAATTATGAATTAAATTGCTAGAAGATGTCATATTTTGCCATGCTAGATAGTCTAGAACCATTTTGTGTTAAGAAAATCCATACATTTGAGTCTAGTTGAATGCATCTTGTGAAAAGTGATTGCTTAAATGTAGACAACTCTATAGTAGCAAGATGAGAAATTTTGTGTTTTTAAAAAGATTGTAGGTTGCTAATAAATAAACGGATGAAGGAATGAAGTATTTTGTAGAAAATTATATCCAATTGTGTGCAACTATGATTTGTTCTCAATGTTGACACTATGGACTTAAAACTTGAAATAAAACCAAAAATGCATGTTTTATAGGCAAATAATGAGTTTAAAATTACTGGTTTACTGTATTTATATATGTTTCAAAATCTGGATAGTTATGTTTCAAAAAGAGAACAAAAATCGTTTTGGGAATTTTTAATAATTAGTAGAGAGCAAGTATCGAATCAAAACAATCCCAAACCTTTTTGAGATGATTTAGTCACTTAGACCAAGTGGTCGTGGGGTGCTTGGGCGCTATAGTGACGGGTCGGTGACCCTGTGGTCTCGAGTTCGAACCTAGGCTCTGCCTTTCATTTTTCGTTTGAACAAAAAATTCAAAACCCGAAACTCAAAAACGCTTAACCCATATCTTCCCTTCTCTTAATGTGGTTGCACCCTAGCCTAGTTGGCTTGCGGTTGTGGTTGGCTTCTCTCAGGTCTCGGGTTCGAAGCCTGTGTTCGGCAGTTTTGAGAAATTTGATTTTTTTGAGTTTTTAATTAAATATTTGACTTTAAAAATCTGGAAAATATATATAAATTATTCAAAAAAAATGTAGATGCTATGAAAAATATTTGGGTACTATTTTGACTAAATAAAAGTGAGTTAGAAGTGAAAATTGGATAGAATCCTATGGAGTTTTACCTTTGGAAAATTATAAAAGTATTTATTTGCATAAGAAAAATCATGTGGTGATAAAAGAGAAGTTTTGAATAAAATTTTTTTTTAATGTGGTACTTATGGACTTTCAGTGTTTAAATTGAATGTTGTTTGTGAATGAAAATACGACTTGTGACCTTTTAAGTAGAATAAAGGAAATGAACGATAGCACGAGGATTAAATGAGATTATTGAAACTCATGTGTTTGAATAAATTGAGATTGACATGGTATATGAAATTGAAATTTCATGACATGATGACTTTTGATGAATTATGAATATGATTGCATGAATGCTGTGAACATGAAATGTGAATTACAAGTAATCATGAAAAAGAAATTATGAGTATGAAAACTCGATGTTGCAATTATGAGTTGAAATTGAGAATTAGGATATAGCCAAGCCTTATACCGGCAATGAAAGAATTGTGAAATGATATTTGAAATGAGAAGACCAAGGTTGGGTCATGTGAATTAAATGAATAAGACCGGTATAGTGGAAGTGCTATATTCTAAGAGTTGATTTTTATTCATGATTCAATTAAACTAAGGATTAGATATATAGTGAAGATGTGATGAAAGTAAGAGAAAAACATTGAGTATGATGGCCATTGGATTGGCGGCGTGAGAGTATTCACTGGATGTCCCATGATGAGTCATGATAGGGTATGGATACTGCTCCAGAGTACCGTCCCGGTGGCGACACTCGTGGGGTGTTTGACGACTGCGGGTGGTGTCATGTCTATGGTAGGAGCTGAATTACCACAGAACGCCTGCATGATGAGTCATGTGTCAGTGCATTGGGATTCCCTCCAGGGCGCCTAGACATGAGTTCGTAGGTCAGAAAACATCTAGGATACTTACCGAAGTTACAGTAGTAGATTAAGTCATGGCGAGGGTAGGGTTGGCGAACGGGTCGAGTGGGCCGGGCCGGGCCCAACCCGTACGGGTTGGCACATATAGTCTGCGGGCTCGGGCCGGGTTTCCCACTTATCCGGGCCGGGCTGAAATTTCATTTGGGTGGCCCGCCCAACCCGTGAACCCTTTAGGGTTCAACCCGGGTTGGGCCGGGTCGACCCGCGGGTTGGCCCGTTTATATAGGGTTAGTATTTTTTTATTTTTTATTTGTAGCTTAAGCCTTAAAATAATAATAATAATAATAATAATAATAATAATAATAATAATAATAATACTAAGTAATTAATAATACTAATAAACAATAAAAATCGTAATAATAATAATAAGATTGAAAGAGTGAAATTGACAACAAATTTTGAAATATTATTCATATGAATTTTAGTTATACAATTTTAACAATTTATAATGAAATGAAGAATTCAATTCACAAATAAGTTTTATACAATAACATATTTCTTATATACAATTTTAGTTACAAGTTTTCTAATTTAACATAACAAGCTTTGCTATTGTTGTTGTTGTTGTTGTTCTTCTTCGGGCGAGTTGCTCTCACTTGTGAACATTGATAGTGCTTTCCCTTGTATCCTATCTTCAGCCTTTAGCCAGTCTTCTGTGAAAACGAGCATCTCTAACGACTTGGACTTCAAGCGATTCCTGTAATCAGATAGAACCCTGCCACTTGTAGAAAATGCACTCTCAGAAGTAACTGTAGAGACATGAGGAGTTAGTAAATCTTTAGCCATAATTGAGAGAATACTAAAAGTGTGTTCATGTTCTTTCCACCATTGTAAAATATCTAGTGGAGAAATAGTAGGCTCAGAATCTTGTTGGTTATACCAATTTAATTCATTTGGTTGATTAGTCCTAGGTTTTTTTGATTGAATTTGTTCAAGTAAATTAAATGTTCTATCACCAATTCTACTTTTACCCTTACCTTTAGAACTACCAGAAGAAGAACTAACTATAGAAGTTGTACTACTAGAAGCAAAACGTCTATCATAATAATCATACAAGTTATTTAACGTAGATTCAAACTGACCTAAAATAGTAGCGCAATCAATTGTTAATTCTACATTTACCTCTAAATATCCAAAAAAACATTTCTATCAAATTCTTCGTACCTTCTAATTTGATACGAGGATCCATAACAGTAGCAACACAAATCAACATAGGAGGAGAAAAATAATACTTCAAAAATTTTTAAAATGCAGGTTTTACAATCTCACTAACATGGGGATCATTTAATATTTCGTTAAATGTTTACATCATGCTAACTAATTCAATAAAAATGCTACTAGAAGTAGATTCATATGTTTTTGAAAATTTTAAAGTTGCGGTTTTGAAAGGTTCTAAAAATTTCAACAAAGATTCGGCAAAAAACCAATCGGGGGGAGTCATTTCAAAATTCTGCATATTTTTTGCGATACAAAAATCATTTACAACTGCTTTATATTCGGTGACAATATTTAGTAAATCAAAAGTAGAATTCCATCGGTGTCTAACATCCTTTGGAAATCTTCTAAAAGGAACATTTCTAACCCTATACCAAGCTTTCCATTCTTGTAAAATGCTTGGACTTAATGCAATAAAATGTACACAATTTCTAATTTTAACTATATATGG
Organism: Hemerocallis citrina; assembly: GCA_017893485.1. Classification (NCBI taxonomy): domain Eukaryota; kingdom Viridiplantae; phylum Streptophyta; class Magnoliopsida; order Asparagales; family Asphodelaceae; genus Hemerocallis; species Hemerocallis citrina. Next base: position 199,494,565 of record CM030360.1, read on the forward strand.
ATCAGCTATTTTTAATGCATCTTGAACACATAAATTTATAATATGACATGCACATCTAACATGAAAAATATTGTCAGATGGAGGGTTTAATACAGATTTTAAAGTAGTAATTGCTACATTATTGTTAGATGCATTATCAAAACTAATACACATAATTTTATCGCGAATATGAAAAACATCACAAATTTCTATAATACGATTTGCTATTTCAGCGCCACTATGGGGATACAGCAACACCGCAAGTGATATGATTCTTTTTTGAAGAATCCAATCATTGTCGATCCAATGACAGGTTATTCCCATCGTTGGAATATTGTTGACACCCGTCCAACAATCCGAAGTTAAACTAACCCTACAAGTTAAACTCCATAAAATTGCAATCAAAGCACCCATCATTTCAATGTATATTTTAAAACACTCCGATTTGCAAGTATTTCTCGGAATTCTTTTAAAATGAGGGTTTAAGGCCGTTTGATTAAAATTTTCTAAGTTCCTACTCTCGGGATAGAAAAATGGTAACTCTTCCTTAATGACTAATCGGGCCATTTCCTGACGAACAAGATCGGGATCATAAGGGTGGCTATCAACTAGACCGGTCCTAGGGTTGACTTTTTGTTGGCCTTGTATTTGATCAAGAAGTTCTTTATGATTATGTTGGATGTGCCTACTAATTGTACCGGTGCCGTCACCCCTCTTGAATTTGTATGTTTTACCACATGTTTTACAAACTATCAAACCTATACCCGGAGTATGTTCGTCCGGGATGTAATCATAAAACTTATGTCAATCACTAGTTTCTCCTCTACTTTTCTTACTACTACGGGGTTGTGTGGTTTCGGTTGGTTGTTGTTGTTCTTCTTCTTCTAATTGTATGTCACCTACAACCTCGTCGTGTGTACCCCATTGTTCCATAGTAGGATCATGGTATTCTTGGGCGGGCTCACTAGTTGGGACAATTGGTGGCCTACGTGAAGAGGAGGAGGAATCTTGTCCACTACGACCGCTACCGCGTGATCTAGACATAATGTAGTAATGTGCTAAAGTATGTAAAAAAAATATACAATGTAGGAGCAGTGAATTATACAAAAAAAATCTAAAAAACAAGAGGGTTGAGATAGAGAATTTCAAAAAACGAACAAAAATTTTAACTACAACGCAAAAAAATTATAACGAGAGAGGTATGAAATTTTGATACCGTTCACCGTGGAATACGCGTATGTAAAAAAAACCGTAAAAATAAGAATAGAATAGAAAAGATGGAGGAGCGCTTTGTCGATTCCGCAATTGAAGAGTTGAGGAGAGGTTGAAGTAGATTTGACGAGGGTTGAAGAGAGTTGAAGACGTTGAAGACGTTGAATTTTGATTCTGATACGACCGAAATTTGATCGTGTATATGCCTCGTTGTAGACTTGTTTGATGAATAATACAATTGTTGAAAAATTCTTTACAAATGATGTATAATAGTAGAGAGAGTAAGAGAAGGAGGTGTGATTTTTTATGAGATTCTTGGGGGTATTTATAGGCTCAAATTATGGGAAAAAACATAAAAAAAACAAAAAATAGCCAAAAAAACGGCTATAGAGCCGTTCAGAACGGCTCTGTATTGAAGCGCCGCCATTTTCGACCGTTCAACCCGAGGGTCAACGGTCGACCTGTAACGGGTCGAACGTTCGACCCGTACGGGTCCAACAGGTCGGAACCCGCGGGTCGACCTGCAGGTTGGCTGGTTGAATTTGCGAGCTTAACGGGTTCGTGGGCCGGGTTCCGCGGGTTCAATTCGCGTTATTTACGACCCGGGTCGACCCGGTATTGTTCACTGGGTTCGATCCGAACCCGCCAAGTTGCTAACCGGGCCGGGTTCGCGGGCTGGGTTGCAGGTGGGTTGCCGGTTGACCCGGCCCAGTTGCCATCCCTAGGCGAGGGATTGAACCCTACAAGATGAAGAACGGTTAAGGACTTGCCCTCGGACCTATGTAGTATGGGCTGCATAGACTCTGAACAAGTGCGCATTAGTATCATATAATACAAATAATTGCATTAAGGACTAAGTGCACATTCACAATACGACATCAATAGGATAGCCCCTTTAGCTTTGTTTGTGATAAGTTTGTGGTTGTTAAGTAATGAGAATCGTTATACTATTTTCGGCATAGAGAGGATGGCCGTGTATAATATTTCGTCAGTTGAATGAACTGACGTGCCCACAGATTTTATGCAGGGTAAAAGTGATTGACGAGACTAAAGAATGCATACTGGTTAAAGATTGATTCAAGAGTTACACATTCCAATTCATGTAAATTTTTGTAATTTGCTTCCGTTATAAATATGTAATGTAATTGTAAACTCTGATGAAAGAAAAGTTTTTATTTCCTTGTAAAATTGTACGAAAGAAGTGTAAAGATCCTGTGAAACTTCGAATTCAGTTGTATTTTGGAATTCGGGGTGTTACAAGACAGTTGGTATGAAGAAGAAGAAGAAGAAGAAGAAGAAGAAGAAGATGATGATGATGATGATGAGGAAGGGGAGGAAACCCAGAGAAATGTGGCTTAGGGAGAGGATGGGAGTGCAGGTCCGGTGATGGGGTTCAGGTGGGAGGGAGAGGGAGATGGAGAGGGATCAGACATGGCTGTAGCTTTGTTGTCTTATGTTCTAGTAAAAAAATCTTTATCTCAATATATAACTTGCAAAATACATATTGTTTCTTTGAAATTGTAGCTTGATGGACTAAATTGCATTCATATTATTATTATTATGAGCCTACAAGAGTATGATATAACTAAACATGGAGTGAGGGGTTGTGGTGCATAGAGAGGGTACAAGAGTGTTATATAGTTACTTGCGAGTTTGATTATCTGTAACAACAATTCAGAGAGGAATGGAAATCTCACAATCGTGGAAGGGTGCATTTACAACCAAACTTGTTTGTTAAACGAATTTTAGTTTTTAAATTTTACTTCAATGTAATGCATAGAAGACACATGTATTATCATATTTGTACTTAATTTTGTTGGATATATAGGTATATTCTCAATATAATAGAATATTATTGCGTATAATATTCTATGGGGCAACACGTGCTTTGCACGTGTTATCTGTTTAATTGTTGGACCGGGTTGACTAGGGCTTCAAGCCCAGTACCCTAAACCCAGTTTCATCCCATATATACTGGTCTAGAGGTAGTGCTCTGTGATTTCCAATTATGATAAGCAGGGTATAATATCTTAAGTCAATGGGATATTAAACCTAACCCTAATTTTATTTTTATTGTCTCTCATGATCTCTAACAATCTTAAGATATTAACAATTAACTTTTTGAGATTAAGAGAGATCGTTGGACTGATCTTGTCGAAAAACGTCGTCGTCTTCGAAAGCAGCCACCGTCGCCGCCATCATCGGTGTCGTCGCAAGCCGGTGGCGCATCCCACCACCAGCAGCCACCACGAGTTCAACCTCCTTTGGACTGATCTCGTCGGAAACCGTCGCTGTCAATCACCATCGTCGCTGGACGTCACTATCACAGCTGCCACCGTCGCCGTCCCTAGCCACAGGTCGCTGCTGCCTCTTCCTTCACCTTTTTCTTTCTCCATGGATCTTCATATGAAATCGAATCAGAGAAGACCCAATCCAGATCTGATCTGAATTTTTCCATTTGGTAGAAATTGATGTTTGGTGTTTGGTGTTTGGACTATTGGACAACATCCAAACTGATCCAAATGAAAGTTTTCCATTAGCTATTGGTGTTCGGATCCGCACATCAGATCTAGATCCGATCACTCCTGATTGTGCTTTTGCCTTTGCTTGTTGGATGTAATATTTGCTGTTTTACATTTCGATCGGCAATTGGTGTCTTGCTGTGTGCTTGCTCCCGCTACCAATGTCTGTGTGTGGTTTTATTTTGGAATCTAAACCCTCACCTGACTCGACCGAAATCAAGACACTCTTTCATCATAAAATCTGGGTACTCTCTGACTTTTAGATGTGGATGTAATTGTTGGAGATAGTGCGGGTAGTGAGGATGTTGTTTGGACTAGATCCAAGGATAATTGGACTAGATCAGATATAAAATTAAAGATAAGTTCTTTACCTGCATTTATATTTAATTATTTGTTGTTGCTGAGTGCTAAAGTTTAAAACTTTGTTTAATTAAATACAAGTTTGAAACTGTTTTTGGCTACGTGCTAAGGATCAAATATTTATTTTGATACATTATAAGCTTTGACTACAAAATTGTATCTCCAATTAAATTGTTCTTAGATTTAAATAGAGCTAATAATTCGTTTAATTGGCTAATCTTTAACAATTTGATGAATGTAGGAACTTCAAAGTTACTTACAAATTGTGTATTGGAGACGATGGATTTGCATCACGGTAGGATAAGTTTGGACTATGCAGGCTTCTCCATCGAATTTGGAAAACACTTCCAACTTGAAGTGTCAATATGATCTACTCTAATTCAAATTTTTTTCATTTTTTAATGTGATGAATGTGTTAACGTTTTGTACGTTTGATCACATGAATGGGAGTTTTAGATCATAATTATTCTCATTTTGAAACTAGCATTTTAAAATTGTTTAGTGTGCTTTGTCATACTATGTGTTTAGACATATTGGCTAAATCCATCGTTTGCAGTTTGTATGAGATTGTATGTTTGCTTCTCTAATAAAGATTGATGTATAAGATCTATAAAAAATATTTGTAACTTAGGTTAGAGCATCTCATAATATATGATATGATTCCATTAGTTACGTTTTGTTTGTTCTCGTTCACTCTACTGTGTGTGCAAAGTTGAGTTATAAAATATTAACATTATCTCATTTAGCGTTATGAAGATGATGAATCGCTCTATGTAGTCGAGCATATGGACATTGTTGAAGCCGTGAGAGAGGCAAACTATTCTGTAAAATGTAGTCGAGCAATTTTGTATTAACTCATATTATCAGTAGTTTATAATGTGCTTGAATAATTAATGGCATATGTAAGTTGAGTTTAACAAACAAAGCAATTGACAATAGTTGTTCTAATTTGTGTAGTCCTTGAACATGACATAACAGGCTAGGACATGTGAACTATATATAAATTGTGTGTTCTTGTTAAAACTCATAACTTTGCTATATGACACCTCATTAAATATAACAAATGAAAAATTTGTGCTTAGATTATGATCACTAAAAAATCATTTAGTATGGTCTCTAGGATCACACAACTTCTTAAGTCAATACATTCTGATATTTGTGATCTCAGTAGCCTTATGACTAGATAAGACGATGATTGGTCAGAAGTATTTAATCACCTTTGTAGATGATTATTGAATTTTTGTCATATATATATGGAGATTGAAGCACTCATCATTTTAATGAATAGAAATCTAGTTAAATGCTAAGATCAAAATATTTTAGATTTGATAGAGATGGTGAATATGTTTTAACAATTTTAAGAAAAGTTTGCATTTGGCATAATCTCTAGTGCACTCTATTTACAACAGTCAAACCGACATTGATAAAAGTTAGAATCAAACACTTAGTGAAATGTTGAATTCTATATTATGGACTGTTATTTGACTTTGTGTAATTATGGGTGATATTGTATTGTTAATCATATTTCCAATATGTTACTACACTATAAATTATCTACACCTTGTAGACAATGGGATAGAACACAAATAATTTTGTTAAAGTGAAAACATGTTGTGCGGTACATTTGTTAGATTACATGACCTAGAAGGCCTAAAGTAGGACCTATAACATATATTTGTGTGTGCATAGAAAGTGCAGAATGTAGTTTTGTGGACAGATGTTAGATCTATCTAATTTGTGTTAGAAGAATCTAGACTTGCAGAGTTCTTTGAGGATGTGTTCATTAAAGATAAATGTATGAAATTATCTAGTCCTACATACACGATCAATAATCACAGTTAGAATTAAGAACTAGCCTTACTGACACTTAAAAAATAAAATCAATGGGAAATGAGCCAAGAAGAGTCTTTAGTAGATAATGAAATGAATTTGTTGTTATACAATAATACTTTAATTTAGTTGATTTGCTGAAATGGGCCAAAACTATCGTAAGTAAGTTGGGTTTGGTAGAAGAAACTTAATTTTAAAATGATCAGTAGCAATTTTAATGCAATTTTTGCAGCTAAATGATTGATTGAGACAAGTGGGGAAGATTTGTTTGTCATCTACTCACATGTCTGTCATATTGTTACAATAAGTATTCTTCTTGCTCTTACTTCTATTTAAAATTTGGTTATTCATGAAAAATGTGTCACGCCATGCTTCCCAAAAATACGGAATATAAGTACATGACAAAAGCCCAGCAAATGACTAACGTCACCCATAAGCTATTTGTCCGATTAACTCAACAATATCAACAATACAGAACAATTGCACAGGCAATAATAATGATCTCATGAACAAAAATACCTGAAATGAAGCAATAAAAATATCCAAATACAATAATAACTCAACGTCTGGGAACAAATAACAATATTCGGGACATAAGTCCAATACAATAATAAATCCAATCCAAATAATAATAAGTCTCAATACATTAAATTTATTAAAGCAATAAGCCATTAGAAAGGAGTAGTCTTCAGACTGTTTGTTCTCCAACTCCAACAGGAAACTGTTCTCCAAAATCTGGAATTTAGTAAACTGTAGGAAGAGAAAAAGAAAACAAAACGCCCGTCAATGCAAGTTACGGGTCACTTGTAGTACAGGCACAAGTACATGGGAAGGATAAACAAATAGCATGGAATAGGCATGATAACAAAATATAACAACTAGTATGGCAAGATAAACAAATGTAAGTAGCATGTAATAAGTGTCGAGTGAACAAGTATCATGTAATATTCGATATCAATAGGAACAATGATGAACAATATGCAATGTCGATGTTGTGTTAATCCTTAAGTCTATTATTCATTTTAATCCTAACTAATGCATGTACTACTGTGTCCCATGTGTTCCGTACCACAGGTTCGATGCATACAATCAATTTCATTTAGACTGAGTGGTGAATTCTATAGATCATGTGTCGGTACGGTAATCACTGATACAATACAATATTGCTGCACAATTCATTATAATGATACACTGATTCACTGATTCAAGAGTTCACAAGTTCACGAGTTCACGGGTTCACAGGTTCACGGGTTCACGAGTTCACGAGTTCAAAACACGAAAGATTGGGGTGCCGTAGTCAGCGCTCCACAATCAATCGATAAACACTGGCCGACACAGTCACTATATTATTCACTACTCAAGTCATTCCCTTAAATCCCGGCTTGTTAATTATTTTATTAATGCAACAATACAATATGCAATCTAGAGACATGAGATTCACGAGTTCACGGGTTCACGAGTTCACGGGTTCATGAGTTCACGGGTTCACGGGTTCATGAGTTCAAAACACGAAAGATTGGGGTGTCGTAGTCAGCGCAATCAATCGATAAACACTGGCCGACACAGTCACTATATTATTCACTACTCAAGTCATTCCCTTAAACCCCGGCTTGTTAATTATTTTATTAATGCAACAATACAATATGCAATCTAGAGACATGAGATGAACGATAACAACAGTAGGGAAACAATAGGATGATAACATGGAATATGGTGTATTAGATGTCCAAGCAACATGGTATAGGGTATTTTGCAAGTATTCGACAAGTATAACACGAATAACACATCAAACACAGATATCTCAAGATAGCATGAACATATACATCAAAAGTGGTCAACCCTAGGTTAATTCATGTCATATATGTCGTAAGGCAACTATGGTCAAATCATCACAATAAAGACAATATCAACAAGGGGTTTCACACACGAATTGTCTCTAGAACCCAACTACACTACAAGTGGTATTTTGTACTTGTATATGCAAAGAAATTTAATACAGGTTACTTACCTGTTAATCGGTGAGAACGAATACCAAAAAAAATAATGGGATAAGAATCCTGAAGCAACGAACCCATGAACACACAATCACACGTGCAATATACGTGCAAATAATCCAAAGAGATAATCAACACAGCAGCAAAGAGACAAGCAGCCACAGTACAAGAGAGACAGTACTAGCAACGACAGTAATGGTGAAGGCCAGGGTTGAGCGGCGGGGACGTCGACGGCATCGACGAGGTGCGACGGTGGGGTAGGAGGCATCGTAGGCGAGGACGACGGTGCAGGGATCTACGAGAGGAAAGGGGCACTGGGGGTCGTGGGTTCTGATGTCGACTAATGTTGAGAAGAGAGAAGAAGGGAGGCCAGAGGTGGAGAACAGTAGTTTGGTTGGGGGTTTTGGCAGGAAACAGTCGGAAGAGAGAGAGAGAGAACGAGAGGAGAGAGAGATGAGGAGAGAGAGTAGGCGGCTACAGTTTCGATTAGTGCAAAAATTAGGTTTTGCATTAGAGTTTTATTTATAGAATACAATTAGAGTACTGAGTTAGTGATTTAGGGTTCAATAATAGCGGATTTGGGTCAAGAACAAATGAAATTGGGTTTTAGGGTTCAATTAGATATAGATCCAAATCAATAGGGTTCAAATAAAAACACCAACAATAAAAAAAGAAAAAAAAGGATTAACGAGAAAATAGTTCACCAAGAAAATCAAAGAGTTTCATGAAAAAAAATTTAAATCCAAATAAATAAATAAATAATACAAATGAATTGAATATAAACTGGGATTAAAAATAAGTTGGAATTTGCCAAGAAAACTAGGTAGTACAATAACAAAATAATTCAATAGATGAATTTTAAATAAATAATCAAGAAATGACAATTAATTATTATAATAATAAAATCATACAATAAAATAATATCCAGGTTTAGCAATTTACCTAAATGACCCAATAAATATATATATTGGGTCATTTTCCAGCCTTGCTGGTACGGTCTCTTTCCAGCCTGCTGCATTGGTACATCACGATTAGCATTCCGCGATTTGGGGCATTGAGATTTGTAATGTCCCGTCTCACCGTAGTTGTAACAATTTACTGCAGGAGGTCTCACAAAATTATTCCCAAGTCCTCCAACCACACTGATAGCATTCGCCCCTATCGGTTTGAACCTTTTGTGCCGATGATTGTCCCTTGAAATTCCCAGAATTTGCGGGCCTCTTACCAGACTGCCAGTTGTTCCTCCGATTCTGAATAACATGAAATTGCTCCATGTCTGCTTCCATGGTTGCCGCTCGTTTGACCAGCTTGTCAAACCTTCTGATACTGAGGGGTATCATCCTGGATCTCAGGCTCGGCCTCAACCCATGCTCGAACTTACGAGCCTTCTTCGCCTCATCCATTACCAATTCAGGAGCATACCTTGAGAGCTGAGTAAATTTTGGTCTCATACTCCCTAACTGACATGCCACCTTGTTGCAGCGATAGAAACTCCATGGCCTTCTTCTCTTGGACATCTGAAGGAAAGTAATGACTGCGGAATTCCTCCAAAAATTCCTCCCAGCCAAGAACTATGCCTCCCAGTGTCCGCTTCATCGACTGCCACCACATAGCCGCATCTTTCTCGAATTGCAGAGTTGCCAACTTCACCTTGCTACCTTCACGGGTCTCCAAAACTTCGAAAATAGTCTCTACCTGCCTGATCCAGTTGTCAGCCGTGTCAGGGTCTGACTTCCCTTCAAACACTGGTGGTTTCATCCGTTTAAATGATTCCACGAGTTTGATTGCTTTGGGCACCAGATTTGCAGGCACCCTTCCCTGATTCTGATTCATGGCCACGGCATTGAGTATCTGATAGACCCTCGCTAGTTCCGTTTCCAAGTCCAGACCTTCACCATTTCTTGCTCTTCGTCCAGCCATGTTCTGATGCAAAAGATCCATTAAATTCGAAGTGTGAAACATGAACTTTTAAGTCAATATTTCCATTTCATTGAATTTCAAACTTTATACATTCGAATTTAAAACATTTTTGACATCAAAATGAAAGCAGTAGACGATACAACGGTCTAACTCCTACGGTTTCTCTTGGCTTCACGAAGCTCTCCTCGTAGTTCTTCAACTTCTTCCTTCAGTACATCGGTCATGTTTTTCCTCTTCTCGAGTTCCCATACACGATGACTGAGAACTGCAAAATCATCCTTGCGCTTTGCCAAATGAACTTCCAATAGTCCGACTCTCTCCCACAGTGTTTCTACCTGCCTCTGAAGAGATATCACAAGACTACTTGGAACAGGTTCTTTTTCTTCGTCAGAAGAGTCATCAGATGAGTCCGGAGGTGGAGTGATCTCTCGGGACTCAGGCCATTCCTCTCCATCGGAGTCTGCTTGCCCTGGGTAGTAATCTTCCTCGGAATCTGCTTGTCCAGGATAATAATCTTCCTCTATGATATGCCAATTGTCGTCTCCAGCAGGGTCGAAGAGATCAGCCATCTTAAAAAAAGGGAGGAAGAAGCATAAGTCATAGAGCAACAGAAATGTAAGTGACTTACATTTAAATCTCTAGACTCAACATACACTCTAATGTCCACTTCTAGGGTGTCGTTCCTTATAAATTTGTACTAGTGTGAAACCTAGCTCTGATACCACTCTGTTACACCCCGAATTCCAAAATACAACTGAATTCGAGATTCCACAGGATCTTTACACTTCTTTCGTACAATTTACAAGGAATTTAAAACTTTTTTACTTTACATCAAAGTTACAAGAAATCTTTACACTTTACATTTTACAGCGGAAGCAAATTTACAACATTTATATACAAGTACAACAACATTTGAATAATCTCTAAGCATTAGTTCTCCTTTAATCTTTATCATGTCATTTATCCTGCATACAAAACTGTGGGTACGTCAGTTTATTTAACCGACGAATATTATACACGGCCATCCTCTCTATGCCAGAAACAGTATAATTGATTTTTCATATTTAACAAACACAAACTTGTTCACATATCAAACTAAGGGGAATACCTTATTGATGTCATGTTGTGATTGTGCACTTAGTCCATAATGCAATTATTTATATTACATGACACTAATGCGCACTTGTTCGGATTCTATGCATCCCATACTACATAGGTCCGAGGGCAAGCCTTTTAGTCGTTCTTCATCTTGTAGGGTTCAATCCCTCATCATGACTTAATCTACTACTGTAACTACGGTAAGTATCCTAGATGTTTTCTGACCTATGAACTCATGTCTAGGCGCCCTGGAGGGAATTCCAATGCACTGACACATGACTCATCATGCAGACATCCTGTGGTAATTCAGCTCCTACCATAGACATGACACCACCCGCAGTCGTTAAACACCCCACGAGCATCGCCACCGGAACAGTACTCTGGAGCAGTATCCACGCCCTATCATGACTCATCATGGGACATCCTGTGAATACTCTCACGCCGCCAATCCAATGGCCTTCATACTCAATGTTTTTCTCTTACTTTCATCACATCTTCACTATGTAACTAATCCTTAATTTAATAAAATCATGAACATAATCAATCTCTTAGAGTCAACCCTCTCACCAATACCGATTTTATTTCATTCATTTCACAATGATCCAAACTTGGTCTCTTCAATTTCAATTATCATATCTCATCACTTTTCACTTGCCGGTGTGAATTTTGGCTACACCCTAATTTTCAATTTCAATTCACAAATTCACAATCTGAGTTGTCATACTCAAAAACATGTCTCTTTTTCAATCACATGATTTCTAATCTTTTCATGAGTCAATAATCATACATGGAGTACAATTATCCGTCATGCATTTCATAACTAACATGTATTTCCACATTAAAATTATATCACAAAATATCTAGTCAAAGTGAATATTTACAAACTCACTATTGTCACACTATTCTTTAATAAGAATAACTCATATAAAACTTCACAATTATATTTTCCTTTCATCAATTTTGCTTTTAACATTTACATTAATCACCTCATGAAAATCCACATTTTTACGAAATTATAATTATAAGAAAATGATAGTTTCGAGTACAATTTCACCTCAAATACATTTTATTTTAGTCCAATAACTCCAAATAAATTTTCATAGGTTGTACTCATCTATACTAGGCCACACGTCAAAGGAATTTTCTCACAAAAGAAGGCAGATTTACTTGAAGCTTCGGGAAAGTCGACTGTCGAATATGGTCAGTCGGCTATTCCGCAAAAATGCAAAATTCCGAAATTAAGGAGGTCAGGGAAGTCGACTGTTAAATGTAATAAATTGGCTGTCCTGCGATATTTTTCAACTCGGAATCAATGATCAGGGCAGTCGACCATTGCATATGGCCAGTCAACTGTACTGCGGGGTTTTTCAATTCTCCAAATATGATTTAAATTTGTGTACTACTCTTTTCATAATTCATTTGACATTTCTCGAACATAACTTGGTATAAAAAATTTCTACATCACTTCCCTATTTTTCCCTCTTTCATAAACCCAAAACATATTATAATTTATTCATTCTAAACAATATCATGAAAGTCCAACTAAACTCACAAAACAAACAATTTCATCTACTAGCATTTTGTAGTTAGTTTTGATATTAACAACAATTCTAATTCATATATTCCATAACTACAAAACGATCCGCATACAACTTAAGATTCATGACAAGATAACATGCAATCTAACAAGCATCAATTTAATCAACTAGCAAGTCATTTTTCCAATTAAGCGTATTCTTATTAGTTTCTTTCATGCATTATCATTTCAATCACCCATAACATGGTGTCTAATTAGAAATATAGAAAAACAACCCACCTTATTTGGAGAGAAAGATTCACAACACCTCCTAAACGAAAGAGTCCTTCTTGAGCTAGCCAAACGAGTGCTCCTCCTCCTCCTTGATGTGCAAACCGATGCTCCTCAAGTGCACCCCGAAAGCTCCTAGTAGCCGGCCTCCTTGTTGCAAGCACACACAAACCCACTCTCTCAATCTTTTATTCTCACTTCCTACCAATAACTCACTACTAATAATTGTATTTTCTTACTATAGGTTTGGAGAATGAAGAGTGCAAGAATAACTAGGCTAGGGGGGAGGGGGGGGGGTATTTATACTAAAATTTGGGACGAATAAAGGGCTAGGATTAATCTAGGAGTTAAGGATCAAAGGCTAGGATTTAAGGGGAAGTTGTAGTAACCAACCATGATCCAAACAACTACCTCCTACAACTCCACTTCTCTTTTCCTTTCCCTCCCATTCAAAACCGGCCAAGGTGGAGTGCACACTACACGTGTACGTGTAATGCACGTGCATTCAATAGTCCCCCATATTTAAAAAATTGTACATTTTATACTTTATAAAAAATAATCTAAAAAAATTGTCTACATTACAAGTTGTATTTAAAAGAGAAAATAACTCCTGGGCCTTTATTTAATGAGCCAAATTAGTTTACAAAAAAATAAATTAAATTGGGCTATAAAAGAAACTTATGTTTATTAAAGAAAAATGGGCTTTTAATAAAAACAAATGGAGGAGACCTATATATATATATACACACATTTGTTTATGAAATGAAAATAATTATAAAATTTTATATTGCAAAATTTCACCTGCACAGTACGTACAAAAATAATAATACAAAATAATAATTTTCATAAATGAAAATCAGGGTATTACATCTAACTCCTTACAAAAATTTTTGAAATTTTTGCATTAAAACAACAAGCTTGGAGTCCAACACTTGGTTCGACTCCGCTTCGACTACTTGCTTCTAAGCGAGTAAAAAGCGGATCGCCATTCGGAATTGTTCCTGCAGCTGTTGATATCCCCTAAACGACAAGCTTGGAGTCAAACACTTGGTTCGACTCCGCTTCGACTACTTGCTTCTAAGCGAGTAAAGAGCGGATCACCATTCAAAATTGCTCCTGCAGCTGTTGATATTCTTTAAACGACAAGCTTCGAGTCCAACACTTGGTTCGACTCCGCTTCGACTACTTGCTTCTAAGCGAGTAAAGAGCGGATCGCCATTCGAAATTGCTCCTGCAGCTGTTGATATTCTTTAAACGACAAGCTTGGAATCCAACACTTGGTTCGATTCCGCTTCGACTACTTGCTTCTAAGCGAGTACAACTGTTGACAACCACAAATGCCAGGAAAACACACGAGTACAACAACAAGTATTATTTCATTAGAGTTTGAGAAACAAGTCTAATCGCAAGGCCAACTACTCATCTTTACAACAAGATACAACACTTGTAAAACCAAAAATACAAGACTGCAGAGACCTAAGACAACTTCAACACCTCCTAGGTGCGGGGACACTCCTAATAAGAGACACACGGGGGTGACGAATGTTGTACTGCCGATGCCCCGTTTTGCCGCTCGTCTCCAGACCAGCGAGCCGAGAAGCATCGTCGGTACCCGTCCTAACAGTGGCTCCAACAGATACTCTGCTCGATGAAACTGCCACCCCGCTATGGGCATCACCCAGGCTACGATGCGTTGATGTTGAGTGACGCGCGAGCACATAGAAATTTATCCCTCTATCGCGCTCTTCGCGAGCGCACGAAGTGGATCTAACATTGCTTCGCTCAGGTCGTGGTTGAAAACGGGCGACCTCTGCCTCGAGCTTAACAATCCGCTCTTTAAGCGAGTCGTCTGTCACCTTCATCTTCAAGCGAGGCAGTCGTGCCGAGCTCGCACCACGAGAATTGTCCGTGATTATTCGTGTAATACCCTGCAAAATTGGAAATTACATTTTTGCCCTCGTGTGTTACGCACGTATATTTTGTAACGTATTTTTACCGTATATTTGATCACCGACTATTTATGCACTTCTCGTATGGATTTTTACACTATTTTGAGTCAACAAAAATATCACGTTTCAATCTCTGCATTTTACGTGCTCTTTACGTGTTTTTGATGCACGTGTCTCCACCGCTATGTACAATATTTTCTATGTGTTTAAATTATTTATTTTATGCATTTTATAAAATGGAAATTTATTTTTCCCCTATTTTGATTAAAATGCATTTTTCGATTTTCTGCACGTATAATGCACATATTTTCTACGCGTTGTGATTTCATCATGAAATATATAAAATTAGTATATATAATTTTTCTTATGTTGTTTTCGATTATATTTTAATAATTTTCCATTGATAAAATCGATTTCGCATTTTTTTATATTTACGTGCGACGGACGTATTTTCGGTGAACGTATTTAAGCATATTTGGTTTCAAAATAAATTTCGGACTGTGTATAATACCCGTAGTTTTCAAAAATATATATAATATATGTAGGTATTAAAGTATAGCTATTTGGTAAGATTATATGCAGAATGCGGCTTGATTTGGTAAATGTGAATATATGGTATGAAATGTTGAAAATGAATTGAATGGGGGGGTGGCCCACTTGGAAATGAAAACAGCAAAAGACTTGGGATTTGTTCTCTGGTGTGTATGGCGTGGCCATTTTCAAGTGGGGGCCCACTTGAGTAAAGCATAGCACACTTGTGTGTTGTGTGATAAATTGGAATTTTTTTTCCAAAACGATCCTTTTTTTGAAAGTTTTTTTCCAAACCGCCCTACTTATATTTTTATTCCCAAACCATCATACTCGGTCTTTGAAAGACCGAGTCTAGTATAAACTAGCGCGGTCTTTCAAAGACCGAGTCTTGCACTGCAAAAAATCGAAGAGCAAGCAAGACTCGGTCTTTGAAAGACCGCATTAGTTTATACTAGACTCGGTCTTTCAAAGACCGGGTCTTGCACTTTGAAAAATCCAAGAGCAAGACTCGGTCTTTGAAAGACCGCGATAGTTTGTATTAGACTCGGTCTTTCAAAGACCGAGTCTTGCACTTTGGGGGTTTTAATATCGCAGATCTCCTTTCTTCTTCTTCTCGACTTATTAAAAACTTTGACTTTTTTTTCTTCTTCTCTCTGTCCCTCAAAGAACCCATCGCCCCTAGACAATTTTGTGGTCGATTACCCCTTTAATCGATCGATACACTCCCCAAAACCAATTAATCTCTCATCGATTTTCGATTTTCCTCATCCTTATTCCCCAAATTTGATTATATCTTTAAACCCTAAATCCCAAATACCCAATTTCTTAGACCTAGTTTAATTTCGTCTTCTTCTTTGGAAGATCTTGGTTGAAGGATATTGCTCTTCTCTACCTTGTCAGTAGCTCGCTTTGGAATCTCCTACTTGAAAGGTATATTTCTGAAGCTTTTGATAAGCAATTATTGTGTTAGTGTTGATGCTATTGTGAAGGTGCTGAGTTGAATTTGACTTATTGTTGACAATGTAGAATAGCTATTGTTATTATTTTTAGTTTTAATTAGAGAATGAAAAAAAAACAAATAGTAACTTCATAAATTTTGTTGAAGAAGAAAGAGTTGAAAGAGTTGAAGTTATTGCTATCAACGGCATTGTTATATTTGATTTTGTTGAAAGAGTTGAATTTGTTATATAGAATTCTATATAGAATTTTGCTAAGAAAGAGTTAAAATTCTCTAATTTGCTAAAATTAGAGAATCAACGGCATTGTTATATAGAATTTGTTGTTGTAGAGATGTTTCGAGATTGTTGTTGTTTTTGTTGTTGAGATGTTGTGGTTGTGGAGAGTTTCGAGATTTTTGATGTTTTTGTTGTTGAGATGTTGTGGTTGTGGAGATGTTTCGAGATTATTGTTTTTTATATCTAGGTTATGTGTAGTTAATAACAATTTTGTTGAAGTTGTAGGATTTGTATTCTATTGTAAATGGCACGCAGAAGGGGTAACATGGAGGTAGGAGAAAGTAGTAGACCTCCACGTGGCAATGGACCACGTACTCGCGGTGGACGTGGTCGTGAGTGTGGTCGTGCTCGTACCACGGGTACTAATGTAAGTAATTAATTGTTGATTCTAATAGAATTATATTACATTTCGGTCTATTGATGTAAATGTTATTGTTATGTAGGTTGAAGTCAATCCAAATGAGGCGGGCACTTCTTCATCAGTCCTTTCGTCATCGTATATCCCTTCTGGAGGCCCAGGACCCCTCGACCCTTCACTCCTCACTCTACAGTCGTTGCATCGATCGCAGAATATTTGGAATGGTGAGGCTACGGAGTGCCGCTTTAGGACTGGTCATTCGCTACCTATGCACCCACGTATACACGAGATACTAAGAGACAGTGGGTTCTACGGTATTGCCAGGATGACATCCATCAAGTGCGATCGTCCTCTTTTGGAAGCGCTTCTTGGATGGAGGCCTGAGACACACTCCTTTCACCTGCCAGTTGGGGAGATGACAGTCACTCTGCAGGATGTTGCCATACTTACCGGGCTTCCAATCGATGGAGAGGCAGTCACAGGATCAATGGACTTCGACCCGGTTTACATAGTCGAGGAGTACTTAGGGGTCGAAGTTGACGCCGGTGCGGTTAATGGTAAATTTATCCGTTTGAAGTGGCTGAATGACACGTTTAAGAATAAATTGAATGAAGGTTCTAGTGCGGTGGAGGTGGAGTGCTATTGTAGGGCCTACATTCTCATGCTTTTCGGCACCGTATTGTTTACAAATTCGACAGGAAATAGCGTGCCATTGATGTTCTTGCCATTGATCGCCGACCTAGGTAACCTCCGTCGTTACAGTTGGGGTAGTGCCGTGCTTTCTTCGCTGTACCGAAGTTTATGTTGGTGCAGTATAGGTTTGAACCAGATGAATGGGCCTATGATTTTACTTCAGCTTTGGAGTTGGGAGCGAATTCACGCCGGTCGGCCCGTAGTACGGATCCAATCTCCGCACTGGACAGTTCTTCCCGATGATGTGGATATGCTACCTCCTATCGGTGTTTACTGGATAGGCAAACTAACATGGACAGCCAACCCCAACAGGTGCATAACATACTACCGCGATGAGTTAGATAGGTTGGCAGCTGACTGTGTTGTATGGATTCCTTACACGGAGGAGCGACTGGTTCGACTGCCGCCTATTTGCACGTACAGACACAATTTGTGGCTCACGAAAGCACTGTTAATCAACTTTGGGGTTGTCGAGTTCTACTACCCCGATAGAGTATTTCGTCAGTTTGGTCTTCACCAAGGGATTCTAGTTGCCGAGCCATTCAATGCTGAGATGCACAACATTACAAGAATGGGCCGTACACCCGGACATAATTAGGCCGCTTGCTTCTCTATGTACATTCAGAGATAGAATGTTCATTGTTTCCAAGAAATCATCGATGGCATTCCACCGTTTGACCTCTCGTTGCATGGGGTGTACATGGCTTGGTACGAGAGAATCACTAGATGGTATATTTCTCCAACGTTGCAGACTCCTGCTGGAGTCGTAGTCCCGATCCGGTGACCAGGGACCGAACCAGCAGATCAACATTCCATGAAGTTGCTGATGTACCAACCAAAGGGATCCACTGTTCGTGGCTTTGTAAGTTTTAAAGTTTCGTTTTCAATTTTTAAAGTTTATATATAAATTTATTTTTATATATGTATGTGTATATGTAAGTACCATAATCTTTCAACTTTTCATGATTCTCAGTTGAGCCAGACTTGGGCCATTGCAAAGAAATGTGCAACTATGTTGATTAGCAACGTTGCCGACCAGATGAAGGTAACCATACGGGAGATGTTATCTTGTTGTCGTGCACAAGCTGATCTTGTGGGCGAGGGAGCAACGTTAGATGAAATACTAAGGACTCCCACACACCGAACGGGCGGCCGTTCTGGGCTCCGACGAAAGAGAGTTGTTCGAAGGCCCCCACCTCAACATCAAAGCGATTCAGAACAAGAAGAACAAGCAGGGCCTGAGATTGAAGGGGAGGGTATACAATAAGAAGTTGGGGGTGAGATTCAAGAAGAGGAGAACATCCCGTTGTCCGCACTAACACAGGAAACTCCACAACGTGGTAGACGAAAACGAAGACCCACCAACTTCTTCACACCTGACCCTTGACTTTTGATGTTATGTTGATGTTATGAGTTAGTATAATTTTGTAATATTTTGAATTTGGTAGGTGTTGTAATATTTTTTGATTGTGTAGTTTTTTTTAATGTTCTTAATGTTGGGCATATGTTGAGATTGTGGTTGTAAAGATGTTCTTAATGTTCTTAATGTTCTTAGTGTTCTTTTGTTGGGCATGTTTTTTTTAATGTTCTTAATTATTAAAAATTGTAGATGTGGTTGTGAAGATGATATTAACAATATTGTCGAGATTTTATTGAAATTGTGGAGATGTTAATGAGATTGTTGATGTGGTTGTGGAGTTGTTGGAGATGATGTGGTTGTGGAGATGTTAGTGAGATTTTTGATAATGTGGAGTTGTGGATATGATGTTGTGGAGATGTGGAGATGTGGCGATGTGGTTGTGGAGTTATGGAGATGTGGCGATGTGGTTGTGGAGTTGTGGAGATGTTAATGAGATTGATGATGTGGTTGTGGAGTTGTTGGAGATGATGTTAAAGAAATTGTATGTGGTTGTATTTAAGCCTAGACTCAATCAGCCTGTAAGCAAAAATTCAATCAGCCTCAAGACTCGGTCTTTCAAAGACCGCTGTCATTTTAACAAGAAAGACCGAGTCTTGATGTTGATTGCAAAATTTTGCTTACAGACTTAAGACTCGGTCTTTCAAAGACAGAGTCTAGTTATATTTAGAACGGTCTTTGAAAGACCGAGTCTTGAGTTCAATCTATTCCAGAGACCAAGCTACTCTCTGGAAATGATTGAACATCACAGTCGGTCTTTCAAAGACCGTTCTAAATATAACTAGACTCGGTCTTTGAAAGACCGAGTCTTCAATCTGTGAATTTTTTTTTCTTTTTGATTGAAGACTAGGTATGTTTAGAACGGTCTTTAAAAGGCCGACTGTGAAGTTCAATCAATTCCAGAGAGCAGCTTGATCTCTGGAATAGATTGAACTCAAGACTCGGTCTTTCAAAGACCGTTCTAAATTTAACTAGACTCGATCTTTGAAAGACCGAGTCTTAAGTCTGTAAGAATATTTTGCAATCAGCATCAAGACCGAGTCTAGTTAAAATGACAGCGGTCTTTGAAAGACCGAGTCTTGAAGCTGATTGAATTTTTGCTTACAGGCTGATTGAGTCTAGGATTAACTACAGCCACATACAATTTCTTTAACATCATCTCCAACAACTCCACAACCACATCATCAATCTCATTAACATCTCCACAACTCCACAACCACATCGCCACATCTCCTCATCTCCACAACATCATATCCACAACTCCACATAATCAAAAATCTCACTAACATCTCCACAACCACATCATCTCCAACAGCTCCACAACCACATCAACAATCTCATTAACATCTCCACATTAAGAATATTAAGAACATTAAGAACATCTTCACAACCACAATCTCAACATATGACCAACATTAAGAACATTAAAAAAAACTACAAAATCAAACTAACTAAAAATATTACAACACCTACCAAATTCAAAATATTACAAAATTTCACGTATTTATACTCTCTCCACTAACTAAAAATATTACAAGCACACTAGAAAGCACATAATCAAATTTTAATTGTTTTAAGATGCTCTGTTAGTACATCGACGCTTGTTGTGTCCTTCCAACCCGCAACTTGAACATTTCATTCTTGTACCCCTGCTAGAACTATCTCTCACATCCATATCATTGCGTATTCTCGTGAATTTAGGTCGGCCTTTCCGTGAACGTCGCAAACTAGCATCCGGTACGAGTCGTGGATCGTCGATAGTAGGCCAATATGCTTGATCTAGAATAGGACTAAACACAGGAGCCCATGTTTGTGCTAATGACGTGACAAGGTAAAATTTATCAACATAAGGCTTGTGATTGATTGCACGATATGCACAGGCTGCTAATACATGAGAACAGGGAATATGATATAGATGAAACTTCATACATGTGCATATTTTCGTACCCAAGTTCATGGTGTGCAAGTTCCCACCCTTCCGTTCTCCATTAACCATGCGTATACCCGTTTTCACAGAAAAAACTCCAGGCTGATGTTGAAACATTGTAACCTCATGTTGGTTTGCTCTTTCACGGCGACTATCAATCAAATCATGTACACTTTTAGCAAAAAATTTCCCTTCACATAAAAGCTTACTAGCTTCCTGTCGATGCGTAGTAAAGTAAGAGTTGATACGTAAAAAAATCGTTTCAACAATCGCAATTACTGGTAAACTACGGACTCCTTTCATGACTGAATTGAAGCATTCTGACAGGTTTGTAGTCATTATTCCATATCTTCGACCTTCATCTGCATAAAGTGTCCATTTCTCAACCGGCTTCTCTTTCAACCAATTAGCCGCCTCGACATTGACGGTTTCAAGTTCAGCGAGTCTGGCCATGAACTTTTTGGGTTGGCTTTGACAAGCTATAATTTTGGCCTTTTTCCACAATGTCTTGCTACCAAATTTACTAAAAAAGTTATGGCAAAATGACGCATACAATATCGATGAAATGCATTCGGTTCATTCTAAGTTCCGTTTTGCAAATCCATAGCAGACAATATACCAGCATGACGATCTGAGATAACACACAACTCAGTGCGATCGGTGACATATTACCGGATGCAAGTCATAAACCATGTCCACGTGTTTATACTCTCTTCATCAACCAATGCAAATGCAAATGGAAATAAGCAACCATTTGCATCCGGGGAAACAGCAATTAGTAAACAACCCTTGTACTTACCATACAAGTGAGTTCCATATACACTAATAACCGGTCTGCAAGACTTGAAACCTTCAATCGAAGGACCAAATGCCCAAAATACTCCCTTGAATGTTTCTTTGCCGGGACTAGACTCATATTTATCCCAGTGGACAACGGTTCCTGGATTTGCTGCTTGAATTGCTATTAGTAGAAAAGACAGCTTCGTGTATGCTTCTTCGAAGGTACCGAACAACCTCTCAATTGCCTTTTGTTTTGCTTTCCAAGCTTTCTTATATGAAATCTGATAATTATATTCTATTTTCACAATCTCAATAATTGTCCGCGGTGATAAAGCAATATCCTTCTTCACCACACCCACAATCAAATTACTAACAAGGTTAGCATCAATTTTACAGTGGTCTTGATCCAACGTGGGATTCGTACAAGTATGAGGCCCAACTATCTTCTTCATCACAAAATTTCTCTCCCCT
Source organism: Hemerocallis citrina (assembly GCA_017893485.1). Classification (NCBI taxonomy): domain Eukaryota; kingdom Viridiplantae; phylum Streptophyta; class Magnoliopsida; order Asparagales; family Asphodelaceae; genus Hemerocallis; species Hemerocallis citrina. The sequence continues at coordinate 199,516,648 of CM030360.1, forward strand.
TTTGGAACAATAGCTCGTAATCTCCAAGGGCATCCACCATCACTTACTCCTGGGGGACCTTGTACGATCTCCTCAATTGTACGTTTTCTAGGTGCCATTTTACATTTAACAGTGTATAGTGATGGTGTTGTTTTCAATGTGACAAATTCACGATGTTTCTTGATAGAATACACCTTCACAGCTTGCTGAATGGACTCTTTACTTACAAACTCCTGTCCAACGTAAAATTCGTCTACATTGGATGAACCAGAAGACTCTTGTGGAAATGGGGGTACTCTAGCAGCTTGAGCCATCTCCTCCGTAACATGAGCATTAACATTAGCATAGCTATCAGTAGCTCTCACTTCGTTAGAACTGTTGTTCGTAGAATTTACATTTGCTACATCATCATCTTCTTCTCCATCATCATTTTCTACACTTTCATCATCGTCTGTTTCTTCCTCTTCTTCATCATCATCTAATAAGCTGTTGTTAAACACTGCATTTTGAAAGAGCTCAAATACACTGTCATTTGGAACATAGTCAGGAACCGGACTAGGTTGGGGTGGCAACTCAACATCTGTAGAATCAGCGTTTCTTGTATTTGTGGAGGTGTTTTCTTGTGAGGACAGTGGATTTGGTTGTGAAGGTTGAGCGGGGTTAGACTTCATCTGCTGTGTAGGTACTACTCTTATGAAGCTTGAACTGGAAATATCATATGGCTGAGCATTTAAAATTTGAATTTGCTGAATATATAACTCTAATGCAGACCAAGTACAATTGGGATCAAATGTCCTAGCAATCATTGACTTCAGCGCATTATCAGTAGGTACGGACACTGTCATAAAATACTGACCATCTCCTCTACCTGCTACGTATCGAGCTAAAATTTTCACCTTCCATTGATTCCTATCCCAATTAGTAACTTCATAAATTTTCTCAACTACTTCTGCAAATGTAATGGTACGAGGTACCCAAACTATTTCCGGATCCAACACACTATAGCAACTACCAATCTTTGGATCATGAATTATTTCACCACCAAAGTATAACCAAATAGGAATCTCAAGATCCATACCTACGTATATTTATACGAATATGCGAGTTATTATCTAACCACAAACAAAATCTATAAAAAAAAGATATAAAATTAAAGGCCAATATTCATCATACCTTCACAAGCTTCAAGGATAGAGACGTAGATATTTGGGTAAAAGAGTTGAAGTTGTTATTCTCTTCAAATTTAGCAAAAATCCAAAATATGGATCTTTCAAAAGATGGGTTTAGGGTTTTTATAGTGGAAGGTAAGAGGGTTAGGAAAGAATTGGTAAATATATTTAGATTAAGATGAGATTTTGTGGGTAGGAGGTCGCCCTAGATTTAGGAAGATGGGTTAAAGAAATAGAATAGGTTAAAGTAGAGAGGGAGAAGAAGAAGAAAGGAGATCTGCGCTTTTAAAAACCTCAAAGTCCAAGAAAGACCGAGTCTTAGTTAAAAGTAGCGCGATCTTTCAAAGACCAAGTCTTGTTCTTCGATTTTTTGAAGTGCAAGACTCGGTCTTTGAAAGACCGCGCTACTTTTAACTAGCGCTACTTTCAAAGACCGAGTGGGGTGCTTTGGAAAATAAAAAAAAGTAGGGCGGTTTGGGAAAAACTTTTTAAAAAGGGTCATTTTGGGAAAAAAATCGATAAATTGTGGCCAGTTTTTCACCTAGATGTTGACCGGTTTTGAACCTTGTGGGCGGGTTTTGGTGATAGAGGGAATGATAAGAGTTTGTAGGTTATGGAGGTTGCCAATGTAAAGAATTGGAAAGGTAAAAGGTTGTAGGTTTTAGGAGTTTAGGAGGTGAAGGGTTGAAGGAGTTAATTATGAGAGTTATTAGGGGTGGTTTTATGCATAAAAGACTCTCTCAAAACCCTATAAATAGAACCCCAATTCCTACACTTCTCTTGCACCAAAAACTTAATCAAAAAAGAAAGAAAGAAAAGAAAAGAAAGAAAGAAAGAGAGAAAGAAAAAGAAAGAGAGTGGAGTGTTCTCATTTTGGAGGAGTTCTTGCTTGGTGAAGTGCTTGCAAGGAGGAGAAGGTCTTGCTAGGGAGGCTAGGAGCTAGGAGGGATCTCTTTGCATTTGTGGTCTTTCATTCTTCAATTAAGGTGGGTGGTTTCAAACTTTCTAGATCTAGACTATGCATGCTAAAAACATATGAATGTTTAATATAAATTAATGAGAAAATTATTGATAAGATCCATGTTAGAGTATCATGTTATGAATGAGGATAGTTTTGTTGAGAATAAGTAAATAGTAGATATCATGCTAATTAACAAGAAGAAATGCCTTATACTATGAATCTTGTTTATTTGCTTGCAATCTTTGTACTTGATGGGTATGTGGAAATCGATTGATGAATGGCATATGCAAATCATGCCTTAGGGTCTAATGACTACGAAAGAAGAAAGTAAATAAAAATAAGTTTGAGTATTGACATATGTACATTTTGCATTTTTGCATTTGAAAATAGTAATTCTTCAGGAAAGAGATTTTGGAAATCCTCATGATCGAAAGATATATTGGCATACTATGAATTTCTATTTTTTTTTATAAAGAGGAATGTAAACTAATATTCATGAAGATGATTTTCATTAAACTCAAGTTTGAGAAATACAAGCCTATGTGAAAAATGAGAAAAAGAATTGTTTAAAGAATTGAAGAGTTGAAATTTAAATAAATCTAAAATTTGTTGTTTACTGTTTTAATTTCAATCTCGATCAAAGGAAATGTTTTAATTTCAATCTCGATCAAAGGAAAATTTTATTTCAAGCTCTTAAGGGTATTTGATCATTGATAAATAAGTTGCATGAAAAGGAACCACTCTTTGAAAAGTTTAAACAAAAGTATACTAATAAATTTTCTAAATAGAAAATACACTTGGGCTTATTGGTTAACTAGTACAAATAGAGCACTGTTGTAAAAGATCTTGGGTTCGAAACTTAATAGTCGCAATTATTTTTTTTAGTTTTTTTTAAAAGAACCCCGAAACCGAAAGTCAATATATGACTATTTCGGCATGGATTTTGACACCAGAGCTTAATAGCTCAGTTGGTTGCGGGGCTGGGACCCATATTCATGGAATGACCTAAACCTTATTTTATTACTGGGTAGTTGTCATGGCGAGGGATTGAGCCCTTTATTGTGGAGAACGTGGGCGCTTGCCCTCGGACCTATATAGTATGGGATGCATAGATACCGAACAAGTGTGCATTAGTGTCCTCCTAGTATAGAATTGTGTGCATTGGGCATTAAGGCATGACATACACTTGCATATTTAGCGTAGTCACATTTAACACTTTATTATTCATTCAACTATTGTGTTTTTATTAAAGTAATGAGATCGTTATATGTACGGCATAGAGAGGATAGCCGAGTATAACATTTCGTCAGTTGTAAGTAACTGACGTGCCCACAGGTTGATATGTAGGTAATGGACTATTCATGAAGGAGTAAAGATGTTGTGATGCAATTGATGTTAAAGTTATACAAGTTGTATTTTTTATTTCAATATTGTAATCTTTTATTTTTCCGCTATGTAAAACCAAATTGTATTGAACTCTGATGTTATTGAAAAAGTTTTAAATTTTCTTGTAAAATTGTACGAAGTGAAGTAAAGATCCTGTGAAATCTCGAATTCAGCCTTACTTTGGAATTCAGGGCGTTACAACTCACCGAAGGTGAGCGATTTCCATACTCTTGCCAATAGTGACACTCTTCAGCTCGTCCCTCTCTGCTCTCAACTTCGTCAGAGAATGTCGAAGACGCTTAAACCTTAAGCCGAGATTGACGGCAGTTGACGAGACCTTATCATCACCTTCGGGGGTCGACTCGCGGAGCCTCTCCTCCAGCCGCATGACCTCGAGATTTCGATGTGTTAAGATCAATCTCAGGTGATTCCGCTCGCGTTCCGCTTTGCGAAGCTCCCACTTTACTTCGCGAAGCTGCTCCCGACACCTAGCAAGGCATAGTTTCGTCGCCCTTAGACCAGCCTCGGAATGAGCCTCCGCGGACCCATGAGGCATTTCGGCGAGTGGCATCACTTCGACAATCTGAAAAGGCCAAGTCAAATCGTTGTGAACACTTAGCCAATTTTCAAACAAGACAACGTGAACACTTAGTCAAATTTCTAAAATTTTGTGAACACGTATCCAAAATCTCAAGCAAGCCATTATGAACACTTAGCCAATTTTCAAACAAGATGACGTGAACACTTGGTCGTATTTCAAAAGCTTGGTGAACACTTAGTTTGATTTTGAAGCAAAGCAACGTGAACACTTAATCAAATTTCAAAAAGTTTGTTCATTTCAATTAAGTTCGGAAGATACATGCGGTGGCCAATCCGCAATTAGGCGATACATCGCTGATCAAAAAGAAAAAAAAAGAAAGAAGACTAAATTCAAGGCTCGACCTTTTTGCCGTGGCGGCTCGGAGCTACGGGGTCGGACTCCTCCGAAGGAGCGACGATCGCAAGGGGGGTAACCTTGGATCCATGACCTCCTCCGCCGACGACCTCGCCTTCTGCATCCGCATCCTCATCCCCTCCTTCATCCTTGTCTGACTCTTCGTCGAAGCCCAGGACGTGGTCAGGGAAGAGCCGCCAACCGAAGCAGTCGACCTCGGGGAAGCATTCGGTCACCTGCTCGATGGCGCGAGCATAGGCTTTGGCCATGTTGACCATGAGGAACCCTTGGGCCTTCTCCTTGGTTGCGGCTTCAGCCTCCTTCGCAGCCACAATCTTGGCAGCTTCGGTGGTTTCTGCCTGCTGCTTCGCCGATGCCTCCTTCTACTGAAGCAGGTCAGCCTCGAGCTTCTTCACGAGGCCGTCGAGGTACACCACCCTCGCCGTGTTCCCGTCTGCCTCGGTCTTCAGCTTCTCAAGCTCGGTTGCGATCCGAGCTTTCTCCGCCCGAGCTCTGTCAACCTCCTTCTTCAGGTCCTTCTCGAGCTCGGTGATCTTCTCCATAAGATGTCCGAAGTGACATGTTATCTGCAGAATGACCACAAGTTAGCATGAAAACCCAAGACAAAAAGAAATATACATAAGCATATTACCAACGAAATTGGGCTGCTTACAGACACCGCTGCTCGAGCGATCTCGAGGGCATCGTCCCCAACGCCGCCGGCGTCCATGGCGGCGCGGTCCTTTGGCGTCACCAGATGTTTGACGGCCTGCATACTCGACGTCGAGTTGCCAAGGAATCCGTCCAACTTCCGGACCTGCCAGCCCGGAACAAAAATTTTCTTGTGTTCCTCGGTCAGGAACACTTCGGCCTCAGCCGTCAGCGGAGCCACCTCCATCCACAGAGAGGCCGCCATCGAGAATTTGCCTGTCTCAGCTGATACCGAGGTCCCTGCAGTCGTCACCCTCGGCGTCATTGTTGCCGACGCCGATGCCTCTTGGATAGCGCTGGCGACTGTCTTCGGCTTCGGAGAAGTCACCTTCGTGGCAACCCTCTTCCGCTTTTGCGGAGCCTTGGTGCCGAGCGCCGCCCTCTGAGCCAACACCACTTCGCAATCCATAGTTCCTGAGACAGAAGAAAGCATGGTTAAAATGTATGATAAATCCGGATCAAAAAAGAACAACAAAGGGGGAAACCGCATACTAGGGTCTATGCGGCTGAGCCCCTCTGTAATACCCTGATTTTTCAATAAATGAAAAATTATTTATTTTTGCACGTGTTGTGCACGTGCAATATATTGTTGGATTATTTTATCATGGTGAGTATGTTTAAATATATTTTTCTCAAATTATTTTAGTACAAAAAGCCTTCTTTAAAAGCCTTATTTGAATTAATTAAAAAGCCTTTTCTTAAAAAGCCCAAAAGCATTTTCATTTTAATTATTTTTATAAATTATCTTTGGCCCAAAAAGAAAGCCCATGAATTAATTTATTTTAATTAAACTTGTCATGTAGAAGACTTTTTCTTAACAAAATTATTTTTATACAATTTTGAAATGTACAAATTTGGCCTAGTTGCATGCACGTGCACTACACGTACACGTGCATTGCCCATTTCTTATGCTTGGCCGGGTATCCTTCTTTTTGGGAGGGAAAGTTGAAATTTTGGTGTGGAGAACATGGGGGTAGTTTCAAGGAGGTGGGTAGTTTTCCTAACTCCTACTTGAATCTAAGCCTTTCATTTTGCAACCACCAAGATGATCTTAGCCCTCCATTTCCCTCATTTTTTTTGTATAAATACCCCCCTTTCTCATGGCTAATTTTCATATGCAAAGTGTAAATTCTAAAGCAAATAGTATTATAATTGTGAGTTATAAAAGATAAGAGAGTGTGTGGTTTTTTTTTGGTTGCTTGGAGCTTTCGGCCAAGAGAAGGAGCATTCGGCTAGGAGCATTTCGGTGGGGAGCTTGAGGAAGCATTCGGCATTTGGTTGGAGGCTTGGAGTGGTGCATTCTTTTGGCTAGGAGGAGGTGTTCTCATCTACTTGATTGCTTTTGTTGTGTTTCTCTCCAATTGAGGTGGGTAAAACAATTCATGTTTCTAATATAGGGTTCATGCTAGTATATTGATGACACTATACATGGAAAATACTAATAAGAGACCACTCTAATTAAAAAGTTAGTGTGTGAATGGCTTAGAATGGTGTGATAAATTGTGTATGTAAATTGCTTGCATGAAATTATACCATATGAAGCACTTACTATGATTATTTAGTTTAATTGAACAATGATGCAATGTGACTAGCATGATGTGTGAAAGCCTTTTATTAATTACTTGCAAATTGTGTGGTTGAGACATGACAATTGAAAAAGACATTAACACTAGGGGAATTGAATAGAAAAGTATATTAAATACTTCGAATCCATGTGTAGAAGTGGCATGAATGAACCAAAGAATTGCTTGTTGTCATCAAATTAGAAATGTACCGAAATTAGTAATTGTTGAGTTTCACCTATTCATGTGCTAAATGAATTCTTTTGCTAGTATGAGTATGGGAAAATTCAAGGTTGTATTGTGTTGTGAATGTAGATTAATGACCAGTAATTTATCACGAAAAATTTTGGGATAAAAGAGAGATTAGAAGAACAATCGATTATTTTCAATGTCGAAAAATAAAAGATTTGCTAGTTTTAATTAAATCAATTAATTTGGGTGGAGAAAAATGTGTTTTTAGTACAAAAATTATTTTACACTTACTGTTTTGAAGATGGAATAAAGAAGATTAAATCTGGAATTTTTCAGTGGTTTATATGAAGGCAATATGAATCAATTGTTTGAACATCGAGTTAATTTCAAAAGAAACAGTGTGAATATGAGCCAAAAGGGTTTTGATCCACACGGTGACAACCTGAGCCAGTGGCTCAGGCGGTCGGTGGCGCTGTTCGGTTTCCCTGAGCGGTGTGGTTCGAATCCGGGTCTCACCACTTTTTTTTAAAAGTACTGTGTATATATATATACGACAGCGAAGAAATGGCACATATACTTAGTGCACTCTCTTCTATTCGCTAGCACCGATCGGCCTATCGGCGGGTGCTCTGGCCTTCTTCTCTACTGTGCTGGGTTCGAATCTTTCCCCTAGCACTTAGGGAAAAATATTTTTTTTGTGAGATTTTGATGTCCAAAAAATATGAGAAAAATATGGTAATTTTCATAAAAATACAAGGAATTTTATGGGATTGGTTTGGATATTAATTGAAGAAAATATAATGTAGTTTGTGAACAAATGGTATATTAAAGCTATGGTTCTAAGACACATACTCATGGGAATTTTCAAATTTATAAAGAGTTATTGAAATGAATTATTAGAAAGTATTTGACACAAAAGAATTTGTGGTGTGACATGATATTATAATTTTTACTTGAAGATATGGTGTAAAATATGAAGTACGAGTGTATGTTTGTAAAGTGCATGAGTCCATTGTATGATGATGGAGTTTAGAAACTTTGTTGATGAAATTGTTGGACTTGAATATGAAACTTGAGTTATAAGTATTCACCATGGATTTGTGAACAAATGAAATTATGAATAAGAAAGAGTATGAAATTGTGACATGAAAGTGGTCATGACTTAAAGATTGTGAAATGAAATTTGAAATAGAGTAGCTAAGTCTCCCCGGCATTGAGAAATGAAACAAATTGAAATTAGACCAAGGTTGGTCATGTTGAACTAAAGGAATAAGTCCGGTTGATGGAGAGGCTAACTCTAGTGATTATTTTGTTCATGATTTTTATTGAAACTAAGGACTAGTGCATAGTGAAGACGTGATGAAAGTAAGAGAAAAACACTGAGTATGAGGGCCCTGGGTAGCGGCGAGAGCGTATCCCAGGAATTCCCATGACGAGTCTGGGTGAGGATACTGTTCCAGAGTACCGTCCCAGTGGCGACGCTCGTGGGATGTTTGAAGACTACGGGTGGTGTCATGTTTAAGGTGAGAGCGTATCCCAGGAATTCCCATGATGCGTCTGGGTGAGGATACTACTCCAGAGTGCCTAAACATGAGTTCGTAGGTCAGATAGCATCTAGGATACTTACCGTAATTACAGTAGTAGATTAGATCATAACGGGGGATTGAACCCTATAAAGATGAAGAACGAATAAGGGCTTGCCCTCGGACCTATGTAGTATGGGATGCATAGAATCCGAACAAGTGCGCATTAGTGTCATGTAACTTAAGTAACTGCATTAAGGACTAAGTGCACAATCACAACACGACATCAATAGGGTAGTCCCTTTAGTTGAAATGTGACAAGTTTGTGTTTGCTAAATATGAAATGTTAAGTTATACTATTTCCGGCAAGCGAGGACGGCCGTGTATAATGATCGTCGGTTGAATAAACTGACGTACCCACAGTCTAACATGCAGGTAAATGTTATGCTAAAGATTAAAGAGGATTTGGATGCTTAAAGATTATATCAAGCTGTTGTACTTGTATTTAATTGTTGTATTTTACTTCCGCTGTGCAAAAGAAAGATGTAATTATGATGTAATCTCTGATGTATGATGAAAAGTTTTAATTTCCCTGTAAAAGTGTACTAAGAAAGCGAAAAGATCCTGTAGAACATCTCGAATTCAGTATATTTGGGATTCGGGGCGTTACAGAGTGGTATCAGAGCCACGCTTTCTACACTTTCACACTTGTACAAATTTATAGGGAACGACACCCTAGAAGTGGACATTAGAGTGTGTGTTTGAATCTAGAGATTTAAATGTAAGTGACTTACATTTGTGTTGCTCTAAGATTTGTGATTTCTCCTCCCTATTTCTAAGATGGCTGATCACTTCGACCCTGCTGGAGGCGACGACTGGCACATCATTGAGGAAGAGTACCATCCTGGACAGGCAGATTCCGAGGACAAGTACTACCCTGGACAAGCTGATTCTGATGACGAGGAGTACCCTGAATCCCGAGAGATCACCCCACCTCCGGATTCATCTGATGATTCTTCTTCCGACGAAGAGGAAGTACCAGTTCCCAGTGGTCTTGTGGCTTCTCTTCAGAGGCAAGTGGAAACCCTGAAGGAGAGAGTTGGATTGTTGGAGGCTCAGCTGGAGAAGCGGAAGGCTGACTATTCTGTTCTTAGCCATCGGATTTGGGAACTTGAGAAGAAAAAGAACCTAACTGATGTGCTGAAGGATGAGGTTGATGAACTGCGGGAAGAACTTCGAGCAGCGAAGAGGACCCGTAGGAGTTAGAGTGTTGTGGCTTCTGTTTTCTTTCATTCTGATGTTTAGAGATGTTTTTAAATTCGAATGTATAAACTTTTGGAATTCAATGAAATGGAAGTTGGTTATATACTTCGAATTTGACGGATCTTTTGCATCAGAATATGTCGAGAAGAGGAGCAAGGAATGGGGAAGGATTGGATCTGGAGACTGAGCTTGCTAGGGTCTACCAGACGTTGAATGCTGTGGCTCAGAACCAAGCTAGGGGGCCGGCAAATCCAGTGCCCGAGGCAATAAAGCTGGTGGAATCGTTCAAGAGAATGAAACCACCCGTGTTTGAGGGAAAGTCAGATCCAGATTCGGCTGACAACTGGATACGGCAAGTGGAGACCATCTTCGAGGTGTTGGAGACACCGGAGGGTAGCAAGGTCAAGTTGGCAACCTTGCAGCTGGAGAAGGATGCAGCGGTTTGGTGGCAATCTGTGAAGAGGACCATGGGAGGTCTGTTGTTTGGCTGGGAGGAATTTTTGGAGGAGTTCCGCAGCCATTATTTCCCCTCCGACGTCCAGGAGAAGAAGGCGATGGAGTTCCTGTCGCTTCAGCAAGGCAGCATGTCAGTGAGAGCCTATGAGACCAAGTTCACTCAGCTCTCCAGGTATGCTCCAGAGTTGGTGGCTAATGAGGCCAAGAAAGCTCGCAAGTTCGAGCATGGTCTGAGGCCTAGCTTGAGATCTCGTATGATACCCTTTGGTATCAGGAGGTTCGATAAGCTGGTCAAGAGGGCGGCAGCGACGGAGGCGGATATGGAGCAGTTCCATGTTGTTCAGAACGGGAGGAACAACTGGCAGCCCGGGAAGAGGCCTGCACATTCGGGGAGTTTCAGGGGGCAACCATCTGCACAGAGGTTCAAACCGACGGGGGCGAACGCTGTGAGTGTGGCTGGGAGGCCTGGAAACAATGTGGTGAGACCTTCTGCGGTGACTTGCTACAACTGTGGTGAAACGGGACACTACAAATCTCACTGTCCCAAACTACAGGGTGGAAACAGCAACGCACCAACGCAGCAGGCTGGGAGGAGGCCGTACCAATCAGGGCGAGTATTTGCCTTGACAGAAGCTGATGCTGAGGAGGCAGATCAGGTCATCTCTGGTACGAGGGCTGGTGTTTAGAGTCTTTGTCTTTCCCTTTCCCTTTGTTTAGTGAGGCTGTTATGTAATGATGTATATTATGTAACAGGCGAACTCTATCTTAATGGAATTAAAGCTGTCGTATTGTTTGATACTGGATCCTCTCATACTTTTGTGTCTCCAAAGTTTGCTAAAGTGTTGGGAGTTGAACCAAAGATTTTCCCAGGCAAGATCTTATCAGTAGCTACTCCGTCAGGGGAAACTTTAACCACTGATCGGTATTATGCTGATTGCGAGATTGTGATTGGGGATAGAATCTTTGGCATTGATCTGATCGAACTGACTATCTTGGGAGTCGATGTTATCATTGGCATTGATTGGATGTCGGTGTACAGTGCAAGCATCGAGTGTAAGACCAAGACGGTGACAGTGAAGGCTCCAGGTGGACCTGAAGTCGTGTTCCAAGGGAAGCAGAAATGTTCTAAGCTGGTGGCTACTATCCGCAAGGAAGAGACTCCTGTGGAAGTGCAAGGGATTCCTGTGGTTCGGGACTATCCGACTGTGTTCTTGGAAGATTTTCCTGGGTTACCCCCGCATCGTGATGTAGAGTTCAGCATCACTGTTCAACCGGGAAGTGCACCCATTTCTAAGGCACCTTATAGAATGGCTCCAGTGGAACAGGATGAGGTGAAACGGCAGATTGAGGAACTGTTGGGAAAAGGCTTTATTCAACCTAGTGCGTCACCTTGGGGAGCACCAGTGCTTTTGGTAAAGAAGAAGGATGGATCGATGAGGATGTGCATCGATTACCGGGAGCTGAATAAGGTCACTGTTCAGAATAAGTATCCGATTCCTCGAATTGATGACTTGTTCGATCGTCTGCAAGGAGCAGCTGTATTCTCCAAAATAGATCTTCGATCAGGTTACCACCAAGTTCGAGTGAAAGCTGAAGATGTGCATAAGACTGCATTTAGAACTCGGCATGGGCATTACGAATTCTTAGTTATGCCATTCGGAGTGACGAATGCACCTGCAATCTTCATGGACTTGATGAACAGAGTTCTGAGGCCGTTTATTGATTCTTTCGTCGTGGTGTTTATCGACGATATTCTCGTGTACTCCAAGTCTGAGGAGGAGCACACTGAGCATCTGGCAGCAGTTTTGCAGAAGTTGGAAGAGCAACAGTTGTATGCCAAGTTATCCAAGTGTGATTTCTGGAAATCTGAAGTGGCATTCCTGGGTCACATCCTTTCTAAGGAGGGAGTGGCAACTGATCCTCAGAAGATAGAGGCAGTGAGAGACTGGGCGAGGCCTACTACAGTGAAGGAAGTCAGAAGTTTCCTTGGGATGACTGGATATTATCGGAGATTCATTCAAGGTTATGCTCAGATAGCTGTACCGCTTACAGGGCTGACCAAGAAGAATGTGAGCTTCAAGTGGACCGAGCAATGTGAGGCGAGTTTTCAGGAGTTGAAAGATAGACTGACTACTGCACCTATTTTGGCTTTGCCTAGAGCTGGTGTTGAGTATGACGTTTATAGCGATGCTTCACATCGGGGGCTTGGTTGTGTCTTAATGCAAGAAGGAAGAGTAATCGCTTATGGGTCTAGGCAACTACGACCACATGAGAAAAATTACCCGACTCATGACCTGGAGTTGGCTGCGATTATTTTTGCTTTGAAGCAATGGAGGCACTACGTGTACGGTGAGAAGTTGAATATGTACACGGATCACAAGAGCTTGAAGTATATATATCAGCAGAGGGATCTCAATTTGAGGCAGCGGAGATGGTTGGAAGTGCTCGAGGATATGCGACCTGAGATCAAGTATCATCCTGGAAAAGCTAATGTTGTGGCTGATGCACTTAGCCGCAAGAGCAGTTTGGCCTGTTTGATTACGACTCAGAGGCATCTGATTGAGGAGCTGGACCGAGCTGGTATTGAGGTTGTCTTGCAAGGATTGGGAGCATCTTTGGCTCAGTTGAGGCTTCAGCCTACCTTGAATGCCAGGATCATTGCAAGTCAGGAGGTTGATGCTGATATTCTGGAGATGAAGGAGCAGGTTGGTGCTGGCAGGTTGCCCGGTTTTCAGATCAGGGATGGAGTGCTGTGGTTCGGAGACAGGCTGTGCGTTCCAAATCAGGCGGACCTGAAAGAGAGTATTCTTCAGGAGGCGCATGCTACTCTTTTGTCTGTACATCCTGGGAGTACTAAGATGTACAAGGACATCAAGCAGCATTTCTGGTGGTCAGGTTTGAAGCGGGATGTGGCTGAATTTGTCGCGAAGTGTGAGGTTTGTCAGCAAGTCAAAGCCGAAAATCAGAGACCCGGAGGTCTATTACAGCCGTTACCTATTCCGGAATGGAAGTGGGATAACATCAGTATGGATTTCATCACGGGATTGCCTAAGAGTCCTAAAGGCAATGATGCAATTTGGGTTATAGTCGATCGACTTACCAAGTCCGCTCACTTTTTGGCGATGAAACTCACTGCTTCAATGGACAAGTTGGCTGAGATGTATGTTGGTGAGATTGTCCGACTTCATGGCGTTCCTTCGACCATTGTGTCTGATCGAGATGCGCGGTTTACTTCGCATTTCTGGAGGAGTCTTCAGGCAGCTTTGGGTACCAAGACGGATTTCAGCACTGCTTTTCATCCGCAAACCGATGGGCAGACCGAGAGAGTCAATCGTATTCTTGAGGATATGCTTCGGTGTTGTATACTAGACTTTGGAGGCAGTTGGGAAAGGCATTTACCTTTGGTGGAATTTGCTTACAACAACAGTTTTCAGGCTAGCATTGGGATGGCGCCGTACGAAGCTCTGTATGGCAGGAAGTGCAGGACTCCTGTGTGTTGGTATGAAGTAGGGGAGCGTCAGTTGTTTGGTCCTGAGCTTGTGCAACTGACTTCTGAGAAGATTGATCTGATCAGGAAAAGGTTGGTGGAAGCTCAGAGCAGGCAGAAAAGCTATGCAGACAACCGGAGAAGGGACCTTGAGTTTGAGGTTGGTGATTTCGTCTTTCTGAAGGTATCACCCAGCAAAGGTGTGGTTCGTTTTGGCAAAGGCGGGAAGTTAGCCCCGAGGTTTATAGGCCCGTATAAGATATTGAAAAGGATCGGGAAAACGGCTTACCGGCTTGAATTACCGGAAGAGTTGTCTCAGGTGCACAATGTCTTTCACGTGTCTATGCTGAGAGGTTATATTCCAGACCCGAGTCATCATTTGCCTGAAGTGCCGGAAGGTTTGCAGTTAGACCTGAATTACATCGAGTCTCCTGTTGAGATTGTTGACCGTAGGGAGAAAGTCTTGAGGAATAAGACGATACCGATGGTCAAGGTAGTCTGGAGAAACCACTTGGTTGAAGAGGCTACTTGGGAATCTGAGGAGAGGATGTTGAAGGACTATCCTGAGCTTTTTGCTTGATTGTATTTTTGTATCTCTTGTTTTGTTGTGTGTGTTGTATTTTGTTTGTTTTCCTCGCTCTTGATTGTAGTTCCGGGGACGGAACTATTCTAAGGAGGGAGTGCTGTAATACCCTGATTTTTCAATAAATGAAAAATTATTTATTTTTGCACGTGTTGTGCACGTGCAATATATTGTTGGATTATTTTATCATGGTGAGTATGTTTAAATATATTTTTCTCAAATTATTTTAGTACAAAAAGCCTTCTTTAAAAGCCTTATTTGAATTAATTAAAAAGCCTTTTCTTAAAAAGCCCAAAAGCATTTTCATTTTAATTATTTTTATAAATTATCTTTGGCCCAAAAAGAAAGCCCATGAATTAATTTATTTTAATTAAACTTGTCATGTAGAAGACTTTTTCTTAACAAAATTATTTTTATACAATTTTGAAATGTACAAATTTGGCCTAGTTGCATGCACGTGCACTACACGTACACGTGCATTGCCCATTTCTTATGCTTGGCCGGGTATCCTTCTTTTTGGGAGGGAAAGTTGAAATTTTGGTGTGGAGAACATGGGGGTAGTTTCAAGGAGGTGGGTAGTTTTCCTAACTCCTACTTGAATCTAAGCCTTTCATTTTGCAACCACCAAGATGATCTTAGCCCTCCATTTCCCTCATTTTTTTTGTATAAATACCCCCCTTTCTCATGGCTAATTTTCATATGCAAAGTGTAAATTCTAAAGCAAATAGTATTATAATTGTGAGTTATAAAAGATAAGAGAGTGTGTGGTTTTTTTTTGGTTGCTTGGAGCTTTCGGCCAAGAGAAGGAGCATTCGGCTAGGAGCATTTCGGTGGGGAGCTTGAGGAAGCATTCGGCATTTGGTTGGAGGCTTGGAGTGGTGCATTCTTTTGGCTAGGAGGAGGTGTTCTCATCTACTTGATTGCTTTTGTTGTGTTTCTCTCCAATTGAGGTGGGTAAAACAATTCATGTTTCTAATATAGGGTTCATGCTAGTATATTGATGACACTATACATGGAAAATACTAATAAGAGACCACTCTAATTAAAAAGTTAGTGTGTGAATGGCTTAGAATGGTGTGATAAATTGTGTATGTAAATTGCTTGCATGAAATTATACCATATGAAGCACTTACTATGATTATTTAGTTTAATTGAACAATGATGCAATGTGACTAGCATGATGTGTGAAAGCCTTTTATTAATTACTTGCAAATTGTGTGGTTGAGACATGACAATTGAAAAAGACATTAACACTAGGGGAATTGAATAGAAAAGTATATTAAATACTTCGAATCCATGTGTAGAAGTGGCATGAATGAACCAAAGAATTGCTTGTTGTCATCAAATTAGAAATGTACCAAAATTAGTAATTGTTGAGTTTCACCTATTCATGTGCTAAATGAATTCTTTTGCTAGTATGAGTATGGGAAAATTCAAGGTTGTATTGTGTTGTGAATGTAGATTAATGACCAGTAATTTATCACGAAAAATTTTGGGATAAAAGAGAGATTAGAAGAACAATCGATTATTTTCAATGTCGAAAAATAAAAGATTTGCTAGTTTTAATTAAATCAATTAATTTGGGTGGAGAAAAATGTGTTTTTAGTACAAAAATTATTTTACACTTACTGTTTTGAAGATGGAATAAAGAAGATTAAATCTGGAATTTTTCAGTGGTTTATATGAAGGCAATATGAATCAATTGTTTGAACATCGAGTTAATTTCAAAAGAAACAGTGTGAATATGAGCCAAAAGGGTTTTGATCCACACGGTGACAACCTGAGCCAGTGGCTCAGGCGGTCGGTGGCGCTGTTCGGTTTCCCTGAGCGGTGTGGTTCGAATCCGGGTCTCACCACTTTTTTTTAAAAGTACTGTGTATATATATATACGACAGCGAAGAAATGGCACATATACTTAGTGCACTCTCTTCTATTCGCTAGCACCGATCGGCCTATCGGCGGGTGCTCTGGCCTTCTTCTCTACTGTGCTGGGTTCGAATCTTTCCCCTAGCACTTAGGGAAAAATATTTTTTTTGTGAGATTTTGATGTCCAAAAAATATGAGAAAAATATGGTAATTTTCATAAAAATACAAGGAATTTTATGGGATTGGTTTGGATATTAATTGAAGAAAATATAATGTAGTTTGTGAACAAATGGTATATTAAAGCTATGGTTCTAAGACACATACTCATGGGAATTTTCAAATTTATAAAGAGTTATTGAAATGAATTATTAGAAAGTATTTGACACAAAAGAATTTGTGGTGTGACATGATATTATAATTTTTACTTGAAGATATGGTGTAAAATATGAAGTACGAGTGTATGTTTGTAAAGTGCATGAGTCCATTGTATGATGATGGAGTTTAGAAACTTTGTTGATGAAATTGTTGGACTTGAATATGAAACTTGAGTTATAAGTATTCACCATGGATTTGTGAACAAATGAAATTATGAATAAGAAAGAGTATGAAATTGTGACATGAAAGTGGTCATGACTTAAAGATTGTGAAATGAAATTTGAAATAGAGTAGCTAAGTCTCCCCGGCATTGAGAAATGAAACAAATTGAAATTAGACCAAGGTTGGTCATGTTGAACTAAAGGAATAAGTCCGGTTGATGGAGAGGCTAACTCTAGTGATTATTTTGTTCATGATTTTTATTGAAACTAAGGACTAGTGCATAGTGAAGACGTGATGAAAGTAAGAGAAAAACACTGAGTATGAGGGCCCTGGGTAGCGGCGAGAGCGTATCCCAGGAATTCCCATGACGAGTCTGGGTGAGGATACTGTTCCAGAGTACCGTCCCAGTGGCGACGCTCGTGGGATGTTTGAAGACTACGGGTGGTGTCATGTTTAAGGTGAGAGCGTATCCCAGGAATTCCCATGATGCGTCTGGGTGAGAATACTACTCCAGAGTGCCTAAACATGAGTTCGTAGGTCAGATAGCATCTAGGATACTTACCGTAATTACAGTAGTAGATTAGATCATAACGGGGGATTGAACCCTATAAAGATGAAGAACGAATAAGGGCTTGCCCTCGGACCTATGTAGTATGGGATGCATAGAATCCGAACAAGTGCGCATTAGTGTCATGTAACTTAAGTAACTGCATTAAGGACTAAGTGCACAATCACAACACGACATCAATAGGGTAGTCCCTTTAGTTGAAATGTGACAAGTTTGTGTTTGCTAAATATGAAATGTTAAGTTATACTATTTCCGGCAAGCGAGGACGGCCGTGTATAATGATCGTCGGTTGAATAAACTGACGTACCCACAGTCTAACATGCAGGTAAATGTTATGCTAAAGATTAAAGAGGATTTGGATGCTTAAAGATTATATCAAGCTGTTGTACTTGTATTTAATTGTTGTATTTTACTTCCGCTGTGCAAAAGAAAGATGTAATTATGATGTAATCTCTGATGTATGATGAAAAGTTTTAATTTCCCTGTAAAAGTGTACTAAGAAAGCGAAAAGATCCTGTAGAACATCTCGAATTCAGTATATTTGGGATTCGGGGCGTTACACCCTCCCCCCCCCCCCCCCCCCCCCCCCGTAGAGTGCCTCCTCAGCTAGGTCCCTCCAATCGAACTTCGGTCGGTTGAGGAGAACCTGAACCATTTCTTCTTCGTTGGGGTAGAGCACCGAAAGCTCTCTCACCCTCTTCGTCACTTCTTCGACCCAATCTGAGGGGATACACCACGGCTCGCGACTCCGGATGATGAAGTACTTATCTTGCCAATTTTTTATTGGGTCGGGGCAGCTGATGAGTCGAGCACCGTGCCTCAGAGCTAGAAAATACCTGAACTTGGACTTGTGCTGTTGATGGAGCCTGTATAGCATCCGAAGTACCCTCGGGTCCGGCTCGATCTCAGCCGCCTGGCAATGGAGGACGAATCCGTTGATAACCCTCCACCCATTCGGCATGAGCTGAATGGGGCTGACTCCGAACCACCGCAAGACTTGGACGGCGAAGGGATGGAGTGGTAGACGCGCTCCAGCAATAAAGGCGTCGACTGGCCAGAAGCACATATTCACCGGCAATGGCAAATTGGCTCTCACCCTGGGACCTGGCAGCATCAGCTCGAATTCTTCAGGGATCTGAAAGCAACCCTGGATTGCCACTAAGTCCACCTCATTGAGAATTGAGATGGTGTCGTCGACTTTCGAAGTCTCCCTCGTGGCATTCTCCTCAAAACTCTGCCCACTTCCGTATACTATCCATTCGGCATGTTCCTGCGGAAGTTCCCAAATCCTGTGGAGCCCTGTCAGAACACCCGGTAGTCTCTCGAACTCCCCCATTTTGCTCGAGTTCTCCACTATGTTCTCCACAACCACCGAAGAAGGAGCTTTGGCTCCTTTGCCCCTGTCGATGAGAGGAACCTGGCTCGGAGACGGCTCATCGGCAGCAGAAGGGGAAGGCTCTGAACTTGGGGGGAGGGTAGACATTTGCTAAAAATAAACTAAGTGTTAAGTTACCTTGAAGTGACTGCCGTGGTCGGAAAGATCACCGGAAAATGGTCAGTTGTCGTCGGAAGCTCTCTTTAGTGAAAAACTATTGCCTAAGTAAAAATCTGAGAAGTGAGCAAATGAGGGGGGTGAAGTTTTATAGAGATGGCACGCAAAACGAGAATAATGGGCTCCAAAAACCCAACAGACAGGCCCATTTACCACAAAACAACAAAGGAGTCTGACCGCCTCATCAATGGTCAACGGTCAAATGGTCAAAAGTCCACGTGACGTGGATCCGTCATCAATGAACTGACAACAGGTCACCATGGACTTCGGCACGCCCTCACCGAGCGTTCATGGCACCGACGCTCAAACGTGAGAAAAAATCTCACTCGGACTTTGGCATGCCTTGCCGAATGTTCTTGGCACCGACGCTCAAACGTGAGAAAAAATTTCACTTGGACTTCGGCATGCATCGCCGAGCGTTCTTGGCACCAATGCTCAAACGTGAGAAAAAATCTCACTAGGACTTCGGCACACCTCATCGAGCATTCTTGGCACTGACGTTCAAACATGAGGAAAAATCTCACTCGAACTTCGGCATACCTCGCCGAACGTTCTTGGCACCAACACTCAAACATGAGAAAAAAATCTCACTGAGACTTCGACGCACCTCGCCGAGCGTTCTTGGCACCGACGCTCAAACGTGAGAAAAAATCTCATGCAGACTTCGGCACGCCTCGCCGAGCGTTCTTAGCACCAACGCTCAATCGTGAGAAAAAAATCTCACTTCGACTTCGACATGCCTCGCCGAACATTCTTGGCACCGATGCTCAAACGTGAGAAAAAATCTCACTTGGACTTCGACACACCTCGCCGAGCGTTCTTGGCACTGACGCTCAAACGTGAGAAAAAATCTCACTCGGACTTCGGCATGCCTCGCCGAGCATTTTTGGTACCGACGCTCAAACGTGAGAAAAATTTTCACGCGGACTTCGGCACGCCTCACTGAGCGTTCTTGGCACCAACGCTCAAACGTGAGAAAAAATCTCACTTAGACTTCGGCACATCTTGCCGAGCGTTCTTGGCACCGATGCTCAAACATGAGATAGATAGCTCATTCGAACAACGGCAGACCGCACCGAATCTCTCTCGACATGTGTCGCCATCTCGAAGTACTGCTGGACCTCAGCTAAAGACTCCGAACCCACCCCAACTTTGGCCTCCTTCCTGACACGTGTCACCTCGCTGAGAGATCTGGCGGGGGTCGGCAACAGCTGTGGAGGGTTCTTGCCACCGATCCGCGAATAGGGGAAAACAAGCCTTCGTGCAACAAAGATCGTTAGATCTCCCCGAAATTTGCACCCAAAGCTGATGAGCAGCCCAGATTGCGCCACGTCATAATTAGGTAATTAAAATTCATATTTGTTTATTAATTCAAATTATTTGTTCAAAAATTACCAAAAAATGATTAAAAATACGGAAAAAATAATTAAAAATTCTAAAAAATATTTATAAATTCAGGAGAACATTTTTAAACCCCTGGATAAATAATTATTCGTTAGAATGTTTAATTATTGCTCCCGAAGAGCAAATCGTTGCTTGGCAAAATTGAATAAATGATCCGAAAAAATAATATAAAATTGGAAAAAATCACCAAAAATCCAGGAAGGCCTAAAAGTAGACTTAGGCATGCTACCAGCTCAGAAAATCACCATCACCCCTCAGACGAGATTCTACCACCCTTTGGGGACTCCGATAAAACCCTATACACCATCAAAACAACAAAACTACTCCCCAAAGGATGTTATACACAGTCTCTGGGAGTGGGGGGCTCGTGATATGGCTAAAAATGGGGTTAAATTGGAACCGTTCAGAGTGGGCACGAATTGCAAAATCCCAGGGGCAAAATTGTAATTTCCCTTACAAACGGGTCTGAATTAGGTATTGGGTCTCTCCTCTTGGACCCGCTAGCCCATGAATGAATATGTTAGGCAGAGAGCGGGTCTCAACCCGTTAGGGACCAGTTCAACAGGATAGGAGCAAATCCTGGCTTGTCCCTATCTTCAGGAGGTGGTTGTAACCAACCCCAGCCAGCCACACCGGGAAGTAGGGATTCACCCTTATCCTGAGGAAGATCCCTATGGTGACTATAAAAATCCCCCTACCTCCTACTATTAAAGGTGATCACACTTTGCATACTTGAGCTCTTTTCTCTTCACTTTTTCTGTGTATTGACTTGAGCGTCGGGGGGTTCGTCGTCGGGATCTATCCCGGTGTTTCGAACGTTTGTGCAGGTCAGCGGGAGCCCCAAGGAGACAGCATATCATCAAGGAAGAAGAAAGATTCTGCCTGTTCGAGTTCTTCACGAAACTGCAAATCTCATATATTGTCCCCACAATAAAATTTAGCGGCAACATTTATTAATCAGTGGATCCACAACCACATCAACATAAGGGAGGAAGAAAGAGGAAGAGAGAACTGGCTTCCTCCTTTAATATCAATGAAGGGAACTATTACAATATTATAAAGTTGCATTTTCACATATTGAAAGTTGTAAAAGAAAGTCAAAAAGTCAGCTATTTAATGATGTTTAACAAGTGCTCTAGGGGACTTGTGTACAAAACCCTATTTAAAAAGATTACCCAAGCAACATAGGAGCTAGTGGTTGACAAAATCGTAAGATCTCGTTGAAGAATAGTTTCAAATAACAAGAATTTAAATAAGAAAGACAAATTTATAAATTATGTCAGTCCTCGAGCACTTATACCCTCAAGCCGTCAACTCCGGAGAAAAATAAGGCCATAAAATTTCCTATTTCCAAATGTATAGCATTAAGTGCATATGAGAATGTCATGCCGCATAATCTTTCTCAAAATCAAGAAGATCAAATAGGTGCAACTTTGAAAGCGTTATTTCTTTTCAAGTCAATAGACTTGCGCTTATATGATACTAGCTATTTGCACGCGTGCGATACACGCCCTAAAGTGTGTAGGATTTTGAGGAAGGAGCAGGTAACCGAAGAGATTTCTTGAAGAAATATAATGCATTGAAGGGAAATTAATTAAACACATTCAGTCCATATCTATACTATTATGCATTTGTATAACAGTTGAAAATATAGAGATTGGATATGCATTAATTAAGCTTATGCATATGTATACTCCACATTCTGTTAATGAAAGATATTAGTGGTTGGCATGCATGCATGCAGACATGAGGAAAAATTCTAGGCAAATTAAATTGTGCATGCAAAATAATTAACAGTTAAAAATATAGTGATTGGATATTTTCATTCTGTATTCTTTCCATTTTTGGAAATTGTGAATTCAAGGCAAATTATGCGATGAGATGAATTCAAGGCAAAGTGCATGCAAAATAATTAACAGTTAAAAATATAGTGATTAGATATTTTCATTCTGTATTCTTTCCATTTTTTGGAAATTATGCATTAATTAAGCTTATGCATTTGTATACTCCACATTCTAATCGCATTAAATAAGCTTATGCATTTGCAAGGCACAATTTAATTTGTCTTGAATTCATCTCATCGCATAATTTGCCTTTAAGCAGCTCCATTTCCATTCTGTATTATTGCAAATGCATAAGCTTATGTTCAAGGCAAATTAAACTGCTTCAGCTCCATCAATATATTTTTAACTGTTAATTATTTTGCATGCACTTTGCCTTGAATTCATCTCATCGCATTATTTTGTATCCAAAAATGCATGCAATTAAATTGTGCATGCAAAATGCTAGGACTCTGCATCGCATAATACATTCATAATTGAAAATGAAGGGTATGAATGGGCGGCATGCAAAGTCATGCAAATTACATTTTTTAACCCTATATATTTTTTTAGCCTAGTATAGATATGAGGGCATGATAGTAAAAAGACGTCAAAAAAGGACTTTGCTTAATAATAGTATAGATTTCTTTCCTTGTAAAGCTAATAGACTAGTTCTTATATGATATGACTTTTTTTCTTTTCCTCCATGCTGATTTTGACAATTGGCCGATCCACACACAAATTGGTGGCGCCAGAACTGGATTAACTCCCAGCAAACTCGCCCATCGCAAAATTTACCAACACGATCTTACAAACCTTTCCAATCAATACAAATACAAACATAATAGATATAGAAACATTGACACAAACACAAAAATAATTAAGAAATGTCACCTGAAAATGAAGAATGTTAGATTCAGATATAGAAAAGAATATTTTATTGGATTATTGGATTCTTGAATTAATGAATTTATTATAACTGAGTACATTGTCTCATATATATACAAAAGAAGCAAAGATTAACCTAATACATCATTCGATATGGAACTAAACTAAGTAATATAATATCTCACATTTAACACCCCCTCTTAAACTCAAGTTGGTTTAAACAACATGAGTTTGGAATATTGACGATGTTCATGTGGCAGGGACGACGCATGGTGATGTAGTGATGATGCTCGATAACGATGCACAGGACGGCGTTCGATGGTGTAAGAAACGACGCACAGTAGCGCAAGGGAGGCACACGGTGACGCAAGGACAATGCTCAGTGACGGCTCATGGTGATGCATGGAATAGTAGTAGTAGTAGTGTTCTTTGGCAGGGAGTAGCGCTCTTCGGTTCGAAGTAGTAGAAGTAGTGTTCTTCGACGAGAAGTAGTAGAAGTAGTGCTAGTAGTAATTCGGGATGGTACTGGGTAGACAGGATGGACGTCGAGAATTAGGATTTCGTTGGGATCTGGGATGACATCGGGATCTCCCTTTTTCAAACTCACGATGGATTAACTAGTGTGAGTTTATATTGGGATCTAGATGCAGAAGTGGAAGGGTGTCGACGGAAGGTGGGAGGAGGGAGACGGGAATTGGGATGAGTTTCAGGAAAATATAGATGGAAGGGACGGTGACCCGAATATGCCAGCTAGATGTGTTAAGATTTAGAATTTTTTTTATTTAAATTTTTTATGGTTTTGGGTCTTAGAAAAATAAGATTAGGGTTTTTGGATTGGAGTTTGGAATGAAGGCATAGGTTTTTTTTCCTTTCTTTCTTTTTGGAACTAGGGTTTGGGTTTCGGGTGTGTATCTAAAGAAGTTGATTAGGGTATTGATTTGGAAGTGGTAGGATTAGGGTTTGGAGCGGGTCGGGTTTGCAAACAAAAAAAAACAAACATAATAAAACATGGGAGAAAAAAGGTGTTGGTGGCTAGTGTAATACCTCGTATTTCTGAATAATAATAATATATATATATATATATAAGAAAGTTGGCTGTATATGATATTTGGATTTGTTAAATGATTTGGTTTGATATGATTGGATATGAAATCCGATTATGAAGGATTGAAGGATTGTAGCTGTTGGTTGCGATGAGTTATGTTTGAATAGGATGATGACGTCATCCAGGGGATATGGATAATTTCGGAATGGATTGTCTGAGATTTGAATTGGTTTGGGAAAATAGATGACGTGGCATATCTTATAGGATGCTCACGATAATTGTAAGGAAGGTTTGGGAATATTAGTCCCATATTGGAAATGTACAAAAAATAATTTGAGTATAAATATAATTGCCTATGATCAAGAGTCACCTAATTGGTTAACCACCTTTTGAGAGGCAGCCTGTGGTGGGCAGTTGTATTACATAGTATCTAATTTGTCTTCATAAAAATATTAAAATTGTCTAAGTATATTGGGGCGGGGCGTTACGAATGGTATGAGAGCCTACTTTCGACACCGGGTGTGGAAGAGGGCCTGCGGTGTTGAGATTGATTGATAGCCGGGTATCCCATCTGCGGTGTTGAGAGTGATTGATCTCCGGGATCGAGGACGATGCCACATCGGCTAGAAAGGCGGATCCTACACTAGATGTGTGTCCCGTACTCAGCGAGGGCACTGATTTCTAAGGTGGGGTGTATGTAATACCCCGTATTTCTGAATAATAAAATAAATAAATAAATATATATATATAAGAAAGTTGGTTGTATATGATATTTGGATTTGTTAAATGATTTGGTTTGATATGATTGGATATGAAATCCGATTATGAAGGATTGAAGTATTGTATGCTATTGGTTGAGATGAGTTATGTTTGAATAGGATGATGACGTCATCGAGGGGATATGGATAATTTTAGAATGGATTGTGTGAGATTTGAATTGGTTTGGGAAAATAGATGACGTGGCATATCTTATAGGATGCTCATGGTAATTGTAAGGAAGGTTTGGGAATATTAGTCCCATATTGAAAATGTACAAAAAATAATTTGAGTATAAATATAATTGCCTATGATCAAGAGTCATCTAATTGGTTAATCATCTTTTGAGAGGCAGCCTGTGGTGGGCAGTTGTACTACATAGTGGTCGCGGAAAAGGGAAAGGATAGGGTGATGGTGACAGGTTGGTGAAGAAAATTAGGTGATTGTGACGTGATGAGGGGTTTTAAAAAATGATAAGGTGGAGGATTAATGATAATCGAGAATGACGGTAATGATTACAAGTAGAGGCTATGTTTAGGGTTTTTTTATATATATATTTTTTATATTTTTTTCTTATTATATATATATATATATATATATCTGGATTGCAGTGGGGATGGCCGCATCATGATGTCCCTCATCAGATGGAGATTAGGGTTGGTAGAGGAAGGTGGTGGCGAATAGAAGTTAGGGTTAGGGTAGACTCTCCTACTCAAGAAAGAGAGTGTTTAAGGAAGATCGAAACATTTTCATACCATATTAGATTCAGAGATATAAGAAAATACTTTATTGGATTATAGGATTCTTGTATTAATAAATTTATTATAACTGAGTACAATGTCTTCTATATATAGGAGAAAAGCAAAGAATAAATTAAAACATTATTCAATATGAGACTAAACTGAATAATATAATATTTCACATCTAACAAAGAAGAAGAAAGTTCATAATAGTTCTACCTTAAGAACCACATAGAGTGACAAGCACTACCCATAACATATAGAAGAAAGACACTTGTCACGCCCCGCTTCTCAAAAATACGGAATACGAGTACGTAACAAAAGCCCAGCGAATGATTTTCATCATCCATAAGCTATTTCAAGAATCTTTACAACACATCACAGATATAATCAGAGTCGGAAGCAAAAAGGCACAACCAACATGCATAATTGAAACAAAACACCAACAAAAATTTACTTGAATCCAATTACAATATTTTCAAATAAATCAGAGTCTGGAGAAAAACAAATATCCTGGGTCACATCACCCAAATACAAATAATATCCAATAACCAAATACACTTTTTCAAGTTCAAGCAACAATAAAATAATAATAATAGAAGAGAATCTCCAGCATCTAAAACATCATCTCGCCAATACCTTCAGGCAGCTGACTATCCTGATCTGCAATAGTAAGTTTGCAGGAAAAAGGAGAAAAGAAGAAAACAAGTACCCGTCAATTACAAGTCGTGGGTCACAAATAGAGTAGGATACAAGCACATGGAATGGGAAAACTAACTAGTACCTGGTATAAGTATGATGTCAACCTAGACAAACTAGCATGGTAAAAATGTCAAGTGTACACGATATCAATCAAGTGTCAAGTAAAAAAGTATCTTATAAACATGCATCAAGTATCAAGTGTTGGGTAATCATGTATCAAGTATCATGTTTCAAGTCTCATGTAATCAAGTCTCATGTATCATGTAGTTAAATATCAAGCAAGCAAGTATCATGTTCACGTATCATATTCCAGTATCATGTTCAATTATTATGTCTTGTGTGATTTACTATCTAGGTAGCACTTCATGCAGCCCACCTACATGGTTGCTACAACACAACAGTTTCGCTTTAGATTTCATAATGGACCATACAGGGCAGTGTACTCAGGGACAAGCTTCAAGTATCATGTAATCATGTATCATGTAAACAAGCTCCAAAACCCAAACAAGCTCCAGTGTCATGTGTGTACGTGTCATGTAAATTGTGTCAAGCTCCACATGTAAATAAGCTCCAATAACCACTAGGTTCTTCCGAGTACACGTTTCTGCACTATCCACTATTAGATCTTTCCCATAAACCCCGGCTTGGTTACTTTTATTATTGTTATCCTACGGACATGAATGTGTGTGAAATAATGTCAAATAAACATGATATAATCAGGTTTAGGTTCAGAGAAACAAAACAGCATGCATGGATGATATACATTCACATATACGAGCAAAATAGTCTATGTTCATAATCAGGACAGCAAGACCAATCAGTACTAAAACAAAGATTCTGAACTCTACAAGAATGAAAACCTAGATCCGTCAAAGGATTTGGAAACTAGACATCCACATGAATCTAACGAGTATAATAAAGTTATATAGTAATTCACATCATCTCAACTCAAAACTGATTTGAATACAGAATTTAGGTTCAGCCAGAAAATAGGGGAACAACTTCAAAAGCATGAAAACAGTATGAAAACACATCAAATAATTCCACGAAAAATCTGGGATAATCCCCTATATGTCTAGAATCAAAATAACAAGTTTCATAATATTCCAGTAAGTATAGATCAACCATCAAAAATACCAAAGCATCAAGAAAGCATAGTTTAACGAATCTGGAAATCTCAACACTGCTGTACGAAAACTAAGATATCTCGCAACCAGTGAATCGAAATCCAATTCCACCAAAGGGACATGAAATAAGATAGATTTTACTAACTTTCATATTTCACAAAGAATTTTCATACAGTATAAGGAATTATAGTGAAAACAGGGTTCTTTACTGAATAGCACGCAAAATACAGCATGAGAAGATTTTAGAAAAGAGTATGAAACACCACCTAAAACTTATCTTTAAAATTCACCAAAAATCTGGGTAGTCCCTAATATCATAAAGAAATACTGAGCAAAATATTAGATCAAGATATTATGTATAGAATAGTTCTTGAAAATAGTTTGTTAAGAAAATCAACCCAAAACAGAATATGGAATTTATCGACACGTCTGTACCAAAACATACATAACTCAATCATACGAAATCCAAATCAAGCAAAACAAGTGGGATTTGAAAATAGACAAGATTATCTAAAATTCATCTTTTATTTTGGAATTCAAATACTGATTGTAGCATGGACGAAAACAGTACTCAAAACAGAACAAGCTGTAAAACAGATTTCACACCTCTAATCAAGAACATCATAACTTTCACAATATTGATCCAAATACATCCAAACTTGAAATACAACCTACCAAACACCTAAACATCATGATTTGGGATTATTAACATGTCCACACAAATTATTTCACATGGACATTCAATCAAACACAATTCATATGAACAATCACATACATGCATAAAAATCAAGTTTGGACAAAACCTAGGTCATTATCCTATTAAGTTTTGCGTCATAAGTCATCTATGGCCAAATTATCACAATAGAGACAAAACTCATCAAGGAAAACACAAATTTTGGTTGTCTCTAGACCCAACTAGACTAGATGTGAACTCTTTGACTTGTATCAACCTAATAAATTGTAGTACAAGTTACTTGCCTTATTATGGTAATGAACGCGATCCCTCAGCGAAGAGAAGAGAAACCCACGAACCAAATCCGCTCCAAGCGCGAATCCAAGCAATCAACAAACAACTCCCACGAACGAAACCCCCTTAATGCAATGAACAAAGTGGAGAATACCCACTTTAAAAATCCACAAGAAGAGAGATTGATGATGGTGGTGGTGCTTGTTGATGGTGTCAGCAATCAAAGGGGAGAGGGTGGTCGGGTATGGATGTGGGGATGGGAATAGTATATGGTGGTCGGCTAGGGGGTTGATGTGTAGGGGATGGCCGGTTGGAAGGATGGAGGAGGGCTCGGTTTTGGGGAGTAGAAGCCGAGAGCACTCAAAAGGGGAGGTCGGGATTGATTAGGAGAGGGGGAGAGAGAGAATAGAGATTAGGGTTAGGGTTGAAGAGGTTTGGGGTATTTATATAGGAGGTAAAAGTAGGTTAATGGGTTGTGGGTATTAGTATGTAGTAATAGGTATACAAATGGGTAATGAGTATTGGGTAGATTTCATTTGGGGATACAATTTATAGTGAATTCCATGGCTCCTAAAAATCTCATTAGGGGTCAAAAATCATAGATTTGGGAAAACACTACCAAAAATTCATCACATCACCAAAAATATAAAATAAAGAGCACGAGGCCAACAAAATGAGAAAAAGAACCCAAAATGGCAAAAACGAACCAAAACGACGAACCAACAACACAAGGTGCTCAAAATGCAATAAAAAGAATATATATTGAAAACAAATCCAATATACGGTTCCGAAAAATACAATAGAGATAAAAATATACAAAAATAAAAAAATACACTCCAAAATACATAAAATGAAAAACAGGGGTTACAACACTAATGCAAGTCTCTGAGTTGTGCTCCGTCACCAAACCTTGCATATCAGTCCCTTAGCGATTTTCTTTCTTTTTAGGACTTATTTGAATAAATGGCGTCTCTTTTCCATTTCACTCCTGTTTCTTTTACCCAACGATCCACATGGCAGAAGAGGAATGGAGGGTGTAAGGGAGGTGGGGCCCAGCTAAAGTAACAAAGGTTAGGTTTTTGGGTTTCTTTTTCTTTTCTTTTTGTAATTCCACTGAGTGCACGTGCCACGTGTAACTCAGTGTATGGGGGATCTACTGTGCTCTTTGTCCTCCTTTTTCCTTTATATGCAGAGGCAAATGTATGTAAAAAGGTTATGAATGAATTAAAGTAAATTTCGTCTCTTTCTCTACTCATTCTTCCTCCTTTATCCTTTTCTCTGTTCTGTTTCTTCTTGTAGGTAGATCTAGTTTAATGGCAATCACGCGCTCTGGGAGGGAGCCGCCTCCACCTCCCCCAACGACTGAGCGATCCTCAGTTGGACCTGCATTAGTGGTATCAGAGCCGGTAGCTCATGTAAACCCTGGCACCCTGATCGAGCGCCGATCGATCCTCAACTCCGGAGGCAACTCTACAATCGGATCCCCAAGCCTGACGACCCGAGGTTCCCCCCATAGGGAGGTTGAACCTCAACAGCCATCCGATTTGAGTCAGAGGGTGGAGGGCCTTGAGATCTCCTTAGGCAACTTGCAGCATCAAATCACGGGGCTGCAGCTACAGAAGGATGACATTCGTAGCTTGTTGTGCCGTATTTCCGAGAGGGACTCACGAAACAGGGAAGAGCCTACCTCCAATCCGAATCCCCACCATGGAAACCTCCCTCCCCTCCTATCCCGTCCTGAATGGACCCACAACCCTCAGCTGCCTCCCCCATGGCAGAGGAGCGAGGAACCCCCTATACTCAAACTCCCAACCTAAGAAATTTCCCAAATACACCTGGCTCTGATTGGAGTCTCAATCCCCAATGGCGAAGGAGCGAGGAGGACTCCGATAGGTACCACTTCATATTCCCCAAACATACCAAACTAGAGATACCCTTACTTGATGGCACGGGGAACATTAGCAATTGGTTTTTTCATCTTAAGCACCATTTCGACACCCAAAGGATCGAAGAGAGGCACCAAGTGAACTTCAGCGTCTATTTTCTGAGGGAAGTTGCCTTGATGTGGTGGCCCTGTTCAAGAGGCAGAATGCGGGAGAAGTTACTTGGGGGTTGTTGAAGAGGGAGATGTTACTACAATTTGAGCATACTGAGTTGCACAACCCCACTGCCACCCTATTAAAACTACGACAAACAGGCACTGTACAGGAATTCCATAAGGAGTTCCTCAAATACAGTCATCTCAGTAAGACTTTGGATATGGCGGTGCTAGTGGATTGTTTTGTATCAGGGTTGAAGGAAGAGATTCAACAGGAGGTCTTGTTGAAGCACCCCCAGTCGATAACGGCTGCATATAGGGAGGCAGCAGCCAGGGAAACTATAGTTGTGTCAACGAAAGGCAGTTAAGCACTTCAATAACTACATCAAGCCTGGGATTACAGCAAACCCCAATTTGCCAAGGAGTTTACAGACAGCCAGTACCAACCCTGAGCCAAAGAAGGTCGCAGTTAAGGGCGCAAAGCAAACCCAGTTCGATAGAATGCTTGCTGAGAAAAGAGCCCAGAACTTGTGTTTTCGCTGTGATGAGAAGTGGAGTAAGGGACACAGGTATAGGGAGCGATCTTTCCTACAGATTGAAGGAGAGTTGGAAGCTGTCAAGGCTTGTATAGATCCTGATATTGATGAAGACTTTGCAGTGCTAGAAGAGTCAGCAATTCCTGAGGAATCTCCTGAGAACCACCTCAACTGCCTGCAGGCTGTTGAGGCCCACCATAGCTCCTCCAACTATCTCCTTAGGAGTAGTCATAGGGGTAGAGAAGCCACAAACATTACGGCTGAAGGGAACAAACCGTGGGTGGTGAAGAAGTTTATGCTCTCTTTGACACAGGCTCAACCCATAATTTTGTGGACTCACAAGTGGTAAGAAGGGCGAGATTACCTGTTAACAAGAATTACTTGCTCAACTTTCTGTTGCTATCATAGGAGGGAGCAAACTGCAGTGTGAAGGTGTTTGTGAGGGATTGGAGTTCCTGTGCCATGGAGTCTCGATTCGAGCCACATTCTATATCCTTCCCCTGACAACGAGTCACATGATTTTAGGAGCTCGGTGGATGAGGACATTTGGCTTAGCTTCAAAAGAAATACAGTGCGCTTTGATCAAGACGGAGAGGTGAAAACACTAGGAGGTGTTAACAACAATACTATGAAGTTAGCAAAATCCAAGGCTCTGCAGAAAACCCTTGCTCATGTGAAGAGGGCTATACTACTCCACATCGCTGCAGTTCCTACCTCAGACAGTGAAGCTGACACTCCCCCGCCATGTGCACCTGAAATCTCCAACCTTTTGAACCAATTTGAAGCAATGTTTCAAGAACACACCACACTACCCCCATTAAGGCCTGAGGATCATAGCATACCCTTCCTCCCAAACTCCCAACCAGTTAACCAACGCCCTACAAGCATCCTTGGTGCCGGAAGAATGAGATAGAAAAGCTCATCCTCAAAATGCTTCAAACAGGGGTGATCAGACCTAGCTGCAACTCTTATGCCCCCCCTGTTGTGATGGTGAAAAAGTCAGATGGATCATGACGTCTCTGAGTCGACTACAAGGCCTTGAACAAAATCACCATCAAATATAAGTATCATATCCTCGTCATTGATGAGTTATTAGATGAGTTGCATGGGTTTGAGGTGTTTAGCAAACTGGATTTGCGCAGCGGGTACCACCAAATAAGAATGAAGCCCGAAGATATTCACAAAACTGCATTCAAAACTCACGAGGGGCACTATGAATACATTGTGATGCCTTTAGGCCTCACCAATGCACCTTCAACTTTCCAATCCTTGATGAACGAGGTGTTCAAACCTTATCTAAGAAAGTTTGTGTTTGTTTTCTTCGATGATATTTTGGTATATAGCAGATCTATCAAGGAGCATGTCCAGCACTTGAAGATGGTACTGCAAGTGTTGTAGGAGAACTCACTATGTGCTAAGAGGAGAAAATGTGTGTTCGAAGTGAAGTCAGTATCATATTTGGGGAATGTTATATCTAAAGCTGAAATCTCTGTTGATCCCAACAAGGTCGAGGCTATTAATCAGTGGCCTATACCCAAATCTGTGAAGGCCCTGAGAGGGTTTCTTGGATTAGCGGGGTATTACCGCAAGTTTATCAACAAGTACGCCTCTATAGCTGCCCCGCTTGTGGCTCTAACAAAGAAGGGGGCATTTCGTTGGTCTAAGGAGTCACATGACTCATTTGAAGCCTTAAAGTTAGCTTTAACATCCCCCCTCCCCAATCTTGGCTCTACCTAACTTCGCAGAGAAGTTCACTCTACAGTGCGACGCAGCAGAGATGGGGGTTGGAGCCATATTAATGCAGCATCAACACCCCATCGCTTTCCACAACAAAGAATTGAAGGGGAAGAACCGATACATTTCCACCTACGGAAAGGAAATGCTTAGCATTCTTCTCGCAGTCAAGAAATGGAGACACTACATGCTAGGAGGGGAATTTCTGATAAAAACCGATCATAAGCCACTCAAGCACCTGTTAGAGCAGCGGTTAGATACGGAGGCACAACATACTTGGCTTTGGAAGCTTCATGGCTATCAATTTTCGGTTGAATACAAGAAAGAAAAAGAGAATAAAGGAGCAGATGGACTCTCGAGGGTCTTCGAAGAGGCTCAGATACAAGCCATATATGTGGTGCAGCCTACATGGTTGGTTTCATTGAAGAGGGAAGTACAAGAGGATCCTTCCTATGCCGAAATTCAGAGCAAAATGTCTAAGGGGGAGGCTCCGAAATACAGCTTCCAACATGGCATTTATTATTATGAGAGGAGAGTAGCACTCAACCCTGCATCACCTCTGGTACCTCAGTTGTTGTGCATCTATCACGACTCTCTCCAAGAAGGGCACTCCGGATATGAGAAAACTTGGCTGCGATTGAAACAGGTTGCTTATTGGCCAGGCATGAAAGGAAGGTTGAAGGCCTACATCAGGGAGTGTGACACATGTCAGCGCTGCAAGTATAGCAATCAAGCCCCCTCTCGCTTGCTGCAACCCCTTCCTGTTCCTACAGAGGTGTGGAAGGATGTTAGTATGGACTTCATCGAAGGCCTACCACTTAGTTGGGGGAAGTCTACGATCCTGGTGGTTGTCGACCGATTCTCTAAGTATGCGCACTTTATTCCACTCTCTCACCCCTACACTGCAAAATACATAACTGAAATCTTTGTTCAAAACATCATAAAACTCTATGGTGTGCACTCTACCATCGTTAGTGATCGGGACCCTGTCTTCACCAGTGCCTTCTGGCGGGGTA
The DNA here is from genome assembly GCA_017893485.1 of Hemerocallis citrina. Taxonomy (NCBI): domain Eukaryota; kingdom Viridiplantae; phylum Streptophyta; class Magnoliopsida; order Asparagales; family Asphodelaceae; genus Hemerocallis; species Hemerocallis citrina. The sequence goes on from CM030360.1 coordinate 199,550,150, forward strand.
TCTTCACCGCACAGGGAACCCAACTTTGTTTGAGCACATCGTTTCATCCCCAAACCGATGGGCAGTAGAGGTCGTGAATAGAACTGCGGAGACTTATTTGCGCTGCTTTTGCGCCTATAAACCTTCTAGATGGACCAATGTCTTACCCTGGGCGGAATATTGGTACAACACTAGTATCCACAGTGCCACCAAGTTATCCCCGTATCAAGTTCTGTATGGGAAGGCACCACCAACGCTCCTCACCTACATTCCCAAGACTGCCAGTTCCCCTAAAGTTGAAGAGTGTCTGTTGGATAGAGATGACACTCTGAGGTTTCTTCAAGACAACCTAAAAAAGACTCAGGAGAGGATGAAACTATACTCCGATAAGAAACGAACTGAGAAAACCTATGAGGTCGGTGATTTTGTCTACCTTAAGCTACAACCCTATAGGCAGATCACCGTCGGAGGAAGGCGCATTCATAAGCTATCCCACCTCTATTATGGTGCCTACCAGATTGCATAGAAGATTAGGGAGGTGGCGTATAAGCTCCTGCTGCCCCCGCAAGCCAAAAGCCACAACGTCTTCCATGTTACTCAGCTTCGAGACCATTTGGGGAGTAAACACGCGCTCACCTCCACGCCTCCAACCTACTTTCAGAAGGTCGAACCCCAACCTGTGCATATTTTGGATAGGAGGATGGTTGGAAAGGGGGGAGTTGCGGTAATGAAGATTCTGGTTCAATGGCAAGGAAAACCCAAAGAGGCGGTGACATGGGAAGAATTTTGGAACATACATCGTCGCTTTCCTAATTTTCAAGAGGTTATGGAAGCTCCTTTTCAAGCGGGAAGGGATGATGTAGGTCTCTGAGTTGTGCTCCGTCGCCAAACCTTGCGTCTCGGTCCCTATTCCTTGCATATCAGTCCCTCAACGATTTTCTTTCTTTTTAGGACTTATTTGAATAAATGGAAGAAGCGGAATGGAGGGTGTAAGGGAGGTGGGGCCCAGCTACAGTAGCGACGGTTAGGCTGTTGGGTTTCATTTTCTTTTCTTTTTTAATTCCGCTGAGTGCCTGTTCCACGTGTAACTCAGCGTATGGGGGATCTACTATACTCTTCGTCCTCCTTTTTCCTTTATATGCAGAGGCAGATGTATGTAAAAAGGATATGAATGAATTAAAGTAAATTTTGTCTCTCTCTCTCCACTCCTTTTTCCTCCTCTTATCCTTTTCTCTGTTCTGTTCTTCTTGTAGGTTGATCTAGTTTAATGGCAATCACGCGCTCTGGGAGGGAGCCGCTTCCACCTCCCCCAGCTACTGAGCGATCCTGAGTTGGACCTGCATCAGACACTGAAAAAGCTCTACATACAATTTGCGACGTTTTTCTTAAGATATATTGTTAAGGCAGGATGTCTTGCATTTCATTAATAAGAGTTTTGAACCGAAACTTTCCCAACAGGTGGAATACAAATCAAATTATACATTAAGTTGACCCCCTCATAAAACAAGGGAACAAAGAGAAGTACAAGAATCAAAGAAAGAAAGAAAGTAAAGATTTGCTCGAAAAGAATTGGTAGAAACCTCCAAGGGTAGTGATGTAGTAGGGTTAATGAAATCCATTCTTCTTCAATCAACAGTTGCTTCAAAACCTGAAAGAAAAAAAAGAAGAAAAAAAAATAGTTTTCATTTGTATATAAAAAAGATAAGATATTATGTTTTACTACAAGTAGTTCAGAATAAATGTTGTACCTGATACAAGGACTTTGTTGTTCTTATAATTCGATAGTGATCATGTCGCTTTCGTCATCTCTTATAGTGGAACAACTTTGCCAGTCATTGGAGGCAAAACGTGATGAATCCTCACTAATGCTTCTCTTATACGGATCAACAACTGGTCTGAAGGCTAAATGTGATGAAACTTCACTAATGCTTCTCATATACGGATCATCAGTAACTGGACTGGAGGATAAATGTGATGAACCTTCACTAATGCTTCCAATATACGGATCAACAACTGGATCTTGAGAATCTTGAGGGACGCATTCTTCCGGGCTTTCTGGATCTTCAGGTTCTTGAGGGGCATGCTCCTTATGTGGGGATGTGAGGTAATCTAGAGCACTGACGATGTCTTTGATCCTAGGACGTTTAGTATCCTCATCCTCAATGCACATTATTGCGACTGCAACAGCTTGATATAGAGCCCTTACAGGGAAGTTGTAATCAAGTGACGGATCAGCCAATTGAATAAGCCTTTGCTTATCATGAAAAAGCGGCAATGCCTGCCAATCAGCGACAAAAATTTCCATCAACCCAACCATGATGTAAGTAGAGTTTTTTCCTTTTTTTTTTTAAATATAAATAAAAAGAAGAGCTTCTGCTCAGGAAAATTTGCGACGACGCTGATTTAGTTAGTTTGTAAGGGTAGTTTGAGAAATGTCTATATATATATAATAAGGGAAACACATATATTGATCAGTTAATATCAGTAAAACTTAATTAACAGGAAGCCCAAATTGATCATTAATAAAAACTAGCAATATATGAAGAGAAGATTCAACCAAAATACATACCCAGTCAACTAGCATTCGCTCACTATTTGGTCTCAGGGGGTCTATTGCCTTCCTCCCAGTAATCAACTCCAGAAGCACAATTCCAAGACTATAAATATCGCTCATCTTTGTTAACTGGCCTGTTAAAGCATACTCTGGAGCGTAATAGCCACAAGTTCCCATCACTCTTGTCGAAACATGTCTCTGGTCTCCGACCGGGCCAAGCTTTGATATCCCAAAGTCAGATAATTTCGGGTTGAATTCCTCATCGAGTAGTATATTTGAAGGTTTAAGATCACGATGGATAACCGGGGGGTTGGCTACTTCATGCATGAATTGAAGTCCTTTAGCCACACCAGCTCCAATTTTCATTCTTGTAAACCAATCCAGCGGCTTACTGTTCGGTGGAGATAAATCTGTTGTTTTTTTGTCACCAGATGAAAGCAAATAGTTAACTTAGATGCCTTATAAAGTAGGGGATATCAGGTGGAGTAGGGTCGAGTAATGTAATTGCTTTAGTGGGTCGTCTATAGACCGAGATGCACAGTGTGGATCATCCACATAATGAGCAACAAAGTGATTGTACTACACCTGATACCTGCTATTATCGACATAAAAACACTAAAGGAATATTTTCTAGTCTTGTAAGTTATACCGAAAAGATGATCTTGCAGGGAACCAAGGGGCATGTATTCATATACAATAAGCTTTTCATCACCATAGGCACAATATCCAAGCAAATGTATGAGATTTGGATGGTCGAGGAGGCTAAGCATTAATACTTCAGTAAGGAACTCTCTGTTCCCTTGATTTCCGAATCTGTTAAGTTGTTTGACTGCTATAACCTGAAATGAAGGATATGAGACAGTAGAAAACTATATTCCAACTTATTGATTAGGTCAGGAAAAAAAATGGTTTACTTGTTTTGTGTCCTTAAGTTCTCCTTTATATATTCTTCCAAATCCACCTACAGCTAGTTGATTTTCAGGCTTGAAATTTTGAGTTGCAGCTGCTAGCTCAGCGTAGGTGAATTCCTGCGCATCGCTGATTCCATTGCCAATGCGAAGAATTTCTTCAGCTGCGGACCTAAATTTACCGCTCTCTGTACATAAAAGAGTTTCACTTGTTTTAGCTGAGATAGATGTTTATGTCATGTTCAGATGTTGAAATTGGTGAAAATATAGGAGAACCAAAATCATCTTTATTAGTAGCCTGGAAAGAAATATAACTGTTGGCAAACAAAGACTTGATCTGATCTGAACTAACTCTTTGCAAGAGACGCATCATTAAGTAATGTATTTTTAAGTATCTGATACTTGTAAACTACTTTTTTTTCTTATTGAATATTAAAGGTAAATACCCAAAAAAAGATACCTGTAATCATCTTAATAGTACATTCGATCATTAAATCTTTTCTATTGAAGCAACAAAGAACTGATAATCAGAATATTCACTTCGATCCTAATTATTACTAGTTTGACCAACAAAAATAAATATGCAAGAAAACTAACAAGGGGGCATACCAGATTTGAAAGATATGTTATTTGTTAGGGACTTGAGATGGTTTGTGTTCTTCTTTTCCTTCCTTTTCCAGCATATTACTTTCTTTCTTGAGAATTTGTTATTTATTTTCCTTTTCTTCTTAGAACAACAACGCAAACAGAAGATCTTTCGAATTCTCCATTTCAAGGACTTTCCCTTTGGTGATTTACTTGTTGGTCTCTCTCTTCTCTTTACCGGTTGATCCGTCTTTGAAGATTTAAAACAAGGAACACAACACTTCTTCTCTGATGATTTATCATGATGGAAATAATTTGTGGCCTCTCCTTTCTCCCGTCGTAATTCCTCCTTGTTAAATGATTTACCACAACAAAACCAACACATCCCACATTTTTCTTTTTTCCTCGATGACTCCACTGAGGATTCCTTATTGCAAAACAAGCAACGCATCCCACATTTGTCCTTTTTTCTCGATGACTCCTTTGAAGAATTTTTACTGCAAGAGAAGCAACACATTCCAATTCCTTTTTTTCTCGACGACTCTTTTGAAGAAGAATCCTTACTGCAAGGGAAGCAACACTTTGCACATTGTCTTCTTTTTCTTGATGGCACTTCAGATGAATGTATATCATGGTTCATCTTACTTTTTCCTTCTTGTTTTGGTAGCACTTCAGATGAATATAAATTAGAGTTTATCCTAACTTTCCGTTCTTTTGGTAGCACTTGAGATGAATGTAAGCTAAAGCTCATCCTACTTTTCCCTTCGTCCTTTGGTTGCAGTTCAGATGAATGTATTTTAGTGCTCATCCTATTTTTTACTTGGTCTTTTGGTACCACTTCAGACGAATGTAAGCTAGAGCTCATCCTGTTTTTCACTTCATCTTTTGGTAGCACTTGAGATGAATGTATGTTAGAGCTCATCCTATTTTTTCCTCCTTCTTTTAGTACCACTTCAAACGAATGTAAGCTAGAGCTCATCCTATTTTTTACTGCAGATGAATGTATGTTAGAGCTCATCATATTCTTTCCTTCTTCTTTTGGTACCAGCAGCAAAGAATGCTTATAACAACATCCATTTTTTCTGCTCTTTTCTAGTGGCACCTCTGATGAAGGTTTAACACAAGAGAAGCAGCAACACATCCCCCCTTGTTTTCCTTCTTTTTCCGGTACCGCTTTATTCTTTGTCGATCCATTACAACATGCACCACCCGTACACCTTTTCCTTCTTTTTCTAAATGGTTCATCTTTTGATGATTTAAAACAAAAGAAACAACGACGACATTTGTTACCTTTCTTTTTCAATGGTTCTTCACCCTTGCATGATTTTCCACGTAGAAAACAACAAATCCCTCTTCCTTTCCTCTTTCTCGTTCTCTCATCATCGTCTTCTTCCTTCTTTGATGATGATCCCTTCCAACATTTCCAGCTCTGTTTCGGTTCCTTCGCCTCCTTTGATGATTTTAAACAAGAGAAACAATGCATACCTTTCTTCTTCTTGCGCGGTATAGCCCAATAAAATGGGTATAATATATCTATAGGGATATTCCTGCGTTCATGTGGATCGACCCAAGAGTGGATCACTCTCAAAGCCGAAACCACATGAACACAGGTTAAGAATTTTGAGGAAACAATGGTAACAATCTGAAAAGAAAAGAAAAAAAATTTCTTCATGATTTTATCACCCTGTCTTCTTGCATTTTGCTATTTTGATAGAAACCAACAATTTGGGTTGGGTGGTGGTTATTACTTGTTACAGAGAGGGAGGAGGGGACAGTGCATGTCTTAATTTAGTATTATTTGATTTTATTTTTTGATTTTTTGTCTTTTTGGAATCTGTATTCTTTGATTTGTATAAATGTTTGTTTCATGTGTGCACATTTGGCAAGTGACAATCGGAAAGGAAACTGGGAACTGGTGCAATCTCAAACCTTCCCCTCTAAGAACCAATTGCCAAACACACCATAAACACCATAAACATCAACAAAATAAATCTGAGAGGGGAACTTCGGCCATGTTGCAACCAAAGCCATTTGTTATCTGAAATTTGGTTATTTCTTCCTGTTGATTGATCCATTATGAAACAAGTAGTTTATGCTTTCTTCAACTCACAGGTAGGCATTCGTTGAGGCATCTCTAAGAAATTTGGACAATGCATAGTCTGGTTCACAAATACTCAACAAGCGATTAGTATGTCCGAACTAAGGAAACCAACAATCAACCGAACCAAATGCAACGGTACACACAAAAAAACATCAGGCTGCGATAAATTAATCAAAAATTTTACAGATGCAATGGGAAAATGGATTTTGACGAATGCTGGACAAAATTTTCAAATATTATGGACATATTAACTCGCATATGGCCATGTATAGAACGAAAGAACAAAACAGCTTGATGAACATGGTTTAGTCAGTCACTGTGTGTAATATTATAACAAAACACTACAATATGAGTCCGATTAACTCATGAATTCATTGAACTCAAAAGCTTGAGAGCCAACGCTTCCTGCTCTGCTAAAGATATAGAATCTGCAATAAAACCCACATCCTTCTTTGCTTTTTCCTCTTCTTCATTGTCGCTGTCAAAGTATATTTTTGATCTCTTGGGATTACCCTTTTTGGCCACCTCTTCATCCTCTTCAGAATCACCATCTTCTGCATCTTCCTCTTCTTCCCTCCATCTCTTCAATTTGATCTTCTCCTTAGTTCGTTTTTCACGCAGTCGCTGACGGTGCAAATCCTTGTCTTCCTTATCCCGCAGTTTCATCTCCTCTCTTAGTTTCTCATACCTTTCCTTCACTGCAATCACCATCGTAGGCTAACATTGAGAAAGCTTGTAGAATAATGGGATCACACAGCCAAAGATGCAAAATAAATAGTTAAATATAATACATGTGTGCGCATGAATGCACGTACGCATATGAAATATTCTGGTTCAAATTTATAATCTGCTGAAATATAGACTTTTATTTATAACGAATCTAATGCTCATGCAGGCAAAACATACAACCTCATTTCTCTAATAATATGTATTCATTCTTTTTTTATATGAAAGTTAATCTCATTAGCTATTAATGACTAATTTTCTCATTGAAGATTAAACGGTAAGGTACAGTGTTGGATTATGCACAATAACAGATGACAGCAGTTAGTTATTAATCCTTAAGGCATGATTATGATATTTAATACATCATTGCATATTTGAGTTAGCGTCAAATAGCAAACCCTCACTAATTCAGTTTCTCCAAAGTTCCCAAACCACCTCTCATGCCACTCTCATTCACCTCTCTTGTCTCGGACAGCAATGCAGTCATCATGAATATATCGAAGACACAACACTAAAAATGATGGGCAAGCCACTCTGAGTCAAGTTTTGACACAGAAAATGGTGAATCAGGTAATTGTCATGCAAGTCTTGTTCTCGGATATGTCCTGACACTGAAAAAACACCCATTTGAAGTGTCAGTGCAGCATGAGTCACACCATAACACTATCCCTGTGTTTTTTCCATGCCCAAACCAATTTAGGAAATATACAATTGCCTCCTACTCAGTAATTCCAACTTCTGCAGAGTTAGATACATGCACTTAAAGCTCTAACTTCATTTCACTATTCCTGTTAATCTCATAACTACATTCGCTATGATTTGGATGGACCTTCGTGTTTATCCAACATTTTGGTGCAGCCATACGTTGTAAGTTTTCTGATATGTGAGATATCTAACACTGTGTGGGGGGGGGAATAACTCCAAATTTGTACCTTTTTCTGGCTGAAGTTTGCTATCACTCTCTGTATAGCCCAATGCAGCTAAAGGAGGGATTACGTTGCCCTCATCGTCATACTTTACCCTTGTCCCAACTGGCCTATGAATGTTAATTTTCAGCTTCTTCTTTTTCAAGACCCTAGTAGCTAACCTACAAGGGAACATCAACGATTATTTAGAATAAGTCCAGACAACAACTTAGAAGGATAATACTAAAAAAAACAGGAGCAATTGACATACTCGGCAGCTGCATTTCCTTCCACCTCTACTGGGGTCTCCTTTGGCAAAAGAATATCTTCCTCTGCCTCTTCTCTGGAACTCTTTGTTTTGTTAATTTTTTTATGTGCAACTTCTGAATCATCTCGATGGTCCTTCTGTTGTTGCTGTGCGGTACCAATAGTAGGTCCATTTTTGCTCTTTTTTTGGCTTATGAAACGGATTGTTGGAGTCATTGGTAAGCCCAAAGAAGCAGCATACTCTTCAATTGGTAGTTTAGATAAATCAAAGACCTCTTTATCCTTCATGATATGTATTGACTTCAGATATGTGATAAATGCTCTTTTCGCTAGCTGCTGCATATTTGGGTACTTGACCAGCAATGATGATAATAACCCTGAAATTTGCACCATCTTTTTTGCATCAGGCTGCAAAGAAGAAAAAAAACAACAGTTAGCAGGCAGCATAATGTGGATTTATACAACTGTCACGCCCCGCTTCCCAAAAATACGGAATACGAGTGCATGACAAAAGCCCAGCGAATGACTAACGTCACCCATAAGCTGTTTAATCGATCAACTCAACAATATAAACAGTACAGAAAAATTGCGCAGACAATAATAATAATCTCATGAACAAATAATACTTGGAATTTAGCAATAAAAATGTCCAAACATGATAATAAGGATTAGAACACGTTCATATATAAGTCCAACATCAATCAATCATCAAACGACATACAACCTAACGAATGTCTCTACAATAAATTATTTGTGTTGTGACTTGTATGAATAACCCTATTAACAATTCTATATGCATTCATTTAAGATCCAAACTTTAGAGTCAAAGAGGCACGATGTCAAGAATATTGGAGTTAGCTCGTGTAAACCCACAATAAACCCAACAAAAAGGACAACAAAGGACAATACGATACCAAAAAGATCTACTTGCAAGAATTTTCAATAAAACTTGAATTTGAAACGAATAGCAATTCAAGTGGACGGTGACTTTCCTGTTAGACGATGAAAACGAATACCAAGAATACAGGATAAGTGTACCAAAGCAACGATCTAGCAAATCCCCAAGCAGCACGTACAATATACGTGCAATAAGATCCCAAAGCAATCAATAGCACGAGAGAACCCAATCACAGCAAGGAGTCAATCAGCAACAGCCAACAAAAGAGATGGCAGCAATGTCAGCCATGGGCTTCGGTGGCCACTGCCAGTGACGGCGCTGGCCAAGGGGTGGCGCGACGGCGGATGGCGTCGATAGCTGGGGTCGACGGTGTACAGGGAAAGTAGCGCTGGGTTTTTGGAGCTCTGGCTGTCGATCGAAGCGGAAGAGGAGAAAGGGGGTTTCGGGGTGGTTGTCGATGGGAGGACGGCGACTGAGGGGATGGTCGCCGGGAGTGGAGAGGTCACCGGAGTCGGGGATTCGGTCGGAGTAGATGATCGGGAAGTGGGTGGTTTTCTGAACGGGGAGAGAGAAACGGGAGAGGACAGAGAAAGATGAGAGAGGAGAGAGATTAGGCGGCTAGGTTTCGATTTGTATGCAAAAATTAGGGTTTACAGTAGAGTTGCATTTATAGGGTACAATTATGGTTCAATTAGAAGATATATCAAAATCAACACGATTCAAATAAAAATATCCACAATTCAAATAAATAAAATTCACAATATAGATAATCCAATAAAAGAGAAAAATAGTTCATGAACGAAAATTTCAACCCAATTAAATAAATAAATAACACAATTGAAATAATAAGAATTGGGCTTAAAATAAATTGGAACTCGCTAAGAAAATCAGATCGGCATATAAAAATAAAATAATCCAATATATGAATTTTCAATAGAAAATCATGAAATAACAATTTATAATCATAATCATAATAGTAATAAATTATACAATAAAATAGTATTCGGGTTTAGAAATTTTATTAAAATAATCCAATAACAATAATATATTTGTTTTAAGCTCAAATATAAATAGCCGATCAATAAAATGTCGAAGATAAGATCACAATACAACATTATTCGAAATAAATAAAATTTTTGTTTAGAAAATACTTTAATACGGATCCGAAACGAATTTAACACAAAATAAATTTACAAAGGTTCAAATTATAGAAAATACACAGAAAATACTAATTATCGGAAATGGGGGTTACAACAACACTTTGTTGGAATTTACTAATATTTGGTTGCAAACAACTTTTTAAACAGAATGCAATTCGATTGTGAGGCAAAAGGCAAGCATTAAGTTATTGCCATAATGATTATATGATAGAGCACTGTAACAAAAAAAAGTCCAGATGAAAGATCAAAATGTAATAGAGATCACAACAAGATTAGCGCAGTACCTTTCTTAATTGTATAGGTATTTTTGGTTCAGCACTTTGTAGTTTATTGATCATTTCTTTTTCTGAAGGGTCAAAAAATAGAACAGACTTCCCCTCAGAAGTAAAACGTGCAGTGCGACCAACTCTATGAATGTAAGCTGGGATATCTTCTGGGCAGTCAACCTGTAGGTAAAAGAAAGTGAGTACACAATTCTAAGTAGCTACAATCATAAATAAAGATGTTGATATGAAAATCAATATACATTTCCTGTATAATACAATCATCACCATAACACCTCACCTGGATCACCCAGTCAACAGATGGAAAATCGAGTCCACGAGATGCCACATCAGTTGAAAATAGTACTGATGTTTTCTCACAGAATTGCAAGTATACTGCCATCCTTACATCCTGTTTCATCCGCCCATGGAGGCATTTCAAAGGAATTCCAGGACGAAGTTTACTAAATGCCTCGTAGACAAATTTAACCTGCGCAATTTGGGTGAAAAAAAATTAATCTTACAAAAAATAATGATGACAATAGAACACCAAGCCAAATACAATAGGAATATAAAAGAAAACATAAATTACTATTCTGCAGAGTTTAAGATATGACTACCAATGTACCTTTTCATAACTAAATTATCAAATTTTAGTTAATTCAGACTGTGGAACAAATTTTAGTGGGAAAGTCTACGTGGCTATGATTATAAAGAACATAAATTAGAAAGAACCTGACAATTTTCTAATGGCTAAACCTCTCTTAATCAATGGAAAATTTCCAGTGGAGAAACCTACAGACAAAAGAAGGATTTGTTATACTCCTAAAGACTCCAAGAGAAACTAAACCATAGGGGAAAGTCTAGGACTGAGAGAAATTTTTGTATAAAGAATTGCACCCAACTATGAGTTTAAGCTAGGAACAAATGAAGCATTTCCATAATATGTATTAGCTTCGGTTGCAAATTAAAAATCCTACCATGTCAACCTAGCCATCAAGGCATTCTAGCTGGAGACTCAATTGCTCCTAGTGTCCTTAGCTACAAAAGTCAGTCAGTTGCAACACATATGAACCTTCTCTTATCTTCCACACAATACTTTCAACACTGCAGTATGTTTTATATCCAATGAATTTAACAGGAAAATACTTGGATGGTAACATTCATATTCATAACAATGAAAGCACAAGGTTCGATCATATTATTATATTAATCAACATTAACAAAAGAAACAGTCTGAAGGACAAACTAATAGAAGTCCAGACAGTATTGAAGTTATGAAGAATTGTATACTGAAGGTAACAAGAGCAATTGCAAACAGATTATAGTAGTGATAACTCTTGATTTAAAAAGTTGCTAAGGGAGAATCTCTCAGCTTTCTCTAACAAATTAGACATAATAGTCCTCTGCAGGAAAAAATAAGGGAAATAACACGACGATAGTAGAAAACAAGAAAGCCTTTTGCATACTACATAGAACGGACAGCTGGCTAATCGAGCTGTACTGGTGATGGAGACCTTCATGGACACTTTATCGACACATGTTCAACAGTCAGCAATTCTCATATATGCACTAAATTATAATGCAAATCTTATATTTTTATACTACACACTTCTGGAATACTTTATTTACAAACATATTCACATTTTTTAATACTAGTACATCTTTTTTACTTTTGCTATGATTGTGAATCTTTTGGTATTTTGTGTTTTTCACTTTTGGGGGGACTATGAAACAACTATTATTTTTCTAACGACTATAAATATATTATTTTTATTATGTAAATTAAAACTTTATGGTTGGGTGTCATCGGGACAGAATCTATGTTTAATTGTAATATAGTATATTAGAAAGAAAAAAAACCATGTTATGCCCTGTACTTGCTACAGGCAAGGTTGTAAATGGCGTTAGGCGGTGGCGGTTCGGTCAAAGGGTGCCTAGCACCTAGGGTGCCTAGGCGGTTGATTTTTTTTTGCCAATTTTGTTAATTCTAGCCCATATTCTTCAATCGTAAGTACAATTATGCAATGCAATTGCAAATATTCATCATGTTCTTGTGTAATATGTGTAATTAAAGGGTGTATGCATAAAAAAAACTTCCTAGTGCAATTAATCTGTAAATATGTGCAATATGTGCAATTAAAAAAAACAATTGTCCAATTGTAATATGTGCAATATGCCAATATGTGTAATATGTGTAATATGTGCTATTTTAATATGTGCAAAAGGTGTAATATGTGCAATCCATCACCAATGATACTAAAAAAAGTAAAAACAATTCCACTACTATTAAAGATCCATACATAGTATATAATAGATTAATAGTAGTTCTCTTTTTTTTGTGTTATTTTATAGTATTTAAAATTTTAAAAAAAATAAAAAACGTCTGGGCGTTGGACATTAGGCGTTCGCCAGATTAGTGCCACGGATGCCTACTCAACAAGATGACCGCCTAATCGCCTCCGACCACCTAGACCACCGCATAAGGCAAAGGCGGTTCGTTCTCCTCCACTTGAGCGCCTAGGCGCCGCCCAGGGGTCCGAGGCGGCCGCCATTTAGAACACTGGCTACAGGTATCTGTGCTTCCTAACATATATTGCAGCAAACACTAGAATAACTGTAGTTTTAAACTTTTAGTGATAGTTATTATGGTTAAAATAGGAAAAACATAAACAATAGCACACCTGCTTGCAACTGGAGAGGAAGACAAGGATCTTTGAATGAAGATGTGCTTTGATGAAGCTCCACAGCATACTCAATTTCTGGTCAAGTGGAACTTCCATGGCTATTTGTTTCAAGCGTTCAGGTGTGGCAGTTGCTGACTCAGCATGCACGCTGATATATTCTGGGTCCTTCAAACTGAGTCTTGCCAGATCTTTTACAGACTTTGTTTGGGTAGCAGAGAAGAGCAAGGTCTGTCTCTGTCTTGGAAGCTGTGAGATAATTGCATCCAGATCCTTCTTAAAATTTGCATCAAGAATTCGATCTGCCTCATCAAAAACCAAAACCTGTTTCCTAACAATAATAATGATTATGATTACCACTAATGCTTTCAAAATTGTAGTTTAAAAACAAAAAGGCATTTTGTATTGACCTGAAGCTGTGAGCAATCAAAATTAGGTGTTTCATCCATATGCTGGAGGAGTCTACCAGGAGTGCAGACTAAGACATTTAGGGCATTCACACATTCCTTCTCTGCATCTACGTCTTTGCGCCCACCAATTAAAAGGCCTGCACTCAGACTATGGCATTTTCCTACAACTTTCAACTCTTCAAAAAGCTGTCCTGCCAATTCCTTTGTCGGAGATATTATAATGCAACCCACTCCATCCTCCGGTCCCCATCTTTCTTTGTATAGTTTTTCTATAACCTGGAGAGGCAAATATTACCAGTTAATGTTCAAGCAAAAGAAAATTATACAGAATGCTTTTTTATTTGAAAAAAAATTCTTCTTACATTTTCTGTACAGCGTGAGGCCTATAAAATTAGACTTTGCTCAACTTTCATCTAACGGTAACTTAACCCCGTTAAAGAACCAATAGTGAAGCTCAAGATTCTAGCGGCCATGAACTCCGTTTAAGAACAAATAATTAGTTCAATTAGGAAAAAGCAAACATAAATAAATAAAGAGAACACAAGTGAGCTCATTGTCAACCATGTATTCATATACTGACACCTAAGTGGACGAAAGATAAGAGACCAAAGCCTCTAGATTGAAGATTCTGAGCTAAATTCCTAACCAACTATGGTCAAGAAAAGTGCTCTATAAAGACCATCTTTTAAGGTCAGTTGACCGGAAGGAAAACACCCTGCAAATTGTTTCCTGTTTAGAAAGATATACGCTCACTCATAACCAGGGCCGGCCCTGGCCCAGGGCGGGTTGGGCGACCGCCCAGGGCCCAATTCTAATGAGGCACAAAATTTTGTAAGTATAATGGGTTTGTAACACTTTAATTAATTAATATTTGAATTAGAAATGCAAAAAGTCATCTAGCTTAGTTGGTTAAAGCAACCATTTAGTAAGTGGGAGGTCTTGAGTTCAACTCTCAACAAGAGCATTTTTGTTCTTTTTATATTCTTGTTTACTAATTAATGGTTATTTATTTTTTATTTTTACCTTTTAATTCATGTTTGCTAATTAATGGTTTCCGGTTTTTAATTTTTACATTTTAAAAATTTGCTAAGTAATGGTTCAATAAGTGTTCTTAGTTATATATTACACTCTGAATCAAGCTTTAATTAAATTAGCAGAAACTTAATGAGTAAAAAGTTGCAGACTGAAGATATGCTTCTTGATGTTGCAAATAAAAACTTGGAAGTGTTGGCTTACATGTTTTTAAAAAATATAGAGAAAATGGATTTACTTATGCTATGATTAAGCTTAATAAATGGCATCTGAAATGAAAATTTAGCCCTTATTCCTTTAAAACGTAGGCCTTTTAGAAAGAAACTTTTTGATGAGTTTCCTGATATGGATAGAGAACAACAATCTGCTCAATAAAATTCCACAACTAATTATTTTCTTGTTTTAGTTGATATGGCACTTTCTCGACTGAAGAGTAGATTTGAACAAATGCAATTTTTTGAATCTATATTTGGCTTCTTATTTGATGCATCACGGTTAGTTTCGTTGGATGATGATGAAATGAAAAATTGTCATATGCAACTTGAAATTGCTTTGAAACATGGTGAGATGTCTAATATTAATGCGAATTATTTACTTTCAGAATTACAAATATTGCAAGAAATGCTACGAAATGAAGCATATGAAACAGATAAACCATGACATTCCATTAAAATTATGGAGTTTGCAAAAAAATGAACATGTTTCCAAATATTTTGGTTGCTTATATGATTTTACTGACTGTACATGTGACAGTGGCATCTGCGGAAAGAAGCTTTTTAAAATTAAAATTATTAAAATCTTATTTGCGAATAACTATGATTTAAGATAGGTTAAATGGATCAGCAATTTTCAGTATTAAAAAGAATATGTTGAAAAATATTGAGATTAAACATATGATTGATGATTTTGCTTTTAAAAATGCAAGAAGAAATCATTCTAAATGAGATGTGATTGATTTGATTTTTTATTTTTTTTTAAATGCAAGAATTGTTGTCACTATGTGATGAGGACATCTTTCCTGTTTAGTTAATTTCACTACCATTTTTATTTCTGGCAATTATAGCCATATGTAATCTTTTTATATTTTTTTAGATTTTGAGAATATTTTGGAGATTTGTATCAAGATGTATTTTGAGCCTATTTAAAGGCCTTGAGATTAATGAAAAAGGATGCCATTCTTGATTAAAAAAAATGTATTGAGTTTTTGCTGTTCCCTTCTCCTTTGTGTGATACAATTGAGATCCAAAAATAATTAGGATTTGTGATAAATCCTAATGCAATTTTGGGGTTAGTGATTAACTCTAAAATTTATCCCTAAATTAAAATCCTCCAAACAAAATTACCCTAACCCTAATTTCTCAAGTCCCTAAATCATACTCCTAAACCTACATCCGCCACCTTAGCCCTACCCCTTCTTCTTCCCGTGCCATCGTCCTCTACCCCAAATCCCCATCTCCATTAAACCCATTAGCAGACCACCCCTCTCCCTCCATCGTCACCTTCTTCTCCTCTTCCTTATCCCAATCCCGATCCCAGAACCCTTCTCTCCATTGTCATCTCCCTCTCTCGCTACCGACATCACCCATCCCGTTCCTCCACCTCCCGTTCACGTCACCTTCTTCCACCACCAACCCAAGCACCCACGCCCTCGCCTCCTTCCTCCACTCCCGACCTCGATCCCTTCCCCAAAAGCCTAAGCCCCACCTTCCCTGTGTTCGTCGCTCCTCGCCGCTAACGACGCCCAGGCCGGCAGGCCGTTGCCGTCTGCCGCCCCCCCTTGGGCCCGTGCTTCTCTTGCTGCCTCGCGTCTCTCTCTTGCTGCCATTGTTGCTGCGTTGCCGTGCTTTGTTGCTGTCCAACTCTGCGATCTACGCTGGTTTCTTCGCATTTGGTATACTCTTTCCACTATTAATATTTGTGTTCTACTGTCCTATTATCTAGTATATTATCTAATTTACCTGTTGTCCACAAAATAACTGAGATTGAGTGTTCCACATGCTAGAGTAGGGTACGAATCAGTATTAAACTTATTACTTGCTAAAACACGTAGGGATCTAATTATTGATTGTATCTTGAATTATTAGTTGCGACTGTTACACTTGATTCAATTCTTGAAAATCCATTAAACCTGTTAACTGTTAAAACTTCCAACTTAGATCCGCACTTTCATGTTGGTAAAATTAACCCATTAAGATTCTTGAAAATTCTCTATTTTAGGGTTTGTTTTACATCACTATGCTTAATGAAAAATATGAAATATTTGATATCATAAAGCAAAACAAAGTAATCTTTATTTCCGGGATATTGATTTTATGACCCCTGCCGTTATATTATATTTAATTAATATATATAAAAATACATGAATATCTATAAAGGGCACAATTTTATTTTTTGCCCTGGGCCTTAAATACCTCAGGACCGGCCCTGCTCATAACTATAAAGGCATTGTAACTCTCGATTTATCTTAGGATCTCATTCATACTTGCATGTAATTAAAACCCTAAATCTAGTTCCGTGCACATTGGAGTTTCCTGGGTATGCACAACCACCTTTTACGTCAGACAACCCCAATTTTCATATTAAAGAAAGCCTTCATGGAACCTCGTTGCTTATTTCTGTGTAAGAGCAAACAGATATATAAATTCTTTTAATAAAAACAATAAAGATCAAACATTCGTTGTCGTCGGTGTTGACCGCCAAAAATTGCACTTGACTCCGAGATCTGATCGTCTGAAACAACTTATATCGCTCCCGTGGACCTGCAAAAAAGCCTCAAACGTCCAGGTTGGCCCCGGCGACAAACCCCCTGACGCCCAAGTTAGAAACTCAGAGATATAGCGGGTTTTAAGAGCAGCATTTGCAATTACCTAATTTCTGAGGAACTCTCGAGGTATATATAGTTGCCTAAGGGGGACAATTTCAAGATATTCATCTATCTCTACTTTCCAGTGTTTTGATATAGTCGGTTACCCTTTCCATGTGAAGATATCTAGTCAGGACTTTTCTCTTGATGAAGAGATTAAGGGTTTTCAAACTATCTCTTGTGCATGGAGGGATAAAATCGGTTACCCCCTAAAAATAAGGGGTTTAAACTGGGTTCTTCCAACGAATCTGAACTCCTTTGCATTAGGGCTGCTTTGGTAGCTCCACATTGCAGGCCAGATCGGGTTGATGAGCCTCAAAGTGGATCAGCTCTTCATGTAGGGCATGTATCTACTGAAATTTACCGTTTTACCCCTGAGAGCTTTAAGATTTGTACTTGATTTGAATGGTCCCGATTTCGCTCCATTTTTACCCATATCACAAGACCCCCACTACCAAAAACTGAGTTTCACAGCCTTTAAGTAGTTCACCCATTTTTAATGGCTTACAGAACTTATTGAAGCTTTCGGGGATGTTTGAATCTTACTCGGGGTGTAACAGCGTTATTCTGAGTTTGTAAAGTATCCAAAATTATTCAAAGAATTTTCTGGATTTTTTTAGATTTTGAATTTTTTTGAATTTTCTGGATTTTCCCAATTTTTAATCATTTTTAGAATTTTAATTAATTAATTAATCCGAATTTTAAATTAATTTCGGAAATTTAAAATTAGTTTTCCTAAACTAATAACTATTTTTTAAAAAAATTAAAATAAAATTCCGAATTTTTCATTATATTTTAGAATTTTTAAAATAATCTTCCAGAATTTTTAATTGATTTTCGGATTTTAAATTTTTTCTAAAATTTATAAGTAATAAAAAATACCCGGGTGGATCTTAAAGCGATTGGATCGTTGATCTCAATCGTCCCAAATTTTGAGGAAATCCAACAGTGTATTGCGCTCAAAGCAACCCCTCTCCCTGGATGACAAATGGCACCTGGGAGGGGTGGGACCTGCGTGTCAGTGAGAGGGTGCTGACACATGGGCCCCGCAGCCACATCAGCCCATATTTTCTTTTTCTTTTTTGTTTGCACGTGTATCGCACATGTTATCACTTAGCACGTTGTTTGCAGCGATCTTGACTACCCATCACATGCGACAAGCTTCACGAGGCGATCGGACAGTTGATGGAAGCAGGAGGAAACTGTTTCCCCGGTTGTGATCTTGGCATCGGGGAGTGGGGCCCACGCGTCAGTGAGCAAGCTACCATGTCAGTGGTCAATGTTGACCGGTCAATGCGCTAACGTGGCATTGCCCAACAACATTTTTTTGCCATTTTTTCTCCATATGTCGGCTGACGTCAGCGACCATTTTTTTTGTGGGACTTGCAAGTGCGGCGCACGTGCTTTCTCTTTCCTCCTCATTTTCTTCTTTTTTGCCCTTGCGGGCAGCTGTAGTATAACGAACATTTCTGGTGCTACGATGGTCCGATTGGGGCGTATGACCCCTTGTTTCGAAGGGGACTCAAAGATCTACACGTTCTGTTAAGAAATCGGTCGAGAAACCATCCGTCTTGGGGGTTAAAACTAGCCTGCAATGTCTGCCTCCGGGGAGTTGAGAATATGAGTTACGAAGAGGAGCTTCGGTGTCCGGGTGCTCTGAAGAGAAGCTTCACCATCGAAGGAGTTACAATGAGGAGTTCCGCTCCCGGGGAGCTACGAAGAGGAGCTTCGATGTGGGGAAGCTTCGAAAAGGAGCTTCGCTTCCGTGAAGCTACGAATAGGAGCTTCGACACCAGGGAGCTACGAAGTAGAGCTTCTCTCCTGAGGGGTGCTACGAAGAGGAGATTCATCCCCGAGAGGCTAAGAAGAGGAACTTCGTCACCGGGGAGCTTCGCGCTTGTACTGGAATGTTGATAAGGATCTCCCAAGTGTTTTAGTCTCAACTAGCACTCTCTTTACATCGCTACCTCCTGGATTGGGTCTGTGAGTGTAGGAAGCAACTCTGGGGAGAGTTGGACACTAGACTTGCTATTTGATCCCGACAAGTTTCTAGAAGAAAATCTAGAAGGAAGTTGAATACCAAACTTGATGTTTGAACCCAGCAAGTATGTGGATTTGACTCGAGGAGGAAGTCGGCTCCGAACTTGCCTTTTGAACTCGACAAGTTTGTAAGAGCTACTCTTGAAGAGAGTTGGACATCGAACTTGCCGTTTGAGCCCGACAAGCTTATAAAGCGACTCAAGGAAGGAAGTTGGATGCCAACCTTGCTGTTTGAACTCGGCAAGTTAGCAGAAGCAACTCTTGGAGGGAATTGGAGTCCAAACTTATTGTTTGAACCAAGCAAGATTGTGGAGGCAACTCGAGGAGGGAGTTGTGCCGAACATGCTGTTTGCACCTGATGTTTCCACCCAGCAGGTTTGTAGAAGCAACTCGAGTTGGAAGTTAGGTGCCGAACTTGTTATTTGGACCCAACAAGCTTATAAAGGCGACTTAAGGGAGTTGGTGCCGACCTTGCGGTTTGGGCTCCAAACTTGTTGTTTGAACACAGCAAGCTTGTGGAGGTACCTCGAAGAGGGAGTTTGATGTCGAACTTGCCGTTTGAGCCCGACAAGCTTGGCGGGACAACTCGATGAGGGAGTTGACGCCGACCTTGCTGTTAAGACCCATCAAGCTTGTTGAGGTGAATCAAGGAGGGAGTTTTCACCAGAATTGTTGTTTAGACCCGGCAAGCTCTTACAGGTGACTCAAGGAAGGAGTTGGTAATGAACTTGCTGTTTGGACCCAACAAGCTTGTACAAGCAACTCAAGGAGGGAGTTGGCGTCGGACTTGTTGTTTGAACACGGCAAGCTTGTAGAGGCGACTCGAGGAGGGAGTTGGTGCGGAACTTACTGTTTGCACCCGACAAACTTATAGAGGCAACTCAAGGAGGGAGTTGGCACCGAACTTAGAAGCGACTCAAGAAGGGCAATTGGATGCCGAACTTGTCATTTGAACCCGGCAAGCTTGTAGAGGCAACTCGATGAGGGAGTTGGCACCGACCTTGTCGTTTGAGCCCAGCAAGTGGGTAGAGGCAACTCGATAAGAGAGTTAGATGTCGTACCGATACTTGAAGATGAGCTAGTTGTGAGAAAAGCTTTATGGACAAGTTGGACTCCAGCACCATTGCATGGAGTAAAAGAGTTATTAGAGGAGTTCGAGCATGGAGCAGAGCATCGAACTCGTTACCTCGAGTTGATAAGTTATTGGTGTAGCTCAGAAGAGGAGCTGAGCACTAAGCTCATTGTTGAGGGTTGTCTAGCTGCAGGTGCAGCTCATTGTTGAGTCAAGTTTTGAGGATAGTCCTAGAAAAGAGCTAGTCTCTGAACTTGCTTGTTGAAAAATGAACAAGTTTGAGGAGTAGTTTGAATGGTCGTTTCGATCCCCGAACCCGCATATTTGCAAGTTGTGATGGCAATTTCAAGCCATGATTGTGAACTTCGAACCAGTTGTTTAGCGAGTTAGCAAGTTGTAGGAGCAGATGAGTGGCGAGTCGAGCTTCGAATCCGCTTGTTAGCGAGTTCTAGAAGCAGCATCGAGCCACAAGTTTGGGCTCCGCACTTACTGTGTGAGAGTTATCAACGAGTTATGGGAGCAATTTCGAATGGCGAGCCCCGCTCAGAGCTTACTTCCATGCAAGCTGCTAAAGCAGTGTCGAATCAAGTGTTGAACTCCAAACTTGTTGTTTGAGGGTTTCAACAAGTTGTAGGAGTAATTTCGAATGTGAGCCACCCCGCACTTGAGGGTTAACGAGTTGTAAGAGCAATTCTAAATGGTGATCCCTGCTCCGCACTTGTTCTCTTACAAGCGACTAAAGCGGAGTCTAACCAAGTGTTGGACTCCAAACTTGTTGTTTGAGGGAATTAACGAGATGTAAGAGCCATTCCGAATGGTGATCCCTACTCCGCACTTGCTCTCTTACAAGTGACTAAAGCGGCGTTGAACCAAGTGTTGGACTCAAAACTCGTTATTTGATCCTAGCAAGTTGTGGGAGCAGCCATTGGGGACAAGCTTGACTCCGAACTTGCTATTTAACGAATCATAGATGTGACTCAGGTGGATAGATATGAGGCCAATGCAATGATTTTTTAAGAAAAGAACTAGGTTTTATTGAAATAAACTAAGTTGATGCCTTAAGAGGGGATAGCCGTTATTACATGCTTTGGTCGTATCGCAACTGTCGGCCTTATCAAAAACTGAAAACCTACTTCTACGAGAGGGTGTTAGGCACCCTCGTGGTACTTCATTTGATAATCTGTATTCCAAGTCCGCCTTCCCAGAAAATGGGCATCTCCTTGAGTTCATCAACTGGCTCGGGAATAAATTGACTGTTCCATTGGGGGAGCTCTAATGCTTCAAGTGGAAGAACCGAGCCCCCCATTGTAGTTGTGTAACACCTCCGAGCTTTCTCTTGGCTCTCTTTGGCTTCTCCTACCCCTACTAGTGTGGGAAACATTATTTTCATATGGAAAGATGAGGACACGTTATTAAGTGTTGCTAGACCGGGTCAGCCCACAATGGCATTGTAGGCGGTCTTTACATCGACGATCATGAAGTTCATCGCTTCGGTTCGGGTTGTTAGGTTCTTTCCTATAGTCACATCAAGGGTGATTAATCCTTCGATTTGGACTGGGATTCCCGAGAACCCGAGGAGAGTATCCGACCGGCTTGAGACGATCTCGATAGTCGAGAGATCTTGAGGCCTTCGAAGGCTTCAAAGAAGAGGATGTTAACAGATCTATCGTTGTCCACTAGGATTCGACATATTTGGCCATGTAGAGATTGATTACAAGTGCATTATAGTGGGGCGTTCAGACACCCTATAAATCCTTATCTGAGAATGTCACTAGAACCCCTGTACTCTTGGCTGGAAAAAAGTTATGCACTGAATTCACCTCTCGGACGAAGGTCTTTCGGGAGGAGTTTGATTCCCCATCCATAGGCCCTCCGTGGATGGAATGAAGAATTGTTCCTAGCTCCAAGTCTTGGAACTTGGAGGGCTTCGCTGCTGGCTTGTTAGCCCCTCAGGGTGGTGGATGATCAGTCATGTCCTTTCGGACGAACTTGGATAGGTGCCCTCGTTGGATAAGCTCTTCAATTTTTTTCCTTGAGAGCCCGACAATCATCTGTGGCGTGGCTGTGATCTCTGTGAAAATGACACTACTTATCTTTGTTCCTATACTACCCCGGAGTGTTCATTCACGGGAAAGCGCGGAGTAGCCCTTCCTTGTCCACTTTTATGAGGACTACTGAAATGGTGGTATTGAGAGGGGTGGACTTCTCAAAACGAGAAGGACGGCACCGAACATTATCATCTTTCTAAAATTTCTGGGATCTTTCTTCGTTTGCACTCTTCCATTTGTTCCCAGGGGAGGGCTCTTCTTGACCGGGGGTTTGAGAGTCTTTTCAACTCGGATATACTTCTCGCTCCTAAGCATGAATTCCAAGAAGTCTTGATGAGGCTTCTTGTCAAGGGACACCTTGAGGTCGGCATTAATGACATTGTATTTGAATGTGGCAGCCGCTACTGCTTGATTGGGGGAAGTTATATACCGCGACTTGGCTGTGAAGCACCGAAAGAAGTCCCTAAGTCGTTCTCCTTTCCTTTGATTTAAGTCCAGTGAAGAGGCACTTGTCATCTCAGTTCGGCGACTGCTTACGAAGTGAGTGAGAAATAGCTCCTCAAATTGGTAGAAGAAGATAAAATCTGGAGAGAGGCGGGAGTACCACTCCCTTGCTGACCCCTTCAGTGTGGCAGGAACGTTTTGCAGAGAAGTGCATCTTAGGCTTGGTGGATCATCATGAGTTATAAAACTCTCGATAAGATTAGTCGGGTCAGATTCTCCATTGCAAGACTTTAAGTGTGGTGGCTTGAAGGTCTCAGGACCATGGGCATCCATGATTGACTTAAAGAAGAAAGGATTGCTAGGATGGAAGCTTCTGGCTTGACGATCTTCCTCACGGTTGATTTTGTTGAGATGGTCCTTCATCTCTCGAAGGCGGCAAAGAACCGGGTCTTCCTTTTGGTCGGATCTGGTCAACCCGCGTGACTCTTCCTTATATATGGTTGTGAGGCGGCGACTGTTTGTTTGTCGGCTCTTACTTGGGGCGACGTTAAGGGCTTGGAGGATCTCATCTTTGAAATTTCGAAATTCTGTATTGGTGACGAGTGGCATCTTCTTCTCTGTTGGTCCTGTGAACTGGTCGACTTGCCATGGTTTAGCTTCATCGCTCCCGAAAGGGAGGAGACCTTCGGCCCCTAGGAGAGAGATCGTCTTCGCCCCCTCGGAGAGGGAGTTCTTCTGGACCTCTATCTTCGAGGAGAGAGGCTCTTCTTGCTTCACTAGTATTCTGAACGAGGGACTTCATCATGGGCTCGCCTTTCGTTCAGGCAAACTCGGAGGTCAGACCCCTGCTGTCGGTTGACAAATGTCTAGTTGCGGCTGGGGCACCGTAGAAGGCATCGAGGTGCGGATGAAACCTCTAGTTTTGACAAACTACCATACAGGGTGTTGTTCGAGATGGCTTCGGCGGGAGCCCCTCGGTGCTGCTCCTTTGGAGAAGGGGTTATTTTGGACGGCTTTGGTGTTGCTCCTTTGGACGGAGGTTGAATCTGCTGGAGAAGGAGCTGTTCTGGTTGAGACTACTGAACCTATAGAGGTTATTGAGTGAGTTCCTCTGTATGAGGTGGAGGTGAAGGGAGATGGTTCGCTTGTCGACTGGTAGTCGCCATCTTTCCTTTTCTCCTTGGAGACATGACTGAGAAGGTAGTTTTGGACCGACGAAGTTGGATCAGAGATCTTTTCTGTTTTTCACAGACGGCATCTACTTGTTACTGCTTATTTCTGTGTGAGAGTAAACAGATATGTGATTTCTTTTAATAAAAATAATAAATATCATACATTCGCTGTTTGTCAGTGTTGACCGCCAAAAACTGCACTTGACTCCGAGATCGGATTGTCTGAAACAGCTGATATCGCTCTCGTTGATCTGCAAACAAGCCTGAAACACCTGGGTTGGTCCCGACGACAGACCCTCTGACGCCCAAGTTAAAAACTCAGAGATATGGTGGATTTTAAGAGCAAAAATTGTAATTACCTGGTTTCTGATGAGGTCTTGAGATATCTATAGTCGTTGAGGGGTCGATTTCTATCCCTACTTTCCGGTGTTTTGATAGAGTCAGTTACTCTTTCCATATGAAGAAATCGAGTCAGAACTCTTCTCTTGATGAAGAGATTTTTCAAACTCTCTCTTGCTCTCTTGTGCATGGAGGGATAGAATCGGTTATCCCCAAGAAATAGGGGTTTTAAAATTGATCTTCCAACGAATCTGTACTCCTTTGTATTAGGACCGCTTTGGCAGCTCCACATTGCAGGCCAGACAGAGTTAATGGGCCTCAAAGTGGTCCAGCTCCTCCTGTCGGGGTTGTATCTTCATAAATTTACCGTTTTACCCTTAAGAGCTTTAAAATTAATATCTAATTTGAACGGTCTTGATTTCGTTCTATTTTTACCCATATCAGAACCAATTTCAACAACCCTAGATTTTATCACATTCTCAACATCAATTTTGTGCCCTTCATTATTGCATTCTTCTCACATGCTTGTTCTTATGAAATATCGTATCCAATGCAAAGGGATCATTCTATGGTTGATAGCAATAAAAGAATTTTGGTCTTGCTCATCATATAACCAAATGGAGGAAAACCCAAAATTCTTTAAATTTGCACTCATATACAGTAGGAAGAAAGAAGAATTGCAGTCATATCCTCTTCTAACGCCTGTTCCATAAGCTACTAAAATTGTCATATGTAATTTATCTAGAACTATGTGAGCATACAAAATTAGGCGTGTACTCTAGACAAGATAAAATAAAATGCATTTCACAATAGGGTATGGAAGCAATTTCCTCCTCTTGACTCTTATACTTTCCTAGCCAACTTAACCAACTTGCACTATAATTTTCTCATTCCTCATTGATATCTTCATATGTTTCTCATAGAAATAAATTTCCTGCCATATCCTATACACAAATCCACCATTACTCTTAAAAATCCATTAAAAACCCATTCCACAAAATCACATAAATGCTAGCTATATCATTTATCTATGTTCACCGACATTACATCTAATAACACCTACACTTCATTGGCCTCTTCCCCCACTCTCCTACTCCTTTATTCAATTCACATCGGCCCTATTTGGATACAAACCTATAAGTTGTAAGTTGCATACATGTATCTCCATTTTCGGCTTAAAAGATAATTTTGGTAAATTGGAGTGTAGATGCATGTAGTTATCTTAACTTCAAGGTGAAAAATATTGAGGAAACGTAACTTTATACAAGTCACCTCCTCAAACCTCCGTATCCAAACAGTGCCTAAACTGTTCTATCCTTAACAATAAATACAATTCAAAACATATTTTTTGCAATCAACGAAAAGTAAAAATCCCAACTTTACAGCTCAACTCGTACCGGAATGATGAAAGCGAGCGTCTTTCCGGACCCGGTCTTCGCGGCGCCGAGGATATCCCTCCCAGCCAGCGAATGCGGCAGCGAGGCCCTCTGGATTTCACTCATCACCTTATACTTCTTCGATCGTAATCCATCCTTGGTCTTTTTGGAGATAGGCAGCTGCGAGAAGAGCTTGCATCCGGCGAAAGGGGAGAAGGTTCCGTCAGGGTTGCGGCCGACGGGGGCGTTGTCGGGCGGCGGAGCGACGGCGAGGGGGTTGGAACCGGAAGGGGGTTGCTGGGATTGGATCCATGAGTTGAGGAGATCGATCTCGGTGGATTCCGAGGTGATTAGGGTTTGCTTTCGGGAAATTTTTGGCTTTTTTGGATTTGATTTCGCCTTCGGCTTCATTACGATTGAATGGTGGATTGAGAACGAGGGGTTAGGGTTTGGTAAGGGTTTTGTGTCTGGGAAGTCAGCGATGAGAGACGAAGAGAGGGAGGGAGAAAGCGGCGCAATAGTATGGCGAAGACAAAAGTTATAATAATAGATTTATGGGCACGGGCGAGAATTAATTTTTTTTACAAGACATTTTTTCGAAAATATTTAGAAAGATGACAATTGCCGCTCATGGACTCAACAACTAAACTCGTCGTTCCCAACGGCGAGTTTCGTTGTTTTATCATCGTTATTGGAAAACAGCGTGTTTAGTGATGATTTTTATTTGAAAATTTGCAAAGAAGACTCGCTGCTCCCAACGGCGATGATATTTATACTAGACTCGCTTTTGGGAACAGCGAGTTTAGTTCAAAATTTTCGAAGAAGCCTCGTTGTTCCCAACAACAAAGACATTTACACTAGACTCGTTGTTGGGAACGGCAAGGATGTAGGAAATTTTACAGAGAGTGAAACTTTCTGTTGGACTTAGTGAATTTTCGAAAAAAAACTTCATACAATTTTTTTTTAACTAAACTTGTTATTCCCAACAGCAAGTCTAGTATAAATGTCTTCGTCGTTGGGAACAACAATTCTTCTTTGAAAATTTTGAACTAAACGCACTGTTCCCCAATAGCGAGTCCAGTATAAATGTCATCGCCGTTGGGAACAGCGAGTTTTTTTTGTGTGAAAATTTTGAACTAAAAATCGCACTAAACACGTTGTTTCTCAATGGTGATGATGAAACAACTAAACTCGCCGTTGGGAATGGCGAGTTTAGTTGTTGAGTCCATAAACAAATACTTTACCAACTGTCCTCTTTCTGCATCATAAAGAAAAAAAGTTTCTCTCTCTAGAAAAGTCTAGAGAGAGAAACTAACACCCAAATCCCCAAAGCAAACCCTACATCTGAATAAAGTCTGGGGGCGGGGGCTAAGGCTCGCCGCCGCCATCCCGTCGTCCCGTCGTCGTCCCTCCCACTCCTCCCCTGTGATCCGTCGACGAAGATGCCCCCCTCCCATCCCCAACGCAATCCATCAACCTGTCGCCCACAGCCATCAACCAAAGTTGCTCGCCTCCGTCCCCTTCCTCCAGCTCCTCCTTCGCGCCACTTGGGATCCACCAACACCCAGAGCCGACGATGCCTTCCCATCCCCGTCGAGCAACGCGTCCAGTCGTCGAGCGGCGCGTCCGGCCATCATGCCTGGTCCTGCCGTCGACCGAGGTATCCGGACGTCCTCCCATTGAGCCGACGACCAAGCGGCGGCGTCGACCTTCAGATCTGTGACGATTTGGAGTTGGAGGTGTGTTGGCTGGGGTTTGGGTTAGGTTGGGGTTGGTTGGCTTTGCTGGATGTTTGCCCGGATGTTCTTCGCAGTTGCCACCATGTCCACACTCTCGGGGCCAATCACGGCGATCTGCGACTATGATTTGGTTTTTCGAGGGTTGGTAGTGCGTGTGAAGAAGCCGAGGTTTGCTTCTATCTCTGCAATTCGCAATGATAAGAGAGTGAGGATGGCAGTGCCGAATAGCGAGACAGCAAGGGTTTTATTTGTGTGGGGGGTTGGTGGAGCTGTCTGAGTTGGGTGTGTCTCGTGTGAAGTTTGCGGTGTAGTACGGTTATGGGGCTAGGGCCCGAAGACGGGGTCCCCCCATGAGATGTGCTCACTCGCTACTCCCGTGCCCTATGCCTTGTACCGACACTGTCGTCCGTCTCCTTCAGTGGTGCCGGAACGGTTCCTTCACCGCCACCACCATGTCCACGCTCTCGAGGCCGATTACGGTGATCTGCAGCCATGATTTGGGCCTCCAGGGTTGGTGTAGTCGGCGAGTCGGGGTTTGTGATGATTGCAGCGCCAAAGAGAGTGGCTGGAGCTTGTAACCCGTTCTGTTGGGGTGTTTTCTAGAGGGGCAGGGGCTGCATCCGGGCTGCTTCACCCGATGACCACAGTTGACGGGGCACCACCACCACTACGCCCTCATAATGGAAGCTGATGCCCAACGCCATCGCCCGGTGTGGCAAGAGGAGAAGGTGATACTTCATTCAGCTGGGTCTTGTATTGGTTTTCTGATTGAGAGTGAGAGAGTGAGTGAGTGAGTGAGTGAAGATGTTGCTCGTCACTACTCTATGTTGGTGGTGGTCTGTATTTGTGAGAAATCACTGGAGATAGCAAAGGCGTGAGAGAGGCGAAGGTATCCTCTTCACGTTTCTCTCCTTGACCGCGGTTTGTGGTCGGGGAGTAATTATAACATGTTTGTGGGAGGATAGGAGGTGTAAACCGAGCTTGGTGGTTGTCAAAACTCTACCTATGAGGCTTGGGCCAAAGATGCCCCCCCTCCCCCCAGCGAGTAGACTGAGCTCGACAGTTGTCAAAATTCAGCTTGCGGGGCTTGGGCCCAAAGATGGGGTCCCCTAGCGAGGTGAAGGCAGGGATCGGCAGGTGATAAAATCTTACCAGACTAGTTTAAGGTGGGTGTGCATGTACCGTGGAGGCAGTGTACGAAGCTAAACTGACGTGCATACAATTTTGTTGGACCGAGCACGTTTGTCGGCCCACCCTCTAGGGTTGTTGGAGGGATTTGTTGTTTGTACGGGTTATGTTGCTTCATGTATGTTCTATTTTCTGTCTGTAGGTTGGTTTGTTTCTTTAATTTCTTATTAATGAAACAGGGTGGCCATATTCCACATTTTCCTTCAAAAAAAACTGTCCTCTTTCTGCAAATATTTTCGAAAAGTGTCCTATATAAAAAATTAATTCCACGGGCAATATGTGTTTTGTTCGCCAACTACAAACTAGGTCTCAACAAACTGAGAGCCAGTTCATACGGACTAATTTAGGGTATTAAATAGTTGAACATATATGATATAAAATTGATAAAATCATGGTATTTGTCTAACTGAATAGTTTGGTTTGTGTGAATTATGGACAACATATACCACCAAACTATAATAATAATGACATTTGCTAAACATGTCACGCCCCGCTTCCCAAAAATACGGAACACGAGTACGTAACGTAAGCCTAGCAAATGATGTAAACATCATCCATAAGCTGTATCAGACTAACTCAGCAATAAGAACAACAAAGTACAACCACGCAAGAAACATAACCACATGAATCAAAGATAAATTCCAATAATAAATGAAATAATCCAACAATATAAATATCCAACATCCGGGATCAAAACAAACTCTGGGTCATAAAGCCCAAACAAAGTACAAGTCATAATAATATTCAAGAAATAAATCTAGAAGCAAATAAATCTAAGCAGCGCAGACTGGTTCCATATTTAGAAACGTTGCTCACCAATTCCTTCAGGAACAGATCCTTCAGCACCTATAAAATCTTAATCTAAAAAGAAAGAAAAGAGTGCCCTTAGAGCAAGTCGTGGGAAGCAAGTAGAGAAAACAAAGGATAAGGGAAACATGTATATCGAAGGGAAAAGGATAGGATCAAAGACAAAGATCAAAGCAAAAAGCAGGCAATAATATCAAAGGTGTACAATAATCATGCATGTAATGAGTGATGCCAAGTCAAGATCAAGCATGAGATGTAGGTTATTAAGTATTTTATTAATCTATCTAGTGCATGTACTACTACGTCCCATTCCACAGGTTTCGCGCAAGCACGGTGATCGTTTTAGACCGATGGTGAATTCACGGTTCGTGTACTCGACATTGATAACAATAATTTACGTGCAAGAATCATCAATCAATCATTGCAATCAATACTCCTCCTTCTATGTCAAGTGTTCGTGCGAGCGAGAAGGCCTTACCGAGTACATTTCCCGATCGTTCACTACCAAGTCTGCCCATAATACCCCGGCTTGTTAATAGTTTATTTTCATCCTATGTGAGCATACAAGAGGGTGTCAATGTTGTATAATACTAAGTGTGACTAATTATAAGCGTTACAGACAAAACATGAAGCAAACACATCATATAAGCACATTTCACAAAATCAGGACAGCATGACCTTTCTGTACTAAATCATGGATTATGGTCACTACAAAATAGCAAATCTGAATCCGTCGGAAGGTCTGGAAAGTAGACTTTCACACAGTTCCAGCGAGTATAATTAAGGCATATAAAAGATACATGAACTAGGGTGAATACTCTATTCTAATCAAGTTTTATGCTCAGGCAGCATGCAGTAGGTTTTGTTCAACTAATTATTCCACGTCAGAGAACTCATTAATAAAATCTATAAAAGTTCTGGGGCATACCTATACATGTCTAGGTCCAACTAGATCTATTTCAGATTTTTCTCTTACTGTTAGTATGGTCAATTAAATTAAGAAACAGCAGGATACGCATACATTTATGAATCTAGAATTTCTAACACTGCTGCACTAAAAAGATGATATCTAGCAGATGACAGATTGAAATTTAAATCCGCACCAGGGAAAAATGATCTAGATATCCAGGGCTACAATTTATGTTCAGCAAGTGATCTCAAATTATGTCATTATCATGGTGGAAAATCTGATTCAAAGTGAAACTTCCAGCAGTCCATAAATTAGCTTAACTTAAAAAGGCAACAAATAAATCATACGATCACATATAGCATGCAAATTGGTAATCAAAGTGATCCTAGGTGTCAACATGCAAATTTCTAAGTTTAAGATACAATTATCACAGGCATGGTATCAATTCATCAATCAACTTTAATCTAGCACATACAATTTAACATGTCCAACTTGTCAAGTAGTCCTATGCATGAATCTAGTTATTTAATTGTGCATATGCATGAAACAATGGGGATTAGATTTTAGATCATAGAGATAGCATGATGTTAAGAGTATGTCGGGTTAGCTCATGTAAACCCTCGATAAACTTAACGGAATTGTCAAAGCAGTATGATAATGAAATGGACGGGATCTACTTGCAGGAGATCAAATAAACTTGAACAGAATAAAATACTAGTTCAAGAAGAGTCTTGCCTGTTATATTACAGATTCAAATAATAAGAATAACGGGATCAGAATCCTGGGCGAAAACTCCCAAAACACGTGCGAAATACGTGCAAAAAAACCCAAGCAAACGAACACAGCAACTCAGTCAAGGGATCCCCACACCGGATCGGGACAAAACTCGGGACAGCAAAACTGGATCCGGTGTGCCAAAACACGAAACACCAATCTTGACCAATAGATGGTCGTCTTCAACCTTCGGCAAGAGAGAGAGAGAGAGCATGGCGAACGGTGGCAACTGCGCGGCACTGCAGCGGGGGACGGCGGTGACACTGGGGTGCACAGAGATGATGAAAGGGCGACAGCGAACTTGGGTAATGGCGACAAGAACTCGGATGAATTGGGTTCGACGAGATGAACGGGGATGACGACGGGGGATCAACGGCGACGATGAAGACGAGGGGACGGAGACGATGATGATGATGGTGGCGGTGGTGGAAGACGGTCGGAACGGCAACGGGATAGGGGTTTTTCGGTTGGGTAAGAGAAGGAGATGGAATAGGGGACCGTGGAGAGAGAAACGGTGGAGAGAGAGAGTAGAATATAAAATATTAGGGTTTAATAGGATTATTTATAGGGGTTCAAGAATTAGGGTTTTGGGTTGAGATTATGTGGGTTTTGGGTAACGGTTTTGGCTCCAAAAAGATAAAAATGAATGCAATGAGATGAGACGAACACAAAGGAGAACAAATCAAACTTAAAATAGAAAGAGCAAAATTTGCAAAGAGAACAGAATCCAACCAAAAGAACACAGATCGATCAAGAAAGAACAAAAGAACCCAAAAAAAGACAAAACACACTATATCAAATGAATCCAAATATAATAATCAAAAGAAAACAAAATGCAATAAAATCTGAAAATATGGCTTACAAAACAACTTGTCTAACACTAAATAAAAGCTCCCGAAGAAGCAGGAGGTGGTCAGGGTGAAAAATTTCAGACCAATTAGCCTAATCAATTGCTCATTCAAGGTTATTTCGAAAGTGTTGGCCCAAAGATTGGCTCCGCATCTAGCCGAGGTGGTGGGAGAATCTCAGAGTGGGTTCATAAAAGCAATAAACATCATGGACAGTGTCACATCAGCGCATGAGATTGTCTACAGAGGAAATAAAGACAATGCGGACAGTTCCCTTTTAAAATTAGACTTCCAGAATGCTTACGACTCGGTTGAATGGGAGTGTGTAGACGAAGCCTTGCAACTCAAAGAGTTTGGAACTAAATGGAGAATGTGGATCAGCAAGTGCATCTATGGAGGGAAATCATCTGTACAAGTGAACGGTCAGCAGGGAAAGGAAATCAAATGCTGCAGAGAACTCAGACAAGGCGATCCGCTCTCATCTCTTCTATTCATCATTGTCTTAGCAGAAATGATTTCGAGGGGTAGAGAGAATAATTACATTAAAGGAATCGATGTGAAAGGAATCCATGAGTCGATTTCAATTCTCCAATACGCAGACAATACTTTGTTGTTCGGAAGGGCTAACGAACACGAAAGTATTGCTGTAGGAATGACACTGCACAGCTTCCAAGCATGCTCAGGGCTGAAAGTAAATTTAAAGATGAGTTGCGTTATTCTGGTAAGTGATCACTTATCCATCCCTATTGACACCATTCAGAACTATTTCGGATGTCAGATCGGTTAATTTCCGTTAATCTATCTTGGAACGCCAATCAAAGCGGGTCAATTGCACAGAGAAGATTGACAGCCTTTAATAGAGAAGACTGAGAAAAGATTGGCAGGATGGAATGGTAGATTCTTGTCTCTAGGCGGAAGAATAACGTTACTTAACTCTGTGATCAGCAGTCTACCATTGTATCTAATGTCTACATACGAACCCCCGAAATGGGTCATCCACAAAATAGACAAATGCAGAAGAAGATTTCTTTGGAGAGGCGCAGATGAGTCCAATAAAGGCTTTAACTTGGTGAATTGGGGGAAAGTGTGCTAGAGGAGGGAATATGAAGGTCATGGAATTCTAGACCTTAAAGACATGAACAAAGCTCTACTGAGCAAATGGTGGTGGAAAATGAAACGAAGGCACAACACCTGGTGGTGTAAATCATTTACAGTCTGCCGAAAGAGGGAAAAATGGAGATTCGGAGGAAGAAGCATATTTGGGAAAATGTATTTTCTATGGAAAGGAGTAGCTAAAGTCGGAGAGATGTTCCACACTAATACAAGGTACAGGATTGGGAATGGAAAGGAGATAATATTTTGGAAAGATAGATGGTGCGGGGATAGGTCGCTCCTTAGAATGTTCCCGGAAGCGGCTAATGTTACCATCAATAAATATTCACTAGTGGCGGATGTTTGGCGTAATAACAAGCTTAGGCTAGCATTGGCAACCGACTAATGCAGGAAAGTATTATCCAGCTTGGAAATCTCAACATGTTCATACAAACCGAAGGACAGGACACCAGCGAGATAGAGGACGAGAGATCATGGAATCTCGATGTATCAAAGTCCTTCTCGGTTTCTTCTATGTACAATTAGCTTAATAACGGAGGACTTATATGCAGAGATGGTAACATCATCTAGGGGATTAAGGCGCATCTGAAAGTGAATGTTTTTATCTGGCTTGTGATGAACGATGCGATTCTTTCAAAGATCAACCTCCAAAAAAGAAATATACGAATCGACGCTACTTGTTCCACCTGTCATAGTGCGGACGAAGACTCAAATCACATCCTATTCACTTGTCCTAAGTCTAGTCTAGCATGGAAAGTAGTGAGTCTAGGATTTGGATGCTTAGAGAGCCCTAGATCTAGTGAGGACGTTTGGGGTCATTGGAGGGTAGATTTAATAAGGAAAGAGGATAGGATGACATGGGATATCGCTGCTGCTGCAACAATTTGGGGTATATGGCTAGACCGTAACGATTTATGTTTCCGTAACATCAGTTATAGATTTCCAGTAACGATGCATAAGATATTCTTTTTTATTCATGAATGGGCAGGATGTCCTGGAGCACAGAAGAGGCTGCGCATGGAAGAGGAGAAGTAGTTGGACACTTCCGCGGAAAGCGGATGTGCTGAGCTGCATTACAGTTGGTTATATCCGTATCTTTCCTTATGCTTTTGAATTTCTGGTTTTAGACGCTTTATTTTGGATGTAAGGATATGAAGAGTGCGTTTGGTTTGTTGTTTTGAAAACAGCTTTCTGAAAATGAGATTGTAAAAGCTGTTTGGTAAAAAAAAAATTATGAAAACAGTTTTTTGAAAATGAGAGTATAAAATGCATTTGGTTTGTTGGAAATCCAAAAAATATTCATAAAAACAGCTATTGGAATATGAGATTATAAAAGTCGTTGGTTATAAAAATAAATTCTCAAATTAAAAAAAAAAACATTTTTTTAAAATTTAGATTATAAAAGGCATTTATTTAAACAATTTGCATTAGTTTGCTTACTAAAGTTTTTTTTTTAAACTGCAGTTATAGAGCAAAGTCCTACAAGTAGACCAGCAAGGAGCGTGTTCCAATATGAAGGCTGAGAAAGTAGGAATCGAGCAAATCTTGAATATGAGGAGTTGTATTAATGTGATATATCTGAAGCTTGTTCATATAAAATGAAGTAGAAACATAATAACTGCCTGCTTTATACAAGCAAATATCGACACAGCTTTAGATCCACCAAACTTGATTACATTTTGACTAATTCAAATCAGGAACACCGAGCGAATCACTTCATAAAGTCGTGCAAATGTCATTCTGAAATTGTACATCCTTGACTTTTCATAGTCTCTATATACAGCATCTTACACAAAACTGTACAAGGAGGTGGTAATTGCCACTGGAGGAAAGGAAAAACAGAGAACCGCCAACATGACTACATGAGTTCCTCAAATACAGTAGTTTTCTACGACATGACTATATGAGTTCATCTTGTATACAAAATAATGTGAACTAATTTAATACAAATTCAAAATATACAACACCGAGTGAATGTTTGCAGTATCGTGCTTGTTTTCCTGATGTTTTGTTTGCTCAAGAATGAAAATATAATGCTACTGATGCTCTGCTTGTTCTGAAACGCTATAGCTAGGCCATTTCATCCCCAGCTGCATGTATGCTAATGCTCACTGCTGGGCTTTCTCCTCCTTCATGTAGCCCTTCAGTGATGTCCTGACGTCGTCAATTTCACCCAAATGCACACCTTAAATTTTGTAGACATTATTCATTAAGCAATACAAGTTTACTTCTGTACTTGTTACTTGAATGTAAACATGATTTGGTGATGAAGTAAAAGCAGGATGTTGCTAATGAAAAACTTGGAGGATGTGGAGTAAGAAATATATTACCTTGTGAAGATCAGAGTTGACAACTGGGTATAGAAGAATAGGCATCAGAAAACACCTCAACAAAGGCAGAGGAGAGTAGTAGGCTCAGAACACAGTAAGAGTATAGAAGAATTGTTCAAATAAATCATCAAGATTATTGTAAGGCTGCCTTGTTCAAAATATTTACTGCATATCATCATTGCCTAGACCGTCACAAAAAAAGGCTTGGGGGTGAAGAATGCATCAACAACAAAGATTTATTGCAATCTTGAGTGTTATTATAAAGCATCAGAAACCATCATTAGATTTATTGCAATATTCAGAGTTATTATAAAGCATCAGAAACCATCATCTCCAGTATCAAATTAGCATCAGAAGCTTAACATACCTGATTTGATTTTCACTGGTAACATCAGAATTATAAAAGTATCAAATTAGCATCAGAAGCTTAACATCAGAAGGTTCATATATTTTCAAATCATACCAGACACCACAAAATCTTATCACTGTTGTATGCAAGTTTTAATCCTCAAGTGACTAAAGAGTTTGGAACTTTGGATAAGAGATTGAAATCACAGTATGTAGGTTTCGAATTCTTAAAAAGTTTGGACCATAGTTTGCAGTCACGTTCTTTATATCATAATTTTCCAAAATTTCAGTATTAACACCTGATTTGATTTAATTAAAATAATTCATTATATCTGTCTGAAATGGTAACTCACAGTTTACCTATGCTCAAGCACAAGATTCCTAGTTAACAACAACTTGAAGCGAGCAATGTTCTCAACTGCAAGGTTGTTGAAGAAGCCAACAACTGCAGTACCAAGGCCTATGAGTAGTGCTAGAGTCCATTTAAGCACTACATACCAAAATATTTGCACTCTTTTCCTTGACCTCCAGTCATGTTTAAATTGGTCATTCTCCACAATCCTAGCATCCAATATATAGACACAAGTTAACTAACCACTGTAAAGCAAAACAAATATTAGCTAGGATGAATAGATAAGAAAACATTTATCTCTAAAACCGAACAAAAATAAGATCATGCAATCATGATTACATATAACTGGAAACAGCACAGAGATATCAACCCTTTTCCCCAATTAATTAGCTAATTCATTTATGCGAAGTGCAAGCTAACTAACCTTAAGAATGTTGTTTAGAAGATCGATCTACAGTGTAAGATGGTAAGTCCAAAAGTATGCATAAAAGTATTATAACTTCACACTATGTCAGCCTAAGGATTGTGACACGAAAGGAAAACAAACATCATATCATAAGCAGATCTAGTTTGAAATGATTTTTGAGACGCTCAATTCAGAAAATACTAATGACCAACGTAAATAACATCACAGGCTAAAAATCATAGGTTAGGCTTATAATGGCTTGCAAAACAAATAATTAAGGAAGAACAGTGGTTAACCGAAAATGCTTACTCATAATCCAAGCTCTCATTAATGGGGCAAATATTAGTCCCAATAACAGCAATCTGTGAAGTAGTAGTGTTCATTGTCCTCTTCCTCAGAGCATCTGTAGTCGTTTGCTATTTATCCATAATTTGCATTTTTGGCTAAAAAACCCGCTGCAGTCGTTTGCTATTTATCCATATTATCGATAAATCGCTACAGTAGATTGATATATTTGAGAATCCGCATAAGTTATATGCATATATGAGTGACGGCACATCATGTGCCGTCCCACAAAAAAAAATTAATATTTTTTTCGTCGGACGGCACATAATGTGCCGTCCCATTCATAAACTAATTAGTTTATTCAATTAAAAATCCCAAAACGAATTAAAAAATCTCAAAAATTCCCCCCCCCCTGGACAGCACATGATGTGCCGTCCCATGGTTTTTTTTAAAAAAAAAAATTTAAACATCATTTTCACCAATCAACATCATTATCCATGGCATTTGATGCTAATTATTATTATTAATATTATAATATCACTGTACTGCTAATTATTATTATTGCTAACTATTTCAAACCAGACCCCATTACTGCTAATTATTATTATTATAATATCACTGTATTATTATCTTTTGTTTTCTTTATAATTATGCATGAATTTTTTTTTTATTTTTTATTTTCTGTTCGGACGGCACATGATGTGCCGTCCCTCCTATAAAAAAAAATAATTTATTATTTTAGCGTTCGGACGGCACATGATGTGCCGTCCCACGTAATTTGTTATTTTTTTAGTATTTTTTTATTCTCAGACGGCACTTAATGTGCCGTCGCTTATTTTTATATTATAGAAAGCTAAAATATAGCTTTAAACGACTGCAGCAAAACTAGGATTCCTATTTCTATTTATCCATATATCCATATTTTACCATTCAACGACTACAGATGCTCTCAGCAAAGGCTCTCTCACTGCTATTCCATCTTTACCATCAGAAAAAAAAGACACTTCTCTATCCATCTCACCATTCAAATTCTCAATGTAATTTCCCTCCATCCTCCCCCCCCCCCCTCTCTCTCTCTCTCTCTCTCTCTCTCAAAACTGTTTGACGGGAGCAGACAACAGCACTAATAGTTATATGATCTCAGCAAAAAAAACACAAAAGAAAAACAAGTTTGTGGGTAAAATGGGAAACAAGTATAATGTCACAGGTAAGCAATGAAGACAAGGAACTGCTTTTAGGGGGTGGGTGCAGTTTGTGGGTAAAATTAATGAGGCTTCAAGTCTGAATGAGTGACTGATGAAAGAGTACTTCAGATAACCACACAGTTTGGTGGATCCTTATAAAGCCAACATGGAAGGTTATTAACAAGAGACATCACTGGTAAGCATCACAAGGTTTCATGGTAACATATGCATTATACAACTTTGTAATGCACATCAGAAATTCTTGAACAAAGTATGTATTAGTATAAAGGAGCCAGCTACATAAACATCTTAAGGAATTTGAAAGAAATAAACCCAATGTAAATGTGAAGAATATCAATACCCAATTGTTTAACAATATCAAAGTTGTAACAAGGATGTTCAAGCTGCTTCTTCATACCACTCCACTCTTCATCCTGCTAAGGAATTAAATAAACTTCGTAATAAACAAATCATGAAATCAAATAGTATAACAAAGCAATGTCAATATTTGAAAGGATTGAATTAGTCGTAGGCTCAGAACACAGTTGTATATAACAATTGTTCAAATAAATCATAAAGATTAGTCTAAGGCTGCATTTTTTACAATGCCATGCCTACTGGTACTAATTATGTGTCCACCCCCTTCGCCACCCATAGTTGAATTCATCAATCATACACTCACTACAATGGAAAAAATCCACATAATAACCTCTCTGACTTCACATAATGCCATCACTCTGACTTCACATAATGCCATCACAGAAACCACAGATCAACTTAAAAACTCTCATCATATCCATGGATCAACTTAAAAATTCTCATCATTTCCATGGATATTCACTCGTAGTTTTGATATTTTCAGTATCACCAATATACAATACCACCAGCCAGAAGGGGGGACACACTTTCAAAAATAAGTTGTGCATTTCATCATTGCCTAGACCGACATCATCTTGGTGAGTAAAAAAATATATAATAAGCACTTCCTGTTAGTGACAACTCCATTCATTAGTTCGTAAGATTTGACAACATTTTATGATGACTGTCAACTGCCTAACGCAACCCTCCTTCTTATAAATTCCAATTTTATGAAAGAAAAAACATTTCCAATTTTTTCATTGAATCCACAAAATCAATGTCATTCTCTTAAATTCTGAACAGGATCGAATTTAAAGGTGCATGCACACAAACAAGACTAATCAAGCTTCCAGGCATACAAAATTAATGAAAACCCTAAACTTCTTGATTGTGTTTCCTTAGAACAAGAGCAAGTTTGGAACATGAACACCACATTTCCGACATGCCCATCACTACCAAAGAGCCAGCTATGAACATCCCAAAACACCTCCACTGAAACCCCATCAATCACAATAGTCTGATTCCCTCTCAACTTCCAACATAGCCTCTTCACCTGCAACACCCTCATCTTATCAATTCGAATCTCGAGGAACAGATCTTGAAGCACAACCGTCTCGCACTCAATCACAACATCATGAACTTGCCCATTCTCACAAAACTGAGCCTTTGTGCAGTAAACCTTCTTTCCAAAAACATGCACCTTCTTAGCAACAAACACTGCACTACAAGGTAAGGGGTTTCTTACATTCGCCTTTAGATTTGCTTCTTTCGCCATATCACCAAGTAACAGATCCATCTCATGATCAAATAGGATGGCTACATAGAGCCCTTCCAACGGCTCTGGCCCAAATCCAAATTTTGCAGATGAAAGATCACAAAACACTTGTATTTTCCTACTGTCTGGAATTGAACACTTGGATCCTTTCCATTTAGAGAATAGCGACGGTTTGATATCAACCTTGAATAGGCATTTATTGTCAGAATCATCGAATTCGACACAGAGAGATTGACCCATCATGATTTTGCACCAACTGATGGTGATAACAGAGGAGATGTGGCATAGTTGAGCTTGGTAGAGGCAGGTTTCAAGATTTTGTGTAGATTTGGTGGCGGCATTGGACGCAGAGTCTGTAACTTGGGTACCACTCTCTCCCATACAAGAAGGGAAGTCCCTCATTCTCAAAACTGATCGATCGATTCTTTTGATCAAGAAAACTGAAGAGACACCCTACTTCTCTCTTTTAATAGTGCAAGGAGGGAAGAATCTCAGAGGTTCAATGTTTGCAATTGAACAGCAACAAAAGGAAATTGACCCTTGCAGTAACAAATCAAATGCTACTACTCTCTTCATATTACAGAATCTCAAACCTAGTCTACTTTCTTCTTCCTTCATATATAACCTAACTTCTTTACAGCAAAAGAACAAGAATGCAGAAATTTCACAAAGGACCCCATGCATTTAAACAATATTGCCACCCTTTTTGTAGGATAAAGAGATTAGATGAGATGGCAGAAATATAAAGAAAAAAAGAAGGAAAAAAAAGGACAAAAGACAAAAGAAAAAAAAAAAGAAGACAAACACAGAGATACAGTGTTATCTCACTGTTAGCTGTTTCAAGCCAACAAATTTGAGTGTTTAAATTAACAAAAGTAGAGCCTTTAGAGCCTTAGTTTAGAGTAGGTCAAGGATCATGAATTCCTAACTACTTTTTCTAGCTGGCATTTAGTTTAGAGTTGGTCAAGGATCAGAAACACACATCCCAATCATTGCTGTGAAAAAAAACGGAAAAAAAAGGAAAAATCATATACTGAAAGGGAGGATTTTCTATAGAGTTGGTCAAGGATCAGAAACACACATCCCCGGCACTTGCTGTGAAAAAAAAAAAGGAAAAATCATCTATCTATCTATAATCTATAACTATTATAATAGAAGAGTTGGAGTTGTTTGTAAAATTAGTGGAGATTTTGTGTCGTGTTTGAAGAGCTATAACTCTAAATTGCCTACTCATCACTCTTCATCAGAGAACTCATTTTGTAGATGACCCTTCAATTCATACCAAATTGATTTCACCAGAAGGCCATACACCTTTTTCAACTTAGCACAGGCATGGCTCAGTACTCTAAGTTTGTTTTATTAATCACTTAATAATGAAACAGGGTGGCCAGACTCCACCTTTTCTTCAAAAAAAAATAAAAAATTAGCACATGCATAAAGACAATTCATCTACCTAGAATGAGACAGGCTGACTAAAGCTTCACATGGTTCAACTCCATAAGAAACACTGGACATAGTGGATAAGAAAGTACTGAATTGAATCTCAAACAGTGTATAATTGGCATGACTCAATACAATCCATGGACTTCAGTTGTGGTCCTTCGGATAATACAAACTACTAGGTATCAATAACCTTGTAACCTAAGATGTGGACAGAAGTACTACACAGATTCTGAAAATTTTGGGATCAAGAAAACTCAAGCATACAAAACGGAAACTACAATACATGATTCACCCTACTTTGTTATCATAAGATGTGGACGGAAGTACTACAAATAGATTCTGAAAATTTTGGGATCAAGACAACTCAAGCATACAAAATGGAAACTACAATAGAAACAATAAAAACAATAGAAACACTGTACAAGCAGAGAAATAATCTTTAATATCTTTATTAATCAGAGTTTCTCATGTCTAAAATGCAAAAAATAGAAACACTGTACAATACAATATATCGGATTCTGTTTTGGGAGAAGTAAAACAGATATCAGTTGGAAATTTTATATCCATCAACTCTTAAATGTCGATAAGGCCATGGTATCAAAACTCCGATGACACTCAGATGCATTGGCCGAGGAAGATTGGAAATTTGACTAGCGAAACTCCTGATACTCCAGATTTGTCCAATATTACCGATAAATGGCAAGCCAACTCTACTATCATAGAAATAAGGAAACGGGAGACGATTTGGCACCAGATATCCGGAGGTGTGGAAAGAGCTGCTGTGATAAGCGGAAAAACCATCAAAAAACGACGAATGCTCGTGGAGGTTTCCACAGAAAGACCTCTTGGTTCTGGCAAATGGATCACAATTACAGGTACCTGCGAGCATACCGATGAAATGAACGAAATACGAACAATTAGCATAATATGGTTATATTATTTTAATAGAATAGGCAACAATAATGCATAGGAACTTGCTCTAACTTTTTGACTCATATAAAACAGACGATGATAGAATATCGACGGGAAAACGAAACAACATTTCGAAATTAATTTTACAAAAGATGTTTCCATAAAGGTCAATAGAAGATGTGGATTTTTTATAGCATACGCATAAATTTTTTACAAAATAAATAAATAACCAACACCAACTAACTGTGTGAGCGCAATATTAACACCAAACTCTAAATTAAAATTCGTAAAGAGAATAATGGATCTCCAGTGTGCTCATTAGCAACATAAAAATGGATCAGCATCCATAATCCTCCGTCATAAATTAAAGGAAGTAGGATGAGGAACTCGCGAAAAACTTAGTTCAAAAATTACCAAGATAGGTACCTTAAAAGATATCAGAGATGAATTAAAAATATCATGGATCTAGAACAGTGCCTAGAACAGTGCCACCTTCATTTTCTAGCCAAGAAGGAAAGGACATTAATGAGAACTGAAATGTATTGCTAATAAAGGGAGGAACGAAATAAGGAAAGATTGTAGGATGCAAACCAAATTTCAATAGGCTCTTGAACATTTCAGGAAATAACCAATACGTAGTTTTAATTACTATTGCTAATTTTTTAATAGGAGATTAGGTTTTTCAATATATTATAGGGATTTGCTGGCCACTAACTAAAAATTACCGTAAATCTAGAGAACTGTTGTGAAGAAGAAAAAAAATGGTATACTCAAAAGGAGAGGGGATGGTATTCAAAACCTGAAGCAATCATGTAAGTCATATGTGGACCCATCCATCCACATGAAGGTTAACAGAATCCACAAAGGTGATCAACCCATAGTTAATCCGACCAACATGTGCATCCTATGAGTCTTATCAATATTTCAAAACCCAGTAAGGATACAAAGCATCTCACTATCATTTATTGGTTAAATATAGCCTAACCATCGCTACACTTCCAAGGCTGGGTTATAGACAACCCCATCTTCGCTTCCAAGTCCAAGAAGAATTACATCATCTTAAAGAAAAAATGATATATCACTGACTTGAAAGACGAAGGTATGACGAAAAGGATTCCACATCTCCGGTACCGCGCCAAAAAGAGACCAACACAGTGACCTTCGAATATGCGGAAGCGAGATGCCCAACTCTGCAAGAAGAGCCGTGACTACAGGTAGAGGGTCTCACATGAGAACGATAAACCAATCGGGTATGTGTAAAGGAGGAATAATCGGCGGAGAATTTTATATGAAGATGCAGTTAGTGGTGATGTGTTTCTTATTCACCATGATAAACAATATTCCTTTCATGTTCACCAAGAGATGCCTCCTAGTTTTTTCCCACGTGTTCCTATTTGTTTCTTTAGAAGTTAGGTTTTTAAATTTTAGTGCATACTAAACATGTAAACCCTCTATATATAAATAAAAGGTGGGATACATTCTTTAAAGAAGCGAGGAGGGAAATCTAGGAGGCCATGTTTGTACCTACGACAACAACAAAAGAAAATGAGGGTAAAAGTATTATATGGTTATAAAAGGATTTCATTCAATATTTCTGTGGGAGTATAACAACAAGGGGGTTATATGCAAACCAACCAACACCATGCATTTTCACCTACTGGCTCAAAAAATGGGGGAGTGGGAATCAATTACTCAAAATGGAAAAAAAGGAGTTTTTATGAAATATCTTAAGGAGAAAAGGGTTGCAAAGAAAGTTTAGAAGATCATCATTACTCTATACTCACTCTATGTCAAAAATTAAAAAGAAATTTTAAATCTTGAACTAGAAACATCATTCATTCAAAAGAGAGAGTACATCCGGGCAATACAATTTCACCTTCCTAAACATGGTCATTGACAGGATGTGCTCTCTTTCTCTTGAATGAATGAAGTGGGACTAGAGGAAACTTACTCCTATGGCACCGTACACATCCTACCACCTCCTCCCAAATATAAGATGCATATCGTTCAAAGTGTTACATGTCATGAAACATAAGAGGATGATAT
Organism: Hemerocallis citrina; assembly: GCA_017893485.1. Taxonomy (NCBI): domain Eukaryota; kingdom Viridiplantae; phylum Streptophyta; class Magnoliopsida; order Asparagales; family Asphodelaceae; genus Hemerocallis; species Hemerocallis citrina. Next base: position 199,594,294 of record CM030360.1, read on the forward strand.
CATCAAAGTTGAATATGTTTTCCCATTGGTGTTGCTGATTTTGGTGTGGGATCAATCAGGTGAGTTCTTTTATTGGGGAAAAAATTCGCGATATGGACCGTCAATCAAGATCTAGATATGGATCTGACTAGCTGGAAACACATAGGAACCTGCTAAAAGTCTCACAACGAAAGTTATTTCATCGTAAGACCCTTTGATGCTCAAGTCAGTCATGAGAACAATGATTAGGGTTTTTTTATGGAGAAAATACCAGTTACCTTTGACCGGTGGAGGTGGATGATATTTATAAGCCATGAATCAGTTATAGAAGATAAACCATAAAGGTATCTTCCACTGATTTGACTAGGGATTATTATGGTAAAGGAATATAATAGGATGATTTGACTAATAGCTATGATTGACTGAAAATCCCCTTATTCTCGTGTAGCAAGCAAGCTTTAATTGTGGGCCTAGCTGGTTTAATGTGCCTAGAGACGGCCCGTCCTTGCTGTAAAATTATTTTACTACCCTTGGCAACTTTGAGATGTGTGTTGAGATCACATGGCTTCGATTTTTACCCGTATCACCCATGCATTAATTTCCCATAATTGTTTTGTTACTGAAACATTCTATTCTTGAAAAATTGTGCATTTAGCAACCTCATGTTGAATGAACCAAGGTTGCCAAGTTCGTCATATGTGTCGGTTTGCGATGCAAACACTGTTTTAAATTTTGACCGATACGGCCAAAATTTTGCATATTTTATACTTAATATCGGTTTGGACCGAAATGTGTAGATTTTGGTTTAAATTGCTAAAATATCGGTCGAAATATTGCCGAATTTGGCGAAATATCGACCGAAATAGACACTAATGTTAATGTGAACATATTACTTTTTTTTTGTTTTGCTTTTTGCATACGAATCTTTCAATATAGAATCTGAAGCTAAGATAAGTGAGGATTTCGTCTCCTTCTGGTTTGTGTATATGCAAATTCAAGTAAATCTATTAACTAACACATTTTTTTTCTTATCAATGCAAATTCAATTTAGTTATATTTATATTACATTCTCTTTTATATTTTTGTTAAATTCTGCGAATATTTACTGCGATTGATTCATAACAAAAGTTATATTATACAATATTTTATATGATAAATTACATGTACAACATATAATATCTTGTATAGTAACAAAAAAAAGTATGTTTATTGAGTGTCCGAAATGAACATCTGAAATGATCACATTTTCCTGAGATATCCGATATATCCGATCTGAGACGAAACACCCCCTGCCGAGACGAGTCCGAAATCCGAGATTTAAAACCTTGGGTGCAAGTACGGGATCACGGTATGCTATCTTGAGCAGCCCATGGTACAGAGTGGGTAGTATGAGTCGGGAGACTCGGGATGCTTATTTGAGTTATATGTGTAAAGAGAAAGAAAGAAAGAAAGAAAATTAACATATAACATAATTGATTATTGGCATTTCTAAATAAAGGAGTGATAATCCAAATAAAGTCTCTAACAAATTTATGAGATTTTGAAGAAAACTGACAAGCTACTAAATAAAGGTGATCATTTTGAAGACATAGAAGAAACCTTATGCAGATCGCTGATTTAAGAGATCCGAATGACGAACCCACAGTGGATCCGGATCGCGAGATCTGGATCGTGGTTTGGAGAGGGGGTGGAAGAACACAATGACACTGGAATGGACAAAACGTTCAAATTTAGGGATTTTAAATCATACTCTCTTTTATGGTACAAAGGTCAACTTCAACGGTGTGAATCGAGAATTTTGGTTGTGGATAGCATATTTTTAGCGTGCCAATTTCCTCCTATGCCACAGGAAACCTCATATATATGTAATCTCCAAGCAAATTAATTCAACACAAGATCACTACTTTAAGTGGTGAAAATTGTTAGTGAAACACGGGAAGATAGATTTTCAAAGCTATATGCCAAAACATTAAAGGCAGAAAAAAAAAGACATTAGGAATAAAGAACAAAGACCAATAATCAATGAAACCCGTGGAAGAAGAGGAAAGGTTGAAGTATAGCTGCTACACCAAAACAAGGCGCAAACAATTTACCTCATTGACAAAGTGGATAAATCAAGAATACAAAATGAAAACAATAACAGGATTAGAGAATGCTATATTCAAATTTTCACATCAAAATGGGATTATTATATTGCTAAGAGATTCCATGAAAGGAGTTGACAACTAGGTGTCAACCTGAAACACCTTATGTCAACCCTTAGTGTCATAACCCCACACCAAGGATAGTACGAACAATGAAGATGTCAACCGTCCTTTCCTCATTGAGATCCTATGAACAAGAGAGGAGTTTATCAAATTCTAAATTATGTGTGGCATCATTGATCCTCGACATTCTCCAAAGCCGAGGGGGCATAGAAAACTAGCACAAATAATGGATTCCAATAGTTACATAAAATTTCGAGGCATTGAGACACATAAAAAGCTAAGAGACTTACTAAAGTAGCACCTTCTATCAAGATTCACATTTTAGAAAATCTAACATAAATTACCTTTGCTCCAATCACTAAATCGCCCCAATTTCTCTTTGCACAAGCTTATTCTCTCCTGAAAGTAAAACAAAGACCATCACTCATCAGCACAAGCACATCCAGGCAACATTTCTTTCATAAAATCATCACTGAAGAAAAATAAAAAAAAATTGGACCATGAATAAACCAACAATAATCATAATCCATATATAATAAAATTAATGTGGTAAATCATCAGCTGGAGCACGATTTTGAAACTCCTTGCAAAAAGCACTATTAAAGGACTCCACTAAGTTACACAATAAATACTTCTAAAAACATGCTTTAATATGAGATGATTAATTATCAACGCAACCATGCCGAAGGAAAATTTTTTGTAAAAAATAACTATTGAGGAAATTCAATAGATTAGAGACCATAAACAAACAAAATAACACAAGCTTAATATCTCGAACAAGTATAACGCGGATGGTAAATTACCGACATAAGCACAACCGAGTTATTTTTCTTCCATAAAATCACTACTAAATAAACACCACTAAATTACACCCATTAAAAAAAGGGAACCAGCTTAATCTGCCAATAGGTAGACCTAGATGGTAGATCGTCATCTGAATCACAACCAAGCAAAATTTCATGCATAAAAATATAAAATCACTACTGATGATATACACTAACGTGAAGCAAGGTTCGTCGGACCTCCGATTTTTTTTATGAGGACTTGGCCGTAGGTTAAGCAAAAAAAATAAAAAATTAAATTAAATTAAAAATATTCAAAAAGATGAAGTCGAAGGGAAAACTGAAGTAGTTGTAGTCCCATTGAAGCCACAATTGAAAATATTAAATAGGACTTTTTTCAAAGAGATTATGACGCTTTAAAGATGATTAGGAAATTTGAAGTTGGTGTATTTAAGTATTGGGTATGAGTCATGGAGAAATGGGTAAGAAATTAACTCAATAACAATTTAATTAAAACTCACCTGACTCTTAAGTGCCTTTTTAGAACCGCTTTCTACAATACCAGTTCCTAACGCTTTTCGAACAACTTTTTTCCTAAATTAGGTGTGGCTTGCCGCTTGTCGATTTTTGGAGCTTTTTAAAATAATGGTGTTAACAATATAAAAAAAACAAGCTCTCCCCCCCCCCCCCCATACAATTAAAACCCATATCCTAAATCACCAACAAGAGCACTCGCAAGTAAAAGTTCTTGGACTAAAATGAACCCAAAAAATCTAATAAATTGGACCACAGACGAACGAAAAAAGGGGCTCAACCTCTCCTGCAAACAAAGCCCAAATGGTAAATTACCAAGACAAACAAACCCAAACTGAAAAAGTAAAATCACTACAAACGAAAATTCACTAAATTCCACAACAAGAAAATTAAACTATATATTAAATAAATAGATAAGTATAAGCTTACTCTCTCCTATAAGTCAAACCTGGATGGTAAATCATCGTTTAAATTGGACAGTAATTAAACCAAAAAATAATAGACAAGTTTAATCTGTCCTAAAGTGAAACCCAAATAGTAAATCATCAACAAAAGCTTTACCCAACTACAGTTCCTCACATTAAATTCACACCTAACAAATTAAACCATCAAGTAAACAAACAAAATCCCTTGCATTATAGAAACAACCATAATGGTTCCTGCAAGTAAACCCCCTATACAAAATCATCAACCAAAGCACACCCAAATGAAAAGTTCATGCATAAATTCACTAATGAATAATAAACCCTACTAAAATCAAACCATACGAAATATTTATATATAAAAAATAAAAATAATAATAATTCTTACAATCTCCGTTCTGATCGGGTGATCGTCAGGTCGAATCCCATTGCATCTCAACCTCACTGCTCAAAATTTAAAATATTATTTTATTAAAAAAACCCAACAAAGAGAACTCAATTAAAAGTAAAATTAACAGGAAATTAAAGAAACCTCAATGTATGAGTTATTATTACCTGATAAGAGAGTGGTCGCGGCCTGCGCGAGCACGAGGAAAGCACGTGCTCGCTGGAGAGGAGGGAGGTCGGCGAGGGCGTCAGGGTCGGCGGCCGCCGCTGCCAAGAAGTCGAGAAGGTTGCTTTCAACTTCGTGCACGTTTTGTAGGGTTTCTTTGATGGAATCCAGTACTTCTCTGGACATCGTCATCAATCTTCGACCTTAAAAAGAAAAAACGATTCTGAAGGATTTTTGCCTTTTTTTTTAATGGAAAAAATAATTACTTTTTTTTGGTAGCGCTAGAAGCTATTTATCATTTATCTCTATGTCGGTTTGACTCAAGTCTTCCCCTACTTGAAGATAACAATCTATATCTATACTACTACTCTATATCTATATCTATACTACTACTTAAAGGTCATAGGAAAAGGAATTCAGCCCTCTTTTTGTCCCCACTTTAACCCTGGATTTTTTTCAAATTAACGGAATTGTCATCGGTTCCTACGCCCTCTGATTGAAATTGTAAGGTTGAGATTTGTGTAGATTAAGGTGTGTTATTTGCACTCTGTTTTACTAAAAGTCTACACTTTGAAAGTCTTGAATGGGTGTACATTTTGGTAGATCTGAACAGAATAAAGTGGGGGTGGTTGTAGCATGAATAGTTACTCAGATTGCTTCTCTATCTTTCTCATTGTTTCTTACCTCTCTCCGAAGTCCAAACCCAAAAAACCCTACCCTTTTTCCGAAACGCCATGCCCTCTTTCTCATCTTCTCTCTTTTCTTTTCGACCACATCACTCAGGTTCGCAGCAACTTCGATGTCCACTGGGTTAGCCTCCGGCAGCAGCACTTAACCCACTCGATGCGGCATGCGTCCCCTACCTCCATCCGACTTCGGTAGAACCTCCGACGGCCACTGGTTAGCCTTCGCACTGGTTAGCCTTCGCCATGAGCTCCGACGACACTCGAACTGTCGTGCGTTCCCTATCCTAAACCATCCCCTAAAATAGCAAGGTTAATATTTCCCTCTTTTTCAATTTCGTATGGGGTTAGGGTTTCGGTTCTCGAATTTGGGATTTTAATAAAATCTTTTGTGAGGCATCTCTTTTGGGCCTATAATAATTTGTTTTGGTTTTAAATCCTCTTTTTTCGTTTTTTTTCTTCTTCCAGGTTTATTGTTTGGGATTGGGTGCTCGAATTTGGAGATCTGGGTGTTCTAAATTGAGCGTTTTGTTGCATCTATGAGCACCTTTCAAAAGAACCCAAAACCCAACCCTTTCTCCATAGCCCTCGCCATCAAAACCACAGCGGTGCCGATTTCAGGTAGCCATCTCAACAATTTATACAATTGTTCTTAGCTTCATAGTCATATCTGCGATTACGCATTTCCCACCATTAAGTCTTCCGTCGAACCTTCTTATCATGAAGGAAATGTTTGGGGTTAGGGTTTGGGTTATTCAATTTAAGGTTCAAGGTGAGTTGAAGATTGCAACCAACCCAAAACAAAATTGCTGAATATTTTCATTTTTTTATATCTTGCAGTGGTCAGTGATAAACGGTGTTAAGAATGAGATGCTCATGTGTATTTTGGAATCTCTTTGTAGGTGCAATGGAGGTAGCTTTGTTGCTAGAGAGCATTAATTGGCTCAGTTCATTGGCGTCGAAGTGTAGTGCGGAAACTAATCTTCTATTCGAGGAAGTAGATGGTTCGGAGCCAAGTTTTGATGAGTAAGTGGAGGAGGTGATTAAAGTTTTCTAATATTTAGTCAATTAAGCTTGGGAGATTGTGGAGGGAAGGCATCAGTTATGAGTAAAATTTGTTTTGTAAGTATCTATGCTCCAGGTCCTTTCCTAAAAATTAAGAGCATCTAGGTAATTAGTTCATCATGTTTACTGCTTTGTGTAACTATGTTATCATGTTGAATGAATTTATGGTTAGATCGAATTGACTAAATGTTGAAAATTCCTTACTAGATTAAAGCAGTTAAAGTAGTAAGTGCATTGGGAAATATGACTGGATGCAGCTAAAATTGATTCTTGCAGTTGTCGTTTTTTTAAATTAAAAACATGTTGTGGGGAATTGATGCAGGCATTGACTATACTTGAGCATAGATCTTGGGCAAAGGTCTTTGTATTGCTACTTACAATAAATTATAATGTCATAGTATTTGAATAGTTGGTTCTTAAAAGTGTAGAGATTTATAGATAGACATTTAATTATAATGTCATGGTATTTTGGAAATTGATGTTTACTACTATGGCAATACTTATCCAAATTTATATGGTTTGTTTTTTTTAATATTAAATTGTTATTGAGTTTCCGTTTGCCCATCTTTTTCTTCTTGGATCTTTTGTGCATTTGTGCAATCAATTTCTAAGTTACAATTTGGCTTCCTGGTTATGTCAAATGGGCTATTAAGAGCATGTGAGTAATTAGTGCCAGACAAATATGAATTCAATATTAGTTTCAACTAAATCAGTTGAAGCTTTTAGTTCTTCTTGCGTGTCTACTCTTTTAAAGAAATAGCTTTAGGGTCTGTATTATAATATAGTATAATTAGTTAACTAAATCTGCACATCCTAAGCTCATAACTATGTTAGCAGGAAGTGCTAGAAAGGAAGAAGAAAGAATACACTGAGAAAATGAAAAACAAGGAAAAGCAATGATTCACGGGCAAGCAAAAGAGAAACAAGTCATTGCACACGCCAAGAAAGACGAGAAATGTCGACTCGCGTTCTTCGCGTATCGGGGGACTGCTCCGGCGGGTTCCGCAAAGTCCAGGATGCAATCGACTCCGTCCCTTTCTCCAACCGGGTCCGGACCATCATCCAGATCTCACCGGGTCTCTACCGCGAACCCGTTCACATTCCCAAAACTAAGAACTTTATCACTTTTTCCGCCCTCCGTCCCGAATCCACCGCATCTCTTGGGACAACACTGCTACCCGATTCCAACACCATCAGGTCCCATTTTATTATTGTTAAAATTGTGAATTGAAGTTGAGGAAATTAATTGAAATTTATTGTTAACAGGAGTCTCGGTTGATCGGGACCGGCATGTTTGGATGTGGGAGTGTGATTGTGGAAGGGGAGGATTTCATTGCTGAGAATGTTACTTTTGAAACACTTCACCTAAGGTGTGTATGTCTGTATGTACATTTTTTTTAAAAAAAAACTTTTTTTTAGTTTCAATTGAAAAAATAAAATAAGTATGGTTTATTTTGATGATTTTGTAGGGTTCACGGCAAGCTGTGGCTATGAGAGTGACACCGGATCGTTGTGCATTTTACAACTGCAGGTTCCTTGGTTGGCAGGTGAGAATTAATATTGTTCACATGTTTAATTTAGTTGAACATTCTTCTAAATTATTTACTGCATTATATTAAGGAATTGGGTGCTGTAGCATTTTTTTTCCCGCTTATTATAGTAAGGTTTTTTTTTAAAAATGAATTAATGATGGATTGGGGACTAAACATACTCGATTACAAGGAGAATTGAGTATGTTAGTGTATAAGTAGATTTTGTTTTTGGTTTAATTTAGAACTGAACAAATTGGATAATAACAATCTTATTTTTAGAGTGGTTGCTTATTGTGTGGAAGTAGTATGTGATAATCCCTCGTGTAGAGAGACTGAGTAAATTCAAATAGATGTGCATTTATTCTTATCTTGCCTTCTAATTATATAATGTAGGGATTTTCACAATGTACAATTCATTGTTTTCCCATGCTCATTGATGTTTTCCCATGAAATTTTGCTTGGTTGTGATTCTGATGAGGATCTACCATCTAGGTCTACCTATTGGCAGATTAAGCTTGTTCCCTTTTTTTAATGGGTGTAATTTAGTGGTGTTTATTTAGTAGTGATTTTATGGAAGAAAAATAACTCGGTTGTGCTTATGTCGGTAATTTACCATCCGCGTTATACTTGTTCGAGATATTAAGCTTGTGTTATTTTGTTTGTTTATGGTCTAATCTATTGAATTTCCTCATTAGTTATTTTTTACAGAAAATTTTCCTTCGGCTTGGTTGCGTTGATAATTAATCATCTCATATTAAAGCTTGTTTTTAGAAGTATTTATTGTGTAACTTAGTGGAGTCCTTTAATAGTGCTTTTTGCAAGGAGTTTCAAAATCGTGCTCCAGCTGATGATTTACCACATTAATTTTATTATATAGGGATTATGATTATTGTTGGTTTATTCATGGTCCAATTTTTTTTATTTTTCTTCAGTGATGATTTTATGAAAGAAATGTTGCCTGGATGTGCTTGTGCTGATGAGTGATGGTCTTTGTTTTACTTTCAGGAGAGAATAAGCTTGTGCGAAGAGAAATTGGGGCGATTTAGTGATTGGAGCAAAGGTAATTTATGTTAGATTTTCTAAAATGTGGATCTTGATAGAAGGTGCTACTTTAGTAAGTCTCTTAGCTTTTTATGTGTCTCAATGCCTCGAAATTTTATGTAACTATTGGAATCCATTATTTGTGCTAGTTTTCTATGCCCCCTCGGCTTTGGAGAATGTCGAGGATCAATGATGCCACACATAATTTAGAATTAGATAAACTCCTCTCTTGTTCATAGGATCTCAATGAGGAAAAGACGGTTGACATCTTCATTGTTCGTACTATCCTTGGTGTGGGGTTATGACACTAAGGGTTGACATAAGGTGATTCAGGTTGACACCTAGTTGTCAACTCCTTTCATGGAATCTCTTAGCAATATAATAATCCCATTTTGATGTGAAAATTTGGATATAGCATTCTCTAATCCTGTTATTGTTTTCATTTTGTATTCTTGATTTATCCACTTTGTCAATGAGGTAAGTTGTTTGCGCCCTGTTTTGGTGTAGCAGCTATACTTCAACCTTTCCTCTTCTTCCAGGGGTTTCATTGATTATTGGTCTTTGTTCTTTATTCCTAATGGCTTTTTTTTCTGCCTTTAATGTTTTGGCATATAGCTTTGAAAATATATCTTCCCGTGTTTCACTAACAATTTTCACCACTTAAATTAGTGATCTTGTGTTGAATTAATTTGCTTGGAGATTACATATATATGAGGTTTCCTGTGGCATAGGAGGAAATTGGCACGCTAAAAATATGCTATCCACAACCAAAATTCTCGATTCACACCGTTGAAGTTGAACTTTGTACCATAAAAGAGAGTATGATTTAAAATCCCTAAATTTGAACGTTTTGTCCATTCCAGTGTCATTGTGTTCTTCCACCCCCTCTCCAAACCACGATCCGGATCTCGCGATCCAATCCACTGTGGGTTCGTCATTCAGATCTCTTAAACCAGTGATCTGCATAAGGTTTCTTCTATGTCTTTAAAATGATCACCTTTATTTAGTAGCTTGTCAGTTTTCTTCAAAATCTCATCAATTTGTTAGAGACTTTATTTGGATTATCACTCCTATATTTAGAAATGCCAATAATCAATTATGTTATATGTTAATTTTCTTTCTTTCTTTCTCTCTACACATATAACTCAAATAAGCATCCTGAGTCTCCCGACTCATACTACCCACTCTGTACCACGGGCTGCTCAAGATAGCATACTGTGATCCCGTACTTGCACCCAAGGTTTTAAATCTCGGATTTCGGACTTGTCTCGGCAGGGGGTGTTTCGTCTCAGATCGGATATATCGGAGATCTCAGGAAAATGTGATCATTTCAGATGTTCATTTCAGACACTCAATAAACATATTTTTTTTTTGTTACTAAACAAGATATTTTATGTTGTACATGTAATTTATCATATAAAATATTGTATAATATAACTATTGTTATGAATCAATCGCAGTAAATATTCGCAGAATTTAAAAAAAATATAAAAGAGAATGTAATATAAATATAACTAAACTGAATTTGCATTGATAAGAAAAAAATGTATTAGTTAATAGACTTAGTTGAATTTGCATATACACAAACCAAAAGGAGACGAAATCCTCACATTATCTTAGCTTCAGGTTCTGTATTGAAAGATTCGTATGCAAAAAGCAAAACAAAAAAAAGTAATATTTTCACAATAACATTAGTGTCTATTTCGGTCGATATTTCGCCAAGTTCGGCAATATTTCGACCGATATTTCAGTAATTTCAACCAAAATCTACACATTTCGGTCCAAACCGATTTTAAGTATAAAATATGCAAAATTTTGGCCATATCGGTCAAAATTTAAAACAGTGTTTGCATCGCAAACCGAAACATATGACAAACTTGGCAACCTTGGTTCATTCATCATGAGGTTGCTAAATGCACAAATTTTCAAGAATAGAATGTTTCTGTAACAAAACAATTGTGGGAAATTAATGCATGGGTGATACGGGTAAAAATCGAAGCCATGTGATCTCAACACACATCTCAAAGTTGCCAAGGGTAGTAAAATAATTTTACAGCAAGGACGGGCCTTCTCTAGGCCCATTAAACCAGCTAGGCCCACAATTGAAGCTTGCTTGCTACACGAGAAGAAGGGGTTTTTCAGTCAATCATAGCTATTAGTCAAATCAGCCTATTATATTCCTTTACCATAATAATCCCTAGTCAAATCAGTGGAAGATACCTTTATGGTTTATCTTCTATAACTGACTCATGGCTTATAAATATCATCCACCTCCACCGGTCAAAGGTAACTGGTATTTTCTCCACACAAAAAACCCTAATCATTGTTCTCGTGACTGACTTGAGCATCAAAGGGTCTTACGATGAAATAACTTTCGTTGTGAGACTTTTAGCCGGTTCCTATGTGTTTCCAGCTAGTCAGATCCATATCCAGATCTTGATTGACGGTCCATATCGTGAATTATTTCCCCAATAAAAGAACTCATACCTGATTGATCCCACGCCAAAATTAGCAACAACAATGGGAAAACATATTCAACTTTGATGATATCATCCTCTTATGTTTCATGACATGTAACACTTTGAACGATATGCATCTTATATTTGGGAGGAGGTGGTAGGATGTGTAGGGTGGCATAGGAGTAAGTTTCCTCCAGTCCCACTTCATTCATTCAAGAGAAAGAGAGCACATCCTGTCAATGATCATGTTTAGGAAGGTGAAATTGTATTGCCAGGATGTACTCTCTCTTTTGAATGAATGATGTTTCTAGTTCAAGATTTAAAATTTCTTTTTAATTTTTGACATAGAGTGAGTATAGAGTAATGATGATCTTCTACACTTTCTTTGCAACCCTCTTCTCCTTAAGATATTTCATAAAAACTCCTTTTTTCCATTTTGAGTAATTGAATCCCACTCCCCCATTTTTTGAGCCAGTAGGTGAAAATGCATGGTGTTGGTTGGTTTGCATATAACCCCCTTGTTGTTATACTCCCACAGAAATATTGAATGAAATCCTTTTATAACCATATAATACTTTTACCCTCATTTTCTTTTGTTGTCGTCGTAGGTACAAACATGGCCTCCTAGATTTCCCTCCTCGCTTCTTTAAAGAATGTATCCCACCTTTTATTTATATATAGAGGGTTTACATGTTTAGAATGCACTAAAATTTAAAAACCTAACTTCTAAAGAAACAAATAGGAACACGTGGGGAAAAACTAGGAGGCATCTCTTGGTGAACATGAAAAGAATATTGTTTATCATGGTGAATAAGAAAGACATCACCACTAACTGCATCTTCATATAAAATTCTCCGCCGATTATTCCTCCTTTACACATACCCGATTGGTTTATCGTTCTCATGTGAGACCCTCTACCTGTAGTCACGGCTCTTCTTGCAGAGTCGGGCATCTCGCTTCCGCATATTCGAAGGTCACTGTGTTGGTCTCGTTTTGGCGCGGTACCGGAGATGTGGAATCCTTTTCGTCATACCTTCGTCTTTCAAGTCAGTGATATATCATTTTTTCTTTAAGATGATGTAATTCTTCTTGGACTTGGAAGCGAAGATGGGGTTCTTTATAACCCAGCCTTGGAAGTGAAGCGATGGTTAGGCTATATTTAACCAATAAATGATAGTCAGGTGCTTTGTATCCTTACTGGGTTTTGAACCATTGATAAGACTCATAGGATGCACATGTTTGTCGGATTAACTATGGGTTGATCACCTTTGTGGATTCTGTTAACCTTCATGTGGATGGATGGGTCCACATATGACTGACATGATTGCTTGAGGTTTTGAATACCATCCCCTCTCCCTTTGAGTATACCATTTTTTTTCTTCTTCGCAACAGTTCTCTAGATTTACGGTAATTTTTAGTTAGTGGCCAGCAAATCCCTATAATATATTGAAAAACCTAATCTCCTATTAAAAAATTAGCAATAGTAATTAAAACTACGTATTGGTTATTTCCTGAAATGTTCAAGAGCCTATTGAAATTTGGTTTGCATCCTACAATCTTTCCTTATTTCGTTCCTCCCTTTATTAGCAATACATTTCAGTTCTCATTAATGTCCTTTCCTTCTTGGCTAGAAAATGAAGGTGGCACTGTTCTAGATCCATGATATTTTTAATTCATCTCTGATATCTTTTAAGGAACCTATCTTGGTAATTTTTGAACTAAGTTTTTCGCGAGTTCCTCCTCCTACTTCCTTTAATTTATGACGGAGGATTATGGATGCTGATCCATTTTTATGTTGCTAATGAGCACACTGGAGATCCATTATTCTCTTTACGGATTTTAATTTAGAGTTTGGTGTTAATATTGCGCTCACACAGTTAGTTGGTGTTGGTTATTTATTTATTTTGTAAAAAATTTATGCATATGCTATAAAAAATCCACATCTTCTATTGACCTTTATGGAAACATCTTTTGTAAAATTAATTTCGAAATGTTGTTTCGTTTTCCCGTCGATATTCTATCATCGTCTGTTTTATATGAGTCAAAAAGTTAGAGCAAGTTCCTATGCATTATTGTTGCCTATTCTATTAAAATAATATAACCATATTATGTTAATTGTTCGTATTTCGTTCATTTCATCGGTATGCTCCCAGGTACGGGTAATTGTGATCCATTTACCAGAACCAAGAGGTCTTTCTGTGGAAACCTCCACGAGCAATCGTCGTTTTTTGATGGTTTTTCCGCTTATCACAGCAGCTCTTTCCACACCTCTGGATATCTGTGCCAAATCGTCGACCGTTTCCTTATTTCTTTGATAGTAGAGTTGGCTTGTCATATATCGGTAATATTGGACAAATCTGGAGTATCAGGAGTTTCGCTAGTCAAATTTCCAATCTTCCTCGGCCAATGCATTTGAGTGTCATCGGATTTTTGATACCATGGCCTTATCGACATTTAAGAGTTGATGGATATAAAATTTCCAACTGATATCTGTTTTACTTCTCCCAAAACTGAATCCGATATATTGTATTGTACAGTGTTTCTATTTTTTGCATTTTAGACATGAGAAACTCTGATTAATAGAGATATTAAAAATTATTTCTCTGCTTGTACAGTGTTTCTATTGTTCCTATTGTAGTTTCCGTTTTGTATGCTTGTGTTTTCTTGATCCCAAAATTTTCAGAATCTCTGTGTAGTACTTCTGTCCACATCTTAGGTTACAAGGTTATTGATACCTAGTGGTTTGTATTATCCGAAGGATCACAACTGAAGTCCATGGATTGTATTGAGTCATGCCAATTATACACACTGTTCGAGATTCAATTCAGTACTTTCTTAGCCACTATGTCCGGTGTTTCTTATGGAGTTGAATCATGTGAAGCTTTAGTCAGCCTGTCTCATTCTAGGTAGATGAATTGTCTTTATGCATGTGCTAAGTTTTTTTTTTTTTTTTTTTGAAGAAAAGGTGGAGTCTGGCCACCCTGTTTCATTATTAAGTGATTAATAAAACAAACTCAGAGTACTGAGCCATGCCTGTGCTAAGTTGAAAAGGTGTATGGCCTTCTGGTGAAATCAATTTGGTATGAATTGAAGGGTCGTCTACAAAATGAGATCTCTAATGAAGAGTGATGAGTAGGCAATTTAGAGTTATAGCTCTTCAAACACGACACAAAATCTCCATTAATTTTACAAACAACTCCAACTCTTCTATTATAATAGTTATCTCTAATATTATAATGGGAGAAGGGCTTAGTGTCATTTGTAAATATTTGTCATTTTGTCAACACGTGCAGCGCACGTGTTGGTAGTTTTTTTTTTGTCCTTTTCATTCCCTCCTCCCCATTTTCCCCACGTGCAACGCACGTGTATAATACTATAGATTATAGATAGGTAGATGATTTTTCCTTTTTTGGTTTCACAGCAAGTGCCGGGGATGTGTGTTTCTGATCCTTGACCAACTCTATAGAAAATCCTCCCTTTCAGTATAAGATTTTTCCTTTTTTTTCCCTTTTTTTTCATAGCAATGATTGGGATGTGTGTTTCTGATCCTTGACCAACTCTAAACTAAATGCCAGCTAGAAAAAGTAGTTAGGAATTCATGATCCTTGTCCTACACTAAACTAAGGCTCTAAAGGCTCTGCTTTTGTTAATTTAAACACTCAAATTTGTTGGCTTGAAACAGCTAACAGTGAGATGACACTGTATCTCTGTGTCTGTCTTTTTTTTTTTTTTTTTTTGTCTCGTCTTTTGTCCTTTTTTTTTCCCTTCTTTTTTTTCTTTATATTTTTGCCATCTCATCTAATCTCTTTATCCTACAAAAAGGGTAGCAATATTGTTTAAATGCATGGGGTCCTTTGTGAAATTTCTGCATTCTTGTTCTTTTGCTGTAAAGAAGTTAGGTTATATATGAAGGAAGAAGAAAGCAGACTAGGTTTGAGATTCTGTAATATGAAGAGAGTAGTAGCATTTGATTTGTTACTGCAAGGGTCAATTTCCTTTTGTTGCTGTTCAATTGCAAACATTGAACCTCTGAGATTCTTCCCTCCTTGCACTATTAAAAGAGAGAAGTAGGGTGTCTCTTCAGTTTTCTTGATCAAAAGAATCGATCGATCAGTTTTGAGAATGAGGGACTTCCCTTCTTGTATGGGAGAGAGTGGTACCCAAGTTACAGACTCCGCGTCCAATGCCTCCACCAAATCTACACAAAATCTTGTAACCTGCCTCTACCAAGCTCAACTATGCCACATCTCCTCTGTTATCACCATCAGTTGGTGCAAAATCATGATGGGTCAATCCCTCTGTGTCGAATTCGATGATTCTGACAATAAATGCCTATTCAAGGTTGATATCAAACCGTCGCTATTCTCTAAATGGAAAGGATCCAAGTGTTCAATTCCAGATAGTAGGAAAATACAAGTGTTTTGTGATCTTTCATCTGCAAAATTTGGATTTGGGCCAGAGCCGTTGGAAGGGTTCTATGTAGCCATCCTGTTTGATCATGAGATGGATCTGTTACTTGGTGATATGGCAAAAGAAGCAAATCTGAAGGCGAATGTAAGAAACCCCTTACCTTGTAGTGCAGTGTTTGTTGCTAAGAAGGAGCATGTTTTTGGAAAGAAGGTTTACTGCACAAAGGCTCAGTTTTGTTAGAATGGGCAAGTTCATGATGTTGTGATTGAGTGCGAGACGGTTGGGCTTCAAGATCCGTTCCTCGAGATTCGAATTGATAAGATGAGGGTGTTGCAGGTGAAGAGGCTTTGTTGGAAGTTGAGAGGGAATCAGACTATTGTGATTGATGGGGTTTCAGTGGAGGTGTTTTGGGATGTTCATAGCTGGCTCTTTGGTAGTGATGGGCATGTCGGAAATGCGATGTTCATGTTCCAAACTTGCTCTTGTTCTAAGGAAACACAATCAAGATGTTTAGGGTTTTCATTAATTTTGTATGCTTGGAAGCATGATTAGTCTTGTTTGTGTGTATGCACCTTTAAATTCGATCCTGTTCAGAATTTAAGAGAATGACATTGATTTTGTGGATTCAATGAAAAAATTGGAAATGTTTTTTCTTTCATAAAATTGGAATTTATAAGGAAGGTTGCGTTAGGCAGTTGACAGTCATCATAAAATGTTGTCAAATCTTACGAACTAATGAATGGAGTTGTCACTAACAGGAAGTGCTTATTATATATTTTTTTACTCACCAAGATGATGTCGGTCTAGGCAATGATGAAATGCACAACTTATTTTTGAAAGTGTGTCCCCCCCTTCTGGCTGGTGGTATTGTATATTGGTGTCACGCCCCGCTTCCCAGAATACGGAAATACGAGCACGTAACCGAGGCCCAGCGAATGACGCAGATACATCATTCATAAGCTGTAAATTTAACTCAACAACAGATAACAATTTCAACCACGATAACATATAAAATCACAACAGGATAACAAGGTACATGAATATTACATGAACCAACAACTGGAAGGAAACATAATTACGGGTCAAACACGCCCGGATTACAAAGATTACATGAATAAACATGAATTAAAATAACATGAAATATAAACATGACTAGAATCTCTGTTCAGCAACACCTTCAGGTAGTTCTCCATCTGGGCCTGCAAGTATATTATTACAAGGAAGAAACAAGTGGTACCCGTTAATGCAAGTCACGGGCCGCAAGTGGTACAAGCAACGGGACAAATAAAATGAAACAAAAGCAGGAAAACGAGCAAGGAATCAAGAATCATATGATAGAGCAAATACAACATGTGACAGAATCAAGAACAAGACTCCATGGAACAAATAGCATGCATGTGAACAATTAAATAATCCATAGTAACATGTAACATGTAAACGAGTAAGCAAGTAAACGTGTCAACATGAACGCGCAACATGTAAACAAGTAAACCAGTCATCATAACATGTAACATGTAAACAGATCGTGCATGTACGTGTCAATGTCATGTCTTTTATTAACCTAACTAGGTAGCACTTCATGCATCCCATACTACATGGTTGCTACTCGCAATCAAGTGAACGTTTAGACTAGTGGTGGATTCTATAGGTCACGTACTCGGGAAAGTTGTATCTTGTTCGAGATACGTGCATGTGGAACATGTAGTTAGTGTGTCATGTAACGTGAAACATGTCAAGTAACCTGTATTTAGCAAACTTGTAACTTGTAACTTACAAATTGCAGCGAGGAACCACGAGCCCCCGACCGAGTACGTTCTTCTATATTGTCCACTACTAAATCTTTTCCCTTTATACCCCGGCTTGTTATCTCTTTTATTTTAATCAAACATGAACAAAAACTACATGCAAGAACAAGGACGAGTAACATGGCAAAGGTAACATGACAAGATCAAGTATCAAGGACTTATACGAGACAGGAAACACATTTTAGGACTTATAAAATATATGATGCAACTAATGACATGCTTAACACTTAAACAAGAATAGAGAGATTATAACAACATGCAACCTAGGGACAAACAATTCATGCACAATATCATGTATAATAGTATATATGTGAATCGTGTTCATGCAAGGGACATGGCAACAAAGTATTCGTGATCTTGTACGAATACGGGATACGGATTTTGTATGGAAACAGTTATCAATTCGACTTATGAATGCGAATTGGAGTCAAATAATAATATACTTGCGGTATTTTTACAAAGGCTTGTACTAGACCAATAAAATTTGTACAAGTGACACTTGCCTGTTAGTTGACGACGATAAAATTGAAGATAGAATAACGGGATCAGTATCCCGGGCAGCAGAACAAGTGCGAGATAATTTGTGGCAGCCACGCCAAATCAGCAGTCCCAAAATAGCAAGTCCAAACAGCAACTCCAAACAGCAACTCAAATAGCAAGCAACTCTTTTCTCCAAAACAACACCAATTCCTTCACAAACCCCGAGACAGTAAACTCTCCACAACACCAAACACCACAAATAAACAACAACAATTCCCAACCAATAAAATCAGATCTCCAAATCCACTCTTCTTCTCCTTTTTCTTTTCCCACACAACAGAGAGAGAGAGAGAGAGTACAGCACCGACCCTATTCTTCTTCCCTTCTTCTTCTTCGATCTCAGAACACAGAGAGAGAGAGAGACAGAAAAGAGAGAGAGCGAGAGAGAACTGAGAAGTGGGCAGCTGCGAGGGTTCGGCGACGGAAGAGGAACAGCGACGGGGAAAGCTCCAGGCGGGCGGCGACTGGCGGTGAGGCGAGCGCAGGCGGGGAGCAGCGACGGAAGATGGGTTCGGGAGCGACGGCACAGCGCGCTCAGGGCGTCGACGAGCGGAGCTTCGACAATGGTTGGGCGAGCAGCGACGGGAGGCGGGTGCCGCGACTGGAGGTCGCGACGCTGCGGCGTGGTGAGCGGCGCGTCGACGGAGGAGTCGAGGGGAGACAGCGACGGCAAGGCCAGGGACTGGCGGCGGAGACTTGAGCTGGAGACAGCTTCGACGGGGTTGGCTGCGGCGGAGGAGATGAGCGGCGTGTGGAGGGATGCGGCAGGGCGCTGGATTGAGCGGGAGGCGAAGTGGGAGCAGCGATGGGGGCTCGAACGGGGAAGACGACGGAGCTCGAGTGATGGCAATGGAGTGAGCTTGCGGAATGGAGGCGAGCTCGGTGGTGGTGCTGACTTCGACGGAGGTGGAGCGTGGGCGACGGTGGCGGAGAGGAATGGCTGCGGCGGGGCACTGGTGGAGATGCTGACGGAAGTGACAGGGGAGTTCAACGGCGACGGAGAACTCGGGGATCGAAGTCGAGGCTGGAGGCGATGACTGGTTGGCGGAGCTCGAGCGGGGAAGTCGTGGCGTCGAGGGGATGAGAGGAGCGGTGTGGCGTGCGGCGGTGCGAAGCAGCGACAGGAGGCGAACGGTAGCAGAGACGGGGTTCGACGGCGATGCGACTGGGCTGAGGTGGGCGGTGGCTGGTTTGGAGGTCGAGCGGAAGGGACGGGAGGAGGAATTGTCGAGGTTGGAGATGAGGATTATGGGTTTGATGTTTGGTTTCTTTGTTCTGTAGAGAAACAGAGAGAGGGATGGAGAAATGAAGAACGGGGAGAAGGGATATTTTATAATAAAATAATGGGAGTAGTGGGGGTAGTTATTAGAGTATGGATAGAGTGTGTACGGGATTTGAGAAGATGTGGGGGAGTTGGAGTACGGGACAAAAGAGTGGGGGTGTGCAGGTACGGGAATTGAGAAGTGGGGAGGAGTGGGAGTACAGGACAGAAGTGGGAAGTGAAATAATAAATATTGTATGGGGATAGGTGTAGGGATAAATCTGTACAAATAATGGGTTCTGGGTCTAGTGGGCTTGGGCTTCATTCTTGGGCTCAAAATATTTTAATTAAAACAATTAGGATGATGGGCTAGATTATTTGGGCTCAAATTAATTTAATAAAATCAAAACACTAAATTGGGCTTTAGAATAAATAATTGGGTTACATAACAAAATCAAAATACAACTTGGTTCATATTAATAATTAATAAAAATCAATATCCAAACTTGGGTTTATAATAAACAACTGGGCTCGTAAAAATTATTTAAATAAAAAAATAAATTAGAGAAAAATACTGATTATTTAAATACGAGAAAAAAATATATTTTTAAAATACGTATTACTGAAAACAGGGGTTACAATTGGTGATACTGAAAATATCAAAACTACAAGTGAATATCCATGGAAATGATGAGAGTTTTTAAGTTGATCCATGGAAATGATGAGAGTTTTTAAGCTGATCTGTGGTTTCTGTGATGGCATTATGTGAAGTCAGAGTGATGGCATTATGTGAAGTCAGAGAGGTTATTATGTGGATTTTTTCCATTGTACTGAGTGTATGATTGATGAATTCAACTATGGGTGGCGAAGGGGGTGAACACATTGTAACACCCCGCAAAATTGGAAATTACAATTTTGCCCCTGGGTGTTACGCACGTATATTTTGTAATGTATTTCATTACATATTTTGAATTCGTACTATTTATACATTTTCCGTATTGATTTCAGTCAACTAAAATATAATATTTCAATCCCTGGGATTTACGTGCATTTTACGTGTTTTTGATGCACGTGTTTCCACCACTACGTATAATATTTTCTATAGGTTTAAATTATTTATTCTTATGTATTTAAATCTATTTTATAAAACGAAAATTTATTTTCCCCTTGTTTTGATTAAAATGCATTTTTCAATTTTTGCACGTATGGTGCACGTGCAAATTTTTATTCTCATTTTGCTACTCTCATTTTACTATTTTTAGCATGCATTAGTTTTATTTAGCCTTTCTTTTGATCCATGGACTTAAAGTTAAATTCTAGCCCAATAGACTAATTAAAAAGAGAGCCCACTAGGATAATTAAATTAGTTGAATAAAATGAGCCCATGTAGCAAGCGCACTAGATAATCAAACTAATTAATTAGAAATGAGCCCATGTAGCAAGCCCATTATTAAAATCACAAATTAAGTTATACATGACAAGTTACAATATTAGTACACATTTTTGAGTTATAGAAATGTGTTCATATTTGTTTGTGCATGTATGCATGCACACACAAATGTATTTGGACCATTTTGTGGGCTAGGGGAGGGGATTAATGGAGTGGTTAAGTTCATGGAGAGTGGGGAGATGAGAGGTTGGGAGTTTTAGGAGTTAAAAATATGAAGAGGTGAGAATTAAAAAGAGAATTAAAATGAGAAGTTATTAGGTGGGAGATTTTGCAATATAGTCCATAGCATTGTCCTATAAATAGCAACCCATTTCTCATTCTTTTTCACACCAAAAATAAAATAAACAAGAGAAAGAAAAGAGAAAGAAAAGAGTGTAAGAAAAAGAAAGAGAGTTATTGTGCTTGGAGGATCTCTTGCTTGGAGCATTTGCTAGGAGGAGAAGAGGACTAGGAGTTGCTAGGAGCAAGAAGAAGCCATTCATTTGTAGTTTTCAACCTTCAAACAAAAGGTGGGTTCTCATGCTTTCTAATTTAGAACTATGCATGCTAGTGATAATATATGAACATTTTGTTTTGATGTGTAGTTAAAATTTCATGTTAGAGTTACATGCCATGAATGAGAACAATATTGTTATGATTAATAATAGGAATTTTGACTAAAGAGCTAATGCCATAGATCATGTTAGAATACTTGTAAAATGTTGTGCATGTTAAAAGTGTGTGGTTGTAGGAGAAATTTGTTGAAAAATGTTGGGAATACATTCTTTTGCAAAAATATTTTTGTGAAGAATCTTGTTATAAAATTTATGTTAGTTTAAAGTGATGCTGTGATTAAGTAGAAAAAGGTAGTCTACCATGCTAACTAAAGAAAGAGAATTACTTGATTGTTGTGAACCATGCTAATATGTTTGCTTAGACTTGTGTTTACAATAGTGTTAATATATGAGAATAACTTTGATGTGAAATTTACAAATGGGAATCATGCCATCATAATTGCGAAAGTAGTCTTATTGTGACAATTACCATGTTAATGAAAAAAAGACAAATTCTTGTATAAACCATGTTGGTAAATTGTAAAATTTTGTGCTTATAATATTATTGACCATATTAGATTTTATAATAAAATAAAAATGAAATTTCGATTAGTTTATAATATGTCGACATGAGTAGGTTCTATTTTTAAAAGAATGGGAACTATTGTGTGAAAGAGCAATTTTTATTTTTATAAAATACAATTTATGTCAAATTGAGATTTTAATCAAATAGACATGGATACTAGTTTTCATTTCTTTTGTAGGATTTAGTTCCTAAAGAAAAGTCTAAGTTTTGCAAAAGATGAGAAAAATGAATTTCTTTAAATAAGTGAAAAATAGTATTTTTAAAATAATTGGAAATTTTATTAGTCACTATCTTTTCATTAGTTACTATCTTTTTATTAGTTACTATCACGGAAAGAATTATTTCTAAAATTGTGAAAGAATTGATCTTTTGGAATGAACACATTTTATGGAAAAAGACACACTTTGTGGATAGTTGAACAAAAGAACATTTGTGCCTTTTTAAACAGAGATTACACATAGACTTACTGGTTAGCGTAATAAACTTGGGTTTGGTTGAGAATAGTCACGGGTTCAAAACTCCCTGGTGACTTATATTTTATTTTGGGTTTTTAAAATGATTTGGTAAATAGTTTCGAGAGTAGGTCAGTTGGGTAAAAACTTTCAAAAGTGTTTCATTTTGGGTAAATTTTAGCATTCATAAAACATAAATGAAGAATTTATTCTTAAAGATTGTTTTTGTGTAATTGATAAGTTTTAACGAGGATTTGAGATAGGAAGAAAAATAAATGACTACAAAAGTATTAGTAAAGAGCATGACTTTTAATTTACAAAATAATGATTTAGGGTGAATGGAAATCTCTTTATTTCTAGAAATCCAATATGGTTGAGTTATGTGACTTTTGAGATCATGAAAGATTTTTTTTTTTTGTGAATGAGTAAATCATGTTTAGTGCTAAAGATGAGACATTGAATCGTGTTGAAATGAGACATCGTATGAATTTGAAATTATGAATGAATTATTATTTATTATGAATAACTAGATCATGAATAGTGGTAAGACTATGAAATGATTACTTTGTGGATAAGTGTTAAGACAAGATTGTGATCAATTGTGAATGAATTGAAAGATGAAATTATATAAGTTTAAGACATGATTACTAAAGGGTATGTGTACCCATGTTTCTTGTACATGAAAGATTATGATTAAGAATTAGTAAGACTTCGGTTACCGGTAATTTTGAAAGAAAGAATTGATATGATTTTGAGATAATGCCGTCGGGCGATCTCGTATTTTGTGAATAAATCCGGTATGAGGTAAAACTGATTCTAGGGTGATAACATATTCATGTCTTGAACTAAAAATAATTAGGCACTTAAGTGAAGATGTGATAAACTTGTGCAAACGTAAATGGGTGCTTCTATATAGTCGGCGGTGGATCTCCGTGGCTATAGACCCAGTTGGTGGACTGTGGTTGCCCCATAGGAGATGGGCTGTATTTTATCCGGGACTTAGGGTAGTCGACGGATGTTTACCATACTCCAAAGAATATGTATATACCGGAGCTGGAAGGGCATTTACGGGATTATTCTCACGATATAATAGCCAGGGAGGCTGGGATCTGTTATTATAGCCAGGGAGGCTAGCCAGGGAGGCTGAGATCCGTATCTGTGGAATAACTCTAAAACTTGTTTTATTACTGGGTAGTCTCATGGCGAGGGATCGAACCCTTTAATGTGGAGTACGTAGGCGCTTGCCCTCAGACCTATGTAGTATGGGATGCATAGAATCTGAACAAGTGTGCATTAGTGTCATCCTAGCGTAGAATTGTGTGCATTAGGCATTAAGGCATGACATACACTTATGTTTAGAATAATCACTTTTGACACTTTATATGTTCATTCAATCTTTTTTTTGTGATTTGTTAAAGTATGAGACCGTTATACTATTCCCGGCATAGAGAGGATAGTCGTGTATAACATTTCGTCAGTTGTAAGTAACTGACGTGCCCACAGATTAACATGCAGGTAATGGACTATTCGCGAAGCTATAAAGTGGATATGCTGTTGCTGTTTTATTTTAAAGATGTTGTAAATGTTTTATTGTAAATTTCATTCTTCCGCTGTGTAAAACCAAGTTGTAATTGAACTCTGATGTATTGTGAATGAAAAGTTTTAAATTTTCCTTGTAAAATTGTACGAAGTGAAGTAAAGATCCTGTGAAATCCCGAGTTGGTCCTTATTTGAAATTCGGGGCGTTACACACATAATTAGTACCAGTAGGCATGGCATTGTAAAAAATGCAGCCTTAGACTAATCTTTATGATTTATTTGAACAATTGTTATATACAACTGTGTTCTGAGCCTACGACTACTTCAATCCTTTCAAATATTGACATTGCTTTGTTATACTATTTGATTTCATGATTTGTTTATTACGAAGTTTATTTAATTCCTTAGCAGGATGAAGAGTGGAGTGGTATGAAGAAGCAGCTTGAACATCCTTGTTACAACTTTGATACTGTTAAACAATTGGGTATTGATATTCTTCACATTTACATTGGGTTTATTTCTTTCAAATTCCTTAAGATGTTTATGTAGCTGGCTCCTTTATTATTCCTTTATAATAATACATACTTTGTTCAAGAATTTCTGATGTGCATTACAAAGTTGTATAATGCATATGTTACCATGAAACCTTGTAATGCTTACCAGTGATGTCTCTTGTTAATAACCTTCCATGTTGGCTTTATAAGGATCCACCAAACTGTGTGATTATCTGAAGTACTCTTTCATCAAGCACTCATTCAGACTTGAAGCCTCATTAATTTTACCCACAAACTGCACCCACCCCCTAAAAGCAGTTCCTTGTCTTCATTGCTTACCTGTGACATTATACTTGTTTCCCATTTTACCCACAAACTTGTTTTTCTTTTGTGTTTTTTTTGCTGAGATCATATAACTATTAGTGCTGTTGTCTGTCAAACAGTTTTGAGAGAGAGAGAGAGAGAGAGAGAGAGAGAGAGAGAGAGAGAGAGAGGGAGGATGGAGGGAAATTACATTGAGAATTTGAATGGTGAGATGGATAGAGAAGTGTCTTTTTTTTCTGATGGTAAAGTTGGAATAGCAGTGAGAGAGCCTTTGCTGAGGAAGAGGACAATGAACACTACTACTTCTCAGATTGCTGTTATTGGGACTAATATTTGCCCCATTAATGAGAGCTTGGATTAAGAGTAAGCATTTTCGGTTAACCACTGTTCTTCCTTAATTATTTGTTTTGCAAGCGATTATAAGCCTAACCTATGATTTTTAGCCTGTGATGTTATTTACGTTGGTCATTAGTATTTTCTGAATTGAGCGTCTCAAAAATCATTTCAAACTAGATCTGCTTATGATATGATGTTTGTTTTCCTTTCGTGTCACAATCCTTAGGCTGACATAGCATGAAGTTATAATACTTTTATGCATACTTTTGGACTTGTTGGATGTATATGTATATTCTCATTATAATAGGATAATATTGTGTATATTATTCTATGGGGCAACACGGGTTTACACGTGTTATGTTTTAATATTGGAACGGGTTGAGTGGGCTAAAAGCCCAGTACCATAAACCCAGTCTAATCTCTATATAAGCTGGTCTAGAGGTAGTGCCCTGTGATATTCCAATACTGATAAGCAGGGTATAATATCTTAAGCGGCTAGAGATTAACCCTAACCCTAATTTTCCCAAATCAGTATTAACAGGACTTACCATCTTACACTGTAGATCGATCTTTTAAACAACATTCTTAAGGTTAGTTAGCTTGCACTTCGCATAAATGAATTAGCTAATTAATTAGGGAAAAGGGTTGATATCTCTGTGCTGTTTCCAGTTATATGTAATCATGATTCCATAATCTTATTTTTGTTCGGTTTTAGAGATAAATGTTTCTTATCTATTCTTCCTAGCTAATATTTGTTTTGCTTTACAGTGGTTGGTTAACTTGTGTCTATATATTGGATGCTAGGATTGTGGAGAATGACCAATTTAAACATGACTGGAGGTCAAGGAAAAGAGTGCAAATATTTCGGTATGTAGTGCTTAAATGGACTCTAGCACTACTCATAGGCCTTGGTACTGCAGTTGTTGGCTTTTTCAACAACCTTGCAGTTGAGAACATTGCTGGCTTCAAGTTGTTGTTAACTAGGAATCTTGTGCTTGAGCGTAGGTAAACTGTGAGTTACCATTTCAGACAGATATAATGAATTATTTTAATTAAATCAAATCAGGTGTTAATACTGAAATTTTGGAAAATTATGATATAAAGAACGTGACTGCAAACTATGGTCCAAACTTTTTAAGAATTCGAAACCTACGTACTGTGATTTCAATCTCTTATCCAAAGTTCCAAACTCTTTAGTCACTTGAGGATTAAAACTTGCATACAACAGTGATAAGATTTTGTGGTGTCTGGTATGATTTGAAAATATATGAACCTTCTGATGTTAAGCTTCTGATGCTAATTTGATACTTTTATAATTCTGATGTTACCAGTGAAAATCAAATCAGGTATGTTAAGCTTCTGATGCTAATTTGATACTGGAGATGATGGTTTCTGATGCTTTATAATAACTCTGAATTTGCAATAAATCTGATGATGGTTTCTGATGCTTTATAATAACACTGAAGATTGCAATAAATCTTTGTTGTTGATGCATTCTTCACCCCCAAGCCTTTTTTTGTGACGGTCTAGGCAATGATGATATGCAGTAAATATTTTGAACAAGGCAGCCTTACAATAATCTTCATGATTTATTTGAACAATTCTTCTATACTCTTACTGTGTTCTGAGCCTACTACTCTCCTCTGACTTTGTTGAGGTGTGTTCTGATGCCTATTCTTCTATACCCAGTTGTCAACTCTGATCTTCACAAGGTAATACATTTCTTACTCCACATCCTCCAAGTTTTTCATTAGCAACATCCTGCTTTTACTTCATCACCAAATCATGTTTACATTCAAGTAACAAGTACAGAAGTAAACTTGTATTGCTTAATGAATAATGTCTACAAAATTTAAGGTGTGCATTTGGGTGAAATTGACGACATCAGGACATCACTCAAGGGCTAGATGAAGGAGGAGAAAGCCCAGCAGTGAGCATTAGCATACATGCAGCTGGGGATGAAATGGCCTAGCTACAGCATTTCAGAACAAGCAGAGCATCAGTAGCATTATATTTTCATTCTTGAGCAAACAAAACATCAGGAAAACAAGCACGATACTGCAAACATTCACTCGGTGTTGTATATTTTGAATTTGTATTAAATTAGTTCACATTATTTTGTATACAAGATGAACTCATATAGTCATGTCGTAGAAAACTACTATATTTGAGGAACTCATGTAGTCATGTTGGCGGCTCTCAGTTTTTCCTTTCCTCCAGTGGCAATTACCACCTCCATGTACAGTTTTGTGTAAGATGTTGTATATAGAGACTATGAAAAGTCAAGGATGTACAATTTCAGAATGACATTTGCACGACTTTATGAAGTGATTCGCTCGGTGTTCCTGATTTAAATTAGTCAAAATGTAATTGTAACGCCCCGGATCCCCGTTATCGGGCATCCGTGACATCACCAAGATCATTGCCTTCAAATGCATCTCAACACAGTAAATAACATGGAAATTTAAACATTTTTTTTGCCATCAGAGTTGTTACATTAATAATTACAAATATCAAATTGTCCTTAGACAAGGAATGCAAATTACATAACTTTATTACAACTGACTACAAGAATACTTAAACATTTCTTGTGAAGCCATTGGCTGTCTTTCAGATCGGCAATCCCTTGGTAACTGCCGAAACTATGTTGAGTGGTCTATCTGCCCCCTCTGGGACTTGCCCCTCGGCTTGAGCCTTCTGCTACGCGACCCTGATAATTCTGCACCCGCTCGAAGGGTAGACATGCATACTGTCACCACTTGGATGCCCTGCTGATCTTGGGCTCTCCTATACTCGTGACCTGATATCCATGTACCTAAAAGGTGGGGTACGTCAGTAATCAAGTTTGGTGGATCTAAAGCTGTGTCGATATTTGCTTGTATGAAGCAGGCAGTTTTTATGTTTCTACTTCATTTTATATGAACAAGCTTCAGATACATCAGATTAATACAACTCCTCATATTCAAGATTTGCTCGATTCCCACTTTCTCAGCCTTCATATTGGAACAAGCTCCTTGCTGGTCTACTTGTAGGACTTTGCTCTATAACTGCAGTTTAAAAAAAAAACTTTAGTAAGCAAACTAATGCAAATTGTTTAAATAAATGCCTTTTATAATCTAAATTTTAAAAAAAAAAAATTTAATTTGAGAATTTATTTTTATAACCAACGATTTTTATAATCTCATATTCCAATAACTGTTTTTATGAATATTTTTTGGATTTCCAACAAACCAAATGCATTTTATACTCTCATTTTCAAAAAAACTGTTTTCATAATTTTTTTTACCAAACAACTTTTACAACCTCATTTTCAGAAAACTGTTTTCAAAACAACAAATCAAACGCACTCAAAGTATCTTGTTTGTAATTAGCTCTACTTTATTTCGTTAATTGTTCATTAATAAAGCGATGACGAGGTCATCTTTTAATTAAAAAAAAAACACTAAATAAAAGTTATAAAAAAAACAAGAAAAATGCACATACTATTTGTGCATATTGATTTCATACATTTCAGATGTGAACAGCTTCAAACATCAATAATTCATATTCCTAAAAATAAAGATTGCTATTTCACATAACCTACTTTTGTCACTTTTTAAACGTAAGGTATGTACATCTCAATTTGTCTCACTGCAACTATAAAAAAGGTAACATAACAACCCAAAAATTTGAGTTTCTCTCTCTAGATTTTCTAGAGAGAGAAGCTTTCCCAAAAAACCCAAAAAACAAAAAATCCTAGATCTAGAGAGAGTTTGGAGGGGGTGGCGGCCGGGATCGCGCTGCCCCCTCCCCGTTCCCCGTTTGACGCCCCTACCCTCTCGCCCTTCACCCACCTACACCTCCATCCGAAACCCCCGTCCGAAACACCCGTCTGCAACCCCCGTCCACCGCGACGACTAAGCCTTCAGCGAGCTCTCCTCCCGTTGTGCTCCCCTCTCCTCACTAGGCGCCAATGTCGGGGACACCACTATTGGCGGTGGGGCGAAAGCACCGACGTCCACCTCAGATCTGGTCTGAGCGCCGAGATCTCGAAGCGCCGACGCAGACGTCCACCTCTGATCTGGTCTCCTCACATCTGGGCACCGAATGTTCTCGAGGTCGCCGACCCAGATCTGGGCCACGGCGGGAACCCCCCCCCCTACGTCGCACTCCCAGTCGGGGAGGCCGTGTCGACGACTTTGCCATGTCGATGCCTGTGGGTGGTGTCGGCAGTGTTAGAGATTATAGTCCCACATTGAGTAGTTGGTTAGTTTTTGTATTTGGTTCCTATTATATATAGGGGATATTGTACTCAATTATTTCTCAATATTGTCTTCATTTCTCTCTGATTTATCTTAACATGGTATTAGAACCAATTACTCAAATTTTCTTCCCTTAAAATTTTTCCATCCAAAAATCCTCGAATTCCAACCGCCAAAAGTTATACAAATTTCTTTCAAAAAAAAAAAAAAAACTTTCTCGTCAGATCCCAACATCGCCATCTGTTCTTCAACTCCAGAGCAACACCCATCAGATCCCTCCTCCTTCAAACTGTTCTCGTCAGATCCCAACATCGCCATCTGTTCTTCATCTCCAGAGCAACACCCATCAGATCCCTCCTCCTTCAACTTCGCCGCTAGCCGCCACCGTCACTGCACATCTCCAACTTCCTGTCCGCCGCCAAGGTGGGCGGCATCCACGCCCAACTCCCACTTCCCGCTGACTTCATCTCCACTAACCTCCAGATCCAGACCAACGTCAACTCCCACTTCACCGCCGCTGACTTCACGAACCCCATCAGCCGTCAGAACTTCATCGTGAAGGAATCCACATCCTAAAACGCCGTGCCTTACGAATGCACATTTTTTGTTAGGCTTTATTTTTCCTTGGCTTCAGAAGTAGCTCTTTTACTTTTCCATGGAGTTTTCAGTTTTGCTATGCGAATAAGATTCCCCATTGACCGAGGGGTAACTTTGTGAAAAAATAAAAATTCAAAAAAAAAAAAAATAATAATAATAATAATAATAATATATATATATATATATATATATATACAGGTACTACTACTTGATGGCATCTCAGTTGCTCCCACATATTTCTGGCTTCACTGACTTTCCCGATGCAACTGCCTCTCGTTCCTCATCCAGATTCAAAAAGCAGCAACGTCACTTTCAGTCTTCCTCCGGCCTCCTACCCTCTCCTTACATCATTCATCATCCTACTCCACCTCTACTTCTGCCACCGGTAGCACCAACCTACCCCCTACCCCAATCCAGGCACCAGCAGCATCTCCCTCCACATTGTGCTCTCAGTCATAGCAACGCTAGTATTGTTTCTCCTCGCAATGCTTCTTCCCTCACATCCTCGGCTATGTCCATCACTCTGGCCTTGCCGTCTCCTGCTGATTAGGCTAATACTCAGCAACGCTTCACTCAGCTGGAACTACAGCTCATGGGTCAGTCTATCAATGCTGGCTCCTCTGCTCCTGCACTTTCTGCCACTCCCGGTATGAATTCGTTCTGGATTTTAGATTCTGGTGCATCACATCACCTCACTAGTAATCAGACGCTATTCACCAACTGCACAACACTTCCCTCTGACTCTCCATCTCTATACACAACGAATGACTCACCACTTCTTATTACACACTCAGGAACAATTAACTCTCCCACTCTCACATTACCATATGTTCTCTATGCTCCTCATCTATCAATAAACCTTATTTCTATTAGTGCATTGTGCGATAGTGGTCTTGTCGTTACTTTTGACTCTTTAGCTTAATCTATTACTGATTCCTCCACCGGTGAGGAGTTTGGGCATGCTTGTCGTCATGGTCATCTATATTATCTAGATTTTCTTCGAGCACATCACTCTCCTTCTAGTTTTGCCGGTATTATTTTCTCTGATGCTGATCTGTGGTACAGACGTTCAGGTCATATTAGCGCATCACGACTTCAGACTATAGCTCGTAGTGGTGCCCTTAGTTCCCTCACTTTTAAACATTTATCTGACTGTCAGGATTGTCATTTGGCCAAACACATTGCCTTACCCTTTAGTCACAAAAGAACTTCTGAAACCACTCACCCTTTTCAACTTGTTCATTCCGACATATGGGGACCCTCTCCCGTACCCTCGTGGAAAGGCTATCTCTATTATGTTGCCTTCATCGATGACTTCACTAGATATACATGGGTTTTTCTTATGCGTCAGCGATCTGAGATACCAGATATTTATCGGTTCTTTACAACTATGATTCATACTCAGTTCGATGTGCGCATTAAGAATTTTCGATCGGACGGTGCACGTAAATACACTTCTACCACAATGAGATCAATCCTTCAGTCTCATGGCACCCTGCTTCAGCAATCATGTCCTCATACACATGAGCAGAATGGTGTAGCTGAACGCAAGCATCGTCACATCCTTGAGACGGCTCGCGCTCTTTTACTCCCCTCTTCTGCTCCTCGTTCTTTCTGGACTGAAGCTATCATGACCTCTGTCAGTCTCATCAACATTACTCCCTCGTCTGCTCTAGCTGGTACGATGCCTTACGAGGCTTTTTATCATTCACCTCCCGACTACAGTATGTTCCGTACCTTTGGATGCACCTGTTACGTCCTTCTCCCTCCTACTGAGCGCACGAAGCTCTCCGCTCGTGCTGCTAAGTGCGTTCACCTAGGTCTCAGTCCTGAACACAAAGGTTATCGTTGTTTTGATCAATCAACGAGTCGTGTCCGCATTTCTCGACATGTCTCCTTTGTGGAAGACTCCCCTTACTACCTGACCCCCCCCCCCCCCCCCCCCCGAGGATACTAGATTTCTCGATTCCCCAGTTGTTGCTAGCCCCCCGACCTTATCTTCCCACATTCCTTTTGATCCCACTCCTCTGGCTCCATTCACATCTCCTGCAGTCCTTACACCTGTTGCTCCCCCTACTGAAACTCCACCTGCATCCCCATAGCAGCCAGCACCCATCCCACCTACTTCCCCACCGACACATGCACCTACTCCACCGTCCTCACCCCCACACCCTGTCAGTCCATCACCTCTTCGTCAGTCTACCCGTTCCACTTCTGGTATTCCTCCAGCACGTTATACACCTGATGCCACTGGTCCTTCTGACCAGTTTGGTTTTGCCACCCTAGCTTCCTACTCACCACAGTTTCATACATATCTCACTGCTATACACTCTACACGTGAGCCCAGAACCTATCAAGACGCAATTCAATATCCTGAATGGAGGAAAGCCATTGCAGAGGAATTTAGTATATTTGATCAGACTGGCACTTGGAATGTTGTTCCTCTACCAGAGGGCGTTCAGCCTATTAGATGCAAGTAGATCTTCAAGATCAAATATCAACCTGATGGATCTATTGAGCGGCACAAGGCCCATCTAGTAGCCCGAGGATTTACTCAGGAGCATGGCATTGACTATGATGAGACCTTTGCTCCCGTTGCACAGATGACTACTGTTCGCACCCTTCTTGCTGTTGCAGCCATCCGCCAATGGCCGTTATACCAGATGGACGTGAAAAATGCTTTTTTCATGGTACCTTATCTGAGGTTATTTATATGGATCCTCCTCCTGGCCTCCCTACTCCTCCTCGTCATGTTTGCCGGCTGCGTCGGGCTATATATGGTTTGAAGCAGGCACCTCGAGCCTGGTTTGAGTGTTTTCGGCTTGTCATCATCAAGGCTGGTTTTAGTCAGAGTTCTCAGGATCATTCTATGTTTATGCGGCCATCACCGTAGGGGAGGGTAATTCTACTACTATATGTTGATGATATGATCATTACTGGAGATGACTCCGCCGGCATTGCATCCACACAGAAATACCTTCACCAGCAGTTTCATATGAAAGACCTTGGTAAGCTACGTTACTTTTTGGGTTTAGAGATTGCTTATGGATCTCAGGGGATACTCATTTCATAGCAAAAATACACATCAGATATTATTTCCGCTGCATGTCTCTCTGACAGTCGATCAGCTGATACACCCTTAGAACTTCATGTGAAGCTTCGTCCCACTGATGGTGAGCTCCTTTCTGATCCCACTAGATATAGACAGATTGTTGGACATCTTGTTTACTTATGCATGTCCAGACCCGATATTGCTCACGCAGTCAGTGTTGTTAGTCAGTTTGTTTCTGCTCCTACATCAGTTCACTACGGTGCTCTTCTTCAGATTCTCAGATATCTTCGGGGCACTATTACTCGCTCATTATTCATGCCTGCCACATCCAAATTAGAGCGAGTGCATATTCTGATTCTGATTGGGCAGGTGATCCTACTACTAGACGGTCTACCACCGGTTTCTGTCTATTTCTTGGTGATTCGCTGATCTCATGGCGAAGCAAGAAACAGGCAGTTGTTGTATGTTCTTCCACCGAGGCTGAGTACAGAGCAATGGTAGCTACTACTAGAGAGATTGTTCATGTTCGTTGGCTGTTATCAGATATGAGTGTCACTCTTACAGGAGCTACTCCACTTTATTGTGATAACCGGAGTGCATTGCACATTGCAAGCAACCCAGTCTTTCATGAACGAACGAAGCATATTGAGATTGATTGTCATTATGTTCGGGAGCATTTTGAGGCAGGGACCATCTCTCTCCATTCTGTTACCTCTTCTCAGCAGACTGCAGACTTCTTCACCAAATCCCATACTATTCAGAGATTCCGACACTTAGTAGGCAAACTCACATTGTTTGACCCATTGTGAGTTTGAGAGGGGGTGTTAGAGATTATAGTCCCACATTGAGTAGTTGGTTAGTTTTTGTATTTGGTTCCTCCTATATATAGGGGATATTGTACTCAGTTATTTCTCAATTCAATATTCAGTATTGTCTTCATTTCTCTCTGATTTATCTTAACAGGCAGCAATAGATCTTCCTCAATATCTATTGCCGTGTCGACGCCTTTGTGTGGGTGGTGTGGAGGGTGTAGTATGTTGTATTGCACGATTGTGGAGCTTGGGCCCGAAGATGGGGTCCCTCCATGAT
The DNA here is from genome assembly GCA_017893485.1 of Hemerocallis citrina. NCBI lineage: Eukaryota > Viridiplantae > Streptophyta > Magnoliopsida > Asparagales > Asphodelaceae > Hemerocallis > Hemerocallis citrina. The sequence continues at coordinate 199,628,260 of CM030360.1, forward strand.
GTGCGCTCACTTGTCTCAATTTTCGGGGTGTCCGATGATGCCGCCGGTGCAGTCTTCACAGCGTCTACTATCATGCTATTGAGCTTCCTCCAGCTTAGGCCACTGCCTCTTACAGCGTGTGTCTGTGTGGTGAGAAATCGCCTAAGAGAGCAAGAGCGTGAGAGAGGTGAAGGTATCCTTTCCACGGCTCTCTCTTAGAGCGGGGTCTTTGGGTGGGGGGAGCGAGATAGTTGTTTGGTGAGAAATCGCCTGAGAAAGCACAAACGTGAGAGAGGTGAAGGTATCCTCTGCACGGCTCTCTCTTTGGTAGCGGTTGTGGGTGCTGTTGGCGTGTTTGTAGGATGAGGGAAGAAAATTGTGAGAGGCTGCATCCGGGCTGCTTCACCTGATGACCACGAACGACAGGGCACCACCACTACGCCCTCATAATGGAAGCAGACGCCCAACGCCAGCGCCCGTTCTAGCGAGAGGAGAAGATGATACTTCTATCAGCTGGGTCTTGTATTGGTTTTCTGATTGAGAGAGAGAGTGAAAGAGTGGGCGAGTGAAGATGTTGCTCCTCACTACTCTATGTTGGTGTTGGTCTGTATTTGTGAGAAATCACTGGAGATAGCAAGGGCGTGAGAGAGGTGAAGGTATCCTCTCCACGGCTCTCTCCTTGACTACGGTTTTTTTGGTGAGGGTGTGATTATCGCAAGATTGTGGGAGGATTGGAGGTGTACACAGCTTGGCGGTTGTCAAAACTCTGCATGCGGGACTTGGGCCCAAAGATGGGGTCCCCCCAGCGAGGAGAAGGCAGGGCTCGGCAGGTGATAAAATCCTGCCAGACTTATTTCAGGTGGGTGTGCATGAGCCGTGGAGGCAGTGTACGAAGCTAAACTGACGTACAAACAGTTTTGCTGGACCAAGCTTGTTTGTCGGCCCACCCTTCAGGGTTGTTGGAGAAATTTGTTGTTTGTACTGGTCATGTTGCTTCATTTATGTTTTATTTTCAGTCTGTAGTTTGTAATCTGGCCAAGTCTTCTGGGTTTGTTTTGTTAAGTTCTTATGAATGAAACAGGGTAACCATATTCCACCTTTTCCCTTTTTTAAAAAAAAACTATAAAAAAGAAAGTTTTATTGGGAAGCCTATAAAACTGAGTCACGAGGAAACTTTTTCCCTTTGAAAAGAAATATAATAATGTATATACACTAAAAAAAAATATGTTTGTTCAACACTTTCAAGTCATGTATTTATTTTACTTCTTGGATACCACCAGACTGAAAAAAGGTAGTACATTTTTGGTTCTCTTTGTGATTACTATTGAATGATAATGATCAATTGATCATGGCCCCAGAAATCTGAATAAATACCGATCTAGTTGATGAAAGAAAGAAACCAAAGCCCTTTTGTGGCTTTTAACTGAAAGCAAGTCATGTACATACTATAATATGGATATGTCACAGATCTTATTCTATTATACAGAATTCACAGATACATGATGGTACACCCATAATGCTCAATAACAAGGTGAAATATACACTCGAATTTCATCAATAAGATGAATATATGTACAACACATGGCAAAAACTACGTAAAACTAAAGGGTCTATCTAGTCAAAAGAAAAAATCTGGGAAGAACTTCACCACGTCATAGTTCAGTGTTAAACAATGTATTTCACATCAGCATTGCTTCATTGGAGTTGCCATATTCGAGAACTTTAATCCATCCTGAGGGACAATCAGTAGTTCTTCCCTGCTACCTTGAGTAGACAGCGCTCCCTCACGTTTCTGTTTTCTCACAGGGACTTTTAGCGTTTGCTTCGTCTTCATTACACTTGGTTATGAGATCATAGTTTATATTAGCCAACTGTGAGATGTTCTGAAGACAAGAATGTCAAGTGGTTAATTTATTGAAGCCAGAAGTAAGATGTACATGAAAAATTAGGTTAAATAGATCCTACCTTAAATGAGAAATTACGGAACGAATACTTTTTCGGAGCTCCAAACTCTGCCATACTGCCAAATTCATCCTCCTGTACACAATATGTGACGTCAATAAGTCATTTGCGACAGTCAAAATATTTAAGGTGGAAAATTAAACTAAAAAAAATCAGTCTCCATACATCTTCATCATTTGCACAACTGTATGGGCTACTAGAGCAGCTCAAGCTGCCTGAATCAGTCGAGTCATCATAATAAAGAGGTGTTTGGATCTGAACATCGTCCGGATTCCAATCATGACGGCATGCAAAGTAGCTCGTGTCATCTTCACCTTCTGTTGAAGGAATGAAGGCAGCCTGCATTAAATAGTCAGAATCTTAAATGAGGATGATGGTTAGTAGCAGGTCGGGTTTTGAGCTTATGGGGGCCCGAGGCGAACTCCCGAAATGGAGCCCCCATACATAATGTGAGAAAAAATTGAAAAAATCACATATATAAAAAAAATTGCACACCATTCAAGGCAAAATAAAATATTTTATAATTATAATAATGTATCACTTAAAGTGACTTCTTCTGGCATTCCTTACAGTAAACTCACTAATTAAGTTCATAATCAGCTTTCCTACCATCTCCTTCTCAATACATCTTCTCAATACAGAGTTGGTCTAATCCATTCAATCTCTCGTGAGACATGGTTAAATGAAGATAAGACTTGACTAATTTAACAAGTATATACGTTTTTAAAAATTTTGGGGCCCCTAACAATGGCCAAAAATCAGGGGCCCGAGGCGGCCGCTCTCGCCTCTCCATAGAGCCGGCCCTGGTTACTAGATTCATAATAAGGAAAACTGAGAGCCATTTCAAGTTCAGGAAAGTAACCATTTGCTTCGCAAGCATGTCCCAGTTAATACTTTTGAAGAAGGGATGTGACTTCACCTGTCCTAATAACCATATTTGCGTCAGAATTGAACTATATATGCATTGTCTTTTCCACCCCAAAGAAGAAATTTAATTACCTCTCCTGCCCCAGTTGCTCCAAGTCTTTGAACTGGATTTTGCATTAGCAATCTGAGTGGAAAGCAAAAATGAGAAAGTTCCGCAAAGATGTAAATATTAACTATTACACAAATTACTGGTTAAATAAAACCTCGCCATTTTGCAAGATTTACAAGAATGATGATAAAAATATAATGGATTTGTACGCCATTCCAATTGATGAAGCACGAGGACGAAGAACGAAAGAAGAGAAAAGAAAAAAATGAGAAAAAAAATCTGAGAGAAAAATATTCAATTTCTTTAATTAATCACTTCATCAACAAAAGCTGGTTTAGTCATTAAACTTCCATGAATATATAGGCCACTACAAGATGGAAGATAAAGATATTCTGAAAATCAAATCAAAACCTAATTATATCCAGTTACCCATTTCATACCCATCTCAAATAAATCCTAAGTACTTTAGCCGAAGCTCAAATACCATGCCTTTTTAGAGGAGAGATTTACACAAGGAAAAATAAATGAAAACATCACAAAGTCTCATAAACTGAAAAAAGCAACGAACATTAGACTGAGATGGAGGGGCTAGTATTTAAGATAGATCGGACTTTAATTGTAGCATTGGCGACCTTCAATTGATGGAAATCAGGCCGCCAGATAGAAAGTATACTAGGACCAATATGCAGGTTAATCCTATTCTAGCTAAATTGGATCAAATTTTAGTGTCGTCCGACTGGGAGGACTCTTTCCCTCTAGCATCAGTTAGGTCTGTGGCTAGATTCACGTCTGATCATGATCCTGTAGCATCAGACTATGGAGATGGTATCAAGATCCATCATCGCCCATTCAAATTCCAGAAAGCTTGGACCCGATGTAGTAATATTCAGAAGATTATCGAAGATTCATGGAATGCAGATATTGAGGAGATGGGTGCTACTGGAAGATGGATTAAGAAGACGAGAAAACTGCGTAAGAGCCTAAAAGAGGGGGCCAAGCAGGAATTCGGACATGTCAAAAGAAAAATAAAGGAGCTAGGAGAAAGAATTCAAGAACTAGAATTGATGGAGGAAGATAAAAGACATGTTGGGAACTGAGGTTGTGGAGTTGGCATTCAATAGACCAGAGGTTCATCGTTTCAGAGATATGGAGGAATTATATTGGAAGCAACGTTCGAGAGTTCAATGGCTTAAAGAGGGTGATTCAAACACAAAATTCTTTCACAAAGTCACTAACGATAGAAGGAGACCGAATCGTATAGGGGGAATTTTCATAGGTCAAGAGTGGTCCGAGGATGAAGAGAAGATCCGACTTCATCTGGACGGCAGGAGCTACTAGGAAACAAGAGAGTGAAAAGGGGTGCATTAAATCAAGATATTTGGAATTATGCAAGGATTGAAGGAAGTGAAGGTATAGCGGGTTTGTTTACCGAAGAGGAAGTCTACAAGGCAATCAAAAGTTTAGGGCAAGACAAGGCGCCTGGACCTGATGGTTTTCCTCTATTCTTCTACAAGAGGTACTAGAAGATTATCAAAAAGGACTTACTGGATATTTTCGAGGAATTTTACTTGGGTAACACGGATATCGACAGACTGAATTACGCTAACGTGATTCTTATTCCAAAAAAGAATGAGGTGTTACGGGTTGGAGATTTAAGACCAATCAGTCTGTTGAATGTTTCATTTAAGATTATTTCCAACGTCCTAGCACTGAGACTGTCCCCGCATCTTGACGATGTAGTTGGAGAATCCCATAGTAGCTTTATCAAAGGAAGGGACATCATAGACAGTGTTGCTTTGGCACATGAGATAGCCTTCAGAAGGGTCAAGGAAAAAGCACACAAATTCATTTTAAAATTAGACTTTGAAAAAGCTTACGACTCGATTGAATGAGACGCAGTAGATGAAGTTTTCGAACTAAAAGGATTCGGCGATAGCTGGAGAATGTGGATGACGAAGTGTGTTAGAGGTGGAAAGTCATTTATTCAGGTGAACGGAAAACCAGGGAAGGAAATTAGATGTCGTAGGGGGCTTAGACAAGGGCATCCGTTGTCTTCATTGATTTTCACCCTTATTGGAGAGGGCTTGGCCGAAATAATTAATAGAGGAAGAGATGGCCAAATTATTCAAAGACTGGCCATCAAAGGAATACCAAAGACTATTTCCATTCTCCAGTATGCGGATGATACCCTTATGTTTGGGGTGGCAAAGGAAGAAGAAATTATGGCTCTAAACATTTTATTGAGATGTTTTGAGCTCTGGGCCGGACTGAGAGTGAATCTCAAAAAGAATTGTGTCATCCCAATTGCCAAGCAGCTGACCACCCTTATTGAATACATTGGAAATCATTTTGGGTATGGGATAGAAGAATTCCCTTTAAAATATCTGGGTACACCGATTAGACCGAGGATTATGAGAAAAGAAGATTGGGAACCATTCATAGAAAAGGTCCAAAACAGAATAGCAGGATGGAAAAATCATTACTTATCACTAGGCGGTAGAATTACGCTGATTAATTCGGTTCTCAACAGTCTTCCGACATACCTTATGTCCATATATGAGCTTCCGAAGTGGGTAGTGAACAAAACTGACAAATATAGAAGAACATTCCTATGGAAGGGGGCGAGCGAACTGAACAAAGGATTTCATCATATGAAGTGGGGAAGAGTATGCAAGAAAAAGGAATTTGGAGGTTTTGGGGTTATAGACCTAAAGGACATGAATAAAGCTCTCATGAGTAAGTAGTGGTGGAAAATAAGGAGGAGACGCAACAGTTGGCGGTGCAAATCGTCAAGATTTATCAAAAAAGAAAGAAATTCAAATACGGGGGGAGAAGCGAGCATGAAAAGGCATCACATTTATGGAAAGGATTAGCGAAAGTGGAAAGGATTAGTAAAGTAAAAGTCTTCCTCTGGTTGGTGGCTAATGATGCAATTTTTTCAAATGCTAATCTTCTAAAGCGCAATATGCAAATTGACGTTACTTGCTCTAGGTGCGGGTCAGAGATTGAGGATACTGAACATATCTTTTTCAACTGTCCGAAGGCTAAGACGTCCTGGGAGGTTGTCTATTTAGGTTTCGGGATTTTCAATTGCCTAAGTTTTCGACTCATGATATTTGGGGGGAGTGGAGAGATAATATAATTAAAACAAAAAATAGGAGAGCTCGGGATATCGCAGTTGCGGCTACTGTTTGGGGACTTTGGTTCGACTGAAATGAACTTTGTTTTCATAACATAAACAATAGATTTCCTATTATGATGCATAAGATTTTTGCCTCCATTCACGCTTGGGTTGGTCAGGGGCAAAGAAGAGGCTGCGCATGGAGGAGGAGAAGTAATTTAGAACAAAAGGGGTGACTAGACTAGACGGCACTGATGTATCTGTATCTCTATCTCTATCTTAGTTGCTTTTGATTTTTGGATGTTGGATCTTTCGTATTTGATGACCTATACTTTGATGTAATTAGTTATAGTTATGTTGTAATTTGTACTTTTGTGTTTCGTTAATTATCATTAATGAATGAGTGACGGGGTCACCTTTATTCTAAAAAAAACTAAAAAAAGCATCACCCACTCAATTGGATTCTTACACATTAGCAAACTCTAAGCATTGCTCCTTGCTAAACAGAAGTTGTATCAGAATCCCGCTTTTGTTTGTGGGTATAGGTTAAAGGGTTAATTATGATTAGTTTCTGGCTTTCGTAAAAAATGCTAGAAAATTTTGATCTATGTGGTTCTGCTTATTACAACCCCTCCCACACCCATTCCAACTCATATTCATTGTGGCAATCAAATAGATTAAATTCGGTATTTCACTCTCCTTGTGTCTTAAATTATTATCCCCGAATAGTATTATTGAGCTTAGTCAAGCCTTCGTATGATTCAATATGGACTCACTGACTCAGTATGCTTTCAAGCATTTCTTCACAAACATATACAATCCATGAAATTGTACACATTGTATTAATTAAGTTTATAACTTGCAACAGCAGGCAAACACTTCTTCCTTTCTAAAAGAAAGCAAGAACTTGTTTCCCGGTGTGTGTTGTCAATGAAATGCCTTAGCGTGACGATAAATGTATACAACTTTAAATTAAAATGTGAAGACCTCCATACTATATCAATGCATAAGTACTTAAAAGTTAACTACGGAAAAGAACAGTGAAAACAAGTGTGTGCTACAGACAATTCTTTCATACTTACTAATGATTAATAGAAAAGCTTTGTGTAGTGGATACTTGAACTTACTTTTAAGTCAAATTAACTTTCCATTTTAATGAACACTAAATTCCATTTGTGAAGGGAAAAAAACAAAATCCAGTCTCAGTGAATGTTAAATTTCCAAATGATAAGAGTTCCTGGATTCTCACTTGTCTATCAAGTCATAAGCATCGTAGCTCAGCTCTTCAGGTACTTGTGGCCAAGGTATATCTCGATTCATAATATTATCAAAAATTTTCTGCAGGTACCCTCGTGAATTAGTATCACCTTTTAAGATAAAAGACCCAACTCAAGCACATCACCAGTATAAGTATGATGCAATAATTTCTTTCAAATAACTTCTGAAACATAACAGGAACAGAGAAGAGTCGACTAAAAATATAATTTATGAAAGGGAGGTCTTAGATTCAGTAATAAGTACAGACCAGGTTATATTGAACAATCACATATATTGGAAGAATCTGAAGTGTATTGAAATAAATATATGAAACATGAATAATAAGTGTAATAGTAACCATAAACCAACATTACAATTTAGGTTATTTTCAGCCTAAAACAATTTACTTTTTACTAGAAACTCAGGTGTGCAATTACTGCGCAATGATAATACTCTCCTTTAAGCTACTTCTGCAGCAGTACACGATTTTAAGATACAAATCACCACAATTGCATTCAGAAGCAATACGATACACTTATGAATTTATGATCTTCTTTCTCAGGTATGAAGTACAATATATCTATATAATAAATCACAAAGAAAGCTATCAAGTGGCTCACAATCAATTCCCCCAAAATCAAAGGCCCGTATCAAACCTCACAAAACACATTTTCCCTCCAAAATTTCAAACCCCAAAACTAAATTTCCCCCACCAAAAAACTCATTACTTTATTACTATCTCTCTCTTCTCTCTTTACTTTTTCATATTTCTCTCTTTCTCTCTCTCTATATCTCTCTCTCCCATTCTTTCTTTATTTACTTAGAAATTTTAATTTTAAGATTTCGGTTTTGTAAAATTTCAGAATTTTTAATAGCAAATATCTCTTCAACAATTAAATTTCATTATTTTCCACACTTAAAGTTCTAAGAAGTTAAATTTTATACCCCCATTTATAAATTTTTTTCAACATAGACTTTTATTTATAACTAATTATTGTCATACTATTCAAACTTGAGCTACATAATTATTGTTTTACTGTTTACATGGTTTTTCGTGTATTGTATCGTTCCGAAGACGTGCCGTAGACATGCCCACGGACAAATCTAGTATACTAATAAAAAGTGAGATGCATACTTTAAGCAGAACAAAAGCACTAGATAGAAATTAGGTTACGTGGTTGAGTTATTTTCCATTGTATCAAAATCAACTTATTTTTAGAAAAAAATAAAAGATGGCACAGGACCATCCAATTTCATTGAAGAGAATATGATGAAACTAGTAGAACTATGCACGGTACAAGTCACTTACAAAGAAAGTTCCAAAAATAAGAAGAAAACATAGCATATTAATATGAACATACAGAAAGCAAAATAAGTCAAAGGGACCCCTTATCAGAGGCAGAGAGACAGGAATGATTGAGGGGGATGAGCTATCTGGAAGAATTGTTCTATTATAAGATCTCCAATTTATAAATGATAGTGTACTGTTTTACAGAGATAACAAAGGACAAGCAAGTATTCTGAAATGGATCGTAAAATTCAAGTTTACAAAAGCACATTTATCGCCCTCGGTACATGCACTTCAATTTCCATCCTAATTTTTAACCTCATCTACTGCCTACAAATGTCTGGAACAGCTAGTCAGACAAAGGAAAATGTATAAGACCAATTGGCAAGTTTGGATGAACAAAAAGGATAAGAAGTTGGATGGCTGTATAGGTAAATTGTTTTATCTAGGAGAACTTTTACCCGTGTCAACTCCGTTCTCTCAGCCATTTCCTTATACTATCTCACCTTCTTTTAAATCCTAAAATGGCTGGAGCTAGGATCAATTATAGAAGGAGATATTTCTTATCAAAGGGTGTTACTTCCCAAACGAAGGTACCAACCCTAGTTAAGTGGGGCAAGTCTGCAAACTCAAATCAGAGGACAGTTTAGGCATTTTTGAACTAGAAATGATGAACAAAGACTCCTTGCCAAGTGATGTTAGAGACACCAACAATGGGAATTCTCGCATAACACAGGGGCTCAATGTCAAGTATACACTATATAGCATCACGAGTCTGGAATTGGTCATCAAAGTGCATCTGTGCATGAGTAATGCAACTCTGGAAATGAGTGCACCAGGTCAAGAGTTGCTTCTTCTACGAACTTTCTATATTGTCAGGTTCAATTTATATATAACTCCAATATCTAATTCCAAGGGTTTTTCAGAAGACCCCTGATACAAATTCTTCCACAGCCAATCAGTTGGGTATAAATCATTGGAGAATGGGAAGTCCTAAGTAGGCAACCCGAGTTTCAAATCCAGAAAGTAAAAATTTTGGAATTCCTTGCACGATAGAGCACATGCTAATCAGGAAGATGGTGTCCAGTGACAATGTGAGGCCACGGCAATTTTTTAATTAGAACCCTTCTGTTCGTTTCAACTGCGAGGGTGTCTTTTACCTTTGCTAGCAATGTTTACGATTTAAAGGTCCAAACAAAAAGCTTTTGTCTGGATCACCTCCAAGAAACGAAATTTATTAAGTGGTTGGTTTTGGAACCTGTGTACTGTTGGACAATGATGATTTGCTTGTGTCCCATTTGCCATTCTGATGTGGGGGGGGGATTCATAGTAACTTGACCTCCACTGCCATTTGCTGCGGAATTTGGAGAATAAGAAATAAATTTTCATTTTTTAAAATGCTGTAATATCAGGGCTGACATCATATTTCAGCCAGAGCTAACTGATGAGAATACTTTGAGCGGGACCCAAGACAAATTCAAGGGCATACACCACAGACGGGTGGATCCAGACGGGATTAGTATGGGGCAATGAGATCTTGGGGAGGGGACTCTAATTTTATGTATTTCTTTAGCATGTGGTGAGAGGGGAAATGATGTCTTTTAGATTTTTTCGGATTTCGAGCACAAGTTTACCCTTCTTTGTTTTGTCAGTTGTCTTGTTGATAGCCTTCTCTGTACTATTCACTTTCTTATTGGATTTACTTTTTGTTTAACTCATGGAATGACAGGGGTTTCACAATGCCTAAGCTCAACTAAACAACTACTCACAAAAAGCAACGGAAAGGAGATGAAGCAACCCTGAGAAACATCCTCAAAAGACCCTCAATTTATTATTTGTAATGGCTCATAAAAAGATGGGTAAAATAAAAAACTCAATAGAAGTCTTCCACATCTCTTCATCAATTAGCATCAAAACTTATTGCGTTTCTATTTCCTCACATCATGTTGTATGGAAAATATTCCACATGTCAAAGCACTTCTAATTCAGAAGAAAACACAACTTTGTGGTCTACTGTTTGAGTTGCTCACCTAACACCGAAATTTGTTATATGTTTCTTTTCCATTAAATTTCTGATGCCAATACTTGATTACTTGAATATTAAATTGAACAAAAATCTTAAAGTATAGAGTTGGATGGCAAACTTTAAATTAAATATAATAGTAGATTCAACACTTTTGCTTTGGCAAGATTGCTTAAAGATTGATGAAACCAGTATTTTATAGGTGCGTCTAGGCTAAATGGTCTAATATCTACTTTTTTCTAAATTTAATGCAAAGTTAATCATCCAACTCTTAGGTAACATAAAATATGACATGAACCAATCAAATAAAGTTCTTGATCGGTGTACTGAAATACCTGTGGGTGCCCTGCATTGAATGGGGGAATCCCTACAAGCAATTCGAAAAGAATAACACCCACAGACCACCAATCTGCAGTCTGACCTACAATTCAAGAATTATGACTAGTCAAAACTATAAGACGTTAAAAGAACAGGAATAGTGTCTTAGTGCAACATAAATAAAATAAAATTGCTTTAGAGTGACAAACCATGGGTCATTCCTAAAAGAATCTCCGGTGCCAAATAATCAGGAGTACCAACAGCTGACTGTTTTCTCCTCTGTTCTCGAATCTCTGCTCGGACAGATGCTGGCATTGGTTTGTGCTCATCCAGAAGAGCCGCACTGCTCATGTCTGGGCCTGATAAATCATCTGTACTGTTGATGAGACCAACTTTAGATAGCCCAAAATCAGTCAGCTGTACCAAAAGATTATAGAGCTTATTAGAATAAACAGTGAATTATTCATTCAATTAATTTCTTCACTGACACACAAACAAGAAAATAAACCATAATTATTATAATTCTTCTTCGAATGAATCTCACTCCCCTAGTATGTTGGGCATTCATTTCGTTAAAAACTTATTAATGAAACGGGCCGGGGAGGGGGGAGGGGGGGAATAAATAAATAAATTTAGCACCAGAGTGCTTTCTTGGGTTTTTGCTATGTACTTTGGAACTTGATCTATTTTGGTTTTAATGTCAATTTGGCATTAAAACCAAAAAAAAATAAAAAAAAATAGCACCAGAGTGCTTTCTTGGGTTTTTGCTATGTACTCTTGAACTCGATCTGTTTTGGTTTTAATGTCAATTTGGCTGGAATCCTTATGGGATTCTACCCCTTTATCCCCAAAAAAATAACATTAAAATGATGCATTCATCCGAATTCTTTGGAGTAAGCAGCATCAAACCTTCAAATTCAGCTAACAAGGTCAACACTGGACATCGACAAGTCAGTATACCAAGCTATACCAACATGCTTAATATGGTGCCTCTCGACTTTCCATTAATTGCACTCATAAATAAATTCACAAACTACAAGAAACTGTACACTTTTCACAATAATTAAACCATTAGATGACAATTATTCATGGTATGCAAAGCAGATATGAAAACAATGAGATACTGACCTTAATGTGGCCATTACGAGCAATTAATAAGTTATCTGGCTTCAGATCTCGATGAATCACACTCTGTGAATGTAAGTACTCTAAAGCAAGAACCTGGAAAAGATGTAGACTTCACATAAATCGCTAACCAATTTGGACTCTTTCTTTGACAATTAATGAAATAGAAGAAAAAATCATTCAGCAAGACAGAAAGAGTAAAAATGTGCTTACTAATTCAGCAACGTATGTTCGTGCCATTTCTTCTTCCAAGCAGCCTAAATTTCTCAATAGCGAATAAAGATCACCCCCATTTAGGTACTCCATCACCAAATAAAGATTTTCCCTACATGTGAAGGAGTAGTAAAATCGGACCTGTTGATCACAATCGAAGTTAACTTATATATTACCAAGCACTTCAAAATTTGCACTTTGGGGACCAGCTTACCACAAAAGGATTGCGAATTGATATGAGGATATTCCTCTCAGCCAAAATACTTTCCACTGCATTCTTACGAATCATATCTGCCTTTTTAAGAACCTACCTTGATAAGTGAACACAATTTTAGATCCTTCATTCAAAATAAAATTCAATCAAACTTTTTAATGGAACGTCAGAAGCCACAACCATGATAGAAGCCAGATACAGTTAAAAAAGCCAACTAGCTCGTATATCAGTTCTAATTATGATAATATTTTCAAAAGTAAGGCATTAATTATATGGAACAATGTTTCTTTTCTTCTGGCATGTCAACCACTGTAAACCATTTCAGTTCAGCACGTTAAACATACAAAGAAAATGGTTTCTTAGCTTCACAAGCCTTCGTCTCATCTAATAGTACATTTCTCGATTCTTTTGATGAAGAAAACTGAAGAGACACCCTACTTCTCTCTTTTAATAGTGCAAGGAGGGAAGAATCTCAGAGGTTCAATGTTTGCAATTGAACAGCAACAAAAGGAAATTGACCCTTGCAGTAACAAATCAAATGCTACTACTCTCTTCATATTACAGAATCTCAAACCTAGTCTACTTTCTTCTTCCTTCATATATAACCTAACTTCTTTACAGCAAAAGAACAAGAATGCAGAAATTTCACAGAGGACCCCATGCATTTAAACAATATTGCCACCCTTTTTGTAGGATAAAGAGATTAGATGAGATGGCAGAAATATAAAGAAAAAAAGAAGGAAAAAAAAAAAGGACAAAAGACAAAAGAAAAAAAAAAGAAGACAAACACAGAGATACAGTGTTATCTCACTGTTAGCTGTTTCAAGCCAACAAATTTGAGTGTTTAAATTAACAAAAGCAGAGCCTTTAGAGCCTTAGTTTAGAGTAGGTCAAGGATCATGAATTCCTAACTACTTTTTCTAGCTGGCATTTAGTTTAGAGTTGGTCAAGGATCAGAAACACACATCCCAATCATTGCTGTGAAAAAAAACGGAAAAAAAAAGGAAAAATCATATACTGAAAGGGAGGATTTTCTATAGAGTTGGTCAAGGATCAGAAACACACATCCTCGGCACTTGCTGTGAAAAAAAAAAAGGAAAAATCATCTATCTATCTATAATCTATAACTATTATAATAGAAGAGTTGGAGTTGTTTGTAAAATTAGTGGAGATTTTGTGTCGTGTTTGAAGAGCTATAACTCTAAATTGCCTACTCATCACTCTTCATCAGAGAACTCATTTTGTAGATGACCCTTCAATTCATACCAAATTGATTTCACCAGAAGGCCATACACCTTTTTCAACTTAGCACAGGCATGGCTCAGTACTCTAAGTTTGTTTTATTAATCACTTAATAATGAAACAGGGTGGCCAGACTCCACCTTTTCTTCAAAAAAAAATAAAAAAATTAGCACATGCATAAAGACAATTCATCTACCTAGAATGAGACAGGCTGACTAAAGCTTCACATGGTTCAACTCCATAAGAAACACTGGACATAGTGGATAAGAAAGTACTGAATTGAATCTCAAACAGTGTATAATTGGCATGACTCAATACAATCCATGGACTTCAGTTGTGGTCCTTCGGATAATACAAACTACTAGGTATCAATAACCTTGTAACCTAAGATGTGGACAGAAGTACTACACAGATTCTGAAAATTTTGGGATCAAGAAAACTCAAGCATACAAAACGGAAACTACAATACATGATTCACCCTACTTTGTTATCATAAGATGTGGACGGAAGTACTACAAATAGATTCTGAAAATTTTGGGATCAAGACAACTCAAGCATACAAAACGGAAACTACAATAGAAACAATAAAAACAATAGAAACACTGTACAAGCAGAGAAATAATCTTTAATATCTTTATTAATCAGAGTTTCTCATGTCTAAAATGCAAAAAATAGAAACACTGTACAATACAATATATCGGATTCTGTTTTGGGAGAAGTAAAACAGATATCAGTTGGAAATTTTATATCCATCAACTCTTAAATGTCGATAAGGCCATGGTATCAAAACTCCGATGACACTCAGATGCATTGGCCGAGGAAGATTGGAAATTTGACTAGCGAAACTCCTGATACTCCAGATTTGTCCAATATTACCGATAAATGGCAAGCCAACTCTCCTATCATAGAAATAAGGAAACGGGAGACGATTTGGCACCAGATATCCGGAGGTGTGGAAAGAGCTGCTGTGATAAGCGAAAAAACCATCAAAAAACGACGAATGCTCGTGGAGGTTTCCACAGAAAGACCTCTTGGTTCTGGCAAATGGATCACAATTACAGGTACCTGCGAGCATACCGATGAAATGAACGAAATACGAACAATTAACATAATATGGTTATATTATTTTAATAGAATAGGCAACAATAATGCATAGGAACTTGCTCTAACTTTTTGACTCATATAAAACAGACGATGATAGAATATCGACGGGAAAACGAAACAACACTTCGAAATTAATTTTACAAAAGATGTTTCCATAAAGGTCAATAGAAGATGTGGATTTTTTATAGCATACGCATAAATTTTTTACAAAATAAATAAATAACCAACACCAACTAACTGTGTGAGCGCAATATTAACACCAAACTCTAAATTAAAATCCGTAAAGAGAATAATGGATCTCCAGTGTGCTCATTAGCAACATAAAAATGGATCAGCATCCATAATCCTCCGTCATAAATTAAAGGAAGTAGGATGAGGAACTCGCGAAAAACTTAGTTCAAAAATTACCAAGTTAGGTACCTTAAAAGATATCAGAGATGAATTAAAAATATCATGGATCTAGAACAGTGCCTAGAACAGTGCCACCTTCATTTTCTAGCCAAGAAGGAAAGGACATTAATGAGAACTGAAATGTATTGCTAATAAAGGGAGGAACGAAATAAGGAAAGATTGTAGGATGCAAACCAAATTTCAATAGGCTCTTGAACATTTCAGGAAATAACCAATACGTAGTTTTAATTACTATTGCTAATTTTTTAATAGGAGATTAGGTTTTTCAATATATTATAGGGATTTGCTGGCCACTAACTAAAAATTACCGTAAATCTAGAGAACTATTGTGAAGAACAAAAAAAATGGTATACTCAAAAGGAAAAGGGATGGTATTCAAAACCTCAAGCAATCATGTCAGTCATATGTGGACCCATCCATCCACATGAAGGTTAACAGAATCCACAAAGGTGATCAACCCATAGTTAATCCGACAAACATGTGCATCCTATGAGTCTTATCAATGGTTCAAAACCCAGTAAGGATACAAAGCATCTGACTATCATTTATTGGTTAAATATAGCCTAACCATCGCTTCACTTCCAGGGCTGGGTTATAGACAACCCCATCTTCGCTTCCAAGTCCAAGAAGAATTACATCATCTTAAAGAAAAAATGATATATCACTGACTTGAAAGACGAAGGTATGACGAAAAGGATTCCACATCTCCGGTACCGCGCCAAAAAGAGACCAACACAGTGACCTTCGAATATGCGGAAGCGAGATGCCCGACTCTGCAAGAAGAGCCGTGACTACAGGTAGAGGGTCTCACATGAGAACGATAAACCAATCGGGTATGTGTAAAGGAGGAATAATCGGCGGAGAATTTTATATGAAGATGCAGTTAGTGGTGATGTGTTTCTTATTCACCATGATAAACAATATTCCTTTCATGTTCACCAAGAGATGCCTCCTAGTTTTTTCCCACGTGTTCCTATTTGTTTCTTTAGAAGTTAGGTTTTTAAATTTTAGTGCATACTAAACATGTAAACCCTCTATATATAAATAAAAGGTGGGATACATTCTTTAAAGAAGCGAGGAGGGAAATCTAGGAGGCCATGTTTGTACCTACGACAACAACAAAAGAAAATGAGGGTAAAAGTATTATATGGTTATAAAAGGATTTCATTCAATATTTCTGTGGGAGTATAACAACAAGGGGGTTATATGCAAACCAACCAACACCATGCATTTTCACCTACTGGCTCAAAAAATGGGGGAGTGGGAATCAATTACTCAAAATGGAAAAAAAGGAATTTTTATGAAATATCTTAAGGAGAAAAGGGTTGCAAAGAAAGTGTAGAAGATCATCATTACTCTATACTCACTCTATGTCAAAAATTAAAAAGAAATTTTAAATCTTGAACTAGAAACATCATTCATTCAAAAGAGAGAGTACATCCGGGCAATACAATTTCACCTTCCTAAACATGGTCATTGACAGGATGTGCTCTCTTTCTCTTGAATGAATGAAGTGGGACTAGAGGAAACTTACTCCTATGGCACCTTACACATCCTACCACCTCCTCCCAAATATAAGATGCATATCGTTCAAAGTGTCACATGTCATGAAACATAAGAGGATGATATCATCAAAGTTGAATATGTTTTCCCATTGGTGTTGCTAATTTTGGTGTCGGATCAATCAGGTGAGTTCTTTTATTGGGGAAAAAATTCGCGATATGGACCGTCAATCAAGATCTGGATATGGATCTGACTAGCTGGAAACACATAGGAACCTGCTAAAAGTCTCACAACGAAAGTTATTTCATCGTAAGACCCTTTGATGCTCAAGTCAGTCACGAGAACAATGATTAGGGTTTTTTTGTGGAGAAAATATCAGTTACCTTTGACCGGTGGAGGTGGATGATATTTATAAGCCATGAATCAGTTATAGAAGATAAACCATAAAGGTATCTTCCACTGATTTGACTAGGGATTATTATGGTAAAGGAATATAATAGGATGATTTGACTAATAGCTATGATTGACTGAAAAACCCCTTATTCTCGTGTAGCAAGCAAGCTTTAATTGTGGGCCTAGCTGGTTTAATGGGCCTAGAGACGGCCCGTCCTTGCTGTAAAATTATTTTACTACCCTTGGCAACTTTGAGATGTGTGTTGAGATCACATGGCTTCAATTTTTACTCGTATCACCCATGCATTAATTTCCCACAATTGTTTTGTTACTGAAACATTCTATTCTTGAAAAATTGTGCATTTAGCAACCTCATGTTGAATGAACCAAGGTTGCCAAGTTCGTCATATGTGTCGGTTTGCGATGCAAACACTGTTTTAAATTTTGACCGATACGGCCAAAATTTTGCATATTTTATACTTAATATCGGTTTGGACCGAAATGTGTAGATTTTGGTTTAAATTGCTAAAATATCGGTCGAAATATTGCCGAATTTGGCAAAATATCGACCGAAATAGACACTAATGTTAATGTGAACATATTACTTTTTTTTTGTTTTGCTTTTTGCATACGAATCTTTCAATATAGAATCTGAAGCTAAGATAAGTGAGGATTTCGTCTCCTTCTGGTTTGTGTATATGCAAATTCAAGTAAGTCTATTAACTAACACATTTTTTTTCTTATCAATGCAAATTCAATTTAGTTATATTTATATTACACTCTTTTATATTTTTGTTAAATTTTGCGAATATTTACTGCGATTGAAATATAACAATAGTTATATTATACAATATTTTATATGATAAATTACATGTACAACATATAATATCTTGTATAGTAACAAAAAAAGTATGTTTATTGAGTGTCCGAAATGAACATCTGAAATGATCACATTTTCCTGAGATCTCCGATATATCCGATCTGAGACGAAACACCCCCTGCCGAGACGAGTCCGAAATCCGAAATTTAAAACCTTGGGTGCAAGTACGGGATCACGGTATGCTATCTCGAGCAGCCCATGGTACAGAGTGGGTAGTATGAGTCGGGAGACTCGGGATGCTTATTTGAGTTATATGTGTAAAGAGAAAGAAAGAAAGAAAGAAAATTAACATATAACATAATTGATTATTGGCATTTCTAAATAAAGGAGTGATAATCCAAATAAAGTCTCTAACAAATTTATGAGATTTTGAAGAAAACTGACAAGCTACTAAATAAAGGTGATCATTTTGAAGACATAGAAGAAACCTTATGCAGATCGCTGATTTAAGAGATCCGAGTGACGAACCCACAGTGGATCCGGATCGCGAGATCTGGATCGTGGTTTGGAGAGGGGGTGGAAGAACACAATGACACTGGAATGGACAAAACGTTCAAATTTAGGGATTTTAAATCATACTCTCTTTTATGGTACAAAGGTCAACTTCAACGGTGTGAATCGAGAATTTTGGTTGTGGATAGCATATTTTTAGCGTGCCAATTTCCTCCTATGCCACAGGAAACCTCATATATATGTAATCTCCAAGCAAATTAATTCAACACAAGATCACTACTTTAAGTGGTGAAAATTGTTAGTGAAACACGGGAAGATAGATTTTCAAAGCTATATGCCAAAACATTAAAGGCAGAAAAAAAAAGACATTAGGAATAAAGAACAAAGACCAATAATCAATGAAACCCGTGGAAGAAGAGGAAAGGTTGAAGTATAGCTGCTACACCAAAACAAGGCGCAAACAATTTACCTCATTGACAAAGTGGATAAATCAAGAATACAAAATGAAAACAATAACAGGATTAGAGAATGCTATATTCAAATTTTCACATCAAAATGGGATTATTATATTGCTAAAAGATTCCATGAAAGGAGTTGACAACTAGGTGTCAACCTGAATCACCTTATGTCAACCCTTAGTGTCATAACCCCACACCAAGGATAGTACGAACAATGAAGATGTCAACCGTCCTTTCCTCATTGAGATCCTATGAACAAGAGAGGAGTTTATCAAATTCTAAATTATGTGTGGCATCATTGATCCTCGACATTCTCCAAAGCCGAGGGGGCATAGAAAACTAGCACAAATAATGGATTCCAATAGTTACATAAAATTTCGAGGCATTGAGACACATAAAAAGCTAAGAGACTTACTAAAGTAGCACCTTCTATCAAGATTCACATTTTAGAAAATCTAACATAAATTACCTTTGCTCCAATCACTAAATCGCCCCAACTTCTCTTCGCACAAGCTTATTCTCTCCTGAAAGTAAAACAAAGACCATCACTCATCAGCACAAGCACATCCAGGCAACATTTCTTTCATAAAATCATCACTGAAGAAAAATAAAAAAAAAATTGGACCATGAATAAACCAACAATAATCATAATCCATATATAATAAAATTAATGTGGTAAATCATCAGCTGGAGCACGATTTTGAAACTCCTTGCAAAAAGCACTATTAAAGGACTCCACTAAGTTACACAATAAATACTTCTAAAAACATGCTTTAATATGAGATGATTAATTATCAACGCAACCATGCCGAAGGAAAATTTTCTGTAAAAAATAACTATTGAGGAAATTCAATAGATTAGAGACCATAAACAAACAAAATAACACAAGCTTAATATCTCGAACAAGTATAACGTGGAGAGTAAATTACCGACATAAGCACAACCGAGTTATTTTTCTTCCATAAAATCACTACTAAATAAACACCACTAAATTACACCCATTAAAAAAAGGGAACAAGCTTAATCTGCCAATAGGTAGACCTAGATGGTAGATCGTCATCAGAATCACAACCAAGCAAAATTTCATGCATAAAAATACTCCCTCCGTTTCACTTTAAGTGATATTTAGGGGTTTTTTTCTTTTTTCACTTTAAGTGATATTATCCAATTTTTCCCCTTTTTTTTCCAAGAACACCCTTATTTATGTTGAAGTTTTATCTTAATTACTCATCTTAATCCTATCAACTATTTTTAGAAAATTGTAGTTTCAAGTTTCTAGATTTTATTTTCTCCAAAAATTTAATGCAAACTCCCCCTCACCTACTACTTGCAACTCTATATATTTTCCAAATCAAAAGTACTACTCCTACACTCTTCCTTAATCTGTGTGCAATTACTCCTAGTAATTAATCATAGAGACTTATTAATAAGGGTATAAAGGGAAAAAAATATTTATCTCACCCTTCCTTAATCTGTGTGCAAAACTCCTAAATATCACTTAAAGTGGAACGGAGGGAGTATAAAATCACTACTGATGATATACACTAACGTGAAGCAAGGTTCGTCGGACCTCCGATTTTTTTTATGAGGACTTGGCCGTAGGTTAAGCAAAAAAAATAAAAAATTAAATTAAATTAAAAAATATTCAAAAAGATGAAGTCGAAGGGAAAACTGAAGTAGTTGTAGTCCCATTGAAGCCACAATTGAAAATATTAAATAGGACTTTTTTCAAAGAGATTATGACGCTTTAAAGATGATTAGGAAATTTGAAGTTGGTGTATTTAAGTATTGGGTATGAGTCATGGAGAAATGGGTAAGAAATTAACTCAATAACAATTTAATTAAAACTCACCTGACTCTTAAGTGCCTTTTTAGAACCGCTTTCTACAATACCAGTTCCTAACGCTTTTCGAACAACTTTTTTCCTAAATTAGGTGTGGCTTGCCGCTTGTCAATTTTTGGAGCTTTTTAAAACAATGGTGTTAACAATATAAAAAAAACAAGCTCTCCCTCTCTCCCCCCCATACAATTAAAACCCATATCCTAAATCATCAACAAGAGCACTCGCAAGTAAAAGTTCTTGCACTAAAATGAACCCAAAAAATCTAATAAATTGGACCACAGACGAACGAAAAAAGGGGCTCAACCTCTCCTGCAAACAAAGCCCAAATGGTAAATTACCAAGACAAACAAACCCAAGCTGAAAAAGTAAAATCACTACAAACGAAAATTCACTAAATTCCACAACAAGAAAATTAAACTATATATTAAATAAATAGATAAGTATAAGCTTACTCTCTCCTATAAGTCAAACCTGGATGGTAAATCATCGTTTAAATTGGACAGTAATTAAACCAAAAAATAATAGACAAGTTTAATCTGTCCTAAAGTGAAACCCAAATAGTAAATCATCAACAAAAGCTTTGCCCAACTACAGTTCCTCACATTAAATTCACACCTAACAAATTAAACCATCAAGTAAACAAACAAAATCCCTTGCATTATAGAAACAACCATAATGGTTCCTGCAAGTAAACCCCTATACAAAATCATCAACCAAAGCACACCCAAATGAAAAGTTCATGCATAAATTCACTAATGAATAATAAACCCTACTAAAATCAAACCATACAAAATATTTATATATAAAAAATAAAAATAATAATAATTCTTACAATCTCCGTTCTGATCGGGTGATCGTCAGGTCGAATCCCATTGCATCTCAACCACACTGCTCAAAATTTAAAATATTATTTTATTAAAAAAAACCCAACAAAGAGAACTCAATTAAAAGTAAAATTAACAGGAAATTAAAGAAACCTCAATGTATGAGTTATTGTTACCTGATAAGAGAGTGGTCGCGGCCTGCGCGAGCACGAGGAAAGCACGTGCTCGCTGGAGAGGAGGGAGGTCGGCGAGGGCGTCAGGGTCGGCGGCCGCCGCTGCCAAGAAGTCGAGAAGGTTGCTTTCAACTTCGTGCACGTTTTGTAGGGTTTCTTTGATGGAATCCAGTACTTCTTCCGGGATCGGCATCAATCTTCGACCTTAAAAAGAAGAGGCGATTCTGAAGGATTTTTGCTTTTTCTTTTTTTTTTATGGAAAAAATAATTACTTTTTTTGGGTAGCGCTAGAGGGTATTTATCATTGATCTCTTTGTCGGTTAAATACGGTAGAGATAAATCATTTATCTTGTCTCTACTATTATAATGGGAGAAGGGGTTAGTGTTATTTGTCATTGTTGTCATTTTGAAGCCAACACGTGCAGCGCACGTGTTGACAAAATGACCCACTTTGGTAAATATTTTCGGAAGTGAACCAGTTTGGTTAATATTTTCGGAAGTGGATCAGTTGGAAATTATTTTTCTTTTTTTTTCTTTTTCCCTCCGCGTGCACGTGCGAAAGTGGACCAGTTTGGTCAATATTTTCGACAGTGGATCAGTTTGGAAATTATTTTCCTTTTTTTTTGTCTTTTTTCTTCTTCCCCACGTGCATCGCACGTGCATGATACTAGTTTTTGGATAAGCTGGAGTATTTAAATCGTTTCATAATAAGAGTTTTTGTTTAAACATATTCTTGTAGATAATTATTAATTTAAATTACTCTTTAAATGTCCTGGTTTGTTCATAATGGGCTATCATCCTGACCCGGTCAATAAGACAGACCCGTTTTGCGGTTATTGGGCATGGAAAACATCCATTTCCGAATTTCTGACTCGTTTATAGATAAAATTACCATTTTACCCCTGAGGGCTTTAAGATTCGTGTCCGATTTTAACGGTCCCGATTTTAGTTCTATCTTTACCCATATCACAAGCCCCGCACCTGAAGACTGAGTTTCACAGCTTTTGAGAAGCAGTTCGCCCGTTTCTAATGGTTCATAGAATTTATCGACGTTCTCGAGGACATTTAGAGCTTGTTTAGAGTATAACGACGCTTTCCTGAGTTTCTAAAATACTCGGAATTATTTTGTGGAAATTTTTTCTGGTCTTTCCGATTAACACCATTTCGCTCTTTTTCTGGTCGGATCATCGTCTGTTCGGCACGTTTGGCGAGCGTGGTGAACGTGTGGCGAACGTTCGGTGAGCTACTGCTGAGCGACACATGGCATTGATCGTTGACTAATCAGCGCTGATCGTTGACCGGTCAACGCCATTTCGCTCATTTTCTGGTCAGACCACCGTCTGTTCGGCAGGTCCGGCGAACGTGTGGCGATCGTTCGGCTAGCTACAGCTGAGCAACATGTGGCGTTGATCGATGACTGGTCAGCGCTGACCGGTGACCAGTCAACGCCATTTCTCTCATTTTCTGATCGGATCATCGTTTGTTCGGTAGGTTCGGCGAACGTTTGGCGATCATTCGGCGAGCTACAGCTGTGCAACACGTGGCGTTGACCGTTGACCGGTCAACACTGTCCGTTGACCGGCCAATGTCATTTCTCTCATTTTCTGATTGGATCACCGTCTGTTGGGCTGGTTCGGTGAACGTGGCGAACGGGAGGCGATCGTTCGGCGAGCTACAGTTGAGCAACACGTGGCATTGACCATTGACTAGCCAGCGCTGACTGTTGACTGGTCAAAGTCGTTTCTCTCATTTTCTGATCGGATCACCGTCTGTTCGGTGAGTTTGGCGAACGCTTGTTGAATAGTTGTGATTTTTGGCGACCGTTTTGGCGAATGTTTGGTTGCAATTTTTGGCGACCATTTTGGCAAACGGTTGCAATTTTTTTGGCAACCATTTTGGCAAACGGTTGCAATTTTTGGCGAACGCTTATGACACCTAGCGCTCAGTTGTGGAAATTTTTGGAAAAAAAATTTCCACAAAATAATTCCGAGTATTTTAGAAACTCAGGAAAGCGTCGTTATACTCTAAACAAGCTCTAAATGTCCTCGAGAACGTCGATAAATTCTATGAACCATTAGAAACGGGCGAACTACTTCTCAAAGGCTGTGAAACTCAGTCTTCAGGTGCGGGGGCTTGTGATATGGGTAAAGATAGAACTAAAATCGGAACCGTTAAAATCAGACACGAATCTTAAAGCCATCAGGGGTAAAATGGTAATTTCACCTATAAACGGGCCAGAAATTGGGAAATAGATGTTTTCCAAGCCCAATAACCCCAAAACGGGTCTGTCTTATTGACCGGGTCAGGATGATAGCCCATTATGAACAAACCAGGACATTTAAAGAGTAATTTAAATTAATAATTATCTACAAGAGTATGTTTAAACAAAAACTCTTTGAAACGTATCTCGGCGCTTCTGAGCGCTTGAAGTGTATCCTCTCAGTCGCACATCTCGGCGCTTCTGAGCGCTTAGTTCTTGCCCCATCGGGTGTTTTGGTTCCCGGTTGTTCTGATCCAGTGGAGGTTTTGCTTCTTCGGTTTGGTGGCTACGAGTCTTTGCCCGTCGCTACTTTTTCCTTCCTCGGTCGCTCCTAGAAGCAGGTCTTCCTCGCATCGCCCTCCATCCCCCTTCCTACCACTGTAAGTTGCTGCTATCTTCTCTTTTTTTTTGGTGTGCAAGCAATTGTCTGGTACTTTGATCCGCTGGAATGTTTTGTTCCTCGCGTGCTTTGAGCCGCTGGTTTACCTCCCCTTCCTGTATTTCCCTCTCTCCTTACCCTCCTACTTCCACACTTTCTTTTCTTTCTATCCTGTGGAATTGCCTTCCCCATCTTGAAAGATTGGGGATTTGGCCTTTCTTTTTCTTTCTCTGTGGCAGCCTGTAGGGGCTTAGCTGGTCTTAATCGGCTTCGGCCTTGATTTATCGGTGGCTTTTGAGTATCAGGGGCAAGGTAGAGACTTTTCTCTACTGGTACTCTCTTTGTTCTTGCTCGGAGGTTTAGCGCCTCCTTTCATCTGTTGATGATCTGTATTCTATCGGATCTTTTCCATCGATCGGAATACTTTTTTCCCTCGACCGGAGCCTGTTGGTGTTTCGAGTTGTAGATTTTCGTAGCTGTTTTCTCCCATGCCTCTCGCCGTGCAGGAAGCTCAAGCGACTAAACAGATTCTGGAGATCAATTCTTCTCCTCCTCTTTTGTCTAACCCTTATTTCCATCAGTCCTCTCTTAATATCTTCTCTTCCCCTTCTGCTGGTAAGCCCACACCGCTTCGGGTTTGTCACAGATGCTTCCAACCTGGGCATTTCAAGCGTGAGTGTAGGTATAAAATGAAATGTTTTTTCTGTGATAAATTCGGTCACGCGCGAAGTCGCTGCTATGCCCTTCAAACTCTTCTTGGTCTTCCCAGAGGCCGCCCTTTACCAACCAAACTCCTCTCCTTCCTTAACTACCCTCTTTTGAAAAGCAAGCTGCGTGCTGGCTTGGTTTCGATTCCCAGTAGTGTTCCTGGAAAGTATTTTGTTTCCTCAGCAGATGCTCCCTCTCCTGCTTCGAACACATCGAGATCGTTCCCTGCTCCTTGTGATTCTAGTATGAGACTTATCCGTCCTAATATTTCTTTACTCATTAAAGATCGCAAGGTCATTTCTTATCCGTTTTCCTTCCCTCGTTTGGGTCCTTCTAGAGCCCACCCCCACTCTCATGTGGTGGTTCCTGCGCAGAGATTGAGTTTAGATTATAATACGGTTTTGTTTAAATCCTATTCTTCCTGCCACTACGGGCATCGCAGTGCGGTGGGAGAATTTGGGTCTCGCAACATTACTATCCCTCCCCCTTCGGTCAGAGCCTATGACCTTTTGGAGGATCCTACCCTTCTTGATAAATTTCTTGGCTCTACGACCTTTTCTTCTCCCCAACTGTCGATGAGCTCTTGCCGTTCGTCGAGTAGCATCTACTCGCTCTATCTATATTTAGGGGAGCTATCTTCGATCGATTTTCTCCGAAGGGAGATATCGCTTTTCCTGCTCCCTTGTCCACCCAAGTCATCTCAGAGCCGGTCTCACTCTCCTATCGTAGTTTCCTCCTATCTTTCTAACCACATCACTAATTCATCATCGGTGAGTACTAGTGCTCACAATTCCCCTCCCTGCTCCAATATAGACGCAGTGATTTTGATTGCCCCAGCTTCGAGTTCATCCCCTTTAGTTGAGACTGATCCTCCTCCCGTTAAACATTATCGCAAGAAGCTGGTCGGTAATCTTAAGCCGACTCGAGTGAGTGCGCGTCTCCTCGCCAGGCAAGCTCATGTTTTGTCAGCCAGTCAGTCGGTGCTCAGTTGAGTTTTTGCGTTATCTGATTGGTGGTTTCCTATTGTGCCGCTAGAGCTTCTCCTCAGTGCCTGCTGCTGGAGTTTGTCATCTGCTTGGTAGGAGGTCTTATTGGTCTGCGTTTGGCTTGTCGCTCCTCTGTTTTCTTCTCGTCTGGGGGGTGAGACAGGGCGGTTTCTTCTCTTTTCGCGAGTTTGCTTTTCGGGCTGAAGTTTTAGTATCCCCGTTCAGCTGGTGCTTCTTCGGTTGTATTTTAGCTCCCTTATTAGGCATCCTTTGCCTCCTAGTTAGGATTTCATTATTGTTTAGTTCGCTCTTTTCTGTTTTACATCTTGTAAAGCCATTGATTATTTATTTGTACCTGTACTGATTTATTGATTAATATATTTTTGATGGCTGGAGCCTTTTGGCTCTATCCGATACATCAAAAAAAAAAAAAACTCTTTGAAACGATTTAAATACTCCAGCTTATCCAGAAACAAGATAAATGATTTATCTCTACTGTATTTAACCGACATAGAGATCAATGATAAATACCCTCTAGCGCTACCCAAAAAAAGTAATTATTTTTTCCATAAAAAAAAAAGAAAAAGCAAAAATCCTTCAGAATCGCCTCTTCTTTTTAAGGTCGAAGATTGATGCCGATCCCGGAAGAAGTATTGGATTCCATCAAAGAAACCCTACAAAACGTGCAAGAAGTTGAAAGCAACCTTCTCGACTTCTTGGCAGCGTCGGCCGCCGACCCTGACGCCCTCGCCGACCTCCCTCCTCTCCAGCGAGCACGTGCTTTCCTCGTGCTCGCGCAGGCCGCGACCACTCTCTTATCAGGTAACAATAACTCATACATTGAGGTTTCTTTAATTTCCTGTTAATTTTACTTTTAATTGAGTTCACTTTGTTGGGTTTTTTTTTAATAAAATAATATTTTAAATTTTGAGCAGTGAGGTTGAGATGCAATGGGATTCGACCTGACGATCGCCCTATCAGAACGGAGATTGTAAGAATTATTATTATTTTTATTTTTTATATATAAATATTTCGTATGGTTTGATTTTGGTAGGGTTTATTATTCATTAGTGAATTTATGCATGAACTTTTCATTTGGGTGTGCTTTGGTTGATGATTTTGTGTAGGGGTTTACTTGCAGGAACCATTATGGTTGTTTCTATAATGCAAGGGATTTTGTTTGTTTACTTGATGGTTTAATTTGTTAGGTGTGAATTTAATGTGAGGAACTGTAGTTGGGCAAAGCTTTTGTTGATGATTTACTATTTGGGTTTCACTTTAGGACAGATTAAACTTGTCTATTATTTTTTGGTTTAATTACTGTCCAATTTAAACGATGATTTACCATCCAGGTTTGACTTATAGGAGAGAGTAAGCTTATACTTATCTATTTATTTAATATATAGTTTAATTTTCTTGTTGTGGAATTTAGTGAATTTTCGTTTGTAGTGATTTTACTTTTTCAGTTTGGGTTTGTTTGTCTTGGTAATTTACCATTTGGGCTTTGTTTGCAGGAGAGGTTGAGCCCCTTTTTTCGTTCGTTTGTGGTCCAATTTATTAGATTTTTTGGGTTCATTTTAGTGCAAGAACTTTTACTTGCGAGTGCTCTTGTTGATGATTTAGGATATGGGTTTTAATTGTATGGGGGGGGGGGGGGGGGGGGGGGGGGGGGGGGGGGAGAGAGAGAGAGCGTGTTTTTTTTATATTGTTAACACCTTTGTTTTAAAAAGCTCCAAAAATCGACAAGCGGCAAGCCACACCTAATTTAGGAAAAAAGTTGTTCGAAAAGCGTTAGGAACTGGTATTGTAGAAAGCGGTTCTAAAAAGGCACTTAAGAATCAGGCGAGTTTTAATTAAATTGTTATTGAGTTAATTTCTTACCCATTTCTCCATGACTCATACCCAATACTTAAATACACCAACATTTAAATACACCAACTTCAAATTCCCTAATCATCTTTAAGGCGTCATAATCTCTTTGGAAAAAGTCCTATTTAATATTTTCAATTGTGTCTTCAATGGGACTACAACTACTTCAGTTTTCCCTTCAACTTCATCTTTTTGAATATTTTTTAATTTAATTTAATTTTTTATTTTTTTTGCTTAACCTACGACCAAGTCCTCATAAGAAAAATTGGAGGTCCGACGAACCTTGCTTCACGTTAATGTATATCTTCAGTAGTGATTTTATATTTTTATGCACGAAATTTTGCTTGGTTGTGATTCTGATGAGGATCTACCATCTAGGTCTACCTATTGGCAGATTAAGCTTGTTCCCTTTTTTTAATGGGTGTAATTTAGTGGTGTTTATTTAGTAGTGATTTTATGGAAGAAAAATAACTCGGTTGTGCTTATGTCGGTAATTTACCATCCGCGTTATACTTGTTCGAGATATTAAGCTTGTGTTATTTTGTTTGTTTATGGTCTAATCTATTGAATTTCCTCATTAGTTATTTTTTACAGAAAATTTTCCTTCGGCTTGGTTGCGTTGATAATTAATCATCTCATATTAAAGCTTGTTTTTAGAAGTATTTATTGTGTAACTTAGTGGAGTCCTTTAATAGTGCTTTTTGCAAGGAGTTTCAAAATCGTGCTCCAGCTGATGATTTACCACATTAATTTTATTATATAGGGATTATGATTATTGTTGGTTTATTCATGGTCCAATTTTTTTTATTTTTCTTCAGTGATGATTTTATGAAAGAAATGTTGCCTGGATGTGCTTGTGCTGATGAGTGATGGTCTTTGTTTTACTTTCAGGAGAGAATAAGCTTGTGCGAAGAGAAATTGGGGCGATTTAGTGATTGGAGCAAAGGTAATTTATGTTAGATTTTCTAAAATGTGGATCTTGATAGAAGGTGCTACTTTAGTAAGTCTCTTAGCTTTTTATGTGTCTCAATGCCTCGAAATTTTATGTAACTATTGGAATCCATTATTTGTGCTAGTTTTCTATGCCCCCTCGGCTTTGGAGAATGTCGAGGATCAATGATGCCACACATAATTTAGAATTAGATAAACTCCTCTCTTGTTCATAGGATCTCAATGAGGAAAAGACGGTTGACATCTTCATTGTTCGTACTATCCTTGGTGTGGGGTTATGACACTAAGGGTTGACATAAGGTGATTCAGGTTGACACCTAGTTGTCAACTCCTTTCATGGAATCTCTTAGCAATATAATAATTCCATTTTGATGTGAAATTTTGGATATAGCATTCTCTAATCCTGTTATTGTTTTCATTTTGTATACTTGATTTACCCACTTTGTCAATGAGGTAAGTTGTTTGCGCCTTGTTTTGGTGTAGCTGCTATACTTCAACCTTTCCTCTTCTTCCAGGGGTTTCATTGATTATTGGTCTTTGTTCTTTATTCCTAATGTCTATTTTTTCTGCCTTTAATGTTTTGGCATATAGCTTTGAAATCTATCTTCCCGTGTTTCACTAACAATTTTCACCACTTAAATTAGTGATGTTGTGTTGAATTAATTTGCTTGGCCCATTAAACCATTAGGCCCACAATTAAAGCTTGCTTGCTACACGAGAATAAGGGGTTTTTCAGTCAATCATAGCTATTAGTCAAATCACCCTATTATATTCCTTTACCATAATAATCCCTAGTCAAATCTGTGGAAGATACCTATATGGTTTATCTTCTATAACTGATTCATGGCTTATAAATATCACCCACCTCTACCGGTCAAAGGTAACTGGTATTTTATCCACAAAAAAAACCCTAATCATTGTTCTCGTGACTGACTTGAGCATCAAAGGGTTCTTATGATGAAATAACTTTTGTTGTGAGACTTTTAGCAGGTTCCTATGTGTTTCCAGCTAGTCAGATCCATATCCAGATCTTGATTGACGATCCATATCGCGAATTTTTTCCCCAATAAAAGAACTCATACCTGATTGATCCCACACCAAAATTAGCAACAACAATGGGAAAACATATTCAACTTATGTTTCATGACATGTAACACTTTGAACGATATGCATCTTATATTTGGGAGGAGGTGGTAGGATGTGTAGGGTGCCATAGGAGTAAGTTTCCTCCGGTCCCACTTCATTCATTCAAGAGAAAGAGCACATCCTGTCAATGACCATATTTAGGAAGGTGAAATTGAATTGCCAGGATGTACTCTCTCTTTTGAATGAATGATGTTTCTAGTTCAAGATTTAAAATTTCTTTTTAATTTTTGACAGAGTGAGTATAGAGTAATGATGATCTTCTACACTTTCTTTGCAACCATTTTCTCCTTAAGATATTTCATAAAAACTCCTTTTTTTCCATTTTGAGTAATTGAATCCCACTCCTCCATTTTTTGAGCCAGTAGGTGAAAATGCATGGTGTTGGTTGGTTTGCATATAACCCCCTTGTTGTTATACTCCCACAGAAATATTGAATGAAATCCTTTTATAACCATATAATACTTTTACCCTCATTTTCTTTTGTTGTTGTCGTAGGTACAAACATGGCCTCCTAGATTTCCCTCCTCGCTTCTTTAAAGAATGTATCCCACCTTTTATTTATATAGAGAGGGTTTACATGTTTAGTATGCACTAAAATTTAAAAACCTAACTTCTAAAGAAACAAATAGGAACACGTGGGGAAAAACTAGGAGGCATCTCTTGGTGAACACGAAAAGAATATTGTTTATCATGGTGAATAAGAAACACATCACCACTAACTGCATCTTCATATTAAATTCTCTGCCGATTATTCCTCCTTTACACATACTAGATTGGTTTATCGTTCTCATGTGAGACCCTCTACCTGTAGTCACGGCTCTTCTTGCAGAGTCGTGCATCTCGCTTCCGCATATTCGAAGGTCACTGTGTTGGTCTCTTTTTGGCGCGGTACTGGAGATGTGGAATCCTTTTTATCATACCTTCGTCTTTCAAGTCAGTGATATATCATTTTTTCTTTAAGATGATGTAATTCTTCTTGGACTTGGAAGCGAAGATGGGGTTCTTTATAACCCAGCCTTGGAAGTGACGCGATGGTTAGGCTATATTTAACCAATAAATGATAGTCAGATACTTTGTATCCTTACTGGGTTTTGAACCATTGATAAGACTCATAGGATGCACATGTTTGTCGGATTAACTATGGGTTGATCACCTTTGTGGATTCTGTTAACCTTCATGTGGATGGATGGGTCCACATATGACTGACATGATTGCTTGAGGTTTTGAATACCATCCCTTTTCCTTTTGAGTATACCATTTTTTTTGTTCTTCACAATAGTTCTCTAGATTTACGGTAATTTTTAGTTAGTGGCCAGCAAATCCCTATAATATATTGAAAAACCTAATCTCCTATTAAAAAATTAGCAATAGTAATTAAAACTACGTATTGGTTATTTCCTGAAATGTTCAAGAGCCTACTGAAATTTGGTTTGCATCCTACAATCTTTCCTTATTTCGTTCCTCCCTTTATTAGCAATACATTTCAGTTCTCATTAATGCCCTTTCCTTCTTGGCTAGAAAATGAAGGTGGCACTGTTCTAGATCCATGATATTTTTAATTCATCTCTGATATCTTTTAAGGTACCTATCTTGGTAATTTTTGAACTAAGTTTTTCGTGAGTTCCTCCTCCTACTTCCTTTAATTTATGACGGAGGATTATGGATGCTGATCCATTTTTATGTTGCTAATGAGCACACTGGAGATCCATTATTCTCTTTACGGATTTTAATTTAGAGTTTGGAGTTAATATTGCGCTCACACAGTTAGTTGGTGTTGGTTATTTATTTATTTTGTAAAACATTTATGCGTATGCTATAAAAAATCCACATCTTCTATTGACCTTTATGGAAACATCTTTTGTAAAATTAATTTCGAAATGTTGTTTCGTTTTCCCGTCGATATTCTATCATCGTCTGTTTTATATGAGTCAAAAAGTTAGAGCAAGTTCCTATGCATTATTGTTGCCTATTCTATTAAAATAATATAACCATATTATGTTAATTGTTCGTATTTCGTTCATTTCATCGGTATGCTCCCAGGTACCTGTAATTGTGATCCATTTGCCAGAACCAAGAGGTCTTTCTGTGAAAACCTCCACGAGCAATCGTCGTTTTTTGATGGTTTTTCCGCTTATCACAGCAGCTCTTTCCACACCTCCGGATATTTGGTGCCAAATCGTCGCCCGTTTCCTTATATCTTTGATAGCAGAGTTGGCTTGCCATTTATCGGTAATATTGGACAAATCTGGAGTATCAGGAGTTTCGCTAGTCAAATTACCAATCTTCCTCGGCCAATGCATCTGAGTGTCATCGGAGTTTTGATACCATGGCCTTATCGACATTTAAGAGTTGATGGATATAAAATTTCCAACTGATATCTGTTTTACTTCTCCCAAAACAGAATCCGATATATTGTATTGTACAGTGTTTCTATTTTTTGCATTTTAGACATGAGAAACTCTGATTAATAGAGATATTAAAGATTATTTCTCTGCTTGTACAGTGTTCTATTGTTTCTATTGTTTCTATTGTAGTTTCCATTTTGTATGCTTGAGTTGTCTTGATCCCAAAATTTTCAGAATCTATTTGTAGTACTTCCGTCCACATCTTATGATAACAAAGTTGGGTGAATCATGTATTGTAGTTTCCGTTTTGTATGCTTGAGTTTTCTTGATCCCAAAATTTTCAGAATCTATGTGTAGTACTTCTGTCCACATCTTAGGTTACAAGGTTCTTGATACCTAGTAGTTTGTATTATCCGAAGGACCACAACTGAAGTCCATGGGTATTGAGTCATGCCAATTATATACACTGTTCGAGATTCAATTCAGTACTTTCTTAGCCACTATGTCCGGTGTTTCTTATGGAGTTGAACCATGTGAAGCTTTAGTCAGCCTGTCTCATTCTAGGTAGATGAATTGTCTTTATGCATGTGCTAAGCTTTTTTTTTTTTTTTTTTTGAAGAAAAGGTGGAGTCTGGCCACCCTGTTTCATTATTAAGTGATTAATAAAACAAACTTAGAGTACTGAGCCATGCCTGTGCTAAGTTGAAAAAGGTGTATGGCCTTCTGGTGAAATCAATTTGGTATGAATTGAAGGGTCATCTACAAAATGAGGTCTCTGATGAAGAGTGATGGGTAGGCAATTTAGAGTTATAGCTCTTCAAACACGACACAAAATCTCCACTAATTTTACAAATAACTCCAACTCTTCTATTATAATAGTTATAGATTATAGATAGATAGATGATTTTTTCTTTTTTTTTTTCACAGCAAGTGCTGGGGATGTGTGTTTCTGATCCTTGACCAACTCTATAGAAAATCCTCCCTTTCAGTATATGATTTTTCCTTTTTTTCCGTTTTTTTTCACAGCAATGATTGGGATGTGTGTTTCTGATCCTTGACCAACTCTAAACTAAATGCCAGCTAGAAAAAGTAGTTAGGAATTCATGATCCTTGACCTACTCTAAACTAAGGCTCTAAAGGCTCTGCTTTTGTTAATTTAAACACTCAAATTTGTTGGCTTGAAACAGCTAACAGTGAGAAAACACTGTATCTCTGTGTTTGCCCTTTTTATTTTTTTGTCTTTTGTCTTTTGTCCTTTTTTTTTCCTTCTTTTTTTTCTTTATATTTCTGCCATCTCATCTAATCTCTTTATCCTACAAAAAGGGTAGCAATATTGTTTAAATGCACCTCTGTGAAATTTCTGCAATGTTGTTCTTTTGCTGTAAAGAAGTTAGGTTATATACGAAGGAAGAAGAAAGCATACTAGGTTTGAGATTCTGTAATATGAAGAGAGTAGTTGCATTTGATTTGTTACTGCATGGGTCAATTTCCTTTTGTTGCTCTTCAATTGCAAACATTGAACCTCTGAGATTCTTCCCTCCTTGCACTATTAAAAGAGAGAAGTAGGGTGGCTCTTCAGTTTTCTTGATCAAAAGAATCGATCGATCAGTTTTGAGAATGAGGGACTTCCCTTCTTGTATGGGAGAGAGTGGTACCCAAGTTACAGACTCCGCATCCAATGCCTCCACCAAATATACACAAAATATTTTAACCTGCCTCTACCAAGCTCAACTATGCCACATCTCCTCTGTTATCACCATCAGTTGGTGCAAAATCATGATGGGTCAATCCCTCTGTGTCGAATTCGATGATTCTGACAATAAATGCCTATTCAAGGTTGATATCAAACTGTCGCTATTCTCTAAATGGAAAGGATCCAAGTGTTCAATTCCAGACAGTAGGAAAATACAAGTGTTTTGTGATCTTTCATCTACAAAATTTGGATTTGGGCCAGAGCCGTTGGAAGGGTCTTGTAGCCATCCTGTTTGATCATGAGATGGATCTGTTACTTGGTGATATGGCGAAAGAAGCAAATCTGAAGGCGAATGTAAGAAACCCCTTACCTTGTAGTGCAGTGTTTGTTGCTAAGAAGGAGCATGTTTTTGGAAAGAAGGTTTACTGCACAAAGGCTCAGTTTTGTGACAATGGGCAAGTTCATGATGTTGTGATTGAGTGCGAGACGGTTGGGCTTCAAGATTCGTTCCTCGAGATACGAATTGATAAGATGAGGGTGTTGCAGGTGAAGAGGCTTTGTTGGAAGTTGAGAGGGAATCAGACTATTGTGATTGATGGGGTTTCAGTGGAGGTGTTTTGGGATGTTCATAGCTGGCTCTTTGGTAGTGATGGGCATGTCGGAAATGCGGTGTTCATGTTCCAAACTTGCTCTTGTTCTAAGGAAACACAATCAAGAAGTTTAGGGTTTTCATTAATTTTGTATGCTTGGAAGCATGATTAGTCTTGTTTGTGTGTATGCACCTTTAAATTCAATCCTGTTCAGAATTTAAGAGAATGACATTGATTTTGTGGATTCAATGAAAAAATTGAAAATGTTTTTTCTTTCATAAAATTGGAATTTATAAGAAGGAGGGTTGCGTTAGGCAGT
Organism: Hemerocallis citrina; assembly: GCA_017893485.1. Taxonomy (NCBI): domain Eukaryota; kingdom Viridiplantae; phylum Streptophyta; class Magnoliopsida; order Asparagales; family Asphodelaceae; genus Hemerocallis; species Hemerocallis citrina. The sequence continues at coordinate 199,663,266 of CM030360.1, forward strand.
TGACAGTCATCATAAAATGTTGTCAAATCTTACGAACTAATGAATGGAGTTGTCACTAACAGGAAGTGCTTATTATATATTTTTTTACTCACCAAGATGATGTCGGTCTAGACAATGATGAAATGCACAACTTATTTTTGAAAGTGTGCCCCCCCCCTTCTGGCTGGTGGTATTGTATATTGGTGATACTGAAAATATCAAAACTACGAGTGAATATCCATGGAAATGATGAGAGTTTTAAAGTTGATCCATGGAAATGATGAGAGTTTTTAAGCTGATCTGTGGTTTCTGTGATGGCATTATGTGAAGTCAAAGTGATGGCATTATGTGAAGTGAGAGAGGTTATTATGTGGATTTTTTCCATTATACTGAGTGTATGATTGATGAATTCAACTATGGGTGGCGAAGGGGGTGGACACATAATTAGTACCAGTAGGCATGGCATTGCAAAAAATGCAGCCTTAGACTAATCTTTATGATTTATTTGAACAATTGTTATATACAACTGTGTTATGAGCCTACGACTAATTCAATCCTTTCAAATATTGACATTGCTTTGTTATACTATTTGATTTCATGATTTGTTTATTACGAAGTTTATTTAATTCCTTAGCAGGAAGAAGAATGGAGTGGTATGAAGAAGCAGCTTGAACATCCTTGTTACAACTTTGATACTGTTAAACAATTGGGTATTGATATTCTTCACATTTACATTGGGTTTATTTCTTTCAAATTCCTTAAGATGTTTATGTAGCTGGCTCCTTTATACTAATACATACTTTGTTCAAGAATTTCTGATGTGCATTACAAAGTTGTATAATGCATATGTTACCACGAAACCTTGTGATGCTTACCAGTGATGTCTCTTGTTAATAACTTCTATGTTGGCTTTATAAGGATCCACCAAACTGTGTGGTTATCTGAAGTACTCTTTCATCAGTCACTCATTCAGACTTGAAGCCTCATTAATTTTACCCACAAACTACACCCACCCCCTAAAAGCAGTTCCTTGTCTTCATTGCTTATCTGTGACATTTACTTGTTTCCCATTTTACCCACAAACTTGTTTTTCGTTTGTGTTTTTTTTGCTGAGATCATATAACTATTAATGCTGTTGTCTGCTCCTGTCAAACAGTTTTGAGAAAGAGAGAGAGAGAGAGAGAGAGAGAGAGAGAGAGAGGGGGGGGGCGAGGGAGGCTGGAGGGAAATTACATTGAGAATTTGAATGGTGAGATGGATAGAGAAGCGTCTTTTTTTTCTGATGGTAAAGATGGAATAGCAGTGAGAGAGCCTTTGCGGAGGAAGAGGACAATGAACACTACTACTTCTCAGATTGCTGTTATTGGGACTAATATTTGCTCCATTAATGAGAGCTTGGATTATGAGTAAGCATTTTCGGTTAACCACTGTTCTTCCTTAATTATTTGTTTTGCAAGCCATTATAAGCCTAACCTATGATTTTTAGCCTGTGATGTTATTTACGTTGGTCATTAGTATTTTCTGAATTGAGCGTCTCAAAAATCATTTCAAACTAGATCTGCTTATGATATGATGTTTGTTTTCCTTTCGTGTCACAATCCTTAGGCTGACATAGCGTGAAGTTATAATATTTTTATGCATACTTTTGGACTTACCATCTTACACTGTAGATCGATCTTTTAAACAACATTCTTAAGGTTAGTTAGCTTGCACTTCGCATAAATGAATTAGCTAATTAATTGGGGAAAAGGGTTGATATCTCTGTGCTGTTTCCAGTTATATGTAATCATGATTCCATAATCTTATTTTTGTTCGGTTTTAGAGATAAATGTTTCTTATCTATTCTTCCTAGCTAATATTTGTTTTGCTTTACAGTGGTTGGTTAACTTGTGTCTATATATTGGATGCTAGGATTGTGGAGAATGACCAATTTAAACATGACTGGAGGTCAAGGAAAAGAGTGCAAATATTTCGGTATGTAGTGCTTAAATGGACTCTAGCACTACTCATAGGCCTTGGTACTGCAGTTGTTGGCTTTTTCAACAACCTTGCAGTTGAGAACATTGCTGGCTTCAAGTTGTTGTTAACTAGGAATCTTGTGCTTGAGCGTAGGTAAACTGTGAGTTACCATTTCAGACAGATATAATGAATTATTTTAATTAAATCAAATCAGGTGTTAATACTGAAATTTTGGAAAATTATGATATAAAGAACGTGACTGCAAACTATGGTCCAAACTTTTTAAGAATTCGAAACCTACGTACTGTGATTTCAATCTCTTATCCAAAGTTCCAAACTCTTTAGTCACTTGAGGATTAAAACTTGCATACAACAGTGATAAGATTTTGTGGTGTCTGGTATGATTTGAAAATATATGAACCTTCTGATGTTAAGCTTCTGATGCTAATTTGATACTTTTATAATTCTGATGTTACCAGTGAAAATCAAATCAGGTATGTTAAGCTTCTGATGCTAATTTGATACTGGAGATGATGGTTTCTGATGCTTTATAATAACTCTGAATATTGCAATAAATCTGATGATGGTTTCTGATGCTTTATAATAACACTGAAGATTGCAATAAATCTTTGTTGTTGATGCATTCTTCACCCCCAAGCCTTCTTTTGTGACGGTCTAGGCAATGATGATATGCAGTAAATATTTTGAACAAGGCAGCCTTACAATAATCTTGATGATTTATTTGAACAATTCTTCTATACTCTTACTGTGTTCTGAGCCTACTACTCTCCTCTGCCTTTGTTGAGGTGTGTTCTGATGCCTATTCTTTTATACCCAGTTGTCAACTCTGATCTTCACAAGGTAATGTATTTCTTACTCCATATCCTCCAAGTTTTTCATTAGCAACATCCTGCTTTTACTTCATCACCAAATTATGTTTACATTCAAGTAACTAGTACAGAAGTAAACTTGTATTGCTTAATGAATAATGTCTACAAAATTTAAGGTGTGCATTTGGGTGAAATTGACAACGTCAGGACATCACTGAAGGGCTAGATGAAGAAGGAGAAAGCCCAGCAATGAGCATTAGCATACATGCAGCTGGGGATGAAATGGCCTAGCTACAGCATTTCAGAACAAGCAGAGCATCAGTAGCATTATATTTTCATTCTTGAGCAAACAAAACATCAGGAAAACAAGCACGATACTGCAAACATTCACTCAGTGTTGTATATTTTGAATCTGTATTAAAATAGTTCACATTATTTTGTATACAAGATGAACTCATATAGTCATGTCGTAGAAAACTACTGTATTTGAGGAACTCATGTAGTCATGTTGGCGGCTCTCAGTTTTTCCTTTCCTCCAGTGGCAATTAGCACCTCCACGTACAGTTTTGTGTAAGATGCTGTATATAGAGACTATGAAAAGTCAAGGATGTACAATTTCAGAATGACATTTGCACGACTTTATGAAGTGATTTGCTCGGTGTTCCTGATTTGAATTAGTCAAAATGTAATCAAGTTTGGTGGATCTAAAGCTGTGTCGATATTTGCTTGTATGAAGCAGGCAGTTTTTATGTTTCTACTTCATTTTATATGAACAAGCTTCAGATATATCACATTTATACGACTCCTCATATTCAAGATTTGCTCGATTCCCACTTTCTCAGCCTTCATATTGGAACAAGCTCCTTGCTGGACTACTTGAGGACTTTGCTCTATAACTGCAGTTTTAAAAAAAAACTTTAGTAAGCAACCTAATGCAAATTGTTTAAATAAATGCCTTTTATAATCTAAATTTTAAAAAATTGTTTTTTTTTTAATTTGAGAATTTATTTTTATAACCAACGACTTTGATAATCTCATATTCCAATAACTGTTTTTATGAATATTTTTTGGATTTCCAACAAACCAAATGCATTTTATACTCTCATTTTCAAAAAACTGTTTTCATATTTTTTTTACCAAACAACTTTTACAATCTCATTTTCAGAAAACTGTTTTCAAAACAACAAACCAAACGCACTCGAAGTATCTTGTTTGTAATTAGCTCTACTTTGTTTCGCTAATTGTTCATTAATAAAGCGATGACGAGGTCATCTTTTAATTAAAAAAAAAACACTAAATAAAAGTTATAAAAAAACAAGAAAAATGCACATACTATTTGTGCATATTGAATTCATACATTTCAGATGTGATCAGCTTCAAACATCTATAATTCATATTCCTAAAAATAAAGATTGCTATTTCACATAACCTACTTTTGTCACTTTTTAAACGTAAGATATGTACATCTCAATTTGTCTCACTGCAACTATAAAAAAGGTAACATAACAACCCAAAAATTTGAGTTTCTCTCTCTAGATTTTCTAGAGAGAGAAGCTCTCCCAAAAAAACCCAAAAAACAAAAAATCATAGATCTAAAGAGAGTTTGGAGGGGGTGGCGGTCGGGATCGCGCTGCCCCCTCCCCGTTCCCCGTTTGACGCCCCTACCCTCTCGCCCTTCACCCACCTACACCTCCATCCGAAACCCACGTCCGAAACACCCGTCTGCAACCCCCGTCCACCGCGACGACTAAGCCTTTAGTGAGCTCTCCTCTCGTTGTGCTCCCCTCTCCTCCCTAGGCGCCGATGTCGGGGACACCACTATTGCCGGTGGGGCGAAAGCACCGACGTCCACCTCAGATCTGGTTTGAGCATCGAGATCTCGAAGCGCCGACGCAGACGTCCACCTCCGATCTGGTCTCCTCACATCTGGGCACCGAATGTTCTCGAGGTAGCCGACCCAGATCTGGGCCACGGCGGAAACCACCCCCCCCCTCTACGTCGCACTCCCAGTCGGGGCGGCCGTGTCGACGACTTTGCCGTGTCGGCGCCTGTGGGTGGTGTTGGTAGTGTTAGAGATTATAGTCCCACATTGAGTAGTTGGTTAATTTTTGTATTTGGTTCCTCTTATATATAAGAGATATTGTACTCAGTTATTTCTCAATTCAATATTCAGTATTGTCTTCATTTCTCTCTAATTTATCTTAACATGGTATTAGAGCCAATTACTCAAATTTTCTTATCCAAAAATCCTCAAATTCCAACTGCCAAAAGTTGTACAAAATTTTTTCGAAAAAAAAAAAACTTTTATCGTCAGATCCCAACATCGCCATCAGATCCCAACATTGCCATCTGTTCTTCAACTCCAGAGCAACACCCATCAGATCACTCCTCCTTCAACTTCGCCGCTAGCCGCCACCGTCGCTGCACATCTCCAACTTCCTGTCCGCCACCACTACATCTTCCTGTCCGCCGCCAAGGTCGGCAGCATCCACGCCCAACTCCCACTTCCCGATGACTTCATCTCCATTAACCTCCAGATCCAGACCAACGTCAACTCCCACTTCACCGCCGCTGACTTCACGAACCCCATCAGCCGTCAGAACTTCATCGTGAAGGAATCCACATCCTGAAACGCCGTGCCTTACGAATGCACATTTTTTGTTAGGCTTTATTTTTCCTTGGCTTCAGAAGTAGCTCTTTTACTTTTCCATGGAGTTTTCAGTTTTGCTATGTGAATAAGATTCCCCATTGACCGACTGGTAACTTTGTGAAAAAAAAAATTCAAAAAAAATAAAATTCAAAAAAATTAAAATAAAATAAAAATAAAAATAAAAATAAAAAATATATATACAGGTACCACTACTTGATGGCATCTCAGTCGCTCCCACATATTTCTGCTCTACTGACTTTCCCGATGCAACCGCCTCTCGTTCCTCATTCAGATTCAAAAAGCAGCAGCGCCACTTTCAGTCTTCCTCCGGCCTCCTACCCTCTCCTTACATCATTCATCATCCTACTCCACCTCTACTTCTGCCACCGGTAGCACCAACCTACCCCCTACCCCAATCCAGGCTCCAGCTGCATCTCCCTCCACATTGTGCTCTCAGTCATAGCAGCGCAGGCTCCAGCTGCATCTCCCTCCACATTGTGCTCTCAGTCATAGCAGCGCTAGTATTGTTTCTCCTCGCAATACTTCTTCCCTCACATCCTCGGCGATGCCCATCACTCTGGCCTTGCCGTCTCCTGCTGATTAGGCTAATACTCAGCAACGCCTCACTCAGCTGGAACTACAGCTCATGGGTCAGTCTATCAATGCTGGCTCCTTTGCTCCTGCACTTTCTGCCACTCCCGGTATGAATTCGTTCTGAATTTTAGATTCTGGTGCATCACATCACCTCACTAGTAATCAGACGCTATTCACCACCTGCACAACACTTCTCCCTCACTCTCCATCTCTATACACAAACACTTCTCCCTCAATCTCCATCTCTATACACAGCGGATGGCTCACCACTTCTTATTACACACTCAGGAACAATTAACTCTCTCACTCTCACATTACCATATGTTCTCTATGCTCCTCATCTATCAATAAACCTTATTTCTATTAGTGCATTGTGCGATAGTGGTCTTGTCGTTACTTTTGACTCTTTAGGTTGTTCTATTACTGATTCCTCCACCGGTGAGGAGTTTGGGCATGCTAGTCGTCATGGTCGTCTATATTATCTAGATTTTCTTCGAGCACATCACTCTCCTTCCAGTTTTGCTGAAATTATTTCTTCTGATGCTGATCTGTGGCACAGACGTTCAGGTCATATTAGCGCATCACGACTTCAGACTATAGCTCGTAGTGATGCCCTTAGTTCTCTCACTTTTAAACATTTATCTGACTGTCAGGATTGTCATTTAGCCAAACACATTGCCCTACCCTTTAGTCACAAAAGAACTTCTGAAACCACTCACCCTTTTCAACTTGTTCATTCCGACATATGGGGACCCTCTCCCGTACCCTCGTGGAAAGGCTATCTCTATTATGTTGCCTTCATCGATGACTTCACTAGACATACATGGGTTTTTCTTATGCGTCAGCGATCTGAGATACCAGATACTTATCGGTTCTTTACAACTATGATTCATACTCAGTTCGATGTGCGCATTAAGAATTTTCGATCGGACGGTGCACATGAATACACTTCCACCACAACGAGATCAATCCTTCAGTTTCATGGTACCCTGTTTCAGCAATCATGCCCTCACACACATGAGCAGAATGGTGTAGCTGAACGCAAGCATCGTCACATCCTTCAGACGGCTCGCGCTCTTTTACTCTCCTCTTCTGCTCCTCGTTCTTTCTGGGCTGAAGCTATCATGACCTCCGTCAGTTTCATCAACATTACTCCCTCGTCTGCCCTAACTGGTACGATGCCTTACGAGGCTTTTTATCATTCACCTCCCGACTACAGTATGCTCCGTACCTTTGGATGCACCTGTTACGTCCTTGCCCCTCCTACTGAGCGCACGAAGCTCTCCACTCGTGCTGCTAAGTGCGTTCACCTAGGTCTCAGTCCTGAACACAAAGGTTATCGTTGTTTTGATCAATCAACGAGTCGTGTCCGCATTTCTCGACATGTCTCCTTTGCGGAAGACTCCCCTTACTACCTGACCCCCCTCCCCCCCGAGGATACTAGATTTCTCGATTCCCCAGTTGTTACTAGCCCCCCGATCTTATCTTCCCGCATTCCTTTTGATCCCACTCCTCTGGCTCCATTCACATCTCCTGCAGTCCTTACACCTGTTGCTCCCCCTATTGAAACTCCACCTGCATCCCCACAGCAGCTCACCTATCCCACCTACTTCCCCACCGACACATGCACCTACTCCACCGTCCTCACCCCCACACCCTGTCAGTCCACCACCTCTTCGTCAGTCTACCCGTTCCACTTCTGGTATTCCTCCGGCACGTTATACACCTGATGCCACTGGTCCTTCTGACCAGTTTGGTTTTGCCACCCTAGCTTCCTACTCACCACAGTTTCATGCATATCTCACTGCTATACACTCTACACGTGAGCCCAAAACCTACCAAGATGCAATTCAATATCCTGAATGGAGGAAAGCCATTGTAGAGGAATTCAGTGCATTTGATCAGACTGGCACTTGGGATGTTGTTCCTCTACCAGAGGGCGTTCAGCCTATTAGCTGCAAGTGGATCTTCAAGGTCAAATATCAACCTGATGGATCTATTGAGCGGCACAAGGCCCATCTAGTAGCCCGAGGGTTTACTCAGGAGCATGGCATTGACTATGATAAGACCTTTGCTCCCATTGCACAGATGACTACTGTTCGCACCCTTCTTGCTGTTGCAGCCATCCGCCAATGGCCGTTATACCAGATGGACGTGAAGAATGCTTTTTTTTCATGGTACCTTATCTGAAGTTATTTATATGGATCCTCCTCCTGGCCTCCCTACTCCTCGTCATGTTTGCTGGCTGTGTCAGGCTATATATGGTTTGAAGCAGGCACCTCGAGCCTGGTTTGAGTGTTTTCGGCTTGTCATCACCAAGGCTAGTTTTAGTCAGAGTTCTCAGGACCATTCTATATTTATGTGGTCATCACCGCAGGAGAGGGTAATTCTACTACTATATATTGATGATATGATCATTACTGGGGATTACTCCGCCGGCATTGCATCCACACAGAAATACCTTCACCAGCAGTTTCATATGAAAGACCTTGGTAAGTTACGTTACTTTTTGGGTTTAGAGATTGCTTATGGATCTCAGGGGATACTCATTTCATAGCAGAAATACACATCAGATATTATTTCCGCTGTATGTCTCTCTGACAGTCGATCAGCTGATACACCCTTAGAACTTCATGTGAAGCTTCGTCCCACTGATGGTGAGCTCCTTCCTGATCCCACTAGATATAGACAGATTGTTGGACAGCTTGTTTACTTATGCATGACCAGACCCGATATTGCTCATGCAGTCAGTGTTGTCTGTCAGTTTGTTTCTGCTCCTACATCAGTTCACTACGGTGCTCTTCTTCGGATTCTCAGATATCTTCGGGGTACTATTACTCGCTCATTATTCATGCCTACCACATCCAAATTAGAGCGAGTGCATATTCTGATTCTGATTAGGCAGGTGATCCTACTACTAGACGGTCTACCACCAGTTTCTGTCTATTTCTTGGTGATTCGCTGATCTCATGGCGAAGCAAGAAACAGACAGTTGTATGTTCTTCCACCGAGGCTGAGTACAGAGCAATGGCAGCTACTACTAGAGAGATTGTTCATGTTCGTTGGCTGTTATCAGATATGGGTGTCACTCTTACAGGAGCTACTCCACTTTATTGTGATAACCGGAGTGTATTGCACATTGCAAGCAACCCGGTCTTTCATGAACGAACGAAGCATATTGAGATTGATTGTCATTATGTTCGGGAGCGTTTTGAGGCAGGGACCATCTCTCTCCATTCTGTTACCTCTTCCCAACAGACTGCAGACTTCTTCACCAAATCCCATACTGTTCAGAGATTCCGACACTTAGTAGGCAAACTCACATTGTTTGACCCATCGTGAGTTTGAGAGGTGGTGTTAGAGATTACAGTCCCACATTGAGTAGTTGGTTAGTTTTTATATTTGGTTCCTCCTATATATAGGGGATATTGTACTCAGTTATTTCTCAATTCAATATTCAGTATTATCTTCATTTCTCTCTGATTTATCTTAACAGATAGCAATAGATCTTCCTCAATATCTATTGCCGTGTCGACGCCTTTGTGTGGGTGATGTGGAGGGTGTAGTATGTTGTATTGCACGATTGTGGAGCTTGGGCCCGAAGATGGGGTCCCTCCATGATGTGCGCTCACTTGTCTCAACTTTCGGGGTGTCCGATGATGCCACCGGTGCAGTCTTCACAGCGTCTACTATCATGCTATTGAGCTTCCTCCAGCTTAGGCCACTGCCTCTTACAGCGTGTATCTGTGTAGTGAGAAATCGCCTGAGAGAGCAAGAGCGTGAGAGAGGTGAAGGTATCCTTTCCACGGCTCTCTCTTAGAGCGGGGTCTTTGGGTGGGGGGAGCGAGATAGTTGTTTGGTGAGAAATCGCCTGAGAAAGCGCAAACGTGAGAGAGGTGAAGGTATCCTCTGCACGGCTCTCTCTTTGGTAGCGGCTGTGGGTGCTGTTGGCGCGTTTGTAGGATGAGGGAAAGAAATTGTGAGAGGCTGCATCCGGGCTGCTTCACCTGATGACCACGAACGACGGGGCACCACCACTACGCCCTCATAATGGAAGCTGACACCCAATGCCAGCGCCCGTTCTGGCGAGAGGAGAAGATGATACTTCTATCAGCTGGGTCTTGTATTAGTTTTCTGATTGAGAGAGAGAGTGAAAGAGTGGGCGAGTGAAGATATTGCTCCTCACTACTCTATGTTGGTGTTGGTCTGTATTTGTGAGAAATCACTGGAGATAGCAAGGGCATGAGAGAGGTGAAGTTATCCTCTCCACGGCTCTCTCCTTGACTACGGTTTTTTTTGGTGAGGGTGTGATTATTGCAAGATTGTGGGAGGATTGGAGGTGTACACAGAACTTGGCGGTTGTTAAAACTCTGCATGTGGGACTTGGGCCCAAAGATGGGGTCCCCCCAGCAAGGAGAAGGCAGGGCTCATCCTGCCAGACTTATTTCAGGTGGGTGTGCATGAGCCATGGAGGCAGTGTACGAAGCTAAACTGACGTACATACATTTTTGCTGGACCAAGCTTGTTTGTCGGCCCACCCTTCAGGGTTGTTGGAGGAATTTGTTGTTTGTACGGGTCATGTTGCTTCGTGTATGTTTTATTTTCAGTCTGTAGTTTGTAATCTAGCCAAGTCTTCTAGGTTTGTTTTGTTAAGTTCTTATGAATGAAACAGGGTAACCATATTCCACCTTTTCCCTTTTAAAAAAAAACTATAAAAAAGGTAGTTTTATTGGGAATCCTATAAAACTGAGTCACGAGGAAACTTTTTCCCTTTGAAAAGAAATATAATAATGTATATACACTAAAAAAAATATGTTTGTTCAACACTTTCAAGTCATGTATTTATTTTACTTCTTGGATACCACCAGACTGAAAAAAGGTAGTACATTTTTGGTTCTCTTTGTGATTACTATTGCCTGATAATGATCAATTGATCATGGCCCCAGAAATCTGAATAAATACTGATCTAGTTGATGAAAGAAAGAAACCAAAGCCCTTTTGTGGGTTTTAACTGAAAGCAAGTCATGTACATACTATAATATGGATATGTCACAGATCTTATTCTATTATACAGAATTCACAGATACATGATGGTACACCCATAATGCTCAATAACAAGGTGAAATATACACTCGAATTTCATCAATAAGATGAATATATGTACAACACATGGCAAAAACTACGTAAAACTAAAGGGTCTATCTAGTCAAAAGAAAAAATCTGGGAAGAACTTCACCACGTCATAGTTCAGTGTTAACCAATGTATTTCACATCAGCATTTCCTCATTGGAGTTGCCATATTCGAGAACTTTAATCCATCCTGAGGGACAATCAGTAGTTCTTCCCTGCTACCTTGAGTAGACAGCGCTCCCTCACGTTTCTGTTTTCTCACAGGGACTTTTAGCGTTTGCTTCGTCTTCATTACACTTGGTTATGAGATCATAGTTTATATTAGCCAACTGTGAGATGTTCTGAAGACAAGAATGTCAAGTGGTTAATTTATAGAAGCCAGAAGTAAGATGTACATGAAAAATTAGGTTAAATAGATCCTACCTTAAATGAGAAGTTACTGAACGAATACTTTTTCGGAGCTCCAAACTCTGCCATACTGCCAAATTCATCCTCCTGTACACAATATGTGACGTCAATAAGTCATTTGCGACAGTCAAATTTTTTAAGGTGGATAATTAAACTAAAAAAAATCAGTCTCCATACATCTTCATCATTTGCACAACTGTATGGGCTACTAGAGCAGCTCAAGCTGCCTGAATCAGTCGAGTCATCATAGTGAAGAGGTGTTTGGATCTGAACATCGTCCGGATTCCAGTCATGACGGCATGCAAAGTAGCTCGTGTCATCTTCACCTTCTGTTGAAGGAATGAAGGCAGCCTGCATTAAATAGTCAGAATCTTAAATGAGGATGATGGTTAGTAGCAGGTCCGGTTCTGAGCTTATGAGGGCCCGAGGCAAACTCCCGAAATGGAACCCCCATACATAATGTGAGAAAAATTTGAAAAAAAATCACATATAAAAAAAATTGCACACCATTCAAGGCAAAATAAAATATTTTATAATTATAATTGTAATATCCCGAATTTTTATTTAATGAGAAATGTTAATTTTTACGTGTTGTGCACGTACAAATTTTGTATGCATATTTTCTTATAAAAATTTAACTTTGATAACATGGACAATTATTTCTTCCTTTCTCATTATTTTTTTTCTTCTAAAAAACCTATTTTATAAAGCCTAAACTTGTTTCTTAAATTAAGCCCACCCTAATAAATTAAAGTATTTTATTAAATAGCCCATGAGCCTAAAGCCCACTATTTTTGAGGCCCACAAACTTAATTAATCTTTTAATTGTCACAACGTGTCATGTAGACACAATTAATGGACAATTGATTAATTAAATTTGTACAACTTTATAATAGGGGGGTACTAGGGAGCACGTGCACACACTAGAGTGTGCAATGCACACCCTAGAGAGTGGCCGGTTTTGAGCAAGAAGAGAGGGAGAGTGGGTGTAGTTGAGGGGAGTGGGTATGTGATCATGGAAGTTACTACAACTTCCCAATTCATCTTGGTCCTTAATCCATAACTCCTTGATTGAATCTTAGCCTTCCATTCTCAACCTAAAAATGTATAAATACCCTTTAGCTATTCCTCTCATGAAGCCACTAAACAAATTGTTAAGAGAAAAGACTAAGAGAGCAAAAGATTGAGAAGTAGTAGTGAGTGTGCATTTGTGTGTGTTCCAACCAAGTAGAGGCCAGCCAATCATCCAAGGAGCACAAGAGGAGGCTCGGGTTCCTAGCAAGCACAAGGAGGAGACAATTTGCAATCCATTCTAGGAGGAGAAGACTACTTTCTTGCATTCTAGGAGTTTTCATTCGTTTCTTCAACTATAGGTGGATGTTTCTCAATACTTCTAAATGTAGATGCCATGCTAGGGATGTTTGCTAAAATAGTTGAGAAGAAATTGATAAATTGTAGTCTCATGTTTGGTTGATTAGAGATAAATAGTAGTTTAAAGAATGATTGTTAAGATGATTGCTAATGAATAAAGATGTGAAATTGAAGTGCTAGAATCAATCTTATCATCATGCTTTATGTCTATAAATTATGCTATGTGAGACGAATTTGTACTTATGAGACACAAATTGACTAAATGCATCTTGTAGAATTGAACAATTCAATTGTAGAGAACAAGATCTAGTGCTTTAATCATGGTAATGGGTTGATAAAGTATTAATAGAGACATAGAGTGAATTTTGGGGAGCTAGATTTATAAATTATGTAGAAATAGAAAGTGTTCTCAATGTCGAAATTATGGACATAAAACACAAAATATGACTCAATATATATTTTTATAAAACAAATAATGACTAGAAAAATACTGGTTTACTGTATTTTCGTATAATTTACATTCTGCAAATTTTGATTCATAATGAGAAGGAAAAGAACTAAAAACATTTTTGGAATTTGAAAAACCTAGTAGCACAGTCGACCGATTAGATTGAAATAGTCGACTGCTCTGAGTATTTGTTTTCGAGTTCAAATCTTTGCGGAACAGTCGACCAGTTATATTGAAACAGTCGACCGTCCTGATTAATTGTTTTCGAGTTCAAACCTTTGCAGATCAGTCGACCGACTACACTTTGACAGTCGACTACCCTGACCATTGATTTTCGAGTTGTAAATCCTTACAGAACAACCGACTAACTGTCCATGTTTTAACAGTCGACTGCCCTAAAGTTTCAACTAATATCTGGATTTTCGTGAAAAAACTTTCTATAACCTGTGGCCCAGTATGAATAGGATTTGACTATTTTTGGCAAGCAAGAACTTATTATTTTTATTAGTTCAAATTGTCCTTGAATAAAGAAAAATACATGCCTTGTTTAAAAGAGTTTTGAAATGAGTTTTGGCAATGAGAGGGTAAATTTTTGATAAAATGACAGTACGGTAATTTCATGGTGGTTGAATGAGCTATGAATGTGACATGTTAGAAAAATGAATTCTTTTGTTTATGCATGAGTTTGTACATGAGAGTGAAATTGATTGTTATGATGAATTATGAAAGATTTTATGAGCATGAATATACAAATACTATGAACATGAAAGGAAAATTAATGTTAACCATGAAAAAGACTTTATGACTGTGAAAACTCGATTTTGTGATTGTGAATTGAAATTGAGAACTAGAGTATAGTTAAGCCTCATGCCGCATTGAAAAGAGATATTGTGAATTGAAATTTGAGATGAAAATACCAAGATTGGGTCATGTTATATCAATGGTTAAGACCGATATAGTGGAAAGACTAACTCTAGAGAATTGATTTTTTGTTCATGACTCAAATAACTAAGGATTAGATACATAGTGAAGAGGTGATGAAAATAAGAGAAAAACACGAGTATGAGGGCCTCGGAGCTACGGTGAGAGAGTATTCACATGCTGTCTTTACGATGCGTCGTGACATGACGTGGATATGTCTCCAAGAGTCCGTACCGCAGGCGACGCTCGTGGGATGTTTGGTGACTGCGGGTGGTGTCATGTCCCATGACGGAGGCTGAATTGTCCACAGGCTGTCTTCACGATGCGTCGTGACATAACGTGGGATTCCCCTCCAGGCTGTCTGGACATGAGCTTGTAACTCATAGAATATCTAGGATACTTATCGTAGTTACAGTAGTAGTTAAGTCATGACGAGGGATTAAACCCTACAAGATGAAGAACAGTTAAGAGTTTGCCCTCAGACCTATGTTGTATGGGATGCATAGAATCTGAACAAGTGCGCATTTTTGTATCATGTAACATAACAACTGCACTAAGGACTAAGTGCACCGCATAACACGACATCAATAGGATAGTCCCTTTAGCTTTGTCCGTGAACAAGTTTGTGGTTTGTTAAGCATTTGAGAATCGTTATACTGTTTTCGGCATAGAGAGGATAGCCGTGTATAATATTTCGTCAATTGATGAACTGACGTGCCCACAGTTTTATGCAGGGCAAAGTGATTAACAAGAATGCATGCTGATTAAAAGATGATCCAAGTGTTGTACATTTCAATTCATGTAATTTATTGTAAAATTGCTTCCGCTGTAAATATGTAATGAAGGTGTAAACTCTGATGTACAAAAATTTTTATTTCCTTGTAAAATTGTACGAAAGAAGTGTAAAGATCCTGTAGAACTTCAAATTCAGTTGTATTTGGAATTCAGGGTGTTACAATAATAATGTATCACTTAAAGTGACTTCTTCTGGCATTCCTTATTGTAAACTCACTAATTAAGTTCATAATCAAGCTTTCCTACCATCTCCTTCTCAATACATCTTCTCAATACAGAGTTGGTCTAATCCATGCAATCTCTCTTGAGACATGGTTAAACGAAGATAAGACTTGACTAATTTAACCAATATATACATTTTAAAAAATTTTGGTGCCCCTAAAAATGGCCAAAAATCGGGGGCCCAAGGCGGCCGCTCTCACCTCTCCATAGAGCCGGCCCTAGTTACTAGATTCATAATAAGGAAAACTGAGAGAGCCATTTCAAGTTCAGGAAAGTAACCTTTTGCTTCGCAAGCATGTCCCAGTTAATACTTTTGAAGAAGGGATGTGACTTCACCTGTCCTAATAACCATATTTGCGTCAGAATTGAACTATATATGCATTGTCTTTTCCTCCCCAAAGAAGAAATTTAATTACCTCTCCTGCCCCAGTTGCTCCAAGTCTTTGAACTGGATTTTGCATTAGCAATCTGAGTGGAAAGCAAAAATGAGAAAGTTCCACAAAGATGTAAATATTAACTATTACACAAATCACTGGTTAAATAAAACCTCGCCATTTTGCAAGATTTACAAGAATGATGATAAAAATATAATGGATTTGTACGCCATTCCAATTGATGAAGCACGAAGTCGAAGAACGAAAGAAGAGAAAAAAAAATAAATATGAGAGAAAAAAAAAACTGAGAGAAAAATATTCAATTTCTTTAATTAATCACTTCATCAACAAAAGCTGGTTTAGTCATTAAACTTCAACGAACATATAGGCCACTACAAGATGGAAGATAAAGATATTCTGAAAATAAAATCAAAACCTAATTATATCCAGTTACCCATTTCATACCCATCTCAAATAAATCCTAAGTACTCTAGCTGAAGCTCAAATACCATGCCTTTTTAGAGGAAAGATTTACATAAGGAAAAATAAATGAAATCATCACAAAGTCTCTCAGAAACAGAAAAAAGCAACGAACATTAGACTGTGATGGAGGGGCTAGTATTCAAGATAGATCGGACTTTAATTCTAGCATTGACGACCTTCAATTGATGGAAATCAGGCCGCCAGATAGGAAGTATACTAGGACCAATATGCAGGTTAATCCTATTCTAGCTAAACTGGATCAAATTTTAGTGTCGTCCGACTGGGAGGACTCTTTCCCTCTAGCATCAATTAGGTCTGTGGCTAGACGTGATCATGTTCCTGTAGCATTAGACTATGGATATGTTATCAAGACCCATCATCGCCCATTCAAATTCGAGAAAGCTTGGACCCGATGTAGTAATATTCAGAAGATTATCGAAGATTCATAGAATGCAGATATTGAGAAGATAGGTGCTACTGGAAGATGGATTAAGAAGACTGCGTAAGAGCCTAAAAGAGTGGGCCAAGCAGGAATTCGGACATGTCAAAAAGAAAAATGAAGGAGCTAGGAGAAAGAATTCAAGAACTAGAATTGATAGAGGAAGATAAAAGACATGTTGGGAACCGAGGTTGTGGAGTTGGCATTCAATAGACCAGAGGTTCATCGTTTCGGAGATATGGAGGAATTATATTGGAAGCAACGTTCGAGAGTTCAATGGCTTAAAGAGGGTGAATCAAACACAAAATTCTTTTACGAAGTCGCTAACGGTAGAAGGAGACAGAATCGTATAGGGGAATTTTCATAGGTCAAGAGTGGTCCGAGGATGAAGAGAAGATCCGACTTCATCTGGACGGCAAGAGCTACTAGGAAACAAGAGAGTGAAAATGGGTGCATTAAATCAAGATATTTGGAATTATGCAAGGATTGAAGGAAGTGAAGGTACAGAGGGTTTGTTTACCGAAGAGGAAGTCTACGAGGCAAAGTTTAGGGCAAGACCGCCTGGAACTGATGGTTTTCCTTTATTCTTCTACAACTCTACAAGAGATACTGGAAGATTATCAAGAAGGACTTACTGGATATTTTCGAGGAATTTTACCTGGGTAACACGGATATCGACAGACATAATTACGCTAATGTGATTCTTATTCCCAAAAAAAAGGGGTGTTAAGGGTTGGGGATTTAAGACCAATCAGTATGTTGAATGTTTCATTTAAGATTATTTCCAAAGTCCTAGCACTGAGACTGTCCCCGCGTCTTGACGATGTGGTTGGAGAATCCCAGAGCAGCTTTATCAAAGGAAGGTACATCATGGACAGTGTTGCTTTGGCACACGAGATAGCCTTCAGAGGGGTTAAGGAAAAAGCAAACGGATTCATTTTAAAATTAGACTTTGAAAAAGCTTACGACCCGGTTGAATGGGATGCAGTAGATGAAGTTTTCGAACTAAAAGGATTATGCGATAGCTGGAGAATGTGGATGACGAAGTGTGTTAGAGGTGGAAAGTCATTTATTCAGGTGAACGGGAAACCAGGGAAGGAAATTAGATGTCGTAGGGGGCTTAGACAAGGGCATCCGTTGTCTTCGTTGATTTTCACCCTTATTGGAGATGGCTTGGCCGAAATGATTAAGAGAGGAAGAAATGGCCAAATTATTCAAAGACTGGCCATCAAAGGAATACCAGAGACTGTTTCCATTCTCCAGTATGCGGATGATACCCTTATGTTTGGGGGTGGCAAAGGAAGAAGAAATTATGGCTCTAGACATTTTATTGAGATGTTTTGAGCTCTAGGCCGGACTGAGAGTGAATCTCAAAAAGAGTTGTGTCATCCCATTTGCCAAGCTGCTGACCACCCCTATTGAATACATTGGATATCATTTTGGGTGTCGGATAGGAGAATTCCCATTAAAATATCTGGATACACCGATTAGACCGGGGATTATGAGAAAAGAAGATTGAGAACCACTCATAGAAAAGATCCAAAAGAGAATAGCAGGATAGAAAAGTCATTACTTATCACTAGGCAGTAGAATTACGCTGATTAATTCGGTTCTCAACAGTCTTCCGACATACCTTATGTCCATATATGAGCTACCGAAGTGGGTAGTGAACAAAATTGACAAATGTAGAAGAACATTCCTATGGAAGGGGGCGAGCGAGCGAACTGAATAAAGGATTTCATCATATGAAGTGGGGAAGAGTATGCAAGAAAAAGGAATTTGGAGGTTTAGGGGTTATAGACTTAAAGGACATGAATAAAGCTCTCATAAGTAAGTAGTGGTGGAAAATGAGAAGGAGACGCAATAGTTGGTGGTGCAAATCGTCAAGATTTATCGAAAAAGAAAGAAATTCAAATACGGGGAGAGAAGCGAGCATGGAAAGGCATCACATTTATGGAAAGGATTAGCGAAAGTGAGAAAATTGTTCATGCCAATACTACATGTACTATTGGCAACGGGAAAGACACTAGATTCTAGAATGATAAATGGTGCGGGAGTAATACTCTCCAATCGTTGTTTCCGGAGGTTGCAACTGAAGCTGTAAACTTGGATGTGTTAGTTGCCGAGGTTTGGCGTAATAATAGGATTAGAATTCAATTTCGGGATGAGTCATTGCAAGACAATTCACAAAATCTTCAGAACATCAACGAATACATTCTGACTGAAGGAAAATTTAACCAAGGAAACGAGGATGAGAGAATATGGAGTCTTGACTCTCACGGTAGCTTTTCAGTTTCGTCATTATACAAGCGGATTAATGACGGCGGAATGAAAAATTTAGAAGCGGGTAAGATTTGGAGGACCGATGCACCAAGTAAAGTAAAAGTCTTCCTCTGGTTGGTGGCTAATGATGCGATTTTTTCAAATGCTAATCTTCTAAAGCGCAATATGCAAATTGACGTTACTTGCTCTAGGTGCGGGTCAGAGATTGAGGATACTGGACATATCTTTTTCAACTGTCCGAAGGCTAAGACGTCCTGGGAGGTTGTCTGTTTAGGTTTCGGGATGTTCAATTGCCCAAGTTCTCGACTCATGATATTTGGGGGGAGTGGAGAGATAAGATAATTAAAACAAAAAATAGGAGAGCTTGGGATATCGCAGTTGCGGCTACTGTTTGGGGACTTTGGTTCGACTAAAATGAACTTTGTTTTCGTAAGATAAACAATAGATTTCCTATTATGATGCATAAGATTTTTGCCTCCATTCACGCTTGGGCTGGTCAGGGGCAAAGAAGAGGCTGCGCATGGAGGAGTAATTCAGAAGAGAAGGGGTGACTAGACTTGACGGCAGTACTGATGTATCAGTATCTCTATCTCTATTTTAGTTGCTTTTGATTTCTGGATGTTGGATCTTTCGTATTTGATGGCCTATACTTTAATGTAATTAGTTATAGTTATGTTGTAATTTGTACTTTTGTGTTTCGTTAATTATCATTAATGAAGCGGTGACGGGGTCACCTTTATTCTAAAAAAAACTGAAAAAAGCATCACCCACTCAACTGGATTCTTACACATTAGCAAACTCTGAGCATTGCTCCTTGCTAATCAGAAGTTGTATCAGAATCCCGCTTTTGTTTGTGGGTATAGGTTAAAGGGTTAATTATGATTAGTTTCTGGCTTTCATAAAAAATGCTAGAAAATTTTGATCTATGTGGTTCTGCCTATTACAACCCCTCCCACACCCATTCCAACTCATATTCATTGTGGCAATCAAATAGATTAAATTCAGTATTTCACTCTCCTTGTGTTTTAAATTATTATCCCTGAATAGTATTATTGAACTTGGTCAAGCCTTCTTATGATTCAACATGGACTCACTGACTCAGTATGCTTTCAAGCATTTCTTCACAAACATATACTATCCATGAAATTGTACACATTGTATTAATTAAGTTTATAACTTGCAACAGCAGGCAAACACTTCTTCCTTTCCAAAAGAAAGCAAGAACTTGTTTCTCGGTGTGTGTTGTCAATGAAATGCCTTAGCGTGACGATAAATGTATACAACTTTAAATTAAAATGTGAAGACCTCCATACTATATCAATGCATAAGTACTTAAAAGTTAACTACGAAAAAGAACAGTGAAAACAAGTGTTTGCTACAGATAATTCTTTCATACTTACTATTGATTAATAGAAAAGTTGTGTAGTAGATACTTGAACTTACTTTTAAGTCAAATTAACTTTCCATTTTAATGAACATTAAATTCCATTTGTGAAGGGAAAAAAACAAAATCCAGTCTCAGTGAAGGTTGAAAAAGGCTAAATTTCCAAATGATAAGAGTTCCTGGATTCTCACTTGTCTATCAAGTCATAAGCATCGTAGCTCAGCTCTTCAGGTACTTGTGGCCAAGGTATATCTCGATTCATAATATTATCAAAAATTTTCTGCAGGTACCCTCGTGAATTAGTATCACCTTTTAAGATAAAAGACCCAACTCAAGCACATCACCAGTATAAGTATGATGCAATAATTTCTTTCAAATAACTTATGAAACATAACAGGAACAGAGAAGAGTCGACTAAAGATATAATTTATGAAAGGGAGGTCTTAGATTCAGTATTAAGTACAGACCAGGTTATATTGAACAATCTCATATATTGGAAGAATGTGAAGTGTATTGAAATAAATATATGAAACATGAATAATAAGTGTATAAGTAACCATGACAACAATACAATTTAGGTTATTTTCAGCCTAAAACAATTTGCTTTTTACTAGAAACTCAGGTGTGCAATTACTGCGCAATGATAATACTCTCCTTTAAGCTACTTCTGCAGCAGTACATGATTTTAAGATACAAATCACTACAATTGCATTCAGAAGCAATACGATACACTTATGAATTTATGATCTTCTTTCTCAGGTATGAAGTACAATATATATACTAATAAAAAGTGAGATGCATACTTTAAGCAGAGAGTTATAAATTGTGTGGGATAAATTAGGTGAAGTCAAAAGCCCTAGATAGCAATTAGGTTACGTGGTTGAGTTATTTTCCATTGTATCAAAATCAACTTATTTTTAGAAAAAATAAAAGATGGCACAGAACCATCCAATTTCATTGAAGAGAATATGATGAAACTAGTAGAACTATGCATGCTACAAGTCACTTACAAACAAAGTTCCAAAAATAAGACGAAAACATAGCATATTCATATGAACATACAGAAAGTAAAATAAGTCAAAGGGTATCAGAGGCAGAGAGACAGGAAAGATGGAGGGGGATGAGCAATCTGGAAGAATTGTTCTATTATAAGATCTCCAATTTGTAAATGATAGTGTACTGTTTTACAGAGATAACAAAGGACAAGCAAGTATTCTGAAATGGATCGTAAAATTCAAGTTTACAAAAGCACATTTATCGCCCTCGGTACATGCACTTCAATTTCCATCCTAATTTTTAACCTCATCTACTGCCTACAAATGTCTGGAACAGCTAGTCAGACAAAGGAAAATGTATAAGACCAATTGGCAAGTTTGGATGAACAAAAAGGATAAGAAGTTGGATGGCTGTATAGGTAAATTGTTTTATCTAGGAGAACTTTTACCCGTGTCAACTCCGTTCTCTCAGCCATTTCCTTATACTATCTCACCTTCTTTTAAATCCTAAAATGGCTGGAGCTAGGATCAATTATAGAAGGAGATATTTCTTATCAAAGGGTGTTACTTCCCAAACGAAGGTACCAACCCTAGTTAAGTGGGGCAAGTCTGCAAACTCAAATCAGAGGACAGTTTAGGCATTTTTGAACTAGAAATGATGAACAAAGACTCCTTGCCAAGTGATGTTAGAGACACCAACAATGGGAATTCTCGCATAACACAGGGGCTCAATGTCAAGTATACACTATATAGCATCACGAGTCTGGAATTGGTCATCAAAGTGCATCTGTGCATGAGTAATGCAACTCTGGAAATGAGTGCACCAGGTCAAGAGTTGCTTCTTCTACGAACTTTCTATATTGTCAGGTTCAATTTATATATAACTCCAATATATAATTCCAAAGGTTTTCAGAAGACCCCTAATACAAATTCTTCCACAGCCAATCAGTTGGGTATAAATCATTGGAGAATGGGAAGTCCTAAGTAGGCAACCCGAGTTTCAAATCCAGAAAGTAAAAATTTTGGAATTCCTTGCACGATAGAGCACATGCTAATCAGGAAGATGGTGTCCAGTGACAATGTGAGGCCACGGCAATTTTTTAATTAGAACCCTTCTGTTCGTTTCAACTGCGAGGGTGTCTTTTACCTTTGCTAGCAATGTTTACGATTTAAAGGTCCAAACAAAAAGCTTTTGTCTGGATCACCTCCAAGAAACGAAATTTATTAAGTGGTTGGTTTTGGAACCTGTGTACTGTTGGACAATGATGATTTGCTTGTGTCCCATTTGCCATTCTGATGTGGGGGGGGGGGGGGGGGGGGGGGGATTCATAGTAACTTGACCTCCACTGCCATTTGCTGCGGAATTTGGAGAATTAGAAATAAATTTTCATTTTTTAAAATGCTGTAATATCAGGGCTGACATCATATTTCAGCCAGAGCTAACTGATGAGAATACTTTGAGCGGGACCCAAGACAAATTCAAGGGCATACACCACAGACGGGTGGATCCAGACGGATTAGTATGGGGCATTGAGATCTTGGGGGGGGGGACTCTAATTTTATGTATTTCTTTAGCATGTGGTGAGAGGGGAAATGATGTCTTTTAGATTTTTTCGGATTTCGAGCACAAGTTTACCCTTCTTTGTTTTGTCAGTTGTCTTGTTGATAGCCTTCTCTGTACTATTCACTTTCTTATTGGATTTACTTTTTGTTTAACTCATGGAATGACAGGGGTTTCACAATGCCTAAGCTCAACTAAACAACTACTCACAAAAAGCAACGGAAAGGAGATGAAGCAACCCTGAGAAACATCCTCAAAAGACCCTCAATTTATTATTTGTAATGGCTCATAAAAAGATGGGTAAAATAAAAAACTCAATAGAAGTCTTCCACATCTCTTCATCAATTAGCATCAAAACTTATTGCGTTTCTATTTCCTCACATCATGTTGTATGGAAAATATTCCACATGTCAAAGCACTTCTAATTCAGAAGAAAACACAACTTTGTGGTCTACTGTTTGAGTTGCTCACCTAACACCGAAATTTGTTATATGTTTCTTTTCCATTAAATTTCTGATGCCAATACTTGATTACTTGAATATTAAATTGAACAAAAATCTTAAAGTATAGAGTTGGATGGCAAACTTTAAATTAAATATAATAGTAGATTCAACACTTTTGCTTTGGCAAGATTGCTTAAAGATTGATGAAACCAGTATTTTATAGGTGCGTCTAGGCTAAATGGTCTAATATCTACTTTTTTCTAAATTTAATGCAAAGTTAATCATCCAACTCTTAGGTAACATAAAATATGACATGAACCAATCAAATAAAGTTCTTGATCGGTGTAATGAAATACCTGTGGGTGCCCTGCATTGAATGGGGGAATCCCTACAAGCAATTCGAAAAGAATAACACCCACAGACCACCAATCTGCAGTCTGACCTACAATTCAAGAATTATGACTAGTCAAAACTATAAGAAGTTAAAAGAACAGGAATAGTGTCTTAGTGCAACATAAATAAAATAAAATTGCTTCAGAGTGACAAACCATGGGTCATTCCTAAAAGAATCTCCGGTGCCAAATAATCAGGAGTACCAACAGCTGACTGTTTTCTCCTCTGTTCTCGAATCTCTGCTCGGACAGATGCTGGCATTGGTTTGTGCTCATCCAGAAGAGCCGCACTGCTCACGTCTGGGCCTGATAAATCATCTGTACTGTTGATGAGACCAACTTTAGATAGCCCAAAATCAGTCAGCTGTACCAAAAGATTACAGAGCTTATTAGAATAAACAGTGAATTATTCATTCAATTAATTTCTTCACTGACACACAAACAAGAAAATAAACCATAATTATTATAATTCTTCTTCGAATGAATCTCACTCCCCTAGTATGTTGGGCATTCATTTCGTTAAAAACTTATTAATGAACGGGCCGGCGGGGGGGGGGGGCGCAATAAATAAATAAATTTAGCACCAGAGTGCTTTCTTGGGTTTTTGCTATGTACTCTGGAACTCGATCTATTTTGGTTTTAATGTCAATTTGGCATTAAAACCAAAAAAAACAAAAAAAATAGCACCAGAGTGCTTTCTTGGGTTTTTGCTATGTACTCTTTAACTCGATCTATTTTGGTTTTAATGTCAATTTAGCTGGAATCCTTATGGGATTCTATCCCTTTATCCAAAAAAAAATAACATTAAAATGATGCATTCATCCCAATTCTTTGGAGTAAGCAGCATCAAGCCTTCAAATTCAGCTAACAAGGTCAACACTGGACATCGACAAGTCAGTACACCAAGCTATACCAACATGCTTACTATGGTGCCTCTCGACTTTCCATTAATTGCACTCATAAATAAATTCACAAACTACAAGAAACTGTACACTTTTCACAATAATTAAACCATTAGAAGACAATTATTCATGGTATGCAGAGCAGACATGAAAACAATGAGATACTGACCTTAATGTGACCATTACGAGCAATTAATAAGTTATCTGGCTTCAGATCTCGATGAATCACACTCTGTGAATGTAAGTACTCTAAAGCAAGAACCTGGAAAAGATGTAGACTTCACATAAATCACTAACCAATTTGGACTCTTCCTTTGACAATTAACGAAATAGAAGAAAAAATCATTCAGCAAGACAGAAAGAGTAAAAATGTGCTTACTAATTCAGCAACGTATGTTCGTGCCATTTCTTCTTCCAAGCAGCCTAAATTTCTCAATAGCGAATAAAGATCACCCCCATTTAGGTACTCCATCACCAAATAAAGATTTTCCCTACATGTGAAGGAGTAGTAAAATCGGACCTGTTGATCACAATCGAAGTTAACTTATATATTACCAAGCACTTCAAAATTTGCACTTTGGGGACCAGCTTACCACAAAAGGATTGCGAATTGATATGAGGATATTCCTCTCAGCCAAAATACTTTCCACTGCATTCTTACGAATCATATCTGCCTTTTTAAGAACCTACCTTGATAAGTGAACACAATTTTAGATCCTTCATTCAAAATAAAATTCAATCAAACTTTTTAAAGGAACATCAGAAGCCATACTCCAACCATGATAGAAGCCAGATACAGTTAAAAAAGCCAACTAGCTCGTATATCAGTTCTAATTATGATAATACTAGTAATTTTCACGTGCGATGCACGTCTTAATAAATAAATTTTTATTGAAAGTAAAAACTTCAACGTAGTCTAGCCTTGAATCTAATACCTCCTTTATATTAGATATGCATGGGCAATACACGGATTTGTTTGCCTACAAATGTTTGTATTTGTTGAAACTAATTTGGACGTGTATTACACGTGTTTGTTTAGTTACAAAGTTAGGGTTTGTTTGGTTACAAACCCCAACTCTCCCATTAAAATAGTAGAGATTTTCAAAAGTAAGGCATTAATTATATGGAACAATGTTTCTTTTCTTCTGGCATGTCAACCACTGTAAACCATTTCGGTTCAGCACGTTAAACATACAAAGAAACTGGTTTCTTAGCTTCACAAGCCTCCGCCTCATCTAATAGTACATTTCTGTAGGTGAACAGCCTTGATGCAACTTATTTCAACCAAAACATGGCTTCTGAATCAAATTTTGATTTGCAAAGATAACAATGGAAAAAGACAGAGTCACGGAGATGGGAATATTTTAAACATAAAAGAAATGAATAATATAGATAAATTATATATATAAATTTATCTTGATAGGTGACACATTGACTATCATTGAGCATGCAATGCAATAATTAAAATTAAAAATACATATTAAAAAACAATGATTAAATCGCAGCATTGCCTTTCACTTTTTATAATAAGTGCTACCAATTGAGATATGAATTAAAATTGCTTCTCCATTTCACTGTGTTGTTTAAAGATACTGGATTATGTATATAAATTTATCTCGATGAGTGATACATTGACTAAAATTAATGAACATGCATTGCAATAGAAAAAACATTTTTTGTTGTTTCCCATTCCCCTGTGTTTATAGGTGCTGGATTATATATTTAAATTTATCTCGACAAGTGACTCATTGACTATCATTATTGAGCATGTATGGCAATAAAAAAAAAGATTTTTTTCCATAATGACACTCGAAAGATTTGATATTTCCAAAATTGCGAATGTAGTTTCATATTTCCAAAATAGTAACTGTAAGTATTTGATATATTACAAAAAATCACCTGATGTTACTCGGTGTCATGTTTTGGGCGGAAATGGGTTAAAACGAACTATTTGCCCTTATCTTTTTCACTTCTTTGCTAACTCTTTCTTTCTCCTCTCTTTAGGTAGGTTTGGGTTTTAAAGATGATTTCCAAGGAGGAGACGAACAAGAGGAAGTGGGCTAGGTGAGAAGGGGAGTCTAACTTGAATGGATTTAAGTTTGGGCTTTATTGAGAAAATGGAGAGGAGTTAATAAGATTGGGATGAGAAAAGAAACATTTAAAAAGAAAAATAGGGTATTTTTGTCATTTCAGAAGGTTCTTATTGGGTTTAAACCTAATAAAAAGAATATTTTAGGAATATTCCATTAACTTAACAGATCTAGTAACATTGGGTGATTTTTTTGGAACATATCAAATACTTACAGTTGCTATTTTGGAAATACGAAAACTTGTTATTTTGAAAATATCAAAAAAATTGAGTGACATTATGGAAAAAAACCCTTAAAAAACAATGTTTATATCAGAGCATTGCTTTTCACTTTTTTATAGTAGGTGCTACCAATTGAGATATGAATTAAAATTGTTTCCCATTCCCTGTGTTGTTTATAGGTACTGGATTATATATACAAATTTATCTCGATGAATGACACATTGACTATCATTATTGAGCATGTATTGCAATAAAAATAAACATAAACCAATGTTTATATCTTAGCATTGTGTTTCACTTTTTATAATAAGTTATAACCAATTGAGGTATGAATTAAAAAAAATCTCCATATTTCCCTGTTTTGTAAATAGGTACTAGGTACTGGATGATTATAATGTTGTTTTTCTTCATAATGTAATTCATTAAGAGTCTCATTCTCATTTATCGTCTCAATGCACAATAAATGTTATCAATTTCCTATCGATATGACAAAAGGAGAAGAAAAACACGTAGAATACAAGTCGGAAGACCACACAAACATTGTCACCACAGTCACAACCCCAACTCTCTAGTTATAATAGTAAAGATGAGTGTGTATGTATGGATGGTGTCTCGGATCCTCGTATTTAATAAAAAATCTTGTAGTTCGTCCAGCTGTCATCTATGAAATTCAGTGGCCAAAAGTTTAAATAAGAAAAATCTTCAGAAAAAAAACAGAAGGAAAGAGAGATGCATCGGTATCAATATCCTGGGTCATGCCACAAAACCCATTAGGGCAGTAGAGACGAAGAGAAACCTACGAGTAATCTAATCACGTGACCTAGATTAAGCCCGCAGTCCAATAATTTTTTTTACAAGAAATTCAAAAATAAAAACATGAGGAAAAAGGACACTAGATGATGTGGAAATAAGATGGACTGATTTATGAAATTGCATTCAACTCCAAGATAAATAATCAAAGATGCAAATAGGGCATGTCTACCAAATTCACAGATAAGTAATAATTAAAAAGACATTCAAATTCAAAGTAGTAAAAACTTACCACATCCAGTTAGCCACTTTAGCCTCAATCCAATATAGACATTGTTTACCAGTAAACAGATATGCAAACTACAACCTGTTTCCATATTATCTTGATTTCATCTTGAAAATATCATATTTTTTAAGAACTTATAATCATATATGATGGATTTAAAACCCGGAAGATCAGAAAGGCACTACCAATTCTAACAATCTCGAAAGCACAACACAGACAACAATTGGAGCAAAGTGAAATGAAATATTCACATTCTTCAAGCATTCTTAGGCTAATAAAATGAACAATCACCTTTATTGCAAAAAGATCCCCTGTGACTCTTTTCTTTGCTAGGAAGACTCTTCCAAATGCCCCTCGGCTGACTGGTTTTATAATTTCAAAATCTTCAATTGATGTTCGATCCTTAAGCTTTGCGCTCAAGGGGTGTGAACTTGAGCCATGACTCCTATCATTATCAACAGAACTATCATCATCTAAGTCTAAACCAGAAGAATCTTTATTTCCATCATCTATTTGTGCACAAAGAAGAATGAACTTTTCCCTGTAAAATTTTTAAATCAATAACCATCAAGGATTAAAATGATAATATAGGGACCAAAGACCAATAAATTAGTTGCAATTCTGAAGTATAGAAAAATATAAATGATGAATTGACAAATTATGCATCTGAACTAGGGAATGTCAGAAGTAATAAGGATATAATAGACACATGTAATTGCATAGATGAGTAAACTTACTGAAGCAGCTTTTCAATCCGCCTTCCAAATGTTTCGACAATAAGAGCATCCACCTTCCTATTGTCAATAACATCATTTAAATCTTCTAGATACGAACTCAGATACTCCAGTGAACTGTAATCTTTAGTTTGTACACCCTTAATGCAATGAACAATGTCCAACAGATTCTTAATCTGCAATTTTACAAAAATATACGTAATCATCAGAGGTTCAAAGTAGATAATGAATTAAGCATGATACCTTCTGAATAATAGCAAGTATATTTGAGATGGATTTAAATGGAACCCAAAATACCATACCCAAGTAATAAATAAAAAGCAAAACAGAAAAATCTAAGTGCTAACAGCATCTGGATAGGAAGTTTCAATCCAATCTGACTCAATTGAAATCCTTAACATAAGTTCAATGCTTACTCTGAATACAACTTGAATCTTTAAAAGAAGGCCAGGTATAAATTACATAGTATGTTTATAGTATACGGGTTGGGCATTTTCAATGAAAATAAAGTAAATAAAGTAATGCTGTGAGACTCCTTTCTTTTTTTACTGTCAACAGGATAGTGAACCTGGAAAGTAAATGTCAAGATTCTCAGTGTGCTATATGGTCCAAATAATTCACATAGGTTACTAACTTGATCATGAAAAAATATATCAATCGACATGAAGAAAAGTATTTAGAAGCTTAATTCTGAAAAATCCTATCGGTATGTCATACCTATCAGATCGTATTAATAATTTTTTATAAAGCCCAGAACCCAGAACATAGGTTACCTTTAAAATTCTATCAGAATCTTCTCTTCTTCTTCTTTTTTCTTTTCCTTTTTTCGTATGAATGGAAGAAGTAAATCAACTTGTTATAATGATCTTAAGTCGATTTAATCATACATCTTACCAACTTAAAGTCCAAAACACAGGTCAATCATCAGGCAGCTTAAAAGAAAGCAGACTCGTCTATGTAAGAACGGTGGCAATACCAATGTATAACAAAATCATATACATATATGACTAACATTATACCTTTACTTTCTTTTTGCTATATATTTTAAAATCTTCCGCCATAACTACAACAATGTTAACAGTATTTTTTATCAAACCAAGCCCATATTTCCAAATCATTTTTAAGCTTTCAAGTTTCTTTTCATCATACTTCTAATTTCTATTAGAAAATGAAATACCTGCTGAAGGTTTTCAAGCTCGGATAATGCACTCTTTACGGTTAGTAATAAGTCAACCTGACTAGGTTGTGCTGTCAGCAGTGGTGATCTTGGAGTCATGCTCCCTGGCGACTTATTACACGAAACTGACGGTAAACCATTGTCACCATTCATAATAGGTGATTTTTCAGGAAAACACTCGATATTATCAGTAGAAGATGAAGCAGTCAAATTAACATGCTCATCTCCCACACACATGCCATCAGTTACTGATGTACACGGTTCCAGGATCTTTTCAAGGATATCAGCAATTTTCTCTAGCCGTTCTTCTACACTTCCACCCTTCACATCACATCTATCAACAATGCTGCACACTTTAAAGTGGCCTTCAGCATGCAATTTAGGTATTACAAAGTCACAAATTCGACATATCATCGTTGATGAGTCAGCAGCAGTAACTTGTTGAGCCTCTGAACCTGTATTTGACTCATTGTTTAAGCTCTCATCATCAACCTCCAAACCCTCATCTACTGTACTTGGCTTTTTCGGTGACATATTATCGTCCTCTACACTATGGGATTTCTTCTGGTTCTTTTCAGCAGCAGAAGGGAGCTTCTTCCAAGAAGACATCCTTTCCCTACTTCCAGGAGAATCCGAATCGCTCCCATCAGAGTATATATGCCCTGCAAAATTCTCATTCTGATACCCACTGCTTAATCCATGCTCATGAAGCTTCTTCTTTATAAGCTTGTCTTTAATGGCATTAGAACTCAATGAGCCTTTGAGGCCAAGTCCGGTAGTTTGTTCCGGATAGTACCCAAGATCACTGAACTGATGGCGACCAAGAACATGGTGGCCACCTTCCCCAAAAGCACCCTCTTGGTGGAACTGCAACAAACGAGTACATCTTGTGAGAATGAATAGAAATCTGGTGTGAGCTTGCTTTAAAATACCCATTGGCAGTTCTTGCCGGCGATCATCAAGACTCTGAACAAAGCCTTCACATTTTGACCAGAAATCATCAGGAGTCATTTCAGCACATTTTTGGGCTATAAGAAGCAGGTCCTCTAACTGGACTCTCAGTTCATGATCATCTTGACGAGTGCTTTCAAGTGTGCTGACGACATCCCCAGCGAAGATCCCGAGTTCCGCATTCACTTCTTGCTTTAGCCGGTTGAATTTTGAGCGGACAAGCATCATAACGTCCTGCACCAACAAAAAATGTTGATGATGAATAGACAATTAGCACGTGCAACACATACATGTTTATTCCTTCGTAATACAGTGCTCCCCCGAGGATTTCTCTTCCAACAGTAAATTGCATGCCAATCCAAAACACCCCTCAACAATCTCATTTCTTTTCCCAAATGGACAATATTTTTCCATACTTCCCAATGCTCACGCTCACGACAAAAAGAAATGAAAAGTACATGCAACAGACACACCTCAATGTGCAACACAGGTATATTTATGTAAATAATTTATACACTCAATTATTTTTTCAGTGCATAAAAAAATAATTGTTATCAATTTTCAACGAGTATTACAATCAGAGCCCCAAAAATCCGTCCAACCCACATGTGAGACCACACAGCTACATTCCAAACTTACGACAAATACAGATAATTTTAAATAATAATAAAAAAAAGCACGTGCTTACATCGGGGTTGGTGAAAGGCCGGAGCTTTTGGATACGGAACCGGTGGGGCCCACGGCAGTTGAATTCGAGGGAGAAGCTCTTGATGTTGGCGGAGGTGGGGCGCTTCCGGCGGCCGCTGGTGGCCCGGATGATGGCGCGGAACCTCGGGGACGCCATTTCCGTCGCCGGGTCGAATGTGACGCGGATTCCACCATTCTAAAAGTTCAAAAGAAAAGTCACGAATTTCAAAGACGTTGAAAAGATTACAAGGCGAAATTGGTGGAACTTGGGTTACCTCCATTGCGGAATTGAGAGATGGAGATGGGGAATGAAATCAGACGAAGATTAGTGTTAGGGTTGGGAATTGGGGATTTTTTTCACCATGGTTTCGACGGCGATGTTCAGGAAATTGGAAGATGGAAAGAGGTGGAGAGAGAGAGAGAGAGAGAGAGAGAGAACCCGGGAGAATAGGAGAGGATCTTTCGATTTTTGGAGGGGTTTGAGTGGGCCTGCTGAGTTTGGGCCGGTCCGGGCCAATGTTGTTGGGTGGGTTTTGGTTGGTTGTTTTGATGTTAGGTGGGTGACGAGGCTTTAATGAAAGTGGCGTCTAAGAGCATCCACAGTCGTGGGCTAAATACCCAAAATTTGGAAAATTGGGAAAAAAACGAGTTGTAGTCGTCGTTCAAATACCCAAAATTTGGGTATACGATGAACAGTTCGTTGCCAAATATAGCAGACGATTTGGCTATTTCCAAAATATAGCTAACGCAAGATTATCAACCGTCCGTCCTAATTGACGGAAGATAATCCTCCGTTTCGTACAAAAAGTACGTTAGCCCAATGATTAACCAGTTTTTGTCTAAAAAAAAAAAAAATGAAAACCGACGGTTGATTATTATCCGTGTGAGGAGATTAACAGTACATTATAATCCGTCGCTGGGTTTTCTTAAAAAAAAAAAAAAAGTCAACCGACGATGGATTAATCACCGTGTGAAGAGATTAACGGTCCATTATATGCCGTTCGTTGGATTTTTTTTTTTTGTTTTTTTTTTTTTTTTTTGTCTTCTAGTGCTTTAAAAGGAAGATTATATGCCGTTATTCTCACTAGAAGGAAGATTATATGCCGTTCGTCGGATTTTTTTTTTTTTTTTTTTTTTTTTTTTTTTTTTTTTTTTTTTTTGTGTCTTCTAGTGCTTTAAAAGGAAGATTATATGCCGTCAATCTTACTAGAAGGAAGATTATATGCCGTCGTTGAATTTTTCCATTATTTTTTTTTTTGGTCTTTTAGCGAATAAAAAAAAATTAAAAAAAAAAAATTTTTAAAAAAAAAAAATGGGACAGACGATTATACGACGTTATTCTTAATGGACGGATAATAATCTACCGTCCGGCTATATTTTAGCTTTCGACGACTGCAGCAACATTCTTTTTTTCCTATTTCTAAATTGTTATATACCCAAAAATTGGCATGAACGACTGTGGATGCTCTAAGAGCATTTGTAGTTGTTCGCCAAATATCCAAAAAATAGCTGCAGTTGTTGACCAAATTTTTATTTTTTTTTTAATATCTGTGAACAGCAGTTTGTCATATTTGAGAGGAGAAATGAGTACATGGATAATTTGGTAATTAGAAGATGATGCATCGTCCGTTCAAAAATTTCTCTCTCGCAGGACATATCATTTTCGGGCCTTTTTTTAATAGCTTGGACGGAAAATCATATCTCGTCCAAGCTCATTTTTTGGCTGCTCATTTCTATAGATTAGGCCTATAGATAAAATATGGGCCCATATTAGAATTCAATATACAATTTCCATAAGGTTTAGTATTTATTTAAGATTAAAATATAATTAAATTAACATTTAGTTAAGAATCTTAATCAAAATCTATTTTTTGAGTTTAAACGACTATATGCAATCTCTAATTTTTCTATATCTATATGCCAAATACCAATATTTTGGCTATGAATGACTACAGATGATCTAAGAGCATCCACTATCGTTTGTGTTAAAATTTTCATATATAACATTTAGCATTTAGCGTTCGGTGATGACCGTTGCTACCATTTTTGCTAATTGGAAAATTTTTTAAAATTTTAAAAAAAATCAGATGGATGATCTTCATCCGTCTATCTCTTTCTTTTTATTAAAACTGACTTTGTCGTAAATAAGTAATGGCATTTTAGTAATATGTGAATGAAAATAAAAGGGAAGAAGTGATCAGATGGAAGAAGATCTTCCGTCGAAATTTTTTAAAATGACAATTTCGTAATTTGTTAATGACATATTTGTAATTATTTGGGTGACATTTTTTGTAATTTTTACAAAAAAAGTTCCTGAAAAATTTTGTAGACGGAAAATGATCTTCTGTCCGACCATATTATAAACAAAAAAATTAAGCAGACGGATCTTGATCATCCGTCTTCTATATTTAGCAATCATCTAAAGTCGCTACTATCTTTAGTGATCAACTGTTTACTCCTATTCAAAATTTTCAATTTTTAGCGAACGAATAATGGCCTTTTATATATCTCTACTATTATAATGGGAGAAGGCCTTAGTGGTATTTGTCATTAATTTTTTTTTTTTTTAATTCTGTCATTTTGAAGCCAACTCACTTTGGTAAATATTTTCGAGAGTGGACCAGTTTGGTAAATAGTTTCGAAAGTTGATCGGTTTGGAAATTATTTTTCTTTTTTTTTTTTCCTTCTTCCTCCACGTGCATCGCACGTGCATATTTTCGAAATGGACCAGTTTGGTAAATATTTTCGAAAGTGGATCAGTTTGGAAATTATTTTCCTTTTTTTTCCTTTTTCCTTCTTCCTCCACGTGCATCGCACGTGCATGATACTAGTATGTATAATCTCAAAGAGTTGCTAATTTTTAAACTTTTAGCAAATGATAGTGGATGCTCTAAGATGGAATATGGAGACTAAATCTAATCCTACGCTCCAACAAAACTGGTGTTTTTTGAATTATACGAAGACAACAACCGAACAAAAAATTCAATAGGCAACTGCACTCGAGCATTCAGAAATTATTTTTAAAAAAATAGGTCAACCGCGAAACTAAAAAATGTCACATCTTCATCTGACCCATCCATCAAGAATTTAATATCTTGTTATAAAATAAAATAAAATTTTAATATCTTTATTATATTCATCAAAGCATAGATAAATATTTTAATTATATACTCGGAGTATGGAGAAAATTCAAATGTCACAGTACTACATCTATCAGCTAAGTTATGAGCTTTCTTAGCAGACACTTCCTCTGTTTCAAAATGTCACTCCTCAGAGCATCCACAGTCGGCATTGTATAAATTATGCATATATGAATAAATGAATATAGCATTTGGCTATTATGCTGCAGTCGTCGAATGCTATTTTTACCAATTTAAGTTAAAATAATAAAAATTTCAGATCAGATCAGATCAAATCAGACGGACGAAAAAAAAACCCAAAATAGACGGACGCAACTTCATATTGCGTCGGAAGAGAGAGAGGGAAAAAAAACAGAAAAATGGTTAGACGCAACTTCATGTTGTGTTCGACATTTTTTTGGAATTTTTTTAGTTAAAAAAAACAAAAAAATGGTCGGACGCAACATGAAGTTGCGTTTGACATTTTTTTTATTTTTTTATTTTTGCTTTATTGAGTTTTTTGTAGTTTTTTTTATTACGGTTTTTTTTAGGGACGCAATGTGAAGTTGCGTCAGAGGAATAAAATATAATTTTTTTCGGCGGACGCAATGTGAAGTTGCGTCATGTATAATATGTATAATTCTCATATCCGCTCTTATTTATAGCAATCTACTGTAGCAAAATATGCATATTTAGCAGACGACTACAACAATTTTTTTGACAAAATATGCATATTATGCATATTTAGCAGACGACTACAGATGCTCTTATAGTGTTTATAACTCTCTCAATTGATGACAGAGGGGGTAGGAAACTGAACGGGTTACGACTAGCTATCAGAAAGACCTAGGATCCTGCTCTGGGTTGACGGGGGTCTTCGAGGAAGACACCCGTCCCACACCCACGATCAACCTAGACACGGTCCCCCAATGAATACACTATTCTGGAATGTTAGGGGGCTGGGGGATAGGGGGAAGAGAGATATGGTCAGGGACGTCATTAAGAACTTCAAGGCGGAAGTGGTAGGGTTACAGGAGACCAAACTCGCAAGCGGGTTGAAACTCAAAAGAGTAGGGGGCAACAGAATCAAGGAATGGGTGCTACGCCCGTCCGCAGGAGTTTCGGGGGGGGGGGAGGGGGATTGCTATTGGGTTCAACCCGGCTATTTTCACCTGCTCCAGGGAACACAGTGGAACGTTCTCCCTGACTTTCCGATTGGAGCGATGGTCTGATAATTGGGTGCAGATGATCACTGTCGTTTATGGACCGAACGTGGCTACAGATCGAGGCGCTTTTTGGCAAGAGCTTATCGATATTCGACAACGATGGTCGGGAGCATGAATTGTTGGGGGGACTTCAATATTACCAGATTTGCTTTCGAGCACAAAGAAAGAGGCTCCAGCGACAGACACAAAGAAGAGTTCAATAGGGTGATCACGGAACTTGAGTTGATCGATATCCCAATCAATGACAGACTATTTACATAGTCAAACATGCAAGCATCCCCGATTATGGCCAAATTGGACATGATACTAGTATCAATGGATTGGGAGGCTAAATTTCCATTGGCAACCGCTAAATCTATCCTTAGACCTATGTCAGATCATACCCCGGTCCTACTTGATGCCGGGGTACAGGGATCTCAAAGGCCAAAGAAGTTCAAATTTGAGAAGGCTGGCTAGAAATCTAGGGATTTCACCACATGGTGATGGAAAACTGGGTGCTCCCAACTACTGGTACGGATGCTGCAACCCGATGGTGTGAAAAAATCCGCAGATTGAAAAAGTGGCTGCGTAGATGAGATCGGTCTAGATTCTCGACCATCTGGGGTGCAAAAGATTCTTTTTTGGAATGAATTGATGAGCTAGAAAGATTGGAAGAAACGACAGCCCTGTCACAAGATGAAAGAAACAGGCTACTAAAACTCCGAAAAAATATTGCCAATCTTTATAAGCTGGAGGAGATCAAATGGCAACAACGGTCGAGCATTTCGTGGCTCAAAGAGGGAGACGCGAATACGACATACTTCCATCGAGTGGCAAGCGCAAGACAGAGATCCAATCTAGTCATGTCTATATAGACGGAAACGGGAACATCGCAAGGCGAAAATGTGATTTCCAAAACTTTCAAGATTACTACAAGGGCCACTTTGGGAAGAAGAATGACGTCAGGATCCCACTTCGGGATGATTTCTGGCAGGCCTGTCAGAACGAGTCGGTGCAAATGCTATCCACTTTGGAAGCACCTTTTTCGGAAACGGAAGTGGAAAAGGCCATCACTTAAATGGGAGCAGACAAGTCGCCTGGGCCAAACGGCTTCCCAATGATATTCTTCCAAGTGTTCTGGGAAGAAATAAAGGGGACATTATGGCATTGATGGATGAATTCTTCCATAACAACCTCAGATTGGGTATGTTCAACTTCGCGGAAGTAGTTCTGATACCTAAACGGGTGGAGTCTACGATGGTGGGGGATTTTAGACCGATTAGCCTTATAAACTGCTCGGTTAAGATCATCACAAAGGTCCTGGCCATCCGCCTGGGAAGCATAATGGAAAGTTTAATTAGCAAAACACAAATTGATTTCATCAAGGGCAGATGTATCCTGGACAGTGTGGCCACCGCAGAACAAGTGATCCACCACTGCCACACGGGCCATTCTAAGAATTTCCTCCTCAAACTGGACTTTGAGAAAGCATATGACTCCGTCGACTGGGAGTGTTTGCTGGAAGCTCTCAGAGGGAGAGGCTTCGGGAATAAATGGATTAGGTGGATCAAACAATATTTATACACTAGTAAAATGGCAATCTCGGTTAATGGGCGGTCGGGTCTACCGTTTTCTTGCAAGAAGGGAATCCGGCAGGGGGATCCGCTATCACCTATTCTATTCACTATTGTAACGGATGTGATGAGGGGCATGCTAGATAACTGCCGGAGAAAAGGTTGGATAACGCCCGTGGCTAGCAGCACCTCTAATCAAGGGTGCACAATTCTTCAGTATGCTGATGACACCCTACTATTTGGTAACGGGAATAGGTCAGAAATAGTCTGTTTTAAAGGAGCCCTCTACTGTTTTGAAGTCTGTTCAGGTCTCAGGATTAATTTTCACAAGAGTGTTTTGATTCCAATTGCACTTTCTAATGTAGAAGCACAGGACCATGCTACCATACTAAACTGTATGATAGACGAGTTTCCAATCAAATATTTAGGGCTCTCACTCAGACCAGGGAAGCTAATTAAAACGGACTGGCTACCTATCATAGATAGGGTGGAGGACAGATTGTCTGGTTGGAAAGGAAAATTGCTTTCCCTCGGGGGTAGAGTGGTACTCATCAACTCGGTATTGTCTAATCTGCTCATTTACTACATGTCGTTTTTTGAGCTGCTTAAATGGATAATCCAAAGGAATAACCGAATCCGAAAGCGATTCCCCTGGAAAGGGGCAGACTCGAATAGGGGGGGATACCACCTGATCAAGTGGGGTATTGCATGCATGAAAAAGAAACATGGGGGTCTAGGCATCATCGACTTAAGAGATATGAACCTTGTCCTATTGGAGAAATGGTGGTGGAAGGTCTTCCACCACAGCGGGGAAGGATAGCAGGACTTCATTCAACCATACCTTTGGGAAAAAGGTACGAGAAGTTTAGGCTTCCGAGTAGGGTCTAGAGTTTCTCGCTTCTGGAAAGGAATTACCAAAGCAAGCGGGCCTTTCAACTCAGCAGCTACATCGATTATTGGTAATGGACGGTCCACCAGATTCTGGTAGGACAAATGGTGTGGTGCCCATACCCTAAAGGAGATTTTCCCAGATTTGTATAAGAAAATGACTCGCCCGAATATATCTGTGGCCGAGACATGAAAGATGGGCAATTGGATACCGTCCTTTCGAGGAACTCTTAACCCAGGGTTACAACAGCAACTGCATGAACTGTAAATACACATTACACGGTCCAGGGCGATCTGTGCTCAAGGCCCAGATCAGATGCGCTGGGGACTAGAGACCAAGTAAGCTTTCACTGTTAGGTCTCTGTATCATCGAATTCACTATCGAGGATGCAGACCCAGCTGGGCACATGTGTTATGGAAGGCTAAAACACCCCTTAAAGTCAGGGTCTTCCTCTGGCTAGTGCTCAATAATGCAATCCTCACCAGAGAGAACCTTACCAAAAGACAATCCCAGATAGCGACCAACTGCAGATTCTGTAACATGCATACGGAGAATCTGAATCACCTTTTCATTCACTGCCAAATGAGTAAGGCAACTATGGTAGAGGTATTACGGGCCTTAGGGATAGGTGACTACCCCAGCGAGTACGAGGATTTGTGGATTGGACCCAAATTTGTCTCGGTACGCCACGAAATGGAGGATGCTTGGTACATAGTCATTGCAGCAACTACTTGGGTGTTATGGCTAGACAAAAATAATTTCTATTTTCGTGCTTCATGTAATAGTATTTCTGGTAACCTTACTCATATCACGCATCTGATTTTTTTTGGGCCACATTTGTTGCCACAGAAGTAAGAGGGAGGATTGTCAGTCTTCCAGGTGGAGGAATTTGATGATGAGAAGGTCGAGTTTGGACCGACACTGGACTAAGGGGTAGGCGCCCTTCATATTCATATGAAACATGATACATCGGATTTTCACAAGCCGCAATTACCTTTACTTTGTATTTTGTTTTGATTTACTGTACTTTTGGTTCTACTTTGTATGGATGGTTAGACCCACCCTCCAGGATTTTGTTGGGGGGTTATGTTTTATTTTCTGCACTGTACTTTTGTATTTCCTCCGGTACGCCGGGGTTGTTTTATTAATCTCTTATTAATGAAGCAGGGTGGCGTTATTCCACCTTTAACCTCAAAAAAAAAACTCTCTCAATTGATTGGTCAATGTATACAAAATGACACGGACCGGGTCCACTGGTCACAATTCCAGCCCAACTAAAAAACCCAAAACCTCACATCCTCATCTAAAATTCTAAATGCAGCATTCAAACACAAAGATTCTCCCATGGCTTCTTCTTCTTCTCTCCTCCTCCACCCCCTTCCTCTCTTAACCCCCACCCTCCGCTCTTCCCCTCACTTCCTCTCTCTCTCTCCCTTCCCTCATTCCCTTCACTCACCATTTCCCAATCTCAAAGCAATCGCAGATCCCTAGGGTTTCTCCTCCGCGACGTCGGGAATGGCGACAACGACGACGATAGAAGAGGAGGAGGAGGAGGAGAGGATATTTTTGGTGAGGAGTCGGAAGCAGAGGCGAGAACGAATAGCACTCTGCCGGATAGGTTCCGGTACCTCACTAAGGAGGCGCTTGGCCCACCTGTCAGGTGGCCCTGGGTGATTGGTATGATTATTTTATTATTTTTGTGTAATTGTAGCTAGATTTATAGCATGTGCATTGTTCCAACTTGTCCTCCAGTGGCGTTGTTGCACGCCGGTGGACCGTCTTCTCGCCATCGACCTGCAAAACCCTAAGGCACAGCTCAAGATGGAAGAAGGAAGAAGGAGATGAACAGGGACTCAAGAGTCACAATTTCCATTCATTATTAGAATGGGTTACAAGTAGGGATGGCAAGTGGGCCGGGTCAACCGCCGACCCGCCCGGTTAACCCGGTCCGTGTAAGAGCGGTGCGGGTTCGGGTCGAACCCGTGAACAGTAACGGGTGGACCCGGGTCACCTAAATAACGAATCGAACCCGGCTAACCCTACCTGCGAACCTGTTAAAAATTACCCAACCTGCCCGCCAACCCGCAGGTTGACCCGCGGGTCAGCGAGCCGTTGGGCCACTATTCACCAGAGACGTTACAAATGGCTCTTAGAGCCGTTTGCATGTTTTTTTTGGTTTTTTTTAAGCCTATAAATACCCCCCCAAAACCCCATCAAAAAAATCACACCTTACTTTCTTACTCTCTCTACTATTATTACTCATTTCTAAGCAATTTGTGAACAATTGAAGTATTGAATAAACAAGTGTTCAAGGCATATACACGATCAAATTCCAATCGTATCGAAATCAAAATTCAACGTCTTCAACTCTTCAACTCTCGTCCAATTTCAAGTGATCAAGCCTTCAACTCTCCTATAAGCTCTCCCCAACTCTTCAATTCCGGATTTGAAGAATTCTACTTCTACTTCTATTCTTATTTTCACGGATTTTTTTATATACGCATATCCACGGTGAATGGTATCAAAATTTCATACCTCTCTTCTTATTTTATTTTTGTTGTAGTTATAATTATTGTTGATTTTTTTATCTTCTCTATCTCAACCCTCTTGTTTTCTAGATTTTTTTTATAATTCATCGTTTCTACATTGTGTAGTTTTTTTTTTACATACATTACTACATTATGTCTAGATCACGCGGTAGCGGTCGTAGCCAAAGTGGGCAAGATTCCTCCTCCTCTTCCTGTAGGCCACCAATTGTCCCAATTAGTGAGCCCGCCGAAGAGTACCATGATCCTCCTACCCAACAATGGGGTACACACGATGAGATTGTAGGTGACATACAATTAGAAGAAGAAGAACAACAACAACAACCAACTGAAACCACACAACCCCATAGTAGTAGGAAAAGTATAGGAGAAAGTAGTGATTGGCATAAGTTTTACGATTATATCCCGATGAAGAAACTCCGGGTATAGGTTTGAAAGTTTGTAAAACATGTTCTAAGGCATACAAATTCAAGAGGGGTGATGGCACCGATACAATTAGTAGACACATCCTAAATAACCATAAAGAACTTCTTGTTGACCTACCCGGCCAACAAAAAATCAACCCTAGGACCGGTCTAGTTGATAGCCACCCTTACGATCCCGATCTTGTTCATCGAGAAATGGCCCGATTAGTAATAAAGAAAGAGTTACCATTTTCCTATTCCGAGAGTAGGAACTTGGAAAATTTTAATCAAACGGCCTTAAACCATCATTTTAGAAGAATTCCGAGAAATACTTGCAAATAGGATTGTTTTAAAGTGTACAATGAAATGAAGGACGCTTTGATTGCAATTGTATGGAGTTTAACTTGTAGAGTTAGTTTAACTTCGGATTGTTGGACGGGTGTCAACAATATTCCAACGATGAGAATACCTGTCATTGGATCGATAATGATTGGATTCTTCAAAAAAGAATCATATCAGTTGCGGCATTGCCGTATCCCCATAGTGGCACTGAAATAGCAAACCGTATTTTAGAAATTTGTGATGTTTTTCATATTCGTGATAAAAGTATGTGTGTTAGTTTTGATAATGCATCTAACAACAATGCAGCAATTACTACTTTAAAATCTGCATTAAACCCTCCATCTGACAATATTTTTCATATTAGATGTGCATGTCATATTTTAAATTTATGTGTTCAAGCTGCATTAAAAATAACCGATCCATATATACTTAAAATTAGAAATTGTATACATTTCATTGCATTAAGTCCCAGCGTATTTCAAGAATGGAAAAATTGGTGTAGAATTTCAAATGTACCTTTTAGAAGATTTCCAAAGGATGTTAAACACCGATGGAACTCTATTTTTGATTTACTACATGTTATTACCGAATATAAAACAGTTGTAAATGATGTTTGTATCGCAAAAAATATGCACAATTTTGAAATGACTCCCACCGATTGGTTTTATGCCGAATCTTTGTTGAAATTTTTAGAACCTTTTAAAAGCGCAACTTTAAAATTTTCAAAAACATATGCATCTACTTCTAGTAGCATTTTTATTTTATTAGTTAACATGATGCAAACATTTAACGAAATGTTAAATGATACTTATTGATATGGCTAAAAATGGGGGTAAATCAGAACCGGCCAAAACAGGAACGAATCTTAAAGCTTAGGAGTAAAATGGTAATTTCGCCTACCAATATGTAACTCCTATTTTCCCGTATTTATATTCTGTACTGTTTTGTGCCTCATTGTACTCTCTCGTCTATTTGAGATCATGTAATTTGTTCTGATTGAATAAGATTATTATTCTTGTCTCAACTCAAATTGTGGGTCCTTTTATCAAATTCAATTGTGTGCCATTTGTATCGTTCTTCATGAAAAATGGACCAATTCTCCTCTTTCATCTCTCTAATCCCCTTTTTAGTGCATTTTGACTATTTCTCATGTTGGGCTCTTTTTGAAACGGATCCCCAAAAACCCAAAACCCACAAACCCTACTATTTAAACCCTAACCCTAATCCCAACGCATATTGTTATAACCTATTCTAACCCTGCCGCTAATCATCTTCTCCAGTTTCCTTCGTCTCCATATTTTTTTCGCCAACCAACCCCTCTCCGTCGCCCTTCCGATCGCCTCGCCACCTTAGACCCTCGCCTCATCGACCCCCCCAGCACCACCTCCTCCACAACTCCATCGCCGGCGCCTCCACCATCTCTCCAACCTTCGAACCCAAAAGCTCCGAACCCACTACCAACTCCAGAGCCACCTCGCCACCTCCTACCATATCCCCATCGTCTCGCCGCCTCCAGCACCATCCACCTCCGCCGCATCGCCACACGCCGCCGAATCCCCGAACCCATCTCCTCCCGCTCTCACCTCTGTTTCGAACCCACGAGCAGAGGAGCACACCGCCGTCGCCTTCCGTCCACCCTCGCGCCTCCGCCGTGCCGCCCTCGCTGCGTCGCTTCTCGACGTAGTGCCACGTCGAAGCTCCACCGCCGTCGCCGTCCCCATCTCTCTCTCTCCCTGTTCTCGAAGCAACGAACGAACGAAGAAGAAGGAGGGAAAGGCGGGATCGAATCTCAGCCATCAGATCGCGCCAAGATCCGCGTTGTGATTGCTGTTCGGTGTTCGTCCACAGCAGATCCAGATCCGCTGCACGCTGTTCTGGCCTCAGATCCGCTGCTTCGGAGCGATCTGATTCGTCCGTCTCGCTGTTCCGTGTTCTGGCGCAGCCGATCCTAAGCTGCTGTTTGCTGTTTTGGGCCGATCGTGTGTGGGGAAAACTCGATCTTCGGTAGATTTTGCACGCGCTTTTTGAGGACTTCTTCCGGGATTTTTCTACCCGACTCTCTTCAACAAGTGGAGTTTATCATCGTCATCTAAGGCAAGTATCCTTGTATATTTTATTGTTCTAGTACAAGCACCCTTGAAATACTACAAATAGTT
The DNA here is from genome assembly GCA_017893485.1 of Hemerocallis citrina. Classification (NCBI taxonomy): domain Eukaryota; kingdom Viridiplantae; phylum Streptophyta; class Magnoliopsida; order Asparagales; family Asphodelaceae; genus Hemerocallis; species Hemerocallis citrina. Next base: position 199,706,960 of record CM030360.1, read on the forward strand.
AGATTGTGACTCTTCCTTAAATTTCGTTGTAGATCAATATTGAACCTCCAAATTGACAATTCTAAGAGTCACAAAATTTCCTCGTATTTAATTTATAATTATTGGACTCTTTTATCCTTGAACACATAGACATGTGTATTAAGGAGCCCTAAATTTGTAGATACATGTCACATTCAATTTTTGACGAACTTGCAACCCTATAGCTTGAAAAACATTTATTATTTGCTGTTTGACCTCCATTATCATGTATTGATGCCACATAATGACTTAGACACCAAATAACATTTTCCCAGCTAGTAAATTATTTCTACGAGTTGCTGTCCTGAATTTCCTTTCGCTGTTTCGACCCCCTTATCTTTTGAATCTGAACCTGAGCCCTGAATAGGAATTGTAGATCTGGATGTGTAGACATCGATAAACTCCGAAATTTTCGAATTTGGAGTTACGGACTAGGAGTTATGGCAGTTATACTGCAGCTGTGTCGGTGGACGCAGATTTGCAAAACTGCTGTATACTTTTACTTTACAAATTAATTTAGCTACATAACCAGCGAGCGTTTGACTCAAAATTTTATATGTAGTTGCTGGACACCCTATAGGACATACCCAATTTTTCTTAGAATTATTTTTCATTATTTTAACCCTATTCCACCTGTATAAACTCAAATATACAATTCTGCCAGAACAAATGTAACAAGCCGGGGTTTGAGGGAAGGACTATAGAGTGGACAACATAGGTAAGTGTACTCGGAAGGGGGCCCGTGTTTCCCAAGTTGTATGTTAAATGGAACTAAGTGCCACGTAGAACTAAGTGCCACGTCATGGATGACGGGGGCCACCTCTAGAGCCTACGGGGGCCACCTCTAGAGCCCATTACAAGGTTACATGATATATATTTGCAATCACATGGAACTAAGTGCCACGTAGAACTAAGTGTCACGTCATGGTGACGGGGGCCACCTCTAGAGCCTACGGGGGTCACCTCTAGAGCCCATGGTTTGATCACCTGCTTGTTTGATGCCTGAGTACATCGCCCTATAGACTCCATTACTAGGTCTAAACGCAACTGATTTGACTGTAGCAACCATGTAGTAAAAAGATGGATGCATGTCGTGCTACCTAGATAGTAATCACACAAGACTTGAACTTAATACCTGTTACCTGATTATCCTGTTACCTGATTACCTGGTTACCTGATATCTGATACATGAAACTTGAACATGACACCTGTAACTCGAAACAAGAAACTTGATGCGTGAAACCTGACACATGAAACATGATACTTGATGTTAGTTACCCCTACAGGTTCACCTGACATATGTTTTACCATTAGCAGTTGTTAACTAGCCTGTTTACTAAGTAGTCCGCCCTTACTAGCTAATTCCTGGTTGTTCCCACTACTTGTTGTATCTCTGTTACATTCTTGATTCCAGTTCCTGTTCCCCCTACTTGTACTCGTTTTTACTATTTGTGGCCCTAGCTTGCACTAAGGGCATTCTCTCTTGTTTTCCCTGTTTTCCCTTTTATATTTATTAAGCAGACTTGGGACAAGCTACCTGCTGGAATTTGGCGATCAGACATTTCAGGTTTTGCTTGGAGCAAGGACCTGTTTAAATAATTGTTTTTCTTAAGGTATTTATTTCTCCTGCCGTATAAGACTTGTTTTCGAGTTTACACTTGATCCAGACATGAGAACTATTTGAATATTATTATTTGTTTAAATTGTTTTCTGTTGCTTAATAAATTATTTATGCATGCTTGGTTATATATAAATCTGGTTATATTCTTGTTATGATGCTGAGTCGATCCTACAGCTTATGGATGATGTAAAAAATCATTCGCTGGGCTTCGTCACGTGCTCGTATTCCATATTTTTGGGAAGCGGGGCGTGACACAATAGGTCTGAAGCGGGTACTGGATCTCTTCCCCAAAGATCCACTAACCCACGAACGGGTCCACCTCAACTGGGTGTGGGTCTCAACCCGCAGCAAACCCAGTCCATTAGGATAGAATTAGGGTTTTTGATTAATCCTAATCAACGGCCCTGATTCATATCTATCCTTTCACTGGGAATTAGGGATTACCTTCCTTATCTATACACAGGAATTACATGCCTAATCTGATTCCTAAGACGCCTATAAATACCCCACATCCATCTCCATTAAGAGGTAATCAATCTTTTGCCAATTTACGCTCATTCATAATCATCCCTGATTACTGACTTGAGCGTCGGAGGGTGCATCGCCGGGATCAACCCCGGTGTCTCGTACTTTTTGCAGGTGAACAGCGGGAGTCAGCGGTCAAACTCTAGCGGAACAGGTTCAGGTTTGCTATTCACGTTTTCCAAGAATCCATAAATACTATCTGTTTACCCCCACACCAGATTTAGCGGTAACAGATTGGCGCCGTCTGTTAGGGGTAGCAACTGGGCCGGGTTAACCGCCGACCCACCCGCGACCCGGCCCACGAACCCGGCCCACTTAAGACTTTCACGGGTTCGGGTCGAACCCGGAGAACAGTACCGGGTCGACCCGGGTCGCAATATACGCGAATCAAATTCGCGTAACCCGGCCCACGAACCCGTTAAAAAAACGAATTAAACCCGCTAACCCGCGGGTCGACCCGTGTGTGTCAACCCGCTCGACCCGTACGGGTCGAACGTTCAACCCGTAACGGGCCGACCGTTCGACCCGAGGGTCGAACGGGTCGAAGCGCGTGGGTTCGACCGTTGGGGCAGCAGTCAGCACAGCAAACGACTATTAGCCGTTGCTGCCGAACGTTGGTTTTTTTTTTAATTTTTTTTTGTTTTTTCCCACAAATTCACCTATAAATATCCCCTAAAATTCTCAAAAAAAATTACACCTCACTCTCTTACTCTCTCTACTATTATACATCATTTTAAAGAAATTTTTGAACAATTGTAGTGTTCATCAAATAATTGTACAAGGAGGCATATACACGATCAAATTTCGGTCGTATCGGAAACAAAATTCAACGTCTTCAACGTCTTCAACTCTCTTCAACTCTCTTCAACTCTCAACCTCTTCTCAACTCTTAAATTGCGGAATCGGCAAAGCGCTCCTCCATCTTGTAGCTTTTCTTCTTATTTTCACGGTTTTTTTTACATACGCGTATTCTACGGTGAACGGTATCAAAATTTCTCTACCTCTCTTGTTAAATTTTTTTTTGCGTTGTAGTTAAAATTATTGTTTGTTTTTTGAACTTCTCTATCTCAACCTTCTTGTTTTTGAGATTTTTTTTGTATAATTCACCGCTCGGTCCGCTCCTACATTGTAGAATTTTTTTTTACATATTTGAGCGCATTACCACATTATGTCTAGATCACGCGGTAGCGGTCGTAGCCACCAAGATTCCTCCTCCTCTTCACGTAGGCCACCAATTGTCCCAATTAGTGAGCCCGCCCAAGATTACATTGATCCTACTATGGAACAATGGGGTACACACGACATGGATGTTGTAGGTGACATTCAATTAGAAGAACAACAACAACAACAACAACCCGAAACCACACAACTTCGTAATAGTAGGAAAAGTAGAGAAGAAACTAGCGATTGGCACAAGTTTTATGAGTATATCCCGGACGAACATATTCCGGGTGTAGGTTTGAAAGTGTGTAAAACATGTAGCAAAACATACAAATTCAAGAGGGGTGACGGCACCGGTACAATTAGTAGACACATACAACATAATCACAAAGAACTTCTTGATCAAATACAAGGCTAACAAAAAATTAACCCTAGGACCGATCAAGTAGATAGCCACCCTTATGATCCCGAACTCGTTCGTCGGGAAATGGCCCGATTAGTCATTAAGGAAGAGTTGCCATTTTCCTATCCCGAGAGTAGGAACTTGGAAAATTTTAATCAAACTGCCTTAAACCCTCATTTTAAAAGAATTCCGAGAAATACTTGCAAATCGGATTGTTTTAAAGTGTACATTGAAATGAAGGACACTTTAATTGCAATTTTATGGAGTTTAACTTGTAGGGTTAGTTTAACTTCGGATTGTTGAACGGGTGTCAACAATATTCCAACGATGGGAATAACCTGTCATTGGATCGACAATGATTGGATTCTTCAAAAAAGAATCATATCACTTGCGTCGTTGCCGTATCCCCATAGTGGCGCTGAAATAGCAAACCGTATTATAAAAATTTGTGATGTTTTTCATATTCGCGATAAAATTATGGTTATTAGTTTTGATAATGCATCTAACAACAATGGAGCAATTACTACTTTAAAATCTATATTAAACCCTCCATCTGACAATATTTTTCATGTTAGATGTGCATGTCATATTATAAATTTATGTGTTCAAGATGCATTAAGAATAGCTGATCCATATATAGTTAAAATTAGAAATTGTGTACATTTCATTGCATTAAGTCCAAGCATTTTACAAGAATGGAAAGCTTGGTGTAGGGTTAGAAATGTTCCTTTTAGAAAATTTCCAAAGGATGTTAGACACCGATGGAATTCTACTTTTGATTTATTGAATATTGTCATCGATTATAAAGCAGTTGTAAATGATTTTTGTATCGCAAAAAATATACACAATTTTGAAATGACTCCGCTCGATTGGTATTTTGCCGAACCATTGTTGAAATTTTTAGAACCTTTTAAAACCGCAACTTTAAAGTTTTCAAAAACATATGAATCTACTTCTAGTAGCATTTTTATTGAATTAGTTAGCATGATGCAAATATTTAACGAAATGTTAAATGATCCCTATATTAGTGACATTGTAGTACCTGCATTTCAAAAAATTTTGAAATATTATTTTCCTCCTCCTATGTTGATTTGTGTTGCTACTGTTATGGATCCTCGTATCAAATTAGAAGGTATGTAGGCAAGAGATCTTGGAAATCTACAACAAGGAAGAAATCATGTGGCGCCAAAGGTCAAGGATAAAATGGCTAACAGAAGGGGATGCTAACACTAAATACTTCCACAATATCGCAAACATGCGGCGTAGGCACAACTACATCCACTCCTTGGAGTGTGACGGAAACACGGTAACTGAGGGAAACCAAATCGAAAGACATGTTCATGAGACGTTCAGGGATCTTTTTAGAAATAGCAGGGACAGCTTGTGCGAATCAGCTCAAAATCTTTGGGAACCACTCACGGAGGCCGGTCAGGGGCGGGTTGCGAGACTGCAGGATCCTTTCACCACGGAGGAAGTTAAGATGGCAATATGGGGTATGGGCCAGGATAAGACTCCAGGGCCAGATGGGTTCCCAGTTTTCTTTTACAAGGAATTCTAGAACATTCTTAAGATGAATATCATGGACATCATGAATGCCTTCTACGAGGAAACGCTGGATTTGTGTAGGTTGAATTATGCCAACGTCTGCCTCATACCTAAGAAAAAGCAGGCCACAAGTCTTGGGGACTTCAAACCGATAAGCTTGATCAACTGCTCGGTTAAGATTATTTCTAAGACCCTCGCTAATAGGCTTAGAGGCATGATCGGGGATCTAATGGAGGATTATCAGCCAGGTTTTATTGTCAGAAGGGATATTCTGGAAGGGGTGGCACTTGTAAAGGAAGTGGTCCAAGAGTGTAAATGCCGTAACAAGCCGGAGTTTCTGCTAAAGTTAGATTTTGAGAAGGCCTACGACAAAGTGGAATGGAAATGTTTACTGAAAATTCTAAGTAGATGAGGGTTTGGGGAAAGGTGGATCGGTTGGATCGAGACATGGCTGCGTACAGGTAAAGTTATGGTACTGGTCAATGGGAAACCCGGTAAAGAAATTAGGTGTAGGCGGGGACTTAGGCAGGGGGACCTATTATTACCACTACTTTTTACCTTGGTAGCGGACGGACTGCATAAGATGCTTCAGTCTTATAGATAATAGGGACTTATTAATGGATTGAGTTTGAAGGGGGGGGAACGCAGTGATGAACATCCAGTATGCTGACGACACGTTGATTTCGGAGAGTGCGATGTTGCTCAGGCGGCTATGATGAAGTGGGGATTATATCTGTTCGAGGAATGGCCGGGGCTTAAGGTCAATTTCCATAAAAGCTCCATCACTTTATTGGGAGATACAGGGAAAACAGGGGCGGCGTTGCCAACATCCTCAACTGCCCGATTCGATCGCTTCCTATTAAATATTTGGGGCTACCAATTAGTGCGGGAAAACTTAGAAGAGTGGATTGGAACAACCTTATTGAGAAGATAGCTTATAGACTAGAGGGGTGGAAGGGAAAGATGTTGTCCTTCGGTGGAAGGCTGGTCCTGCTAAATTCAGTCATTAGCACCATACCGTTATACTTCCTATCTTTCTTCGAGATACCAGAATGGGTTGTCAAAAAGATTGACAGATTAAGAAGACGCTTTCTTTGGCACGGGTCGAGCTCTGATGGGAAAGGATATTCGTTAATCAGATGGAGGATCGTTTGTAGACGGAAAGAATTCGGGGGGCTTGGAGTGCTAAACCTCAGACAGATGAACCAAGCTCCTCTGTAAATGGTGGTGGAAGCTCAGAGTTAAGGCAAAAGCTAAATGGGCAACACTTGTTCAAAAAACTTACATAAAAAAGGGTTGTATGCATAGGAAGCCGAAAAATCTGGCATGTATGTCAGGATTTTGGCGAGGGGTGACACGATGCCGTGCAATCTATCTGGCTAGGGCAACATTTACTTGTGGGAAGGGGGAGACTATCTGTTTCTGGAAAGACAAATGGTGCGGACCGATTAATCGAAAGAGAAGATTTCCAGAATTTTATAAAATGGCCACGGATAAATACCACTGGGTAGCAAGAAATTGGAGAAATGGAGAATGGAAGCCAAGAATAACGGGCAGGCTTAACATGGAGGCGAGAAAACAAAAGGAGGAACTAATTCTTTTCCTACAGGATTGGAAGCCAATGGAAGACGAAAATGAGGACAAGGTATCCTGGGCAGGAGGGAAGGATGGTGGATTCTCTGTCAAATCCACCTATAAATGGTTAAATGATGGGGGCATGCGATGTAATGACCCGATTTGGAGGGTTAAAGTTCCTCTAAAGGTCAGAACTTTCGATTGGCTGGCGAGCAGGAAAGTTATTCTAACTAGGGATAACTTGGCAAAGCGTAAGTGGCAGGGCCCGATGATTTGTGTGATGTGTCTTCTGGAGTGCGAGACGGTCGATCATTTACTGGTTCAGTGCCAGTACGCTAGGGCAATCTGGGGGGGCCTTTTATTGCGACTAAGCATTACCGGGCCTCCACCAGATACGATTTATGACATCTGGGGGGTGGAGGGACAAATATGTTCGTAAAGAACATTCTATGGTATGGGGTATTGGGCGCGGGGGGGGGGGGGGGGGGGGGGGGGGGGGCAGCCATTTGCTGGCGTATTTGGTTAGAAAGGAACAATAGAATCTTCAGGCATAAACACAAACACAGCATGCATCAACAACTTTTATTCAGTATTATCGCTAATATCAAATTTTGGTCTCAAACAGCAGGTGCGGAAACCACAAAGAAGATTAAAGAGGTGTTTGCAGATATCAGTTCGTCTTACAATGGAGCGGATGATGACGAGGAAGGGGGGACACCGGTGGGGGAGTGATCTCAGGATGGAGTGGGCTTTTGTCTTTTTGGGATGTTCCGATATAGGGATTCATCGTTTCTGTTGTAATTATTTCTTTTTGGGAGGGGACTTCTCTGTAAGGGAGGTATGCTTATTTTGTTCGGGGATGAGTATCATGGCCCCTTGTTGGGACACATGAATATCATCTCCCGTGCTTGATTGTATTGTTTTGTTAAATTCTCGTTAATGTAGCACAGGGGGATAGCACCCACCGTTTTCAATCAAAAAAAAAAAAGTAATGCTGTGAGACTCCTTTCTTTTTTTACTGTCAACAGGATAGTGAACCTGGAAAGTAAATGCCAAGATTCTCAGTGTGCCGTATGGTCCAAATAATTCACATAGGTTACTAACTTGATCATGAAACAATATATCAATCGACATGAAGAAAAGTATTTAGATGCTTAATTCTGAAAAATCCAATCGGTATGTCATACCTATCAGATCGTATTAATAATTTTTTATAAAGCCCAGAACCCAGAACATAGGTTACCTTTAAAATTCTATCAGAATCTTCTCTTCTTTTTTTTGCTTTTCCTTTTTTCGTATGAATGGAAGAAGTAAATCAACTTGTTATAATGATCTTAAGTCGATTTAATCATACATCTTACCAACTTAAAGCCAAAGCACAGGTCAATCATCAGGCAGCTTAAAAGAAAGCAGACTCGTCTATGTAAGAACGATGGAAATACCAATGTATAACAAAATCATATACACATATGACTAACATCATACCTTTACTTTCTTTTTCCAATATATTTTAAAATCTTTCAGTCATAACTACAACAATGCTAACAATATTTTTTATCAAACCAAGCCCATATTTCCAAATCATTTTTAAGCTTTCAAGTTTCTTTTCATCATACTTCTAATTTCTATTAGAAAATGAAATACCTGCTGAAGGTTTTCAAGCTCGGATAATGCGCTCTTTACGGTTAGTAATAAGTCAACCTGACTAGGTTGTGCTGTCAGCAGTGGTGATCTTGGAGTCATGCTCCCTGGCGACTTATTACACGAAACTGACGGTAAACCATTGTCACCATTCATAATAGGTGATTTTTCAGGAAAACACTCTATATTATCAGTAGAAGATGAAGCAGTCAAATTAACATGCTCATCTCCCACACACATGCCATCAGTTACTGATGTACACGGTTCCAGGATCTTTTCAAGGATATCAGCAATTTTCTCTAGCCGTTCTTCTACACTTCCACCCTTCACATCACATCTATCAACAATGCTGCACACTTTAAAGTGGCCTTCAGCATGCAATGTAGGTATTACAAAGTCACAAATTCGACATATCATCGTTGATGAGTCAGCAGCAGTAACTTGTTGAGCCTCTGAACCTGTATTTGACTCATTGTTTAAGCTCTCATCATCAACCTCCAAACCCTCATCTACTGTACTTGGCTTTTTCGGTGACATATTATCGTCCTCTACACTATGGGATTTCTTCTGGTTCTTTTCAGCAGCAGAAGGGAGCTTCTTCCAAGAAGACATCCTTTCCCTACTTCCAGGAGAATCCGAATCGCTCCCATCAGAGTATATATGCCCTGCAAAATTCTCATTCTGATACCCACTGCTTAATCCATGCTCATGAAGCTTCTTCTTTATAAGCTTGTCTTTAATGGCATTAGAACTCAATGAGCCTTTGAGGCCAAGTCCGGTAGTTTGTTCCGGATAGTACCCAAGATCACTGAACTGATGGCGACCAAGAACATGGTGGCCACCTTCCCCAAAAGCACCCTCTTGGTGGAACTGCAACAAACGAGTACATCTTGTGAGAATGAATAGAAATCTGGTGTGAGCTTGCTTTAAAATACCCATTGGCAGTTCTTGCCGGCGATCATCAAGACTCTGAACAAAGCCTTCACATTTTGACCAGAAATCATCAGGAGTCATTTCAGCACATTTTTGGGCTATAAGAAGCAGGTCCTCTAACTGGACTCTCAGTTCATGATCATCTTGACGAGTGCTTTCAAGTGTGCTGACGACATCCCCAGCGAAGATCCCGAGTTCCGCATTCACTTCTTGCTTTAGCCGGTTGAATTTTGAGCGGACAAGCATCATAACGTCCTGCACCAACAAAAAAATGTTGATGATGAATAGACAATTAGCACGTGCAACACATACATGTTTATTCCTTCGTAATACAGTGCTCCCCCGAGGATTTCTCTTCCAACAGTAAATTGCATGCCAATCCAAAACACCCCTCAACAATCTCATTTCTTTTCCCAAATGGACAATATTTTTCCATACTTCCCAATGCTCACGCTCACGACAAAAAGAAATGAAAAGTACATGCAACAGACACACCTCAATGTGCAACACAGGTATATTTATGTAAATAATTTATACACCCAATTATTTTTTCAGTGCATAAAAAAATAATTGTTATCAATTTTCAACGAGTATTACAATCAGAGCCCCAAAAATCCGTCCAACCCACATGTGAGACCACACAGCTACATTCCAAACTTACGACAAATACAGATAATTTTAAATAATAATAAAAAAAGCACGTGCTTACATCGGGGTTGGTGAAAGGCCGGAGCTTTTGGATACGGAACCGGTGGGGCCCACGGCAGTTGAATTCGAGGGAGAAGCTCTTGATGTTGGCGGAGGTGGGGCGCTTCCGGCGGCCGCTGGTGGCCCGGATGATGGCGCGGAACCTCGGGGACGCCATTTCCGTCGCCGGGTCGAATGTGACGCGGATTCCACCCTTCTAAAAGTTCAAAAGAAAAGTCACGAATTTCAAAGACGTTGAAAAGATTACAAGGCGAAATTGGTTGAACTTGGGTTACCTCCATTGCGGAATTGAGAGATGGAGATGGGGAATGAAATCAGACGAAGATTAGTGTTAGGGTTGGGAATTGGGGATTTTTTTCACCATGGTTTCGACGGCGATGTTTAGGAAATTGGAAGATGGAAAGAGGTGGAGGGAGAGAGAGAGAGAGAGAGAGAAAACCCGGGAGAATAGGAGAGGATCTTTCGATTTTTGGAGGGGTTTGAGTGGGCCTGCTGAGTTTGGGCCGGTCCGGGCCAATGTTGTTGGGTGGGTTTTGGTTGGTTGTTTTGATGTTAAGTGGGTGACGAGGCTTTAATGAAAGTGGCGTCTAAGAGCATTTGTAGTTGTTCGCCAAATATCCAAAAAATCGCTGCAGTTGTTGACCTAATTTTCATTTTTTTTTATATCTGTGAACAGTAGTTTGTCATATTTGAGAGAAGAAATGAGTACATGGATAATTTGGCAATCAGAAGATGTTGCATCGTCCGTTCAAAAATTTCTCTCTCGCAGGACAACATTTTCGAGCCTTGTTTTAATAGCTTGGACGGAAGATGATATCTCGTCCAAGCTCATTTTTTGGCTGCTCATTTCTAGAGATTAGGCCTATAGATAAAATATGGGCCCATATTAGAATTCAATATACAATTTCAATAAGGTTTAATATTTATTTAAGATTAAAATATAATTAAATTAACATTTAGTTTAGAATCTTAATCAAAATCTATTTTTTGAGTTTAAACGACTACATGCAATCTCTAATTTTTCTATATCTATATGCCAAATACCCATATTTTGGCTATGAATGACTACAGATGATCTAAGAGCATCCACTATCGTTTGTGTTAAAAATTTCATATATAACATTTAGCATTTAGCGTTCGTTGATGACCTTTGCTACCGTTTTTGCTAATTGGAAAATTTTTAGAAATTTTTAAAAAAACCAGATGGATGATCTTTTTTTTTTTTTTTGAGGAAAAGGTGGGATAATGCCACCCTGTTTCATTCAAATGGATGATCTTCATCCGTCTATCTCTTTCTTTTTATTAAAAATGACTTTGTCGTAAATAAGTAATGACATTTTAGTAATATGTGAAAGGAAATAAAAAGTGAAGAAGTGATCGGCCGGAAGAAAATCTTTTGTCATATTTTTTTAAAAACTTTTAAAATGACATTTTCGTAAATAAGTAATGGCATTTTAGTAATATGTGAAAGAAAATAAAAGGGAAGAAGTGATCGGATGGAAGAAGATTTTCCGTCGAAATTTTTTAAAGTGGCAATTTCGTAATTTGTAATTTGTTAATGACATATTTGTAATTATTTGAGTGACATTTTTTGTAATTTGTACAAAAAAAAAGTTTCTGAAAAATTTTGTAGACGGAAAATGATCTTCCGTCCGAGCATATTATAAATAAAAAAATTAAGCAGACCGATCTTGATCATCCGTCTTCTATATTTAACAATCATCTAAAGTCGCTAACTATCTTTAGTGATCAACTGTTTCTCTTATTCAAAATTTCCAATTTTTAGCGAACGAATAGTGGGCTTTTATATATATGTATAATCTCAAATACTAATTTTTAAATTTTTAGCAAATGATAGTGGATGCTCTAAGATGGAATATAGAGACTAAATCTAATCCTACGCTTCAACAAAACTGGTGTTTTTTGAATTATACGAAGACAACAACCAAACAAAAAATTCAATAGGCAACTGCACTCGAGCATTCAGAAATTATTTTTTAAAAAATAGGTCAACCGCGAAACTAAAAAATGTCACAGATTCATCTGACCCATCCATTAAGAATTTAATATCTTGTTATAAAATAAAATAAAATTTTAATATCTTTATTATATTCATCAAAGCATTGATAAATATTTTAATTATATACTCGGAGTATGGAGAAAATTCAAATGTCACAGTACTACATCTATCAGCTAAGTTATGAGCTTTCTTAGCATACACTTCCTCTGTTTCAAAATATGTCACTCCTCAGAGCATCCACAGTCGTCATTGTATAAATTATACATATATGGATAAATGAATATAGCATTTGGCTATTGTGCTGCAGTCGTCGAATGCTACTTTTACTAATTTAAGTTTAAATAATAAAAATTTCAGATCAGATCAGATCAAATCAGACGGACGAAAAAAAAACCCAAAATAGACGGACGCAACTTCATATTGCGTCGGAAGAGAGAGAGGGAAAAAAACAGAAAAATGGTCAAACGCAACTTCATGTTGTGTTCGACATTTTTTTGGAATTTTTTTAGTTAAAAAAAAAACAAAAAAATGGTCGGACGCAACATGAAGTTGCGTTTGACATTTTTTTTATTTTTTTATTTTTGCTTTATTGAGTTTTTTGTAGTTTTTTTTATTACGGTTTTTTTTTAGGGACGCAATGTGAAGTTGCGTCAGAGGAATAAAATATAATTTTTTTCGGCGGACGCAATGTGAAGTTGCGTCATGTATAATATGTATAATTCTCATATCCGCTCTTATTTATAGCAATCTACTGTAGCAAAATATGCATATTTAGCAGACAACTGCAGCAAATTTTTTGACAAAATATGCATATTATGCATATTTAGCAGACGACTACAGATGCTCTTATAGTGTTTATAACTCTCTCAATTGATGACGGAGGGGGTGGGAAACTGAACGGGTTACGACTAGCTATCAGAAAGACCTAGGATCCTGCTCTGGGCTGACGGAGGTCTTCGAGGAAGACACCCGTCCCACACCCACGATCAACCTAGACACGGTCCCCCAATGAATACACTATTCTGGAATGTTAGGGGGCTGGGGGGATAGGGGAAAGAGAGATATGGTCAGGGACGTCATTAAGAACTTCAAGGCAGAAGTGGTAGGGTTACAGGAGACCAAACTCGCAAGCGGGTTGAAACTCAAAAGAGTAGGGGGCAACAGAATCAAGGAATGGGTGCTACGCCCGTCTGCAGGAGTTTCGGGGGGGATTGCTATTGGGTTCCACCCGGTTATTTTCACCTGCTCCGGGGAACACAGTGGAACGTTCTCCCTGACTTTCCGATTGGAGCAACGGTCTGATAATTGGGTGCAAACGACCACTGTCGTTTATGGGCCGAACGTGGCTACAGATCGAGACGCTTTTTGGCAAAAGCTTATCGATATTCGACAACGATGGTCGGGAGCGTGAATTGTTGGGGGGGACTTCAATATTACCAGATTTGTTTTCGAGCACAAGAAAAGAGGCTCCAGCGACAGACACAGAGAAGAGTTCAATAGGGTGTTCACGGAACTCGAGTTGATCGATATCCCAATCAATGACAGACTATTTACATAGTCAAACATGCAAGCATCCCCGATTATGGCCAAATTGGACATGATACTAGTATCAATGGATTGGGAGGCTAAATTCCCATTGGCAACGGCTAAATCTATCCCTAGACCTACGTCTGATCATACCCCGGTCCTACTTGATGCCGGGATACAGGGATCTCAAAGGCCAAAGAAATTCAGATTTGAGAAGGCCTGGCTAGAAATCCAGGGATTTCACCACATGGTGATGGAAAACTGGATGCTCCCAACTACTGGTACGGATGCTGCAACCCGATGGTGTGAAAAAATCTGCAGATTGAGAAAGTGGCTGCATAGATGAAATCGGTCTAAATTCTCGACCATCTGGGGTGCAAAAGATTCCTTTTTGGAAGGAATTGATGAGCTAGAAAGATTGGAAGAAACGAGAGCCCTGTCACAAGATGAAAGAAACAGGCTACTAAAACTCTGAGAAAATATTACCAATCTTTATAAGCTGGAGGAGATCAAATGGCAACAAAGGTCGAGGATTTCGTGGCTCAAAGAGAGAGACGCGAATATGACCTACTTCCACCGAGTGGCAAGCGCAAGACAGAGATCCAATCTAGTCCTGTCTATATAGACGGAAACGGGAACATCGCAAGGCGAAAATGTGATTTCCAAAACCTTTCAAGATTACTACAAGGGCCACTTTGGGAAGAAGACTGACTTCAGGATCCCACTTAGGGATGATTTCTAGTAGGCCTGTCAGAACGAGTCGGCACAAATGCTATCCACTTTGGAAGCACCTTTTTCGGAAACGAAAGTGGAAAAGGTCATCACTCAAATGGGAGCAGACAAGTCGCCTGGGCCAGACGGCTTCCTAATGATGTTCTTCCAAGTGTTCTGGGAAGAAATAAAGGAGACATTATGGCATTGATGGATGAATTCTTCCACAACAACCTCAGATTTGGTATGTTCAACTTCGCGAAGTAGTTCTGATACCTAAACGGGTGGAGTCTACGATGGTGGGGGATTTTAGACCGATTAGCCTTATAAACTGCTCGGTTAAGATCATCACAAAGGTCCTGGCCATCCGCCTAGGAAGCATAATGGAAAGTTTAATTAGCAAAACACAAACTGGTTTCATCAAGGGCAGATGTATCCTGGACTGTGTGGCTACTACAGAACAAGTGATCCACCACTGCCACACGGGCCATTCTAAGAATTTCCTCCTCAAACTGGACTTTGAGAAAGCACATGACTCTGTCGACTGGGAGTGCTTGCTGGAAGCTCTCAGAGGGAGAGGCTTTGGGAATTAATGGATTAGGTGGATCAAACAATGTTTATACACTAGTAAAATGGCAATCTCGGTTAATGGGCGGTGGGGTCTACCGTTTTCTTGCAAGAAGGGACTCCGGCAGGGGGATCTGCTATCACCTATTCTATTCACTATCGTAGCAGATGTGATGAGGGGCATACTAGATAACTGCCGGAGAAAAGGTTGGATAACGCCCGTGGCTAGCAGCACCTCTAATCAAGGGTGCACAATTCTTCAGTATGCTGATGACACCCTACTCTTTGGTAACGGGAATAGGTTAGAAACAGTCTGTTTTAAAGGAGCCCTTTACTGTTTTGAAGTCTGGTCAGGTCTCAGGATTAATTTCCACAAGAGTGCTTTGATTCCAATTGCACTCTCCGATGTAGAAGCACACGACCATGCTACCATACTAAACTGTATGATAGACGAGTTTCCAATCAAATATTTAGGGTTCTCACTCAGACCAGGGAAGCTTACTAAGACGGACTGGCTACCTATCATAGACATGGTGGAGGACAGATTGTCTGGTTGGAAAGGAAAATCGCTTTTCCTCGGGGGCAGAGTGGTACTCATCAACTCAGTATTGTCTAATCTGCCCATTTACTACATGTCGTTTTTTGAGCTGCTTAAATGGGTAATCCAAAGGATTGACCGAATCCAAAAGCGATTCCTCCGGAAAGGGGCGGACTCAAATAGGGGGGGATACCACCTGATCAAGTGGGGTATTGCATGCATGAAAAAAAACATGGGGGTCTAGGCATCATCGACTTAAGAGATATGAACCTTGCCCTATTAGAGAAATGGTGGTGGAAGGTCTTCCACCACAGCGGGGAAGGATGGCAGGACTTCATTCAATCATACCTTCGGGAAAAGGTACGAGAAGTTTAGGCTTCCGAATAGGGTTTAGAGTTTCTTGCTTCTGGAAAGGAATTACCAAAACAAGTGGGCCTTTCAACTAAGCAGCTACATCGACTATTGATACTGGACGGTCCACCAGATTCTGGTAGGACAAATGGTGTGGTGCCCATACCCTAAAGGAGATTTTCCCAGATTTGTATAAAAAAATGACTCGCCCGAATATATCTGTGGCCGAGACAAGATGGGCAATTGGAGACTGTCTTTTCGAGGAACTCTTAACCTAGGGTTACAACAGCAAATGCATGAACTGCAAATACACATTACACGGTCCGGGGCGATCTGTGCTCAAGGCCCAGATCAGATGCGGTGGGGACTAGAGACCAAGGGAGCTTTCACTGTTAGGTCTCTGTATCATCGAATTCACTATCGAGGATGCAGACCTAGCTGGGCATGGGTGTTATGGAAGGCCAAAACACCCCTTAAAGTCAGGGTCTTCCTTTGGCTAGTGCTCAATAATGCAATCCTCACCAGAAAGAACCTTGCCAAAAGACAACCCCAGATAGCGACCAACTGCGGATTCTGTAACATGCATACGGAGAATCTGAATCACCTTTTCATTCACTGCCAAAGGAGTAAGGTAACTATGGTAGAGGTATTACAGGCCTTAGGGACAAGTGACTACCCCAGTGAGTACGAGGATTTGTGGATTGGACCGAAATTTGTCTCGGTACGCCACGAAATGAAGGATGCTTGGTATGTAACGCCCCGAATTTCAAAATACACTGAATTCGAGATTCCACAGGATCTTTATACTTCATTTAGTACAATTTTACAAGGAAATTAAAACTTTTCACTTTACATCAGAGTTTACATGAAACTTTACACTTTACATTTTACAGTGGAAGCAATTTACAACACTTAAAATAAATGTACATCAACATTTGAATAATCTCTAAGCATCTGTGCTTCTTTAACCTTTATCATGTCATTTATCCTGCATACAAAACTGTGGGTACGTCAGTTTATTCAACCGACGAACATTATACACGGCCATCCTCTCTATGCCGGAAATAGTATAACTCATTTTCCATATTTAACAAACACAAACTTGTCACATATCAAACTAAAGGGAATACCCTAATGATGTCGTGTTGTGATTGTGCACTTAGTCCTTAATGCAGTTATTTATATTATATGACACTAATGCGCATTTGTTCGGATTCTATGCATCCCATACTACATAGGTCCGAGGGCAAGCCTCTTAATCGTTCTTCATCTTTGTAGGGTTCAATCCCTCGTCATGACTTAATCTACTACTGTAACTACGGTAAGTATCCTAGATGATCTATGAGTACAAGCTCGTGTACAGAAAACCTGGAGGGGAATTCCAAGCCATGTCTTGAGGCATCAAGCATGCATTCTGTGGCAATTCAGCCTCCTTCATGGCACACGATCCTCTTGCAGTCACCAAACATCCCACAAGCGTTGCTAAAGTCCGATCATTACTGAGTAGTGCCCACGCCATGTCTTGACTCATCAAGCATGCATTCTGTGGCTCACCCCGCATCGTAAACTCTAGCTCTCATACTTGTGTTTTTCTCTCACTTTCATCACCTCTTCACTATGTACTAATTCCTTAAATTTGATGAAATCATGAACAAAAACAATCTATTAGAGTTAGCCCTCTCACTACTACCGGTCTCATTACTTTCATTTCACAATGACCCAACCTGGTCTTTTCAATTTCAATAATCATAATTATTCATCACTTTCACTTGCCGGTGTGAGTTTTGGCTACACTCTAATTTTCAATTTCAATTCATAATTCATATACTTGAGTTTTCATACTCAATAACATTTCTCTTTTCCAATATCATGATTTCAAATTATTCATGAGTCCATAAACATACATAGAATTCAATCGTTCCTTATGTATTTCATCAAATACCATTTTCACATTAAAATCACATCACTAATTGTATGGTCAAAATGAATATTCACACTTCATAATTTTCACACTATTCTCCAATGAGAATAATTCACATCACTTCACTTCATATAATTTATATCTTTATTATATTTCTTTTCTAACACTTTATTTCAAATTCTTTTGCGAATTATAACCTCCACAAAATATAATTGTAGAACCATAGTTCTAATTATACATTTATTCTCAAAACATACTCCATTTCATGTAAATAATTCTCAAATTATTTTTCATAAATCCCACTTGTTTTTAGAATAATAATCATATTTTTTTCATAATTTTTAATCATCAAAAACCCCCACAAAAAAATATTTTTTTTCCCACACTTAAACACAGACCGAAGCCAAGGATCGAACCCACAACCACAGGGAAACCAACCGAAGGCACAGACCACTAGGCCGAACGCACTAGGCATTATAAAGAAGGGCTGAAAGCATTAAATGTTAATGTTCTCGGCTGCAGTTACTTTACTTTTCAAAAATACAAAAACAAAAGTATGGTGCTAAGGGGATTCGAACCAGCAACTCATGAGACACTGAAACCCACTGTAGCAATTAAGAGCATCCCGACCGCTTGAGCTATGCACTCAGGTTGTCATAGTTCAACCCGTAATCTAATTTAATCGATTCTCTCTGTTTAGTAAAACATTTCGATGTTCAATAAGCTCTCATTTCATTTTGCTTTTACTAAATTTGCTGTAAATTTTCAGATTGACTATTCCCATCATAAATTATACTCCAGTATATTAAAAATAATTTTTTTCAATAATTAAACACATATTTATCATACAATTAATTCGAATTATAAACTACCACTACCACATTTCTTTTTCGACATTTCTTATCAAGTTTAACATCACTAATCTCTTTATTAGCAATCTTCATATCAATTCTCTGTTTTTAATCATTTCCCAAACCCACAAATTATATTTTTAAGTCATTCATACAACATTATCACAATAGTCTATTTAAGCACATAAAGCGACATTGTCAATCTACTAATTCTTGCATATAATTTTTGATGTTAATAATGAAGTTTTCTTCAAACAATCTATGGCTATAATCAATTCACACACAACTTGAATTTAATGATAGAACCACATACAATTTGCATATCAACATTTCAATCAATCAATAGGTCATTTTTCCAATTAAAATGTACTCTTATTAATTTTTTTCATGCATCATTCTTTCAATTCAAATCTAGCATGCTTCCTAATTAGAAATACGGAAAATTACCCACCTTATTTGGAGAGAAGTCAAATTGCAACACCTCCTAAAAGTCCTTGCCAAAAGTGCTTTCTCTTTCTCCTTGATGCGCGCACCCGAGCCTTCCACAATGCCAACCCGAGCCCCTTCTTTGATGCCGGCCTCTCCCCTTTGATGCAAGCACAAATCCCTCACACCACTCTCAATCTTTAACTCACTTACTAAACTACTAAATAATATATTTTAAACTATAGGTTTGGAGGAAATAATTAGCACAAGAATAACTAGGCTGGGGGGGGGGGGGGGGGGGGAGGGGGTATTTATACTAAAAATTTAGGAAAATGGAAGGCTAGGATTAACTTAGGAGTTAGAAATAAAGGGCTAGGATTCAAGGAGGAGTTACAAAAACCAACCATGATCAAGTAACCATCACCCATGACTCCACTTGAAAATTTCTATTTCCCTCCAAAAGATCAAAACCGGCCATGCCTTGTGTGGTGCAATTTGCACGTGTACATGCAATGCACGTGCATGCATTTGTCCCCATTTAAAAATTTGTACATTATATTTTACATAAAAATAATCTTTAAAATGTATTCTACATTACAAGTTGTTTTAAAATAAAAATAACTCATGGGCTTTAGTTTATGGGCCAAAATAATAGTTTATAAAAAGATAATAAACAAAATTAATTTGGGCTTTAAAAAGAAAGGCTTTTGTTTATTTGAAAAAGGGCTTTATATAAAAATAATTAAAGAGCACATATATATCATCATAAAATTTAATACTACCAAAAATATTGCACGTGCACACTACGTGCAAAATAAATAATAAATTTTCATAAATGAAAATCGGGGCATTACATGGTACATAGCCATTGCAGCAACTACTTGGGTGTTATGGCTAGACAGAAATAATTTCTATTTTCGTGCTTCATGTAATAGTATTTCTGGTAACCTTACTTATATCACGCATCTGATTTCTTTTTGGGCCACAGTTGCTGCCACATAAGTAAAAGGGAGGATTGTCAGTCTTCTAGGTGGAGGAATTTGATGACGAGAAGGTCGAGTTTGGACCGACACTGGACTAAGGGGTAGGCGCCCTTCATATTCATATGAATCATGATACAACGGATTTCCACAAGCCGCAATTACCTTTACTTTGTATTTTGTTTTGATTTACTGTACTTTTGGTTGTACTTTGTATGGATGGTTAAACCCACCCTCCAGGATTTTGTTGAGGGGTTATGTTTTATTTTCTGCACTGTACTTTTGTATTTTCTCCGATACGCCGGGATTGTTTTATTAATCTCTTATTAATGAAACAGGGTGGCGTTATTCCACCTTTAACCTCCAAAAAAAAAATCTCTCAATTGATTGGTCAATGTATACAAAATGACACGGACCGGGCCCACTGGTCACAATTCCAGCCCAACTAAAAAACCCAAAACCTCACATCCTCATCTAAAATTCTAAATGCAGCACTCAAACACAAAGATTCTCCCATGGCTTCTTCTTCTTCTCTCCTCCTCCACCCCCTTCCTCTCTTAACCCCCACCATCCACTCTTCCCCTCACTTCCTCTCTCTCTCTCCCTTCCCTCATTCCCTTCACTCACCATTTCCCAATCTCAAAGCAATCGCAAATCCCTAGGGTTTCTCCTCCGCGCCGTCGGGAATGGCGGCAATGACGACGGCAGAGGAGGAGGAGGAGGAGGAGGAGGAGGAGAGGATATTTTTGGTGAGGAGTCAGAAGCAGAGGCGAGAGCGAATAGCACTCTGCCGGATAGGTTCCGGTACCTCACTAAGGAGGCGCTTGGCCCACCTATCAGGTGGCCCTGGGCGATTGGTATGATTATTTTATTGTTTTTGTGTAATTGTAGCTAGATTTATAGCATGTGCATTGTTCCAACTTGTCCTCCAGTGGCGTAGTTGCATGCGGTGGACCGTCTTCTCCCCATCGACCTGCAAAACCTTAAGGCACAACTCAAGATGGAAGAAGGAAGAAGGAGATGAACAGGGACTCAAGAGTCACAATTTCCATTCATTATTAGAATGGGTTACAAGTAGGGATGGCAAGTGGGCCGGGTTAACCGTCAACCCGCCCGGTTAACCCGGCCCGTGTAAGAGCGGTGCGGGTTCGGGTCGAACCCGTGAACAGTAACGGGTTGACCCGGGTCGCCTAAATAACGAATCGAACCCGGCTAACCCTACCCGTGAACCCGTTAAAAATTACCCAACCCGCCCGCCAACCCGCGGGTTGACCCGCGGGTCAGCGAGCCATTGGGCCACTGTTCACCAGAGACGTTACAAACGGCTCTTAGAGCCGTTTGGCTATTTTTTTTGGTTTTTTTAAGCCTATAAATACCCCCCCAAAACCCCATCAAAAAATCACACCTTACTCTCTTACTCTCTCTACTATTATTACTCATTTCTAAGCAATTTGTGAACAATTGAAGTATTGAATAAACAAGTGTTCAAGGCATATACACGATCAAATTCCGATCGTATCGAAATCAAAATTCAACGTCTTCAACTCTTCAACTCTCGTCCAATTCCAAGTGATCAAGTCTTCAACTCTCCTACAAGCTCTCCCCAACTCTTCAATTCCGAATTTGAGGAATTCTACTTCTACTTCTATTCTTATTTTCATGGATTTTTTTATATACGCATATCCACGGTGAACGGTATCAAAATTTCATACCTCTCTTCTTATTTTATTTTTGTTGTAGTTATAATTATTGTTGGGTTTTTTATCTTCTCTATCTCAACCCTCTTATTTTCTAGATTTTTTTTTATAATTCATCGTTTCTACATTGTGTAGTTTTTTTTACATACATTACTACATTATGTCTAGATCACGCGGTAGCGGTCGTAGCTAAAGTGGGCAAGATTCCTCCTCCTCTTCCTGTAGGCCACCAATTGTCCCAATTAGTGAGCCCGCCGAAGAGTACCATGATCCTCCTACCCAACAATGGGGTACACACGACGAGATTGTAGGTGACATACAATTAGAAGAAGAAGAAGAACAACAACAACCAACCGAAACCACACAACCCCGTAGTAGTAGGAAAAGTAGAGGAGAAAGTAGTGATTGACATAAGTTTTACGATTATATCCCGATGAAGAAATTTCGGGTATAGGTTTGAAAGTTTGTAAAACATGTTCTAAGGCATACAAATTCAAGATGGGTGATGGCACCGATACAATTAGTAGACACATCCTATATAACCATAAAGAACTTCTTGTTGACCTACCTGGCCAACAAAAAATCAACCCTAGGACCGGTCTAGTTGATAGCCACCCTTATGATCCCGATCTTGTTCGTCGAGAAATGACCCGATTAGTAATAAAGAAAGACTTACCATTTTCCTATCCCGAAAGTAGGAACTTGGAAAATTTTAATCAAACGGCCTTAAACCATCATTTTAGAAGAATTCCAATAAATACTTGAAAATAAGATTGTTTTAAAGTGTACAATGAAATGAAGGACGCTTTGATTGCAATTTTATGGAGTTTAACTTGTAGAGTTAGTTTAATTTCGGATTGTTGGACGGGTGTCAACAATATTCCAACGATGGGAATAACCTGTCATTGGATCGATAATGATTGGATTCTTCAAAAAAGAATCATCTGTTGCGGCACTGCCGTATCCCCATAGTGGCACTGAAATAGCAAACTGTATTTTAGAAATTTGTGATGTTTTTTATATTCGCGATAAAATTATGTGTGTTAGTTTTGATAATGCATCTAACAACAATGCAGCAATTACTACTTTAAAATCTGCATTAAACCCTCCATCTGACAATATTTTTCACATTAGATGTGCATGTCATATTTTAAATTTATGTGTTCAAGCTGCATTAAAAATAACCGATCCATATATACTTAAAATTAGAAATTGTATACATTTCATTGCATTAAGTCCCAGCGTATTTCAAGAATGGAAAAATTGGTGTAGAATTTCAAATGTACCTTTTAGAAGATTTCCAAAGGATGTTAAACACCGATGGAACTCTACTTTTGATTTACTACATGTTGTTACTGAATATAAAGCAGTTGTAAATGATTTTTGTATCGCAAAAAATATGCACAATTTTGAAATGACTCCCACCGATTGGTTTTATGCCGAATCTTTGTTGAAATTTTTAGAACCTTTAAAACCGCAACTTTTAAATTTTCAAAAACATATGAATCTACTTCTAGTAGCATTTTAATTTTATTAGTTAGCATGATGCGCACATTTAACGAAATGTTAAATGATACTTATGTTGGTGATATTGTAAAACCTGCATACAAATTTTTTTTGAAGAATTATTTTCCTCTTCCTATGTTGATTTGTGTTGCTACCATTATGGATCCTCGTATCAAATTAGAAGGTACGAAGAGTTTGATTGAAATGTTTTTTGCATTACTTGGGGAAAATGTAGAAATAGTAATTGATTGCTCTACTTTTTTAGTTCAATTTGAATCTACATTAAATAACTTGTGTGATTATTATGATAGATGTTTTGCTTCTAGTAGTACAACTTCTGTAGTTAGTTCTTCTTCTGCTACTTCTAAAGGTAAGGGTAAGAGTATATTTGATGATAGAACATTTAATTTACTTGCACAAATTCAATCCAAAAAACTTATGACTAATCAACCAAATAAATTAAATTGGTATAACTAACAAGATTCTGAGTCTTCTTCTTCTCCTCTAGATATTTTACAATGGTGGAAAGACCATGAACACACGTATAGTATTCTGTCAATTATGGCTAAAGATTTATTAACTCCTCATGTCTCTACAGTTGCTTCTGAAAGTGCATTTTCTTCAAGTTGCTGAGTTCTAACTGATTACAGGAATCGCTTGAAGCCCGACACGTTAGAGATGCTCGTTTGCACAGAAGACTGGTTGAAGGCTGAAGATAGGACACAAGGGAAAGCATTATCAACATCCACAAGTGGGAGCAACTCGCCGGAAGAACAACAACAACAATAACAACAACAACAATAGCAACCAAAATGAAGAATTCAAGACCAACAACAATAAATTCAAGGCCATTAACTTGAAGACAATTGTAAATTGATAAAAAAAATTGTATTATATCTGTGCTTGTTATTTCAAATTAGAAAAATAGAAGTAAATTGAAATTGTATATAAGAAATATGTTAGTGTATAAAACATATTTGTGAATTGAATTCTTCATTTCATTAGAAATTATGAAACTTGTATAACTTAAATTCATATGAATAATATTTCAATATTTTTTGCCAATTTCACTCTTTCAATCTTATTATTATTATTACAATTTTTAATGTTTATTATTATTATAATTATTATTTTAAGTTAAAAATAAAAAATAAAAAACCTATCTATCTAAACGGGCCAACCCGCGGGTCGACCCAACCCAACCCGGGTTGGACCCGAAAGGGTTCACGGGTTGGGCGGATCGCCATTTCCAATTTTCGACCCGGCCCGGCCCTGCCCGGTTAAGCCACCAACCCGGCCCGAACCCGCCCAAGTCAACGTCCAACCCAGGCGAGTCCGGCCTGGCCCGGCCCGTTCGACCCGATTGCCAACCCTAGTTACAAGACAGCTATTTATACAAAAAGATGGTACGTGCATTGACCGTATTCTAACAGGTTGTTAGGCAGTTACAGAGGTAGTTGGGCTTTTATGTAAAGTTACATGGACATTTGCAGATAGGTCCAATATGAAATAACCCATGGACTGATACATGAATCTCAGGGTCTGATACGCAATGTCACAACTACTCTAACTCCTTTTTTCAAGCTGCAAGTCGACTGCCTTCCTCCCCCGTCAGACTGCCAGAACTTCAGCTAGATCCAACCCCTTCAAAAAAGAGATGCCCTGGGCTCTTTGAAGTGATGCAACTCATTGAACCTGATACAATTTTGTACATCCCACCATGAACAACTTGTAGCCACCTTATCTTTTGCAATCTGAGTAGCCATCGAAGCCATTTTGCACTTGTTTCAACAGCAAGCACCCTTGAAGCCTCCACCTGAAACCATTTTTGCACTGGTTTTTGCAACCCATGATAAAAATGCACATTATATGCACTATGATTTGGATCCAATGAAAGGACTGCCCTAAAGTCTCCTACAACCACACGCACACCAGCAAATGAAGCTGCAAGAATCTTCCCCTTACTGATAGGACTACTGTCACGCCTCGCTTCCCACTATACAGAAATACAGGCACGCAACTGAGGCCCAGCGAATGATATACATCATCCATAAGCTGTACAATTATAAGCTCAACAAGATCTTTATAACACATTCACGCAAGCAGATATAATAATCACATGAGCTGAAAATAGAATAACCATCATTTGGATAATACATCAACATCGGGTCAAGATGCCCGGGAGTACAAGGTGCCAGAATTAAAATAATATGATAAGCAGTTCGCAATAACAACTAGATAAAATAGCGACTGAAAGAAAAACAACATGAAGTAGTAAGGAAGCAACAATGATCGTCTAGAGAGTCTGCTCGTCGGATCCATCAGTACCTGTATAATTATTAACTCAAAGAAAAATAGAAAAGTTCCCGTTAGAGCAAATTTCGGGCAGCAAGTAGCAACAAGCAGTAAAAGGGGTAATATAACAAGATATAACATGGAAGAAACAAGAAGTAGAAGTACAAATACAATATAGAAGGAACCAAGGAACTGGGACAATATGATCATGTAAGTAATAACTATAACTAGTGTATTCTAGACTTCAAGGTATAAGCAATTGATAACCTAGGCTCAGTTAATCGATATTCATGTAATCAAGGATCGAGAGTCATGTAATCAAAAATCATGTAATCAAGGATCGAGAGTCATGTAATCAAGATTCATGTAATCAAGAATCATGCTTAGTGAAAATCTCAAGTTTATCAGTTTTATTAACTTATCTAATGCACGCAATCCTGTGTCCCATACCACAAGTTCGGTGCATATCAATCATGTGACGTTTAGACTTAAGTAGTGAATTCTATAAGATTATGTACTCGGGTCTTCCAGTGATAGTATCAAGACATGTAATCAAGAATCATGTAATTGAGAATTATGTAATCAAGAATTGTGTAATCAAGAATCAAGAATCATTATTTCGGGAAACACGGGCCCCCTTCCGAGTATACTCCCCTATATTGTCCACTATTAAGTCGTACTCTTATAACCCCGGCTTGTTATTCTTTTATAATTAGTTATGAACATGCAGTTGGTACGACTATTGGAATGGTGTAATCAAATAGTTTAGTCAATGAAAATATCAAGGGCAGTAATCATGGACATGAGACGTAAAACGAGTACATGTATCGAGAGTAGTTATTATAGAATTATCAAGTGGTATAAAATACATTCTATCAACCTATTATATCTATACAAGTTATTATTACAAGAACAATAATACACTCAGTTCATTAAATATGAAAAGCAAAGGGTTTATATGCAAAAACGTAGACATGAATTTTTAGACAACTTGACATATATGTATTCAAATTCACTTTTCCGTTGTTACAGAAAAGCAAATCCAATTCCGTCAGAGATTCTATAAAGTAGACTCTCTTCCGGTTCTAATGCATATTCACACGATACATTCTAGAGACAGTAGTTATGCGTACAAATTCATTCTTCGCTGGTTTCGATATTTCGCGCGCATTCTGGAAATTCGGAGTCACAATACTAAAACTGCGATATCTCACAATCTATACATTGGATTGAGAAACTATAGGATGTTTCGGATATCTAGACTCGAAGAGCTACGATTTTTATGTAGAAAGTTTTTTGATCCAGTATCGGTAACATGGTCAAATTCTCAGTACAAGATACTGTTCGTAATCCCGTGCAGGTTCAGAAATTCATGATATGTCAGTACCAAAATCGCGATATCTCACAATCTATACATCCGATTGAGAAACCATAAGATGTTCTGGATTCGGGACTCGATGGGCCACGATTTCCACGTAGAAAATCTTCAATCCAGTATTGAAAACATGGTCGAATTTTTAGTGCAAGGTCAAGAAATTTTAGAGATAGTAAGGTTGAATATTCGATATTCGATAACACGATTCGAAATGTGTTAACGGTTCGCTCTTGAGTTGATATAGTATGAAACCAGTGACTAGAACAGAGTTTGACAATAAAATATGATGATAACTAGACTACTTGCCACGAGTAAAAGAAAAATGCTTGTACGAGAACAAAAATGGTGTACAAGGTACTTGCCTTATAACGTGACGATTACGGTGGTAGTATTAACCACGTAAAGAAGCGATGTTCGCAACGGACGACGGCACAACGGCGGTAAGAATGGCGGCAAGATGGTAGCTAACGGTAGCA
The DNA here is from genome assembly GCA_017893485.1 of Hemerocallis citrina. Lineage (NCBI taxonomy): Eukaryota > Viridiplantae > Streptophyta > Magnoliopsida > Asparagales > Asphodelaceae > Hemerocallis > Hemerocallis citrina. Next base: position 199,734,331 of record CM030360.1, read on the forward strand.
ATGGTGAGCGACGACAACAGCAAGGTGGCGCGGCGTCGGGTTGTTTTTCGGAGTTTACAGGATCGTCGAAGCAGAGTCGTTGGCTCGAAGGTGGAAGGTAATTGCTTGAGCTCTCGGGTGTGAAGAAGGCAGAGGAAGAGAAGAAGGGAAAATGAAGAATGTAGATAAGAGAAGAGAAAGAGGTAGGAGCTCTGCATGTGTGTGTGTATATATATAGAAAGGAAGGGATAGGAGGGGTGTAGAAAAATCAAAGGAGGGGTGTAGAAAAATCAAAGGATGTGTGGAAAAAAGAGAGTTAGGCGTAGAAGGAGAAAATGGGGGGGAGAAAATGAGAAGTTAGGCGTAGAATTAGGCAGGATTAGGATTAGGATTAGGATTAGGATTAGGATTAATCAGGGTTTAAAATTTTAAACTCCGATCGAAAAATCACAAAATTATAGAATTGATCAGAAAAATATTCTGGCTTTAGATAAAGAGTCCAAAGAAAAAAATAAAACCGATCTAAAAATTGAAGTACAAAAGTTCACGTAATAAAATACGTACAACTGGAATAGGGAGTTACAATCCTACCCACCTTACAAAAAAAATTTCGTTCTCAAAATTTACTTAGGCGAGATATAGGATAGCTTAAGAAGCAAATGCAATACTCTTCAATGAAAAGTACAACAAAAGATAAAAGAAACAAAGAGTATAAAGGCACGAAAACAACTAAAGACAAATTGTGCATCCTCAACTGGAGGACTCAACAATTTAATGTCTAGGCTCAGAATCTGAACCACCGACATCGCTAACATCCCAGTTCAGCTGAGTCACAAGCTCATCTCGCTCTGGCACATACTCCTCTAATTTTCTGAGTAACTCCTTAGGCAATGAAGCTGAAATTAAGATGAGTCTGGCCTTACTGGATATAAACTCCTCAGCCATAGTTGAATCTATGAAGGATAGCAGTGAGTCGTAATATCCATCAATATTTAAAAGACCTACCGGTTTGCTGTGGATCCCCAGTTGAGCCCAAGTGATCACCTCGAATAATTCCTCAAGTGTTCTATAACCTCCGGGCAAGGTTATAAAAGCATCAGCAGCATGAGCCATTTCAGCCTTCCTCTCGTGCATGTTAGAGACAACTTTAACATCTCCCACAGTTCCCCCAGTAATCTCTTTCGGCATCAGCGACTTGGGAATCACTCCCAAAACATGTCGGCCACCAACACGAACGGCGTCGGAAACTAGGCCCATCAATCCTATGCTCCCACCACCGTAGACGAGATCGATATTCCTTTCTACAAGCTCCTTGCCGAGCTCGATCGCGGCTTCCTGGTAGATAGCTCTTTTTCCAGAGCTACTGCCACAAAATACACAAATCCTACCAAATCTCGATGAAGATGAAGAAAGTTTCATCTTCTTCCCTGCTTCACTTTCTTCTTCCACCGATTTTCTCTTCATCCCCGCTACCGATTCTTGATCTCTTCTTTCCATTTGCCAAGAAAATCCGAGCTCCTACTCTCCCTTTCTTTCTTGCTCCCGCCTCTGTTATTGGCTTCTCACTTTCTCTCTTCTCCGAGGCTTGCTCCCGAGTTGTCTTCTTCTTTCTCTTCTTCCCTTTCTTCTCCGGCTTCTCTCTCTCTTTCTTTCTTCTCCGACTTCTCTCTCTTTCTTCTTCCTTCTCCGACTTCTCTCTCTTTCTTCTTCCTTCTCCGACTTCTCTCTCTCTCTTCTTCCTCATTCTTTCTCTTTTCCTTTCTTTCTCTTTTTCTTTCTTCTTTCTTTGACTTCTCTCTCTCTCTTTCTCTTCTTTTTATTTCTTCTTCTTCTTGTCTTTTCTTCATTAATGCACCGCCCCTATAACCGGCATATGATCAGTATCTGCACTTTGGCCCTTATCCATTCCAAATATAACATCGAAACTTGAGTTGTTGATGACGTTGAAGTTTGCTTTGATATTCATTCCACGAATCAATAAGGGACTCTACTACGCTTTCGCTGCGCCACTCTGATGGTGATGTTTCTAGATGCTGATATCACGTGATAGCGATCGATGAATTGAGCAAAATTAAGAGATTGGTAACACGAAGATGTTGGTTGTCAAACTTATTTAGTAAAGTGGGCCCCACCCACCAAACAATGTTGAAAATTAGTGGCAAGATTGGTGCCGCAAAGAAAAATGGGAGAAACAGGAATGAATAATTTGTTAGTTACTCATTTCTCATTCCTATAAATGAGAGGTTTAGGAAGACGAAAAAAAATTAAGCAAGATAAGAACAAGAAACAAGCAGAAAAGAAGAAAAAGAATATAGTGTATATTTGTAAGGTGTAGTAATATCAGTTTTAGAAAATAGTGAAGAGTCTTCTTGTTGGTATTCCAGTTTCCAATTTGTTTGCCATTTAGCCCAACAAAATTCGTACACTCTTCCAACAGAAGATTCAAGAAAATATGAATAGAAAGAAATAACTAGTATGATACTTAATAATGGATTGATCGATGAGAATGAATGCAATGCACAGAAGGTAACAAACGACGCAGGAACTGAAGTATGACTAGATCAAAATATACCGGTAACTGTTTCTTTGGTGGTCTCTGCCTTCCCTGTAATCAAGTTATGAGCCTGATTACACTCTCCAGTATGTCCTCCACTGGGATTTGATCCTCCTATTGGTGTGACACTCTTTCTCTTTGGGCAATCCCGAACCTTGTGATCATTTGCTCTGCATGCAAGACACAAGTTGTTGGCTTTCCAGCAGTTCTTGCGTATGTGCCCAACTCGACGGCAATAATAGCACTTCTGGTCCTTCTTCAGAGTCGCCGATGAGTAAGGTGATGCTCTATTAGTTGGGGTCTGAACTGGCCTCCGTATCGGTCCACCTGTAGACTGTGCGACAGTAAGGAGTTGTAATGCCCCCATAACGGCAGTCCACCCTCTACGGATCTGCTCCTGGGTATCGAGCATGGCAGTGTAACTCTTATGCTGGTGCACAAACAAGTCCCATTGAATGGAGTTTGCGACATCCTGTACCCTATCCAGATTAGCTCTCACCAGTTCATTTTGCTCTTGCTGTAGCTCCATCATTCGTTGCATCTCCTGGTGAATGGCGACGATCTCCGATAGTTCATCCCTGGGTGTAGAAGTCGAAGAGCCTCCGTGAACCATAGTCTGAAATGCATATTCGAATGGGGTAAATCTTCAGATGGCATGTTGGTTATTAACATTCATGTGATCCACGTAGTGTGTATATTGTTGAGCTTAGCATGGTTCGAGCCTAGGCTCTGATACCACTAAAAACCTGTCATGCCCCGTTTCCCACTATATAGAAATACAGGCACGCAACTGAGGCCCAGCGAATGATATACATCATCCATAAGCTGTACAATTATAAGCTCAACAAGATCTTTATAATACATTCACGTAGGCAGATATAATAATCACATGAGCTGAAAATAGAATAACCATCATTTGGATAATACATCAACATCGGGTCAAGATGCCCGGGAGTACAAGGTGCCAGAATTAAAATAATATGATAAGCAGTTCGCTATAACAACTAGATAAAATAGCGACTGAAAGAAAAACAACATGAAGTAGTAAGGAAGCAGCAACGATCGTCTAGAGAGTCTGCTCGTCGGATCCATCAGTACCTGTATAATTATTAACTCAAAGAAAAATAGAAAAGTTCCCGTTAGAGCAAGTTTCGGGCAGCAAGTAGCAACAAGCAGAAAAAGGAGTAATATAATAAGATATAACATGGAAGAAACAAGAAGTAGAAGTACAAATACAATATAGAAGGAACCAAGGAACTGGGACAATATGATCATGTAAGTAATAACTATAACTAGTGTATTCTAGACTTCAAGGTATAAGCAATTGATAACCTAGGCTCAGTTAATCGATATTCATGTAATCAATGATCGAGAGTCATGTAATCAAGAATCATGTAATCAAGGATCGAGAGTCATGTAATCAAGATTCATGTAATCAAGAATCATGCTTAGTGAAAATCTCAAGTTTATCTGTTTTATTAACTTATCTAATGCACGCAATCTTGTGTCACATACCACAAGTTCGGTGCATATCAATCATGTGACGTTTAGACTTAAGTAGTGAATTCTATAGGATTATGTACTCGGGTCTTCCAGTGATAGTATCAAGACATGTAATCATAAATCATGTAATCGAGAATTATGTAATCAAGAATTGTGTAATCAAGAATTGTGTAATCAAGAATCAAGAATCAAGAATCATTATTTCGGGAAACACGGGCCCCCTTCTGAGTATACTCCCCTATATTGTCCACTATTAAGTCGTACCCTTATAACCCCGGCTTGTTATTCTTTTATAATTAGTTATGAACATGCAGTTGGTACGACTATTGGAACGGTGTAATCAAATAGTTTAGTCAAAGAAAATATCAAGGGCAGTAATCATGGACATGAGACGTAAAACGAGTACATGTATCGAGAGTAGTTATTATAGAATTATCAAGTGGTATAAAATGCATTCTATCAACCTATTATATCTATACAAGTTATTATTACAAGAACAATAATACACTCAGTTCATTAAATATGAAAAGCAAAGGGTTTATATGCAAAAACGTAGACATGAATTTTTAGACAACTTGACATATATGTATTCAAATTCACTTTTCCGTTGTTACAGAAAAGCAAATCCAATTCCGTCAGAGATTCTATAAAGTAGACTCTCTTCCGGTTCTAATGCATATTCACACGATACATTCTAGAGACAGTAGTTATGCGTACAAATTCATTCTTCGCTGGTTTCGATATTTCGCGCGCATTCTGGAAATTCGGAGTCACAATACTAAAACTGCGATATCTCACAATCTATACATTGGATTGAGAAACTATAGGATGTTTCGGATATCTAGACTCGAAGGGCTACGATTTTTATGTAGAAAGTTTTTCGATCCAGTATCGGTAACATGGTCAAATTCTCAGTACAAGATACCGTTCGTAATCCCGTGCAGGTTCAGAAATTCATGATATGTCAGTACCAAAATCGCGATATCTCACAATCTATACATCCGATTGAGAAACCGTAAGATGTTCTGGATTCGGGACTCGATGGGCCACGATTTCCACGTAGAAAATCTTCAATCCAGTATTGAAAACATGGTCGAATTTTTAGTGCAAGGTCAAGAAATTTTAGAGATAGTAAGGTTGAATATTCGATATTCGATAACACGATTCGAAATGTGTTAACGGTTCACTCTTGAGTTGATATAGTATGAAACCAGTGACTAGAACAGAGTTTGACAATAAAATATGATGATAACTAGACTACTTGCCACGAGTAAAAGAAAAATGCTTGTACGAGAACAAAAATAGTGTACAAGGTACTTGCCTTATAACGTGACGATTACAGTAGTAGTGTTAACCACGGAAAGAAGCGATGTCGGCAATGGACGACGGCACAACGGCGGTAAGAATAGCGGCAAGACGGTAGCTAACGGTAGCAACGGTGAGCGACGACAACAGCAAGGTGGCACGGCGTCGGGTTGTTTTTCGGAGTTTACAGGATCGTAGAAGCGGAGTCATTGGCTCGAAGGTGGAAGGTAATTGCTTGAGCTCTCGGGTGTGAAGAAGGCAGAGGAAGAGAAGAAGGGAAAATGAAGAATGTACATAAGAGAAGAGAAAGAGGTAGGAGCTCTGCATGTGTGTGTGTGTATATATATATATAGAAAGGAAGGGATAGGAGGGGTGTAGAAAAATCAAAGGAGGGGTGTAGAAAAATCAAATGATGTGTGGAAAAAAGAGAGTTAGGCGTAGAAAGAGAAAATGGGGGGGAGAAAATGAGAAGTTAGGCATAGAATTAGGCAGGATTAGGATTAGGATTAGGATTAGGATTAATCAGGGTTTAAAATTTGTATTTAAACTCCGATCGAAAAAATCACAAAATTATAGAACTGATCAGAAAAATATTCTGGCTTTAGATAAAGAGTCCAAAGAGAAAAATAAAACTGATCTGAAAATTTTGTGTGGGTAGAATCATCATGAGGGTTTTGAAGCCTCGGCACAGCAGGGGATCCGAAGCGCTGTGAATCATCATGAGGGTTTTGAAGCCCTCCATGTGATCAGCTGGATCACCCTCGCCGTTGTAGGTCTCGAACTGCGGAGGTCAGAAGTTCCGGGGGATCTCCGCTTCTATGATGTTGACGGAAAATGGAGGTCGAGAAGGCCCCCGTCCTTGGACTAGGTTGGGATCCCTGTCGCCGATGCGCTCGATTTGATTCTCCATCTCTAGGAGGCGTCGGAGCACCTCGTCTGTGCGCTCAGGAGGGGGAGTCGGCGCACGAGTGTGGCTTCTCCCTTCGCTCATTTGAGGGGCTCGGCCATAGGTTGCGGACCTCGACGCTCCCCCCTTGGGAGGAGGCCCGTCTGGTCGGGCAGAACGGGCCGATCTTCGGGCTCGGGGAGCCATGGGAGATCGGGTCGAGGGAGAGCGTCGGTGGCGAGGCTCGGACTGTCGTCTGTACCGAATAAAGGGTTCCCACAGATGGCGCCAACCTGATGCGGTTTGTTTTTTGTCGCAGTGTGGATGCACCATGTGTGAGTTCGGACTCAATTTGTAATGAGGGAAGAGTACGGTGCCGGACGGTGAGCGAGGGGCTCGCTTCGGCGCTTGAGGATCGGCTCGGATGGCCTCGCCTCGAGTACCTGCAGACGGTCCTGAAACACCGGGGTTTATCCCGGTGGCGGACCCTCCGACGATCTAGTCAGTCTCTGTGAGAGAGTAGCAATAACTAGGAAAATTTAGGTGGCAAAGATTGATTACCTGAAAAGGTGGGTGAGGGTCTGGTATTTATAGGGAATCCCAACCGGGTTTGGATCTGCTTGGGGGCCGGGTCTGAACCCGAAAGCCCATGGGCCTGACGTGGCAGGAGGCCCAGGGGGTTTAGGGCAGACGTGGCAGTGCCAAGAGTGGTATAGGGCTGACGTGGAAAAGCCCTAGGTGGTATTTGGAGCTGACATGGCTGATCATGGGGCTCCTGTGCCTCTGGGGGAATCGGATGGCCTAGGTTGTGCCAGGGCATCCTCATTCCTCGCCAGACTGGGCGGACGGCCCGTGGGGCTGTCGCGGATCGGAGGCCGAGGGCCATCGAGGCTCGTCGGATACGAGGAGACCAGTTCTGTGGGGGTGAACTTGCGGCTCGGTGCCGACCCTGTAGTGGTTCGAAGCCGAGCCAGATTGTTGTTTTTCTCATTTTTGAGCGGGAGCTGTCCTGGGCCCTGGTTGGGCCCCAGGCCATTTTTACCCTACCACAATATATATATATATATATATATATATATATATATATATATATATATATATATATATATATGAGAAATGCTCCAATGAAAACAGGTCTGTTTTCACAGACCCGTGAAAATAGAACCGCTTTGGTTGTATGAACCTAGGCCATTGTTTGAAATAACGGCCTAGGTTTTAAAAAATTGAATGAACCTAGATCGTTGTTTGGGACAACGGCCTTTTATAACCTATGCCGTTGTTCCCAACAACGGCCTAGACTATAACAGACCCGTGAAAATAGAACCGCTTTGGTTGTATGAACCTAGGCCATTGTTTGAAATAACGGCCTAGGTTTTAAAAAATTGAATGAACCTAGATCGTTGTTTGGGACAACGGCCTTTTATAACCTATGCCGTTGTTCCCAACAACGGCCTAGACTATAACATTTTATAACCTAGTTTGTTCGAAATAAAAAAAATTTATAGCCTAGGTTATAAAAAGGTTGTTGTTCCAAACAACGGCCTAGGTTCATTCAATTTTTATAACCTAGACCGTTGTTTCAAACAACGGTCTAGTTTCATTCAATTTATTATAGCAAATGAGGCGAGGAGTTATTTGGGACAAAATTCCCAAATTACCCCTCCGCGACTTAAGTGAGATGGGTGATGGGTGGGCTCGATCTGATCCGATGATCACGATCAAAAGCGATCCAACGGCCAGAATCGTTGTTTTCACGGGTTTGTGAAAACATGCCCGTTTTAAATAGAGCATTTCTCTCTCTCTCTCTCTCTCTCTCTCTCTCTCTATATATATATATATATATATATATAGAGAGAGAGAGAGAGAGAGAGAGAGTATATATATTCTCTCTCTCTCTCTCTCTCTCTCTCTCTCTCTCTCTCTCTCTCTATCTATATATATATATATATATATATATATATATAGATAGAGAGAGAGAGAGAGAGAGAGAGAGAGAGAGAGAGAGAAATGCTCCATTGAAAACGCAAATGTTGTGAAAACTAGTGAAAACCACCTAGGCCAATGCATTATAACCTAGGCAACAACCTAGGTTGTTTTCAAGTTTTCAAAGCTACAGTAGCGTTTTCATTGGAGCATTGCTTATATATATATATATATATATATATATATATATATATATATATATATATATATATATATATATATATATATATATATATATATAAGTAATGAGGCGTGATTATATTCACTTGGTGGGGCCCTATTGGAAGATCCACTCCGTCAAAATCAAGTGGTTTGGATTCACACATGCATCATGTTGGTCCAATTTGTGGTTCGATTTGTAGTACTGTTAAAATCGTTCATTTTCAACCACATGATGTATGGACGAATGACCTCCAAACCACATGATTTTTTATACACATACATCAATTAGCATGATAAACATGGTGGACGGAGCGGAACTTCCATAAGGGCCCCACCAAAAGAGTATAATCACTTTATATGAGAAAAATTTCCTCATACTTTATATGAGGCTCTCTCTCTCTCTCTCTCTCTCTCTCTCTCTCTCTCTCTCTCTCTCTCTATATATATATATATATATATATATATATATATATATATATATATATAGGCAAATGCTCGGTTGAAAACGGATCTGTTTTCAACCGGGTTGGAAAACACAAATCTCAGCCGTCCGATCTTGCTAGATCATGATCAACCATTGAGATCGAAACCCACTAAAGTCTCCCACTAACGGCTCTAAAAGCGGAGGGGCAATTTCGGAAATTCATGCCAAAAAATGTTTCACACTTAGCGTTATTTGGGCGTGAAGTTTTTTTTCCAGAAACCTATACTTAGGCTGTTGTTGGGAACAACGGCCTAGATTGTTTGAAGTTTTTTTTGAAGAAAATTGTACTTAGGCCATTGTTGGGAACAACGGCCTAGATTATTTTTTTAAACAGAAATTTCAACTTAGGCCGTTGTTCCCAACAACGGCCTAAGTATGTACAAGTGTTTTTCCAAACACTTGTACATACTCAGATCGCCATCTCCCTTACAACTCTCTATCTCTCTACTGGAGCTCGAGAAACCCATTTCCCCAAATCTTAGCTCTCTCTTCCTCGTTGCTTCTCACTCAATCTCTCCCTATTCTCACACTCTTGCCCTCTTCCTTTGAAGATCCCGATTACAAAAAATTCTAACCCATACGAAATCTCCCTAACCCTAAAACCCTAATCCTAAAGAAATTAGCCAAACCCTACTTCCCTTCCTTTCTCTACATCAGCGCGCAAGGTCCTCCTCTATCTCCTTTCCGAACACCCTCATTGTGAAAGGTATTAATTTTTTCCTACTTTAGTAGATCTAACTAGGTTAATTGATTGGAATTTTTTCTCCAATGTTTGAATGTACAATTCGATATTATGCGTAGGTATTTATAGAATAGGTAATTCTAGTTTTATTGTGGATGTAGATGTAGTATTAGTTGTTGTTGGTCGTTGTTCGATATTAGTAATAGCGCACAAAGAGATACAAAAAATTATGTAATTTTGCGAGTACGTCGGGCTCGCCACGCACAAGCCAACGCAACTTGTAAAAGTGTGTTTGGATTCACGGTTTGAAGCGTACGACCGTGTATCGCTTTCGAGTATTTTCCGTGAGTGAAAGCGATACATAGGCGTATATTGCAAACCGTGAGTCGAAACTCACCTCTACAAATTTTGTTGGCTCATGTGTTTTGCGTCCGTCCTACTCCCAAAGTTTCGGAAATTTTTTATCTCGCTTGTGCGGATTTGTACCGTATATCAAAAAACAACCTCAATTAATGTTTAATTTCTGTCGAGGGTACTTTTTCAGTAGGAAACAACATCCAAAAAAAAAGAAATTTTGCGAGCATATTGGGCTTCCCGCTCGCTACGAAACGGTACTTGTAGTTGCGAGTTCGGACCCCCAGTTTTGGGGCCTACGTCAATGTATCGCATTGTTGGTATTTTTCATGAATGAATGCGTTACACGGCCGTATCTTGCAAACCATTGGTCGAAACTCGCTTGTACAAGTTGCGTTGCCTTGTATGCGAGGAGCCCGACCCAATCACAAAATTAGTGTTTTTTTACCGTCGATTGTGCGGTTTTCTAACGATTTTTTTTATGTTTTGAGGGAGTTTTCAATAGAGTACCCACTTGAAAAATCCGTAATTTTGCGAGTAGGTCGGTCTCGCCACTCACAAATCATAGCAACTTGTAGTTGCGAGTTTTCACCCACGGTTTGCTATATGCGTCTGTGTATCGCATTCCCCTCATTTCGAAGAGTGAAAGTGAGCGAGACACGGCAGTATCTTGCAAACCGTGGATCGGAACTTACTTCTACAAGTTCCGTTACCATGTGTGTGGCAAGCCGAACCCAATCGCAGACTTTCATAATTTTTTGACGTCTCTTTTTGACGTTTTGTCACTTTTTTGTTTCGTATATATATATATATATATATATATATATATATATATCGCAATCGTTTGTGAACAAGCTATTTTATATATGATGTGTGTATTAATTTACCAATAATATATATTTTCCCCAGATGAACAACGATACGGAGAGTTCTACTGCCGGCGATAATTTTGTGTGGGTAGAATCAATCATTGATTCCATGCCGTTAGTCGAAGAACATCTAAAACCAAAGTTAGGTATGACGTTTCCCACTTTAGTTGAGGCCAAAAATTTTTATTTTTCTTATGCTCGTTGTGGGGGTTTTACAATGCGTAAGGGTGAGAATAAATTAAAGGGATGAGTGGAAGTAGATAAGTCATGTCTTTGTAATAAAACCGGATCGTTGCCGAGTCAACATAGTGATGGTAGACAGGGAACAACCTGTAAAACAGGTTGCAAGGCTTGCGTTCGTGTAAAAATGAATGAAGCAAGTAATACGTGGGTGGTGTATTCATTTCACGAAGAACACAATCACAAATTCCCCTCACCCGGTAGAATGCATCTTTTGCCCCGAAACCGTTCCGTGTCAAATACGGATAAAAGGATAATAGATCAATTCAACCAAGCAAATATCCAAACATGTCGACAAATACTCTTCTTCAAAAGTGCTAGTGGTGGTCACGATCAAATAGGATTCACCGAAAAAGATGTTAGAAATTTACTTAGAGATTCGCAAGAAGCATTGAAAGGACATGATTCTACAATGCTAATTAATTTTTTTGAATCTAAGAAACAGACGGATCCTTCATTTGTTTATGACATTCAAGTAGATCCCGAAGGGCGATTGTCACATTGTATGTGATGGTATTTCTAGGATGAATTATCAAGAATTTGACGATATACTTTGCTTTGATGCCACGTACAATACGAACCGGTATGGAATGTTATTTATTTCCTTTGTTGGAGTGAATCAACATGGCAATCAACTTTCTTAGGAGGTGGGTTCATTCCAAATGAGACGGCCTCTTCGTTTGAATGGTTCTTTGAAAAGTGGTTAGGGGTTATAAATCGTGCTCCATCCGGTATCGTCACTGATCAAGACCGTGGGATCGCCGCCGCAGTTAAGAAAGTTTTCTCCCAGACTCGGCATTGTTTTTGTATTTGGCACATATTGGATAAGTTACCGCAGGAGGTGCGTATGTCAAATGATGTCGACAAGTTTAGGGAATCTTTGAAGAATGTCATCTACAATTCCGAATATGTACATGACTTTGTAGAAAAATGGAATTTATTTATTTCGCAATACGGATTAGAGAATAACAAATGGTTGAACGATCTATTTGATATCTGTGAAAGTTAGGCACCCGTTTACGCTAAAGATTCTTTTTGGGCCGGCATGTTGAGTAGCCAACAGGTTGAGTCAGCACATTCTGCCTTGAAGCATCATACAGAAAAGAAATATTTCTTATATGAATTTGCCGTCATCTTCGACCTTTTTTGGGAAGGCAAAGACACGATGAACTAAAAAAAAATCATCGAAACCGTGAGAAGAGGCCGAAGTTGAAGAGCGAATGGGCTTCGGAAGCACAAATGACGAAAACATACACTTTGAAAATCTTTTACAATTCCAAGATGAAGTTACAAAAAGCTTCATGTACAATGTGAGTTTCGTTGGCGATCTTGAGACACCAGATAGTTCAACCTTCCATGTGATACTCTGTGGAGAATCAGAACCGGCTCGCCTTCTTTAGTTTTGCAAAATCAACAAAATTATTACATGTGCATGTCACTTCTTCGACTTCGTTGGCATCCCTTGCAGGCATATTTTAGTCGTTCTTCGGTTCAGCCATCACACTTTCCTTTTGGATGTATAAATTAAAAGAAGATGGACCCGTGATGTGATGAGAAGAAGTCATACATCTGTTCCAACCAAACCCAATACTGAGAATTTTGCTTCACGATATTGTGAGTTAAGCTACCACGCAAAACAGATTGTCGATCTCGGTTGTTCCTTCAATGAAAGTTACAAATACACGTTGGAGAATTTGCAGAATATCATTGACGGCGTCTCTCTGCTACAACCCGGATTGGGTGAACAACCAAAACAGGCCTCACAACCACATGATATTGTAGAACCGGGAGGTAGTTCACAATCGCATGGTAGTGCACAACCTCAGGATGGAGGCAGTGGACACATACCTACACGCGTAAGTTACCCACAGCAATGCATGACAAAGGGAAGGTCTCGCGCCAAAAGATTGAAGCCGATAAGAGAGCAACTCCGCATAAAAAAACCGAGACGGTACCGAAGATGCGGCATTGTGCAAATGAATCATGATTCAAGAAATTGTCCAACATTATGTCACGCCCCGCTTCTCACTATACAGAAATACAGGCACGCAACTGAGGCCCAGCGAATGATATACATCATTCATAAGCTGTACAATTATAAGCTCAACAAGATCTTTATAACACAGTCACGCAGGCAAATATAATAATCACATGAGCTGGAAATAGAATAACCATAATCCATATAATACATCAACATCGGGTCAAGTTGCCCGGAAATAGCCATAATTAAAACAGTACGATAAGTAGTTCACTATAACAACTAGATAAAATAGCGACTGAAAGAAAAACAATATGAAGTAGTAAGGAAGCAGCAACGATCGTCTAGAGAGTCTACTCGTCGGATCCATCAGTACCTGTATAATTATTAACTCAAAGAAAAATAGAAAAGTTTCCGTTATAGCAAGTTTCGGGCAGCAAGTAGCAACAAGCAGTAAAAGGGGTAATATAACAAGATATAACATGGAAGAAACAAGAAGTAACAGTGCAAATACAATATAGAAGGAAGCAAAGAACTGGAACAATATGATCATGTAAATAATAACTGTAACTAGTGTATTCAAGACTTCAAGGTATAAGCAATTGATAACCTAGGCTCAGTTAATCGATAATCATGTAATCAAGGATCGAGAGTCATGTAATCAAGAGTCATGTAATCAAGAATCATGTAATCAAGAATCAAGAGTCATGTAATGAAGAGTCATGTAATCAAGAATCATGCTTAGTGAAAATTTCGAGTTTATCTGTTTTATTAACTTATCTAATGCACGCAATCATGTGTCCCATACTACAAGTTCGGTGCATATCAATCATGTGATGTTTAGACTTAAGTAGTGAATTCTATAGGATTATGTACTCAGGTCTTCCAGTGATAGTATCAAGACATGTAATCATGAATCGTGTAATCAAGAATTATGTAATCAAGAATTGTGTAATCAAGAATCAAGAATGAAGAATCAAGAATCACTATTTCGGGAAACACGGGCCCCCTTCCGAGTATACTCCCCAATATTGTCCACTATTAAGTCGTACCCTTATAACCCCGGCTTGTTATTCTTTTATAATTAGTTATGAACATGCAGTTGGTACGACTATTGGTACGATGTAATCAAATAGTTTAGTCAATAAAAATATCAAGGGCAGTAATCATGGACATGAGACGTAAAACGAGTACATGTATCGAGAGTAGTTATTATAGAATTATCAAGTGGTATAAAATGCATTCTATCAACCTATTATATCTATATAAGTTATTATTACAAGAACAATAATACACTTAGTTCATTAAATATGAAAAGCAAAGGGTTTATATGCAAAAACGTAGACATGAATTTTTAGACAACTTGGCATATATGTATTCAAATTCACTTTTCCGTTGTTACAGAAAAGCAAATCCAATTCCGTCAGAGATTCTATAAAGTAGACTCTCTTCCGGTTCTAACGCATATTCACACGATACATTCTAGAGACAGTAGTTATGCGTACAAATTCATTCTTCGCTGGTTTCGATATTTCGCGCGCATTCTAGAAATTCGGAGTCACAATACTAAAACTGCGATATCTCACAATCTATATACATTGGATTGAGAAACTATAGGATGTTTCGGATATCTAGACTCGAAGGGCTACGATTTTTATGTAGAAAGTTTTTCGATCCAGTATCGGTAACATGGTCAAATTCTCAGTACAAGATACCGTTCGTAATCCCGTGCAGGTTCAGAAATTCATGATATGTCAGTACTAAAATCGCGATATCTCACAATCTATACATTCGATTGAGAAACCGTAAGATGTTCTGAATTCAGGACTCGATGGGCCACGATTTTCACGTAGAAAATCTTCAATCTAGTATTGGGAACATGGTCGAATTCTTAGTGCAAGGTCAAGAAAGTTTAGAGATAGTAAAGTTGAATATTCGATATTCGATAACACGATTCGAAATGTGTTAACGGTTCACTCTTGAGTTGATATAGTATGAAACCAGTGACTAGAACAGAGTTTGACAATAAAATATGATGATAACTAGACTACTTGCCACGAGTAAAAGAAAAATGCTTGTACGAGAACAAAAATAGTGTACAAGGTACTTGCCTTATAACGTGACAATTACGGTGGTAGTGTTAACCACGGAAAGAAGCGATGTCGGCAACGGACGACGGCACAACGGCGGTAAGAATGGCGGCAAGACGGTAGCTAATGGTAGCAACGGTGAGCGATGACAACAACAAGGTGGCGCGGCGTCGGGTTGTTTTTCGGAGTTTACGGGAACGTAGAAGCGGAGTCGTTGGCTCGAAGGTGGAAGGTAATTGCTTGAGCTCTCGGGTGTGAAGAAGGCAGAGGAAGAGAAGAAGGGAAAATGAAGAATGTAGATAAGAGAAAAGAAAGAGGTAGGGGCTCTGCATGTGTGTGTGTGTGTATATATAGAAAGGAAGGGATAGGAGGGGTGTAGAAAAATCAAATGAGGGGTGTAGAAAAATCAAAGGATGTGTGGAAAAATGAGAGTTAGGCGTAGAAGGAGAAAATGAGAAGTTAGGCGTAGAATTAGGCAGGATTAGGATTAGGATTAGGATTAGGATTAATCAGGGTTTAAAATTTTAAACTCCGATCGAAAAATCACAAAATTATAGAATTGATCAGAAAAATATTCTGGCTTTAGATAAAGAGTCCAAAGAGAAAAATAAAACTGATCTAAAAATTGAAGTACAAAAGTTCACGTAATAAAATACGTACAATTGGAATATGGAGTTACAACTACCATGATTTAGGCAATTGATAGTCTTCTTCTCCATACCTATCTGCAGTATTTAAAGAACAATTTGAAGAAGCAGCAGCAACACTCTTGGGGAGGATTTGAAGAAGTAGCAATACCGCTTTGATTTGGGTCTAATTCAAGTCCAGTACCCACATCCACAATATCCAAAGACTTGAAAGAAGCTCCTTTTGTTCCTGACTTGAAGATGTTGTGCTCAAATACACCACACCATATCACTAATTGCATATGCTCTTTCTCTTTCTCAATTCTTCCTGCCAACTTCACATTCAAATGGTCTGGTAGGTTAATACATGCACTGGAAATTGATGTAGCCAGGGTAAAAGTAAGGCCAGCTAAATCTGCTTGCACACTGGATGTGAAGCTATCTCCAAGAGATTCAACAAGCCCACAAGAACAGCCAAGCCTGAGATAGCTCAAAGGAATAGGAAGCAAATGTGATACCACTGTTCCATCCTTGTAAATGTTAGCACTCATTTTCATTAGCACTCTGCAAAAGTGGGATAATAGTGGATTCCATGGAAAGCTGCAAAGGTGTTATCTTCATCCAAGTAATCATTAGAAATGTAGTTTGATGCCAACTCAACACTCTTAGAAGGACTACAGAATTCTACTCTAGTATGGAATTGCTTCTCTGATGACAAGAGAGATTTCTAACATCCAGAAGACTGCTCAGGAAGGAATCAAAATCCTGCTTTACCCAAAAAAACTCATGCTCATTTTCTGCTACTCGATGCCTTTGCCTGATGGTTCTTCTACCATTTCCTCAACCTTCAGACACATTTCATTCAACATACCCGTAGTGCCCAATGTAAAATTCTCCATCTCTACCACCTACATAGCCTCAATTTGTTGTGTCTGCTGGTCTTCATATGCTTGACTGTAACTTTTAGCCAAATTGTTTAATGATGCTACTATGGACATCTTTTCTTCACCACCAAATGAAGTAGACAACTCCCCTTCAAACTCTCCACCCAACTGCATCAATGTTGGGTACCAATGACCCTTATCATATTTTTCATTACAAAGAAAACACCGACATTTCTCCCTTACAACCTTATACTCAGCATATTGAGGGCTCCTTGCATGCATACTAGAAGAAGAACTAAAAGGATTACTTGAAGTAGCTTCTCTATCAGCCTCCAACACAATGGTTGGGTGCTTAATTTTCACTTCCTTCAAGGACTTCACTCCTCTATATTCCTCCCACCAACAAAACCATTCAAGCGTTTGTCCCTTGAGACCAATCTCAGTTCTTTTTTATATGAAAATTGTCCAACACCAAAAGCTCATTTTGATAGAACAAATGCTTTGCTTGTTGCAAGGATGAAATTAAGCATGAGATACCATGTGCAGAGAATATTTGTGTTTTAGGGTATTCAAAATCAACCTCAATGGCTTTTGAATACAACCCATTCCCATTTATTGTTCTTATCTTCGAACTTAACCCATTTTCTTTTGTCGATTTGAATGCATCCACAACCCCACTTCTCACTAACCTGAATGCATACCCAACTCCATATGTAGAATCCATTAATGGAGAAGACTGCATTGTATCTTTTGACAGATGGAGGAGATCAACATCACCACCAATAGCAATGGTTGCATTCAAAGCATCAACCACCCTGATGAGGACACCAATTCTGTTTAGTTTATTTCGAAATTTAGCCCTATGTAGTAGTTTTACAATTTGCACTATTTTCTTTTATGCAATAAAATATTTTTGAGATTTGTATCAAGATTTGCTTTGAGCCTACGTAGAGGCCTTGAGATTAATGAGAAATGATATATTCTTGATTAACAAAATTATTGGTTGAGTTATTGATCTTCATCCCTCTTTTTTGTGTGAGACAACTGAGATAATTATTAAGATTTGTGAGAAATCCTAATAAAATTTTAGGGTTTGTGATAAACTCTAAAACTACCCTCAAATCCCCAAATTAACAATCCTAAACCCTAATCCCCAGATCCAAATCCTACACTAATCTTCACCTGCTTCCCCAACTCACTTCAAGAGACACTTCTTCCCTAACTCACTTCAAGAAACCCTCATACTTTTCTTCCTTTCTTTCGATCCCGAACACAACCCACATCCCGCTACTAACTCATCTCCACCTCATCGACCACCCTCGCCCCTCCTCTGTCGACTTCTTCCCCCCACCCCACCATCGCCTCGACCACGAACTCACCACCACAGCCGCCCTTCATCCTGTTCTCTCCCCTTCCCCAAAATCACCCGAAGCCCCCTCAGATCCACCACCACTACTCGTCAACGCTAGCTCCTCACTTCGAAACCCTACTCCTCGGGCCCCTTATAGCCCTGACCATCGACCCGACAACATCACCAGCCGTCGCCACCTCCTGCCCAATAGCGGCGCCTTCCTCCTCGATGCTTGCCATTGCAGTCAATCGAGCACCAGTGCAACTTGCTTCAAACTCGATAACCTCTTTCCATTCCTCTATTTATTTGTGAAGTCATCTATCATCTGTATAATATTATTTGATTTATCTATCGTCCACAAATATTAAGAGTGTGTTCTACTTGCCTATTGGTGTACAAATCTTTATTGAATATCTTACATGCTAAGAACGATTAATTATTATTGTTAATTGATAAGATTGAACTTTTAATTGGGCCTGTTAAACTTAATTCAATTCTTGAAAATCCATCGAACCGATTAATTGTTTTTAATTTCTACTTGATCTGCATTACATGTTGGTAAAATTAGTTCTTTAAAATTCTTGGAAATTCCCTATTTAGGGTTACATTTTACATCACACCCTGTCCCCTTTCTCAAGCACCTCGGCTTCACAAGTCTCAGCTTCACTAAGATCCACATAATCTCCATCTACCTTATTTAGCATTTGACCCAGAGAATGACTAGAAAAATGGCTAGGACTTTGTATAGAGGAAAGAGAACCCTTTCCCATTCTACTGTCTTTTGTGAATGACTGGGAGAACTTCCATTCTCCAAAGGAGAATCTAGATGAGGCTGAACTCTATTTGATGTCTTAACACTTGAAGTTATGTTCTCTCTATCTAAACAAAATGCACCATTTCTTTTCTCAGACTCTTCATTCAAACACTTAACTGAAGATTCTCTCATTCTAGTTTTTGACCAAATGTAAATTTAAAATCAAGGCTGACCTTATACTGTAGTGATGATGATTTCTCATGGAGAGTCAACAAAGCATTGTGTCATAGATGAGGAGGTAGATAACCACCCTGTGATCCCCTAGTTGATTCTGAATTCTCATAGGAATTTTTTCGTGCAGTTGGTGGTCGCCAAGAACCACCTCTATCTTCCGATAATTCTCCACTGCTTTCGACATCCAACACTTTTTTGCTCGTCGAGAGTGATGATTGCGGTGTGAATCTTGAAGCAATCGATCCAAGCTAGCTCCAATCGCTCTAATCTCTCTTCGAGTTTTTGATCAACTTCTTGATCGAAGACTTGGTCGGAAAATTGATGTCGTGGAGATGGTCGAGGTGAAGAGTAACCCCACCACCATCACCGAAACCCTTATGATGAATTCCCGACTGCCTACGCCGGTGACGAGACTGCAAGATCAATCGCCGTTCAAGATCGGACGACTTATTGGATTCGACACCGTAATCAGTGGAACTCCTTGTAGCCTGGTCCTTTGAACCGACCTTGGATCAGAATCCATGGTCAAGATTCGTCGGACTCTTGACCTTGCCATCGATTTTGGTCATCGTCGTCGCCATCGCAGGACCTTGAAGCTCTGATACCGGTGTTCCAACTCGGCCTCCAAAGGCGTTGTTGGACGCGACAGACTGTCTTCTCGCCATCGACCTGCAAAACCCTAAGGCACAGCTCAAGATGGAAAAAGGAAGAAGGAGATGAACAGGGACTCAAGAGTCGCAATTTCCATTCATAATCAGAATGGGTTACAAGGCAGCTATTTATACAAAAGGAAGGCATGTGCATTACCCGTATTCTAATAGGTTGTTAGTCAGTTACAGAGGTAGTTGGGTTTTTATGTAAAGTTACATGGACATTTGCAGATAGGTTCAACAAAGATATGAAATAACCCATGGACTGATATGTGAATCTTAGGGTCTGATACACAATGTCACAAATACTCTAACTCATTTCTTCAAGCTGCAGGTCGATTGCCTGCCTTCGCCCGTTGACTGCCAGAACTTCAGCTAGATCCAATTAAGGATTGGATTAGCAATGTTTGTGCTTCTCTTCGTAGTGTGTCATTGGGATTTGGGCCTTATTTTTTTCTCTTTCCATGTGTATGATATGTGTGAAGGACTTTATTGAAAGGAAATAGTGGGGATGAATATATATGTGCAGTACATGTGATAGAGCGCCGAAGAAATATTGTCAAAGCTTACCCTCCTCCCACTATATAGTAGTACAAATTACGAGAATGCAATTAGCCATGCGTTAGTGCAGGAAAAGGGCTATGCTTGTATTGTTGAATGTTAAGTGCATGGGTAACTGTATAATCCTGTTGTGGGTGTTTATGTATGTATGTAGATACATATCAAGCTTTGGCTTGATGAAGAAGGGTTTGGAGTGAAGCGCTTTCCATCCAAAATGAGTGAGTGGTAGGTTGAAATTGCAAATCAGAGTGTTCATATTGATCTTTCACATTTATAATGCTTCAATACCCAAATTAAAATGTTGGCAACATGTCTGGACCATTGGTTATCTGGACAGAGGGGATGGTTACTTTTGATCAAGTAGGATGTTCCTAACACTGCCAGTGTGTTGGTGTTCACGAGTATGAAATTGTCTATATCACTTCCATTGGTTGAGTTATCAGTTTACCTGTTCTATACCATAAATCCAAACAACTTGCTATTTTGAAATTTAAGTCCTCTACTTTGTAGCCATTTGGTGGGCAGGGGGCAATTCACTTCCATTTTCTACGCACTTTAAATTTGGTACATGAATAGTGATGTTGTTGATTTGCGATTTGGATGTTAATAATTTGTGCCGACTCCTTCTAGAGTTACTATCCGAATTCATGTCCACGTCACATCTTTTTTATACCAAAATATTAACGATCTCTAATTATGGTTTTCACACAGACAATGTCGTTTATCCAAACTAATTCTGAGATTGTTCGGGAGTTTATGTACTTGAGAAGTATTGAGTTTGTGGATTATTGAAGTGATCACTAACCAGAAATGTTCTGTACTTTTTGTGCTATTGATTGCTATGTTATGTTTTGTCTCCCCTTACAACTCAATTAGTCTTTGCTGATAAAATCTGTTGAGATTTATTCTCGTTTAATGATTTGCAGCTCTAGTATTTCTTGTTTACTGTTGCCGCGCTGTCTTGTTGAAACTTATTACTAACTGGAAGAAAGCAGCACTGAGCATCGTAAGTTTCTTGGGTTACCTTTTTTTTTTTTTTGATAATAAGGATAGTCTTAAACTCTAGCACAATATTATTAATAACCAAAAGGTTATACACAGGGATACAATTTTACAGAGAGAGTAAAACTATAAGCAAAAGAAACGACACGAATGCAACCACAACCCAACAAAACAGAAAGATCGCAATGGAGCCCATTGCCAAACCGACACGTCGCCACACCCACACTCGACGACCGGAATAGCTACGAGCAAGTCAGAAGGAGACGAAGCTGGCGAGGAAGAAGAGGAGATAGCAGGAGCCAACCAGGAGAAACGATCCCCCCAGCAAGCTGCCACTGAAGCTGTCCCAAACCCATCTAAAACATAGTTATCACGCCAACTAACCGCTAAGCACCGATCACAGACTAAACCACTGGCTGAAAACCTCCACTGAAGCAAAGAAACAGAGCAACAAAAACTCAGAAGAAACAAAAATGGAATGGCTCTGGGGAAACAAGCTCCAGGATGGAGATAAAAGCACAAGCAAAAGCTCCAGCCACTTTTAATCAGCAGCATGGAAAGCGAAACTCAGCAACCGAGAACGCAAACAACCATATGCAGTTGGCATAACCCCAGCTAACTGCAGGGGAACCACACACACACACACACACACACATACACACACACACACAAAAGCCTTTGGCCCTTAATATGCTATAAGTAACCAGAAAGGATCCAACCAGTGAACAGTATGCTATAAGTAACCAGAAAGGATCCCCTGCATCTCCACCAGTGGAGGTTGCTTTACACGTGGCTTCTTGGAGACCAAGCCTTTCTAAGTGGAGAGATGCTTTTCTGAGTGGAAGTGACGATTCTGTCTACGCCTTTCTGAGTGGAGGTGACATTTGTGCAGGAATATCTAGGTGTCCAAAATGCCTTTCTGAGTGGAGGAGACATCTGTGCAGGAAAATTCTAAGTAGAGTCTAGGTGTCCAAATTATGTAGAGCCACCGAATCTAAGGACATTGGGGTCATGGGATTGTTGTCGCCACTATCTCCTGTGTCTGAAAAGTTGTCTATTTGGGATAGAGGTGGTTTATCTTCAGGAATTTCCTTCTTACTTTCTGTCACTGTCTCCTTTTCTTTTGAGACAGCTGTCTTGACTGCTTCTGCTACCTGTGTTACAATCATAGCTCTAATTGATTCCTTTCTTTTGCTTTTCTTGGGTCTTGGTTGGATCCTTTCTGATTGCTTCTGGAAGCCTTCAATCTGTTGGAGAAGCTGCAGAATTTGGTCATACTTATTTGGGTCCATAATATATTGGTTTTCCATAGGGGCTTTGCCCTTGTTTTGACTTTTTGGCAAAGTCACAGCCATAAACGGATTTGGTGTGTCTTTACCGGTAGCCGTTTGCTCCGGACTAGCCATTGGTATTGTAGACCCAATGATATCTCTGTCAAGATTTTTTGGCAAAACCTCAGCCATAAACGGACTTGATGTGTCTTTACTGGTTGCAGCTTGAACCAGACTAGCTATTGAATTTGTAGGCTCAATAGTACCTCTATCTGCATTTAGAGGGAAATGCAAACCCTTCTCATCCCACTTATTATAGACCGGGGGAGCAGTCTGTGGTAGATGTTTAGGTGAAAATCTGGTCTGGAATAGTTGTTTCTCCAAGCTGGCTATCTTTTCCAGTAATTTCGGTTTTTCAAAAATCAGACAATTTTTATTTTCATTTAATGTTCTTACCGTTCGTGACATTGCCTCGCAATGATCACAAAATAGGATTTTCCCCTGCATATCCTTTGTGATAGAGTATTCTAGGAGAGTTTCCTGCAAGGATCTTAAGGAAGGAGAAACAAAATAATTAGGTCCTAAGTAGCTTCTAGCTACATCTAGTGCTTCTGACAAATTATAGAAACCTTTATAAACTGGATTTTTGAAGTTCTTAATACTGTTTGCTACTTCTATCCAAGTATGAAAAACACCTACTAAGTCACCTTGGAGAACTGCATAAAACTTGTATCCTCTCTGGTTCTGACTGAAACTTCTGATAAAGAATTCATGGCTGCTAAGAAATATTTCTGGTCCTTTCTATTAAATGCAATCCATAAATTATCTAAGATGCATTGTTGTTCTTTTGATATAGAAATATGAGAATATGTTCTAAAAGGAGGATTGCCATTGGAAAAAACAAAAAGTTCTTGGTTTCCGAATCGCAATCGTTCTTGGGGGGTTCCCTGGGGGGTTCTGCTTTCGCTGGTCTGCTAGCTATTCTGTGGTGGAAACATGTTATCTGGACGGATCCCTGGTTGTGGTGGTGGCCTTGCTATCTGCATATTGTCATAAAAAGTATTCATTAGAACATAATCGTGTGGTGTTTGCAAGAGATAAGAAATTCGTGTATTAATTAATTGTTTTCTGATTAGGTTTTCATAACCATCCTCATAAGGATCAAATTGTTCAGTAAGGGTGTATAAAAAATGTTTGTCATAGATGCAGTTAATACTGATAGAAAATGCTTCGATAGAACATAATTGCAAAAAGTGGAATACAGTAAAGTTAATATCTGTATATTCTAGGAATGGATTTGGAAAGTCGCTAATATTAAGATGGACCATATCATTATCTATTCCTCCATTCTGTCTTATATCTATTGTGAGAAACACTTCTGATGTGGATAGTGCCCCGAGTTTTTCAAGATTTTTTGCCTTTTGTTTAATAATTTGAGCATATCGTTGTTCTCAAATTTCTTTTAACCTGTTGGATATAATTGTAGCATGTGGTTCTTTAATCCACCAATATTCTAATAGCTCATGAAGAGTTGTTACATTGTTCATTTTAGTAATTACAGAAATGAATATTTTCTGTGCAATGTTCTAAGAAGGCATTGACTTCTGTCAATACTAGGTCTTCTTGGGTTACATTATAAGTTTGTGGATGCTCATCTACATTAAGTAAGTCAAAAGATGTACCTATATCTCCTATGTCCACTAGAGCATGCTGATGCAGCAGGCGGCTAAGAGTATCGGGTAAGATATTAGTACTGCCTTTGATGTGTTCAAAAGTGATATGGGTGCCAAGGTGATGGCACCGATCTAAAAAATTAAGCCAACGCCGTCTAGAGCTACGTTTTGGTTCTAAAGCCATCTTTGAATGAAAAGAAACTATGGCTTCACAGTCTGTCCGAACAGCTATTTCTTTTTTAGAAATAATAAATAGTTCAGAACTATCTAAAGCATAAGAGATGGCTAATAATTCGGCATCAATACTACTGAAGTTACATTTTTCTTTATATTTGCCACTAGCATAGCGGCAAATTCTTTCTAAAGTTTTATCGGAATACTTATTTGGTTTAGCAATCAAAGTTGCGCCCCAACCTGTATTGCAACCGTCTGATTCTATAATTAGATAGTCTGATTCCAATGGTAAAGCTAATTCTGGATGTTCTTCAATCAAGTTCTTAATTTGTTGGACTAATTTAACATCTTCTTTGTTAAAGTATCTTTGTCCTTTCTGGGAAGTTTTTGCATATAAGGGTCCTGCAATTTTGCCTAAATTTTTTATAAAAGGTCTTGCATAATTGACCAACCCTAAAAATTGTTGGAGCTGTTTTAATTCTTCTAATTTGTCTGAAAAGTCTAAAGCTTTTTGGACAATATGGGGTTGTAGTTTAATTTTTCCCTGCCCAATAATGGCTCCTAAAAATTCGATTTGTGGTTTATACAGCTGCATCTTTGTTTTGCTAATTATGATACCATGATTAATAAATTCTGAAATAATAATCTGCAAATGACCTCTGTGTTCTTGCCTTGTTTTACTCAAAACTAGAATAACATCTATATAAATAACAGCAAATTTTTTGTGCTTTAGAAAAATGTCGTCCATCTTTCTTTGGAAAACAAATGGTGCATTCTTAAGGCCAAAAGGCATGACGAGCCATTCAAAATGTCCTTCGGGACATGTAAATGCTGTCCATTCTACACATTCAGGATGCATTTTAATTTGCCAAAATCCGGATTTTAAATCAAATTTACTAAAGATGTTACATCCTTGTATTTGATTTATTAATCTGGTTTTGTCTGGAATATCATATGCATCATCTCTGGTATTGTCATTTAATCTTTTGTAATTAATTACCATTCGACCTTTTCCTCTAGCAATTTCACTGTGTTTTCTAACAATAAAAGCAGCAGATCTGTGGGGACTTCCAGATCTTCCGATAACCCCTAATTTTAGAAGATCTGTAATATGCATTTTAAAATCATCTATGTCTTGGTTTGTGCCATTTATTTTTGCTGTTCTAACCTTATATTTAGGGTTTATAATTTCTAGCTTACACATGACCTCATCTTTATCCCAATACTTTAGTACTTCCTCACCCATTATTCCTAATTTCTCTATTTTTGATATTAGTTGTTCAACATCTTGTTCACTTATGAGGGAGATTCATAAAGTCTGTGTAGACTTCTATCTCATACTCTTGATTTATGTCATGAGCACTATAATCGTCATTGGGAATTACGATATGTAACTGGCATTGCCTTTCATGAGGACAATTGCATTCTTTTTCTACTTTGGAAATTTCTAGTTCTCTTATCATGGTTGGTTCATCGTGTGTATAAACTGGTGTAAAGATTGTATGTTTCTGTAACTGCAAGTAATCTTTACTTATTAGCATACTGCCTTTATCCTTTAATAAGAAGCTTAATCCCCAAATTAAATCACTGCTTAGATCAAGTTGTCTAACCCATGTGGATTCTTTGGGTAATGTGTATTCTATACTTTCTCCACAGTTGGTTTCAAATCTAATTTTACTATTTGGGATTAACAGATCATCTGTAACCCCTGTTTCCATTAATTTGTATTTTCAAGTATTTTCCCGTATTTTAAATTAAACTATTCTCTTTTAATTTAATATGTTATTCAAACTAGCTTGAGAAGCCCAATATTTGATTATTCAACTATTTTAATATTTGAAATGTTTTGGAGCCCAATTTTATTATAAGCCCAATAATTTAAATTATTTTGTATGAGCCCAAGCCAATTGTTTAAATTAAACCCAATGGTCTAATTATTTATTTTGAGCCCAAATTCTATATTTAAATAATTAAATTGTTTTGAGCCCAAGGACCAGGCCCACCTCCTATTGGGTCTTGATCTGCTAACCCAAACCCAAACTCCATTGTTGACCAGATCCAACAATTAATCCCTAAATTTCTCCCGTAACCCCCAATTAATATTCCTAATAATCTGCATTCTAATCTGTTATTTGAATCCCGTAACCCTCTCCCCTACAATCACTCTCCTCCTTAATTTTATACCATTATTATATTAATATCTTCCCCTATTCTCTCTCCCGTACTCTCTCCCCTCCTCTTCTCTGATTAAAACCCAAACAAACAAAAACAAAACCAAAAACCCAGCCTTCTCCTCCCGCGCTCTCATCTTCCCCATTCGAAAACCCAACAAAACCCATCTTCTCCTTCTCCTCTCCACCTCCTCGCACTCCGACCACCATAGCACCGCCACCACTTTCGAACTGCCTCCCCATCCCCATCACAGCCGCAGCCAATCCCCTCGCCTGCATCCCCTCACCTTCTCCCCATCCCCACCATCACCATCCTCCATCGAACCCAAACTCCGGAACCCAATCCAACTCTGCCATTACCCAACTCCCGAACTCAACCCCCCACCATTTCGCCTCAACTCTCCGCCATTGCGCCGCTCATCGTCTTCTCCATCCGCCTACCCATTACCTCGCAACCACCGTCGCGGCCAACACCGTCAACACAACCTCCGAATCCTCCCCTGTTCGAACCCAAGAAGCAGAGTCGCCCAGCGTCGCTTCTCGACGTCGTGCCATTGATTCCGTCGCCGTCGTCCTTCCCGCCGTCGCGTAATCACCGTCGAAGCCATCGCTGACGCTGCATCCCCTCTCTCTCTCGTTCTCTGTTTCGTCGGAGTAGAGAACGAAGAAGAAGAAGGCAGCGGATTGGCAGGATTGGATCTCGACCGTAGGATCGCGCAAAGATTTGTGCCGTCTGATCGCTGTCCCGTGCTCACCCACAGCAAATCCTCGCTCGCTGTTCCGTGTGCGGCTCCAGATCCGCTGCGTGGAAGCGATTCTACTGGTCGCTGTTGCTGTCCCGTGTTTTGGTGCAGCAGATCCGCGACGCTGTTTGCTGTTCGGGCTGTTCGGGTGTGGGGATTTCTTGTTGAGTTGCTGTGTTGTTTTGCCTGGATTTCTTGCACGTATTTTTGCACGTAATTTTCGTCAAAAAGGCAAGTATCCCTTGTACAATTTATTTGTTCTAGTACAAGCCCCTTGTAAAAATACCGTAAGTATATTATTTTTGACTCCAATTCGCATTCATAAGTCGAATTGATATCCGTTTCCATACCTAATCCGTCGATCTGTATTCACATGTGATCGTGAATACTTTGTTCTCATATGCATGACACTAACACAAAAATAAATACAAACATATGTACTTTTAGGGATTATACATATTGGTGTGAATGACTATTTTGCCCTTGATAATAATTTAAGTGTTGTACATTATCCCTTAAATTTTGATTTAGTTTTATACATGTGATCACTCACTTTGTAGTTGCAATATTATTTTATATGACCCAAAAATATTATGGACCCATATATGTAATAATAAATTAGACCCAAATATGACATCAAAACTATATGTTTCACATCTCATGACTTAAGAACATATTTCATGCATACTTCCCTGATGTTCCATGTCCATATCCTGACATCGTCCTCATTGCATTATGATCATATTAACAAAATTAATAAAGGTAACAAGCCGGGGTATAAGGAAAAGATTTAAGTAGTGGGCAATATAGAAGAGCGTACTCGGACGGAAGCTCGTGGTTTTCCGATGCAAATTGCAAACTACAAGTTGCAAATTTGCGAATTATATGATTATATATTTCACGCTATATGTTTACACTATGTTTGACTCGATATGTTTCACGTTATATGTTTGCACGTATCTCGATACAATATTGAATGATATGTTTTCCCAAGTACGTGACCTATAAAACCCACCACTAAATCTAAACGAAATTGTATTGACTATAGCAACCATGTAGTAAAAATATGGATGCATGAAGTGCTACCTACATAGAATCAAACATTAGACATAAGATTAACACGTGCACTTGCAAGATCCAAATTATATGTTACATGTTCATGTTGATTCGATATTTGTTTACTTGATTACTTGTTTTATATGCCACTTGTTTCATAATGCCTTGTTCATACCATGTTTACATATTGCATTTCCCTTACTCTTGATTCCTTGCACTTTTCCTGTTTTTTTTGTTTTTGTTTTTTTTTTGTTCCTGTTTCCCTTATCTTGTACCCCCCTTGCGGCCCGTAACTTGTATTAACGGGTCTCCTTGTTTCCCTTTTGTTTTCTTTTTGTTATAATATACTTGCAGGCCCAAACGGAGAATTACCAGAAGGTGTCACCGACCAAGTGTTCGAGTTTATTATTATCATGTTATCTTAGTTTGTGTTTTACTTCATTAAACTCTTTAATGTAATCCGAGCTTGTTTGACCCGTAATAATTTATATTTTCCAGTTGTTAGTTATATTTATGGACTATGTCATGAACTTTCATTATCAAATTGTGATTTACATGCCTACGTGGGTTGTTTTATTATCTTGTTGTTGAGTTTACTTGTACAGCTCATGAATGGTGCATTCGCACCATTCGTTGGGCCTTAGTCTCGTGCCCGTATTTCCTCATTTTGGGAAGCGGGGCGTGACATCATCATACGTAAAAACTTTTCCATCCATTTGTTGGGCTACTACAGGTTTCGAGGCATTTACTATGTATTGTTTTGGGATCATATCTTTATTTATAATACAGTTTGTACATCCTGTATCGATTAAAGCTAGACACTTTACTTCGTAGGCCATCATTCTTACCACACATCTAACTTTTAGTGCCTTAGTCTATCTTTATTGCATATTTGGATTAGATCAATTTGATATGGATCTATTGTTGGTTCATTCTGGTCTACTACCATTTTTCTTTTATCAAACCTTTCTTCTATTGTTTCTACCTTTGTATAAAGAAGTTTCTGTGTATCTTCTAAATTTTCTATTCTTTTTCTTAAGATTTTTACTTCATTAGTATTTATTGTTGGTTTGGGTATTGAATAACTAAGTGTAATATTGTAGTTCCTTTCTATGCATTTTATAGAACCTTCTTGGTAACACTTGGAACATTTTGTTCTGTTCATCTTACTAGGGTATTCTTTACAAAATAAACATGGCATTCTATCCATACCTGTTCGGGCCTGCCAGTTGTGTTTGCAAGTTTCCAATAGGCTTGAGGTCGATAAAGAAGGAGTTATTTGTCCCTTACTAGTAGGTTCTATGTTCATCATATCTAAATCAGAGAAGTCTAATTCTGGTATACTGGGAAATGGTGCAAAATCTTCAATTAATTCATTTGGTTGTTTATTGTCTTGCGTTTCATTTTCTTCATCAAAGTCTTCTACGGTGACGATCGAATAAATTGATTCAGAATCAGATACTGTTTCGTCAATATTAATTAAATCCTCATTTGTGCTATCTATGAGTATGCTACTTTTATCATGTATATTTATTCTTTTAGAACAAGTTCTACTCAAATGTTCTGGGCTACCACACGTATAACATTCGAGTTTATTTTTATACAATCTATTTGGCTTAAATTTTCTAACACGTTTCTAAGGGTCTAAATATGGTTTTCGTCTGTTTGATTTTCTTAAAAAATATTTTTTCTTCCTATATTTTGTGTTTTGTTTCGTGCGTCTGCTGTGTTCGTTATAAGTTCTAGTTCTCCTTTCGCCTATACCATATGTCTGAGGAGTGTATATTTCTTTACAAAACCCATAATCTGAGTTTTTTAATTGTTTCTGAATTTGTATTTCTGTACATTTGTATTTTAATACATTAATAACATGTTGTATTCTTTGTCCTATTGACCATGGGTGACCTGGACCTGCTGTCATTACTTCTGGCCAATTTTTTCATTTTTCTGCTATTTCTATTCCTAGGGCTCCAGGAAGTTTTCTAAATAATTTGTCTCCTAAATCTTAGTTAAAAGCATTTCCTGAAATACAGGTATAATAAAAATAATCATTAAGAAATTTCTTTATATACTTCCATTTATATAGACTTAATTGTTCTAAAGTTCTGATAGCATCTTTTTGTAATCCTAGTGCTCCCGTATTCGGGTCTTCTCCCGTGACTAAAGCTTGTATTTTATTTACAAAATTATAGGGATTGGGGCCTAGCATTAGCAGTGTATTATAATCTTCTACATACGAAACTTTGTAGGCTTCCCATAAAGCCCTAATGCTTTCTCCTAAAAATGTTTCTAAATACTTGTACATTTCTTTTGTTTCTAGATTTAAAGAGGTTCTATAATAATCTCCTATCAGTGTATATTTCCATACATCTAAACTATTTGACCAAGCTTGTGGATCATGGGCGGCTAGGTTTAGAACCTGAGCTTCTCCTTTAGTCTGAAATTTAATTGGTTGCTCTAAAGGTTGTCTCCTTCCTTTGGTTTTATATTGGTTTTCTGGTTCTTTGTAGTCGTCTACTCTTGTCCTGGGGGTATTGCCACTTCTATAACCACTATAGCCAATTACAACTCCTGATGTGTTATGTATTGGTGTTCCTCGATAGGGGGAAGTAACTTCGGATTCTTCTACTAGATCCTTTTGGTATGAAACCTCTGAGATTTGTGTTTCATTATCTATTTCTTTTTGTATTATTTCGTCCTGTAGGATTCCGATTCTGATATTTTGTTCTATATCATAGTATAAATATTCCAGTTCTTTTATAGAACCATTCATATAATGCTATCTTCTAGTTCTAACAATTCTTTAGGTGATAACCTTCCGAGACTTAACTCTGTAGGATAGAGAATCCTGTCAGTTTCTGATACTAATATTTCAAGGCATTCGATATGCACTAGATCAGATTCTATATCCATTTCTAATTCTTGTATGTTTCTGTGGACTTGTGGGACATAATCTGTAAAAAGTATGCTAGTTCTGCTTTTTTCTTGATAAACTAATGCCTCTTGAGGTACAAGAGTTTCTACTAGGTTTATGAAGTTGTCCAGATTCCATTCTAATCTTACTAGCCTTTGGGAATCATACGTTAATGGTTTTACCATTTTTATTCCTTTGCTACTTAATAAATCAACTATTTCTGTTACGATTACTCGATATTTTATCTTCGAATTGGTTGTAGTTCGTCCTAAGAATGCTATGTGTACTAAAAGGTTATCTCCATTGTGGACTTCTTCATATTCTTTTGTCTGAATTCCAATATGGATATATCTTGTATAGTCTTGAAGAGTCATCATAAAGTCTGGGCTACAATAAAATATTCCTGAATTGCTATTCATATCAACTTCTATACTGGCTATCATACCTCTAGCAATATCATTCCATCTATTATCATATAAGGTGATTAAAATTTTGTAGCCTAATTTTTTTCTCATAAGTCCTTTAATACCTATGACTATTAAACCTAAATACATTAATTTATATCGTGAGGTTCTAAGCTCATGTCTTGCTTCCTGGCTTACTAAAGGTAGACTACATGTCTGGTTTCCTAGACAACTTAATGCTTGTTCTCGATTATGTCTGAAAAATTATGGTCTGAATTCAAAACGTCTGGTCTGGTAAAGAATTTTTGGGTTTAGGATATTGATTCCTTCCTTTTGGAATCTTTCATAGTCTTGTTCAGGATCTATAAGTTCTCCGAGTTGGATTTCATGATTACTTGACCTTCTGGAAAGTAGTCTATTGATAAGTGGTCTTGTTCTACTTGTATATCCTTGGTCTGGCCTGATTGTTCCAGTGGATCATGCGTATGATTGAAATTCTGTCAGTGGCCTACTCATACTCATGGTTTTGATAGTTGTTTCTTTTCCAATGGTCTAGTTGGGACAATAAATATTACCGGTTTCCTTGTAACTTGTTCTTTTCCTGTTGGTTCTAGCTTTACTGATCCTAGTTTGTCAGTTATCTTGCTAAGGTTATCTTGGAAGTTTGATATTTTTAATTTCTGTAATTTCTTCTCAACTTCTTCAATCTATTAACTAGTTTTTGTTCTGTTTCTTCAATTCTTTCGTGGATTTTAAGGATAAGTCTAATAATAGTATTATTTTGTTTAATAATAGTTCTGTCTGAGATTGATTCTCTGTTATAACTACTATAACCTTCGGGGCCGGGTTGAAAAGTTTTTGTATAATCTAAAGCTTCTAAATAAGCCTTTTGCATTAATTAAGAACAATACTTTTTATTTCTTTCAATTCTAATTTATTATTTATGACAACGTCGTGTACTTGGTTTATTGTCTCTATGATTCTGGGATTCTCTTCACTTCGTGTAGAATGATGTAACCTTGAATTATTCTGGTCTTTTATGTAATCTAGTTTACTAGAAATATCTTAAAAATCTGGTTTTTCTCCCTTAGGTCGAAAGTAGGCTATCTCTAAATTTTTGTTCCTCGCTTTCTCTGGCATCTAGGTTTCGTTTTAAATTTATAACTAAATCTATTAGTGTATTCTGAACTGGATCTTTGTTATGGAATAAATGCTTTACTTCGTCTGATTTTTCAAAATTACAGCTAAGGATCTGTTGGTCTGAAGTAGTAACTAACCTAGGGTGGAAACAAGAGTCTAACTCTGAGGAATCTATGATATGGCTCTGATACCAAAATGGATGGAAAAGTTTTTACGTCTGATATCTGTTAATCCCAAATATAAAAATTAGATTTGAAACCAACTGTGGAGAAAGTATAGAATACACATTACCCGAAGAATCCACCTGGGTTAGACAACTCGATCTAAGCAATGATTTAATTTTGGGATTAAGCTTCTTATTAAAGGATAAAGGCAGTATGCTAATAAGTAAAGATTACTTGCAGTTACAGAAACATACAATCTTTACACCAGTTTATACACACGATGAACCAACCATGATAAGAGAACTAGAAAATCCCAAAGAAGAAAAAGAATGCAATTGTCCTCATGAAAGGCAATGCGAGTTGCATAACGTAATTCCCAATGACGATTACAGTGCTCATGACATAAATCAAGAGTATGAGATAGAAGTCCACACAGACTTTATGAATCTTGAACATCTTTATTACACCCTCATAAGTGAACAAGATGCTGAACAACTAATATCAAAAATAGAGAAATTAGGAATAATGGGTGAAGAAGTACTAAAGTATTGGGATAAAGATAAGGTAATGTGTAAGCTAGATATTATAAACCCTGAATATAAGGTTAGAACAACAAAAATAAATGGCACAAACCAAGACATAGTTGATTTTAAAATGCATATTACAGTTCTTCTAAAATTAGGGGTTATCAGAAGATCTGAAAGTCCCCCCAGATCTGCTGCTTTTATTGTTAGAAAACACAATGAAATATCTAGAGGAAAAAGTCGAATGGTAATTAATTACAAAAGATTAAATGACAATACCAGAGATGATGCATATGATATTCCAGACAAAACTAGATTAATAAATCAAATACAAGGATGTAACATCTTTAGTAAATTTGATTTTAAATCCGAATTTTGGCAAATTAAAATGCGTCCTGAAAGTGTAGAATGGACAACATTTACATGTCCTGAAAGACATTTTGAATTGCTCGTCATGTCTTTTGGCCTTAAGAATGCACCATCTGTTTTCCAAAGAAAGATGGACGATATTTTTCTAAAGCACAAAAAATTTGCTGTTGTTTATATAGATGATATTCTAGTTTTTAGTAAAACAAGGCAAGAACACAGAGGTCATTTGCAGATTATTATTTCAGAATTTATTAATCACGGTATCATAATTAGCAAAACAAAGATGCAGCTGTATAAACCACAAATCAAATTTTTAGGAGCCATTATTGGGCAGGGAAAAATTAAACTGCAACCCCATATTGCCCAAAAAGCTTTAGACTTTTCAAACAAATTAGAAGAATTAAAACAGCTCCAGCAATTTTTAGGATTGGTCAATTATGCAAGACCTTTTATAAAAAATTTAGGCAAAATTGCAGGACCCTTATATGCAAAAACTTCCCAGAAAGGACAAAGATACTTTAACAAAGAAGACATTAAATTAGTCCAACAAATTAAGAACTTCCAGAATTAGCTTTACCATTGGATTCAGACTATCTAATTATAGAATCAAACGGTTGCAATACAGGCTGGGGCGCAACTTTGATTGCTAAACCAAATAAGTATTCCGATAAAACTTTAGAAAGAATTTGTCACTATGCTAGTGGTAAATATAAAGAAAAAGGTAACATCAGCAGTATTGATGCCGAATTATTAGCCATCTCTTATGCTTTAGATAGTTTTGAACTATTTATTATTACTAAAAAAGAAATAACTGTTCGGACAGACTGTGAAGCCATAGTTTCTTTTTATTCAAAGATGGCTTTAGAACCAAAACGTAGCTCTAGACGGCGTTGGCTTAATTTTTTAGATCGGTGCCTTCACCTTGGCACCCATATCACTTTTGAACACATCAAAGGCAGTACTAATATCTTACCCGATACTCTTAGCCGCCTGCTCCATCAGCATGCTCTAGTGGACATAGGAGATATAGGTACATCTTTTGACTTACTTAATGTAGATTAGCATCCACAAACTTATAATGTAACCCAAGAAGACCTAGTATTGACAGAAGTCATTGCCTTCTTAGAACATTGCACAGAAAATGAATTCATTTCTGTAATTACTAAAATGAACAATGTAACAACTCTTCATGAGCTATTAGAATATTGGTGGGTTAAAGAACCACATGCTACAATTATATCCAACAGGTTAAAAGAAATTCGAGAACAACGATATGCTCAAATTATTAAACAAAAGGCAAAAAATCTTGAAAAACTTGGGGCACTATCCACATCAGAAGTGTTTCTCACAATATATATAAGACAGAATGGAGGAATAGATAATGATATGGTCCATCTTAATATTAGCGACTTTCCAAATCCATTCCTAGAATATACAGATATAAACTTTACTCTATTCCACTTTTTGTAATTATGTTCTATCGAAGCCTTTTCTATCAGTATTAACTGCATCTATGACAAATATTTTTTATACACCCTTGCTGAACAATTTGATCCTTATGAGGATGGTTATGAAAACCTAATCAGAAAACAACTAATTAATACACGAATTTCTTATCTCTTGCAAACACCACACGATTATGATCTAATGAATACTTTTTAAGACAATATGCAGATGGCAAGGCCACCACCACAACCAGGGATCCGTCCAGATAACATGTTTCCACCACAGAACAGCTAGCAGACCAGCGAAAGCAGAACCCCCCAAGAACGATTGCGATTCGGAAACCAAGAACTTTTTGTTTTTTCTAATGGCAATCCTCCTTTCAGAACATATTCTCATATTTCTACATCAAAAGAACAATAATGCATCTTAGATAATTTATGGATTGCATTTAATAGAAAGGACCAGAAATATTTCTTAGCAGCCATGAATTCTTTATCAGAAGTATTCAGTCAGAACCAGAGAGGATACAAATTTTATGCAGTTTTCCAAGGTAACTTAGTAGGTGTTTTTCATACTTGGATAGAAGCAGCAGACAGTATTAAGTACTTCAAAAATCCAGTTTATAAAGGTTTCTATAATTTTTCAGAAGCACTAGATGTAGCTAGAAGCTACTTAGGACCTAACTATTTTGTTTCTCCTTCCTTAAGATCCATGCAGGAAACTCCCCTGGAATACTCTATCACAAAGGATATGCAGAGAAAAATCTTATTTTGTGATCATTGCGAGGCAATGTCACGAACGGTAAGAACATTAAATGAAAATAAAAATTGTCTGATTTTTGAAAAACAGAAATTACAGGAAAAGATAGCCAGCTTGGAGAAACAACTATTCCAGACCAGATTCCCACCTAAACATCCACCGTAGACTGCTTCCCCGGTCTATAATAAGTGGGATAAGAAGGGTTTGCATTTCCCTCTAAATGCAGATAGAGGTACTATTGAGCCTACATATTCAATAGCTAGTCTGGTTCAAAAGGCAACTAGTAAAGACACATCAAGTCCGTTTATGGTTGAGGTTTTGCCAAAAAACCTTGACATAGATATAATTGGGTCTACAATACTAATGGCTAGTCCGGAGCAAATGGCTACCAGTAAAGACACACCAAATCCGTTGATGGCTGTGACTTTGCCAAAAAGTCAAAACAAGGGCAAAGCCCTTATGGAAAACCAAGATATTACAGACCCAAATAAATATGACCAAATTCTGCAGCTTCTCCAACAGATTGAAGGCTTTCAGAAGCAACTAGAAAGGATCTAACCAAGACACAAGAAAAGCAAAAGAACGGAATCAATCAGAGCTATGATTGCAACACAGGTAGCAGAAGCAGACAAGACAGCTGTCTTAAAAGAAAAGGAGACAGTGACAGAAAGTGAGAAGGAAATTCCTGAAGATAAACCACCTCTATCCCAAATAGACAACTTTTCAGACGCAGGAGATAGTGGCAACAATAATCCCATGACCCCAATGTCCTTAGATTCGGTGGCTCTACATAATTTGGACACCTAAACTCCACTTAGAATTTTCCTGCACAGATGTCACCTCCGCTCAAAAAGGCATTTTGGACACCTAGATATTCCTGCACTAATGTCACCTCCACTCAGAAAGGCGTAGACAGAATCATCACTTCCACTCAGAAAAGCATCTCTCCACTTAGAAAGGCTTGGTCTCCAAGAAGCCACGTGTAAAGCAACCTCCACTTATCCCTCCACTGAGAAAGGAATGGACGCCAGACTGCAATGTGTAAAGAAATGTCCACTCAAAAAAGAACCCACTGGAGGAGTGCAGATTCTCCTTCAAGTGCTCCTCTCAGAAAACCCTCTATAAAAACCACCCTCTGCTCTTCTACAAAAAAAAATCCTTACCCCGCTTCAAAAACTCCTCTTGTACTCCAATGTTCTCCCTCACCACTGCTTTGTAAAATATTGCATGTACTGTAAGGAACAAGCTCCTCAAGCTTGAACTCATTGTAAGTTTCTCTTAGATCGTTAAGGGATTTCCCGAAAGGAAAATCTCTTTACTATGTATCCACTATGTTCCCCAAATAAATAAAATTCTGTATTATATGCCTAGTTTTTAGCTTTGTTTTGCACATAAACTCCTCTTATCCTTTATTCTGGGTATATCATAATAGCACAGGGAGGTCTTATAACCAGGAGTGAACCTGTAGGCAAAGAAAGCCGACTTCTGAGAGGAGCACTTGAAGGAGAATCTGCACTCCTCTAGTGGGTTCTTTTTTGAGTGGACATTTCTTTACACGTTGCAGTCTGGGGTCCATTCCTTTCTGAGTGGAGGGATAAGTGGAGGTTGCTTTACACGTGGCTTCTTGGAGACCAAGCCTTTCTAAGTGGAGAGATGCTTTTCTGAGTGGAAGTGACGATTCTGTCTACGCCTTTCTGAGTGGAGGTGACATTTGTGCAGGAATATCTAGGTGTCCAAAATGCCTTTCTGAGTGGAGGAGACATCTGTGCAGGAAAATTCTAAGTAGAGTCTAGGTGTCCAAATTATGTAGAGCCACCGAATCTAAGGACATTGGGGTCATGGGATTGTTGTCATCACTATCTTCTGTGTTTGAAAAGTTGTCTATTTGGAATAGAGGTGGTTTATCTTCAGGAATTTTCTTCTTACTTTCTGTCACTGTCTCCTTTTCTTTTGAGACAGCTGTCTTGATTGCTTCTGCTACCTGTGTTGCAATCATAGCTCTGATTGATTCCTTTCTTTTGCTTTTCTTGTGTCTTGGTTGGATCCTTTCTGGTTGCTTCTGGAAGCCTTCAATCTGTTGGAAAAGTTGCAGAATTTGGTCATACTTATTTGGGTTCGTAATATCTTGGTTTTCCATAAGGGCTTTGCCCGTATTTTGACTTTTTGGCAAAGTCACAGCCATAAACGGATTTGGTGTGTCTTTACCGGTAGCCGTTTGCTCCGGACTAGCCATTGGTATTGTAGACCCAATGATATCTCTGTCAAGATTTTTTGGCAAAACCTCAGCCATAAACGGACTTGATGTGTCTTTACTGGTTGCAGCTTGAACCAGACTAGCTATTGAATTTGTAGGCTCAATAGTACCTCTATCTGCATTTAGAGGGAAATGCAAACCCTTCTTATCCCACTTATTATAGACCGGGGAAGCAGTCTACGGTGGATGTTTATCGTGTGTATAAACTGGTGTAAAGATTGTATGTTTCTGTAACTGCAAGTAATCTTTACTTATTAGCATACTGCCTTTATCCTTTAATAAGAAGCTTAATCCCCAAATTAAATCATTGCTTAGATCAAGTTGTCTAACCCATGTGGATTCTTTGGGTAATGTGTATTCTATACTTTCTCCACAGTTGGTTTCAAATCTAATTTTACTATTTGGGATTAACAGATCATCTGTAACCCCTGTTTCCATTAATTATATTTTCAAGTATTTTCCCGTATTTTAAATTAAACTATTCTCTTTTAATTTAATATGTTATTCAAACTAGCTTGAGAAGCCCAATATTTAATTATTCAACTATTTTAATATTTGAAATGTTTTGGAGCCCAATTTTATTATAAGCCCAGTAATTTAAATTATTTTGTATGAGCTCAAGCCAATTGTTTAAATTAAACCGAATGGTCTAATTATTTATTTTGAGCCCAAATTCTATATTTAAATAATTAAATTGTTTTAAGCCCAAGGACCAGGCCCACCTCCTATTGGGTATTGATCTGCTAACCCAATCCCAAACTCCATTGTTGACCAGATCCAACAATTAATCCCAAAATTTCTCCCGTAACCCCCAATTAATATTCCTAATAATCTGCATTCTAATCTGTTATTTGAATCCCGTAACCCTCTCCCCTACAATCACTCTCCTCCTTAATTTTATACCATTATTATATTAATATCTTCCCCTATTCTCTCTCCCGTACTCTCTCCCCTCCTCTTCTCTGATTAAAACCCAAACAAACAAAAACAAAACCAAAAACCCAGCCTTCTCCTCCCGCGCTCTCATCTTCCCCATTCGAAAACCCAACAAAACCCATCTTCTCCCTCTCCTCTCCACCTCCTCGCACTCCGACCACCATAGCACCGCCACCACTTTCGAACTGCCTCCCTATCCCCATCACAGCCGCAGCCAATCCCCTCGCCTGCATCCCCTCACCTTCTCCCCATCCCCGCCATCACCATCCTCCATCGAATCCAAACTCCGGAACCCAATCCAACTCCGCCATTACCCAACTCCCGAACTCAACCCCCCACCATTTCGCCTCAACTCTCTGCCATTGCGCCGCTCATCGTCTTCTCCATCCGCCTACCCATTACCTCGCAACCACCGTCGCCGCCAACACCATCAACACATCCTCCGAATCCTCCCCTGTTCGAACCCAAGCAGAGTCGCCCAGCGTCGCTTCTCGACGTCGCGCCAATGATCCCGTCGCCGTCGTCCTTCCTGCCGTCGCGTAATCACCGTCGAAGCCATCGCCGACGCTGCATCCCCTCTCCCTCTCGTTCTCTGTTTTGTCGGAGTAGAGAACGAAGAAGAAGGCAGCGGATTGGCAGGATTGGATCTCGACCGTAGGATCGCGCCAAGATTCGTGCCGTCTGATCGCTGTCCCGTGCTCACCCACAGCAAATCCTCGCTCGCTGTTCCGTGTGCGGCTCCAGATCCGCTGCGTGGAAGCGATTCTACTAGTCGCTGTTGCTGTCCCGTGTTTTGGTGCAGCAGATCCGCGACGCTGTTTGCTGTTCGGGCTGTTCGGGTGTGGGGATTTCTTGCTGAGTTGCTGTGTTGTTTTGCCTGGATTTCTTGCACGTATTTTTGCGCGTAATTTTCGTCAAAAAGGCAAGTATCCCTTGTACAATTTATTTGTTCTAGTACAAGCCCCTTGTAAAAATACCGTAAGTATATTATTTTTGACTCCAATTCGCATTCATAAGTCGAATTGATATCCGTTTCCATACCTAATCCGTCGATCTGTATTCACATGTGATCGTGAATACTTTGTTCTCATATGCATGACACTAACACAAAAATAAATACAAACATATGTACTTTTAGGGATTATACATATTGGTGTGAATGACTATTTTGCCCTTGATAATAATTTAAGTGTTGTACATTATCCCTTAAATTTTGATTTAGTTTTATACATGTGATCACTCACTTTGTAGTTGCAATATTATTTTATATGACCCAAAAATATTATGGACCCATATATGTAATAATAAATTAGACCCAAATATGACATTAAAACTATATGTTTCACATCTCATGACTTAAGAACATATTTCATGCATACTTCCCTGATGTTCCATGTCCATATCCTGACATCGTCCTCATTGGATTATGATCATATTAACAAAATTAATAAAAGTAACAAGCCGGGGTATAAGAAAAAGATTTAAGTAGTGGGCAATATAGAAGAGCGTACTCGGACGGAAGCTCGTGGTTTTCCAATGCATATTGCAAACTACAAGTTGCAAATTTGCGAATTATATGTTTATATATTTCACGCTATATGTTTACACTATGTTTGACTCGATATGTTTCACGTTATATGTTTGCACGTATCTCGATACAATATTGAATGACATATTTTTCCGAGTACGTGACCTATAAAACCCACCACTAAATCTAAACGAAATTATATTGACCGTGTGAGACCCCGTATTATAGTATAATATACTAGTATGGTATATATATATATATATATAGTATATATAATTAGTAAAGAAAGAATGGATGGTGGGGATGGTTAGTGACGTGGAGAAGGAATGGAAGAAGGAAAGTGGGTGTAGTGTTGACTAGTTGACTACGTATGGATTAAATGAAGGAATGAATGAATGAAAGATGTGTGTGTGTGCTTGGTTGGACCTTGGACCGGTTTGACCATGGGATGGAATAATCCCACATCGGCCATACAAGGTGGAAATGAGAGAATATATAGGATTAGCCCATGATAAAGGGATACCAACGGTTAACCACCCTTTTGAGGCAGCCTGTGGTGGGCGTGGCTAGAGTTTGTGTCCATTCTTTCGCGTGTGCGTACGTGTAGCTGCGTGCGCAGCTGAGCCGGGCTCGGGGCGTTACAGACCGTAGCAACCATATAGTAAAAATATGGATGCATGAAGTGCTACCTAGATAGAATCAAACATTAGACATAAGATTAACACGTGCACTTGCAAGATCCAAATTATATGTTACATGTTCATGTTGATTCAATATTTGTTTACTTGATTACTTGTTTTATATGCCACTTGTTTCATAATGCCTTGTTCATACCATGTTTACATATTGCATTTTCCTTACTCTTGATTCCTTACTCTTTTCCTTTTTTTTTTGTTTTATTTTTGTTCCTATTTCCCTTAGCTTGTACCCCCCTTGCGGCCCGTAACTTGTATTAACGGGTC
This sequence comes from Hemerocallis citrina, assembly GCA_017893485.1. Lineage (NCBI taxonomy): Eukaryota > Viridiplantae > Streptophyta > Magnoliopsida > Asparagales > Asphodelaceae > Hemerocallis > Hemerocallis citrina. The sequence goes on from CM030360.1 coordinate 199,775,950, forward strand.
TCCTTGTTTCCCTTTTCTTTTCTTTTTGTTATAATATACTTGCATGCCCAAACGGAGAATTACCAGAAGGTGTCACTGACCAAGTGTTCTAGTTTATTATTATCATGTTATCTTAGTTTGTGTTTTACTTCATTAAACTCTTTAATGTAATTCGGGCTTGTTTGACCCGTAATAATTTATATTTCCCAGTTGTTGGTTATAATATGGACTATGTCATGAACTTTCATTATCAAATTGTGATTTACATGCCTACGTGGGTTGTTTTATTATCTTGTTGTTGAGTTTACTTGTACAGCTCATGAATGGTGCATTCGCACCATTCGTTGGGCCTTAGTCTCGTGCCCGTATTTCCTCATTTTGGGAAGCGGGGCGTGACATCATCATACGTAAAAACTTTTCCATCCATTTGTTGGACTACTACAGGTTTCGAGGCATTTACTATGTATTGTTTTGGGATCATATCTTTATTTATAATACAGTTTGTACATCCTGTATCGATTAAAGCTAGACACTTTACTTCGTAGGCCATCATTCTTACCACACATCTAACTTTTAGTGCCTTAGTCTATCTTTATTGCATATTTGGATTAGATCAATTTGATATGGATCTATTGTTGGTTCATTCTGGTCTACTACCATTTTTCTTTTATCAAACCTTTCTTCTATTGTTTCTACCTTTGTATAAAGAAGTTTCTGTGTATCTTCTAAATTTTCTATTCTTTTTCTTAAGATTTTTACTTCATTAGTATTTATTGTTGGTTTGGGTATTGAATAACTAAGTGTAATATTGTAGTTCCTTTCTATGCATTTTATAGAACCTTCTTGGTAACACTTGGAACATTTTGTTCTGTTCATCTTACTAGGGTATTCTTTACAAAATAAACATGGCATTCTATCCATACCTGTTCGGGCCTGCCAGTTGTGTTTGCAAGTTTCCAATAGGCTTGAGGTCGATAAAGAAGGAGTTATTTGTCCCTTACTAGTAGGTTCTATGTTCATCATATCTAAATCAGAGAAGTCTAATTCTGGTATACTGGGAAATGGTGCAAAATCTTCAATTAATTCATTTGGTTGTTTATTGTCTTGCGTTTCATTTTCTTCATCAAAGTCTTCTACGGTGACGATCGAATAAATTGATTCAGAATCAGATACTGTTTCGTCAATATTAATTAAATCCTCATTTGTGCATTCTATGAGTATGCTACTTTTATCATGTCTATTTATTCTTTTAGAACAAGTTCTACTCAAATGTTCTGGGCTACCACATGTATAACATTCGAGTTTATTTTTATACAATCTATTTGGCTTAAATTTTCTAACATGTTTCTAAGGGTCTAAATATGGTTTTCGTCTGTTTGATTTTCTTAAAAAATATTTTTTCTTCCTATATTTTGTGTTTTGTTTCGTGCGTCTGCTGTGTTCGTTATAAGTTCTAGTTCTCCTTTCTCCTATACCATATGTCTGAGGAGTGTATATTTCTTTACAAAACCCATAATCTGAGTTTTTTAATTGTTTCTGAATTTGTATTTCTGTACATTTGTATTTTAATACATTAATAACATGTTGTATTCTTTGTCCTATTGACCATGGGTGACCTGGACCTGCTGTCATTACTTCTGGCCAATTTTTTCATTTTTCTGCTATTTCTATTCCTAGGGCTCCAGGAAGTTTTCTAAATAATTTGTCTCCTAAATCTTGGTTAAAAGCATTTCCTGAAATACAGGTATAATAAAAATAATCATTAAGAAATTTCTTTATATACTTCCATTTATATAGACTTAATTGTTCTAAAGTTCTGATAGCATCTTTTTGTAATCCTAGTGCTCCCGTATTCGGGTCTTCTCCCGTGACTAAAGCTTGTATTTTATTTACAAAATTATAGGGATTGGGACCTAGCATTAGCAGTGTATTATAATCTTCTACATACGAAACTTTGTAGGCTTCCCATAAAACCCTAATGCTTTCTCCTAAAAATGTTTCTAAATACTTGTACATTTCTTCTATTTCTAGATTTAAAAAGGTTCTATAATAATCTCCTATCAGTGTATATTTCCATACATCTAAACTATTTGACCAAGCTTGTGGATCATGGGCGGCTAGGTTTAGAACCTGAGCTTCTCCTTTAGTCTGAAATTTAATTGGTTGCTCTAAAGGTTGTCTCCTTCCTTTGGTTTTATATTGATTTTCTGGTTCTTTGTAGTCGTCTACTCTTGTCCTGGGGGTATTGCCACTTCTATAACCACTATAGCTAATTACAACTCCTGATGTGTTATGTATTGGTGTTCCTCGATAGGGGGAAGTAACTTCGGATTCTTCTACTAGATCCTTTTGGTATGAAACCTCTGAGATTTGTGTTTCATTATCTATTTCTTTTTGTATTATTTCGTCCTGTAGGATTCCGATTCTGATATTTTGTTCTATATCATAGTATAAATATTCCAGTTCTTTTATAGAACCATTCATATAATGCTATCTTCTAGTTCTAACAATTCTTTAGGTGATAACCTTCCGAGACTTAACTCTGTAGGATAGAGAATCCTATCAGTTTCTGATACTAATATTTCAAGGCATTCGATATGCACTAGATCAGATTCTATATCCATTTCTAATTCTTGTATGTTTCTGTGGACTTGTGGGACATAATCTGTAAAACGTATGCTAGTTCTGCTTTTTTCTTGATAAACTAATGCCTCTTGAGGTACAAGAGTTTCTACTGGGTTTATGAAGTTGTCCAGATTCCATTCTAATCTTACTAGCCTTTGGGAATCATACGTTAATGGGTTTACCATTTTTATTCCTTTGCTACTTAATAAATCAACTATTTCTGTTACGATTACTCGATATTTTATCTTCAAATTGGTTGTAGTTCGTCCTAAGAATGCTATGTGTACTAAAAGGTTATCTCCATTGTGGATTTCTTCATATTCTTTTGTCTGAATTCCAATATGGATATATCTTGTAAAGTCTTGAAGAGTCATCATAAAGTCTGGGCTACATTAAAATATTCCTGAATTGCTATTCATATCAACTTCTATACTGGCTATCATACCTCTAGCAATATCATTCCATCTATTATCATATAAGGTGAATAAAATTTTGCAGCCTAAGTTTTTTCTCATAAGTCCTTTAATACCTATGACTATTAAACCTAAATGCATTAATTTATATCGTGAGGTTCTAAGCTCATGTCCTGCTTCCTGGCTTACTAAAGATAGACTACATGTCTGGTTTCCTAGACAACTTAGTGCTTGTTCTCGGTTATGTCTGAAAAATTTTGGTCTGAATTCAAAACTTCTGGTCTGGTAAAGAATTTTTGGGTTTAGGATATTGAGTCCTTCCTTTTGGAATCTTTCTTCTAAACACACAAACAAAAAAAAAAAACAAACCAATTTTATTTTTAAAAAAAAAGATATATCAAGGTGAGGTAGGCCTGTTTAACTTCTCAGCGAAACCAAACCAATTTCCCCTTAGGGCATACTCACAGCCTTTCTTCTAGAGTTGGCTTTCTTTGCCTACAGGGTCACTCCTGGTTATAAGACCTCCCTGTGCTATTATGATATACCCACTAAAGGATAAGAGGAGTTTATGTGTAAAATAAAGCTAAAAACTAGGCATATAATACAAAATTTTATTTATTTGGGGAACATAGTGGATACATAGTAAAGAGGTTTCCCTTTCGGGAAATCCCTTAACGATCTAAGAGAAACTTACAATGAGTTCAAGCTTGAGGAGCTTGTTCCTTACAGTTCAAAAATTCCTTACCTCGCTTCAAAAACTCCTCTTGTACTCCAATGTTCTCCCTCACCACCGCTTTGTAAAATATTGCATGTACTGTAAGGAACAAGCTCCTCAAGCTTGAACTCATTGTAAGTTTCTCTTAGATCGTTAAGAGATTTCCCGAAAGGGAAACATCTTTACTATGTATCCACTATGTTCCCCAAATAAATAAAATTCTGTATTATATGCCTAGTTTTTAGCTTTGTTTTGCACATAAACTCCTCTTATCCTTTATTCTGGGTATATCATAATAGCACGGGGAGGTCTTATAACCAGAAGTGACCCTGTAGGCAAAGAAAACCGACTCTAGAAGAAAGGCTATGAGTATGCCCTACGGGGAAATTGGATTGGTTTCGCTGAGAAGTTAAACAGGCCTACCTCACCTTGATATATCTTTTCAAAAAACAAACAAAACAAACAAAAAAAACCAAACAAAAAAAAAACAAACAACAAAAAAAAATAGATCCTGAGGTATCAGAGCCATACCCATTCCAATATGGGTATCAAAAAAAAAAAAAAAAAAGGCGCCAGGCAACAGCTAAAACATCTACTAAGAGACTAGAAGCAGATATATAACACTCCACTAAATTGAAGCAAAAATTAAAAGAACATAACCATAGTATAACTTGGCAACAACTAAAAAAATTAAGGGAAGTAAAATACATCGCAACAGTCGAGATCAATACCATCCACCCACAACCAGAAAACACTGGACCAAACATCCGAAGTGGACATCTTGCATCCATAAACCACAGCAGACCAAGTAGAGTGGCCAAAAATCCCGAGCAAGTAGAACACAAAAAGTGAAGCGGCAACAGAACTAATCCTGTAATTTCGACAAGCTAGCCCAGAACAGATAGAAAATAATTGAAGAAACCAGTGGACTCAACTCTGCAAAAAGAAAATACGTTGAAAATAAAAAACAGGGAACAAAAGGTCAATGGAGTGTAGCGGCAGATGAACGAAAAAATGCACCGCCTCATCGAGGCGATAAAGGAACAGAACCTCCACTTTATTTTGTGATAAAGTGGACGGCCAAAGCTTAGCGAAGAAAATAAACTTATCAATAATATTGGCAATAGGTCTTGATTTATGTGAAAAAACTCTATTGTTTCTTTCTATCCAAATAACCCTATAATAGCCATGATGGAAAGCATCCAAGAATTACGAAATTCTTTTTTAATTGTATTAGACTTCCAAGAGGAGAAGAAGGAGTTTGGGATAGATGGGACCTGCCAAGCTTCCACGCAAATAAGCCAAAAAGGGCGGGTAAAGGGGCAATGAAGGAAAAGGTGCTCAGCATCTTCATGGCAAGTAAGACATAAGGAGCAAAATTGGCCTATGGCAATTTGCCTCTTGTTAAGAACCTACACCGTAAGGAGTTTGTTGTTAAAAGCAAGCCAAGAGAGAATTTTGGACTTCGAAGGTGCACAGCTACTTCAAATGCTTTTAGCGATCGGAGAGTTGACACCTCCATAATTAAGAAAATTATAGAAAGATTTGACAGAGAAAGAGCCTGAACTGGTCCATCTCCATATAATATCTTCTTTGGGATGCCAGGTGTAATTGTTTAAGTGAGATAAAAGTAGAGTGAACTCAGGCAGTAAGGAGGGAGGTAGATCACTACTGAAAGGAATATGCCACTCCCTAAGGTTATCGTGAACAGTAAAGTATTCTGCCACAGTGGCAGAGGGGTTAGTCGCCAACCTGTAGAGGGCCGAGAAGGTAGACGCAAGCTTAAGATTCCTGATCCAAAGATCGGTCCAGAACTTGGTCCTCGACCCATCCACACACACATGGGAAATACCACATTGGAAAGGAGCGGCCGCTTTCCATACTCCCTTCCAGAAGGGGGACGCCTTGTAGGAAAGGGAGTGGTGAAAGTCCCAAACCCTCCGCCGAGTGTAACATTTACAAGAAATAAGGCGAGCCCATGGTAGGTGATCTGCTTTCAGCATTCTCCATAACCATTTACCCAAAGAGCAAGATTTTGATTCCTGACATCCAGGACCCCCCAGGCCACCGGCGGCCATGGAAGTACAAACTATCCTCCAATTGCAAAGATGTGAACCGGCTCTATATAAATTGGAACCCGACCAAAAGAAATTCCTCCTGATCTGATCTATCCTCTTGATGACCCATGACGGGACATAGAAAAAGGACATCATAAATAAAGGAATAGAAAAGAGAACCGAATTAACTAGAATCAATCTTCCCCCCTAGAGAAAGATGCTTACTAGACCAAATGTTGAGTCTGGATTCAACTTTTTCAATCATCGGAATCCAATCAGATTTATGCAACTTGCCCCACCTCAATGGAATGCCCAGGTACTTAACTGGAAATGAGGCGGAGGCACAGTTGTAGAATTGAGCAATCTCAAGTTGACGGTTGTTAGACCCACCGAGCCAAAGGACCGACGATTTAAGAAAATTAATGGATAAACCAAAAGCACTTTCAAAGATATAAACGAGTTTAAGGTTCCGTAAGGTACAGCCATTGGGCTTAGCAAAGATGATAGTGTCATCGACGTACTGGAGATTTAGAACTCCCCAGAAGCTGTGTGATCCGCCAAGGTCTTCAATGACATTGGCGTCCCAAGCTTTCCGAAGCAGTTTGCTGAACACATCAGCAACCAGAGTGAAGAGAAGGGCAGAAATAGGGTCCCCCTGACGGATACCACAATTGCACTTGAATTTGTTGCCTTCAGAACCATTAATGATAACGCAAGATATGCCAGCAAAGAGACTGGACTTAATCCAGGCGATCTACCTTGGTCCGAAACCTCTGTGCAAGAGAATATCGAAAAGGAAAGCCCAACTGACTTTGCCATAAGCTTTTTCAAAATCTAATTTTAACAAAATACCCTCAGTATTGGATCTGTGACATTCGAAGATAATTTCTTGAGCAGGTGCCACACTGTCCAGAATGAAGCGATCTTTTATAAATCCTGTTCGGGCAGGATCGATAAGCGGAGAGATAACTAGGCTAAGGCGGGTAGAAAGAACTTTCATGACAATCTTAAAAGTGGTGTTGATGTAACACCCCGAATTCCAAATAAGACCGAATTCGAGATTCCACAGGATCTTTACACTTCACTTCGTACAATTTTATAAGGAAATTTAAACTTTTCATCATATATCAAAGTTCTTTACAATTGTTTACTCAGCGGAAGATAAAATGAAGTACAACAATGAAAATAATATACAACTTGCAACATCTTTAACATGTAATCAATCAACAGCATCATATCAACTTTACTTCTTCATGAATATGTCCATTTCCTACATAATAAGTTGTGGGCACGTCAGTCACTTATAACCGATGAAAATGTTACACTCGACCATCCTCTCTATGCCGTACATATAACGATCTCAACACTTTAACAAATCATGAACTTAAATGAATATAAGGTGTTAAATGTAACTACACTAAACATGTAAGTGTATGCGATGCCTTAATGCCCAATGCACATATTTTATACTAAGATGACACTAATGCAACTTATTCGGATTCTATGCATCCTATACTACATAGGTCCGAGAACAAGCACCTACGTACTCCACAATAAAAGGTTCGATCCATCGCCATGACAACTACCCAGTAATAAAACGAACTTGAGACGTTCCACGAGTATGGATCCCAGTCCCGGAGAACCACCACAGCAAAACCCCCGCCCGATTGTTATACAGACTCCTCGTCGTGCGAACCTCCTGTAAGTGCCCATTTAGCCCCGATATACGTATATACTTTGGAGTACGGCAAACTATCCGCCCGACCACGCATAGTCCCGGATTTAAATAAAAGCCCGTCTCCCACGAGGCAACCACAGTCCCGGAGTACACCGCCCGACTGGATCTATAATCCCGGTGAATCCAAGATCTCTTACAAGTAGTGCTCTATGGTACACTGGCTAACCAGTAAGTCCAACTGTGATTATTGATTAGAAATCATGCCATTGTAATTTTGTTCATAAAGTTCTGAAATTAGTTCTTTTTCGCAAAACTTGTTTATCCAATGATCCAATCTTTTAGGATATTGAAATAAACTTTTCTTTTTGACTGAGATGAATTTTAAAAACAGCAACCAACTAATTTCAAGTTCATTTTAAAAAAATATATTTCTATTTTCAAATAGTTCCCCTTCTCATTTTACACATAGATTTGTATTTTTTTCTCTCAAAACTTGAATTTAAGCATTGTATTCATTAAAACTAGTTTTTGTACTCAATTATACTAATCAAAATTTTGTAATATCATCAAACATGCCTCTCAATCATGAGAATCTCAAAAGAACTCTTTCATGCAAAAAAATTATATTTTCAATATATCATGGCAACATACATAAGTCGACACATTTCATGGTAATGACTAGATTTGTTTTTCTTTCTTTCTTAATCATCATGACTCTAAGGCATAATTTGAATATGACATTCTTCAACCAATTTTCATACAAATCATACATTCGACATGCACAAATTTATAAGCATACTAACATGATTCAAAGTATTAGTCTTTTTTATCAAAATTCTTCTTTCTAATTAATATGGTGGCTATTATCTACTTAATCAGAACAAGATTATTCTCATTCATGGCATATTACACTAGCATGAATTTTATCTACATATTTCACATCAACATTAACTTATATTACTCATTTATAATTTTTAGCATGCATTCTCTATAATTAGAAAGTAAGAAATCACCCACCTCTTATGAAGAATGAAATAACCAAGATTGGAGATACCACTTCTAGCTCCTAGCTCCAACTAGCACTTCCTTGTCCTTCTCCTCCTAGCAAGCATCCAAAGCACAAGAAATACTCTCTTTCTCTATTTCTTTTTCCTCTCTTTATTTTTTGTTTAGTTTAGGTGTGACAAGAGAAGAAAAGTGGGGGTGTAAAGTGAGGGTTTAAAGTGTAAAATTATCCACCTAATTTCCAACTCTTCATAATCCTAACTCCTATAACTCCCAACTTTTCATGTTTCCACCTCTTCAAAACTCAAACCTCCAACTCTTCACCTCTAAACTCCCACCTCTTCATCTAACACGTGCACGTGTTGTGCACTAGTGCACACACATACACAAAATTTAATACAATTCCCAGAGTTCTAAAATGTGTATTAAAAGTTGTTACATGTCATGTGTGAGTCCATGCACAATTTAAAAAACAGATTTAATTAATGGGCTTGTCTCATGGGCTTTCTATTTAATCAATTTAATTAGTTAGTCTAGTGGGCGCTCCTTTTAATTAATCTAATGTGTTAGAATCCATCTTTAGGTTCATGAGTTTAATAAAAGGCTAAATAAAAAGGCTATGCATACTAAAATAGTAAATGAGAGTAAGAAAAATAAAGATGAAAAAATATTAGCACGTGCGATGCACTTGCACACACTTCCTTCAATTAAATATTTTTATTTAAATTAAAACACATGTATATAGTATATAAGATGCATATAAAATTAGTTTAATTTTAAATTATAATTTTTTATGCACAAATAAAATAGACACACATTTCAGAATTTATTTTTGAAAACGAACACGCCCATAATACGTTTGCCAAAAGCACGTGCGTCGCACGTAAAATATCAAAATGCGAAATCAACTTTATCAACGAAAAATTATTAAAATATAATCGAAAACAACATAAGAAAAATATATTTATTAATTTTATATATATTTCACGACGAAATCACTACGTAGATAGAAAACACGTGTGTTACACGCACAAAACTATTTTAATCAAAATAGGGAGAAATGAGTTTCCGTTTTATAAAAATGGATTTGAATACATAAAATAAATAATTTAAACACATAGGAAATATTACACGTAGCGGTGGGAACGCATAATTGATACGTGCATCGAAAACACGTAAAAAGCACGTAAAAATTTTAAGATTGAAATATTATATTTCAGTTGACTCAAATAGGATAAAATTAATATAGAAAATGCATGAAAACACGTTACAAGTATTACCAATAACGGTACAAAATACACGTACGTAACACATAAGCGCAAAATTGTCATTTCCAATTTTGCATGGTGTTACACTGTGTAACACCCCGTAATTTTTAAAAGAGAATAAAATATAAATATATACTTTGAAAGTATAATAGTGGCTATTTGATAATATAATGGATTTGGAAGATGGCATTTGTGTAATATAAAAGGATAAAGAAATTGTATTGATGGGGGGGGGCACAGAATCGACAACTATATAGTGCTCTTGCTACTATTTTGGCGCCAAACACTCTGATGGCGTGGCATTGCATTGGGGCCCACCCGAAAATGATTTGCTTCTGTGACCTCTCAGATGAGAGAGAGAACACGGGAGAATGTAATGAAATGGTCTCATATCGGATTTGAAAAGGAATATAATAATATATAAATATAATAGCCTATGATCAAGAGTCACATAATTGGTTAACCACCTTTTGAGAGGCAGCCTGTGGTGGGCAGTTGTACTACACAATATCTAATTTGTCTTCTAAATTGTATAAATTGTTCGACTATAGACCCAGTCGGGCGGAGGATTTCAGGATTGTTATTGATCGGGCGGTGGATTCCGATATCATAACTAATCGGGTGGATAGGAGGGTGGCTCAATTAAATCAGGAATTATGATTGATCGGACGGTGGATTCCGAGATCATGAATAATCGGGCGGATAGAAGAGCAGATGCTCCACAACGGCTAGAAAGGAGATCCTGCACTAGATTGTGCATGCCCTGTGCTCAGCGAGAACGCTGATTTCTAGGGGGGGTGTGTGTAGCACCCCGTAATTTTCAAAAGAGTATAACATATAAAATTTACTTTGAAAGTATAATAGTGGCTGTTTGATAATATAATGGATTTGGAAGATGGCATTTGTGTAATATAAAAGGATAAAGGAATTGTATTAATGGAATGGGGGGGGGGGGGGGGGGGGGGCACCCATGAATCAACAGCCATATAGTGCTGTTGCTACTACTTTAGCGCCATGCACCCTGATGACGTGGCATTGCATTGGGGCCCACCCGAAAATGATTTGCTTCTGTGAGCTCTCATATGAGAGAGAGAACACGGGAGAATGTAATGAAATGGTCCCATATCGGATTTGAAAAGGAATATAATCATGGTTCTAAATCTCGGATTTCGGACTCGTCTCGGCAATGGGTGTTTCGTCTTTGGATCGGAGATATCGGAGGAGATCTCGGGGAAATGTGATCATATCGGATGTTTATTTTCTATACTCAATAAATACTTTTTTTTGTTACTCAATAAGATATTATATGTCCTGCATGTCATTTATCATATAAAATACTGTATAATGTAACTAATGACATGAATCAATTATGGTAAATCTTCGCATAATTTAACAATAATATAGAAGTGAATGTAATATAAGTATATAAGAGCATCCACAGTCGTTTGCTATAATTTCCAAATATCCAAATTATAGCAAACGATCCCCAAAACCATGCTGCAGTCGTTTCTCAAATTTGGATAATATGGCAAAGCTCCTATTTCTATTTCTCAAATTTGAGAAACCATATGAGCTTTCTCAAATTATAGAGGACGGGGTATGATACCCCGTCTCTTCTATATAATATTATTTAAATCTTATCGGACGGAGAATGATACTGCGTCCCACCTTTTTTTAATATTTTTTTTTTTTAAGAATTGGTAGGACGGGGAATGATACCCCGGACGGGGTATCAAACCCCGTCTCTCCCTTTGTTTTTATTTGTTTTTTTTTTTTTTTTTTTTTAATGAAATCAACGCTCAGGATTGAGCGATAGGAAAAAAAAAAAAAAAAAAACCAAAAAAATGTGGGACGGGGTATGATACCCCGTCCGGAAATTTAGGAGCAAAATTTGGAGCATTTAATGAGCATTTAATGTGGCAGGGTATTAATTAGGAGTAGTTTTAGTATAAAGTAAGTTTAGTTAGTATATTAATTAGGTTTAGTAATTTTTATATTATTTAATTTAGTTAATTAATTTAGTTTAAGTAATTAATTTTTTTAAAAATATTTGAAACGATCGGACGGGGTATGATACCCCGTCTCTCTAAAAAATAGAAAAATTATAGCAAACGACGACTGCAGTGAACGTGGGTATTTGCTATTACTGTAGCTGCCATATTATACCAAATGAGAAAAACGACTGTGGATGCTCTAACTAAATTGAATTTGCATTGATTAGAAAAAATGTATTAGTTAATAAACTTACTTGACTTTGCATATATATAGCGATATGAAATCCTCACATTATTTTAGCTTAAGGTCCTATATTGAAAGACATGCAAAAAATAAAACTAAATTTATTAATATATTCATAACATTTGTGTCTATTTCGGCTGATATTTCGGCAATATTTCGGTCGATATTTCGATAATTTTGACTAAAATTTACACATTTCGGTCCAAAACGATGTAAAGTATAAAATATGTGATTTCGTATCGGCAAGCTAGCCGAACCGAAATTTCGGCCGTATCGGAGAAAATTTAAAACAGAGAATATAATAATATATAAATATAATAGCCTATGATCAAGAGTCACCTAATCGGTTAACCACCTTTTGAGAGGCAATCTGTGGTGGGCAGTTGTACTACATAGTATCTAATTTGTCTTCTAAATTGTATAAATTGTCTGAGCTAGGGGCAGGGGCATTACAGTTGAGGATGTTGATAGGTCGAAAATTAGTGATCGTGTTAACTCCCATGTTTTTAGGAATGAGAACTATGTGAGCGTAATTGATACGATCGAAAGAGAAGGAACCTTGATGAAGTTCCGCGAACATCTCGAAAAGATCATCTTTAAGGGACTCCTAAAATCTTTGGAAGAAAAACGCCGGAAAGCCATCTGGCCCCGGAGCCGAGTCGCCTTTTAAGGAGAAAACAGCGGATTTAATTTCATCCATGGTAAAGGGAGCTTCCAAACTAGACAGATCATGAGAGCCTCACTCATATAGCTGATCCTAGTCTAGTTGAATGGATTGGAGTTTAAACTCCCCCAAAAGTTTTTTATAGAACGTAAGAAAGGTAGCATGGAATTGAGAATCAAAATTAAGCTCAATGCTATTATCGACAATGGTAGAGATGCGATTGCAGCGTTGACAGTGCGAGGCAAAATTATGAAAAAATGAGGTATTACCATCTCCCTCCTTGAGCCAACGAACTTTCGCTCTCTGAGCCCATTTGATGTGATCGTTATGAAGAATGTCAGCAAATCCTCTCTTACAAGAACTGCGCTTGCTACGGAGAGAATCCGAGATGGGGCCAAGCTCTTCAAGCTTATCAATAGCGTCAATAGGCGAAAGGAAAATTTCCTTAAGCAATTGAGCATTAGAAAATCGCTCTTTACGCCAAATCTTGCAACCGTACTTGATAGCGCGAAGCTTGGGCAAGATACGTCCAAGACCATGAGAGCCCGTGATAAAGGAAAGGCAATCGGAGATGAGTTTCACAAAGATTTGGTCCTGCAGCCAGTACTTTTCGAAACTAAATTTGAATGGTTTAGAGAAGTTAAAGATAGAATTTAGTGCAATAGGCACGTGATCAGAAGACGGATTAGGCAATGCATAAGAGAATGAGTTATGGAAGCGGGAGATCCAATCAAAAGAAACCAGGAATCTGTCGAGCATAGCCATAGACGGCAAAAGACGCATATTAGTCCAAGTAAAGGATCTACCATTAAGAGGAAGTTTGGACAAATTAAGAGAACGAATGCAATCGTTAAAGCGGAAGGAGTCCCCACTGCAAGAGGCATTACCGGGCCTTTCATGGGAGAATCTGGTGACGTTAAAATCACCATAAAAAAAGCATAAGCCGTTAAGGTTGTTATGGAAAGAATCAAATTCGTGCCAGAACATGTTACGACGGTCTGAGGTAGACGGCCCATAAACCGAAACCACGGTGAGGCTACAATTGAATTCAGTCCAATATAGGCAAACAACAAGGAAAAAAGTTAAATGGCGAACAGAAATGAGAGAGAAACGGGAGTCCTTATATCCAAATAGGATCCCGCCCCGCATACCAATAGCATCAAGGAAAATCCACTTTGAGATAAAGGATCCACCTATAGAACGTAAGATAGCGAGGGAGATAGAATCAAGTTTGGATTCCTGAATGGAGATCAAGTCACAATGGGAAGAGGAAATTAGATGGAAAACAACTTGTTGTTTAGAGGGACAACGAAGACCCTGAATATTCTAAGAGATACTAATCATAAAAACAATTCGTCTCAATAGCTCTTGAAATTTCGCGACTCCTAATGGAGTTAAAAACAGCTGTGTTGTCAGGGTTAACTGCAAACCCCATGCCCTCCGCTAGAATACGCATGTCGGAGTTGGATAACGAATCGAAATGAACTTGGTAGATGGATCTCAGCGGCGAATGAGCTGGCGACACAGACACAGGGGGGGGTTCCAAATTACGGATATGGGCGGCCAGGGAGGCCTTTGACTCTGCAGATAAATGCGAGTCCTTTTCAGCTCGAATTCGAGCACTAGAACGAACGATTGGGCAATAAGATTTAATCCTCGAAGGTGAACGAAGTCTCTTAGGTTTATCTACAACAGAGACGAAAGACTCTTTGGTGGAAGAAACTAGAGGGGAAATTGACAGCCTAAAGAAAGGGTCCGCACTGGCCGAAGGGGGGGCGGGACACACAAGGTCAGTGGACAAAGCCGCCGAGGACAAGGATCCTAGAAAATGTTGGTGAGAGGAAGAGATCGAAGTTGGGAGAAAATTAGGAAGAGATGAGGGACAAGAGGAAAGTAATGAGAGAACGAAATTACTGCTGCTACAAGAATTGAAACATAAGATGTTTGAATTGTGGGGACGACCCCAACCGTTGAAAGAATTAGAAAAGGAAAGGTAGAAAGAATGCGCAAAACTGTCGGTGATGGAAGAATAAGGACCTAAGCGAACGGAGCAATAACAAGTAAACTTAAAATTAGAAAAAGCATAAACGAAAATAGAAAATGGACTATCTAAAATGAGAACCTTGGATAGAGAGGGGGTATGAGAAAGATCGGCTTCCTCTTCAGCGAGCAGATTATCTTGATCCACCCAAGAATTAGATTTCGGGGACTGAGAAGAAGAAGCTTTGAGAGAATCCAGTTTGGGATTGGTCACCACTGAAGGAGAACAGTGCACCACTCTTTTAAAGTTATCCCACTCAGAGGCAAAGTTTGGGTTGACTTCCCAAGCTGGCCATTTAGAGTCAGAGGTGCTGGTAACAAGTAGCGAAGAAGCCTGCGCAACAGCAGGGGAATGGCCACTGGAGTGGGAACCAAAGTTGAATGAGCCGGAGTAACCGGGGGCTGCAATCCCACAGAACGAGTTAAGCAGGGATTATTAGATTTCGCTGCTGAAGTCGTTGTTATATCCGAGTTAATCCAAACCAGATAAGGAGCCTTAGAAGGCGAAATAGTATAGCTGACAGGAGAAGCTGCACTTCTGCGATGGAGGGGAAAGCTCTTTTCGTTAGGGAGTTGTTCGAGCCCCTAGATTTTAGAGAGGGAACGGTAGGGTTAGAAGAAGCACCCACAGCAAAGTGTTTAGGAGTAGGAACCACCGGCAAAGGAGCCTTAGCATCTCGTATAAGAACTGGGAGAGGTGCGGAGCTCACAGAAGAAAAGTCGTGGTAATTAACAGAAACAGAGAACGAGTACAGACCCACTCGTAGTGAATAATCCGTCACCCTGTCAATAACCTTAGGGCAAAGAAATTCAGCTTCAACCTGGATGCAACCAGAAGCCATCATCGACGAGGATGAAGTGCAAATTAGGTCTCCTACACATTTGGACATGTCGGCTACCAGACGGGGTGAATCACAAAAAGGGGGGGAGCCCCAACAGAGTGACTTTGACGAAGGGCAGGGGAAGAAGAGGTGTTATGCACCCATTTACGAATCGAAAGAATTATGGAACCTATGGTAAAAGATTTGATAGCCACCAATTCATCAAGAACTTTCGAGGAAGGGCAATTAATAACAATATCACCATTGGAGCAAGCATTGACCGCCCAAGTCCAATCAGTCACGTTGCAAGTATTGCAAAGAAAAGAGTCCAAGGAGTAATTGGATATGGATCCTCCAATGAAAGACACAGCCCCGTAACAATCGAGAATATTCATTTTAGAAATGATTTCCAGTGTTGAGACGTAGACAAGAAAAGCCTGACATTTAGCGAGCAGAGGTGGGAGGAGAGACTGAGTCTGATGTTTGAGAGGAACATCTTCAGAGATACGCTGCGATGCAGGTGGCGTGGGAAGAAAAGGAGACTTCGCAGCCAATTTAGCTCTCTTAGGATTACGGGATTGAACATCAGCAAGCTTCGCTTGAAGGAAGGGAAAGTCCAGGGCACTTGATCGGAGATGGGAACACCAATCGATAGACCCAACAATTGTTAGAGAGAGAAACACCGGTTATGGAAATGACCGGAATTGAGACAGAATAGACACTTCATATTATACGAACACAATGCCTTGAGGTGCCCCTTTTGCAAGCAACGAAAGCACCTCTGAGTGTAAGAAAGAAGGCGACGATAGGGGAAGGGAGAAGTAAATAAACAAAGAGAGCAGGAACAGACCGTTTGCTAAGAGCATCTCCAATCCATCGCCAAAATGGCGCTGAGTTGGCAGATGGCGTTGGAATTGGCCTCCAACCCATCGCCATATTCAGCGCCATAATGGCGGGGATTGGGTTGGGATGAACAGTGGCGCGCCATATATGGCGCGCTACTGTTCACCCAACGCCAAATTTTTTTTTTTTTTTAAAAACCCCTAAAAATTGTGTAATTTTTAATTAAACCCTTATTAAATATTTTCCTAACAAAGTTTATTACATTCTACTCCCAGAAAAAAAAATTTAATTTTTTTGTATTCTACTGAAGATTATTAATTAAATATTAAGTATATTTAATATTTAGAAAATAATACGAAATGCCAATTACAATATATATAAACTTCGTACATTTTAGGACGACTTAATTAAAATTTCATAAACATTCAAATAAAAAATAATACAAACTACATACTGCAAAATACAATAATCAAACTAAACTCGTGCAAAAAAAAAATGCAAAATATATAACGCAATAAAATAATAACACACATAAGACTAATAATAATTTAGAAAGGTGGTAAATCAGAATTAATTTAAAAAGTAGATAAAAAAGAATATGCTGAGAATATTCCTTTTTGGAGTTAGAAATGGAGTTATGGGTTGGAGATGAAGTTACTGTTTGATGTGACAGTTACTCCATTTTGAAGTAAAAGTTGCTCCAAAATGGAGATATGGGTTGGAGATGGCCTAAAAAAGAAACACACAACGGTAAAAAAAACTTTCACAATCGGAATAACTCAGCAACAAACTTAGGGAGAAACTATAGAAGAACCACTAACATCCAAAAGAAAACCTCACAAATCGATAAATAAAATTACTTAGAGCATCCACAGTGGTGTTTCTCATTTGCCAAAAAATGGCTGCTACAGTAATAGCAAATAGAAGCAATCGCTGCAGTGGTCGTTTGCTATATTTTTGCCAAAAAATTGAGAGACGGTATATGATATACCGTCTGTCGTTTTGAAATTAAATTTAAAAAGTTAATTACTTATTAACTATTAAACTAAATTAATTAAATAAATTAATTAATATAATAATAACTAAACTTACTTACAACTACTTTAAATTTAATTAACTACTAATACCTACCGACTAAACCTACTTTTTGACTTTTATACTTTTTGGTTGGACGGGGAATCATTCCCCGTCTGACCATTTTTTTTTTGTTTTTTTTTTGTTTTTTCCGGCCAATCACCTCCGTCCATTTAAAAAAAATAAATAAATAAATAAAAAACATCTCTCAGACGGGATATCATATCCCGTCTGATTGAGACGGGATATGATCTCCCGTTTGAGAGGTGTTTTTTTTAATAAAAATTTAATAAAAATATATCAGACGGGATATGATATCCCGTCCTCTATAATTTGAGAATCGCAATTCTGTTTCTCAAATATGAGAAACGAATATAGATCGTTTGCTAAAAAATGGCAATATGAGCTAAAAAATGGCAATATGAGAAACCATTGCAGCGCTTGCTTTCTCAAAAAATGGCAAACTGAGAATTATAACAAACCACTGTGGATGCTCTTACAGCGAAGAGGGAGCAAAAGGAAGTAGAGGGCGATAACGAGGAAGACCTGACCGAAAGCAACTGAGCTCAGAGCTGTCAACGTCAAGCAAATCAATGTGGGCGCTTCGAAAGAGAAACTCGGAGCGAATCTTCAGCACCAGGACAAGGAACATGCACTTGAAGAATCACAGATCTGCTCCTAACGCCCACCAGTTGAACAGGGATAGGAGACTTAGAAGGTTCTGAAGGGTGACTCCAAGGAGCCAGCAGGATGCCCCCAAGAAACCGCAGATCTAGCCCACGAATCTCCCAAGGAGGGACTGGCAAAGAATCCCGACAGATCTCGAGAACTCCAGGTGCTGAGAAGGGAAAGGAGGACAAGGGGAAACAGCGAAGTCGGGAGAGGGGGCACTTAGAGGATATGGGTGTGTAGAGGAGAGAGAGAAGGGCAACTTTAATGAAGGGAGGAGGTTGAAAGGGGGAAGGGAGAGCCTGGATCTGGAGGGTGAAGGAAGAGGAGAGAGGCAGAGCTTGTATGATTTCTTGGGTTACCTATTGAAGCTTGCTTTAGCACACATATACCATTTCACTGGTGATCCAATCAATGGCGTTATAAGATGCGTCGAGTTCTGCCTCTATTCCATTCGCGACATTTATGCCAGCATTGTAGCATTTGCTCCTGTTCCCGAGCTGACAAGGATTATCTTATTTGCATCAACAGTATTGGCCATTGCTGAAAGTACAGTCCCTGAATCTGTTAATAGCCAACCATATCTTCTCACGTTAGCTGGAGTTTTAAGCTTTGGGGCTATTAAGGGCTATGTTATCGAGCCCTTCTTTTATTTGTTTCTTTTCGCTATGTTTAGTTACTCCCGCTTTGTTAAGAAGCCGAAGCTGCTTCGGCTGCAATTGGGGAGCCTTGGGTGAGAGGATTAGCTATAGCTTCATACTTGGCCATCGCTATTGTTCAGCATTCTAAATAAGTCATCCGACAAAGCTGCAGATGTTTCGGTTAAACATAGGAGACCTCCATTGCCACTTCTAATATCTGCTTTCGCTATTGGAATACACGGTTGCTTCCAAGTGGGTTAGATTTAGATTCCGTCATTTGACGTGGATGATAGCAAAATTTATTTTCAGGGGTCCTTTTTCTTTCAGGCAATGCAACACCATGAATTATGTATACTTATTCTCATGTGTTAAGAGAGAAGCACACTCTTGATGTGGATGATGTCATGCAAATGTGGTGTTATCAATTTTTACTGTTCAATTGCAGTTACGGTGTGAATTTATTGAGAGGTTCATGTGGAATCCATCTGGGCGTAACGAGTTCGCTCACATATATACTCAATACGATATTGAGTTTACAACAATCTCGCCTGCTGAGCATCCAAGATGCCAGTGGAGGCCTGAAAACTCGAAGGAAGGGTGTGTCGTCGTCACCTTCATCCCTACGTACATATTAGAGAATGGAGATGAGCAACAACGCAAGATGCTTTATTCCTGTAAATTGTGCTGGAGGATTGTATTTACTTAGAGACAGAATCAATTTGATCAAACTTTTATTCAGTGTATTATTCAATGATTTTAATCTTTTCTAAGGTGTTTGACATTTGAGCAATCAGTAACCACATCTGCAGAAACTTTTTTCTTATTTGGTTTATTGATATGCTCTCTAGCTACTAGAAGTTGAAGATGGCAATGAAACTGAGGAAACTCATCAAATGTGTGATATCATCACCTTGTTTCGACTTACATATTAGATATTGGAGTTGAATCTTAGTAGATCTCGTATACTAAAGCTGGAGTGATGATTGCATAATGTATGAGTACTCTTTTGTTGTGAATTCTTCTTATTCAGTTGAGCTCATATGGTTCAGGTTCATAGATTATCAAGTAAAATGGGTCTTTTAAATATTTTCTTGATCGATTTTTTTATTGAATGATCCTTGGGATACTTATTTCATTCTTTGGTAGCAATATGTCATCAGCAAAAATAAATACGGTTCATAATTTCCCTTTTTTAAGATAGTTCATCCAAACAAATCGTGAGCAGTTCATTCAAAACATGCACTAAACTTTCTTTGTGAATGCCGAAAGCGAGCTGGCAAATGACACAACCATCTTGCTAACTTCGTGTATTGCATTTGCTAATCATGTCGTTACCTTTATAACCTAAATATTATACAAGCTATGAATCTACAACAAAATAAGAAAAATATAAATTTTAACTGGCTTTCAGTATAGACTTGGTACAATATACCAACCGTGACTTCCGGTTTCAAGCGAAACCTTTGACACGGGAACCTTGAAATTCTTTTGGGAAAGCCTGCTGTGGAATTTACTGCACCAACCTATCTATTAAATCTGAAGAATCTCTATCTGCATTTTGATACTTGATCTATCAAGTCTATTCACTTACCAATTGGTAGCAAACTTTTACTGTACAATCCTGCCTTCTTCGCAAGTACACACAATTGATAAACAATCCTTTTATATAAGACACAGAAGCTCTCGAAATATTGGCAATTGATGCAGCTTCAACAATTCTTTGGTCTGACATACTTAGGAGGCAGAGAAGGACAATGTTCATTCATGTGAGGATACGGTTGCATGGTGTTGTATCCAGGTAATTCCATTCGGTACTTGCCCTTAATTTGACAAAACGGGAGTTTCACATCGTCATCTTTGCTGCACCACTCTGGCAAACTGCTTGGGTTGTCTTCAAAGAATTTGAGGGTATATGCATCCTTTATCTGCAAATATTAGTGAGGTCTGGTCATCAAAGAGAAACAAATTGAAAAGGGAGTATTTTAGATCTCAAACATCATGTTGGTTTTGACACAGGAATATCAATCGAGAATAGCTGCAGCATAGAGGTATTCTTCTTCTCTGTAGGGATAACCAAATTATATTTACCGAATAACTAGCGTCGATTATAAAGAAGTGAAAGAGAGCTTCCATAGGAAATTTTTAGTAGGTTTAAAATTAGCATTGAATTGCATATATAATATCCCACCTACATTAGACCCTCGCTGAAGGAGCAGAAAACTTTTTCTTGTGCAGTTTCCTCTCCTCAATTAAAAGTTCAAACCAAACAAAGCCTTAGATTTTCTCCTATTATGGTCTTTGAAGAAATGGTTGAAGATTTTTGTATAATGTTTCCTTTCTTCCAGAAATCATCGTGTTTTTCTTGCTAGAAACAAGCCAACAAGTTTTCTTTTTGATCATATGAACAAGCCAACAAGTTGATATGAACTTACAGTGAATTCAGTGACTTGTATAAAGCTGGCAATCGGATTGAAGAGGCCTGCATGCTTGTACATTTCAAGGATAAAAGCAACACAAGAGGTTGATTTTCCATCAGAATAAACCCAATCATCTTGCTCGGGAATTGTAAGCAATTTGTCAAAAGATAGACCCCGCTTTTCTGATTCCACTATTATATCAGGAAGATCAAGGTCCTGCAAGATCATAGAGAGGGGAAAATAAGAATGTTTCGGATCTATTACTAATCTATATGAGAGGTAATCTTCTGTAGTGAATTTATACTAAAAATTGAAGCCTCTTTAGTATTTAAGAAAAGATTTAGGTCAATTCTTTCAGATGAAAATAAGTGGAAAAGAAAAGTTGATCATCACTCTTTACATTAAATGGGGTTTTCTATGAAGTGTACCGGTTGTTGGGATTGGGGCGTCAACAAACGCCTCACGCCTCTGGTCGCAGCGAAACTAATTAGAGCAATGAGGAAGTCGAACTAGATGAGACGAATCAATTGAGCAAGCAAGTAGATCCACCAATCCAAACATAAACACAACGAGAATTTATCCCGGTTAGTTTTTGCCTAATCCGGGGAAAAATATAGGAGATCGGATATTCAACTAGAAGAGATTACAAGGAGTTACTGATTTACTCAATACAAGGAATTAAACTCACCACCAAGAACTATCTCTCTCGAGCCTCTCTTTTCAATGGAGAAAAGAGTTTAGGAAGCTCTCTCTCATATTGGAGGAGTTTACAATATACATAGAAGAATAGAAAAAAATCTAGGTCTAATCTTGATTCTCAGTCATCTGATATAACCTGGAAAAAAAGTAACTGAATAGGAGTCATACGATCTAACTTGGAGTTGAAGATTGGGCTGAAACAACCTAACAAATCGAGGTCCAAAACGAACACAGCACTGCGGTCGATCGACCGTCCAACAAGACCGGTCGACCGTCCCTCTCTCAGACAGTCCCTGTACTACGAATGGCGGAGGGTGCGGTCGACCGCAACTTGGGACAGTCGACCGCAACTATACCTGCACCTTGCTGTTGTTGTTTTCTTCTTCTACTCACTTCGACGCTTCGACCCCCGTGCTTCATCTTACCTTCTTCTAATCCAAACCACGAGTATACAAGACACAATCCTAACAAATTGTTGGGATTGGGGCGTCAACCAACATCCGTTGTCGCAGCGGAACTAAATAGAGTAATGAGGAAATCGAAGTAGATAAGACGAATCAATTGAGCAAGCAAGTAGATCCACCAAAACAAACACAAACACAACGAGGATTTATCCCGGTTAGCTTTTGCTTAATCCGGAGGGAGAAATATAGGGAGATCTGATATTCAACTAGAAGAGATTACAAGAAGTTACTGATTCACTCAATACAAGGAATTGAACTCACTCACCAAGAACTATCCGAGCCTCTTTGCAATAGAGAAAAGAATCTATGAAGTATTCTCTCTCATATTGGAGGAGTTTACAATATATATAGAAGAATAGAGAGAAACCTAGGTCTAATCTTGATTCTCAGTCGTCCGATATAACCTAAAAAAGAAGTAACTGAATAAGAGCCGTACGATCTAACTTGGAGTTGAAGATTGGGCTGAAACGACCTAACAAATCGAGGCTCAAAATGAACACAGCGCCGCGGTCAGTCGACCGTACAACAAGACCGGTCGACCGTCCCTCTCTTGGACAATCCCTGTACTACGAGCGGTCAGGGGGTGCGATTGACCGCAACTTAGGACAGTCGACCACAACTATGCCTGAACCTTGCTGCTGCTGTTTTCTTCTTCCACTCATTACGACATTTCGACCTCCGTGCTTCATCTTACCTTCTTCTAATCTGAACCACGAGTATACAAGACACAATCCTAACAAACTCCACCTTGGATTGTATACGAGTGCTATCACATGATGTGTTACTCATCTCCAAACTATAATAAAGTCCACTTGCAAAAAAAGACTTAGAACAATAGCTTCTTCTTCTAGTTGAAATGATCTCTACCCAATCTCACCAATTCCAGTATACCCCTTCAAGGGTACACCTCCGTAGATGTACTCACGAAGTTGCCAAACTCCGCACGAACTCCACCTACCCTTAGGCTTTCTCCACCTTTCGACGATATTCGAACGTCGTGGTCTCGTCTTGATGAATCTAATTGTGGCAAACTAGCTGAGCTTGCAGGAATAAAGGAAAAAAAACTAACAACCCCTGTGCAGAATTTTCGGATTCCCCAAAGCTTGTAGAGATTGTGTTGGCTTGGCCCAACCACTCTCATACCTATAATCACTTCACGGCGACCTTGAAAAACAGACAGAACCCTACATCGGGCTGTGTACCTACAACCCCGTGCATTCAGAGTTCCCAAGGAAATCAGATTCCATTTTAATAGAGGAACATGCAAAACATTTTTTAAAGTGAACAAATTTAGACCTGGCATCTCCAACTCAACTGTCCTCTCGCTCACAACTTCACAAATCTCTCCAGTTTCCGTTGTCACACAACGACCTGTAGTAGACTTATAAGTAGAAAACAACTCCCTCTCGGAGGAAATATGAGAAGAACTCCCTGAGTCAAAAAGCCAACTAGAATTCACTTCTAAAGAATTTGAACCAAGAAGACACGAATCACGTGAATCAAAGACACTAACCACATTAGCGGCTGAACTCCCGTTCTTTGGGCTCTCCTGATTCAATAACTCTCAACAATCTTTCTTGATATGCCTTGACCTCTTGCAATAACAGCAACAGATCGAAGCCTTTTGCAAAGCACTTTGTCTTCCCCCTGAAGGACCATCCACTGCTATACAACTCGTAGGAATAAACGGTGATGATTTATGAGTCTTCTTCCTAAGTTGATCTTCCTTCAATGCTTTGATTTCACCATCGACCGAAATACTCTCCTTGGTAGATCTACAGTGTAGCATGGTAGTTATCAAAAGCTCGTATGAATCCGGCAGTGAATATATCAGATTGAAAGCTTTATCTTCCTCACACAACCGCGTTAATTGCCTTAAGTTCAGATAATATCTTATTGAACTCAGTAATGTGGTCTTGGAGATCGATACCTTCCTTCATAGATAAACGGAACAACTTTCTCTTCCAATGCATCCGATCTAATAACGAGAACCAGAGTAGTCAGCCATGAGTTTTTCGCACAAACTCGCAGCGTCAGTTTCTTCCAGAAATCTGCACTTGACCTCGTCCGCCAAGGATAGTCGGATCAGACTTATGGCTCTTTCACGAATATCTTCCCAAACATCCTCCTTCATATCGGATGGCCTTTCATTGATCTTTCTATCGAACTGCTTGATCTTCAAAAGACTGTGACCTGTCATCTTAACCAAGGAACTCGGCAACCTGAAGCTCTGATACCAGTTATTGGGATTGGGGTGTCAACCAACACCCGTTGTCACAGCGAAATTAAATAGAGCAATAAGGAAGTCGAAGTAAATGAGACGAATCAATTGAACAAGCAAGTAGATCCACCAATCCAAACACAAAACAACGAGAATTTATCCCGGTAAGTTTTTGCTTAATCGGGGGAAAAAATATAAGGAGATATAATATTCAATTAGAAGAGATTACAAGGAGTTACCGATTCACTCAATACAAGGAATTAAACTCACCTACCAAGAACTATCTCTCTCGAGCCTCTCTTTTCAATGGAGAAAAGAATCTATAAAACTCTCTCTCATATTGAAAGAGTTTACAATATACAGAGAAGAATAGAGAGAAACCTATGTCTAATCTTGATTCTCAGTCGTCTGATATAACCTGGAAAAGAAGTAACTGAATAGGAGTCGTACAATCTAACTTGGAGTTGAACATTGGGATGAAATGGCCTAACAAATTGAGGTCCAAAATGAACACAGCGCCGCGGTCGGTCGACCGTCCAACAAGACCGGTCGACCGTCCCTCTCTCTGACAGTCCCTGTACTACGAGCGGCGGGGGGTGCGGTCGGCTGCAACTTGGGATAGTCGACCGCAATTATACCTGCACCTTGCTGTTGTTGTTTTCTTCTTCTACTCACTTCGACACTTCGACCCCCGTGCTTCATCTTACCTTCTTCTAATCTGAACCACGAGTATACAAGACACAATCCTAACATACCTCTGTATTGAAGTACACGAATAATTTGATGGAATTTTGTAACTACCAAATTAATACCAACACTTCATTTTAGTAGCATCCTCGGAATCATTGCAAAAGGAGACAAACCTAATTCACTGGTCATGATTGCTTATGCAATCATGCCTAACCTTCCAAAAGAATCCATGGTTGATTAGGAAAATAACAGACACATGGTAGCAGCATGCAGTTTACTCCAGTCATAAACCTATTCTCCAACAATTTTTGCAAACTATTATTATCAAATATTAAAGGAAAAAAACAATAAAAAATAGCAGCCCAGAAGATAGTCAAACCTTGGTACCGAGTCTCTTGTTTAAGGCTTCATTCCACATGTTCGTAGCATAGGCTGGCTGCATCTTGTTCCACATAGTCATCACGGAAGCAACCTATGATTTTGATTGCAACTCATAATCAGCTTTGGGTTTGATAAAGAGAGTATCTACAGTAACAGGTGCACTTAGTAATTAACAAATTCAAAGAACAATAACCAACTTGGGCGCAACCCAATAAAAAATAACATAATCTCCAAGGGCTGTATTCTTAATTATCTAAACAATATACATCGCTCACTGAGAAAAATCCTTTAATCAATATAAATAATGCACATATGAGAACTCAGCATTCATAAAAACATATAGTTAATTTTCAATATCTCATAAAAACATATAGTTAATTTTCAATATCTCATAAATTGTCTTTGGACATAAAAACACATATGTGAACAGAGATTATGATAAGTTAAAAAACAAAAGAAATTTGTTAGAAAAAGGAAATAAGCCAAATTAACATAAAAATTATCATACCAGATGTGCATCCAAGGGCGGTGGATAGTTCCCAGTTATAGTGTCTATCCAACTAAATATCATATTATGATAGCCATAAGGTTTTCCTGACATGCTTAAAGCATACTCCCAAGCAGCAGAATTGTTAAATTTAGCTCGAAGATTGGGATGTAGAGGAAGCAATGCAATTTGGGGATTCGCGTCATCTTTGTGCAGCTCAAAATCCCACCACTCTTCCCATGGAACCACAGCAATAATATCTTCACCCTAGTAAAACAAAAAAAAATTAAAAAATAAAACACTTTGCACGAAAATCCTTGAACACTTGAAAAAAGGATTGAATGATTTGGGGAAAAAAAAAACAACAACAACAATAATAATAATCAAGCAAGAGTATAATAATAATAATAATAATCAAGCAAGAGTATGTAGCAGAGACTGGCATCAATTGCTGGAAAAAAAAAGGAGAGTAACACTTTGGATAAACATAGTGCAAAAGTGAGCATGAGAGACATTCATCTATTAATGCTCACATATCACATGTCACAGACACATAATACTGAGTGGACTTACAGAAAGAAAGCACTTAGGTGTACAACACGTATTGGTGGTGTTGCTTCTCATATTGCATGATCACTGTATAAGCCTTCACCCACAAAATTGGAGTCGGCTATGAAGCACAAGGTTCAGAATCTCCTTTTTCTTTACCAGACTTTAACTCCCTCTTATTTAAGCTTCAACTTATTAAGATATCTATGGGCAAGAGAGGAGCTTGATATAATCCTAAATGTTCACTTAAAAGTAGTCAAGAATAAACACAGCAAACAAAGACTTGATACTTAACATGATACTAACATTGCAATAAGACGCACCTATTGTTTGTGAAGGTTTAATTGTTTAGTTTTTGCCTTGTGCTCTTCCACATAGATGAATGAATTCCATTTTAACCTTGTATTAAGGAAAAACACTGTCAGAAATAAAAGCACAGTGGCCCTAACCTTCTCATTTTCGTGTCCAGACTCTCCCACCCAAAGCTTTCCTTCAGAATCCTTAAGGCAAACTGCAGTATGACCAGCGAAAGCTCCAGTTACCCATTTTTCTAAGGTCTCAAAACCACCCCATCGTCCACGAATTTTTGATACAGCCAAGAAATCTCCAGAGTGAATGTCATCTGTGCTGATATTGGAGTACCATGGCTGTGGTCGTTCCTCAAATGTAGCTCCCATATGTTTTTCGAGGAAAGCCAGATTTGAATTCTCACCCCATCCAGTATTTGTAAACAAGGGGAAAACATCCCAAATAGCTCGAAGAGTTCCTAGCATCCCTGAATGCATGAGGAAAATTGAAACTCCTTTACGCCTCACCTAATTTCACATTATAATAGATACAAACTAAGTGTATATCAAGAAATGAAGCAGCATTATAAAACAAAAAAAATAGTATTGGCCATTAAATACTTACATATTCATATTCTTCTTCTTCCTCCCATTCATTGAACTCAAGGGTATGTTCTCGAGCCAAAAAATAGTAATCCCATGTCACCCGATATGGCGTTGCAAAGACGTATAGATCCATGCATGTCCAACTATGGGCTTTGCTTACCTGAAAATGAAATATAGAAAGCTTGGTTATGCTGTATATTTTAACAAACGAGAAACTTATGAAAGTTCTATAGAACAAATTAAATCATACACAAAGCATTAGATAGTTTTAAAATAAGTAACTCAACGATTAATTTCAATCAACAGATCAGATAACATCAGCAAACTACAAACAAAATCTACATACTTAGCATTTACAATTCATTGTTACTTTGGGAAGTCCATCCAAAAAGTGATTACTCTAGGTTTGAGTTCTCATAATTTAACGACATAGTCCATCCACATTGATTAGCCAAAGCACCCTGCCACATCACAAAAATTTGGACGTAATGGTAAGTAAGCATTGAGAGTTTTACACTTATATTGTAACATGCCTTCACAAGTCTAGCACCCTTTCTGCAGGTTGACACCAGGGTAGTGCACTACAGTAATTTAACTTTCCATCCACATTTTAATTTGTGCACCTGGTGGAAACCAAACCTTTGTCCGCCCTGATACCATGTGAAAGACACCACCACTATACCAATTCCAAATTTAGGGTAAAGGTTGAGGGTTTTCCACCAACATTCTAACAGCTTATCTTTGGGTACGCGTGATACACTATAAACAAAATGATGCATGTACAAGTTTCTAGAAAGAAAAAAAAATCATTGATGTTAGTTTGTTTAAAATATTTATTTTCTCTTAAATACCCAATGTAGGAATTCAAATGATATGTAGGTGGACCACTCATTGAAACCTATAATCTACCTATCAATGAAATTCTTGTGATAAACGGTCTTGACTAAAGGTTTGCTGGAGACACATGATAGAGGTCGGCTTCAAAAAAATTGTGGTTAGAATAAAAAGCTTACTATAGTAGTGATGAGAGGGCAACTTTTAGGATCTCTTTGTAATACTCAGGGCCGGCCCCCACCTTGAGGCAAAAGGTTTGTTGGACACACATGATAGAGGTTGGCTTCAAAAGAACTGTGGTTAGAATAAAAGGCTTACTATAGTAGTGATGATAGGGCAGCTTTTAGGATCTCTTTGTAATACTCAGGGTTGGCCCCCACCCTGAGGCAGGTGTGGCGGCCGCCTCAGACCCCCGATTTATTTGCAACAAATTTGTATTCTTCTTGTAAATATAGACACGTATTTTACGTGCAAAAAATTATATTGTAATTAGGGGCCCCAAAAATAATTATTTGAGTCTTTCGCCTTGGGCCCCCGAGACTCAGGACCGGCCCTGGTAATACTTATAGGGGGAAAATCCTCTCATATAGAGTAGTTGCACACACACTATGATACCCATTATGGAATATTGCTGCTGTCATCGTGTTTCTTGTATCGTAAGACACATGTGTTCAAACAATGAACTCGTTTGGAGGCTTCTTACTCATGCATTGTTTAGTGCCAAATGTTATTTTATGGAAAAACCGTCCATTTTGCAACAACCTGTTAACACAATCAAGAAGCATCCAAATAACTTAATTTCGTACACATAGACATTATGAAATGTAAATCAATGCGAATTGTGACGATCATCCATGATGAATTCTATCGTGTGTATATAACTATTCTATACGAGGAAATCACCTCATAAAGTATGAGTTTACCTTCACTCTTTCACACACACACAAAATTAACTTTGAAATTTAGAGGGGAAAAAACCTCAAACCTTAATATGAAGAGTTCCACCTCCAAATTGCGACTTGCTCTTGTTGTGGAACTCCATCCACGCCATGTTCTCATAAAAGCAAGCTCCTTTCCATTCAAGCGACGAGTTTGGTGAAGAAGAAGAGGCATCGCCGATGAAAGTTGGAAGGAGGTCGACGGCGCCATTGAGGGTGGTGAGAATCGGCCATGACAGCCTTCTGGGCAGAAGAGGGAGGATGTCAGAAGGGTAAAATGGGGATTTGGGGAAATCGGAGGAGAGGTTGAAGAAGAAAGTGAGAGAGGTGAAGAAGAAGAAGAGGAGAAGGAGAAGAGGGTAAAATGGGGATTTCATCGGGTCTGAGAGATGAGAGAGTGAGACGAGTCCAGAAGAAGAAGAAGAAGAAGAGTAGTAGTAGTTTTATACTTTGATTGCGTCTTCTATCAGATTTGGAATCCGAATTTTGATGTTTGATACCTCGGAGATTCCATATCAATTTTGGGTCATCTCCTCCAGTCCATTTTGCCAAAATTTTTAAAATTTGGCCAAAAAAAAAAATGCTGCAGTCGTTGGCTAAATACCAAAATTTTAGATTTTGTCATTACAGTAATCAGCTATATTTGGGGGACGAATTGGCAATTGCCAAAATATAGCTAAGGAAAGATGATTTTTCGTTCGTTTGATTGGATGATATATTATCTTTCGTCGGAGAGATTTTTTTTATTTCAAACTTATCGGACGAGGGATAATTCCTTGTCCTTTGATTTATTTTTTTTTATTTTTATTTTCTTAAAAGGTCGGACGGGAGAATAAAAGGGAGAAGATTTCCTGTCGGGTTAAAGAAAAAAAAATTATATTTTTTTCCTTTTTTCGACGGACGGGAGATTATTTCCGTCTGTCCATTAATTTTTAAAAATTTAAAAAAAAATAAAAAATAAAAATTGGCAGTCGATGACTGCAGCACAAAGCTATATTTCTCTTTTTTATTTGCTAAATACCCAAAAATTGGGTCTCAACAACTGCAGATGCTCTTAGGACTTATAAGATATGGTATTTTCAACATATAATACTGTGTGTGCATCTTTAAGCACAAACTTAGTACACAAGCCGAAGTGGTACGGTCTCAAGTTCTCATCCAACAATTGTTTTTTTTCTAAAAGTTCACATAATATAGTTGAGATTGGACAAGCTCATTTGCTTGTGAAGTAAAATATATATACAAAATTTGTAACACAGTATTACTTTAGATAAATATGCATCTTAAAACTTGTTTCATATTTCTCACTATCTAAGTGGAGGCAAAATTTCCCAATGTTTTTTTTAAAAAAAAATTGTTTAATTTTGTTTTAATTCCATAATATTCAATTATTCATAATGACTCGATTGCAATCACAAATAGAAGTATTCATGAGTCACTGGTCAATTGAGATAACAGCTATAATAAAACTTATATCCCAATATACTGGTGAATCAAAGGAAGATGAAGAGAATAATACACAAGTAAAAATTTCAACGTAGTCTGGACTTGAACCCAGGACCTCCTTTATAATAGCTATATACGGGCGATATACGGGTTTGTTTGTTTACAAATAACAATTTTAACTCTACCATTATAATATCAGAGACTTCGATCAAGTAACTGTACCATCCAAGTAACTGTACCATCGACAACTCAATTTTAAAGAGGCATATCAAACGCGAGGAGGACGTGAGAGAAGACTTTTGTTTTCTATCCTATCCAATACCGGAGATGTCAACTATATGATCTAACCATCTACCCCGATGGCTAGTCAGATCATGTGCACTAGACTCTTAGTTTCTCGGCTCAAGTTGGATGGGCAGCCCCTCCGAAGGAGATGGCATAGGATCTCTTCTAAACACATCCTCTTTACAGCACAGCTTCCAATTGAATCCCGTCACCAGGTAGTGCATCATCACCAATGTCTCAACCCTTGCGAATTCATTGCCCGGGCAAATTCGCGGCCCCCCTCCAAATGCAACATAACTGTACGGAACAACAGATGATTGATTCTCAAACCTTGTTGGATCAAACTTGGACGGCTCTATGAATATATTCTGATCCATGTGTGTTAGATATGATACCCAGAATACCTGAAAAAAGGAGTTGGAAGAGTAAGTAAGATATCCATGATTATATAATATAATTAATGATCGAATAAAGATTAGATTTGCGATCGACAACATGGCTTACCTGCCACCCTTTTGGGATGATATATCCATTGAATTCCACATCTTTGATTGCTTTTCTAAAATTTCCAAATAATGGAGGGACCATTCTCAGTGTCTCCAGTGCAACACGCCAGGTGAACTTCATCTCTGATAAGTCCTCCCATGTCAAAGACTCCCCTGGGGCCTTACTCTTCGCTACAGATTCATGCTCTGCACGTGCATTATGAAAAGGATGATTTTATCAACTGTTATCATTTTTAATAAAGTACGTGCCTGAAATCTCATGAATGCTCATTGCATCATTTTCTTCCTCTTTGTCCTACTTATAGCCTTGAGCCCCTTCACATATTTAATGAATTCAGAACTAAAAACAGCACACACATATATATATATATGTGGTTACAAGGGAGGAACTATAATTTATGGATGAATACATGTTGTATCATTTGGTTTGGTGATTCATAATCTCTTGAATAGGATTAACTTATGTTTCCTATTATCAGGAATAAAGGAGAAGCAAGTTTACAGAGACAATGAGAGAGAGAGAGAGAATATCTCTGAATTGAATCAGGTCCTCAATTATGTTTGCCTAGTATTTTTCCCGTGCGATGCACGTTTTGATAAGAATTGGAGGATTGTCACGTGCGATTTATGTGTTAAGAAATAGTTTTGGAGTTGGACGTGCATTACACGTAATTGATAAAATATTTTGAAGAAAAAGCAACAATTTATATGTGCAATGTACGTGTTTATAGGTAGATTTGAGTTGTATGTGCAACGTATGTGTATGTTTAGTGTTAAAAAAATATTGTAAGATTGTTTTGCACGTGCATTGCACGTTTTAAATATGTGGAATATTTTTTATTTATTTGTTTTTGTTGTAATTAATGGGAGAGTTGGAGTTGTACGTGCAACACACGGGTTTGTATGTTGACAACATTCCAACTCCAACTCTTCCATTATAATATTAGAGATATATAGATATATTCTCATTATATATATAAAACTAGTATAATGTACGTGTGATGCACGTCTAAAAAAAGTAAAGTCATCAAATTAAATGAATATATATTGAATAAGAAAAAAATAGTTTATATTTAAATGTTTTGATTTGGGCTACACGTGCGGTGCACATTTATATTTATTGGATATAGTTTGGACGTGTATTATATGTATTTATATAGTTACAAAGTTAGGGTTTGTTTGTTACAGACCCCAACTCTCCCATTAAAATAGTAGAGATTACTCAATTGAACATAGTATGTTCTTCCAATTACTCATACCTAAAATTTATCAAAGTCGCCAAAATAGTAATCATTTTTACCAAAGTTGCCAA
This sequence comes from Hemerocallis citrina, assembly GCA_017893485.1. Lineage (NCBI taxonomy): Eukaryota > Viridiplantae > Streptophyta > Magnoliopsida > Asparagales > Asphodelaceae > Hemerocallis > Hemerocallis citrina. Next base: position 199,808,802 of record CM030360.1, read on the forward strand.
AATATGTGGTTTAGATTTAGTTAGTTAGGGTTAGATCTAATTGTGTGGTGTAGATTTAATTGAGAGATTTAGTTGGTTAGAGTTAGATCTAATCTAATTGTGTGGTGTAGATTTAATTGAGGTTGAATGCATACAAATCACATGTTGTCTACAAATGACAACTCTCCCATTATAATATTATGGATTATATATTATATTATTGATAGATAGATAGATAGATAGTAATTTACACGTGTGATGCACATTTAATATATTAAAAAAAATTAAAGTAAAAAATCTGATGTAGTGAGGACTCGAACCCGAGACCTTCTTCTTCTTAGCTATGCACGTGCAATGCACGCGTTGGTAGATTTACAAATGACACTAAGACCTTCTCCCATTATAATATTAGAGATATTATTGTGTATAATATTGCATGAGGCAACACGTGATTGCACGTATTATCTGTTAGTTATTAAACCGATCTGAGTGGACTAAAGCTCAGTACCCGAAACTCAGTCTTATCTCATATATACTGCTCTTGTGATAGTGTCTGAGCTAATTCCAATTCTAATAATTATGGTAACCCTAATCCTAATTTTCTTTGTTCTTGTTCTCATTATTATCAACAATCTTGAGATATTAGTTTTTTATTAATAATTTTGAGATTAAGAGAGAGATCTTCGAAATCTAATTGTCGTTGTCGTCGAAGTCCCCAGGATTTCGTTGCGTCGTCGATCACCACGACCGCCGCCACACTTCGCCGCCACCAGTGCAGTCGTCGCTGCTGCTGCCTCCACTCACTTCTCCATCGACCTGTGTGAGATCGAATAGAGAAGATTCAGATCAGCGGAGCTATCCCATTGGCTAAGGGTTCGTTGTTTTGTGCTTGGCCCGAGGACAGGATCTGCTGCATTGCCGCTGCTTGATCAGATCCAATGTTCCAATTTGCTGAGGGTTTGTTGTTTCGTGTTTGGACCCGCGCATCAGATCTAGTTGCGGGTGTTGTTGTTTTGAGCCAGATCCAACGTGCAAAAGTTCCATCAGCTGGGACTTGTTGTTCGGTGTTCGGCCCTGGGATAAGATCTGTTGTTGATATCGATGCTGCTGTTTTGAGCCAAATCTGACACGCAAAAGTCCCATGGGTTGTGTTCAACACCGAGCATTATATCAATCTTGCTAGTGTTGTTGTTGATTCAGATCCAAACCCATGTGCAATTGGATCTAACCTACATACCCGAACAAAACCCACATCCAACTATTTTTTTTTATCAAGATTCAGTATATTCTAAACTTTAAGATTAATGCTGCATTTATTTAATTAATTTTCTGTTTATTGTTTTATAATAGTTTATAGAAAAACCCTTTTCTTCCACTAAAATTATGTGAGTAGTAATTATTCAAAATAAACCCTATATTTTCTGGATTTATTGTTTATTACTTTAAGATGGAACAACTAGATCGTTCGTACGAGTTCATAAATTCGAGGGATTTAGAGCATCTCTAGTTGTTCCCTATATTTCCAATCTTTCCAAATTTGGAAAAATAGTAGTTGTAGTTGTTCCCTACATTCGAAAATTTTGAGTTTTAGGGGAACAGTATTCTTCTATATTTGAGAGGAGAAATAGGAATTGCCAAAATATAGCAATCGAAATATCAAGTTTCATCCGTTAACAAAATTCTTTGTAAAAATGATCGGACGCAATATTAGTTTTCGTCCCACAAATCAAATTTCTTTTTAAAGTATCGGATGCTAAATGATTCTTCGTCCCACAAATTTTTTTTAAAAAAATGTATCGGACGCTAAAACAAGTTTCGTCTGAATTTCAAAAAAAAAAAATCGAGCGGGATATCAAATCCCGTCCGATGCCTTTTCTTCCCAATTGTAACTTTTTTTAATAGAATTAGGCCCATAAAAATTACTATGGGTACATTTTAGGAATTAATTGATATTTAATTAAGAATTAATATTTAATTAAGATTAATTTAAAATTCAATTAAGATTCTTAATTATAAAAAACTTTGGGACGAGATTTCATCTCCCGTTCGTGTTTGTTTTTATAAACAAACTCAAATTCTGAGTTCAAACGACTACAACTTGAACTTAAAATTCCTATTTCTAAATGCCAATTTGTAAATTTTGAGTCTCAACGACTACAGATGCTCTTAGCGGTTCTGATTTTTAATAGTTGGAAGAGAAAACAACAATATGATATGTGGATGCAATTGTTGGACATTGTGCATATTGCTTGGTTGAATCCAAATATGAAGATAAGTTGTTTATCATATCTACGTATTAGTCGTTGCTTAATTGTTTGTTTGAGTTTTGTTGCAAAGTGCTAAAGTTCAAAATTTTGTTAAGCATTGTATTCTTAGACTTTGAAATTATTGTTGTGTGCTAAAGTTCAAGAAATTACTTTTGAGAAATATGTTTTGTTGTGAAAATAAATAACTACATATTGACTCTCTTTTATGATGATTGTAGGAGCCTTGAACGGTTGCTTGTAACAAATATTGATGGAGAATGTGGAATCATCTTGACTCTAGAAGAACATTTAATTGTTAAATAAGTCTGCACTTGGCAGGCTTCTCTATCGATTAAATGAATGAACTATCCCAACTATTAATTGTTAAATAAGTTTGCAACAAATACTTCTAACGTGAAATGTCGGTGTAATATATTCTAATCCCTATTATTATTTTCATGTGCTGAATGAACTATCCCAACTTATATTAAATGATCAGTATTACTTTGTGGGAGTGAACACATGTTTAGGAATTTTGATCATAATTAATCTTGTGTTATAACTAGTAAGTCTACGGTTCTTAAATGTGTCTTATCATACTGTGAGTCCAAGTATAGTGACTAACCCTCCATTTGCAGTTTATGTGAAATCGCATATTTGCTTCTTTATTAAACGATGTATAAGTTATGTGACAATTGTCTGTAACTTAGGTGGGAGCATCCTGTAATAGAGGATGTGACTCAATTAGTTACGTTTTATTCTTTCTCGTTCATTGTACTGTGTGTACAAAGTTAAATTATAAAATATTGGTCATTATCTCGTTTAGCATTACGAAGATAATGAAGAACGAATAAAGAAAAGAATTATTCGCTCAAAGTGTTTGAGCACATGGACAATGTTAGAACCACGAGAGAAAATAAACGGTTTTGTGAAATGTGGTAGAGTAATTTTGTATTAACTCATATTATTATTATTTTATAATGTGCATGTACAGTCAATCGCATGTATAAGATGAGTTTAATAAATAAAGTAATTGATAATCCTTGAACATGGCTTAATAGACTAGGGCATGTGAACTATATATTAAATTGTTTGCTTTTGTTAAAACTCATGGCTGTGCTAAATGACATCTCATTAAAATATGATAAATGTGAAATTTGTGCTCATATTATGATCACTAGAAAATTATTTAGTATGGTCTCTGAGTACACTACTTCTTGATTCAATACATTCTGATATCGTTATCTCAGTAGCTTTGTGACCAGATGAGACAATGATAGGTCAGAAGTATTTAATCGCACTTGTAGATGATTATTGAATGTTTGTCATATATATGGAGAATGAAGCACTTGTTATTTTAATGAATTAAAAATCTAGTTAAATGATAAGATCAAAAGGGTTTAGATTTGATAGAGGTGGTGAATATATTTTAATAATTTTAAATAAGTTCGTATTTGACATTATCTCTAGTGCACTCTATTTACTACAGTCACGAGTATTGATAAAAGTTAGAATCAAACACTTAGTAAAATGTTGAATTCTCTGTTATTGACTATTGTTTGACTCTGTGCAATTATGTGTGATGTTGTATTGTTAATCATATTCCAAATATGTTACTACACTCTAAATTATTTACACCTAGTAGATTATGTCATAAAAACACAAATAATTTAGTTAAAGTGAAAATATGTGGTGTGATACATTGGTTAGAGTACATGACCCTAGAAGGCCTAAAGTATGACATATAACAAATATTTGTGTGTACTTAGAAAGTGCATAATGCAGTTTTATGAACAGATTCTGGATCTATCTAATTTGTGTTTAGAATAATCTAGACTTGTAAAGTTCTTTGAGGATGTGTTCATCAAAGATAAATATATAAAATTATCTAGTCCTATAGACATGGTCAATGATACACAGTTGGAATCAAGAACCAGTCGTACTGACACTTAAAACTTACATGGCAGATGAGCTAAGAAGACTCTTTAATAGATAATAAAATGAATTTGTTGTTATATACAATAATACTTTAAATTAGTTGATTTGCTAAAAAAGGCTAAAACTATAGTAAGTAAGTGAGTATTTGTATAAGAAACTTGATATTGATTGTTCAGTGACAATTTTAATGCACTTTTAGTAGCTAAAGGATTGATTGAGATAAGTGTGATAGATTGATTTGATGTCTACTCACATGTTTGTCATACTGCTATAATAACGATTCTTTTTGCCCTTATATCTATTGAAAATTTTGTCATTCATCAAAGATGTTTAAACAGTTTTGTACTAAATGTTTTGTATTGAAAAATTTTGTACTAAAAAATTTTGTACTGAAAAGTTTTGCACTAATATGTTTAGTGAACAAGATTTACAAATTGGTAAAATTATTGTATGTTTTAAAACATGAATTAAAACCGAGGTACGAATAATTTGACAAAATTTTATAGAGCTTAGATTTGAATCAAGTAATTCATATAAATATTTTTAATTCTATGGTGAGTCAAATATAATTGCTCTCATTTATTAGTATATTGTTGACATGCTTATTGTTGGAACTGGCATCTCTATTATATACAAAGTTAAAACTGTGTTATCCAAAAACTTAGCATGAAACACCTACGTGTTGTGGACATCATATTAGGTATAAGGGTGGATTATAGTTGGCAAGGGATAACCCTTGGTCGGCTCATTAAATTAATAATGTATTCTAAAAGTGGGGATATAGTGACTGAATGTGTGTTTTAAAATACCTTATGATTATGTTAAAATGTTGACACCTAATGATGGTACAACTATAGACAGTTAGATCATCTAAACTTGTTGAAAGTCTCGTGTATACAAAGACCTGCACTAGCCAGACATAACCTTTGAGGTAGCAGATTCACTAGTAATCCTATTAATACACATTGGAGTGCCCTTAAGAGACTAATAAGATACCTGATAAGTACTAAAGAGTTCGCTTCGTGCTACTCTAGTCATTCTTCAGGATTGAATGGATGATCTGATGCATTATAATGCTCAGAATTTAGTAGAAGTCGACAACTAGTGGACATATGTTAACACTAGGAGAAACAGAAGTATTATGAAGATCAAAAGGCAAACAAGAATTGTGCTATCATCCATGAAGCCAGATCTCTATGTATTATCCTCTGCAGGGGAAGAGATTGAGTAGATTGAAAGACTTATTGCTAGTCATCCATTGAGAAGATTAAAGTAAATGCTATAATTATGTTATGCGACTATCAAACTACACTACACTGTACCTCATAACTCACTCTATAATGGTAAGATGAGTACATTAAGGCTAAAAGAAGCCCAGTTAAACTTTCTTATAAATAAAGTGCAATTGAGATAAAGTATGGCTAATGCTCTTGCTAAGAGACTTGAAAGTGATCTAATTATCAAACTTGTGGGAGGAAATTGAGTTAAAAGTTATTGAGCCAAAAGTTTTTACAACTTAGTTGTTTTGAAATTTAGAATCCAATTGAAGACATAAAGGAGTTCAAATCTAAGCATCAATTTTAGGCAGTTAACATACTTTAGATAATTTGAAGAGTTCTATGTAAATTTTATTAATATATAACTTCATTTCAAATTTGATGATACTATATATTCTCATAACTTAGAATCATCTCATTATTTCAAAAGAAAGCATAAAACTTGTCAACGTGTTTCCGATGTTTAGAATTTTCGTTACATCGTTACAATTTTGATGATATATCCTTTTTATGGATTCATGTTTCATTCCAATTTTGATGATTTAGAATTTAACTATAATTGATTTGATTGTTCTATTATTGCAATATGAAATACACTATAGTTCATGTTCTTTATTTTGTTAAAAAACATGATTGTGATGCTTGCGTTATATTTTTGCTAAGCTAATTTTGAATAGAACTAAGTTCTTTTATGGAACTAGATACTTTATTAAATCGCTAGAATTCTTAGACATGTATCTCATGATATTCTTGTTTGCAATATGCTAGCAAAGATGAAAGAGTTAAATCTGTCAACATAGATTTTAAAATAATGATTTGCTCAATAGAATGAGTAAACATAAAGCAGTTTGCAAGGATACAGCTTTAGTTTAATTCTTTCGATAATAAATTAGTCATCTGCTTGGTGAAACTTCTTTTGAGTTTAAGAATATTGTGTTCATTGAGCTTAAAACTCTTATTTTGTTCATGAAGTTTATTTGCTTTGGTTGATTTTGAAATGACCAGTTGGTTTAGTCATTATGAACTATTTTGTTTTGATATGGTCTTGGAACTATCTGATTATTTTGGTTTAGTCTTATTTGAACTATTCAGGTCTATAATTGATTTAGTTCTTATGAACTATATTCTCTTGTGATTCGATGTTGATTTGAAATTGTTGTGATCCAGTCCACACCATGTGGAACTGATGAGATAACCAAGTATTTCTTAATATATTGCGAATATAGGAGGAGATTGTTAGATATATAGGTATATTCTCAATATATACATAATATTATTGTGTATAAAATTGTATGAGGCAACACGTGATTGCACGTGTTATTTGTTAGTTATTGGACTGGATTGAGTGGGCTAAAGTCCAGTACCTAAAACTTAGTCTTATCATATATATATATATATACACACACACATATATATATACTAATGTTATGGCAGTGCCTGCGATAATTCTAATTCTGATAATCAGAGTATAATATCTAAAGCAATAGAGATATTAAATTATAACCCTAATTTCTCTTTGATTCTCATTAATATCAACAGATTATGGGTGTTGGAGCTGAAGCTAAGAAACATACTGACTAGGCTGTCGTCTGACCTCGTTGGAACAAAAAATAGACTCACTATTTGGACATAGGAGGAAAAGAATAACCCATGCTGACTGGGAATGAATTAATCACTTTCCTTAAGTCTAACATACTAAACTTGTAAGCTCTTGACATGCGCCAAAGATGTCATAAAAGCAAATCCCCTGTAAATTTCTATCCTCCATACTTTCATTTTCTAGATTTTAATGAATGAATTATAAAATTATTAATTACCTCGAACCATTTCCGCTAAGGTGGCTGGATCTTTGGCAAGGTGGCGAATCATGAACGTGATTAGAATGGATGATGTATCGTGACCCGCCACCATGATGAGAACCGCATTGTCAACAATTTCGTCGTCACTCAGCAAACCCAAATCATCAACCTTTCCTCTCAAACTGATCAAGTATGTAATAAGGTCTGCATGAGATGACGAACACTTGCCTTGTTCAAATGCATCCCTTCGCTCTCTCACTATTTGATGTAGAACCTTCCTAGCTCTCTGACTCGCCCTGAGGCTCTTATTGAAGTTGGTGAAGGGAAGGTTCACTGGAACTGCCCAAGCTCCAGCGATCATGTCGGCAAAGTCCCTGGTGAGTCCATTTCGAATAGGGCCTTCCTCAATGCCGAACATAAGGGAGCAGATGATATTGAAAGTGAGGCTCTTTACTAAAGGCATTACCTGACAGAGATGTTGGTTCTCATCATGATAATGAACAAATAAATGATCAACGACTGATTTAAAGACCAACAAGAACTTGATAGATGTGTAACATATGTTATAGGGGGAAATAAAAGGGGCTTGAAATTATTACTCCTAAAAAGGAGGGATAACGTTCAATGCATCCTCTCTCCTGTGTATTACTCCGTCTTTTACAGGGGTTCATAGCCCTCAGCTTGAGGCCGGTGAGGCGACCACCTCATGTCCCTAATTTTTTTTTGGGTTCAATTTTAGGTGTCCCAAATTTATATTTTTCTTATAAATATAGGCACGTATTTTACGCATAAAAAATTTATATAGTTATTAGGGGTCCCAAAATAATTATTTGGCCATTTCGCCTCGGACCCAAGGTATACAGGACCGGCCTTGCTTTGAAGTCATTCCATCAAAAATAGTGTTTATAGATTCGGGG